>JAULUF010000009.1:49121666-50475833 GCA_031834385.1 Semotilus atromaculatus
ACTGAAATCGTCTGATGGTCATACGCGTATCCTTCATTTCGTGGGAAACGGAGGATGCATTTTCATTTGAAGGAGCCTTCGAATTGGGACAGACTTTGTCGCGCAGCGGCGACTCATTCGGCCTTCGAATGCGGCCTTCAAAGGATGCAGCCTGGTTTGTCGGTTCGACGCGCTATAACGCAGGTTAAAATATCATACTTTAATACTTTTTACAGTACCTAAGTTAATAAAATAAATAAAATTCGTCGACACAAGTGACAATGGCTTTGTCTGTTCTGTGTTCATGTGAGCGTTAAGTAGGCCTACTGGTTTTGAAAGTGTGGCTTAATAAGTGTCCAACTAGTTGGACCATTGTATGTGTATCTGTGGGTCAATGCTGTTTATACTCTCCTTTTTAAGTAGCCTACTGTACTTACATACAGACACAGATGTAAACTACTGATTTAGGTTATGTTATTAATCAGCCCCTCCTAGCATTCATCAAATCTATCATACATGATAGCATTATCTTTGATAAATGATATCAAGGCTCAAAGTGATCAGTAGTTATATTTTTCATTCTTCATCTACACTTTTGAGAGGTAAAATCACTGCTGGCAGTGTTTTGAACACTTAAGGGCACTTAGAAAGAACATGTATGGCTGACTTCCATTTTGTCTGAATGCCAGTGACATCCTAAGTGCACTTCTGGCATTACCAAACAACTTCTCTGATCCTGACAACTTCCACGTTTCATTGTCTGTTAAATGCTTAAGTGGAACATAAGTTTAGAAATTAGTGTTCGGCACCTCTGATAGAAGGGGAGGGGGGATATTATCATGAAGACATGATTTTTAGCATTTTTTTCCTAAGCATATTTTTGTCTATTTCAGAAGATTCACCTCCAGTATGTTAGCAGCAATGTATTAGCTCATTATACTCTTAAAAACGTTGGCTATTGCAATCTGGTTACATGAAGAACCTTTGACATCCATGCAACCTTTCTATTGCACTAAAGGTTCTCAGTCATGGAAAAAGGTTCTTTATATTATTCAAATGTTCTTCACACTAAGGAAATGGTTCTTTTAAGTTTACTGAAAGGTTCTTTGGGGAACCCAAAATGGTTATTCTATGCAATGTAAAATTAATTTATTTATGACAACATATGTTTTTACATTTTTACAAGCAATTTTCAACTTTTTTTGTCAGTTTAGTCAGTTTAATGTAATTTAAGTTGAAATAACTTAAACGTCCAAGTTGAGTGTACTTAAAAATTTAAGGCAGCAACAAAAACCCCATTTTGGAAGCTTTACTTTCAAGATTGCGGCCTTAGCTAGAAATGTACTTGCAGTTATTGTGGGGTTTTCTTGGATTTCTTCTAGTTTTCATGGTCTATTGCTCAGCATTGATGTGTATTCTCAGCTGTCGGTTTAATTGTGGATAAGTGTGTCATGACCAAAGCACTACTGGTTACGGTTAAGACCCTTTAGACATACTGCTGGAAAGAAATGAGTCATTGGTCGGATTACATTTTCTAGTGGTGTAATTTTCCAAATTGCCTTTGACCCCAACTATGATCAACATAAAAAAAATAAAAATAAATCAGACTTAAGTATGAAAGGATTTTACCAGTATGTGACATTTCTTAGCTCCATTTTCAGACCAGCTTGGCATATATACCGTGTTGTTGTATATAAGACTCATTCAATCAAAGCACAGACTTGTCAGCCCTAATCAGGAATTTTATTGGTTTCTTCAGTATTCAGCTAACAGTGCATGGGTCTCTTACTAAAACCGGTGATCTCATCACAGAGAACTGATAAATGTGACATGCTTTAACCTGATTGTTTTTTAAAGTGCAGTTTCTGCATACCTAGCCATCATAAAACTGAAAAAATACTGGACGTAAGGAAAGTCTTAGATTATTTGATATTCTAAAAACATTATTACGCTTAAGTGAGTTAAAGTTCAGTCAAAGTAATTTAGTTATAAATCAGTACAAGATTACTATATGAGGCTATGGTATCACAAAAGTTTGATTGTAACTTGCTGGTATGATGGATGAGATGAAAGACAGTATTTTTTTTAAATAAAAGTCAACATTTTTGTCCAACTTATTGGAGCCTGCATGGAAGTGTCCAAACAATTCCCTTCAAATCCCAAGAACTTGTTAGCGCCATAGATTCCTCTAATCTCCGGCCAGTAGCTATGTGAAAGCAAGAGTGTGTGCACCTGGACTAGGTGTGGGTAGCCCTCATTCTGTGATTTTGATACTGGGACAGTGTGTTGTTTGACCCTCATAGGCTGGTTCATTTGTGCAGTACGCAGTACAGAGAGACACTACTCTGGGACTGAGAAGATGCTCTATCCTCATCTCTTCTTTTTCAGTTCATTCTCTTCAGCAGTAGGTTTGAGGTCTAAAAATTTGATGAATTTTTGTTCCTTGTGAAATATTCATTAATATGTGTTTGAATGGAACATAAAGAGTCACCAAAACAAATACACTTTTTAGTAAATCAGATTTATTTGGTGTGGCATTTGAAATTAGGTACATTATAATGCACTTTTATGCAATATTATTTCTTAAATTATGCTTTTCCCCACTATGAGAAATCCATATACTTCATTTATCAGAATTTACATGTAGGCTATTAATATATAGCCTATATATACACACACATATGAGCTTATTTTTAATTTCTTATATTTAAATAGGAAAACTAGACACTAAACATTTTAAAAAGACCTACCTATACATACAATATACCATGTACAATATAATTGTGTAATGCAATATACGGTGGTGAAGTAGCGCCCTCATGTGGAAAGGTTGTTTGTGAGAAAGGAAGTGAAATGGATTTCAGTATGAAATTATTTTAAATTTATGCTTATTAACGTAACAACGCCAAAAATAAATGTTCATTAACAATATATAAAATAACTGTAACTGTTGAATAAATGATGCAAACAATAAAAAAATTTAAATAAAAAAATGTGTTAAAATGTGCTGCTTTAGGCCTACTTAACTATTATTAATATTGTATTTAATAATATTACATGCTAAATTAAGTGTTAAAAGTGTTTTAAGATAACGTTTGGCGTTAACAATTATACAAAACACTCCAGTGTTGTTGAAAGATTTTTATATACTTTTAAGTATAGGCTACTTTTACTTTATTGATTATTTATTTATTTGAATCTTTACATGATTCTCTTTATTTTCTTTACATGTTTCCGGTTTCCTAATTTTATATCCTTTCTATTTTCGTGGTGGCACTATTCACCTGCCATATTATTATTTTTAATTATCTTGGCGTTGAGTAATTTTTGTGTCTTGTCTCTGTTATTCTATGCAATTATAGTTCATAATAATAATGCAAACTACCACAAAATGACGCACAAGACGCGAACTGTACAGTAGCCTACACACATCTTACGTGACGCGACGCAACATAACTGCACCGCTTTGCTAGGTTGTTCCAGTTTTGCAGCGTCGCGTCGCGCGTTTCCTATGAACGCGAAATGTGACTCATGTTGCTTTGCATATTACAATGATTCCAGGAAGTTTTTTTAGGTCGGCTGTTTCCTGCACCTACGCCACCTTGCTTACCGTACACTTTCAGACGAACTTAGTCTATTAAAACGTGTCTTGATCCATTCAGCTGTACAGAGGTTTATGTAGGATCATGAATTTCTTGTACCTGAAAGGTGTTGTGTTTTTCACCTTCATACCTGTAGTGCTGAATCTCAAACTTATGGATAATGGGCTCTCTCTGAACTGTACACAAGAGGTAAGATAATGCAAAAAGATCACCAGATACCATCAAATGTTTAATAGTCTCTGTGTTTATTTAGACATCAGATATTTGGCTCTTTGAGGGTTTGAAGTTTTAGTTTCAGACTTTTAGATTTTTTTCATCCATTGTTGTTTCTTTCTCTTTCTCTCTCTAGGAAATGCAATGTACAGCAGAGTTTAGTAAGTGCTTGTCTTTTTTCTTTAGTCTTCTCATTGGAAATGTTTATTATTATAATTATTATGGGTTATATATATATTTAACAAATGGTTTTAATGATTTTCCGCCCACAGATAATTGCATGTATAAAGGATGGCTCACTCCTTCAGATTTCACTCCCAGCAGCCCTGATGATTTAAAAGTGTATGTTGATGTGAGAAGAAATATGAAAGATGATTTGGAGCCAGTGATTGTGGCAAAATGGAAAGCAAAGGATGACGGTGGGTCACTTGTTGTAGGCTGTGTCGTGAGTTTTCAGATTAGATGTGTTTGTTACATTATTTGAATATGGATAAATCCATTCCAATTTCTTGCCATAGTAAAACAAGTTTAAACTAAAGGGACACTTAAATTGAATGTTTAAAACCTATATTTAAGTTTATTAAAAGCTATGATAAAGCTAAAACTTTACAATAAGGTCCCATTATACCATTACTTAATACATTAACTAACATTAATTAACAACGGACAATGCATTTGTTACAGCATTTATTAATCTTTGCTCATTTTAGTTAATAAAAATACAACAGTTCAGGTCCTTGAAAAATTTTAATAGATAAAACATTTATTTTAATAACGTATTAATAAATGATTAACTTAACATTTAATTGTGATTAAAAAATGCTTTAGAAGTATTTTTCTTTGTTAGTTTAGTTGTTAGTAACTAATGTTAGGAATCTTAACAAATGGAACCTTATTGTAAAGTGTTATAACATTTTCAAACAGCCATATTTCATGGTTTTAAAATGGATGTTTATTTTCATTTTGTCTTTTCAGTAGGCATTTATAGATTGTAGTCATCAAGTTTATTAATCTCTTTTTTCTTTTCTTTGTTTGCAGGAAGCATAATCCATTTGAGAGGAACAGAGCTTAGTGTGCTGAAATCATCCACCAATGAACATCTATGTGTTCATTTCAATTTCCTGCAGAATTTTAAGACCATGAGAAATGGTGCTCATGAAAAGGCAAGACGATGGATCGATTGATTGGTTGTTTTTTTTCTTTTCTTTTTTTTCTCACAGATACTAATATATTATCTATTCTATTTTAGTGGTCCTTTTCTCTGGATAAAGTTGTGGTAGATCCAGGCAGTAAATATGTAGTGACTGTCTCAAACCTTCCCAAGCCAAATTTACAACACACTAGTTACAATGTTAACCGAACAGTTGATGTTCCAGGTAAGTGCTTAATTAAACAAAATTCCTTGCTTAAATCTACATTACAGTTTATATTCAGTTTCAATCTGTAACTACAGGTTGTGACGATCCTTTGATGCGAACGACCAATATCTGTTTTGAGAGAGGTGAGAGAAGAACTTATTTATAACTGGTTTATCTTAATCAAATAGATATATACACATAGAAACCACCTTAGTTCAGTATTAAAGTATACGTGCACATCTAAACAAATGAGATGTTTCTCTTAGGGGATACATGGCAACCCAATATTACTGTGGGGAGGACTACAGGTCTAAATGGCAAGGATATGCTGTATGTTGCGTTTAATCCTGGAGAGAATGCAGACAAATACAACGTTTTTGTGAAGTGCAGTAAGGACCGCGTAAAGAAGACTCTTTATAATGTAAGACATTTTATCTATGTATATTTAAATATATCTAAAAGAACAAGGCTGAATAATTTGACTTTTTTAGGAGAGCAAGACGTTACTAAATGTGACATATGGCCTGGAGAGCTGGCCACGCACATGCTGCAATTTCGATGTTCAGGTGTGTAGGCCTAAATGTGTGCTAAATCAATATAAAGTAATATAATTCTTATCTCTTCTCTCTACAAGGATCTTGATATAAATAGTGCTCTTTTCCTATTTAGATCCAGCCATATTTTCGGAAGTGTGCAAACGACTGTCGTCGAATAAACCATAGTTGTAACATATGTGTCCCTGGTGTGTATGGAACGATTTCACTTTTTGAACCAGTAAAAAAAAAATACAGCAAAACTCATAATGCCACTTTACTCATTTTTATATATGTTCCTTAGTACCAACAAGCCCTCCTGAGAACAACTCAGGATTTTGGATTATTTGTGTCGGATTATGCCTCCTAATTTGTGGCATTGGTGCTTTTGCTATTTATTTGCGCTGCAGGAAACCACCGAAAGGTAAGCAGTGACATTTAAGATGGCTATTTTTTATCTTTAAAGACTGTGATGTTTATCATGTGTTTCACAACACTGGCAGTGATATTTTGTAGTGTAACTTCCTGTGGTTAGCCACATAATCAGTGCTAGGAGGACTGAAACGATAAATCTTATGTGCAGTAAATGATCATTTTCAAGGATTATCCGTGTTTCTAATTTTCAAAATGTATTTTAATTTAGGTGCAGAACAGCAACTGGAAGAAACCCGTCTAGAACCGCCAGTTCTACCCGGCCCACGATCCATATTGATCATCTACTCCAGAGATCACCCTCTTTACACAGACATAGTGCTGAAGCTTTGCGCCTTCCTGCGGGCTAAATGCGGCACTGAGGTTGTGCTGGACCTACTCGACGCGACTTGGCTTGGCACCATTGGGCGGCTGCAGTGGATTGAGCAAAAAAAGCGACACATCGAGCAGACGTCAAACAAGATCTTGGTCCTCTGCTCCAGAGGAGTGCAAGCCAAGTGGGGTGCGATCTGCGGAGAGCCTCGGGTCCTCCTCCGGGAGGATGTGCGCTCTCCGATCGGTGATATGCTGACTCTCGCCCTTCAGCTGATTACACCTGATATGCAGCGTCCGGCTTCCTACGGGAAGTATTTGGTGGCTTACTTTGAAGATATATGCAGCGAATGCGATGTGCCGTCTTTGTTTGACATTGCGGTCAAATACAAGCTGATGAAGCATTTCGAGGAGCTTTACTTCCGTATCCTGGATGTGGAGAAGTATCAGCAAGGGACGATGCACTGTATCAAGGGTATTGGAAAAGAGGAGTACTTTAAATGCCCCTCGGGAGAAGCCTTGAGGAATGCGATAGAAGCCTTCCAGGTGCACCAAATGAAGAATCCGGACTGGTTTGAGAAAGAGTGCGTGACTAGCGAGGAGGATGTGAGAGGAGAAACCGATGCACTTTTTGAGGAGTCCATACAACCAATATATGAATTAGTGCCGGTGTATAACAACGGACTCCCAATCCTTGTAAAAGAGGTGGACATCCATCAAGACACACAGAGCGTTTGCACCGTAATTCCCCAAATTAATGAGAATCCTGAAGAGTCGTACATAATGATTATTAATCCTAGAGTCCAGCCAGATAACAGCGAAGTACTTTCCTATTATCCGGCAATAGAACGTCCTCTTGAAATACCCAGTGTGACACCAGTGGACTCACAAATCCACCCATATCTCCTTGCCGAACCAGTACCAGAGGAAACATCACATCCTCCTATAGCGTTTCCAATGGGAGAACTGTCAGATAATTACCTGAAGGACAGCAGAATGCGCTTTTTAGTTGCACCTCCACCCTCAATGGAGCACAGCTTCCATTTATATGGAGAGACGGACATGTCCCAGCCAATGGAGATGGAGGAAAGTGAAATGGAGGGAGCTTCTGAGACGAGACCATCACGAGGGTCCGATCAGGGATACGGTTCCAGGTATTCTACAGTGAGAGAAGACCCCAAGCTTCAGGAAGACCTTTCCTCTCTAGCCAAGTTACAAATGGAACTTTTCCTGAACAGCCCCATCTCTTCAAGTTTCTGCAACAAAACAATGGAGATCTGAATTTCTTCAGTGTCTTTTGGCTGTTTTCTGATTCGCTGTGTGCCGTAGTGTGCCAGAAAGTTCTTGAACTGTCTTCACTCCTAAAACATTCAAACGGAAGGACAATAGGAAATAGACTAGATGGAAAGTGGGTTCACTGATCAGCTGTTTTATAAATGATTCATCAATAACAAATTATTAGACACGAACACAAGTGTGATTGGTTCACTTTTACTGTGGAGCAGAATAAGTACCTTGTTAAACAGCTTGATATAGAACAGCACAGCACATGATTAAGGTTATGTTTAGCTACTGAACACTCTAAGTCATTTGGTTGGGCTTGCAATGATACATTTGTTTTTCATATTAATTGCTCAGACATAATGTTTCGTTGTATTATATTGCACTAGAGTTACTTTTTTAATCGTTTATTCCAGTTTAACAGCTATAACCATCTACTATGGAAGTTTGTATATAATTTGATATGAGTAGATGTCTTTGGTAATCTTCTGTTGTGTGCTTTTCACTATAATTTAGTTAAAGAATCACTTTATTTGCTTCAAATTTCATCCGACTTTGGACCTCAAATTACTTTTTAACCAATTTAACCAGGATACTTCCAGACCCTTGCAGCTGTTACAGTGCAAATAATGTCTTATGTAAACAGAACAGTAACTTAACTTGCAAAATAAAGCCCTTGCAAGAAAATACTCTGTAAAACATTGTGGATCAATAGAGAGGTGGGGTTGGAAGTAGTTTTCCTTGTCAAAAAAAGGTTATGTAATATGTACATACTCTAAAACCTGTAGTTTAAAAAAACATGCGTAGTATGCAGTGGTATATATTTGTCAGGTTAAATACTGCGCAATGAGGCACAAAAAAAACCCATAATGCACTTTCGGCCTGCATATTTAACACATTTAGCTCACCCTGTACCCCAATCCTCAAAGCACAAGAGTAATAATATGTTAGAATAAGGATGCACAATTGTTATTAATTACATGTTACACTAGAATATAAAATTCTGCTGTTTCTAACTGTTTTGTTTTAACTGAAGCTGTTTTAACTAAAAGTCACAGGACAAGTTTTCTTCTCACTGTTCAACCAAACTGTTACTAATTCATCGTAAAATGATTATTATGTGACAAATATAATTTACTCACCCTCAGGTCACTCTAAACCTGCATGCATTTCTTTCTTCAGAAGATTGTTGTCCATACAATGAAGGTCAATGGGGTCCAAACCAACATTATATTGGACCCCATTGTCTTACATTATATGCACAAAAACATTGTTCAAAATATATTTTGCATTGTTCAAAATAAGTCTTGCAGGTTTGAAATGAGATGAGGGTGAGTAAATTATTATTTTTGTGTGAACTGTCCATTTAAGGTGGACATTTTTACTGAGATTTGGATATTAAGAAAATGATTTGGCTTTGACATATTTGTTCAGGTTCCTGGTGTAATTCTTAGTGTAACTAGAGCTTTGAAATCAAGAAATATACATGTCTGGAATCTCATTTAGACAGAGATGTAATGCATGTAGATGAATGGATTGTGTCCTCTCGCAATCTGTCTTAGTTGCGCTATCACAATTGTCTTAGTTGGTTCAAATGTTATCATTTGTGATAATCATACCTCATTTACTGGCATGAATAAAATAACATCTGGAATTGAGCAGATAAACCAACTTTTTCATGATTTCAAACATGAGGTTCTATAAAGAGGTAGCCTTGTAAAAACTGATGATGGCAATATGGCTGGTTGGGAGCAGCAATGGAGTTTGGTCATTAAAGATGGGTTAAAGTTATCCTAATAGATTCTATGCTTAGCCTATTAACATTAAGGAACATCACAAATTTGTATCATACGCCATTCGGCAGTTTCCAGTCCAAAGTACCATTGCCACTGACACAGTATTTCAAATAGGAAAGGACTACATCACATTCACAATTTGAAGTGTACACCAAGCCTAACAAGTCACAAGGCATATTTACACTTTTGATAAGTGCATTTAGGAACATCTCTTGACAAGGTGTCTGAAAACACTATCTGTCTACATTATAGCCTACTAACTTGAGGACATTTTTACATAGAAAATAAATTATACAACATTGCACTTATAACATTTCCTCAGTTGAATAGTCCTCACGTAATTAAAGTGCCTCACAAAACAAGTGCAAATCACAGATTCTCGTATCCCAATACATTAAGTATATACTGCAGAGGTCACATGTGGGAATGTTTTTCATTGGCACGTTGAGTGGTTTGGTTGTAGCACCTGTTGAAAGTGGAGAAGGGATAGTTCACCCAAAAATTTATATTTTGTCATCATTTACTCACCCTCAAGTTGTTCCAAACCTGTATGAGTTTCTTTCTTCTGTTGAACACAAAATACGATATTTTAAAGAATGTTGGCATCACAGTGGACAGTATTCAATGGCTATCGTCAAACTGTTTCATTACCAACATCATCTTTTGTGTTCAACAGAAGAAAGAAACTCATACAGGTTTGGAACAACACAAGGGTGAGTAAATGACAACATTTAAATTTTGGGGTGAAATATCACTTTAAGGCGAGGTACTGCAGGCATAAATGTGGATTTAGGTTGTATTTGTATTTTTGATTCGGCACAATTTTCCCAAAACATCTCAAATATAGCTAGCATTTTTATTTTTTTATAGGCCTATCATCTATCTATAGCCTACAATGTAAATAATGTAGATCAGTTCTGACATTTTTCATGTATAGCTAAACAAAATATTTCTGGATTTGTACAGAATCCTACTTTTGCTTCCTATATGATATTGTAAATGTCAGAGTGTTTTTGTTGTTTTTTAATTTAGTAAAATAAGCAGCCTTCTTACAAAAAAGACAACGACCACTGGGTTGATTAGCCTAAACCTGTTTCTGTGTTTAGTTTCACTTGTTAGGCCTATATTTTGTAACTGTTACACCTGTGAAAATGTAATAAGATAACAAGTAACGTAGGCCTATTCATCAAAAACGTAAAGGGCAAGTGAGCGAATTATTCCGTTACCTGCGGGGAGCAGATTTGTTAAAGGATTTTTTCTCAGTAATTTTCGGCCTAATTAGCAAATATCTATTTACTATTTATTTGTGATTTTTAATTATAAAATATAAACTGATAAACAGCGACATTAGTTGTATCTATTTTAACTCCCCGCTGACTGTTGCTATGGTTACTTCCGTTCGCGAGAGCGTAGGCCTATTTGCTAACATTTTATGGTTACTGTACTGTTAAAACACCTCATAATTGCACTTTTACAAAAAGGTAGTCAAAGTACATTTTATTTATTGGTTGTTGTTTTTTTTTTTATTTAATTTTAAATAATAAGAAAGGACGTTAGCGCCTGCAGTACCTCCCCTCAAAAGGGCTGATGCACACTGTTGTAGGACGTGGCCTCCGGTCAGCGTTAGTCCTTAATGAGTAGGCTATCTACGACTGAGTATTGACAGCCAGCGTGTTCACATAACCGTGGGGACACATGTCGTTTTCGGAAACGCAATGGGAGAACTGGGCTGTGTTACCCCCACGTCCACGTGCAAACCTCCGGACACCTCGTAAGGACACGCACTGCTCAAACAGCTCCAGGCACTTACACCCCAGGAAGAAGATGTTCTTGAACATGAAAACCGATATGGGCATTTTGTAAACAAAGACGAGGAAACATCTGACCACCAACAGCGGTGCGTTGAGCAGAACGCCGGTGAAGAACCTCGCCCATATCCAGCGACAGTTCATCTCCGAGGCCGTCAACTCGTAAAGCCAAATAACCGGAACGCCCAATGCGATGAAATACACGGATATGACCGTGTACCTAAGGTATATGTTGGCGATTTCGTTTTTAAGGACCAGTTCCACCAGAGTGAAGCTGTCCAGGATGTCTAAGCAGGTGCTCATGAAGGAGCCTTGGGAGTGAAAGCGCGTGGCACCGTTAGGGTCTTCAATGATGGAGTTGATGAGGCAGTAAAGCAAAGGCGAGCAGAGCAACATGGTTATTTTGAACCCAGTGATGCCAAATGGCACCTTCAGGGCAATTAGATCCAGGATAGACGTTTCCAGAACGAGCACCACTTTCGGGGTGGACGCGATCACATAGATGAGCCATGCTAAGTACGCGAAGGTGAACTCTCCGAGGTTGCACCCGAAGATGGAGCTCTTCTGGTGGAAACCACAGGCTCGTTCTCGCTTACTCCTGGCGTTTTTCATGAAGAAGATCGCCCATCCCGATATAACCACCAAATCCGTGGCTATCCACGAGCACCAGTAGAGATCCGTGAAGACGATGAGGTAGAAATCCAACATGCCTCCTTGCAGAACGAGCACGAGGAAGCACAAGATCTTATAAAACAGGTTCTTCTTAGACCTCTGCACGAACAGAGGGGTGGACTGCATGAATTCACTCGATGTCATGGTGTAAGACTGAGGCTGAGCGGTGGCAGAGGAGACCAGGGGCTGGGAGCTGCCCTCCTCGAGGTTGGCACTGCCGCTGGTGGTCTGCGTGTCTCTCCTGGACGCGACGCTACGGATGAACAGCAGCTGTCCGTTTTCTGGTGCTGAGGAGACAGGTGAGTCGGGCTGGGAGATATCTTTTATGATTTCAGCAGTCATTGTATTCATTCCTTCTCCTCCCGACTTGTTTTGGCTGTGCTAGTGTAATGATAGCCGCTCAAGGGGGGGCAGAGGAGGAAATCCCGTTATGGAATTCCGTTGGATTGGAGTCCCTCTTGATGGAAATAAATGTTTTGATGTTAAGATCTAGGCTATTAATTGTATTTTTTTATAACTTTTTTTGCTAATGCACAATATACTTGGTGAAAACATGGTGAAACAATATTTTATTAAAATGTTAATAAGCTATGAAAAAGGGGCATTCCCTGAATACATTTATTTTGATTTGATTTGTTTTGGAAAGGATAATGTAGATTCACTAAGGATAATGTTGATGATATGATGTGCTTTTTCACAAAGCAACTTCCATAAAAATGCAAATGGCCTCTCCAAAGCGGTTCTTTTATAACAGTCACATTTGTCTGATTATGTGATGTGCATTCATTCAAGCATGATCACTCACAGAAGCACGAGGCTGAATCCAGCTTCTTATTCGCAGCTTCTTATTGACGCTATCCGTTCCACCTTAAATGACGCGAACTGCCGCGTTTGCTGGCTTCTTATTGACGCTCAACTTAGGGACCATGCGGTTTTTCTCTTTTTCGCGTTTTTTAAGGGATCGTGTTACTTTTGTATCTATATTCAGAATAAAATAATAATCAAATGCAATTTAAATGCAAATAACACTGATATATCAACGAAAATGGACTGTAAAAATATAAAGGCACATAAATATAATTAGGCTACATTATTCTTTAATTATTGTACATGTCATCAGCTCAATTTAGGGATCATGTGGTTTTTCACTTAATAGAGATCCTGTTTGTATTTTTTTAATGTTTTCAGAAAAGAATAATAAACTATTTTGAAAGGTAAAAAACAAATAATAATAGCACATAAATTACTGTAAAACTATAATTAGGCCTACATTATTCTTTAATTATTGCAATTAACATAATTAGGATGTATTCAATGCATGTATTTAAAAATAAATAAATATTATTACAAATTATAATTACACAGGGTAACCAGAGATTATGCACCAGCTTGAATCCAGCCTCTTATGAAGACCCAGGTGACCCAGCACCTTTGAATAGATGACACCCCTGCAAGGACTCCAGAACATCAAACATGAATGACTATACAAAATTATAATTTTATAAATGCTTTAACATGCACATTAGTTTTGCTTAAATGCATATATGATATTTGTAAAATACTATAATTTGTGGTATTTTTTAACTGTACTTTACATTTTACATCTCATTAAATCCTATTGTTTTGTAACACAGAAACCTGCATTTTATGTAAAGCTACCTTGAAATGATTGTGAAAAGGGTTATACAAATGAATGTATGAATTAAATTGAATTGCATTAAATTGAAAGTGCCATTGTTACTGTACATTAGAAATATATGGACCCAATCTGACAATACAGAAGAGTTATCACATTGTTGGCCTACTTGGTTTCACTGATGCTTTATACCCTGCATCTGTGCTTGAATATAATCATGCACAATTTCAGATGTTTTTACTGTATAAAAAGCCATTGCATTGTTGGCTCAAGTGGGGGCTCTATATAGCTGTATTGTGATGGTGTGTAAAAAGTTGCACTGGGGCCTTATACACATTGTGCTTGGCTGTCACCATGCACAAAATTAGACATTTTTATTGTCGCATCGTGAAGTTATGCATGCACCCATGAAGTTGACAGATTGACTAGAGTTATGGGGAAGTTGCAGTTTTGGTTTCAATTGCATTTTCTGCCCATTTCGCAGCGCTGTTTCTCGGCCGCCTCAGAGGGTGCGTTAAATTTGACATAGTCCCATTAGAGTAGAGCTACTACTCTAACGAAATCCAAATTTTGAGCAGTTTTTACTGTAGAGGTTTTTTTTAATGAATTTTTAAATTTAGCTTTTTACATTGCACAATAAGCCATGCATTTTCTGCCCAATTTGCGGCGCTGTTTCTCGGCCGCCTCAGAGGGTGCGTTAAATTTGACATTGTCCCATTAGACTAGAGCTCCTGCTCTGACGAAATCCACAATTTGAGCAGTTTTTACTGTATAATATTTTTTTTTATGAATGTTTGAATTTTGCACTTTAGACAGTGCACAATAAGGCACTTAATGCATTTTTTTTGCCATTTCGCGGCGCTGTCTCTCGGCCGCCTCAGAGGGTGCGTTAAATTTGACATTGTCCCATTAGACTAGAGCTCCTGCTCTGACGAAATCCACAATTTGAGCAGTTTTTACTGTATAATATTTTTTTTATGAATGTTTCAATTTTGCACTTTAGACAGTGCACAATAAGGCACTTAATGCATTTTTTTTGCCATTTCGCGGCGCTGTATCTCGGCCGCCTCAGAGGGTGCGTTAAATTTGACATTGCCCCATTAGAGTAGAGCTACTACTGTAACGAAATCAAAATTTTGAGCAATTTTTACTGTAGAATTTTTTTTTAATGAATTTTTTAATTTAACTTTTTACAGTGCACAATAAGCCGCCTAATGCATTTTCTGCCCATTTCGTGGCGCTGTTTCTCGGCCGCCTCAGAGGGTGCGTTGAATTCGACATTGTCCCATTAGACTAGAACTCCTACTCTGACGAAATCCAAATTTTGAGCACTTTTTACTGTATAATATTTTTTTTATGAATGTTTGAAATTTGCACTTTAGACAGTGCACAAAAAGCCGCCTAATGCATTTTCTGCCCATTTCGTGGCGCTGTTTCTCGGCCGCCTCAGAGGGTGCGTTAAATTCGACATTGTCCCATTAGACTAGAGCTCCTACTCCGACGAAATCCAAATTTTGAGCAGTTTTTACTGTATAATATTTTTTTTATTAATGTTTGAAATTTGCACTTTAGACAGTGCACAAAAAGCCGCCTAATGCATTTTCTGCCCATTTCGTGGCGCTGTTTCTCGGCCGCCTCAGAGGGTGCGTTAAATTCGACATTGTCCCATTAGACTAGAGCTCCTACTCTGACGAAATCCAAATTTTTAGCAATTTTTACTGTATAATATTTTTTTTATGAATGTTTGAAATTTGCACTTTAGACAGTGCACAATAAGCCGCCTAATGCATTTTCTGCCCATTTCGTGGCGCTGTTTCTCGGCCGCCTCAGAGGGTGCGTTCAATTTGACATAGTCCCATTAGACTAGAGCTCCTACTCTGACGAAATCCAAATTTTTAGCAGTTTTTACTGTATAATATTTTTTTTATGAATGTTTGAATTTTGCACTTTAGACAGTGCACAAAAAGCCGCCTAATGCATTTTCTGCCCATTTCGTGGCGCTGTTTCTCGGCCGCCTCAGAGGGTGCGTTAAATTTGACATTGACCCATTAGACTAGAGCTCCTGCTCTGACGAAATCCACAATTTGAGCAGTTTTTACTGTATAATATTTTTTTTATGAATGTTTGAATTTTGCACTTTAGACAGTGCACAATAAGGCACTTAATGCATTTTTTTTGCCATTTCGCGGCGCTGTCTCTCGGCCGCCTCAGAGGGTGCGTTAAATTTGACATTGCCCCATTAGAGTAGAGCTACTACTGTAACGAAATCAAAATTTTGAGCAATTTTTACTGTAGAATATTTTTTTAATGAATTTTTTAATTTAACTTTTTACAGTGCACAATAAGCCGCCTAATGCATTTTCTGCCCATTTCGTGGCGCTGTTTCTCGGCCGCCTCAGAGGGTGCGTTGAATTCGACATTGTCCCATTAGACTAGAACTCCTACTCTGACGAAATCCAAATTTTGAGCAGTTTTTACTGTATAATATTTTTTTTATGAATGTTTGAAATTTGCACTTTAGACAGTGCACAAAAAGCCGCCTAATGCATTTTCTGCCCATTTCGTGGCGCTGTTTCTCGGCCGCCTCAGAGGGTGCGTTAAATTCGACATTGTCCCATTAGACTAGAGCTCCTACTCCGACGAAATCCAAATTTTGAGCAGTTTTTACTGTATAATATTTTTTTTATTAATGTTTGAAATTTGCACTTTAGACAGTGCACAAAAAGCCGCCTAATGCATTTTCTGCCCATTTCGTGGCGCTGTTTCTCGGCCGCCTCAGAGGGTGCGTTAAATTCGACATTGTCCCATTAGACTAGAGCTCCTACTCTGACGAAATCCAAATTTTTAGCAATTTTTACTGTATAATATTTTTTTTATGAATGTTTGAAATTTGCACTTTAGACAGTGCACAATAAGCCGCCTAATGCATTTTCTGCCCATTTCGTGGCGCTGTTTCTCGGCCGCCTCAGAGGGTGCGTTCAATTTGACATAGTCCCATTAGACTAGAGCTCCTACTCTGACGAAATCCAAATTTTGAGCAGTTTTTACTGTATAATATTTTTTTTATGAATGTTTGAATTTTGCACTTTAGACAGTGCACAATAAGGCACTTAATGCATTTTATTTGCCATTTCGCGGCGCTGTCTCTCGGCCGCCTCAGAGGGTGCGTTAAATTTGACATTGCCCCATTAGAGTAGAGCTACTACTGTAACGAAATCAAAATTTTGAGCAATTTTTACTGTAGAATATTTTTTTAATGAATTTTTTTATTTAACTTTTTACAGTGCACAATAAGCCGCCTAATGCATTTTCTGCCCATTTCGTGGCGCTGTTTCTCGGCCGCCTCAGAGGGTGCGTTGAATTCGACATTGTCCCATTAGACTAGAACTCCTACTCTGACGAAATCCAAATTTTGAGCAGTTTGTACTGTATAATATTTTTTTTATGAATGTTTGAAATTTGCACTTTAGACAGTGCACAAAAAGCCGCCTAATGCATTTTCTGCCCATTTCGTGGCGCTGTTTCTCGGCCGCCTCAGAGGGTGCGTTAAATTCGACATTGTCCCATTAGACTAGAGCTCCTACTCCGACGAAATCCAAATTTTGAGCAGTTTTTACTGTATAATATTTTTTTTATTAATGTTTGAAATTTGCACTTTAGACAGTGCACAAAAAGCCGCCTAATGCATTTTCTGCCCATTTCGTGGCGCTGTTTCTCGGCCGCCTCAGAGGGTGCGTTAAATTCGACATTGTCCCATTAGACTAGAGCTCCTACTCTGACGAAATCCAAATTTTGAGCAGTTTTTACTGTATAATATTTTTTTTATGAATGTTTGAATTTTGCACTTTAGACAGTGCACAAAAAGCCGCCTAATGCATTTTCTGCCCATTTCGTGGCGCTGTTTCTCGGCCGCCTCAGAGGGTGCGTTAAATTCGACATTGTCCCATTAGACTAGTGCTCCTACTCTGACGAAATCCAAATTTTGAGCAGTTTTTACTGTATAAGATTTTTTTTTATGAATGTTTGAAATTTGCACTTTAGACAGTGCACAATAAGCCGCCTAATGCATTTTCTGCCCATTTCGTGGCGCTGTTTCTCGGCCGCCTCAGAGGGTGCGTTAAATTCGACATTGTCCCATTAGACTAGAGCTCCTACTCTGACGAAATCCAAATTTTGAGCAGTTTTTACTGTATAATATTTTTTTTATGAATGTTTGAAATTTGCACTTTAGACAGTGCACAATAAGCCGCCTAATGCATTTTCTGCCCATTTCGTGGCGCTGTTTCTCGGCCGCCTCAGAGGGTGCGTTAAATTTGACATTGCCCCATTAGAGTAGAGCTACTACTGTAACGAAATCAAAATTTTGAGCAATTTTTACTGTAGAATTTTTGAATTTAACTTTTTACAGTGCACAATAAGCCGCCTAATGCATTTTTTTTTGCCATTTCGCGGCGCTGTTTCTCGGCCGCCTCAGAGGGTGCGTTAAATTTGACATTGCCCCATTAGAGTAGAGCTACTACTGTAACGAAATCAAAATTTTGAGCAATTTTTACTGTAGAATTTTTTTTTAATGCATTTTTGAATTTAACTTTTTACAGTGCACAATAAGCCGCCTAATGCATTTTCTGCCCATTTCGTGGCGCTGTTTCTCGGCCGCCTCAGAGGGTGCATTAAATTTGACATAGTTCCATTAGAGTAGAGCTACTACTGTAACGAAATCCAGAATCTTATTTGAATTAATTTTTGAATTTTGCTTTTTACAGTGTTGTGCACTGTATTTTGGATTAAAAATTTGGATTTCGTCAGAGTAGTAGCTCTACTCTAATGAGACAATGTCAAATTTAACGCACCCTCTGAGGCGGCCGAGAAACAACGCCACGAAATGTGCAGAAAATGCATTAGGCGGCTTATTGTGCACTGTCTAAAGTGCAAATTTCAAACATTCATAAAAAAAATATTATACAGTAAAAACTGCTCAAAATTTGGATTTCGTCAGAGTAGGAGCACTAGTCTAATGGGACAATGTCGAATTTAACGCACCCTCTGAGGCGGCCGAGAAACAGCGCCACGCAATGGGCAGAAAATGCATTAGGCGGCTTATTGTGCACTGTCTAAAGTGCAAATTTCAAACATTCATAAAAAAAATATTATACAGTAAAAACTGCTCAAAATTTGGATTTCGTCAGAGTAAGAGCTCTAGTCTAATGGGACAATGTCGAATTTAACGCACCCTCTGAGGCGGCCGAGAAACAGCGCCACGAAATGGGCAGAAAATGCATTAGGCGCCTTATTGTGCACTAAGTGCGAAATTCAAAAATTCATACAAAAAAAATTGTACAGTAAAAACTGCTCAAATTGTGGATTTCGTCAGAGTAGGAGCTCTAGTCTAATGGGACAATGTCGAATTTAACGCACCCTCTGAGGCGGCCGAGAAACAGCGCCACGAAATGGGCAGAAAATGCATTAGGCGGCTTTTTGTGCACTGTCTAAAGTGCAAATTTCAAACATTCATAAAAACAAAATGCTACAGTAAAAACTGCTCAAATTGTGGATTTCGTCAGAGTAGGAGCTCTAGTCTAATGGGACAATGTCGAATTTAACGCACCCTCTGAGGCGGCCGAGAAACAGCGCCACGAAATGGGCAGAAAATGCATTAGGCGGCTTTTTGTGCACTGTCTAAAGTGCAAATTTCAAACATTCATAAAAAAAATCTTATACAGTAAAAACTGCTCAAAATTTGGATTTCGTCAGAGTAGGAGCACTAGTCTAATGGGACAATGTCGAATTTAACGCACCCTCTGAGGCGGCCGAGAAACAGCGCCACGAAATGGGCAGAAAATGCATTAGGCGGCTTATTGTGCACTGTCTAAAGTGCAAATTTCAAACATTCATAAAAAAATTATTATACAGTAAAAACTGCTCAAAATTTGGATTTCGTCAGAGTAGGAGCTCTAGTCTAATGGGACAATGTCGAATTTAACGCACCCTCTGAGGCGGCCGAGAAACAGCGCCACGAAATGGGCAGAAAATGCATTAGGCGGCTTTTTGTGCACTGTCTAAAGTGCAAATTTCAAACATTCATAAAAACAAAATGCTACAGTAAAAACTGCTCAAATTGTGGATTTCGTCAGAGTAGGAGCTCTAGTCTAATGGGACAATGTCGAATTTAACGCACCCTCTGAGGCGGCCGAGAAACAGCGCCACGAAATGGGCAGAAAATGCATTAGGCGGCTTTTTGTGCACTGTCTAAAGTGCAAATTTCAAACATTCATAAAAAAAATATTATACAGTAAAAACTGCTCAAAATTTGGATTTCGTCAGAGTAGGAGCTCTAGTCTAATGGGACAATGTCGAATTCAACGCACCCTCTGAGGCGGCCGAGAAACAGCGCCACGAAATGGGCAGAAAATGCATTAGGCGGCTTATTGTGCACTGTAAAAAGTTAAATTAAAAAATTCATTAAAAAAAAATTCTACAGTAAAAATTGCTCAATTTTAATTTCGTTACAGTAGTAGCTCTACTCTAATGGGGCAATGTCAAATTTAACGCACCCTCTGAGGCGGCCGAGAAACAGCGCCACGAAATGGGCAGAAAATGCATTAGGCGGCTTATTGTGCACTGTCTAAAGTGCAAATTTCAAACATTCATAAAAAAAATATTATACAGTAAAAACTGCTCAAAATTTGGATTTCGTCAGAGTAGGAGCTCTAGTCTAATGGGACAATGTCGAATTTAACGCACCCTCTGAGGCGGCCGAGAAACAGCGCCACGAAATGGGCAGAAAATGCATTAGGCGGCTTATTGTGCACTGTCTAAAGTGCAAATTTCAAACATTCATAAAAAAAAATCTTATACAGTAAAAACTGCTCAAAATTTGGATTTCGTCAGAGTAGGAGCACTAGTCTAATGGGACAATGTCGAATTTAACGCACCCTCTGAGGCGGCCGAGAAACAGCGCCACGAAATGGGCAGAAAATGCATTAGGCGGCTTATTGTGCACTGTCTAAAGTGCAAATTTCAAACATTCATAAAAAAAATATTATACAGTAAAAACTGCTCAAAATTTGGATTTCGTCAGAGTAGGAGCACTAGTCTAATGGGACAATGTCGAATTTAACGCACCCTCTGAGGCGGCCGAGAAACAGCGCCACGAAATGGGCAGAAAATGCATTAGGCGGCTTATTGTGCACTGTCTAAAGTGCAAATTTCAAACATTCATAAAAAAAATATTATACAGTAAAAACTGCTCAAAATTTGGATTTCGTCAGAGTAGGAGCTCTAGTCTAATGGGACAATGTCGAATTTAACGCACCCTCTGAGGCGGCCGAGAAACAGCGCCACGAAATGGGCAGAAAATGCATTAGGCGGCTTATTGTGCACTGTAAAAAGTTAATTTAAAAAATTCATTAAAAAAATATTATACAGTAAAAACTGCTCAAAATTTGGATTTCGTCAGAGTAGGAGCTCTAGTCTAATGGGACAATGTCGAATTTAACGCACCCTCTGAGGCGGCCGAGAAACAGCGCCACGAAATGGGCAGAAAATGCATTAAGCGGCTTATTGTGCACTGTAAAAAGTTAAATTCAAAAATTCATTAAAAGAAAATTCTACAGTAAAAATTGCTCAAAATTTGGATTTCGTTACAGTAGGAGCTCTAGTCTAATGGGACAATGTCGAATTTAACGCACCCTCTGAGGCGGCCGAGAAACAGCGCCACGAAATGGGCAGAAAATGCATTAGGCGGCTTATTGTGCACTGTCTAAAGTGCAAATTTCAAACATTCATAAAAAAAATATTCTGAAGTAAAAACTGCTCAAAATTTGGATTTCGTCAGATTAGGAGCACTAGTCTAATGGGACAATGTCGAATTTAACGCACCCTCTGAGGCGGCCGAGAAACAGCGCCACGAAATGGGCAGAAAATGCATTAGGCGGCTTATTGTGCACTGTCTAAAGTGCAAATTTCAAACATTCATAAAAAAAATATTATACAGTAAAAACTGCTCAAAATTTGGATTTCGTCAGAGTAGGAGCTCTAGTCTAATGGGACAATGTCGAATTTAACGCACCCTCTGAGGCGGCCGAGAAACAGCGCCACGAAATGGGCAGAAAATGCATTAAGCGGCTTATTGTGCACTGTAAAAAGTTAAATTCAAAAATTCATTAAAAGAAAATTCTACAGTAAAAATTGCTCAAAGTTTGGATTTCGTTACAGTAGTAGCTCTACTCTAATGGGGCAATGTCAAATTTAACGCACCCTCTGAGGCGGCCGAGAAACAGCGCCGCAAATTGGGCAGAAAATGCATGGCTTATTGTGCAATGTAAAAAGCTAAATTTAAAAATTCATTAAAAAAAACTTCTACAGTAAAAACTGCTCAAAATTTGGATTTCGTTAGAGTAGTAGCTCTACTCTAATGGGACTATGTCAAATTTAACGCACCCTCTGAGGCGGCCGAGAAACAGCGCTGCGAAATGGGCAGAAAATGCAATTGAAACCAAAACTGCAACTTGCCCATAACTCTAGTCAATCTGTCAACTTCATGGGTGCATAACTTCAAGATTCGACAGTAAAAATGTCTAATTTTGTGCATGGTGACAGCCAAGGACAATGTGTATAAGGCCCCAGTACAACTTTTTACGCACAATACAGCTATATAGAGCCCCCACTTGAGCCAACAATGCAATGGCTTTTTATACAGTAAAAACATCTGAAATTGTGCATGATTATATTCAAGCACAGATGCAGGGTATAAAGCATCAGTGAAACCAAGTAGGCCAACAATGTGATAACTCTTCTGTATTGTCAGATTGGGTCCATATATTTCTAATGTACAGTAACAATGGCACTTTCAATTTAATGCAATTCAATTTAATTCATACATTCATTTGTATAACCCTTTTCACAATCATTTCAAGGTAGCTTTACATAAAATGCAGGTTTCTGTGTTACAAAACAATAGGATTTAATGAGATGTAAAATGTAAAGTACAGTTAAAAAATACCACAAATTATAGTATTTTACAAATATCATATATGCATTTAAGCAAAACTAATGTGCATGTTAAAGCATTTATAAAATGATAATTTTGTATAATCATTCATGTTTGATGTTCTGGAGTCCTTGCTCCAAAAAAAGAGAAAAACCGCACGGTCCCTAAGTTGAGCGTCAATGAGAAGCTAGCAAACGCGCCAGTTCGCGTCATTTAAGGTGGAACGGATAGCGTCAATAAGAAGCTGCGAATAAGAAGCTGGATTCAGCCTCGTCACAGAAGCCTGATGTAGGACATCAGAAGACTAGTATGAATTTGATCATTTATCCATTATTTATCCGAGTTATTAGTGGGAGAGTCAGAGCATTGTTTCATGTTAAAAAATGCTGTAGCTTTAAATTATGTATAGGGCATCAGGCTGTATTCTTATTGCTTATTTTCTTTGAAAATTAAGTTTAAGATTTAAACCATCTGTATCTAAAATGTTGTTTTAGATATATCCTTAATTTACCACAAAAAAAACCCACCATTTTAGAATATACTTTAGACCAGAACGAAGACAACTTTAGTTTTTTAACCCATATTGAACTTTCAATAAGCCCAGAGCATAACTGCTAAATTACATGCCGTGATAGCAGTAGTCTCATTTACCAAACACCACCTGACTTCAACTACAAACCATCAGTGATACAATTAAAATAAAAATCCACAGAAAAATAATACTTTGATAATAAACTTTAATTTCAAGTTACATTGGATGGTTCTGAACCATAGAAAACAAGCACATTTCTGTATAAACATATGCATATCAACCAAGTTCGACAAGAACCGAATAACAATTGGGTGTTTGTGGTTTGACTACTGCCAGCTGAACTTAATATGCAATACTCACTGAAGCAAAACAGATTTACAATTAATAGACAGTTAAACTGATCAACATTCAGCTTCATAATTGAATGCATTTAAGTCGGCATTTGGGAGTCCAGATTCACAAGATTTCAGGACACTCAGTTCATAGGGACTTCCCATGGGATACCACAGCTAATCAGGTACAGCTTAATAACAGGTACAAAAAACAAAAAACTCAGTGGATAATTTAATAGAGGGAAACAAAAGGACATTACATAAGGATAAATGTTACGAGTTGTCCGCGTGAACGTTAACGAGTGCATTAGTGAATTCCAGGAAGCTCACCGCCACCACCTCCCACCCATTCAGAATCAGTGCATGAGAAAGATATTTCAAAAATATCAGAAGCATTAACAGCCACCAGTTAGTGAAGTCATACACAGTTGTTGTATCCTCACAGTCAATGATAAACATGTCAAACCCACGCCCGAGATAAACTCAGGCAAGGTTCGTGAGCTATATCTTTCCAATTTCATATATAACTTAGTGTCCTTTCTTGCAATTTTTTCAATTACTTTTGTTTTTGCTCTTTATACTTATTCTAGTACATTAACCAGACATGAACAGACTCACAGAATGGAGAAGGCTTTCTAGAAAATATTTTAGCACAAGAGCTATTTTTTTTGTCTTTTGACGTGTGTTTTATATTCATTTATTGTATTTGAAATGAATTCATTGTTTTTAATGGCCTGCTGAAAGGCACTGCCACAACACAGGGGAAAAAAGACGCTACTGCCCATCAGTCACACAAGACAGTCCTGTCTAGTTTCTAACAGGGATAGAAGTAGAGTAAATTGGGACGAGGGTTAGTAGGAGGGAGTACGCAAAGGACGGAGGGAGCCCTGCTATAGGTACAGCTCATAGTAATCGTCCAGCTCTTCGTGGAACAAGTCCCACTCATCTTCGGAGTCGGTGACGTCATCGTCAGTTCCTGCAGCCAGAAGCATGAGGAGCATCTCGCTGAGCTCGAACGTCACCATCTCCTCGTCTTCGTTGTCGAAGGAGTCGCTGTTCTCCCGCTCGTCGAAAAGATCCCAGAGTGGCGTCCGTCTGGAGCTCTGCAATACAGATTTCAATAATGCCTCAATCGTATGCCAATGATCAAATTTGTTGCACATCATTTAGTAAACTCCAATTCGATATGCGTTCACGCATGCCGAAACTAAATTTGCAGTTTGGTATTAACATCGAGACAAAATAGCCCTTAGACTTCAGTAGAAGCTTTACCCGGTTTCTTCCATTGGAGCCGGTCTGTCTCCTCTGGGGTTGAGGCTCTTCCAGACGGCCATCAGGAAAAGCATGTTTGTAAAAGCAGTTGGCACCAAACGGACAGGTCCCACGGCCTTCATCGAAATATCGGCAAGATTTACTCCTGTGTGCGAATATGGATAAAACTAATTAGTTAAACAAATAGATCACATAACTTGTATCAGAAATGTAAAATTCAGAAGCATATACCCCATGCCATCCTTGTACTTCTGAATGAGTTGCTGCTTCTCATCCTTGTCCTCCACCCAGTATTCGCTTGGTATGACAAAGTTCGATGTGATTCGACACTCTGGGCAGGACCTGACGGAGAACATATTCATTCAACAGATTTGATTCTCTCTTTTACACTAGTACTGATCTTTAAAAGAAGAGGTGGACAATTACAATTAGTGCTAATAACCGTAAAATTAGAAAAGATTTAAGACCACCTCCCTAGAATCCTATTCAACTTAATACACGTTTAATTATCTTAAGGACAGTCTTACTTTATGATTTTGCTCTCGAACTGCTTGGCGCTCCTCCATTTCCTGATGCACTTGAGGCAGTAGCAGTGGCTGCAGTTGGAGAGGATGCCAAAGCGCCGTTCACTGGGGTTGGTTTTCTCGAACACCACCTCCATGCACACGCCACACATCATGTCCTTACTACGCTGGATGGCAAATGAGATTTCCATGTCCTTCTCGTGAGCCTCGATGCAGGCCTGCCGTTAACAGGAGAAGATTTTACTCTAAAATCTCAGAAAACAAAAAGAGGATGAAAACAGGATGTCAATCCACTACTCACCTTGATGTGTTGCGAGCGCTGGGAAGCGTCTGTAGGGTGTAGCACCTGTAGGCCACACATGTCGCACACGTCGCCGTGGAGGTAGGCGCAGTTGAGGCCGTAGCGACATTCGCCAACGGCGGCGTACGGGCAAAGCTGTTTCTTCATTTCTTTGTTAGCTTGATCTTTCTCATATTCCTCTTCGATGAGAGGACCAGGCCCCTCAAACAGCACTGGTTCAGCTGCAGGAGGAACAATTTTAAGGTTTAGCAACCAAGTTCCTGAGATAGGAATAGGACAACAACAACAACGTATACTGGTGTGGGCTGAAGAAACCTTTAGTCAACCTAAAGACCTAAAGTTTCATATTGTGGTCTACCACAGTAAAGCTGCAAGAAAAGCACCTGCTTGTCTGAATGTAAGAGTTTTGGCTGCCACCCAAAGACTAGGAAAGAAACAGCACTGTTCCTTCAGCTCTTTGCTGATGAAGTCACCCTTTATGATGAATGTAGTGGGTTTGGACCAGCAAGAACAAAAAAGCACACTGGTGGAGCACAGCCTGAGATCGGCCGTGTGTGCCAGGGTCAGTCCAGGTTTAACAAGGGGCTGAGTATTCATGCTGATGCTGCATCATAAAACAGCTAGTTTTGGTTGTATGAGATGCATCATAAAATGGCGATAAATGCACACCTGTGGCCACTAGCCCACTGTTGAGCTAGAGGGCTACATTACTGCAATGGCAGTGTTATTTTAGCATCATTTATATACTATTATAGTATTTATTTATACTTTGAATTGGCTTTATTTGTATATTTTTTGTAGTTTTGTATTTTAAATAGTTCTATTCAGGTTTAGTTATTTTAGCACTTCAACATATTTTATTTCAGTTAATAGCCAAGGCAAGATTTAAACTTTTTTTTTTTCCCCAAAGTTTGTCATCTAATATTTATGGTTTTGGCTGCTTCTTTTTTTTCAATTGAAGAAAACAATTTTTAGTTTTAATTAATGATATGATGCAATCAGTGAAATGATTATTTATAAATGCAACTATTTATTGAACAATGGCATTTTTTATATCATGTTGCAAATCATTTACCACAGTTTTTAGGATTAGTGATTTTACCATGGTTAAGTTCACATCGTGCTGACGTCAGCACAGCATTCCTTGGCGTTCCTCCTAAGGTCGTGGGTTCGATACCCAGTCGATGCACATGCTGATAAAATGTGTAGCTTGAATGTACTCGCTTTGGATAAAAGTGCTTGCCAGGCATGCAAGTGTAAATGCCATGGTAAAAATCAATTGGTAACACTTTAAAATAAGGTTAAATTTGTTAGTAACAAGGTAATACATTATGTATCATGAACTAACAATAAACAATACTTTTACAGTATTTGTTAATCTTGGTTAAATGTTATTGCATTATTTACAAAAATGTATTGAAAAGTATCTACTTCCAAGCTAATCTGATTGTCAAAGAATCAGAGTAAGAGAATCCAGATACGCTTTGTCTAATTTATTTCCCAGGAAGCAAGATTCGGATCCTGTGGTTTGCGTATACAGCAATGAAGAAGCTTGCCACAAAACAGTACCACAACAGCGATAGCATTATTATTACAAACCAAGGCATTTGTCAAGCAAACTAATATAAAAGCATTATTGTCAAACTGTTTTTGTATTGTAACCCAAATGCTTTGCTTATCTGCTGGTACCGTGTTTTCACAGATTGTCTTGGCAGTAACAACTGAACCATCTTTCCCTGCTACACTCACCCCTCCCACAGTAGGGCTGCCCTGGCACGAACTCGGCAGCATTGACCCAGTCCACTGCCCCCGAGCCTTGGGGCTTCTCCTGGGCGTCGCTCGTGCCACCTGGCCCATCAGAAACGGGATCAGGAGTGCCAGCAAGGGGAGCAGCGGTCAGCGGCACCGACGGCTTAGAACTAGGGACTTCGTCTTGCTTGGCAGGTTTGGTATGTTCATACCTGGGGCACAATGCAAATTTAATGAAATACAATAATGCGTAGACTGGTACTCTAGGTAAGCCATGCAGTGCAATGAAAATGCACCCCTGGACCCAAGTAGTGTATCTGAAAGTTTTTTTGTCCTCTGTCTTAGGTGTTGGTGTGTTTCCCACAGGTGTTTTTTTTTCCCCTGAAGATGATATGGTCTCAAACTTGACGTTTGTGTGGTTACCATGGTGAGTATATGTCTTGTTCACACTTATAATGCAGCAGTTAGCCGCTTACAGACATGATTCATTTAAAGATGTAACATTTGTGAGTGGGTTTGACAATGTCTACAGACATGCTAATTAAAACACCATGGCTAAAAAACTAGGTAAACTAGTTAGTACTAGTCAGCCTTACTAATTGTTACCCATCCTTATTAGTGTACAAGTAAAGGTTTTAATGTAGTGTTGTTTGCATCTCAAGTCATGTTTCAGACAATATAATTGTTTGTGAGGAAGATCTTAGTTTTCACATGCAATGATTGTTAAAGACTAGATAGAGATAGATAGATAGATAGATAGATAGATAGATAGATAGATAGATAGATAGATAGATAGATAGATAGATAGATAGATAGATAGATAGATAGATAGATAGATAGATAGATAGATAGATAGATATTTGATAACTGTGCAACAAAAATGACTATACCATTTATAAATAAAAAAATAGAGAAAACCCCATTATTTTAAAAACAGTTTAATGTGATGTAAATCAAAGCATATCATTATTTACAATAGCTAACAAGCCTGATCACATTGTCATATCATATAGTTTAGCATCTGACCTTTATTTGTCTCATTATTCCCAGACAAAACACGCTTCAATGCTTTCCTTAAGCATCCAGAGACCCCTCCATCCTCAAACCTCTTGGGTCATTCAGCCCTATTCTAGCCCGGTGTGTGCGCGTGTGTCGGCCTATATGTGTGGGGGTGGGGGGTCGCATAAATAAACGACACAGCGGTGGAAGCACAAGTGGCTACTGCAGAATGGCAGCATGAACCGAATGAACCTGACGCCGGTAGCAACAACAGCAGAAGGAGAGAGAGAGATGCATGTTAACACACTACGGTTATGTAATTGCCATGCAGTGTGCATTGCGCTGCTCTATTTGGGCCCCAGATTGGTGGAGGTGGTGGGGGGGAGGGCACATGGAAGGAGAAAGCAAGAGATAGAGATAGACACAAAGCAGCATAGAGAATCCATCCATAATGAAGCATACATTGAGGCCCTTTCTATGCACACTTAATGAAAGCTGGACACCCTCCCTCCCTCGGAATAAACACAGGAACAATAATGCGGTAAACCCCATATGGGGACAAAAGCATCACTGCGCCTCCCCAAGATAATCTCTACGCTGACAATACATTTCTGTCAGACATCAACCTAGACTCCAGACATCAGATATTTAAGCTCTAGACCCTGAAACCACAGGAAACAGTCCTCTGAAGGAGAGCTCTCGGTCAGATGTAATGCTGTCATAGAACAGCCTCGGCAAACAAAGACATTCCCATAGTGCCGAGCTGGGGGCAGCAGTTACTATGGGGATACACTTGACTGCAGACAGATATGAGACAAACATTGTCTGCACTGTCTGGCTCGCAGGCTAATTTTTACACTGCTTCGGGCGCCTTTGCACCGCATTGGCCAAAGGTAGTCTGTTTATATGCACTTGTTGCCATTTATATATCTTTAGATGGCAAGTGCACTCCAAAAGAAATGGCCTACAGACAGACCACTTGCATGCGTGTAGCATTAATGTTGGTTTTTATATATCTATAGACAGCATAACTGCA
The DNA here is from genome assembly GCA_031834385.1 of Semotilus atromaculatus. Lineage (NCBI taxonomy): Eukaryota > Metazoa > Chordata > Actinopteri > Cypriniformes > Leuciscidae > Semotilus > Semotilus atromaculatus. Next base: position 49,151,023 of record JAULUF010000009.1, read on the forward strand.
ACACAAATGCAAATGGTCCGTTTGTAGGCCATTTTTTATCTTTAGATATATAAACGCCATCATTAATGCAACACAAATGCTCTTAATGCAAACACAACTTGACCTTTAAGAGCTACTTTTACACATCATCTCCTAAAGAGACAGTTCAGGCAAAAGCAAAACTTCTCTCATGGCATTCCAAACATGTGACTGAATTTCAGTGTCTTTTTTTTTTTTGTCCATACAATTAAAGTCAGTGTGTTAACTGTTGTTTAAGGACAAAAATAAAAAAAATGCTCTTCAAAATATCTCTTGAGTTCCGCAGCAAACTGAAACTCGTAGAGGTATAGGAATGAATAAATGATGAAAGAATATTCATCTTGGGTGAACTACCCCTTTAAGGAAGTGACAAACTCAACAACTTGTTTACAGAAAATTCTGCATCTCAGATGTCACGGACATGTAATGAAGCAACACACAACACTTCTCAGAAGCCTTCCTTACCTCGGATACATTTAAACACAGAATGTGTTACAGACCCTGAACACAGAAATACAGATTACATTACCTTTGAAGTTTTGTAACATCTGCCCAGATCTTGTCATGAAAGCGAGCGGTTGTTTGTTCAGCACATTTTGAGAATCTACTCAAATGCAATACTTTGCATCATTATGTCTCTTACCTGCAACGGTCCCCAAAAGCACAGGATCCCTTTTGAAAGAACTTGCAGATCATGGTTGGCTTGCAGCTACTGAGGTCGTGTAAATATCGACAGTTGTCACCCTCTTTGCAAAGGCCGTGCATGAAATACCTATAAATGAAGATGTTTTTTGAGACTGGTAAAAAAAAAATAAAAAAAAAATAGAGCCATATGACAACACTCATACAGGCTCCACTTTAGGCTTTAACACATCTGAAGGCAGTGAACAAAGGCTGATATACACCATAACATAATTAATGTGTCATGCCAATAAGCAACGGAGCCTAAATAATATGACTAAGATGCAATATGCACAGCCCACGTCATTTACTGAATAACAAACAGCATGACCCAAATAAACCTTCGTATTTACATGTTATATTTGACAACAGTGCTAATGTAAACACTACATATCACTCGTGTTTGAAATCTCTCTTGCATTTGATGCCATTGGATATGTGGGTTAAAACAAAGGTTATTTTGTACAGTCATGACTAGACTAGAATAAAGCCTGACAAGTGAATTAATATACATAAATCATCAAGGCTGACACTGACACATTGGCTGATGCCCAGACGGTTAAACTCAAGGATTCTAATGGCTTCCTTGAAAACTCTTTACTGTCAAACTGACTGCCATATGTGGTTGATGCAGTGCCGTGTTGTTGTTTTTTCACAAACACGGATGTTACATAGACAAGCGCACACAGAGGAAGAAACGACCGCAAATAGCAACCGCTGTCGGACTGATCGCTGATCGGTGTGCTACAACAACAAACACACACTCATCCAGTTCAGCACAAAGACAGCGGCGCTATCCGATGCCTCAACATCGACACACACACAGGCGTTTGCGTTTTATATTTGTGACCGTTAAATGTTGCAATAACCGCGTTCCTCGGCGGATCTCCACTAACCTGCAGGGTACGTGCTTCGTCCAGCCTCCGATAACTGCTGGAGCCGCTGTTGACGCTGCCGCTGCCTCCGCCATTGCTGTTTATGTTGAAGTCCCAGCACCCGGATCTTCCGGAGAGCGGCCGCTCTGCGCTCGGACATTTTCGGAAAACCGAAGGCGCCTTATGTGATCGAGTGTTTTCGGCTGGTAAACCCTGCATTATGGGGACACAAAGATGGCAATATCCGAAATCCTTCCAGAATGTATTGTCTTGTCCTCGTGGGGACAATTTTTGGTCCCCAGGAGGAAAACCGCTTATAAATCATAGCCTACTATGTGATGTTTTTAGAAAATTTCAAAATGCAGAAAGTTTTCTGTCATGGCTGGTGATGGGTAAGTTTAGGTTAGTGTACAGGGATAGAATACACAGTTTGTACAGTATAAAAATCATTATGTCTATGGAACTTGAAAAAACGTGTGTGTGTGTGTTGTGTCTTTATGCCTGTTGTCTCTTTATGACTGTTGGCTTGGCTCTTGACATGCTTGTACTTGTCTATGTGGTAACTATTGTTATTTTATAATTCAAAAGACAATTGGTAGTTTGTTTTGAATGCAAACAAATTGGTGGTACTTTTGGAGTGTAAATATTTATATATAATATATATTCATCATAAATCAAGTAAAACAACAACATGATTCATTCGTTGTATACTGCAGTAGCCTACATTTTTAAATACATTCAAAGAAGGAATTGTTTCTAGAGGGACAGTAGCTTGAAATTCATTCCACAGCCATGGAGCATAGTAAGAGAAAGATGATTTTCCATGCTCTGAATATACCCTAGGTACTACTAATTTAATCCCATTAGATGATCTAGTGCGATAGTTCTTTCTACATAAACATAGAAGACTAGTAATGTAATTTGGAAGCACACCCATCAATGTCTTTACAATAAATACTAACATATGGTAAAATATGTTTTAAAGAGCTCTGATAAAAAGAGGACCAACCCAGATAGTTGTACAGCAAACAATGATGAGTACGTGAACAAGAATTTGTTATAAAACACAATGCAGCATGATAAACACCATCCATCCTTTCAAAAGATATGTAGAGGCATGAATGTAAACAACATCACCATAGTCTAAAATAGGTTAAAAAAAAATGTACTCTGTATTATTCTCTTTCTAACTGTAAAGGAAAAACATTTTTTTCCCGAAAAAGAAAACCAAGTCTTGGTTTAAGCCTTTTCACCAAGTAATTAATGTGAACATCAAAGGCTAACTTCTCATCGAGCCATATTCCTCAATATTTATAAGTTGGTACTCTTTATGTACAGTGAAGAAAATAAGTATTTGAACACCCTGCTATTTTGCAAGTTCTCCCACTTAGAAATCATGGAGGGGTCTGAAATTGTCATCGTAGTAGGTGCATGTCCACTGTGAGAGACATAATCTAAAAAAAAAAATCCAGAAATCACAATGTATGATTTCTTAACTATTTATTTGTAAGATACAGCTGCAAATAAGTATTTGAACACCTGAGAAAATCAATGTTAATATTTGGTACAGTAGCCTTGTTTGCAATTACAGAGGTCAAAGGTTTCCTGTAGTTTTTCACCAGGTTTGCACACACTGCAGGAGGGATTTTGGCCCACTCCTCCACACAGATCTTCTCTAGATCAGTCAGGTTTCTGGGCTGTCGCTGAGAAACACGGAGTTTGAGCTCCCTCCAAAGATTCTCTATTGGGTTTAGGTCTGGAGACTGGCTAGGCCACGCCAGAACCTTGATATGCTTCTTACAGAGCCACTCCTTGGTTATCCTGGCTGTGTGCTTCGGGTCATTGTCATGTTGGAAGACCCAGCCTCGACCCATCTTCAATGCTCTAACTGAGGGAAGGAGGTTGTTCCCCAAAATCTCGCAATACATGGCCCCGGTCATCCTCTCCTTAATACAGTGCAGTCGCTCTGTCCCATGTGCAGAAAAACACCCCCAAAGCATGATGCTACCACCCCCATGCTTCACAGTAGGGATGGTGTTCTTGGGATGGTACTCATCATTCTTCTTCCTCCAAACACGGTTAGTGGAATTATGACCAAAACTTTCTATTTTGGTCTCATCTGACCACATGACTTTCTCCCTTGACTCCTCTGGATCATCCAAATGGTCATTGGCAAACTTAAGACGGGCCTTGACATGTGTTGGTTTAAGCAGGGGAACCTTCCGTACCATGCATGATTTCAAACCATGACGTCTTAGTGTATTACTACAAGTAACCTTGGAAACGGTGGTCCCAGCTCTTTTCAGGTCATTGACCAGCTCCTCCCGTGTGGTTCTGGGTAGAGTTCTCAACGGGCCTGAAAATTGCAACCCGACCCGACCCGGCCCGTGGCTTTTAAAGCCTGGACCCGATGTAACCCGACGCATCAACATGAATTATCTGTCCGAACCCGGCCCGCGGCCCGACGCTGCCGTTTTTTTTTTTCTTTGTTTTTTCTCATACACGTATTATCATGACCAGCAGACGGGAATTCAAATCAACCTTTAATGTTCACGCCTTTTAACAATACAAACAACTGAAACAATAAACTTTAAATAGCCTACATAAATAGGCTATATAAATTTGCCTTAAATAAAAATCTTCACACAATAATAAAAAGGCTGGACGACCCTGTTTTTTTGCTGTCTTATTTCATCAGCACCTTGCATTTTGAGCATTGCACATAACCTGTAGAATTTCCATCAGAATCCAGCACCACTCCAAACACTCTCCAGACCTCTGATTTTCCCACTCCTGTAGTAGCGACGGTGAATTCACATGCGGCAAGTTTACTTTTCATCAACTCCATCTTCAATCTTCTCCAGGCTAAAGGCGTACACGCAGCGGCGTCAGGTCTGCCCCCGCGATGCCTGTTGCACGCAGCAGCCAGACTTTCTTTACGGTGAACAGCAGCGATGATTAATACTTTTTTTTTTTTTTTACTGAGCGGAAAAATTAAGCCCGAGGTCCGACCCGACCCGAGTCATTTGCTTATATTTTTTACCCGAACCCGCGGGTCCCGTCGGGTTTGTCGGGCCGACCCGACCCGTTGAGAACTCTAGTTCTGGGCTGATTTCTCACCTTTCTTAGGATCATTGAGACCCCACGAGGTGAGATCTTGCATGTAGCCCCAGTCCGAGGGACATTGACAGTCATGTTTAGCTTCTTCCATTTTCTAATGATTGCTCCAACATTGGACCTTTTTTCACCAAGCTGCTTGGCAGTTTCCCCGTAGCCCTTTCCAGCCTTGTGGAGGTGTACAATTTTGTCTCTAGTGTCTTTGGACAGCTCTTTGGTCTTGGCCATGTTAGTAATTGGATTCTTACTGATTGTATGGGGTGGACAGGTGTCTTTATGCAGCTAACGACCTCAAACAGATCCTAAATTAGATGCACAATAAATGGAGTGGAGGTGGACATTTTAAAGGCAGACTAACAGGTCTTTGAGGGTCAGAATTCTAGCTGATAGACAGGTGTTCAAATACTTATTTGCAGCTGTCTCTTACAAATAAATAGTTAAAAAATCATACATTGTGATTTCTGGATTTTTTTTTTTGGATTATGTCTCTCACAGTCGACATGCACCTACGATGACTATTTCAGACCCCTCCATGATTTCTAAGTGGGATAACTTGCAAAATAGCAGGGTGTTCAAATACTTATTTTCTTCACTGTAAGTCCTCAATAGTCAAAATAGGCGTAACAGTAGATGATATAGGACAGTTATAGATATAGGACGATCATCATTCGATCTGCGTTCTTAAAAATGAGAAAAGTGTAATCTCCAAGCTAGTAAGTCAGATAACACTAATGAAGTGATATCATATTGCTTAGGTAACCACTGATTGATTTTTCAATGGCTTTGAAAAGCTGGTAGAATTAGACATTGCTTTCCCTTGTTTTATGTCAATCAATCAGTCACCACTCCAGCTTAAAACTTTATAGAGAGTTTAAAGGCCACAACCCAGTGCTTAGTTACCAAATATACACACCTCAAACAAAGCTGAGGAAGAAAGGAGAAATGGCAGACAGATAATGTAATGGGAATTCTTGCTGGGAATTCTTGAAAATAATCTTTTTTTCCCAAAGCAAATAGAAAAATACAGTCATTTGTTTGGAATTTCGTCTTTTAATAGAAGTCCTCTTATTCCTTATTGAACATATACTGTGTATATTGACCGTCACTAAGGGGAACCGTGCACATATTCTTTGTAACATTTACTCGGTTATTGTGTCTTCGCTCATGGTAACTAATAATCATGCACTGTTTTGTTTTTAGAACACATATGTAGTCATCTAAAATACTTCCAAAAACAAATGAAACATGACGAGACTGAGGTGGTGGTTATGCTTTATAAGCAGCATGCTTGAGAATTGTCTCTTGAGAAGTCAATTATGAATCACAGCTGGGTTCTTGTACTTTTTCTGTTGCAGGCGTCCTTCTGCCTTCCAGGAATGAAATTTAGAAAAGCTGATAAAGTTTGGGGTGCTGATGATAATGGAGAAAAACATGTGCCGCACGGCTGGGGCTTAGATAACCGCAATGAATTTGAGAGTAGCGGACGATTTGTCTCTGATGATTTTGGAGGTTTCAGCTCAGGGATTATTGGTGTTCGTCAAAATGACTATGGTCAGTTCAACTCAGATACGGTAAGACAATTTACCATGTGTGTCAACCTTTTTGGTATGATTAATGATCAAAATCTTAGAATACACAGAAACACTTAGAAACCAGAAAATAGCACAGTGCTCATGAATAATCCGTATTCATATTTAATCTGCAGTCTGGTTGCAATGCCATTGAGACAAAGACTTGTAGTAACCAGCTGGACTGTGCGGGATGTCTGGGATTGTATTCCTGCAACGTCGCCCTTGGGAAGTGCCAGTTGAAAGGACTGTCACGGAAATCAGGTGGGCCAAAACCTTACAATAACTACTTTGTGCTTCAGAAAATAAAACATGAATGTGTTGAATTACACTGAAATTAAATTATTCTCAAAATAATAGCATATCAATTTGAAACGTGAAGATACTCAAGGTTTATTTATATACAGTTGCATAGTTGTACAGCGAAAAAACTGTATAATACTGCATAATATTAACTGGTCAGTACACCATTTTATTTATCGTTGCAGGTGGATTCTACCAAAGTCTAAAAGATGCCTGAGCACTGAGCGCAATTTATTTTGGAGATATGAGATAAATTATTCAACTTCTTTTTTGTTATTTAGTCCATTTATAAAGAAGTGCATACTCATGACATGTCAGATGTAGCCTAAATATGTTTCTTGTAAGACACTGGTGAGGAAAGTCCCTACACCTGACCTTAGCTCTGTCACCGCAACAAAGGCGGGTTATTTTTCTCTCCGGAAATCATCATTGTGACCGCTGTTAAATATTTTTTTAAATCTCATTACTAATACCTGACATTACCTTTATTATATTTTTTTCTGGATTGCTGTGGTGTGCATTGTGCATTAACATTTTCAATAAAATTGGTCAACCAGTATATGTATACACCACATATGAAAAAGATACGAATAGAAATTAGAGGGGACTGACTTAAAGTGCATGTTGCAACTACAGATTTAAGATTGAATACGCGTTTCAAAGTGCAAGTTCTTAAAAACGATACCAATATGAAATTTGTGAAAAAGGTGACGTCATGCACATGCATGTTATGTGTTCAGTCTAAAGGCCAGTAGTTTTTCTTTACAAAGTGACATCGCCAGCTGACTACATGTAGGGTAATATAGTTAAACACGTAACAGTACTGCAATTAAATATTACATTTTCCTTAATTTTTGCAAGCATATGTGATTATTGCACTCTTGTACTCAAATACTTTTTTTTTTTTTTTTGGCATTTAGGGAAGTTCAGTGTTGTGCATAGAGAAGTTCATGTACTGAGGAAAATGCCATTGTGTATTTTTTTATGTGGTTAATACCATGTGCAAGAGTGTCTTTATAAAGCCACAATAATGCGCACAGCAGAGACCAAGCTGTAAATGGACAGGAGGAAAATAATAAAATTCTTTATTGACAAATTTTCACGTTTCATATCAAAGGTAAATGACCATTTAGTCATTTTTTTCTTGTCAAAGCAGATGTTTAATTGTCATTTAATATTTTAGTGGTGTTGTGTAAAAATAAGTACATTTCGAAAACAAGGAAATTGTCAAATAGCCTATATTATTATATTATTGCATTTTATTATTATTATGTAAATTTGTTAAATATTTTATACTTAATATAATTATATTTTATTCTATTCTATTATTTTGTGTGTGTGTGCGTGTGTGTGTGTGTGTGTGTGTGTGTGTTCAGTTCAGTCTAGCAAAATGAATCAATGCAAATTTCATTAATCCATGAATATTATTTGAAATTGAACACATAAATATTTTTATTTTCACAGAATGTCTTTTGTTGTTGGCCTGTTATCTCGTATCTCTTAGTTCTTCCGTTTAAAGCACATGGTGAACATTTCAGATATTGTTCCACTGAACACACAAAATATCTTTCCAATAATAATCTAACAAGGATACCATCACATTTATCAAACAACATAGAGTAGATGTGTCGCTTAACATCTCCAGCATTGTTCATGGTGACCTGTCTGGTTTAACCCATCTCTGCTTTCTGAAAATCACACACTGTGGACACTGATGCCTTCCACAGCAACTCTGAAATCAAAGTTCTGAACATCTCCTACAACCATCTGACCATCATTCCAAATTTGCATTTGCCCCAGCTAAGGATCCTAGACCTTTCCAGAAATCCATATCCCAACAATGGGCTTCCACACTCATTTGGTAACTTAAATTACCTTTCCATCCTTGCGATTGGTAGTCCAGATGCTCCAGGTAGTCCAGAAACATCCGTTTGAAATAAAACATATTTGGAGATGGATCGGAATTGCAAAACTACGAAAAGGGTTAGGCTTTTTTCGCAGCTCAAATCAGTACAGGAAGTCATTCTGAAAGTGACTTTTTGGTCAATGTTTTGACATTTTCAAAGACATGATTATAGATTTTGACTAAACCCAAACTAAAAAAATTCAGCTCATTAAGTTATTTCCGGACCAGTGTAGCATAACGACTGACCCATTTGATGCTTTTAAAGATTTGTGACATTGTAGACATCTGGATAAACAGCTCTGTGATGGATGGTCAAACTGGAAATCATCTTTTGAGGAAATTGCGTTTTTAAACATACACATCAATGAGGACACTCCTGATGACTTCCAGCTACCGATGCAGAATCACACCACAAATCTACGAGCGTTCATACTCTGGTGTGCATCATCATTAGTACCTCTACCCCACTATTAACATGAGCGTGGAACTAATCAACCAACTAACCTACCTGAAATTCTCTGATACTGGAATGAATATTCGACCATGTAATCTAATTTCAGCCATAAAGTCACTACAAGTCTTGGACCTGTCAAACAACCTCTTGGATGACAGCGGCTTCTGGTGGAGTGGCTGTTCATCATACAAAGTGTTTCCAGCCTTGAGGAAACTCTCGCTAAGCCATAACCGTTTCAACGACCTCGCAGAGATGACCAATAATGTCAATGATATGAAGTTCTTAGAGTCTCTTGACTTGAGTTTCAACTCTATTTCCATAGGCAAGCCGTGTTGTTGGCCGTCCCACCTGACTGAACTGAGTCTCAGCCACAACAATCTAGGAAATTATGTGTTTTGCTTCTTATCACCACACTTCCAGAAGATAGACCTCTCAAAAACAGGCTAAAGTGTCATTCCTTTAAATAGTATTGCTTCCCAGACTCTATATGAGCTTTAACAGCATACAGGTCATCCCGGCAGATATTCTGGCTCTTGCGTTAGTAAGCCTGCATATTGACCAGAACACAATTACTTTTATTAGCCAGAAAACAATGGAAGGTCTTCCCAAGCTGAATACTTTAAAAGCCGGCCACAATCCATTTAGCTGTGATTGCGATTCCTTTTGGTTCATGACGAAGTTGAATAAGTCCCTTCTACTAGATTGGCTACTGGGTTACGCTTGCAGCACCCCGCCAGCGTTTTCGGGAGGCGTTTATGGACGTATGAGTACGGGTGGCTGTCCTGTCAATCGGGCTTGCAGGCTCTGTCGGTGTTATTTGTGGTAGGAGCTGCTCTGGCCGTCACTGTTTATGCTTGGGATGTTGTTTGGTAGGCTACACCAAAATGCTTTGGGTGTGGATATGAATGAAGAGGAGAGGCTCCAAGAGGGCTAATAACCGATTGCTCAATGCCACCTTCCGCTACCATGCCTTCATTTCAGCCAACATGACTCAGTCTGGGTGGGCTGGTAGGCTACCTGAATTAGAAAGGTCAGGTTTTGATTTTGAACCTGGGAAGTGGATTGTGGACAATATCCAGTGTGTGGAGGACAGCTACAAGAGCCTCTTCATCCTGTCCAAAAACGTTGTGCAAAGCGAATGGTGCAACTATGAACCGTTCTTCGCCTAGCACAGGGCCATCAGCAAATGATGACTCGCTGGTCTTCGTTCTTTCAGAGCCCATAGCGACAGACTCTCTGTCCAAGAAGTTTCTAAAGTTAAGAACGCTGCTAAGGCAGAAAACATATTTGGAGTGGCCCGCAGAAGAACTCAGCAAAGTATTTTGGTGTAATCCTATAGAGCTATTCTGCAGACCGTGGACCAGAGTAGGATTTTAAAGGTTGTGGCCACAGACATTGCTGACATAATGTCCTCTGCTGCCTGTGAAAGAATGAAGATCTGTCTGTCTGAATAAATGTGTGATTTTTAAAAAGAACCGTAATTCACTGTCTTTTAATGAACATGGTAGGGCAAAACAAAATCTCTATTATTCCATTTATCGTTTGGATATTTTCATTTCTTTTTAAACTATTAATCTAAACTCTGTTTAGATTTGGAGATCCACCCCAGATAATGTGTACTACATGAAATGTATTCTTCTAAAAGTCTTGGCCTGTGTCTCCACCTACTGTTGAATTTCAGAAATGGCACAGACTTGTATTTTTAAGGACAATGATTTGCAAGTTTCAATACTAATCCTTTAAATGTGGACTGAACTAAATATTTGACCAGTAATTATATATATATATATATATATATATATATATATATATATATATGGGTAATGTATATATTTACACAGTTATTGTTATTATTTGTATTATTATTATTTGGGGGTTTTGAATAGTTTTATGTATAGTCAGTGTATGCACATATAACAGAAAATTTTGAAACAACAATTCATAAAACAATTTGCAAACAAATATTAACAAATGTTGCAAATGTAGGCTATAAAATAAAACACGTGCGATTTTGCTCTGACAAAGCAGCAACGTTATCCAGTAAAACAATTATTAAACATAATTCATGAAACAAGAAAGGTTTGAAATGTAGCTAATGCATAAATATGAATGCATTATTTTCAAACAAATATTGCAATGAATAAACTGATTAATTAAATTAAAACACATGTGACAACTTGCTCCAATAAAGCAGCAGTAAAACAATATTGAAACATCAATTCATAAAAAAAAAATTAAAAAAAACAGTAAAAGCATAATAGGTCATAATATATATATATTTTTTACTGTATTTTACTTTAGTAGCCTGCAAATATTACAATTAATACATTCACAGTTTGCTCCAATAAAAATGAGACCTAACATTTCTAGAAAATAATACCGTTGAGGACAGAGTTCAGCCTCCAAAATATAGTTTTCTAAACATTGCCCCTATCTTTATGTAGCACACTACATTACCCACAAAAGCAAAGGGCCATCATAAACTGCGCATGCGCTGAAAAGTCACAACTTGACGCGCGCCCACTCTCCCCCCTCTCCCTATTTCAATGTAAGATGGTGGTTAGGAGGCACTACCGCTCAACAGAGAGGCTGTGAGAAACAAGGCTTGGTGTTTTCGCATCAAATCACACAGGAGCAGTGACAAGCCACCCGGGGAATTATATTGCGACCTGTTGTGCTAGACCTGGGTCGTTCAGATAGATTTTATTTGCTGTGAATCAATCTGTACAGATAGACAGGGTGAGTATCCCACTAAGGCCTCTCTTGTCCACCGCCTCCACATTCAGCTGCTTTCCTCTCTCAATTCACCTCTTAATAACACATCTCATCCCTCTTTCTCCTTGTGGAAACTCCTGTATTTTTATGTGCTTTATCAGTCTTGACAGACTAACGTTAGTCGTCTAGTTAGCCGAGTAAGTTAAGTTAGCTAACGTTACTAGCCGCACCGTTTGACCGGCTTTTAATAAAATACACGAAAATTAATTCTCGCCTCGTCAAACACTGACTTATTTTTTGTTACGCGTACTTTGAGACAGTATATAGTATACGTACACTGGTTTTGGTGAATATTTCGCCTCTTGAATAACTTCAATAGGTATTAGCTTAGCTGGTTTACTTCAATGCATTAACAAGGAAACCGAATTCATTTCTGTGTATGATTGTGTACTTTTAAATAGAGGGGATTTCCTTGTTATTTGAGTAGGAAGTTGCTGTTCCTTCTTTATATGCAACATCACTTTACAGATGTGATGTCAAAAATTTCGATGACATTGATTGCTCTGTTACTGCTGGTCATTTCTATATATTTTTTTTTGTCCACACCCTTCATTATTTGTGTGTGACGCGTGTTTCAATAGGCAGACCAGAGACCACTGGCAGGAGGGAACAGGTTTTTATTGACCAAATGCACCTGTCCTTTCCGCAAACAAACATATTAAGCCACAGTCTCTCAATAGAGGATATTTTTGTGTTTGGTGACAGCATCATGTTCCTAGACTCCGTAGTTACTGTGTTGAGTGTGCACTATTAATCCTGTTTTGTCAGCAGTGGGCCTTTTGAGCTTACTATGTGCTTTTTGTCTTTCAGCTGTATGCCTATGTTTTTAAAAGAAATAGACAAGCCAGAAATGAATGCGCAGTCATGTTGTTCCAAACCCATTTAACTTTTTTCTTCTTTTTTTTTTTTTCTTCTGTGCAACACAAAATGAGATGTTAGGCAGAATGAGGAGCACTTTGGTTGGAAAGAAAGATACAATCAAAGTGATTGGTGGCTGGTTTGAGAGCAGAAAGTCATACAGGTTTGGATCAATGTGAGAATTAGTAAATGATGGCAGACTTGTCATTTTTGGGTGAACTTTTTTTTGGGAAACACTTTGCTTTTGTTTTGAATTTGACACAGTAGCCAGTCACATTTATTAAGTCATGTATTACATTTATTCGTTTAGCAAATGCTTTTATCCAAATGAGGAATAGCGGTAATTCACCTTAAAGAGGTAATAAACATGAGAAGTGCTTGCAACACAAAGTTTCAGACATCAATTTAGAACAGCGGTCTCAGGAGTAAAGGTCCATTCACACCAAGAACAATAACAAAATACTTAGTTCTAGAAAATCGTTCTAAATATAAAGGGAGTAGCAAAAGTCCCCACCATAAATATAACGTTACTGGCATGTATCGGATTATCCGTATTTTGTTGGAATCACTTTCAGAAAAAAAAATTTTCCAGCTGATGAACGATAAAAATATTCACAGCCAATCAGAATCCATCCAGCTTTCTGAGCTCGAGCATTTAAAGTGACAGAAGACAAAACTGCAGCATGCTCTTTGAATAAACAGAACAATATCCGATAAATAATTTATCCACTTTTGTGTATTCTAATAGTAGCTTAATCATAGTTATCTTTATATTTATCATTCTTGGTGTGAACAGGTCAAAAAGGAGAGTTTTCCTTGGAGAATGTGCTTCTTTGGGAGCAGGTTTTAAGTTGACAGGGATGTTCAGGCCCAGTTTCAGTGCTCTGTCCGACAGTTTGTGCCAGACACAATGTTAGTGAGACACTTTCTGGTGAGCATTACTTCTGCTATATGATCACATTCTGAATGGACTTCTGCCTTGGTGTTCAGTTGCATAGAAATTAAGCTCTTCGTCTTTAAAGTTGGTTGAACAGCACCTTTACATTCAGTCCGAACGGGTCTGCCACAATCCTGGCAGTACAGGAAAAAGTCGTCTTTTAATATCGGCTTTAGTACGATCTCAAAAGATTAAAGCTGTTTTGTACTGAGCTCTGGGCCATAGCAGATATGTTAGAAAAAATGGATGAACCCTTTGTCTCAAAAAGTGTTTTATTTTGTTTTTTTGGGGCTTTTATTCTGTCTTCCCAGAATAGCTATTTGTGGTACAGACATCTTTCATTCCTTGCCGATGCCTTGTCCATCTGCTCATGAAGAACAACCCACAAATGGACACGACTCCCACTCTGATGATAATTTCAGCTACGCTCTTCTATGACATCAGAATGATGCCAGCTGAGACAACTGTCTGTCTCTTCACTAAGCTTGTCGACGTACTACATTTGTCCTCGTAAAAGGCATGTTTTTTAGCCTTTTATTGATTACAAATTAAACATCATAATGTTGTAAATTGAGTCTTCATGTATAGCAGTGTTGTTACTGTGTAGTTGACTTAAATGTGTTTGTTGTTGTGTGTAAGGAATCGGATTCTTAATCAGTTTCTGCTAGAATAGATGTAACCGCATGTTCACCACCTTTCAGTTTCCAGACCATCAATTTGACTGGCACATTAAATTAACTGTCTATTTCAGAAAAACTTTTAAAATGGTACCAACGACTTTCTAAGTCAGTCTTCAAAGCTTGTTTTCTGTTGAAAAGCTGCAGTTTTGCACAGTTGTTATTTTCATCCTTTGTGTGGTTAGACTTAGTAGTGCTCTGTTGTAAAATGGTTTTAAGATGTCTGTTGTGAAACCCTTCGATTTCTTTTGTAGACGCCACGGTGTTCCTGAGATGTGCACTATTTACGTAGTTTCGAATGTTGATTTTTCTATTAAAGGTTCTGGCAAAAGTTTTCTGAATTATTTTGACCATCAAACATGCATGCTCATTCATAGCTGTTAGTACTAGTAGTGAGCGATCAGAAACGTTCACTTCTCAGGGTCTCAGGCAACAATGGAATTTGTTCGGTTTTTATGCTAGTTTGGAGAAAATCAGAAAGCCTGATGCTTCTGCAATTAGCAGTTTGAATGTTTTCTCAAGGATTCAGTATGGTTTGAAGAAAGATCATTCCACATCGACCCCTACACAGAGGATTGAGGGCCCTTCAGGTCGTCCTTTAAGCATTCAGCTCTCACGGCACACTGGGTTAATGTAAATACGAAAACATCTACCAGTACCATCGTCAAAACTCAAACATTCTAGGCTTAGATCATTGTTTGTCCCTACGCTTCCCCAGTACCTTGCAAACATGTTTGTTAGTCTGTCTGCTTAGAACAGATTTGTGGATAATTCTGGCCCCTTTGGTGGTCAACAATTATAATAAGTCTTGATTTCTGTTTAACTTAATCCAGTTTGGTATGCGTTCACACTGTTTACAATCAGAATTAGCACACCGTTACTGTTTTTTTTAAAAACTGTTCAAAGGTCAATTGTGACTTTTTATTTGAGTTTCCCTCCATAATATGCATCTTTCTTTCACAACATGTGCATGTGATGTTGAATGCCAGAAGGAATCAAGCCCCGCACAGCTTGAGTGTGTCTTTTGGGGTTTGTAATCATTGTGATGAAATCAAATCCCTTTTTTACGAGAGTGATGGTTAAATATTTGTTATGCATCATTCCCAGCAGGGGCCAGTGGAAAGCTTCCATTACTCGCAGCTGATATCCGCCTCTACTGGGAAGGAATCCCATCCTCACTGACAGTGGGAATTCCTCCTTCCATACAGTTCTGAGGATAGCAAAAAAAAAAAAAAAAAACTCTTACAGTTTCTAATTCCATATCGGCATGTTAAGGAGATGGTGCGCCTCATTT
Source organism: Semotilus atromaculatus (assembly GCA_031834385.1). Classification (NCBI taxonomy): domain Eukaryota; kingdom Metazoa; phylum Chordata; class Actinopteri; order Cypriniformes; family Leuciscidae; genus Semotilus; species Semotilus atromaculatus. The sequence continues at coordinate 49,166,486 of JAULUF010000009.1, forward strand.
TCGCCACCCCCTTCCCACTACACGAGCTGGGGCGAGACCGTGTGGATCTCAGGAAGTGCTGATTACCCTACATGTAGCACACACCGCCCTCTGCGTTCAATCAGCATTTCCCTTTTAAAGGGAGATTCAAGGGGCTGACTCCTCCTGCTGTACTCTGCCTTCCCAGGATGGGATATATTTAGAATGCTTCACCCCCCTACCCCCCAATCATCAACTCACACCCACCCACTGACTCCTCTTCACACTCCTGGTGCTTCCGCTACTGACGGAGTGACCATAAAGAGACTCCATGAAATCAAAATTGGGATTTTGTTGGCCTTTAGTCTGTGTCTGCTAGTTATAAGGCTATATATACATACTTCTGTTCAAAAGTTTGGGGTTAAGGTGTTTTTGTTAGTTTTTAAAAGAAGTCTTGTCAGATGGGCAATGTGGTGGTGGTGACGAGTGTGACCTGTGGTAAGAAAGTCTCAAAATGCCTGGAGCCCTGACTATAGTTTGTAAGTTTAAAGGGGTCATGACATGTTTTTTGTTTTGTTTTATTATGTTCCCTTAGGTGCAATTATAGTATTACTATAGTTTTTTGTACAAAAAAAACTTAAAAAATGCATTGATTTATGACCTTTTCCCACCCTGTTTCTCACCTCTGATTCAAACAGACTGTTTTGGAGGTATTTCCCCTTTAAGAGTTCAGTGTTAACGCCCACTGTTATGATTGGCTAACGTCAGTGCTGCTTATGCATAAATTATTAACGTTAATCATTTTGTATCACATGTAGACTATACAATGCTCCACCACGTGAAACTTCGGTCTTCCGATCTTTTACCATCGTGTCAATTCTCAATTGATTTTGATTCATATGAGACAGAGATAGAGACAGACAGAGTTTGAAGGCGCGCGCGCGGCCGGGGCTCATTCTCTCTCTGCTCGTTCTTTCAGTAACATGCGCCCTGTCACACTCATCTGATCACTCACCGTTCAAATAAAGCTTTGGCGGGCTGCATATGCTGCAAATAAACTGCATCCGACTGCTTTCCCTGACGTCTGGATTGTTCGGCAGCGTATTCCCACACTCAAACAGGAACAGCACATCTGCGTGACATCGCAGTCATCTTGTAAACAGACCCACTCTCTGCACGACAACGCATGCGATGATGCGAAATGAGGCGTAGTTGTCCTGCGCTGGAGGCGGTCATATGCAAACGACTGGTACGTCACTTCGTATCGTGACGTCAGTAAGTTAAAAGGATCGAGAACGAGCTGTATTTAGAGCTTGATTAAATAAATGCTTCGTTTAGGCTATAATGGGCAGGACGTCTTAAGCTATGAAACTTGCAGGAAGTTTTAATAGTACATAGATCTCTTGTATACCAAAAGATCAAGGCAAATTTGGTTTCTCATGTCATGACCCCTTAACATGACAGATGAGTCTCTGCATGGAAGCTTCATATTCCGGTTTGTTTGTTTATGAACACAAGGCTGTCCTGTATTTGTTCACATTTGGGAGCTTCGTTCAGACCATTGTTTGATAAATGAACCTCATAGGGAAGTGCCGCCGGGGAACAGAAGTGTCTCAGACAAACTGCTGTATTTGTTCTTGTCCAAGGTTTTAATACATAGGAGTTTAAGTACTACAGAGGAAACAAAGACTCCAAACCAGAATGTGACAACAAAAAATTTGTCAAAAGTAAACTGATTGGATACTAAAGCCCAATTTATACTTCTGCGTCGAACTCACGTCGTAGCTACGCCATAGGCTGTGTAGCGCGCGTACCCTACGGTGTACCCTGACGTGCACCTCTCCAAAAATTTAACAACGCGTCAATTCTACACGGATGCAAGGGCTGTGATTGGTCTGCTAGAACCCCTCCCTCGGGTTTCACATGCTCCCTCTGCAAGTGTAATTGTGCGTAAACGCGGACAACGACGCAGAAGTATAAATGAAAACCAACGCGTAGTCTATAGCGTAGAGGCTCTGCCGTAGGGCCGATGCAGAAGTATAAATCAGCCTTAAGAGGTAAATTAGCTTGAACCAACCACCCCCCCCCCCCCCTTTTTTTTTCGCACACTAGGACGTTGACATTAGTTTTCATTAGTGTTTTAAATGAAGATGCTAGCAGTCACATTCCCACACATAACACCACAGAGACTTTAAATTGGTTTTCAACCAATGCATCCTATGTTCAGCGAACCTTGTCATGTGCCCACGGATCTGTGTTCCATACGAGGATCCGAAACCTCTTTTTCAGTAATTGCTGAATCTGCACCTACACATTTAGACTTCCAGTTCACTGGATGATCCCTAGAAGATACTTATGCTTTTCAACTTTATGAAACTGTTGCAATTGTTTGTGTGGGTGTTTGTGCTTGTCGATTCCAATTATGCCTTAAATTCCTCTTATGACTGAAGTTTTAAACTCCTCCCACACACGCAGACACACTCTTACTAGTAGCAGAATCATTATTGAATTTCTGATGCAACCTCTAGTGTGCTGTGAGACTTTTTGAAGGATATGAGCCTAATTCTGTCTTGCTGCTTAAGATTAGGCCTACACACATTTTTGTATATTGGCCGCATTTCTAAAGCTAGAAGCTTAATTAAACCATAATGTACCCCAAAAAAACAATTATTATTAATTAAATGTATTGAAGCGTAACTAAAATGTAAATTAATATTAAATGTTTTTTTTTTTTTTTACATATGAAAATTATTAGTAGTAAAAATATTTTAAAAAAAAATTCTCTCTCCTCAGCTCTGCCTCTTAACTGTGAGAACACCCCGCTCTTTTCTCTGTGCCGTGCCATAGGATGTCCCTCAGCCCTGAGGTGAAGGAGGACCCCATGGAGTGCCCACTGTGTATGGAACCATTGGAGATTGATGACGTCAATTTCTTCCCCTGCACCTGCGGCTACCAGATCTGCCGCTTCTGCTGGCATCGCATACGCACAGACGAGAATGGCCTCTGTCCGGCCTGCAGAAAGGTAACAAATAAGTCGAGAAACCATTCATTTGTTTCTAAGAAATTGCTCCAGTGGGGAGCTCAAGGAGATGAGCTGTTTTAATGGCTAGCATTCAGCATCCCAGGGAACTTTGCTGGATTAATTCCCGCTCCTGCTGTTGCCTCAGGTTCTGCGTGATTTTATCGGTGCTGTACAGCTGTGTGGAGGGAACATGTGCAGCACAACAGGCCTGCAGTGCTTATATTCTTTTTTATAAACACTCCCATCCACTCACTAAAACCAGTCCCTGTAGTGGCCAGTTTATTGCAGCTCCTTAACCTTAATGTGCTTAATGCACATTATTATATCCATGTTTATTGCTGCATATTTCATGCAATATCATCATCATCATTCCAATGGGTGATGTTAGAGAACTGCAGGGTGTCTGCTGATCCTTAATCTGTGGCATATTAAAACATCTTAAATTTGCACTTCAAAATTAAACACAGTAAAGTCTTGAATAACTCATTGCATTTCAGTATTGATGTTTATTAATGTGCATTGGTACATTGTTACTTTATGAACATTTTAGCATTCTTTTCAGATTTTAAACTTTCAGATTTAAGACATTTTATCATGTTTTATTTATTTTATCTTTGATTCTGATATGGCAATACAATAAACAAGCTTTTATTTATTTTATTAATAATATTCTGTCATAACCTAATTTAGTGAAACTAGATCCATCTTCTAGAATTAAGTCATCTTACGTCTAGAATCTTATGTTTGGTTCAGCCCTATCCAGAAGACCCTGCGGTGTACAAACCTCTCTCTCAAGAGGAACTTCAGAGGATAAAGAACGAGAAGAAGCAGAAGCAGAATGAGCGGAAGCAGAAGATCACAGAAAACCGCAAGCACCTCTCCAGTGTGCGAGTCGTCCAGAGAAACCTGGTGTTTGTGGTGGGCCTTTCACAGAGACTCGCCGACCCCGAGGTGATTCAGCAAAACTCATGCTTTCCTGACCTCTGTGTAACTGATGTCGTTCATACTCAATATAAACAACTCAGGAAGTCCATATTTAAACACCAAAGCTCAATATTCATCTTGGTGGTTTTTGGCAGTGAGCTCTCAAAATTCACCCACATGTTTAAAGTTTCACTGCAAGCAAGATATAGAAAGGTACGCTTTTTTGCATTTTCTCTTCTGTGTCCCATCAAGGTCTTATCTGTTTAAGTGTTGAAAAATGAAGGTTAAGTAGCATCTGCTGAAACAAGACTTTCATGAGTGGATGAAAAGAACATAAAGGACTTTTTGAGTTCACATCCTTCCGTGTAAAAAGACCCATATGACTTGTAGGATTTATAATATGGATCAAGTAGTAGTGGTCAACCGATAAAGGTTGCTGATATCTTGGAGAGCAGGCAGATCATACTATTCAATGTAAAGATGGTAAATGACACTAGCACAACAATTTTTGTTATTAGATTTATATTAATTTGACATAATTGCTAAAATAATGTGATAATTACTAAAATAATTATTGATTTTGTAGTCCTATAATTGCATTTTCAAATATAAAGAAATTGTTCTAAAACATTAATAAAAGCGAACAACAATAATCTGGTAAATGGTGCGCTCTGGGAATCAACACTAATTTCACATACAGTACACAGTGTATATACTGTTTAAATGCATGTTTTCTGAATTCAGATGGTATATTAAAAAGCATTTGTCTTTCTGTTATTAAAGAACCGAGAGAACAAAGATCGTAACATAATGAAGACTGAGAATTGTAGCTCCTGTGTGCTCAGGTACTGGGTTCTCAGCGCTGTTCAAATAAAGATAAAAAGTCCTGCTTGCTTCATGTATTGGCTGATTCTGATTATCTGAAATATCGGCCCATATCTCAGCCATGTCAATATATATCGACTGACCTCTAGTAATTACCTGTGTCAAGTTAAAATGTGCCATGTGGCATCACTCTCACTTCATACTTTGTCAGATATGAAAAAATTATATATTTTAGTGCTTCCAAAGCATCTTTGCCATGGTAAAGCATACCTATTACCTATTATTATTATTATTATTATTATTATTATTAGGGGCCAAGCACCGAAGGTGCGGAGGCACCTATTGTATCTGTTCCGGTTCCTATTATTCTTCTTCTTCTTCTTCCGACTGGGCGTCTATGGCAGCCCATAGAACCGTTTCCGGGAAAGTTGTTCCGGTTTGACATTCTGATAGAGGACAGTCCCAACAGTAATTGCACCAATTTTGGTGTCTCTAACTCATTCCCTCTAGCGCCACCACCTGTCCAAAGTTTCACTTTTATTATGCTAATAACTTTTGAACCGTTAGGCCTATCAACAAAATTCTTTTTTCCTCGGATTCCTGAGCTCATGACGATTCGATCGCACCCTATGACGTCATTTTCCGTCATAAAAATATGGCCGCCATTTTGAATTGTCCAAAAAAACTACTTTTGCGAACTCGTCCTAGACGGTTTGTCCGATTCTCACCAAAATTGCACCAGATCATCTCCAGGCAGTGCCGACAAAGTTATGGAATTCAAGTCGATTCGCTTAACCGTTTTCGATAAACGCGCAATCTAATTTTACGTAGCGCTTGCGAAAACAGACGTAAGGCTGTATCTCCGCAACGCTTAATTGTATTCAGACCAAACTTGGTACATGTCATCACAAGCATGACATGAGGCTACATGCTGCGTTTCGGCGCAGCGCCACCTACTGGTCCGGAGATATGAAAAATGGCTATTTTCACTCATAACTTCTGAACGGTTTGTCCAAAAATCATAAAAGTGGTCTCGTTAGATTCAGGGCGTCATGCCGAGTCGGCTGATATCCAATTTTCCCAGATCGGTCATTTTGGCTGTCGGCCATTTTGAATTATGTGCTAAAATGCTGTATTTTTTTAACGCATTAACGAATTTTTAAGAAACTCGGTATGGGTCATCAGTACGATGCCCTGAAGGAGCTTGAGAAGTTTCGAAACAGCGCCACCTAGTGGAAAATTTTATTTTTCAAATGCTTATAACTCTGGCTGTGGTTCACTTATTTTCACGGGAGTCATTTCTTTGAGGTCCTGAATCCTTGCCGAGTCCACAGATACCAAACATGCTAGGTTTCGACATAAATGTCTATAACTCTGAAGCGCATTGAGATATTTTCACCAAATTTGGCACACACATGTATGGGCTCATTCTGAGGACACATGAAAAAAATTGTGGGATTTTGCCTCTTGGTGGCGCTATAATAGAACAAAACATGAAAATCCCATTGATTTCAATGCAGTTTTGTGATGTAAAATGCTATACTTAACAAATGCATTGCTGTAACATTACGAATCTCAGTGTGTGCCATAAGCAGCATGCCCTGAAGGTACTCAAAAGATTTTGAGACAGCGCCACCTTTTGGTCAAAAGTTATAATTAATTTCCGAAAATGCTAATAACCTTTGAATACATTTTCCTATAGTAATGACACTGATCTTAATAGATTCCTTGGGTTATGCTGAAAACATATATACCAGGTTTGCCATAATCAGCCAAACTTCCTGTCCGCTATCTTTATTTTTTTTAAAAACCTTCCTTTTCGAACTTCTCCAAGACCGTTGGTCCGATTTTCCCCAAAATCGAATCGTGTCATCTCCAGACCGTGCCGACTAAAAGTTATGGATTTCGTGACGATAGACAAAACCGTTTTCGTATACCACAGCATCAAAGTTGAGGCATGCTGCCAAAATGACTATTTAGGCTTTATCTCTGCAATGCCTTATCATTTTCACACCAAACTTTGTATGTGTCATTGTCACCTCACTCTGACCACATCAAATTGATTTCATAACTGCGCCACCTATTTATCGAAAGTGATAAACCATTAAATCATCTTAAAAGTTACTGTATATATGATTTTTCAGCCATTTTGCCAAAATTCTCTTAAAATGTCTTTAATTGCTCCTTGCTGCACTTATTCTGCCTCTCCCACCCATGATGGCATCTGTTGCCGCTTCTTGCGCTTGGCCCCGGTAATGGCTGCTTGCAGCTATATTTATTATTATTATTATTATTATTATTATTATTGCTGTTCTCTTGATATGTTGTACAGGATTGCTTCCATGTAGCTGCAAGAAAATCCTTGGAAGATGTGAAGATTTGATTTTTATGCCACATGTCGTCAAATGGAAATAAAACATGAGATTAAATGTTTTCCTGGGAAAATTGGAGAAAGCTAGCAGCCCACTAGCTGCACTTAGCCTTCATTACCAGCCCACGAAAACAGCTTTCGCTCTCTTTTTGCTCCCTTCTCTCTGACACTCTCCCTCTTTGCCATCACAGCTAACGTCATGTACCCTGAATAGCTCTCAGCAGAGAACAAGTTATTCAGTGAGAGAGAGTGAGAACATGCCTTCTAATTCCGGTCCGAATGGTATTAGGAGCACAAAGCTTAAAAACATTAAATCTATGTTAGTGACTGTTTTTCAGAGGTCTTTAATTTATAGGATTTTACTTAATTTTCTTTCTGTACCCAATCGTCCCTTTAACATATCAGTCTTTGTGCTTTTGTTTATTTCACACTGAGGGTGTGAAAAAGAACAACAAACAGAAAGCAAGTGAAGCTGCTTTAAGCGAACAAAGACTGCAAAGAAACATCCGGGCTGCTTTCACAGTTCAAGAGTGACCAGAATCTCAAAAGCACCATGCCATCGAGGCGAAGCCCTCCGCCAATGAGCTGTCAGTCCCCTGCTGCTAGAGACCTACTTGTGTGCCACACTTTGTTTTCAGTGTTGATTTGGCTGAACATTGTGGACATCCTGTTGATAGTGTTTAGATCATCGGTTCTCAATACAGTATGTCATTCACACAAATCCTTTTTTTATCTCGTCCTCAAAAGCCTTGTGTAAAATGGTTTGCTTATGTAAGGTTTTATAAGTAGAAATTATCTTTGTTGGTGTAAGAAATGTGGTTTAAATTTAAATGATATTTGCCACAGTGCTGATGGTGTATGTTGAGTTTCTAACCTAGATTTCATATGGCCTTCTCTTGAAATAAATGGTGATTGAGTCATATCCTTCTGATGAATCAAGATAATCAGGTGTGCTCTCTCCCTGTGTGACTCCAACAGCACAAAGCAAATGCAGTTTGTTTAGTGATGATCTGCAAACAGCAATCAGGGCTTTTTAAATATATAATTGATGTCTGATTGCAGGTTTTAAAAAGGCCGGAGTACTTCGGGAAGTTTGGAAAGATCCATAAAGTGGTCATCAATAACAGCACCTCTTATGCTGGCTCACAGGTGAGCTTTGCTTTCTTCTCGCTCATTCTTTTGTCTGCTCAAATATTTTGTATAATGAACATTCTGGCATTCGTCCCTTAATTGGTTAATCCCCCATTCGTTAATGGTAACACTTTACAATAAGGTTCATTAGTTAACTACATTAATTAGCATGAACTAATAATGAACTGCACTTATACAGCATTTGTTCATCTTTGTTAATGTTAATTTCAACATTTACTAATACATTATTAAAATCTTGTTAACATTAGTTAATGCACTGTGAACTAACATGAACAAACAATTAAAGACTGTATTCTTATTAACTAACGTTAACGCATATTAACAAATAAAACAACAAATGTATTGCTCATGGTTAGTTCATGTTAGTTAATACATTAACTAATGAACCCTATTGTAAAGTGTCACCAACTTAATCATCTAATATGTTTTGTTTTTTTGTCCCCAGGGTCCTAGCGCCAGTGCCTACGTCACTTACATTCGATCAGAAGATGCCCTCAGAGCTATACAATGTGTTAACAATGTTGTAGTAGACGGCAGAACACTTAAGGTAAACTTTGTGACAAAAAATATTATGTATATATACATCCAATATTATGAAGAGCAATAGACTTTCAGTTAGGGCTGGGCATTGAAACAAATTTGTTTGCTCTTCTATTTGATATTGGGTCCCATCAGGTACAGTATGTGGCAAATTTCCTCAAGGAAAGAAATATCTCTCAACTAATGCTGTAAATTATACAGGGAACCCAAGTTGGTACATCACTGTAATATTAAAGGTTAAAATTCTCCCCTTTAGAGTTAATTTCTCTAGCTGACTAACAAGTTTATGGTAATTGAATGGCTTTTCTGAGGCAATTGTAATGTTACATTACCTGTTTTTTCATGCAGGCGTCTTTAGGTACAACAAAATACTGCAGTTATTTTCTAAAAAGCATGCAGTGTCCCAAACCAGACTGCATGTATCTTCACGAGCTGGGAGACGAAGCTGCTAGTTTCACAAAAGAAGAAATGCAGGTAACGTTGCAGCCTCCTGCAACCTGTTTACTGACGTCGACAAACTTGCAAATGAACTCTTAACATTTGACATTGCAGGCTGGAAAACATCAGGAATATGAACAGAAACTCTTACAAGACCTATACAAAACAAACCCCAACTTCCTGCAGAACTCTGCAGGGGAGAAGACAAAGGGCAAATCAGGCACATCACAGAGGTTTGTACTCATTGTACCTTTCCCAGCAGCTCCCAAAAAAAAAAAAAACGTATTCATTTATATATTTAGATTATCAGAAATAACACGCATTGACGTGGGAATTATTTCATATTTTTCATTTATTTTATTATAATATTCTAAAAAGAATTAGTATATGTGTTCAAACTTTAAATATTAGAATTATTATTATAATTAAAATAAAATGAATTATAATTATAATGAATTACATTATAATCTGGTCATCTAAAGTTTTTAGATTGCATGAAGTAGAAGCAGCATCTCAAAGTTTTGTTGTTAATCTTGCATTTGTATCATGACCCCCAGTTCCAACAGTAACAACAAAGAGGCGTGGCCTTCGTTACAAACCACAGGGAAGACGCCCAATGGGCTTTCAGAACACCATGAGACCCCACCCCTAGATGGCGGCTCAGACTCTGAAAACATGACTCCAGACGGCCTGGACACAGAGCTGGGCCTTGGCTCCATCGCTGGCCTGCCTCCCTTCACGTCAAATTGTGACCCTGTCAGGTAGCCAGCCTGAACTTCTGCCCTGTGCCTTATTCTGTCAGCCTTTTCCTTTGCTGAACATTTCATCGTCTTATTCTCAAAGACTTAAGGGCACCAAGGTTACAGTGTTCAAGACATCGTTGGATGGTAGAACAATCAATAAATAGCCTACTCTAGAAAGAGAAAATGTATAAAAAAAATATAAAAAAAATCTGAAATCCACCAAAACATCAAAATGAAAATAATTAAGCATTCAATTTGTTTATAAAATTAAAAAAATTTAGTCAATTTTCTTTCTTTTTTTTTCACATTTACATGACAATTAGGAATGTTTTATCCCAAACATCTTAAAGGGTTAGTTCACCCGAAAATGAAAATTCTGTCATTAATTACTCTCATGTTGTTCCAAACCTGTAAGACTTTCTTGCATCTTCGGTAACACAAATTAAGATATTTTTATGAAATCTGAGAGATTTCTGTCCCTCTATTGACAGTCTATGGAACTACCACTTTGAGCTTCTGTTTGTTCGCTGATCAATTTATATGTGAAAAAATGTTAATGATGACAGAATCTTCATTTTTGGGTGAACTAACCCTTTAAAGGTTTTGGACATTTTATTTTTAAGAAGTTTCCGTCTTTCTAAACAATCTCATTGGTGTAATGCTGGTAGTACATGAATGTTAATGATTCTCATATTTATTATTTTCCTGCAGCCCGAGTAACAAATCTTCAGATTGCTTCAGCATAAGTAACGGAGAAACATCACAAGTAAGTTCATGATTGCATGTTTACCTTTGAGAATGGCAAGCTGTACACCTAAATAATGTTATCTGAATCACTTTTCTTTTATTAGGGAAGTTACTAATGTTTTAACATCATGATTTCTTCCCCCCACTCTTCAGATTTCTGGCAACCGCTCCCCATCGCCCCCTCCTGGCCTGACCAAGTCATCTCTAGTGGTGCCTATTTGTGTAGCAGGACTGACAGTACGGTCACCTTTCGATGGAGCAGCTGCAGAGTCACAATCGCTCTTTTCAGACAACAGCAACTTTCGCCACCCCAATCCCATCCCCAGTGGCCTGCCCAGCTTTTCCAATTCCCTTCACAGCAACTCCGATTGGCCCACTGCCCCAGAACCACAGAGCCTCTTCACATCAGGTACCTGGACCCATTTAGACTTACTCATTCACATGAAATGGCAAAATGTGAAATGTACACTTATTTGTCTTCATTCTGACAGAAACCATACCAGTGTCGTCCTCTACGGACTGGCAAGCGGCCTTCGGTTTCGGCTCTTCGACCAAGCAGCAGGATGACGACCTAGGCTTTGACCCTTTTGACGTCACCCGTAAGGCACTGGCTGACCTCATAGAGAATGAGCTCTCAGTGCAGGATAAAGCCTCCTTGCCCCTGACCACCACAATGTCAGGGTCAGTCTTCCCCCACGGGCCTTTACTCGGCCCGCTACATAACACCCCCTCCATGAAAAGCGCACTTCAGCCTCCTACATCCTCACACTTTGCCCCAAACTCCAGCCTGCCCTCACGGGGCTTCTCCCAGCTCCCACACCGCACCGTCTACAACTCCTTCAGCTTTCCCGGCCAGACGCAGACCTCTCGCCACAGTTGGATGGGCATGCACATGCGCAATAACCTCCAACACCTGAATCACAGCGGGGCCCCTTCTGCTGCCCAGCATAGCAGCTTTTTGGACTTGAACTTAGCACCACAACAGCAACATCATCACAGTACAGGTCTTGGAGGTATCCATATGACAGGTTAGTGTAAACCAGTGTTGGGATCTGTGTGTGTGCATGTGCATATCAGCTGCATGTCTTTGTGCTCAGTTAATCTAATAACAAAAGACAGAGAAAGTCACTCACTGCTCTTGACTGGTTGAGCCCTGCTAAAGCAGCTGTAAATATTCTGTGTGCTATTCAATTTAAAGTGTGATATAATACAGTATGAACAGTGAAAGTAACAGTAGCTGCTACAATACGTTTAAACTGGCATTAATTAGGTGTGGAAATATCTATTTACTAAGCTAACTAATTTAATTTGTATTATTTTGGTTTCTTTGCTAAAAATGCTATGAAAATACAGGTGTCAGCAAGTACTCGAAATAAAATGATCAGTTTCGGACTCATTCTGGAAAAAGTGGTATCAGTGCATCCATAATAAATATTATAGCATATATTAATGTGATAGTTTTATTTTGAATTAACTTCTAAAATATACTATATTGCATGCATGCAAACTGCCCTCTTATGTTTGCATTATGGGTATCTGTCATTGCAAACTCAGCCACTGGTGGGCAGTGTAGTACTATTTTCCTATCATTCAACCGTGTACATCATCAGAGAAGATTCTAGTGATTGCCAAGGGCTCTCTTATGGAATGAAACCTCATGATTTATAGCAATGAGATCGGTGTCACATTTAGTGCTGATACAAATTGTAGAGCATGTAATCATCATCATCCCCTGAGGACATCTTCATGACAGGGCTTGCAGTGTGCATGATGGACCTGCCCACTTCCTTTCTTTCCTTTAGGATTTTAGGTGTGTTTCTGTGGTTTATGGGTTGAACTTCTAAATCTGGTAAGTAGCCAGGTTAATTCAGAAAAGATAGACGATTCGCCTAACGTGAGCTATGTGCCTAAACTTATACAAAGACTAATGTTTACAAAGATTAATTTTAGTTTTTCTGATGTGACGTAACTCAGGAATATATCAAATACCGGTATTGTCTGTCTGAGTAGAAGGTACTCCAACAGGGGGAAGAGGCTACAGTTTGACATTTCATTCAAGTCCTAACCTAAACCTTTCAGCTAGGAGCAAATATCATAAAACACCTCATAGTCTGATACCATAACAACATGGACGGGTAAATGTTGGGACTGATTGAAGATGCATTTACGATGATATATAAAAAGCAGTATTTATTAGGCACACAAATAACTCATCTCAGTTGAGTTGTCAGCATTAAAGTGATCTGACAACTAATTTCTCTAATTTTAAAACTTGCTGAACAGCAGCATTTAACTACAAACATAATATACTGCAAGCGATTCACTGAAATCAGGTCGTGTAGCTTCACTAAAGCAGCTGAGCTACTGTCATGCAACTGAAAAATGCATTTAAGTCAGTAGCGTCGGTTAGTTAGTTACTCCCCAACCCCATCCTGAATTGATCTTTCAGGAATTTGGTTCATTTAAATAAAGCATTTCCTTGCGGTCTAGCTGTAGGGCTTTTTATGTGAAACAATCTAATCTGCTGACAGTGCTGTGGAAGTGTAGCATTTGTTAACATGCTGTTTGTTTCTCAGCATGCCTCTACTTTTTAAGATTAGATTAACTTGTATTTCAGTTGGTGCAAAAATAAGGGATGGGAAATTGGATGTGACCTCAGGGTTTCATTACTCGTAGAAACAATGAATAACTGGCATGACTACTGGCTTCCTTTCAGACTCCGTTGTGTTGTGCAGTTGTATTTTGTTTGTTTCTTCAATCCATGAGTGTCCGTGAGAGAAATGGTCTTCCCTGTTTGAAATGGTGTCCTCCAGAGGATAGAGCTGCCCAGGACCTGGGAGGAGAACATTGCATTATTTACGAAGAAAAGTCGAGATACCAAAATAGGCTGGAGGGCCAACACATGCAGTCTCATTAGAAGTGTGTTTGAGAGTGTGTGAGAGAGATTCCTGCTACGCAGAAAATGTAGATTTAGATGTAATTGAACACCACTGAAGCAAGAAAATGATAAATGAGGAAAATAAGTGAATTGGTTGACTTTTAAGGTTTTTGTTTTTTGCTGATGCTACTATAATTCCGATTTATGCATTTAATTTGCGATGTATACAGAATTACTGAAGATGAATATTTATTTTTATTTACTTAAAAATGTGTCCAAAAAAAAAACTAAAAACGGATAAGACCTGTAACTCTTTTTAATTGTGTTTGTGTTTAACTGTTTCATAATGTGAAACTGTTTTTGTGATGGTGCTAGAATTGGGTACATTTAGGCTGCAAATTATGATCAAAAATATATTAACTGCAATATTGTCATTATTATGATTTAATATTACTATAATTTAAAATGATCATAAATCATTCTAATAAGCCTATTTGCTGCTCAAACTTTTTTTTTTTTTTAGGATCATCAATGTTGAAATCTGTTTCACAATACTTTTGTGGAAACCGTAATACATTTTAAAAGTTTAAAAGAAAAACTTTTATTTTGAAATAGAAATCTTTAATATTCAGAAATCTCAATGCACATTTGTTTAATTAATGCACATTGTGGAATAAAGGGATTAAAATAACTTGGAAACTTTTTAGTGTATATAAAACAATTTAAACTGAATTTCCAGTCAAAATAACTATATAATATACAAAATAATAATAATAATAAAATTGTAATGTATATGTCACAGTTGTGATTTGTGTGTTATATTGTTCATCACTTAAAAATGATTCGCAAAGCAAACCTTCACTGAAAAACACCTACTCTACAACCTTTACAGCCCCTAAAAATAAATTGGGTTCCTTCAGTTTGCTGCTATGATTCTGAGTTTAGCTTTTGTCCCATCCACATAAATAAAACATGATGACACTTGTTTATCTGAGTATGCAAATGGGTACATGGGTGATTGTGTTAATGCCTGACACACTTGGCTAGACGAGCATTTTCCAATCAGAAGGAAGAACTGTGGAGAGGTTTAAAAAGAATACCTCATTCACCTTATTCAACACCTTGTTCATCTTATCTCCTCCTTCAGAGGTGTTTCATTAAAGCCTAGTCCCCTTCAACTGTTGATATTGAGTGTCTAGATTCTCATATTGGCTCGTTCTCACACTTGACTTGACTAGGTTTGGCTGTATCGACTACAGAACCAACTCAATGTTTCCCAAGTGAGCGTGTCACTTCCTGTGTTTGAGGCTTGATCATTGTTAATTTGGTAATCGGTCACTGGGAAATCACCTACTGTAATATAATGAAATATTTGTGTTGTGTGCAGGACATATTTAGGCTAGCTGTAATAAATAAACTCGAAAGGCAAATGGAGAAACATCCTTTTTGCATTCAAAGGATGTAGCTACTACATTTCCCAGCAGGGGCTAACTGGCCCATGCTAACCAGCTAAACCTTAACCCCTTGGTTGAGACCCATTATGTCTGGTTTTAACTGACTAATGGAGTATTAAACGCATAGCTGACTTTGCAGCATCCATAGGTTGACCCCCTGCCCACGCTCAGAGGGGGAGCTCCGTCTGCTCCTTAAATTCCCACGTTACAAAGTAATGAAATGACAAGCATGACCTGTTTGACAGAATCAGTGCTGCTGGTGTCTTGGCCTGGTTCACCTCTATTGTCTGAAGACCATTCAACAGCAGGCTGTCCCAGTAGACTTCTCCTTGCTGGTGGTAGTACACTTGCAGGATGGGTTAGGGCTGGACCATAAAAATAACAAAAAAGAATTGAAAAAATATATGATAGCAATATTCAGGGTATATCCTACTTTATGTATCTTCAGGATTAATGAAAATCAGAATCTACTTTAAAGTTTTCCTGAAAGGTTTATTTATTTATTTTTTTTCTCTAATTATTTCAACCAATTGTCCAGTGTTTAAAAATTCGAATGGCCAAATACTGTTTGTTCAAAACGTTTAATGCCAAAAATATAATGCAGTTAAAAATTATTAGAAAATTTGACTAAATAATCTGATCAATTTAGATATTTCATTCTAATTTATTTTTAATTTTATGAATTCACTAATACAATTAAATTAAACACTTATTTGTAATATTTAACTATATTTATTTCTACTAAAACATTTTATTGCCATTTTGTAACAAAATCGTTTTCAACAAAATGATTGAATAGGAGTTTTAAAGAACTTCCCAACCTTGTGGAACGCTCGATTCTGACTCCCAACCTATAATTGCCAGTTGTCCCAAGGCAAGTTTATTTATATAGCACATTTCATGCACAATGGTAATTCAAAGTGCTTTACATAGAAGAAATTAAAATAATCAAAAGAAATAAGAGTAATTAAAACGGTTGAAAATGAAATAAAATACAGTACAAACATGGGATGAACCGTGGCACAGTGCTCATTCAGTAAATGCACAGCTAAACAGATGTGTTTGGAGTCTGGATTTGAATGTGACTACTGTAGGAGCACATCTGACAGACAGTCCATTTTCTTTTTTAGCTGGGCCTAGTTTCACATGTATCACTATTACACTCAGATTAATGACAATTAATTTTATGTAAGACAGAACCTCATGATGATATTTTTATGGTCAAGTTTTCATCTCTTTATATATTGTACTTGTATGTATTTAGAAGGAAGGTGCCCAGAGAAGTTGGCTGGGTCTTAAATCAAGCTCAGAGGCTAAAGGCTTTTTTTCCCTGCCAGAGTTGTTATCTCATTCACTCCATTCCCCTGTCTTTGCAATTCTTCCTTGTTTGTCCCTCTCGCTTCTCTCTCTTTCTCTCCTTTCCCCCCTTCATCATCTTTGCTGCTTGGTTTCTCTGTCCCTGTGGGCAGAAGCAAACCTTAGGAGAATACTGGCCTGATTAGAGAAGAAAAGCTTTATTTTGGCCTGGGTCCAGCTGAAAGAAGCTCTGCGTTATTGAAGCCGCTCGTCTCTCCTCCAGTGTGACACAGGAAAAAAATAAATGAGAAACTAATTGAATAATAACGGGACTGTAAAGAGCTTTATAATGATTGTTCCTCCATTAGAAAGGGCTAGTAGACTCAGAAGGGAGCCAAAGATCACCTGTTGTTTTTGCTGAATCAAATATAAATCACTATTACAGTAACGGCTATTATTACGCTGTCCAGCTTAGATTAATGCTGTTTTTTTTTTTCATGAAGTGCAAAAATTCCATTAAATTGTATTTTTGTTAGGGCTGTCAATCGATCGCCATTCATTATATGGCAAATAATTAATCAAATTATTTACTTGATTTGATTGCATCATATTA
This sequence comes from Semotilus atromaculatus, assembly GCA_031834385.1. Lineage (NCBI taxonomy): Eukaryota > Metazoa > Chordata > Actinopteri > Cypriniformes > Leuciscidae > Semotilus > Semotilus atromaculatus. The sequence goes on from JAULUF010000009.1 coordinate 49,183,447, forward strand.
AGTCATTTTCAGTCAATTTGTCAGTCTAAACATAGTCCTATTTTACTGTTGCACTCCTTTTGGCTGTTTTTGAGTGGTGGTTTATTCACAATTTGCTTTAAAATGAATCACCGGATGAACACAACTTGCAGCACTTGTTGTTTTTGTGTTGTACAAGTTGAAACTGATAATTGCTTTTTCTTTCTCTTTCTCCATCTTCACTTCATCTCTCCTGTTGTCCCCCAATCTCTTCTTTCTGGTGCATTTGTGCGCACGGACGTTTGGATACCCCACCGTCACCCTCCCGAACAGAAAACGGCACCTCAGTAGAAAGTCTAAACGTGAAGGAGTGGCAGGACGGGCTCAGAGCGCTTTTACCCAACATCAACATCAACTTTGGTGGACTGCCCAGCTCCTCCTCATCTTCGTCTTCATCCTCCTCCTCCTCCTCTAGCGTGAACCACCCAGGCGGCATCTCACACAGCCTCAGCTGGGACGGCACAGCCAGCTGGATGGACCCCGCCATCATCACAGGTACAGCCTGCATTACCTTCACAACAAATATTTGCCTTGTAAAATGCCCCAAAATTTTGGTAGTTCATAATCGTTTCCTTCCCTTTTGCACCTGTCATTCTCTGTTCACAAAGGAAAAGTTACACATTCATTTTGCCTACTTCTATAATCTATTAACATTAATTTATAATTAATTATTAACGTAATATTAACATTGGAATATATGATTTAATATTACTAATTAAAATGAATATGATAATGTTGCCAATTTGTTTTTCAATCTTTACTGATGTTGTGTGAGAATAACACAGATGTGTTCGATTCTGACGGTATTAAAACCACAAAACACATTTGTGAAACAAATTTACCTGACGACCTCAGGAAAAACTAGGCTCGTTCAAATTGTGCCTTTGGGAGCTAAAATGAATAATGCATTTAGGCATTTTTAAACATTTATAAGTAACCTTTTCACTAAAAATGTCAGAGATGTAAAGCCATTTAAAGGGCCACAGAAGAGGGCACACATTTCAGATCAGTTCGATCTCCTGCACTTTCAGGCGGTCTAAAGCATCCATGTGGACTAAATCAGATATCACACGGAAAAACACCAATTAATATCCAAAGTGGTTAAATAAACAATGTACATTTATAGTGTTCTTTGTTATCGTTCATGCAACAATTTTATCTACTATTTAAAAGAAAAATACTGAATTATGCAGCTACATTTCTAATCAATACTTAGAGCAAAGTTTTGCCATTTGTCTCTCTTGGGTTGAAGGGAAATAGCAACGTCGTATCTGTTGCTCCCTAAGGTCGAAGTTGCAATCTGTATGGATGTCACGGATGTTGTCTGGGTGCTCTCAGCGGCTGTCTGCAGCATCCATCATCCACAGGGGGTTTAGAATTAATAGCTCACAGCAGGCTGGCATGTTTTAAGTGGTGCGAAAGCACCCCAAAACGGCCTGTTTCCTTATGTAATTAATCCCATTATGGTGAATGATTTAAAAATGTCCTCAATAATGTCGCCTACATGATAAATGGATTCCTACGTAGCATCAACTGTAGAACGACGGATTTGTTGACTGCAAGCAAACTGTTGCTCAGTCCTGTTTAGCGCAGTATGCGGTTATGTTTAAAGGGATTTATTTCTGTCAGTGGATATTCACGATTTATGCTTTCTTAACTTGCTTTGTATCAGTTTCAATGTAATGATGCTTATTTTATTTGTCCTAATCTCTTTATTCATATATATATATGATTAATATATAAATAATTATTTTTGACATTAATAAAAAAAGAATGTCAGGGTGTCCTTATATTATAATGAAGAAAATAGCTTAAAGGATGATTTATGTTTTTATTTTTTTTAAAGAAAATATGCAGTGAAGCAGTTTTGTTAAAGTATTTTTAGTTTTGGAAGTCATAAAGAAAATTATATTGCAGAGAGGACTCTTGCTTTATTAATCTCCTAAAACAACAGATAATTTGACCTTTTTAATAACAGGACAAGGTTAGTTCAGATTGAAAAATGCAGTGCAGACTCCCTACAAACTTAATGGTATTTAGGAATAATATAATGATAAAAAATAAAATAAAAAAATGAGATATGAATTCAACATTTATATTCAACATGTATTCAAAGTAATGTTGTTACTTTTTACTTTAATGTTTTTCAAAACCATATGGAGCCAACGTTACTACAAAAACGAACTTTTAAGAACTTGACACGTACGTTTTAAATATGTTGACCCTTTTTTCCCCATCACTTTGTTCCTTTCAGGTATCCCAGCATCCTCAGGCAACAGTATGGACACTCTGCAGGATGACAATCCCCCCCACTGGCTCAAATCCTTGCAGGCGCTCACAGAGATGGATGTCCCTTCAGGCTCCACAGTGCCCCCTCAGCCCCCACACAGCGGCCCCTACGGAGCCCAGTTCCCCCACAGAGCCGGCTGGACCCCTTATCCAGCCACGGCCAACCCCGCCACCCAGTTCCACTCTCCTCCCCCAGGGTTCCAGAACGCCTTCAGAGCCTCAGCGCAGGCCTCCACAGATCTGCTACAGAGTGCCGGCATGGACCGCCATTAGGAACTGTGAAATCTTATTCCCCTTATCCGAAGAACCGCCGACAAACACGGCAGATGAATCCGTACAAAGCTATTAACAAAATAACAAGATTATGTATTGTTTTCCCTCTCCACCTTTTGCTCATTTTTATCCCCTTTCCTTGATTTGTGTTTCCCTTTGGTTCAGTCTTTCTTTTTCCTTGTTGCCCCAGTGCTCTGTTCCAGCTTTCCCAATTAAAACGGTCACACAAACAAGCCAGTTGTCGCATCAAAGCATAACAAATAGGTTTTCAACAGGTAAACAAACTCCCTAGTAATACGTAACATTAACGTCAGTACATAGTTTTTGGAACTCTACACTTTAAATGAAAAAAAAAAGGCATCATCAATGATGTGTTTTCTAGAAATTCCATTGGAACCAAATGGAAAGAATCAAACAAAGTGTCCTGATTTAGAAATAAGAGTCTGCCTTCATAGCTAAACCAAAAAGAACACCACCTGTTCATCCATCTGCACAACAGAGATACTTCCTGTGAGAGTCCTTAAAGCCATGTCGCTAAGCAATCAAGTAGATATCCAAAATCAAAACAGGGCTTCAATTTGTTTGATCAAAAGGGTACTCGACTTCCATTATTCTGATGGATCAAAGGCATAATGAAGGCCAAGCAAAAAGCACTTTTACCAAGGATCTTTGGCCTTTAACTTTGTTCTACCTTTCTGCGCCCTTGTTAAAAGGGAGATGCATTTTAGGGGTCATAAACGTGGTGCCCGCTCTCAACGCGGCATTTAGCTGTAGATGGATGCAGGCCTCTGCCTTTGGCCCATCCGCCAGATTGCCTGGTTGGTCAGGGGGTCTTCCGCTTTAGATCGCAACAGATCGTTAACCTCTGTATCAGAGGGCGGCACGTTGCGAAATGAAGAGGAATGGAGAGCTGGGTAACACCGACCCCTTTCACGCGCAGGGCTCGCGACGCCACCGTGTGGTGTTTCTCATAGCTGCCTCGATGTACGTGGCCTAATCAGTGTTTACGCTCCGACTATGCTCCCTGAAGAAACTTGAAGATGTGCGAGGTGTACAGAGTTTTAGGAAATAGCTCTTAGAGTCCGAGTGAAACAACGTTTTTAAGTGTGAATGCGTGGCGTGAAACTTCCCTCTGAACGACAGAGTGGAAAACTTGCGATCGGTGGGTGCGTGGGGAAAATAATCAGGGTTCAAGGGCTTTCCAGTGTAGAGAAATTCATGAGGTTGATAATGTTGATGTGATTATGCCGATTGTGACTGTAGCAGTTACTGTGCACTTTTTTTTTTCTTCACAAAAAGCGATAAAAGGGAAAGTTGGGACAGTGGCTCTATTTGGCATCTGAGGTTCTGGCAATACACAGGGGTCTCGTCCGGGACCGTTAACTCTGTTTGTCACTCCTACTCACCTACACCACCACCCCCCATTACCTTCTCAGTTTTCTTTTAATGGTCTTAATCCTGTGTCAGTTGTGTAGGTTCTTGCCGACCGTTTGGTATTCAACAGTATTCAAGAGGAATGGATAAATTAAATCTCGACGAAACCAGTAAAGTTTAACTTTGGGTTTTACACAGTGCTAAAATGTAAGAAAAATTAAGAGCTGGAGGAAATTGTACCTCTCTACAGGTCTGGAGGAAAATAAAAACTAAATCTCAGAGTCGTAGTGATCTTTTTCTTTTTCTGACAACCTTTAGCTTTCTTTCCGCCGAGCTCCCTGAGACGTGATAAAAGGCGGAGATGGGCTCTGCCCCGCGAGTGCTCGGACACATCCTCCTCGCTCGCGTCAGTGCTTGTCTGCGACTGCTACTTTGAGGGATCAGGTCCGGAAGAGGGTTTGTGGCACATCGCTTCATTTATTTAATTTTTTTTCTTTAGTGGGTGTCAATACCAACCTCCAGTGCGCAAGCCTTCAAATGCGTTCGGAGCGGCCCAATTAACTTTATCTCAGTAAAGAGGCAGCAGCTCCTAGATAATGTCAAGAGTGCATTAGGCGTTTGAAGCGAGCTTACCGAGTGCTCTGCTTTCAAACGCTCAGCAGAGCCACTCTGTCATGCTCTCGTGCCTAAATTACTGCAGTGCTGATCTAATTGGCAGTGGAAGTTGCCAACAAATATGCAATACTGAAACCGCTGCGACTGGGCATGTTTTTTCTCCGGGGCCTCAGTTATGACTCAGTTATGACCAAAAACGTATTGTATTCATACGTAGCATGGTTGAGTCAATATATATGTGTGTAATAGACTGAATGATTGAGTGGCTCATTTCAGTTCTATCACCCTTAAGATGATTTGCATAGTATAACAGTGTTATTTAATGGTGTAATTAGTTCAGTGAGACAGGACCTGAAAGCGCTCTAGTCTAGGTCTCTCTCTCTCTCTCTCTCTCTCTCTCTCTCTCTCTCTCTCTCTCTCTCTCTCTCTCTCTCTCTCTCTCTCTCTCTCTCTCTCTCTCTCTCTCTCTCTCTCTCTCTCTCTCTCTCTCTCTCTCTCTCTCTCTCTCTCTCTCTCTCTCTCTCTCTCTCAGTTAATTATTTTGCTTCAACTTTCAATACCTTCAGGGGATGGTTTTGAAGACCTACCGACTTCTGTAACAATACACCAATATGTTTGTAAAACAGAGCATTTTATGACAAAATTCAAAATGGCCGATATGAGACATTTGGGTATCATTTGACTCAGCATGCTGCACTGAATATAAAGTTTTTTTTTTTTTTTTTTGGCCAAACCATTCAGAAGTTATAAGCCAGGCTGTTGTAGAAAATTAGAACTTGTCCTTAAGTGACTTAACTGGTTAACTAAATGATGATAATACAAATCTATTTTTATATCTCCTAACCACTTGGTGGCACTGTGCCAAACCTGTGCAAGTACCCTCAGGTCAAGGTTGTCTCAACGCACACCAAGTTTAGTTAAAACAAGCTAAACCGTTGTGGAGATATTTCCTCACGTCCGTTTTGGAGTGCTCTTTGAGTTATTAGATTATTTGACAAATCGACTTGAATTCCATAGCTTTTTGTCAGCATGTTCTTAAGATGATCTGGTTCCATGTTCTGTGAAAATCAGAGCAACATTTTAGGAGTTTGAAAAAGCAGGTTTTTGGGAAAAATCCAAATTTTTATGATGGAAAACGACGTCATATGGTGTGATCGAATCGGCTTGAGCCAGGGATCAGGAAAAAAAGATTTTGTTTCCTGCTTTATTAGCTTAAACAGGAGTACAACTTAGGTTCTATGGGCTGCCGTAGATTCAAAGAGCTGAAGAAGAATGCCAGCGATTACAATAGGTGTCTACACACCTTCAATGCTTGGCCCCAAATGAAAATTGGACATATAAGAAATACAAGCTAATTAAAAATATTAACAAATATAATTGTATATAAATACTGAAATAACGCTGATCTGAATCATAACCTAATCATATTTTCTGACCGGGTTTCTGCGGGTCTTAAAAAGCTCTTAAATTGGAGCAGAAAGTCTTAAATTTACAAAGTAATGGCATTTAAATGTTTCAAAAAAATTTCTTTCCCAGTATTTTTGTTCTGCTTTACATTACAAATGAACAACCTTTTTCCAGCCTTCATTTTTACATTTGCATCTTAAGTGAATGCATCTTGACTTGAAAAGATATGCTTAAAACAAGAACAAACATCTGTCAATAAGTTATGAAAACTTCCCTGTGAATTACGCAGATTTTTCTGAGCCCATTGGCAGATATTTTGAACCATAACTCACTTAATTTTGATCATTTTCACTGAAAATAAGTTCTAAAGTATCTGTTGCAAGAAGTGTTGCTGTTACAACTGTGTTCTCTAAATGTAAATGTCTAGGGAGACACACAATTACAGAGTGACGTATTGTCTTCCCCTTCAATCCATTACATTTGATTTAGTTGGTCTCAAATTTACCTTCATAAACCTGCCTGACTACAATCCACTGGACTTCGACGTCAACAATAAAACATGTCGGGAAGTGTTCTCGCATTACACATGCCAGTTAATTTTTGTTGCATTGTATAATTAGCATTTTGCATTGTTTTCTCCCCCTTCAGATTAGGCCTGTGACCCATTTTGGGTCTCTCTCCAGCAGTTGAGAAGCATTGTTCTGTGTGTCTCTGAGCACTGATCTAAATGCTCTCTAGTTCAAACGCTTGTGTTCCTGTCGATACTCATTGTCTCAAGAGGCCCGATGGAGAACACACGGGCCCGTCCTAATCAGAGGTGCTTATTCATAGCAGTGCTCTCGCTCTAAACGCGTTCATGAAGTATTCATCAATCCTCAAACACAGGCTTTTCATCTCTTTAAATGAGCCTGTAAGTTGTTTTTGTTTTGTACGTTCTTAGCCAACAATGCTAGTATGAAGGCTATAGTTTCTGCCTTCTCCTCGGCTCTCTGTTCTCACATTTGATGAGTTTTTCATCCTTGTACTTTTCTCTGGATCCATTTCAACGGTTTGCACAGGTGATCAGATAATAACCTCATCATATTTGTTGCCAAGGTGGTTTTACTCCTTAAATGTCAGCATGTGAACTTCATTGATCTTTGTCTCGCCAGCCTTCCTTTTGTCTCTCTCTTTTGGTAACGCTTTACAAAATTGAACATTTGTTAACATTAGTTAATGCGTTAACTAAGAATCAACAATTCTTTGATCGCGATTTATAAATCTAGGTTAATGTTCATAAACCTGTTTAGCATTTCAAGTTGTAGAAATTAGTATAATGTATTATGAACAAAAATGAATTAACTGAAAAATGGTGTATTTACCAATAACCATTTTTAAATGCTGTAAAAAAAAAAAAAAAAAATGTGTTAGTTCATGATTACTAATGTTAACTAATTGAAGTGTTACCCTTTTTAAATTGTATTTATTTTTGCAATATAACTTTAATTACCTGGAAATATATAGGTCAGTACAATACACAGGTAAATATACAATACAGATGAACACAACAATGAGATTTTATTTTGTAATGATATTACATTCCACATTTTAACATTTTCCAGGATTTATTTTCTCTTTTTTTTCTTAAACATTTTTTTTTACAGTTGTATTTTTTTTTTCAGGTACTCAACAGACACATTACTGATGAAAAAGAACCTTTAAGTCTTCAGTGTCCCGTTAAAAAAAGTTGCAGTTTCACTGATTCTGCTACTTTTTTTTTTCATTTATATTTTTACATTTTGAAGACAAAAATATTCCCACTCCCATTTCCCATCCAACACCACTCAAAAAAAAAGCTGACAACTGTTGGCTGTGATGTAAACACATTTGTGTGAATATAATGTGTGGAGTGTGTTCATGAATAAGGGAATCTGTAATCCTGAGCCCATTCATCACCTGCATGCCCAACGCTCTATGTATTTGAGAAGAGTCCTTAAAATGCCCGTTAAGCGACTGTTGGTTTTTATTCATTACCCGAGTTTTTCTAAGACTGACTGAAATATTTCACTATAAGCATCACAATGATCCATACGAAGCTTATGCAATGGAGTTCACTACCTGCTTTCTGCCAATTAAGCAGTGATTGAAAGTCTTTATTCTTGGCATCTGATGCGAGCATCTGCCCTTCGGTGCTCTTTGGTGTCTTTATACTCCGTGATTAAACACCCCTCCTTTATTGAAGAAGGAAAAATGTTTTAAAATATTTCTCAAGTAGGACCGTACAAGGATGGCGTTTTGGTTTATTTGAGAGAAATGTTGAGTACAACCAGCGGCTGACCCCATTTATGTCTTCGCCTAGGAGCGTAATCCGTGGACTGAAATAAATATTTTCCTCCTAAGTGTGTCAAGGAACACTATCTTATATAAGGCCAGATGGGCTTATTGCGAGATGCCGCTGAAAAACAGATTGTTATTGTGTGTTTATGCATGTTTTCTGTTGCATGCATATTGTAATCAAGCACTGTGGAGTTTGTTTCGTCGATTTGTCTTTGGGCTCTGCTTCTGGAAAGTGCGGAGTCTTCTGGAGTTATGTAATTTCATGGCCAATTGCATTGTCAGCATGCAACAATGTCTTTTTACTTCACACAAATCACCCAGAGCACCCATGTCAGAAACCTGTGAACTGTCTCAATGAAGACTGCTGAACTCATATTTCGTGGAGGAGAAATTTCAGTCGTGTTTCTGTTGAAAGACCCCATGAAATGGTTTGACGAGCGCAGTTTGGAAGTTGTTGGGATGTTTAATCCTGAAATGGCTTCCAGCCTTTAGTTTGCCACAGCTCTGCAAAAACTCACTTGGCAACCTGTATCACGAACGATGTAACGAAAACACTTTCAAAATAGATGACGACTTACCATTTCTTTTGCAACCAATTGGCTGTTTACACGACAACTTTGTATGCGTTTTGGCCGTTCGTTTGCGTTTTGGGGGCCTGAAAACGCAAAGTTTTTGAAAAGGGTTTCAAAGTGCAAGTTTGGAAAACGGTAAGCAAAAACGGTCTCTGTGTAAACAACAAAACCGCAAACCCTTAAAGGCAATGACGTCATGCACATGTGTATTACGTGTTCAGTCTATAGTGTTTCATCACCATCTAATGGCCTGGCAGCAGAATACTGGGTTTTTAGTCGGTTTCGTAATTCTGTGTAAATGGGGACCATTTTGACAATGGTGTCGTCTAAAGGCGAAAAACTCAAAGGAAAAACTTCTCAGTTTTAAGCATATCGTTGTTGTGTAAATGTGCCCTTAGAGGGAAGCAACATTTTTGTTTAGCTCCAATGCTAATTAAACACACCTGAAGCAGCTAATCAAGGTCTTGGCAGGTCTTTGGAGCAGTTTAGAGCTAAACTCTGCAGGATTGGACACACCAGCTTTAGAACCATGAATGTACATGTGAGTGAAACGAAAGTCATCAATTTACATTGGTCCGTTATGCCAGAAGAGAAAAATTATACATTTTAAATAGTTTTTACACAAGTTTTGACCATTGTTAATTTTTTTTTTTTTTTTATTAATTGAATGATTTTACCTGAATCTTTCCATAATTGGTTAAGTTTGTCATGTTACTGCGGTACTAAGAATGGATTCTTTCATATTTAAAGATCCCATCAAATACATGTTAATTGGCTTGGAAGCCATCTATATTAAATGGAAGCTTGTTTCTGCAACCGACTTATATCTTGCCATTTGGACTTTATAACTAACAATTCTCTGAAAAAAATATCATAATTGTATGATAAACTGGCAATTCTGAAAAAAAATTCTGGGAGTCAAAAAAAAAGTAACAATTAATAATTTTTTTGAGTCCATGGTTGAAACAGGCTGTCTAAATATGATGGTAAACTCCTAAACATTGACAAAACCCCGATTTAAACGGACACCAGGTTAACTGCTGGTTGAGCCGATGACCATCATGCTAACGGAAGGAGCTGAGAAAGTCTATGAACAAGACCTGGCAGATGGTTTTGGCAAATCTCCCTTCTAGAAATCTGTAAACATGGTCTTGCGGCAAAGCTAAATGTCCTAGCGTAGGTTTTTGGCGTGTTTGAATGAGTGTGCCGAATCCCCAATGACCCTCGACTCGTATGTCCCATCATAACACGCTGCTCAAGTGGTTGCTCGTGTGTTTGTTGCACATGATATGGATATTAAAATGTTTCTGATGGAAGAATGAATGCATGAGAAGAGAAATAAAAACTTGAGGGAACCAATCGCGTATTGGCTTAGAGATTGTATTAAGCTTGTGCTTGCCGCTCATCCTCCATTTGGAGGTCAGGATTCTTCAGATGTACCTCTTTTGTGCACCGCTGCCGTCTCATGTAATCAGGAGGCACTTACATACCCCATCCTGTTTTGGGAGTCCCCTTTGAGTAAAGAGACGCAAGGTGAAACAGAGCAGGAAGTTAGATTCAAATAAGGATTTCTTTTGTCAGCGCGTAGATGCTTTCAGAAGAGAAGTCAGCATGCATTCTCATCAAATGGCATAAATTCCTCCTTGCAGACAAGCTTAAGGCAGTAACAGTGTGATGTTGAGTTGTGTTTCCGTCTGTGTGCACTACGTCAGTCGTGTCTACAGGGACTAAGTGTTCAGCAACTTTCCTTTCCAGTAATTCTTGGTTCAACAAAAGAGCCTACCTGATTTCCCCCAAGGCAGGTTTTTGATTTTATGCGTTATTAATAATTTTTCTGTGTGTGGGTTGGGTTGGGTGGTTGTATGGAAACTACAAAACACTCTCACCCACACATATCAATAATACATAATTTGCACACGCTTCCTACACACTCATTTACACTGATGATGACTGTAATTACTTTAAAAAAACAAAACTGAGAAAGAAGCACGTAATAAAATTGAAAGCATGTTAGAAATGTCCGCTGATACCATTTGGATATGAATAAGAAATGAAACATGGAAAATTCTCCACCGTCCCTCCCATTCAGATTTGTTTTCTTTTCTGGAGTATTATAGGTATTATTTTTCTCTTTACAATTTGCTGTACAGCAGGAGCAATATAACGTCACGAGCAGGCATCTCCAATTCCTGAAAACGTCCAGAGATGCTCGTTCATACACGAGCAGATCCTTCAGCCACATCCCAAGAGGCATTGTGATAGTCTCCAGGGCCCGAGACAATCAGCCGATTACCACAACAGATCCAAATCGCATCAAATTCATTGTCCTATCATGTGAAAGAGCCTCATGGTCCTGGTGCTTCTGTTTTGTCTGAGTTCCTGGGCTTGAAACATTGGCACTGAACCGTCATGCCGTCCAGATACAAATACCATAGTCTCCAGGTTTGGCAGTTTTTAGGCATCAGTCTACATGTCAATATCCATCCGTCAAGCAATATTGTCTTTTTTCTTTTCTTTTTTTTACTTCGTTCGTCACTGTTTTCTTGTGCTCACTGAAGTCACAACATTGACCGAACAAACTTTTTCTGTGCAGGATCTTGATGACGGAAAGGCCCACTGATATATTATCTTTACAATTATTCGTGGTATTTTTAATTTCTTTTAAACGATCAGGACACTCAGTTGTAAATTCACACACATGGTTAAAAAATGGCATTTGTGGCCCGTTCGGTGAGATTAGAAATGATTCTAAATGAATTTATGATTTTAATCTTCAGTTATGGTCTTTTTGATGCGTTTTTGTCCCACCCAATTGTCCAGCTGCACACGTAGGGCTAGGGGATTTTCAGAGGCCGTTTCTTAACACACGGTGCCGTTTTCTTGGCGAGATTTGGGGCACGTGGAGCGAGGGATCGGCTGTATGGAGGGCGCCAGTGTGCAGAAGAAGCCAGCGATGAGGGACAGGCCCAAACCACCCCAGGCGCAGAACATTGACCAACCGTAACCGTGACTGATGTCGTCTGGCAGGCCGTATATGTAACGAGGGTAACGGGACAGCTCGAAGTTGATGCCTGCTACACAGGTACACAAGGAAATGATGCAAAATGTGCCTGAAAAAAAAGAAAGAGAAAAACAATCATCAGATTATTTCAGCAGCTTTGTTCCAAAAACCTAATGAGTTGCCTTGCTGTGTACTTTCTAAAGCAGCATCCCATACATTTCCTGTGCTGATTTTGAGAGAATTTTGAATTCCAGTTATGTCGACATCTGCAAATCTTTCTGTAGAGGTTTACATAAAATAAAAGGCACAGATATTGGTACATTTTTATGGAACTTTATGAATGCATTTTAGTTGACTCGCTCGTAGGAACCGAGAGCTACTGACCAAGAAGCAGAGCTCCACAGAGAGTCTGAGTCAAAACTCTCCAGCGAAGTATTTTAAGGCCGTGCAAGCTTGTAAGTGATGGTCCCAAATAGAGAACAAACACTTAAGATGTCAAGTTTAACGAGACAGATCCATCTTGAGTCAAAAGGTTGTTTGATCCCCAGGACAGAGGCTTAAAACAGACCTGAGTGACCTCTTAAACGCAGGACTACCACAGAGACTACCTTTATATGTCATATCATTCCAAAACAATGCTAGACACTTCTAATCAAACATTGTTCAACTGCATAATTCTGTATCATGTTTATAGACGTGCTTTGCTGCTTATGTCATTTTTGTCATAATTTCATATATTTTAGAGTGCGCATATGAATATGAATGAAATTTCAAATAGTTTCAAACGTTTTTGTTTATTTTAAAAGAAATTACAACTTTAATTCAGCAAGGATGCATTAAATTGATCAAAAGTGACAGTAAAGACATTTATAATGCTACAAAAGCATGAATTATAAAGCATTTTTTTTAAAAAAACATTGTTCTTTCATTTCAACAAAAAAATATTTTCAACATTGATAATAAAATAAGAAATGTTTCTTGAGCACCAAATCAGCATATTAGAATGAAATGTATTCAAATTGAACAAATATTTTAAACTGTCATATTTCAAAATATTACTGTTTTTTTTTCTTTTTCTGGGGGGTTTTATCAAATAAATAAATATAGCCTTGGTGAGCGTAAGAGGCTTCTTTAAAAAAACTTGTATACTGTATTTGTAATTGAATTAGGCAAGTCATTGATTCCAATTGGAGCATTATTTTAATTTTATTTGAACATTTTAGCTTCAGTCACGTCATAATCCTTATGCTGCCTACTATTTGTAATATTAATTTCTTTGGAAATGCACCTTGAAATGTTGCATAGATTGCCAGTAATACTTAATATTTACTCAGTAGGTTTTGGAACAAAACTAGTGTTATGTCATATGTTATGACATAACATTGCAGTGACATTTAATCATCCAATTGCAAACTTTTTTTCGCAAGCTTTGCTTGTTACATGCATTACAAGCTCTATGAACATGTCGAGCATGTACAAGTACAAGTATACACAAGTATAGATAACGCTGTTGTAAAATGCCAGTCGATAACAAACTCATTTTACTGCACCATGTGACTGAGCAAACATTCAGAGGTGATTCATCCTGCCATAATCTGACCCTCAGTGCTCCTTCTGCCTTTATAATTTAGCATCTTAATTGGGTTTTTAATTGCCATCTCATTATTCAGACACAGGGCATCGCATTAATCCAGCGCACATCTTAATTGCGTCTCCGCTTTGCTCTCTACGGTGCTCCGCCACTCTTATGGGAGCGGAGAGAGTGACGCAAAACAAGTCAGCCGCTTCCTGTGAATATCAGAACGCTCAGTAACCAGGCCACAGGCTGTGTGACTGGTGTGAGCATCTGTGTAGTGAGGTGATGAGCCTGTGGGTGCGTTCAAAAAACCAGAGACTCAATATTTGCCGTGAAGTGAGATAAGAGATCAGGAGATAAATGATATTACATAATCGCTTTAATGCTGGCTTCCTGGCTGGCAGTCATTAATTAATGCAGTCTTGGGGTGACTTGCGTAGGAATTATTGACTACTGCACTATGCAGTGTGTCATGTTAAGTCACCTTTATTTAGGCTATATAGCGCTTTATACTGCACATTACAGATTGTTTCAAAGCAGTTGCACGGATGTAAACAGGAAAACAAGTCAGTGATGCGAACATCATCAAACAAGAGAATTCAAATTTGGCTGTAATGCAACTCTAAATAGAAAATAATGCCATTATTAAACTCATTATCGAGCTATATGGCTGACAGTGGATATATATCTGGAGGTGTCTTGTGCTATCTGGCACCAAGACCTTTGCAGCAGGTCCTTCGAGTCCTGAAGGTTGCGAGAGGTAGAGTCACCGTGGATCGAACTTGTTTGTCCAGCACATCCCACAGATGCTCCATTGGATTGTGATCTGGCCAGGGCAACACCTTGAACACTTCATAATGTTTCTCAAACCATTCCTGAACAATGTGTGCAGTGTGGCAGGGTGCATTATTCTGCGGACAGTGGCCACATTCACCAGGGAACACTGTTGTCATGAAGGGGTGTACCTGGTCTGTAACAATTTTTAGGTTGGTGGCACATGTCAAATTTATGTCAACACGAATGGCCAAGTCATAATCAGTGCGTGTATGTGCGTGCATGTATACATTTGAGAGAGGGTTTCCCACTTAGTTAAATTAGTGCAGTGTTTCCCAATTATGTTCCTGGAGGCACATCAACAGTACACTTTTCAAACACACCTGATTCAACTCATCATCTCATTGGCAGAGACTCCAAGACCTAAAATGAATGGGTCAGAGAAGTGAAACATCCAAAAATGTGTGCCTGCAGGAACAGGGTTGGGAAACTAGTGGTGTAAAAATGCATTGCATGAGAATGCATTGCACCAAAAATTCAATTAATACATTCATTTTAATAATCATAATAGTGATAATAATACCAAATGTTTCACACTAATTTCTTATCCAAAAATTTTGTCGTACAATAATTTTTTTTTGCTGTAAAAATGCACTTATCCTAGAAGCAGGAGATACAAAGAGTGTGTTCAAGGTTAAAAGCATTTTATTCACATTTGATTAATTTATATTATATTATATTTGTTAAACATTTAGCTATTATAAATGGTACTAAAATAATCTGAGAGATAAAATAGAATCTCAACCAAATTTCGAATTTCTTGATGCATTGCATCATTTAATAATTAATACATTTCTTGCCAGAGATCCCCACATAAGAAATATAATCATATAGATTATGCCATATAACTTAAACTGGCTGCCATTTCGAAATATTTTTTTAAAACCTTTTTACATTGTACTCTTGACTCAGCTGTGAACATTCTTTAGTTTAAACAACCTATATTGTCTGTTTGTTTCTGAAGTTGACGTACCGCCCATGAGGAAGAGTAGGCCTGCCACATACTGCATGAGGCCACGGTCCCAACAGCATCCCAGCATCCCAATGATCCAGCCGAAGAGGATGATGGCCACCGCCATTCCCATAAATCCTGCCGTCATCCTCCGCAGATCTGTGGGCGGCGAGAAAGGCAAGTCAAACACATGACTCAGAGCTGATAAGGGCACAGCGTGAACACGGATGGCAAAATGGCGCATTTTAATGAGTGCTTGAAGGATTCTGTAAGCCCTGTATTATATTCTATATTATTATGTTATATTCTTCTTATCTATTCACAACTTCTTTTTTCAACCAGCATGAATCATGAGATGTGTATTTTGGGTGCATTTCCTTTGATAACATGCTCCAACTCGTCCGCTTTTGACAGGTAGTTTGTTGTAGCAGAACTTTAAATAAAATTAAAAAAATTAATATGACTAAAAATATAGTTCACAAATTCTATAAATCATGCAACAATGCACTGCAGTTTCCCCACTGTGAGTGTGAGTGTGCGGCCACACACTGAGTGTGACAGGGTTGACTGTTAGCTAGAGGGTAGGTCACAGCATTTGTGTTGGTTTGCTCTTTTTTAATCTCACAGTTGAATTCTCACAGTACAGGAGAGGTGGCAGTCCCAAAACGCCGGGCACGGTGGTTTATGCCAGCCAACTGTGAAAGGGTCACGGAGTTCACCTCAGGGCAGACGCAACTCTAGATGAGCGTGCTGTAAGAGAGCTTTTAACACTTTCTAATAGAGATGAGGCGTTACATTTTTCATCCAAGTTATAATATCAAATCTAAAATGTTAGATATTTATTAAACAGCATTTCCATTATTCCCACATCTCCGTGACAGGAAATTCAGCAGATGCTTGTTTGTTATTACTGAAAGTGCCAGATTTTGTGAGGGTTTCCTCTGGGGTTGCAATTGCAGCTCTTTTGTTTGCTGCAACTTTATATCTCACAATGTGATTTTGTTTCTTACAATTGCAACTTTATTTCTCATAACTGTGACTATTTGTTGCAGTTTTTCACATTATCTCTCACAGTATTGTTGTATTTTTAGCATCATTTCACACAATGTGACTCTTACAATTGCAACTTTGAAGCTTGTAGCTTTGACTATTTGTTATTTTCAACTTTA
Organism: Semotilus atromaculatus; assembly: GCA_031834385.1. NCBI lineage: Eukaryota > Metazoa > Chordata > Actinopteri > Cypriniformes > Leuciscidae > Semotilus > Semotilus atromaculatus. Next base: position 49,199,843 of record JAULUF010000009.1, read on the forward strand.
TTTGTTAAAATCTGACTATTTCTTACAATTGCAACTTTGTTTCTTGTAACTGCAGCTCTATAGTTCACATTTTCAACCATTTGTGACCCTATTTCTTATATAATTGCAACTTTGTTCCTTGTAACTGCCTATTTGTCGCATTTTTAACTTTATTTGACACAATGTGACTTTCTTACAACTGCAAGGTTTTCTCTTAACAGGGATTTGTATTTCACAACGTGACTATTTTTTCTATTTCTGATTTTAACTATCTCACAACGCAAATATTTCTTGCAATTGCAAATTTGTTTTTCATAATTGCGACTATCTTACAATGTGACTAATCTTGTATTTGCAACTTGTCTCACAATTGTGGTTTATATTTTAGTGTGACTTTATATCTCACGATATGACCATAGTAGTGCCGTTCGTGTCTCGTAAAATGCTTCATGAAGTGTTTTACAGACTTGTGCCATCTCAACTTTCATGTTCGGGTGTATTTCTCTCACTTATAAGGTGTCTGGAAACTGTTTTACTTGCAGTCCTTTGGGAAAGCTCATTTATGACCCTTAGATATGGTTTACTGTAAATCACAATAAAATAGAGCAGAGCCTTCACAACATTGAAGCAGTTGGGTTGAAATAAGCAAGGTTAAGTTCTAAATGAATCCCTTTCTTACTGAAAATTAGTTTAAAGAGAAGATATAGTAGCCAAGTCATGTACTATCAAACACATTGTGGTTTAAAAAAAACTCACAAGAGTGTTATTTAAACATTGAGTCAGGCTACAAACACCGCCTTGGGAACAGCCCACACAATATTTGTTACATCATAATATAGGCTCTTATATTGTAGAAATGGAGTGTAGGCAACAGCATGCGTTCTGAAACAATAGGTGCTCAGGTATACTGTGGTCATGTACATTTCTATAGATTATACACAAGTTATATCCATATCAGGAAGAATAGCTTTGCGGTCATCAATGACTTCCCCTTCTCTGGAGAAATGCAAGAGAGAAACTGGTTTACATAAATTAAGGAGCCTTTCTTGGTTGGATTCACATTATAAATGCTGTTTGCTATCTGAATGACAGCTTTGATTTCTCATGTTGAGAGAAACATTTTATGCCCCAGAGAGCAAAGTATTGGATTTCCTAGTTTCTTAAAGGTTCTTATGCAATCTGCAGACTGATGCTAAACCAGACTGTCAGCATCGTTCAAAATGTATGTTAACTAGAACGGGGGGCAGAATGCTAGACAGGCAGCTCTACTGGAGACAGGCCAGGAGAAGTCTCTGTAGTTGGCCCTCTTCTTTTGTTTGATATTCTTGTCGTTTTTGTATCTCTGTGTTTCTTAACCTGCTGGGCTTCCAGATGTGTCAGGTTCTGTCAGATCTTTGTTCCACTCACTCTCAAGGGCTGAATGAGAGAGCAGCCTGTAAATGCTGTACTGCAAGCAAATGTGTGCTTTCAAAATCTCTGAGGGGAAGGGTGCATAATTATGTCTTACACAGGATCTTTACCAATTAGATACTTTTTAATCAAAGTGAGGGAAATGCATAGGGAGAATGGACTGTACTGAAGCTTGATTTCTCTGAATTCACAACCTGAAATGTCAGATCTTTCGAATGCAGTTTTTCCACTCTGGAATATACCATGAATACCTAAAATGATGAACTGCTCCCTTAGGGCTGGACCTGATGAGATTATGCTTCCTCAAAATGAAATGTATAGTCAGGGTTTGAAACTTTTACCCACTGTTTTAGTGGTGAGTACTATTAGGATATACATAAAGGAACCGTTTACTCACCTTCCAAACCTGTCTGGCTTTTTTCTGTTGTGGAACACAATGGAAGATATTTCAAATTGGGATCCAGCCATTGGAACCCATTCATTTCATTGTATAGACCACACAAAAACAGACATTTTCCAAAATATCATCTTTTGTGTTCCACAGAAAGAAAGTCATTTTGGTTCGGAAAGACATGTGGGTGAGTAAATGATGCAATTTCTTCTCTCCTTAAGTCATACCAAATCAGCTGAATACCAGTATAGTCAACATGAAATGGCTTTTGCAACATTTATTTCTATAATGTGATGTACTTTTGAGATAAATGAATTTGAATAATGAATATTAAACAATAAAAGGTTTGATCCATTGGCAAATTAAGATTGTGGAAAGTTTCATATCACAATGAATCCATGAATCAAGTTGTTTCAGAGTTTTGATGAATGATAATTTAAAACTACCTTTTTTTTCCTTTGTAATACTGTGGATTGATGAATTGTGCACAAAAGGTTGTATAGCAAGTAAATGTGGTCATATATTATTTAATGTCGATTTTAAGCCTTAATTTATTATCCAAAATCATTTTCAACCCAAACATTCCATTTGGGATCACCTTGAAAATTCAGTTTCTTTCTTCTTTCTTTCCCCACTCTTTTTCCCCAATTTGAGTTCTGTTAGCAGCAGAGATTCTTGTTCAAATTTGTACACAATTCCCTGAATTATCCACAGACCTCATGCATAATTCCACATCCGTTCCGACATCCAGATCAGACCCCTGTGCTGTCTGTTAACATCCTGTGATAAATCACATGGCTTTCTTGACTTCAAATTTATAATCTCTCTAACAGAAGTAAATATAGACTAACCGCATGATCTAACCACATAATGGGCGTCCCATCGAAAGCTAATGGGAAATGTGATTGATGTTGGACTGTTCATGGTGGATGACACCGTAATCAAATTGGGAAACAAATTGTGACATAATCGAGTTGTGTTTACACTGCTCTCGAAGCCTTGTAGTCCAGTATGTATGTACACACCTGGGGTCTTACAAACATATGCTAACTGAATGATGGTAAATGAAGGTCCACTTTATGAACATGAGGTCGAGTAGAAAATGGCCATGTGCTCCCTTCTGACAGGAAACTAATGGTCGCACCTGCTCAGGGGAAACTGATTTGCATGCCAACCATCAATGTGATGAAAATGAACACAAACTTTCTTGGCTAAATCCCTGTGCCGTCTTAGCCAACCCAGCCCCCCAGAGCCCTTGTCGGCATCCCATCCAGATGTCAAACGTGTCTCAAGTCGTACAACGACATTGTTTACAGACATACGAATCAGAGCGGGAAACACAAGCCTCTTTTCATCTCTGACCTTTTGGAAAGGGTGCTTCGGAGAGTTGCATCATTGTTAGAGGAACGCTTTTGTCTGGAATGAGATGTGTTGCAGAGAGCAACTGCACATTTGACTGCTAAGGAACAAATGAAATGATAGCGGGGATATTGCTTAAGGAATAATGCGCATCAGCTTTATTTGCACTAGTTTGACAGTTGCCATTTTTTAAAAGAATGCGAATAGTGAGACGTGAGTCAGAGTGGATAGTGGTTTATTAATTTAGAGAATCAAGTAACAGTGAAAATACGGATTTGCTAGTTATTAGCCTGAATCGTTTCTGTCGCACCCTCATTTTAATAGCATTCCTCCTTGAAGTCATATCTGAAAATTTGTTCTATTTCTAAAACATGTTTTAGTTGACAGGAACAGGAATTAAAAGGGCAAACAGAGAATGAAACGAGTTGAGACATGACATAATGCAGAATCGAACCTCCAATTCTGACATGAGCACCACGGCTTAATGCTCTGTGCTAACCGCTATGCCGAGGCACAGATTTCTTGATTTTCATTTCTTTTTCAGTAGCTCATTAGAAGTAGCCAAAACTACAATTTTGGCAGTAGCAGAACGACACCAGGAGACTATGTTGCTTATCTTCAGTTTTACAATAACAAAAAATCTTTCTGGACAGTAGTTCCCCTCCAGTATTTATTGGAAATAAACTTCTGTTATCCTCAAAAGTGGTTCGATTTTTCTGGATCTAATATGTCAAACTGATTCAGTCTATTAAAGCATGTCATGCTCTTCATTGAAATGAGTCTGCATGTTTTAGTGCAGCCTGTGGTCATTTTTCTCTCCTGGCTTTGGGAAGGGATTACATTTTTTTTTGTTACTGTGTTTCTCTTTTCCCCCCTCTCTGTGTGGAATGGCCCCTGAAGGTAATAGAGCTTAATTTCATTATACCCCTTGTCGATCGCCACTGGGGAGAAAACAATTGTGAACTAAAATTAGATGGGATGAGAGAAGCTGGAAGAACGTCATACTTATTTGTGGTATACTCAATAGGACCATGTATGCGACTGTTTACAAGGTAAAGTGGATGTAACACTGCATGTAGTTGGCACAACTTACAAGTCTTGTGCTATGTTGGGAATAGCATGCTATAATATTTCTGTATGTGCACTGTGAGGGGTATGCAAATTTAAAATATGCAATTTACACATTTTGTGCTGGGATACGGTATCCCACAATACAATGCGCATGGTTTGACATATCACTTCCTGTTTTATGAAGTAATCACAGCCTCGATTTTTAGGTTTGATTTATTCATTAATCGGACTGTCAAGATGTTTTTTGTTTTGTTTTTCCACAAAATTTGATTGAAAATTCTAAATAACCATTTAATTTGAGGAAGCTGGATTAACTGAATTAAAAACACAATATAAAGTGGTCATGTGATAATATTGTTAATTGCTGTTTGAAACGTTTATCGTATTTGCAGTACTATTTTTATTACAGTAGGCAGCATACAGTGTTACACGGTATTTTTGTTATTTGTGACCCTGGACCACAAAACCAATCACAAGTCGCACAGGTATATTTCTGGCAATAGCCAACGATACATTGTATGGGTCAAAATTAAAGATTTTTCTTTTAATGCCAAAAATCATTAGGATATTAAATAAAGATCTCCATTCACTCACAAAAATAAATGTTTTATAATAAATTACGGTAGGAAATTTCCAAAATATCTTCATGGATGTTCCATGAAGATATTTCAAAAAATTGACCCATGTGACCAGAGTCACATTTGTTCATTTAGATTTTAACTGAATTCATAATTTTCTCCTAAAAGTGCATACTACACAGTATTTTTGTTTTGTTCATTTGTTTTAATTTATAATTTTTGCCAATGTGAGTTTCATTGGCTGCATCTGAAATTGCTCCCTACTATAGTAGGCGAAAAACAGTGTGTGACAAAAGAAGTATGTCCAAATTACATCGCAGTGAGATTCTGAAGTGTGCATACGATGGACATTTTACTCGACACTTTAGACTTTACTTTTCTACCCAAAGCCAGGAGAGAAAAAAACTATCCCATGAGGCCACGGGGAGAGGATTTGTAAATGGCAGTGAATCGACGATACTGCAGCTGGTAGGTCACATGATAATGACAGCATGACGAATATAGTATGTCCAGATTACATTTATACTATATAGAACATACTTTTTTAGCAGTCGCGAAGTAATACTTATTCGAAATAAGTACCTACTCAAGAGAGTATGCGATTTCGGATGCAGCCGTTGTGTTCTCGTTCATGTGCCTGTGTTTGCTTTCAGGTTAGTTTGTCTCCTTAGTTACTGAATCCTCCCTGTTTGTTACCTTGGTTACTGATTAGTCCCACCTGTGTCTAGTTTAGTTCTCTGTGTACACTTCTACTCCCTATGTCATTCAGCTCACTGTCAGTTATCCTCCTCGTCTTTGTCTTTCTGCTCCCTGGTGGTCAGAGTTGCTGTCAGTCCTGTGGGATCTGCCAATCCGGCCGTGTAAAGCGATAGTGTCAGTGATAGGGGATGGACTGAGGCTATAGGCTGAGGGAGGTTACAGCTGGACATGGCAATGTCAATAAGAGCTCACTTAGTGACCCACTGTGGGAATTGTTGAGTGACGGACAGCTGGCACTTCAGTCAAGCACTGCGCTGACGTGACGCTATTGACTGGCCATCAGGGAAGTCATCATGTCCTTGAGGACCATGATCGTGCCTGCATATTTTGGTCAGTAAGCAAGCCAAAGGATACGGCAAATAAGATATCCTGTTCAGTTTGTTTACACTGAAGGCAAATGTACAATTCAGAAGCAGATTTCCAATAGGTTCTTAAAGGCCCAGCCACACCCTTACCTTACCCAATCCCTAAATATAATTAGGATGTCATTTGGCTTTCAGGTAGCAGGCATCATATTTTATGTTAAGCATATGTTTTGAATAATGTGTGTATTTCCTGAAGTTGAAATGCAACAGAACCATTAGCAGTGCACCATGATGACAGATGATCAATTTCAGCTGAGGGCAAGTTCTACATTTAATGATACGCTAATGCTTCCTTCTGCTTTAGCTGCAGTGTTTCCAATGCCACTTATATAAATGGGAGAAACTGTTACCCGGAATATGCCATCCATAGTCCTGTCTTACAATTAAAGGAGCCAATCACTGTTTAGATGCACCAGTCTGAAAATGTTGTATAGAATTTATGCTATCTATGTTATCCGACTTCATTTCTGTTTTGAAAAGCTATTGAAATGTATTAAAATGTCTGCTATTGAAATGTAATCTTGACAACGTAAATATTAGCTGCTTGGTAATATAAGTGCACTAACCTTCCTTGAAGTGCCTTGGTAAGGTTGAAGTACCTTTCAAATGTACCAGAATGTTTGTGCAAAATCGTTAATTGTAAAAGAATTCGTCTTGCATTCAATGCACAATGTGTAAAGCACATTACACTTTTTTTTTTTTTTTTTTTTATATAAACAATTTACACAGAAATGCATACGTTGTAAATCACTTTCACATCTGGCAAACGAAATATATATATGGTGAAAGGCATTGCTTTGAATCAATATTCAGGCCAGGAAATAAGGTTAGTTAAGTTTATGCTCTGTATGCCTTATAATCTCCTCCTGTGCGGCTCAGAGATAAAGATGGTATCAGCAAATAAGATCTGCTTGTTTCAGAGAAGAAAGCAGCATCTGAATTTATGCATGCTGGCTGTGTACTTAATGATAAATCAGGGGTCAAATCTTACAGACCAGAAGGTTAAACTGAACAACCACAAACATGCCGTTCTGGAAGCGCAGAGTAAAATGATCTATATGAATCCATATCTCGCCATCAGAAAGCTTGCATATACGGTCACCGCTGGAATAAGTAAGCGTACAAATTCTGTCTGGACATAACGTCCTCTCTGACCTCAGGACTTTATGCTGCTTAAAAAGAAAGTAATAATACAGGGAATGCATTATAGCGCAGATAAAAAGGACATGCGTGTATGATTAGAGTCATCTATTGAAACTGGCCTTGTGAATAACTCCCGCCAATCACCATTCGCATAGAAAAGAGAACTGAAAGGGAGACTAGCAGAGATGAAAAAATAAAAGTGTTTTTTAATGAAGTGTCGAGGTTGAACGGTTTTATGGAGATGATGGCGGGAGCTCAGTGACAGCCTATCGTTCAGGCTGTGCCGCAGTCCTGTGCATTACATCAATAAAGTGTCGATTTGCGTGACGCCGCATGAAGGCTCTTGTGACGAAGCTTCACGAGTGCTGACGGGCATTGAACACGAGGAGAGGCATGTAACTCAGCACTTTTGCGGCAGACCTTTTTGAATTAATTTCCAATGCAACTCAAGAAAAGGCATTGTGGTTTTTTTTTTAATGCACTCACTCCTTTCAACATGGCTTGAATTTCGATCTGATTATGTATGCCGCTTCTTAAATCGTGCACAACTGGTTTAAAAGCAACATTTGGAGCATCAACTTTTGCACATGGCATGATTTTTGATGGTCACAGTCCAATGCACAAACATACAGCATTCTATTTTTAATCGGATAGTTCCAGTTCCAAGAGTGCTGATAAAATATATCATATATATATATATATATGTTAGTTTTTTCAAATAAAAACAAAAACTAGAAATGGAAAAAGTATTTTAGTTTATGTGCTAAATGTTAGAATTTGCAAATGTGTAATGCTGTTGTGGTTTCATAATATACCATATCTTAAAGTAAAATTAGAGTACCCGTATTATGGTTTTTCGGATATATTACCTTTCATCCAGTGTGTAATATAGCTGTTTGTGAATTTAAAAGGTCTACAAATAAAGTTATTTTCTCCTAAAAGAAATAATCAATTCTGAACTGCCGAAACATGTCGTCATCAATTCCAGTCTCACTTCCTGTTACATTTCTATGTAACAATCTATGTATATCTATGTAACAATGTAACAAATTTGCATACTGCCAGCCTATGGTCTTCATTGGCAGCCTATGAACAACATTTCTTTTGACCAGCCCTCAAACACTGTAGTCAGATGAGGCCTGGAAGAGTTTGGTTCGTGTTGCAGACATTTGTTGCACACCTACAGTATTGTAGGAAACACAATTAGGAATCTTGGGGCACTTTAATATGTGATTTTTTTTAAAAAAAAATTTTATACATTTTGGAGTCATTAAAATGTATTTTAGTTTAGGTTCAGTTTTTCCAAACTATGTTAACAACTGTTTCAATTTAATTTACAAAAATAATACTGCTCACAATTGTGATGTTCTAAGTATCAGCATTACTAAATTACCTATAGCCGAATCACAGTCATGCTAATATTCAGTACAACGGCACTCTTGCTCGGTATATTGCTCGATCATCCAGACCTGGTCATGGGTGAGTCTGACAGCAGAATGGCACAGCTATGGAAAATGCTGAGTGAAACCGAGAAGCCTCTGCCAGCTGTCAATCACTGCATCCGTCCCTCGTGTGTCTTTTCCACACAGTCATCACAAAATCAACAACAGGGGACAGAACAGGCAAACGCAGAGCTATTTGATGTGACAGCCGTTTGACAATGTTTATGCAGATGTGAAAGCTCTGTCGCACTCGCGTGAGCAAGGCTACGTGCTGCGACGCGCTTGCAACCACAAACCGTGTTTGCCGCTAGGGGCTTAAAGGCAAATACATCCTGGTCAGTCACCTCTCCTCCTCTTCACTGCCACTCATTCCCGTTTGTATCCCATGATGCTGGGTGAGGGAGCTGCGGTGCTCTTTGTTTCATATTGGGATTATGGGACGGCACATTTGCATGCTGCTGTCAACTGGACCGACGCATGATCGCTCGCACACGGCAGTGGATTTGCATACTGAGCATCAGGCTAAGCCGAAAGAAATCATGGGAGGGAGAAAATTTTGCCGACAGAGAGATTGCTAATATCTGCACTGCTCTTAAGCCTGAAAATGGATCAAATATATTTAACCCTCTAGTGCACAGTTTTGCTTTTGTGTAACACTTTTAACACATTTTTTTCTTGAGGTGGCACCAGTGACAGTTCTGGCACTTCTTCATAAGACGGGTCATGATACTTTTGTGATGTCATTTTATAGAATGCATAGGGGCTGGGTTCAAATCCTGATATATATATTATGTGTGTGTGTGTGTGTTTGTTGGTTACACTTTAGTAATTCTCACTATTAACTAGTTGCTTATTAGTATGCATATTACTAGGATATTGGCTGTTTATTGATACTTATAAAGCACATATTATCCCTTATTCTGCATGACCATATTCTACATCCTTTAATCCTATCTAATAACTACCTTACTAACTATTAATAAGCAGTAATTAGGAGTTGATTGAGATAAAAGTCGTAGTTAATAGTTAGTGAGAATTGGACCCTAATCTAAAATGTGACCAAATATTTCCAAAGTGATGTGGAAATATAAGCGACCAAAGATTTCATAATGCGTACAAAAGAAGGTTGCACCAATTAAAAGAGGGCAGATCCAAAGTAAGAGAAATATACAGTGCATCAAGCTTTTTCAGGTCATCAGGTCTGATCCCGATCCGTGAGGTTTAACGTCATGATAGATTCTGTATTCACCATCTGTGGTGTTTCCTTGCTTGTTCAGACATGAATGAGGTTAAGCAATGCTTAGATTAAAATCCTGTTGGAGGCATTTCCCGTACTGTGTATCGTGCTGTGTATCGTGCTTGTTTAGAGAGCAGATCTTGTCTTGTGCACACTGAGGCTCTGCCCCATTCGAATGTGCAAATTTGAAGCGACCGACTGTGCATCTGTTTACTAATCGTCTTACAGTAATTGTTAGGTTAAAATGTCTGTGGATGTCATTCAGATGCACAGTGTGACTTTTAACACAATGTGTCAAGCTGTCAATGCAGAAAGCTCAGCAATCTCATGCAAAAAAAAAACAAAAAAACATTATAGCTACAAACAACGCAATGCTTTGAAACTAGATAAGCTTTATCTGACATTCAGGCAAATTGCATATGAACACACACTCCATAGATGAGCTAAAAGCCCAAAGGACAATCTGCCCTGCGGTGTGTTTAAATGGCTTTGTCTCTCTCCTGTCTGTGTGCTAAACTGTCACCTCCTCTCTCAGTTGGCATCCCCCATAGTGCAGTCTGGCTCCATACACATCACAGCACAGCTTTAAAGCAGGACGGCCAAAGCGCCTTGGTTTCTGCGAGCACAGTGTGGCTGTTGACCAATCAAGGAAATTTGGTCGAGAGCCGTGCGGTTTCATGCATTCGCAGCTGTCAGGTGGCTTGTCTCCTTTTCTTGTGTGATCGTTTGAAAAGGAAACTGAAAGTCAATTGAATCTGCGTTAGAGGAATTTTTTTGCACATAAATGTCTCTTTCATAGCTCAAGAGACTTAAAAGATTAGTCCACCCAAAAATAAGAAGTCATTATTTAGTCTCACTCTCAATTTTTTTTTATAGATTTTATATTTACTACTGTGCCTTGATTTACATTTTTTATTTATTACATTTTATTCACTATTTTATTATTTTATTTGTTGCTTCTTACTATATTGGTCCCTTTCAGGATATTGTTTAGCTTGCACTAAAATCAATAAAATTCAATTCAAGCAAATTCTCCTCATAATTATAAGTTGGCTGCTTGATCAATGGACGGCCACTTACATGAACCTCTTGTCACCCCTCTCACCTCTTAACTCTTACTCTGAATCGTCTCTGATGACCACTTGACTTGCAGTCAACTATTCAACTTTAGTCTGACTTCAAAAGACCCGAGTGTCCATTGAGGTTTTTGATGCCGTTTTATTAGCCGACTTACATCTTAAGTTTTATAAAATAGATTAATGGAACCAATTCAAGGAATTCATCTTTCATCAGCAGACTACGTTTGAATTAGTGGTTTTGATTGTCGTTAAAAGATAACGATTAACATCCTGTTGTGGTGCTGTACAGTTTCTACCTCCCACATAAGTGCTAATAAACATTATTAAATGCAAATTTAATGTGGGGAGTTTTGGAAAGAGGTTTTATTTAAGGATTTTAAGGTCTGGAAGGAATATGTTGTTGTTGACAAAATAAATTTGAGTTATATAGGTTGTACGACAACACAGGAGAAAGTGAACAATCACTTTGTTTTTACTAGGGATGTGCCGATGCGATTTCTCACAGTATTGCATTGATACTTCATATACTTGTATCGATATTTCGGTGTTTGTTCTGTTAAATCATTTCTTACACTTAAGTAAAGAAGCAGATCGTCTAAAAGGTGTACACTTGGTATTGGACGAGTTATTTTAGTATTATACTATTATAGTATTTATTCATTTTATTTATTTGATATTTTCCATTTTAATTTAAGTTGTGCTTTTGTCATGTTTATTAGTTTATTTACTTCTATTTAGCTTTATTTTTTATTTGAGTTTCAGCAACTCTAGTACATCAACTTTAGCAGCATTAGTCATGTTTATTGTATCATATACTGAAGTAGTTGGTGATGAGGTTTGGGATGAGTTGAAAATCATTTTTAAGGTAAATTGCAATTTATCCAAAATATTCCTTTAAATTTGCTTGTTTAATTCGCTTTAAATACAAATCTGTACCTCTCATATTTCTTATATCTAACATCATTTGCCTGGGCCTAATGGCACATGTCACCGAGTCACCTGATTGGCTAAACCACGCAAGCAATAAGCAGTGTTGAGGATCTGTGGGTTGTTATTATGTTGGCGGCTGAAGCTGAGAAAGGAACTATGGGAAGAGTGCAGCGGGGCAGTGTCACTCAGCTTGCCATATGTGATAACAGGGGAGAGAGACACTGACACCGGTGCGAATGATTTGTCACTGGCTGTGCAGGTGTGAAAACCCACCAGCGTCCCACGACAAGCGCTATGTGGCAAAACGTCGCTCAACCGTGTAGCTGAACAGCTCTGCATTGCTCATAAGATTGTGGTCGGGGCCAGACTTGAGACCACGCCCACAAGCAGTGACATCATGCATGAGTATTTGTATCAGGCACCGGTGTTCTGTCAATGTAGCATACTTTGTCAGAATAGCATACCGGAAGTTGAGTTTTATAGCGGTGTCTGTCAATTTAGCCTACTTTGTCAAAACAGCATACCAGTGTTTGTGAAGGGTATGCTGTTTTGATAGCCCCCTGGTTTAATAAAAATACAGTTTATAATGGGGTATGCTGTTTTGATAGCCCCACGGTTTAATAAAAATATAATATATAATTAAAATATAATATGCGATATAATACACCAACACTTACCGCTGGTATGCTGAAATGATGGTTTAAATCTATTCATGCGCAATGCCACAAATTTCACTGCTGCGCATGCGCATTAACCGAAGGTATCCCATTCTGATGGGTATGGTGTTCCGTCAGAACACCGAAACAGAATTTCTGAGACGGGCAGTGATGTTATTTTGGTTGCTTTAGTCATCACTTCAACACATTTCTCTTTTATTGATGATTTTTTATTTATTTATGCACTTTGAAGTATCTGGTACACCAGTTGGTTTGTGGCATCTCCTATGGAGTTAAGATATGTGTAGCTGCCAATAGGATACGCATAAACGAACACATTCAGCCCTCATCTTGCCTGCAACACCTTTGCGTTCATAAGCTATACCAAGGGATGTTGGGTTGAATTTTAATCGGAAACTTAAAACGCATTCCCTTAGCAGTGGTGGCGCTATCAATAAAAAAAAAGGGAAGCATCCAAAACACTGTTTTCTGTTTCTGTTCTTTTTGAGATGTGAGGCAGCGGTGACCTTGGGCATACCAGACTGTCCCTCGACTGCGTGCACTGAGCTGATAAGACGCCAACCGCTGACGCTCGTTCCTCCAAACACCAGCTACAAGCTCCGGTAGAGTTGGGATATTTCCATCTCAGAGGGAACAAGCGAGAGAGAGATGATGAAGCTGTAAGACTTCTCAACGAGATGCCAGTGGAGGCCAGACAGCCGTGTCCAGCCGAAATGACTTTGTTTGGTGTCTTGCTGTTTTAACTAGGAAATTGGTCCTTATTTTCAGCTCACTACAGTGACTCTATGTTTGAAACAATCTGTCGGTATCAAGGTCGTATATAATATCTGGAGTCATCTGTTAGCTTTTTCATTGATCTCAATGACAGTTTCTTTGGCTTGCCTGCAACCCCTCAGAAGTTTAAAAATTGTTTACTCCCATTTTGCTCACATGCAGTTTTTTTTTCTTCTTGTCTTTAGATGAAGGTACTGCATCTACCAGCCGGAGTTAACTGGGCCATGCTAACCAGCTGAGCCTTAATCCAATGATCAGGACGTACAATAATATCTGTTATTAGATTTTCCATTGTTTTTGTTGGGGGAAGGAAAGGATGTTTTTTTCGACTGTCCAAATGTGTTCCCTGTTGAATTCATCAGAGATTGGACATATAGGTCAAAAGTCTTTAGGGTTTGCCGTCTGTGGCATCTGTGCTTCCGTTTGTAGTATTCACCAAGCTGAAGTCTAATAAAGACTGTGGCTTTGCCATATACAGATTACCAGGAGGGAAGAACCTGTAGTATATTTATTGTGAGGTGTCTTTATTCTTGTCTCTTATAGCCTCAGAAATCCCCATCATCTACCAAACGTAATCTGATTAAAACCAAACAAGTCTGTATCTACTATATACACAAAGCATCCATGTTTCGCATTGGTAATCTCGAGTCTCTGTGGCCTAAATCAAGCAGTCATAATCCCTAATCCAGAGATCGTTTTCTGACAGCTATATGGACAAACAATGCATTCATATAAAATAGCAGAGCAGAGCAGGGAAGGGCTTTTGATGACTCATGTGGTCCAAGTGTGCTTGTACAAATAGGCACAGAGGACAAACACTAAAAACACATGCACACCACGTTTAGTGCTTCAAAGCAGAAACACAGTCTTTTGTTTGCACTGTTTGTCTGTTAGGTGCTGTTCAAAAAAAAATAATTGCCATGTTCAAAAAAATAATAATTGTCGTCTCAAAAACAACACTGGTGCAAGACGATGAAAAAACATCAACAAAGGCATCAGTCTTGCATATTTACACAGACCAACAATTTAAAAAAAAATAACAAAAAGAGTGTGTCCTTTGTAAACCACCCTTTAATTTTGTTTTGGTTTGCCTGAATATATTGTTGTGTCTGTGCTGCATTTGGTGTTTTGAAACAACAAAGAACTCAGACGCTGAGTTCCAGCTCTGGAAGTACAGGTTTTTTTTTTTTTTTCTAAACCAGCCAACAAGAGTCTCTTGGGATTTAGGTACATATTTCTAAGTAAAATTGCATCATAATATTTGTCTACTAAATGTTTCATCTTGAGGAAAAAGTTTGCAAGCAGATTTGCAGACACAAGCTCACATCAAGGTTTGTCTGACAAATGCTTAGTGACCCATTTCACTTAGTGACCCATTTCTTATTCAATGCTGTTCAATAGACAGATGATGACAGATGATGACAGTGTGAATAAAAAAAAAAAAAAGATTTTGGGATAACTGTCTTGGTAAAATCCTCTCTCTGTTCAGCTCCTTACAGAGCCAGTCCGCTGCCATCTTACCGTAGTGGCTGCTATGAGTTCCTGTATAAGCATTTAGTGTCAGGGGCTAAACGTGATCTCACACGATGACCTTTGACAAGTGAGGTGGTAGAAAAGGTGGTATAAATCTGTAACCTGCCTGGTGTTGAGCTGAATAGGCTTGATCAAGCTGCTTTCTACTTCACCTGCTGTTTCATCTCATTATTTCATTTAAGTTCAGTTCAGTTCAGTTTTCAAAAACAACCCCCAGGACACAATTTCTGAATTGATTCGATTGAATAGTCAATTTTCAAATCGATTCTACTGAATCATTCATTAACAGCAATAGTACCGGTAATAGAACAACAATTCTTCATTTAAATCTAATTTGTTCCGGTTCTCTAATTTGCATCACTTGTCTGTGTTTACAGCCTTCCAGGGAGTATGTGAGTGATATAGAGTCAATTTTGTGTGAATATATATATATATAATTTTTTGTTTTGTTTTTTGTTTTCAGTCACTCCAGGATAGCTTGCATTTCAATGAGAGAAAAATCCCCGTCCTGCCTCAGTTGTCACAGCAAATATTTCTCAAATGAATGAAGTAACAGTAGAAATGTCAACAATGCAGTTCAGTTTGGAATTGTAAACCAATTCTTTGAGTATTCACTTTTAACACAACATTTCATCTATATATTCATTGCATCGTGATTACGCCTGCCATTGGTCCTAGGCTAAAGGTTGTTGAATTTTAATGAGCATTAATGTCAGATTTAGTAGGGTGTTGAAGTGGGTGTTTTGCACCCTGTTTAAACCTTTCAACACCGTGGCGAGTCTCCTGCAGGCGCAAGCTAGTGACGGGATTTGATCTAATGACAGTAAACAGCAGTGGAGCATTACAAAACACAGTGGTGTGAAATTCTATGTGGCAGCCAGTCACAGCAGCATAAACCACCTCCTCTTCTTTTAAGTCTAAATTACTTTAGGATTTGCCAGGCAGTGGACAGAGAGACTGTGCAATGTGACTAACCAGATTACTGCTGCACTTTATGGGGGAAGATGGAGCCACAAGTATTGCTGGAGAAAGCACCATGTGAGTGTCAGTATTGAGAGTTGGGTCATAATGAGGCAGTGAAGGGAATTTCTGTTCACTTTCGGGAAAGAAACAAATCTTTATAGAGAATTGCAGGGACTTTAGTCAACTCAGTCAGTGAATCCTTGAAGCCAAGGATCATATTTATGAAAAATACACAAGTTCCCTTTGACTCGTACTCAAATCTTGTCATTTTCCAGTTGGAAAGTTTTACATTCCTATTTTTATTAGCCGATTTATAAAGTCTGTGGAAATACGCAGAAGAATGTTTGGATATTTATTTGTGCATGCACATTTCCACTAGTTTTACATGTTTTATTGCAGTCATCTATCGCTATCATCTTTTTTTAATAAAAATATTTATTTTAAAAATACTATTTTACCAATGTTAAATGCAATCTTTAGTCTTTAATCTCAAAATAAATGTCCATTTTTCATACTGTACATTGTAATGTTGTGATGCCTAAATTCACTTATACTGTAGAATTTATGTTTAGTGTTTTATTTTTAACTTATTTTGCTAAATAGACTATAATCTTAATATAGGCCATTAAAATTGTGCTTAGGCGTATAGAGATGACATGAAATGACGGGGGAAAGTTAACAGCCAGATTTTAACTTATGTGCATGACGACTCAGTGAGTCAGAAAACATGAGCTATAGTTTAGATATGTCACAGTGGCATAATCACAGAGTCAAGCTGGCTTCTTCTAAACAGTTGAGTTTGAATCTTACTTTTTTTCTTTTTTTTTTCAGCCACTGCAGGTAGAAAGAAGTGCCGGTCATTTAGATGGACTCGCTGTCAAGTGACACATTTATTGATGAAGATGATCAATAAGAGGAGATGGCCACAGCAGGATCACAACAATTGCCATCAAATATCTCATTTCCAGTGTCAAATGTATCCAAATGGCTCCTTCACAGCACTGTACATTGTGTTCTACCAGCCATATTAATCTCATGAATGAAAGCCATGAAGTTCAGCGAGTGAAAGGGTCACATTTTGAGAGTTGGGGATTCTCATAATTACTATGACAGTGTAATGGCCCTCATCTATGCTCAATTTATTATACATTCCTATATGCTATTATCAGCCTTAAGTTCCTTGCACATTGAGTCTGAAATTCGTGTCTGAATTTCATCCATAGCAAGCATCCGTAGCAAGCATTTTGAATGGTGTTTTGACAATTCAGAGCCACCGAATCACGAATATGACAAAACGTATATGAAAATTTCGCACTCCGTGTGCAAGGACCTTCAGTCGCAGAGCTGAAACGCATCATTAGCACCTATTTCTGTGACTGTTTACCCACAGCGTTTCAGTGCAGAACTGAACTGTGGCTAAATTCAGATATTTATCAATTAAAACCCCTTTATAGTACACTATACTTCTCTTGTGCACTCTCATTTATAGAAAGGACGTGTTCCTGTTAGTTGTGAGAGTGAACTCTTGGTATGCCATTAGAGATAATGCACAGGCATGCTTTTACATACATTTACACAGCATCAGTGAGCTACGGAGCTCAAAGGCATTCTTATTAATCCTACTTGCGTTCTATGTGTGTTTTTTCCGTTTGTTTGAACTTCAAATAAAAAGTGGACCATTTTGAGATTTCTTTTTAAACCATTCAATTGAAATTGCAAACAAGAACTAGATGTTAAAACCGGTGTTTGCTCATGCAAAAGTCGCTGCCATGATGCTAGGATGTCGTAGATGGTTTCCAGGATGTTGCTATGTTTTTTTTTTTATGGTTGCTAGGATGGTGCAATGTGATTTCTGGTGTGTTCTAAGTTATTGCTTACCAACCCAAATCAAGAGCTCTATCTATGATATTTTTGATATTTATGATATATATATATATGGCTTTTTCATCTATTTTATCACCTGCCAGCATGCTTGACATTAACACCAGCCAGGTAAATTTCAGAATTGGCGTGTAATGCAGTCACTCCTAGCCTCTTTGGTGGGTTGAATTTTATATATACATTTTCCAATTGTAGTCTTTTAAAAAGTCATACATATAGATACTGAAATATCTGAAACGCAGATACCAGCTGCGCGTTCTCGCTCTCTCATCTCTCCGACAGCGAGTCGACACACAAACCCGCATCCTCTTACACTTGTTTCATTTGCTCTGGATGAATATTGTTGAAGTTACAGGGTTTGAATTTCGGCGAGGGATTGCGCTTATTGCACATAAAGCCGCCTCTCAGTACTAAATGGAGTTCCTTTTTCACTTATTGACCTTAAACAGTCAAATACACACAAAATAATGTAAAAATGCCAGTCTTTACGAGTATTCACGTATGTTTTAAGTAAATGTAAACAGTTGGTAAATAATTATTTGGGAAATTGACTTCTGAGTGAAAATAGTTTCAAAGCCTTTTTTTTCAGTGTTAAGTGTATATTCAAATAGTTTCTGTTACAAAAAAATATATTTTTAAGGAAGGTGGATTAGAAACTATTTTTGAATAATAGTAACTGAAACAAATCCTTGCTAATTGTTCAATAGTCGGAAAAGTTCTTTTCAAATGCTGCTAACTGATTAATAATTAATACTCTGATTTTTCATTATGATCAATTTTCATGAAACCAGAACTAAAAGAAAACATAAGAATATTGTCTTTCTCCATGGCTTACAGCTTAGTTCTAGTGGCAGTAATATTCATTATAACTAATGTTTGAGCGAATTTTATTTATTGATTGATTTTTGTTAATTGTTTTATTTTTGTTAATTGTTTTGAGTGTAAAAATACAGTTTCGGCCAACAAACCAAAATCTTATTCCTGAATGTAAGTTATTATAAGGTTGATGATTACTAAAACTGTTTAATAACTTATAATATCACATATTGTGTCTATTAGCAACATAATCCATGCAAGAAGATACAGTTTTAAAATAAAGCTTTATGTCTATTAAAAGGCCTTTTGCATTCACTGGCCTGCAGACATCTGTGTCCTGTGTTTGGTGAGTACAGTAATGTTTGTATCTTCTCTCTCTCTTCAGTGCTTTAAGAGAACAAGCACTTTGGGGTTGCTGAGCCAACACATGGCACACCTCCAACTTCCTTCTCTTACTCAGACAGTTTCAGGCGTTCTGCACACACACATATTCGTGCACATGCCAGTTTCTCATCCTGCCTATCCCAGAAACATTAAAATCTGTGCGGAATGGGACCGTTGGAGCTCTGGAAAATTCTGATTAAACTGTGTATTACAGCTGAAATGAGGCATGTCAAAACAAACAGGGGCACGCTTGATGGATTTTTACATGCATTTAGCAGTCTGGTCCTCTCAGGACGGCAGAGGGCTCAATTATTACATGTATGTTACATGTATGTATACTTTATAAAAATGTCACATGTAATGGATCTTGATTTATCCTGCCTTAACACAACCTTCCATATGTCAGACTTGATCAATGCCAGGCTCCAAGGTGACAAACAACATGATGCTAGAACCCTTTTAAAGTCTGGATTTGTTTGCATGAAATATGATTTTTATACTCCCAGCAGACATTCAATTGAGGATAGGACTATTGGGCTAATTTTAGAGAGAAGAGAAAATTGAAAAGGGAAAATGATGAGCTATGTAAATACAGCACATCACAAATAAAATATGAGTACAAGTAATTTGAATGACCATTTAAACTTTATTTAAACTCTTTTTAAATATAATATATATAATCATTTCTTTATTTTATTTAATATTTTTTCTATATACAGAGTAATTTATTATGAAATAATTTGATGACCATTTATTTATTTATTTACACTCTTATTTTAAATATACTATATATATATATATATATATATAGTTATTTCTTTATTTTATTTTAAATGATCTTTTGATGCATACATGTAATTTATGAAATAATTTGGCCACTTATTTATTTAAATACACTCTTATTTTAAATATACTCTACTCAAAATATATTATTTATTTATTTCCTTTCTTGTTCCATACATATACTGCAAGGTATTATGCAATCATTTGATGACCATTTATTTGTTTGAATATACTTGAATTTTAAATATACTATAAATATAATTATTTAATTTGCAGTGTAGTGATTAAAGCAAAATTTGGATTTACCAAACACTAAGAAATTATAAAATTCACATTTCTTCATTCTTACTTCAGCTATTCACTCAAATTTGTATTCCATATAAGCAATAAAAAAACCACTAGTGGCCTTACACATTTGGACCCTTCTATTGCGTGCTCAGTCCTGAATGATTAATTTAGGTGACTGGGCAGCCCATAGTTACTTACTCATGCTTACTAATATGTTCATTGTGACAGACAGCGTTGCTCCGGGGAGAGCAGCTTTTACTTTAATGCAACGCTGTAAGCCTTTGTGAGATCACCTGGCAAAGAGGGTTGACATGTAAATCTAATGTCGAAATGCAAAGTCCTGCTTGGCTTTCCAAGGAACTGTTTGCAAACGGGATCTGTAGAGATTGGATTCTTGGGCTAGTTAGTCATCATCGTTACTACATGCTCGGAGGAATGCAGTTGGTTTCTTGCTCAGCCCCTTATGAGGCAAAGCTGAAGAGAATGAAGCTATTTTTGAGGTAGTGAGGAAACACTCATGCATAGTAAAAAGATGGATTATCCATACAGACAAATATAGAGATGTATCGGGTGGATTAACGACAGTGATTTATGCTCAAAACGCATTGCCAAGCATGCTGATTTGATGAAACAAGTTTTTTTTAATCATTGTACTTTCTGTTTAACAAGCAGTTCTCTTTTAGTCATCCACTTTGTTTGTTGACTTGCATGCATTTAGTCCTTTGAGTACAAATGGTTACAAAAATGTAATGGTGATTTTGTGACCAAAATCAAAAAAAAAAAAAACCTTTTTACTGGAAGGTGCATGCCATTATTTTTCATGACAAATAAACTTTCAAAAGTTACTATATAATTGAGTTTTACTTTAAAAAGTTTGCTTGTTTGTTTTTTGCATTACACTTAATTAAAATAATGTATTTTTGCATCACAGTAATGAGAATCTGGTAGGAACATCATTTTAATTGTACTAAACATTAAAGTTTTATCTTTATGAAAAAAAAACCAACTCTTTTTTGGTATGAAATATGCTGGACACGTTTTCACAACATTACCTTAGAAATAAAAATTTTACATAATTTTACCAAAATGTACTTAAATTCAAAGTGCAACCATACTCTTAAGAATTAGGAAAATCCACCACTGTAAAGGATGTGAATGGATTTTAATCAAGCCATGAATGCGGTGTATACGTGTTGTGCACAACTATTTTTAGGTCACTCCAGGGGAGAAAATATTCTCTTAGGCCTCTGAAGTGCTCGATACATTTTTTACTTTCCACCATGTCAGTTGTGGAAGAACCATTAGAGCGTTTGTCATTAAACTTCTCCCAGTGAAGCGCTTAATGAACTGAGAGCCGCAGCTCCAGTCCAGCAATTCAACAAATCCTGGAGAGTCTCTGTGGATGACATCACCTACAGCAACAAAGCCAGAGGCTGTTCACTACTGGGACATAGACGTCGTCATGCTCAGATATTATGTCCTCACCCATCCCTCCCCTTTTTTTTAATTGGCTACAGTCCTCTGTTCTCTTGTGTGTGCTAACCTAGAGGACAGGAAGTTCTCCCTGTGGAACAAGAGGGATTCAGGGACAGTTCCAGGATTAGTAAAGGACATCATCAGTAGACAGAGGCAATAAAGCGCAAAAGTGACCACCAACATGTTCTTAGTTCACATTTATTATGTCATGTCTTTTATTTTGAAGTTTATGTCATGTGATCTCTGTTTTGTTTTCATTGGTTCCCTTGCTTCATGTGTCATGTTCTGATTGGTTCATTGTCCTGATATCTTGTTAACAGTCTTGTTGTTTCATTTGTTCACGGTCATTAGTTCCATCTTGTCATTAGTTGTTTTGGTCGTATGTTCCCCGTAGTTTTGTATTTAGCCCTCAAGTTAGCCATGTTTGTTTGTCATGCATTGTTCTCTGCACCAGCTGTTGGTGAGTTTTGTAAAGTCTCCTTATGCTCAAGTCAAGTTTAGTTCTGTTTAATTTGTATTTTGTTCTACTTTGAATTAACTGCACTTGGTTTCGCTCAGTGGGCTTAAACGTTACATCCAAAGAAGTATATTTCCCATTCATTTTTTCTTTCCGCTAGGATTTTAATAAAGAGTTCTAAGACATAATCAAACCAACCAGCTGTGAGATGAATCACAGTTTATCACTTTATTTGAAGCCAAAAAGTATTTGAAAATCTGAGAAAGACAGATGCTTTTATAATCTAATAATTGCACACATCCCATTGCGAATGACAATGTCGAATCAAAACGGTACAATGTAAAACTACTAACTTAGAATCTTTTAAAACAAAATAGCACAATATATTTGACGTTTATTGCAAAGTTTTTTTAATAAATAACTAGTTTGAGAGTACAGTAAACTGATTCAATTACATTATTCAGTGCTGCTTGGTAGTAAGCTATGACTTTCCTGATTGGTTGATCCCTTTTCAGGATTATTGTAGATTTCAGGGTAGGTCTATCAAGATTAAAATGTTATTGTTAAAAATCAATGTAGGAAAAAACTGTAACCCTAACATTGGGAATGTATTAATAAAGTCATGAAAATCTCAAGGATACAGCTTTTGTTTGCATTTGAATTGAAAAGCAAAAAAAAGCACATGGCCAAAAAGACACTGTGGGTTCAAATGCTTGACCTAGATGGCTCCTCCTAACAGATGCAGCCTGCAGTGTCACCCTGTTTTATCTCATCACATTGAATTCATGGCCTAATTTAATCTGCAAACAAACACTAAAGCTTAGACCCGAGAATGAGTCAGTGGCCTCTGTTTGACTGACGGAGGAAAAAAGAGCTCAATTTATTTGAAAACACTATAATCTGGCCAACATATTTCACTGAAATATAGACAACAGCTTTTTGTGTCTGTAACATGCCACCATTATAGAGGTTATGCAAGCTTATTGCATATAGTCCATAGAGAGTTTAATGATGAAGTGTAATTTTCTTTTTAATGGTTAACCAATGTTAGATATTCCGTTTTTTGTATGTTTAATTGAATTGCATTTTTAGGCAAAACAAAAATATTGCCTATTTTTTTTTAGCATCTTTGGTTTTAAACCGTGTTATTGATTTGATTCAGCTCCATCTTTTGGCACTGCGAGTGTAAACAGCATTTGTAATAATATGGCAGTTTTCTTTCCATCCATGCTCCGAGATCAAAGTAAGCTTCTGATTCGTGGCCACTGGGCAACTTCCACTCGGCCATCCACAGACTAATCTAGGCGTCCGTCTGACAGATTACAGCCCTTCTGGACGCAGCGGTCACAACTAAACCCACAGGGAACTCTGGCTAATCTGAAATGCCCGTTGAGCATATGTGTAAAGTCCATCGATCTAAAGCTCTAAGCTTTGCTCGTTTTATTCCATCTTTTCCTGTTCATTTATAGTCTGTTGATTTGATTGTATAACCCATCAATCATTCAGGGGGGTGTCGAGGCGGCGCTGTCTGCCGTTCAATTGTCTGTTGAGGACGTGGTGCGTGAGTGTGGATAATTGTCAAAATGGTGCAATCGCTAAAACTGCCAGGACAAAGAAGTCGCAGTTTGTAATTAATAAAGGGATTATCAAATGCATGCAACAAACAGGCTTGAGGATTTCTCTGCTGAAATGTTCATTTTTAAGAGACAGAGCTAGTGATAAAAATAAACTGCATTGTTTAGGTTTCTATAAACAGCTCCAAAATGACCGAGGTTTTTACTACATGTTTATGCAGACAAGGTTATCTGGAACAGAGGGGATTACGGTTGTAAAAAGGATTTGAATAATGTGAATATTACGGCAGGATGTTTGGCGGCTGATAATGCCACATTTATTTACTGCTCTCTCACGGTTTGCACGTTTGCAATCCCTCCAACTTTGCAAGGTTACTTTTGCAATATTAATGGACTTCTTATTCTCATTAGCCAAGGATGATTTAACCGTTATTTTGATTCCGGTGGATGTAGTTTCTCAGAAAACTGGGAACAAATTTCCAGTGTGCCTCATCTAATCATCGTTTCTCATCCTACAACCTTTAACATTTACATTTGTACCAGGATTAAATAATCGTATCACTTTTTTTAAAGTCAATCTGAAATCAAAATTAGTTTTTTGTGTAAATGTTTCTGGTCTTATAAAATAAAAATAAAAAAATCAAGCCCACCATCCAATCTTTCCAACCATCCAATCAATTCTTGTTGGACAAAATGAAGTCCTGCCCCACATTCCATTGAATATCTTGCTTGCATCACATTACAAAAGTGAAATATGTCGCAAATACCATTTCATGCTGTCTTCGCCCTCTGCTCTGTCAACATGTAATTTGTGCATCTTTGCTCCTTGACTTGAGTGAAAGAGGTCAACAGAAGATCAGTCTCTAACTGTCAGAATGGCTATTGACGGCTCACCTACCATGGAGGAAAAGGTCTCTCGGCTTTGAAAGAAAACATAATGATTATGGATGTCAAAATGCCAAATCAGTTGAGAGATTTCTCGACAGCCTCCTCCATTCCTCTGGTGTGCGCTGCAATGGCGTCCTTGTTAATGTCAGGCACATCATGGTTTGCATGATGACGCTATTTTCAATTTCCATTTATTAATGCCTAGACACATGGAAATGTCTTATCTAGGGGAGATTAAATCAGTAGTGTATACAGAGAATGTCAAGTCACCTTCCTTTATAGCGCTTTATACAATACAGATTGTTTCAAAGCAGCTTTACAGTGATAACAGGAAAATAATGCATTTCGGCTGTTGTTTAGCTGCAGTCGGTGTTGAATGAATCCTGTGGTGAGGTCACATTCAAAGTCCTCTAAGTGTAATAAATACATAGGAGGGAAATGTTTAAGTAGTTTAAATGTAAGTACAGATATGATACAAATTACTCAATCCCACCTTAATAGTGTCTGATTACAGCAGTGACAATTAAGTACAATTCATTTCCTCTGCGGATTCCACTCTGGGGTAAAGACTAAATTACAGCTTAGGATGTTAGTATGTCATTACAGGTCCTGTTTTTAGCAGGGTCCCAAGACAACAATCATTATGCTATTTAACTAATGTTTAGTGTAAGAAACGGCTTCAAAGGATGTATAGCTTTTAAGTATATAATAATAAGAGCAGTTTATTTATTTGTTCATTTAGTATGGTCACTTTCCATAAAATCTCTTAAAATACTTTTTGTTTGCCACTATAGTGCCATTGTATAATCTTCATTTGGGGCTTTTCTCAGCTAATGATGTACTAATATATGTGATTTATTTGCATTCAATTAGATGAATTAATCTGCATAATTTGTAAAAATAATAATAATTTTAAAAAAAAATAATTCGATTAGATTAATTTAAATGTTATGCAATTATTAGTTTGATTTAATTAATGTAATTTAAAAAATTACAATAGTTAAAAATAAAACAATTTATTTATTATTAATGTAAAAGTATTGATATTACTTTCTATATATATATATAGAAATATATATATGATTAATTGCAATTAATTGGCATATGTAATTAATTTGATCACATGAACACATTTTTTATTTATTAATGTAATTAAAATCCATTTAATTTAAAATTGCTTATATAGGATTAGTTGTGTGATATTTGTGATTAATGTGATTACTATTAAATGAATTACATTAATACATTTGCAATTTAATCATCTAACTAAAATCAGTTTAATTTAGAACTATTGATATATGTGATTAACTGCATGATATGTTTAATTGCAATTAATTCGATTTAGCATGTCATATAAATAAATATTGTTTTTTTATTGATTGACTCTAATAATAGTACACTCTTGTTTTCTTTTGTGCAGTTTTTTTTTTTCTTCTTTCTTTCTTTCAATCCAATGGTTGTCTCTCTTTGGTCTCTGAAGCACAATAAGCAGTTTCTAAGTTGAGTGCACTGAGATCTGGAGGATTTGGAAACCAAGATCATAATTCGCCTCTTTGGGCACCTTTACGCATCACGGCAGATTATTTCCTGTCATGTTCATTGACAGCTTCCTGCTGCTCATTTTTGCTGCTTCCTTTTGATCTTACAAAATCCCTAAGCTGCTGAAGTTACCGTCTTCATCCAGAGACGAAACGTCCAAAAGAATTTGCCTTGTTGAGCTGAAAATGCCGTCCATCAGTAAAAACAAGAGATTTTGGCTTCTGTGGAGTCTCATCTTTCGCTTTCATATTCTGCATAATAGAAGTAGTGTCTTCTTTTGTGACTTTCTTGCTTGTATAGTCGATTTCCTGGCGGGTTGACTGACGGGTACAAATGAGTGCTGTGTATATCCCACAGCCTTCTGAAGTTTTGCTGATGTCACTCACGAACAGATGAGCATTATGAGAGCGCGGGAAATGTTCTAACCTCCCTTTGTTCAATTTCACACGCTTTATGAAATGTCAGGTCTGGCTTCTCATCTGAGCGCAACAGGAGCAAAAACAACTCGAATTTAAGCGTTAACTGTTCTGTTTATTCTAGGCATCACAACAAAACACAAGCTTAGATCTAATACCTTCACCAGTGGCCAGTTCAGACATCTAGTGATCTTTTTGGGCCCTTTTTGTTGGTTCAGACACATTTCCCAGAGAGTACTATTGTAATTTACTTCTCAATGTCCACTAATGGAGAGTTCTTGATCTCCTGACCTCTCTTGGCCCCCAAAATCAATATGGCACTCAATGGAGTCAAAGCCATAAAGGCCGCTTAATTCTTTTAGTTTTTCACATTTAGGGTTCCCTCACCAGAGGAAAAGACTTCATCCTACTGTTTGATTTGTTGGAGCAGCTGTGTAAGCTGTAATAAGAACATTAAACATCTCAGCCTGACCTTAACCAAGAGTTTGACTGTTCCACATCTTTCTTTACAGTATAGGTCAGAATGCTTGAATCAAATGACAGACTCGTTGAACGCGCCCTGTGAGACTCTAAATACCATGTGAACATTTTCCAGCCTAAGCTGAAGTGTGCATGAGAAATATTTGAACTAGATCTGCCCAATACCAGTTGATATTAGATGTATTGCATACTTCTTTCCTCTATTTTTAACATTTAGAATACCTTTGCAGTCATTAAACGCTCACTTAAAGTTCATCTATAAAAACAATAATAATTTGATAACATTGTTAAATATAATCTTAAAGCCAATCTTTATTGTCAGTATCTTATTTATTTTTTTGGAGGGGGTTATGGTTTTATTCAGCAAGGATGCATTAAATTGATAGTAAAGACATTTGCAGATGATTTCTATTTCAAATAAATGCCACAAAAATGTTTTCAACATTTAAAATAATAATAAATGTTTCTTGAGCACAAAATCAGCATTTTAGAATGATTTCTGAAGGATCATGAGACACTGAGGACTGGAGTAATGATGCTGAAAATTCAGCCTTGCCATCAATTACATTATAAAAAATATATAAAAATAGAGAACAGTTATTTTTAACTTGTAAGAATATTTCACAATATAGCCGTTTTACTGTATGTTTGAGTAAACTAATGCAGCCTTGGTGAGTATAAGAAATGTAAAAAAAACTACAAATAAATCGTACAAACCCCAAACTTTTGACCGGTATATTATACAATATTCATTCATTCATAATTAAAACAATTCATTGTATCATAGAATCTTAATATCAGCCATTTATCGTTTACAGTCTTATGTTATGGCTGGATTTTATATTGTAGCTTATTGGCCTAGATTTTAACATAAACTCTGTTTGCAAGGTTTAAAATGTCTGGAGTACATTTCTGATATCAAAAAGTAAAATTACAGAATAATAGATTCATGTGAACCAGATATTGAGCACAAAATGGAAACCGTGAGAAACGTTTGGCGCCACAGAGATCTTTCATCTGTTGCACTTGACTGCATGAGAGCTCTGTATCTTTCCAGAAGTGTCGTTTATGCATCTCTGATCTCTTAACCCTCCATAGAGCTTTGGAAAATGAGGAAAGCGAGAGAGATGGAGGTGTAGATACTGGTGGGTTTTGGGGGTTAAAGGAAAAGTGTCTCTCCAGTCACATGACAGAGGCAGTGCAGTGGAGTGAGACCACATGACAGTTTGAGGACATGGTGAATCCCGCTCTTTCTTCTGTCCGTGATACACGGCAGCTTCAAACCACAATCCCATCTCATAAGAGGGTTTCAAACAAGTAGATTTACACACTCCCCACTCAGTGTAAATTTTGTGTCATAAATGTGGCTGTAAGATATGTACCCTACTTTCTCCTTCCACAGAGCAACAACAAATCACCTCATC
Organism: Semotilus atromaculatus; assembly: GCA_031834385.1. Lineage (NCBI taxonomy): Eukaryota > Metazoa > Chordata > Actinopteri > Cypriniformes > Leuciscidae > Semotilus > Semotilus atromaculatus. The sequence goes on from JAULUF010000009.1 coordinate 49,227,939, forward strand.
TATATCTTTAGGTCTACCGAGAGCTTGCCCGAAATGAATGAATGAAATTACAACGTATTGCATTATAAACTTCCATATTTGGCTTTGACTTGACCTTAGCAAGTGGGGTACTGTTTTTACTGTTTACAAAGTGCTTGTCTTAGCAGTAATGGTTAAATTACACACTTATTTGTACTATGAGTGTAATTTTGTCAAGCAAATATGACAGTTTGAGATATTAGTTCTTTAGTTGTTGTACAAGTACAGAATTTGTAGTCTCCTCTAATTGCAATAGTGGCATTTCTTAAATGCATCTTCAGATGTACAAGTAAAGCCATTTACTCACGTAGAGAGTGCCATTCATCCTGTCGTATGGTCTTGGTGATGTTGTAGGAGAGATTCTTGGGTATTGTGGCTGAGGAGTAGTGGTACTTGATATAGGAGCATCTGGCAATGGACCCTGCAAGTAGAGAAGTAGAAAAAATTAGTTTAAGTAAAATAGGTTTTGCCCATGGATGACCAGACAAACCAGACAGTGTTAGGGAAAGTTACTTTTAAAAGCAATGAGTCACAATATTGTGCTACTCCCTAAAAAAGTAACTAATTAAATAAATTTTTATGGAAAGTAAAGTATTACATTCCTTTTGTGTTACATTTTTACATGTTACACTTTTTACATGTTACACTATTACAGAGAAGTTATTTTTGGAAGTGTTTACCTAAACAACATATCTTATATAACATGAACCTTTTTTTGAATTTACTTAAAAAAAAAACAAAAAACATTTAGAATATTATTCTATTCTGACCACTTCAGCCCACTGATGCCATACAAAAGATCTACCAAAAGATTAACTCTTTTGAATTAAAAATGTTTTGTTACTTTTTGTCTGTTGTGAATGCATGAGTGTCAAGTGACTGTCATGGAGAAGAGAGAGAATTTAAATTCAGTAGTTTAAAAAATGCTTGTGCAATTATGTGCATACTTTAAAAAAATAAATAATAGTAACTCAAATTAAAGAGGGTAAAGTAATACATTACTCGTTACAACAAAAAAGTAATCTGATTACATAATGCACATTACTTGTAATGCATTACCCCCAACACTGCTGACAAATATGACAAGATGACATCAGTCAACTTAGACAACAACAGTAGATAATTGATTGTTTTCGATGGAGATAATGTCTTAATTTTCCAGATATACATCCCACACACTCCTGCAAGAGATTTCCATTTCATTTCAATGTACTTAGCACGACCATAATATAAATCTTAACACCTTCGATTTTTGTATTTTTTCCCTTTTCTCCTTCCCTTAGATTACAGTCTTTTACAGATCCCATTTTTTAGCATTCCACGAGGCTTTTTCAACATTTACAAATTAATCAAACATTTACATTTAATCAAACAGTGGTTTGCTGTAGCTTGTCACATCTGAATTCCTTCTGTTTTCTTCAGTATTTTGAGGCTTTTTGGTCGACAGCATATCTCTCAAGCTTTGAGGAATGAGTTATGCGGCGTCGTGTCTGAAATTATTTCATTTGGGAGCACTCTGAAGCGCGTTTGTGAATGATATGGCCTTTAGAATGAGGCTTGCACACATCCTCCCCTTTAGACAGGAAGATGATGTGCTCATGTGTCTTCAGAGCTCACACACATGCACTGATCAGCAGTGGAAAAGGCCTGACAAAGATAATGATACATATTTCTGTGTCCTAACGGTACACGCCAGCAATCATTCCAGCTTGCACTATTGTCCAGGATATCATTTCCTGTTGATTATGAAACTCTGCAGATAGAAAATGGCAGCCTGTACCATCCAGAAAAGAGAATTATAGTCCCAATGCTCTACTCTGTCTTCCATTATCTCATTCCTCCAGGAACCACTAGACCAGCTAAAATCTATGTTGTGTTACTGAGGGAAGTTCTAGTGTCACATTGATTGACAAATCATTAGTGTCAAAAGTTGAGAATGGGTACGCTTGCAGTGGAACTTTACTAGTTTCATTGGTCATAAAGTGGCGAGCCAACACATAACCACATTATATATTTATATATTCATTAAGGGGTGTAATCGGTACATGCATTTGTTTTTTACTATTATTTTTCCTAAAATCATATTTGTTATATGTTTTTACTGTGTACTGCCACAGTATTAGCACCTTGTGGGGATAATCTACAATGGCTTACTTATAGGTGTCTTTTGTGTAGAAAATGACAAATTTCATGTTTAAACATGGGTTTAATGAGCAACTCCACAAACATCTCCTGTTACACAGGCTTGTAAGACAGATTGTTCTTGGCCCTATGCATCCCTGTGGGGCAAAAGCTGATCGGGTCAGCGACCGAGTGTAAACCAAAACCATCTTTCTTCCAGGCTGACCAGACAGCATGTGTTCCTGGATATAGATTTTTTGATGGCCAAAGCCTGGGAGAGTTGAATAGATTTTAAACACTCCAAAGAAATCTAAGGGCATAGCAGAATGGCAGTGTCACTGGGAGCACAGTACTTACTTTGATTTGGATGTGTGACTCAAATACAGAATTGCTTAGTTTAATTGGGGACGTTGACTTGTGAACTTCCATCCTTTTTACACCTTTCAACATTGTATAAATGGAAGCCTAATAGAGTATTTGCTTTGTCAAGTAAAAAAAACTAAAGAATCTATTTACAGCACAATCTACGTTAATGTTAAGTTACACTCCCAGCATTCTCTAATGTCCTGCTACAAGCCAGTCAATGAAAGGTCACTTGGCTTCCCTTGAGACCTTGTGCTGTTGCACCAGGACAGTTTTTGATCAATTTTATTTATTTTTTATGTTTTTTAGTTATTTGACAGCCTGGCTAATTGAATTTTTTCTTCCTTGGGCATCAAAGTGTATTTGCTGTCTCTATTCCTCTTTGTATATTAGGACTGGCAATCAATAAAAAAAAATTAATTGCATAATACACCGATTAAGTAATCTCTCTCTCTCTCTCTCTCTCTCTCTCTCTCTCTATAATTTATTTATTTTCTCTAACATGGATCCCCTTTTTCCTTCAGAACTGCCTTAATTCTTTGTGGATTAGATTCAACAAGGTTCTGGAAACATTCCTCTGAGATTTTGGTCCATATTGATATGATATCATCACGCAGTTGCTGCAGATTTGTCTGCTTCACATCCATGATGCGAATCTCCCGTTCCACCACATCCCAAAGGTGCTCTATTGGACTGAGATCTGGTGACTGTGGAGGCTGTAGCGCTTAAATGATGCTCAACTGGTACTAAGGGACCCAATGTGTGCCAAGAAAATATCTCCACACCATTACACCAGTAGCTTTAGCTGTTGATAAAAGGCAGGATGGATTCATTGTTTACGCCCTACTATCTGAATGTCACAGCAGAAATCAAGGCTCATCAGACAAGGCAACGGTTTTCCAATCTTCTATTGTCCAATTTTGGTGAGACCGTGCGAATTGTACACTCACTGGCCACTTTATTAGGTACACCTTGCTATAGTAGCAGGTTGGACCCCCTCTTTTGCCTTCAGAACTGCCTTAATTACAATTAATAATCATTTTAAAACATAAAATAAATGTTTTAATATAAAGTATATGCTTATCATGTTTTGTACTAATTAATTGTTAAATAGTCAGCTCTAGTGCGCATGTATATTTTTACAAGGGCTCCCTATTTAATTTAATTTTGTACAATTTTATATGCACTCTCAAAACCATCATTTTAAGTCACTGTTATGGTGATCAGTGTTTGCTTTAGTTGGGCTCATCTTGACCCTTAAATCATTAACTTTAGATTTTGTTTGGCTGCTGTACGTGAGTTATAACAGCCGGATGAACAAATGGTCATGGTCATCTGATAGTGTTGGTTGTGTTATAACATAATCATTATTTCACAATCATTTGACCTGAATCACTGAACTAATATAGAGCCCAATTTAGGTTTACTTTATTAATTATAGCAGCCCTGGCCCTGTTCAGCATAATATTTTTAACCTCTTCAATGAAATCCAAATTATCAAGTCAATAAAAAGAAAACTTCTTTATATAGGCACACACAGACATCAAGAATTAGCGTATGAGTCTCAGCAGTGGTGACAAAAAGATCACCTCTGAACACAAGCTCATTATTTATTCATGCACCAATGCATGATGGGAGCCATGAATGAGTTTTGATTGGTGGCACCCAGAATGCACTGCAACATGCTTTATAATTGTCACCATTGTCGAGATTTACAGGCTGATTCTTGATGTCCGTGTGTCTAAAAACTAAATAGAATCAAAATAATATTTTTCTTTTGTATATAAGACACGTTTAAAAAAATCTTTAGATTACATTGTAAAAGATGAAAATATTATGCTGTACTAGGACAGTGCTGCTATAATTAATAAAGTAAACCTAAATTGGGCTCTATATTAGTTCAGTGATTCAGGTCAAATGATTAAGTCGGGGTTTAGGAAACATCACAGTACAGAGTCAGCACTCGTAAGAGTTTTAAATGATATTTTATTATTTGTTGACGCCGGGAACTCAGCAATTTTGGTGCTATTGGACTTGACCGCGGCTTTCGACACGGTTGATCACGACATTCTGCTATCGCGTCTAGAAAAGTGTGTGGGGCTTCGAGGTACTGCTCTTAGTTGGTTCCGATCGTATCTTTAAGATAGAACTTTCTCAGTGGGTATCGGAGATGCTGTATCATCTGTAGCACGAGTCACTTGTGGTGTCCCCCAGGGGTCTATTTTGGCCCCCATATTGTTTTCATTGTACATGTTGCCTTTGGGCTCAATTTTTAAGAAATATGGAGTGTCCTTTCACTTTTATGCAGACGACACCCAAATCTACTTACCCTTGAAACAAAATGACAAGCAAGGCTTAGAAACCTTGCGTGATTGTTTAAAGGATGTTCGAGCCTGGCTGTCTTTGAATTTTCTGCATTTAAATGAGTCTAAGACTGAAGTAATTGTTTTCAGGCCCTCTGTGGGAAAGATAAATCCCAATAATAATTATGACTGTTTAAATAACCTACTGTGAGAAATTTAGGAGTTATTCTTGATGCATCCCTCAAGTTTGACAAACATATTAATTCTGTGGTCAAGTCCTGTTTTTTCCACCTTAAACTTTTATCCAAAGTTAAATCTTTTTTATCTTTTAACAATCTTAAAACTGTAACTCATGCATTTGTTTTATCTCGTTTGGACTATTGTAACTCACTGTATGTTGGTTTACCTCAATCATCCATGTTGCGGCTTCAGATGGTCCAAAATGCCGCTGCCAGGTTTTTAACTGGAGCGCGTAGACGAGAACATATCAGCCCGATATTAATCTCTCTCAACTGGTTGCCGGTGCACTTTAGAGTAGAATATAAAATTTTAATATTTGTTTTTAAGGCACTGATTGGTCAGGCTCCCTCTTATCTGTCAGACCTTGTTAACGTGAAACACTCTACAAGATGCTTGCGCTCTTCAGACAGCATCACACTTGTACACCCAAAATCCAGATTGAAGTTGCGAGGTGATCGTGCTTTCTCAGTGGCTGGTCCTAGGCTATGGAACAGTCTTCCCTTATCTGTGAGATCTGCCACATCTATGTATGAATTCAAGTCCAAACTGCAGTCATATCTTTTTAACTACGCATTTCACTCATAACCCTGGTATAGAAAATGCAAACGTAGTGTTTTATTGCTTGTTAGTTTTGTATTATTGTTGTGTCTTTATATTTTTATTCTTCTTGTATGTACAGCACAGTGGTCAACTTCTGTTGTGTTTATTTGTGCTATATAAATAAACTAAATGAAATGAAATGAATGAAATAACTCACGTGCTGCAGCCAAACAAAATCTAAAGTTCATGATTTAAGGGTCAAGAGCCCAATATTGTGAAATTTAACCTGGCAAATTTTAAGCACATAAGATCTTACCTATCAATGAAGGCCACAAAGCTCTTCTTGCATGTGATGATTTTTTCACATTTTTCTTACTGTTTAACTAGCTGGTCGCAAGCCAATAAAACAACATTGCAACCATTGGAGTCACTCTATAAACAGGCATTAAAAACATTGGACCGTAAGGGAAATAGGTATCATCATTGTCACATAATCAAAAAACACAACATGTTTAGCTTTGAAAACTTCAGACATTTTGATGATATCTGTCTTGTTTTTAAGGTACTCCGTGGTGTTGCTCCACCACCACTGTGCCAGTTTATAAAACAGAAAGATAAGGTCAATAGAGTAACCAGATCAACCACCAGAGGGGACTGCATAGTTCAATATAGAAAAAGTAGGATTGGAAACACAGCATTTTCTATCAGAGCTAAAAAAAAATTGGAATAGTCTGCCCAATGAGTTAATGGAGTGTAATAGTCTTTCCTTTTTTAAAAAACAGCTTAAATTATGGTTTAGGTACAACTATAATTGTAACCATACACCAAATATATAAGTCCATGAACATACTTTTTTATACTTATATTGTTTTGAAGTTTCTGCTATATTTATTGACTTCTGTATTTTAGGACATCTGTTAAGATCTGGCTAGGGACAACAGATGGAAACTAGTACTTGTAGCTAACTCTGGCTTGTTTACAGAAAGTAACTTGTCTGTTGATTAATGAGCATTGTCCCTATCAAATAAAATGAAAAGAAAAAAACAAAACCAAAAGCAAACACTGACCACCATAACAGTGACTTAAAAATTATGGTTTTGAGTGGATAAGAATACATTTGATTGGACTAACACAATACAAACATTTTGATTTAATTAGTTGTAAAGAAGTTACATTGACATATTACAATCATGTTGAATCTACAAATGTATATTGTGTTCATATAAAATATTCAAAGTAGTTCAAGTTTACTTGACTTGATTAGATGCATAATGGGTGCTACGATTAAATCACGTTCATTCAACAATTTATTTTTTTGAGTGCAGTACAAAGAGAGACTCAGCAAGTAGGCTTCTATTTCTTTGGCAAACTCTCTTGTGCTGTCTGTTTTTCTGCTCATTGTGCTAATCTAAAGTCTGCAGACAGGCATTTGGGAGACTGGAAAGAGTCTCTTGCTTATTTATGAATCTCCAGCCTGTCTCAATTTGCTTTAACTATCATAGAGAGAAAAAGGACATTTTAGATTTTTCTTTTTTTCCCTGAAGGGTGTTTTTTTTTTTTTTACCCTGCAAGAGCATTTTCAGTTGTTTACTCCAGGATTAATCAATGCCATTATCCACCACTAATGTGTCTGCTCAGCTGAATTTCTAAAATAAATAAATAAATAAATGGATTTTAAATAATCCATTTGCGACACGTTCCACACATTGCCAACCGAAGTGCGAAGGCACCGTTACAAAATTAATCACCCTTGCACCTCATCTTTAAATTTCCTCTGGATCCTTTGGAATGTCACTTTGTCATTTTTCCAATGTCTTCGTCAATAATTCATGAGCCCTTCTTCACTTTACTTTTTCACTCCCCCTGGCCACATGCCTCCCAATGAACAAAAACTTTCTAGGAAAAACCTCAGATACACAATATTGACAACTCAGTAAGATAGAACTGTTATACTTGAGGAAGGACTGCATGTCAATAAGGTAACAGATTACAAATAGCCTGAAATTTGACTTGGCCTGGGATCAATGATATGTGTCCAGTGTCCTCATTACATGTAAACTGGATCAATGCTGTGTGGTGTACCATAATATCACTGAGGTTCATGCAAAGTCACCAGTGTTGCAGCTTTAATATTGCAAAGGGGATTAACTTGATCTCCCCTTTAAAAGTGGCACAGAGTTATAACACATTCATTGTATAATTTTATAATTATATAACACAACTGTGTGCCACAATCAGCACAACTGTTTATATATTTAATAACTCTGGATCCTTGTAAATATGTGCTTTGGAGTCAATAAAATTAATCAAATTGTTTATGTACATATAGGCCTATTCAATGTTATTTTATTTTATTTTAGCGTTAATGACCGACTACTAATTATTATTAACAAAAAGTAAATAAATGGGGAAGAATCATTGAGCTACTATTATATTGTATTATATTAAATTATATTATATAAAAAAATATATAATTTTTTTTTATAAATATATATTTATATATTTTTCATTTTAATTTAAAGTCATTTTGATAAAATAAAGTTAAAATAAAGTATGTCTATCTATATAGTTTTTGTTCATTTGTATTTCAGTTTTAGGCATTTTAGTACATCAACCTTATCAAGTATTTTATTTCGGAATACAAAAATATTAAGCCACAGAAAGCCACGTTTAACCAATCAAAATCAACAATTTCAGAGACCCGTGTGATAAATGTATATAAACATCTGACATACTTCAAGTAATTGTACATCCCTATAAATATTTAATATGTAGGGCATTGCAAGAATTACTTCAAGACCGCTTTATTAGAGTAAAAAAAAAACAAAAAAAAATGCTTGTCAAATTGTAGCAGTGGATTAATCTTGAGTCTTGACCTCTCTGTCAGGAGATATTCGGCGTCAGTGCCGCTGACTCCAGGAGTGTAGTGCGCACACGGAACTGAACCGAGGGCTGTATCCGCTAGTAACACAGTTGTGGAGGCGAGAGTGATCAGGTGCTGGGGCTGATGTGATGCTTTTCATTTTTATTTCCATTAATCATAAACTCCCCCCTCTGGTACAGACCTGTAGCCATGCTGCCGCCATGTGCTGCAATTCCCTTTGTTCGGTGGCAAGCATTACTCATCATTACGCTGTTCATGTTGCCTTAGTGTTCGAGTCAAATACACTGCTGTTTCTCAAAAGAATGACAGATCGATTTAGTGTTTGTATGTAATTATAGTCAATGCAATCTTCCTTTTTTCGGTGATACTCTAAACAACTTCATTATGCCAAGGATCGCCTAAAGTGATGCTTTTATAGGACCCCCTTCTTAAAACATAAAGGCAGCTATATATTTTCATGTCCAAGTCCATTTATAGTGAGAATAACACTATGCAAAATATTAATTCATTGGCTTTTGTACTGTCAGTGTACTACTAAATAAATAATGAACTAAATAAGTTTACACAACAACGATATGCTTAAAACTGAGAAGTTTTTCCTTTAAGTTTTCCGCCTTTAGACGACACCATTGTCAAAAACGGTCCCCGTTCACACACGTATCCACGAAAACTACTAAACCGTTGTGCTGCCAGGCCATTAGATGGCGATGAAACACTGAACACGTAATACGCATGTGCATGACGTCATCGTCTTCAGAGATCCGCGTTTTTTGTTGTTTACACAGAGATCAAAAGTTTGCATTTTCACACTCAAAACACCGTTGTCATGCCAAACTGCATAAAAAGTTGTACGTTTTTAGTTGAAATCGGTCACGCGTAAACAGCCCCTACAAGAAATAAAATATTATCAGGAAACTTTGGATTAAGTTGACAGTCTGCAGAGAAACATTTGTTTATATATTGAATACCTCTGGATCATTAGAAGGCTAAAATGTACCAAATAGTTTATTTACATATGTTCAAGACTATTTTATATTGTTTTTGTCACAGTTGGGTTGCAATAACAGAGTAGAAAAAGATCTAAATGTAGCAGTTAAACTTATTAAAACAAAGAAGTCAGGGAACTAGAAACATAAAGCAAAGTAGAAGTGACAATGAAATGAAAGAAACACAGGGATTAAATAGAACAAACCAATCAAAGAAACGTGAAACACCTGTGACCACTAAATGAAACCATGTGTAACCTAGGACTAACAGGCAGGGAAACAGAGGATGACAAAACTAATTAGCAGAACAAGAAAACCATAGAAACAGACATGAACAGAACAAAAAAAGGACATCAAAAGCAATCTCTAAACATGAACAAACTCAAAACGTGACAGTTTAATTTTATATACTCAAGAATTTTATTTTTTAGTTAGTTATGGTTTGTTTATAGTTTACAGATAATGACCATGCTTCTTACCAAACAAGAAAACAAAGGGGCATCATTCATTTTCGTGGTCACTATAAAAGCATAAAGAATGCGACCTTAGACCAATTACATTTATGTTCTAAATAAATTCTACAGTGCTTTCCCATTAAATATTGAGGTTTACAGAGAATATTGAACTGCAGTGAGCAAGATAAAGTTGACGAGAAACTGTGTAGAAAAGATAAATAGATATTCTTTAAAAAATAACTGTGATTTAATCTAATTTCCAACCAGTCTTGAGAATAGTATGTAAGTCAATTAGTTAGTCTAATTATGTAAATATTTATTTTTTTCTTGCATTTTAACTAGTAGTTAGGTTTTCTTTCCCCTAATTGCATGGTGTCTTAGAAAAAGCAGAGGATGAGTGAAGCAATTCCTAAGACATTGTGCACTAGCAGACCTTTGTGAGATAGCAAAAGATCAACATAAGGCATGATACGAGTGCTTTATCAAAGCTGGAGTAAGCCACGCTTGACACTAACAGTCCCAGAGCGGCATTATCATCTAGCTGACTCATAGTGTTTGACCCGACACTCCACAATCTAATTATAAATGTGCCTCATGGTGGTCTCTGTCCTTATGATCAAGATAAAGGCTGTTGATAAAGACTGAGAGAGGCTTTTGGCATAACTCTGTCTATGAGTCAAGATTCTGCTTCACTCCACTGTGTGCCGTCACCCACATGCATATGGACTTCAAAGATCCGTGTCATCATACAATCTGTTTTTTCTCTCTCTCTCTTTGCCCCCAGTGTAATGGCTGACATAATGCATGTGTGGCTTTATTATTTTTCAGTTAGGAGCATTGAAGCACAGTGCTAATGACTGTGTACATCTGAGTAAATTTCCCTTTGTTTTTTTTGTTTTTATTGCAACCGAGTCAGTTTTTGTGCAAGCTGAATGGCACTTTCAGTGCACCTTAAGCCTTAAATAATTTTTATTTTATTTAAAATAATAAATAAATAAATGCATTATGTCATTGTTTAAATGACAGATCTATCCTGGTCCTCCTAAAATTAAGTATTAAAATACGTACAGTTATGTGAAATAGAAAGGACAATCATGGCGTAATAAAAAATCACCTGTCATGGTCTTAAACTCAGATAAATACAACCTCAGATGAACCACAACACATGACATTACACTGCAGGGTTAATGACTTAACAAACATACGGACAAAATGGAGAAGCCATGGATGACAAACATGACTGTATATATTATTAAATTGCTGATTTATATATATATATATATATTTTAAATAATTGTATTTTTTTTATTGACTCACATAGAGCAGTGCACAAAAAATTGCACGAAAACAAAACTGCCATAAAAAAAAAAAATTGTATGCTTCCATACTAAATTCCAAAAGCAAAAATGTTCTCACACACTTTATTCCAGAGCAGGGTAACATGTCTCTCTGTGTGCCCACACTCTGTTTATTCCTCCAGACCTGTTTATCGCTGCCAGAGACAGGCACGTGGAGCTGCCAGATGGACACTGTGGTGCAGTATACGCACCCTGGCCTCATTATTCCGTGACCCAGATTGCGGTCCATCCCTCCCCGAACCCAAACCAAACTGGATTAACGGCGAGATACACCAGTTAAGTGCATTGGTTGGTTGTAAGGGTATTATAACGGTCAAGTATTCTGACCCAGCTGATGTGTTTCATTGTCTCCATAATTACAACACCTTTTGCAATTGTGCAGGTAGAGCAGTCCGTTGCTGCAGGGAACGTCACAGATAGATTGTCTCTGCTTTACAAGTGAAGTGAAATTAATTCAGAGATGCTTCATGCAGTGGCTGAGCATGACATGATGATGAATGTAATGTGCAGTTAATTTTGCCAGTGCGCAGATGTCAATGAGGACAATCTTGTTTACAGGTAACAGTGGATGCTGGAGAACTGCGAATGTGCTTTAAAAATACACTAAAACTTGAATATAGTTGATTGTGTGACTGTTTTATGGCTGGAAGATAAAGCTGTTATGTCATCCATGAGCGATTGACCAAGTAACTAACCTGTTTGTATTATTATCAAGTTGCTTTGGATAAAAGAGTCTAATAAAGTAGCACATGTAAATATCTTTCAGACAAGTGAAACTGGCTTAAAATAAAGTGTGAACCTCGAAAGTTATAGTGATAGCCGACCCACACTGCAGACAAAAGGCATCGGAGCCACAGTTTCTGTGATTGTGATACTTTCTATGCAATTGTTTGCAGTGTTTAGACTAAATTAGTAAGATTACTTAGGGCCCTATCTTGCACCCGGCGCAATTGACTTTGTACACCGACGCATGTATCATTCCTATTTTGCACCCGCGCAAAGCGGACTTTTCCCTCCACAGACACACGTCGGTTAACTAAGAAATACACTTGCGCTCCCCGGGGCGGTTCAGCGCAAAGAGGAGGCGTGTTCCGGCGCAAACTTTCCCTCATGCTATTTTGCAGTTCCAGAAAACAATTGCGCCACTGACCAGAAAAAACCTAGTCTAAAGTCATTGGCGCGTTGCGCGTACATTCAGATGCTATTTTAAGCGCGCGTGCTTGGTCATAATAGAGTGTGAACAACGCGCATACACTGTAGATGATTCTCTCATCTACACAGATGCATTTTCCTTTTTGCAAATGATACATTATTATAAGGATAAATATTAAAACACGAGGGAAATCATTGTTGTTCAGTCAAGTCAAGTATATTTATATAGTGCTTTTCACAATAGAGATTGTATCAAAGCAGCTTCACAGTATTAATATGTTGTGTCCATGGCGATCGGAAAAATAGGCATAAAGCTTAGGCCTACATATTTACCCAAATTATTATATGCATGTATAACCGAAGCTAATTTGGGTGGGTTTGTCCCATCTCCAATGCCACTTCTCTTTCTTTTACGGCCCTGACGAGAACATCGATCTCCTCGGCTGTGAACCGATTCTGAAGCGCTCCTGGTAAATGCGCCGTTATAATATTATTGCGCCATGGAACAAGCGCATCTCGTTCATCATGCTCTTAAAGGGAATGTGATATGACGCTCTGATTGGTTTATTTCACGTTACGCCCAAACCACACCTATGAATAATGAAGCTACTTCAGACCAACCCTTTTTAGATTTGCGCCAGGCGCAAGAGGCATTTATCCCGCAGGGAAAATAGCAACAGCGCCGGGATCCGCCCACAAAGTTACTTGCGCTTTGCGCTTTGACACTTGCGTTTCAGATCGTGCGCTGAGTGCAAGATAGGGCCCTATGACATTAGTTTAGACTAATTAGCCCAATCAGACAACCTTGTACTAAGTTTACCCTTTATTTTTGTTATAACGGGGATGTTTTTTTAGGTGATTTAGTTCATTCGGTTCTGTTCGTTTCAATGATTCCTTTACTCCTTTTTGGAGTAAAAAAACATTTTATTAGGCATGTTTCTGTTAAAATACAATCATGATGAATGAATTAATGTTTTTCAAACAGTGTAAAAACCACATATCTTTTCGTCCTTTTGTGTTTAATTTTTATAGTAAATTACATTTTCATAGACACACTACTGTTTAAAAGTTTGGAGTCAGTAAGTTTTGGTTTTAAAGAAATTAATTTATATATTAATAAATGTTTCTTGATCATCAAATCAGAATATTAGTGTTAGGGAACGTGTTGGTAGGAAGCACGAGGAAGACAATGAGGAACTGGAAACAGGAATTTAATATGAACAAAACACTAAATACGAGAACGGACCAAGAATGAGGGAGAACACAGGGTATAAATACAAGGCTGAACAAAGGAACATTAAAGGAGAACTCCGGTCAATTTTAACATTGAGCTCATTTTTTTGTAAATTTGGAGTGCTGTCAGTACAGAAAACAACGACAAAAATCTGTGTTGCCTACACCGTGTTCTCTTCTTTTTAAAATGTGCACCCTGTTGACTTCAATGGGGCAAGTTTTAAACCTGCTTTTAGCCTCTTAACATCCTTGATATGTCATTACAAGTGCACAGCCATGTGAGTGATGTTATTAAGAGTGAACACGGTCAATCTGACTGCAGTAGATGTGAAAGATATTAATAAAAATGATGTTAATTCAGCCAGCTCACATACTTGTATTTTCTTCCTGTTTTCGGTCGAAGTCCAAAGTAGTCGATTGTCGAGTTCGCATGCGCGACCAGGCTGTATGAGATCCCATTCTCCCAACTCTATAATCGACTACTTTGGACTTCGACCGAAAACAGGAAGAAAATACAGGTATGTGAGCTGGCTGAATTAACATCATTTTTTTTAATATCTTTCACATCTACTGCAGTCAGATTGACCGTATTCACTCTTAATAACACCACTCACATGGCTTGGCACTTGTAATGACATATCAAGGATGTTAAGAGGCTAAAAGCAGGTTTAAAACTTGCCCCATTGAAGTCAACAGGGAGCACATTTTAAAAAGAAGAGAACACGGTGTAGGCAACACTGATTTTTGTCGTTGTTCTCTCTACTGACAGCACTCCACATGTATAAAAAAAGGAGCTCAATGTTAAAATTGACCGGAGTTCTCCTTTAACTGCACATGGGTGAATGAAATAATGATGGATTAGACAAAGGTGATGTAACTGAAGACTAACGAGGAGCGGGAAAACTGAACAAGACACATGTGACTGATGACAAGAAGGAAAATAACAAGACATATGAACGCAACTCTGACAATTAGAATGATTTCTGAAGGATCATGTGACATTAAAACTGGAGTCATGATGCTGAAAATTCAGCTTTTCCTCATGGAAATGAATTACATTTTAAAAGATATTAAAATAGAATATTATATAAATATTTCACAATATTACTATTTTTACTGTATGTTTGATAAAAAAAATGCAGCCTTGGTGAGCACAGGAGACTTCTTTTTAAAAACATTTAAAAAGTCTTACCAAACCACAGCATTTTGAACCATAGTTTATATATCTGCCAAAATACCATCATGAAAGAATATTTGTTCTTGAAACATTGTGAGAATATTATTATGATGTTTAATTGTGTAGTATCAATAACTATTGTTTTATAACTATAGTTGCAACTTTTGCAATGCCACATTTTTGTGTGGCCCACTGTTTTATTTCCAAAGTTCTACAGTCAAGTGAATTGATTAGAACGAATCATCAAAAATCATCAATTGAATAGACCAGTGGTTGTACTGGAACAGTCTTAATGTTAAGACCATATAGAGTAGCTTACACGATTAACTCCTCCTACACACCACTTGATATTCAGCTTTTGCAATCGAAGATCCATCGGAAAGCCTTCAGGAGGTAATGATAGGGAACAATGAGCCTGGTTTGCTATGGATTATGTTGAGAGTTTTACACTCCGCAGCATCATGCTGTCTTTGAAGGGCCATGAAGGCTTCCCTCAGGAGTGGCTTGTCTCTTGTAATTCGCCAGAATCAGTATGGCAGAAGCCCTCAAGACCACTGTGTTAGAGAATTAAGATGGATGAATCTGGGCTTGTGTGCGGCTGTTCGGCTCAAACTCACAGAGGGTGGAGGAACTCACTCTGATCCAGTGGAAAGATAAATAAATAGCCCATCTAATCGCTCTTCAAAAGTCTGTGGGCGTGCAATAGCCCTAATCAGTCATGCATAATATGCTAGAGCAGCAGTAATGGTATTCATTTTATAACTAGGCTATAACCTTGTTTATCGAGTTAATTGGCACTCTTTTAAAGTCCATTTTCAGTCTTTGACAAGCTGTCAGATGGTGTTGTGAACGCCAGTCGCTGTGTTTGTCTTGGTCAGATTGCATGTGATTAAGAATGAGACGATTGTAAAAAAGCATTACCTTATTAATTATCTGTTGTGTGCAGGAGATGGAAGTATGGGCAGACGTTAGTGACTAATAGTATCTGGACACTGGCACAGAGCTGCTTAATTAAAGGCCTGAAAATAGCTGCCAACACACTGTCCTTCACTCCTGTAGGAGAAAACCTCACACTGCCATTAAATATTTTTGCTGACACACACAGCAAATGGATAATAGCAGTCGCAATGCTAACTTGAGTCTCCCGTGAGATGCATTTTGTTTGAGGAGCCTTTGTCTAAAGGTTGAATTTGAAAAGTGGTCACTTCTCTTCTCTACATCTCATTTTTAGAGTTAAATACACTGAAATAAATGGTGGTGGTGGTGGTAGATGGTAGTCTCACTGTACAAAAAAAAAGTGAAGAAGTGAGGATGTTAATGCTAATTTTATATAAATTAGCAATATAAATTGTACTATAGACAATAGTACAAGTTACATTAACTTTTTTCCAGATCAGGTGAAGATTATCAGTCACAAACAATATTTTGCATTGGTTTATTATTGGGCAAAAATATTACTGTCACTGAGGTAAATGTTGCAGCTGAATGTCTTTCAGCCTGTTTAGACAGTCTGTTTGTTTGGTCATGAAACCAAACAGTCTGGCTAAACAGTCTGCTTTGTTCATGCATTTAAAGGTGCAGTCAGTAACTTGCACTCAATACATTGTATTTTACACAAAAAAATGTATAGTACTTTTGAGAAATATGTTTACAATTATGTACACACGAGATTAAGACTCAAGCATTATCAGTAGCCCGATAAAAGGAGCTTTTCTTTTACATAGAGTAGGTCTCCTCATAGTGGCAGCCATTTTGAGATCACATGACCACTGGATTTTTGTTTATGAAAAAACTTTGTCATCAAAGATTTTAATTGAAAATATTTGTTTTGTGTGATGCTGCATCTACACCTCATTCATACATTTGTCAGTATGAATTAATTATTGGGTGCACCTTTTAAGATTTGAACCATATAGTAATTCCCAATAAATATACCAGCAAACTGGCCAGATACTCACCAAAGCTGATTTTAACTCTCAGGAGGTGCTTGGTGAGTGTTCATTTTGTATCCTGTTTACACGTTATGAAACGATAAAACTGTGGAGCATATAAATGCAGGAGAAATTCTTGAATAGTTGAAGAAATGAAGAAAGCTACTGACTGGAAACCCTTTATTATTGTTGAAAGAGTATAATTAAGAGGTCCAAAACTGGATTGTTTGGACAGAAGATTGTGTTTTTCTTACAGAACAGCAAATAGAACCGCTGCATATTGCCTGTAAATAATAAATGAGGAATGTACACTGTAGTTCAAGATTGGCATTGGCTTAAATTAAGTGGCGGTGAAAGTTTTTATGAGACAGCAGCCTGGATTTCTGCCAAGCACACAAGGGCATGATCTGCCACTGGTCCTAGAATCTATATGTTAAGTAGTCTATTGATAAAGCACTTTACATGGGATCTAATGATAATGCCGGGATTGCTGAGCTTTGTGTTAAGAATCAAGAGGTCAGGGGGAAGAGTTTAATTTTTGTTGCTATCTACTTATTAGATCAGACAGTTATTCCTTTGGGACTACCTTACTGTCTGTTTGAATGAACTGAATGTTTGTGGTGTTCATAGTTGCAGTGTATTTTTGTGGTGTCACTCCATTACTCACTCAATTTCATGGATCCTTGACATCAGTGTTTTTGCATGCAATGTAGTTTGAGTGTGGTGTTGTTAGAAAGATGAAGTTGATCTATGGTTCATGGTAATATGTAGCCTTTGACCAAAAAAAAAGCAAGGTTTGGTCCATATTGCAGAGCAGAATCTTGTATAGATCTACTTAACTTACTAACAAGCGGCTCAAATTAAACTCTAGATATCTTTTAAGAGTTTCTTGCCAATAACCTGACAGCATTGCAGATCCAATCATTATTTGAGACTTAAAAGCACTCGCTGCATCATCCCAGTACCTTGGAAGCACAACTTTGTTGTATAAAGTCAGTCAGTAAGATTTGAGCTTGCCAGATTAAAACAGTGCTTTCCATTTTCATGTGCATGGGAAGGTCTAAGGTGGGACTGAGCCTGAGACTATTGGTAATGTTCTGCCTGTCTTTTTTTTGTAAGACAGTACTCTTGAGTTTTAGCTTAAAATTAGAAAATCCCTGCAAGGAGTGCACATTTGATTGTCCACAAATTGTTAGATCGAGGACAGTCCCGTATTTGGCGGCGTGTAGATAAAGCAGGGTCACAGGAAGTCAAATCTAATTCCAGGCAAAACCTTTCATCTCAGCTGGTCATAATAGACTCCAGGATTGCAGGACGAGCCACACTTCCAAATGCATTGAGCAGACTGAAGTGAGAGATTTCCTGTTTTTTGGGGATGAAAATGTCAAACCTGGCCCTTAGGAAGAGGCAACCTTTGCTATTTCGAATCCCAACTCCAGATAGTCGTGGGATTTGTCTGAATGAAGTCTATGGGAATAGGCAAGGGATTGCACTTTAGACCTTTGGTCACATCAACCTGAGGCGATTAAATTCCTATAACTTTCGTTCCTGCTTTTCCAAACACCCACATTTTTTCAATTGTGCTCATAAATATGTACAATTTACCGTTCAGTGCTTTGAGAGCGATCGAGAGCGTCTTCTGGGAGTTTTTGCGCGGGCTCCGATCCAAGAGGGTTATGAAGCCCCGGAGAGGATAAACAAATATATTCCATTCACTAGGCACACACAGATGTTATATGAAGCAGGAAGAGAGCTGTAGGTGCATGAAGAGCAGCTGGGCAGGTGGGGGTGGATGTATTCACGATAGATTCGCAATCCTGCCAGTACATTTCACTTTGACCATGTCAGTCTTGAAGTTACACCACTGCTAAAGTGATGTGTCTAGAAGCCACACTTGATCTGTCGCATTGTAAAGCTAAGCCAATTTTGGGAAAAAATAAACACTACTGGGATCATCGAAGTGTAAAACCTACACAAAAGGTTGACATGTAAGAGAGCTGACACGTTATGACTCAAACATTAGTGCAGCACACCTAAATCAGGCAGTGAGATGAAAATCTGGGTCAGGGAAACTCAAAGGCCTCAGGATTCAGTGCTTTACCGTTCCATCTGCTTACTATGGATGCTGCAAAGAGAAAAATACATCTCAGTTGCTCATTCTACACGTCCATTTCACTAGTCATCTAGAAGAATGTCACCATCTTGAATATGCGGAAAGCCCACTCTCTGCTCCAGGCAATCACTTTCACTGTCTCCTTCCTCTAGTTTTTGTGGAGTGACTAACTAGGAATAGTGATGGTACCAAACTTAACTGCATTTTGCAGTAGCATGACAATAGTGTTTTCCCAGTGGCATAGATTTTTAGGTTCAAGCTACTTTTTCACACAAGATGCATTATAAAGTCAGGAAACATAAATTTTTACTGCTTTGCTTACACTTTTTGTGGTATTAACTGCATGCAAAATATGCAGGAGCGATAAATGCTTGTTCATAGCATAAAATATCACTAATTAAAAATATATAAATTTTATTAGGTACACCTGATCTACTGCTCATTTGCACAAATATCTAATTACCTAATCACATGACAGCAACTCAATGTATTTAGGCATGTAGACATGGTCAAGATGATCTGCTGAAGCTCAAACAGAGAATCTGTTCGGGCTGATAGAAAGCAGTAATTCAAATAACCACTCGTTACAACCGAAGTATGCAGAGGAGCATCTCTGAATGGACATCAAAGCAAATGGGCTACAGCAGCAGAACACACACTGGTGCCACTTCTGTCAGCTAAGAACAGAGAACTAAGGCTACAATTCACACGGGCTCACCTCACAGACAATAGATGGTTGGAAAAATTGTGCCTGTTCTGATGATTCTCAATTTTTGCTGCGACATTCAGATGGTAGGGTCAGAATTTGACATAAACACCATTAAAAACATAGATCCATACTGCCTTGAATCAATGGTTCAGGATGCTGCTGGTGGTGTAATAGTGTGGGGGATGTTTTCTTGGCACACTTTGGGCCTCTTAGTACCAATTGAGCATCATTTCAATGCCAGAGCCTACCTAAGCATGGTTTCTGACCATGTCCATCCCTTTATGACCACAGTGTTCCCATCTTCTGATGGCTTCTTCCAGCAGGATAATGCGCATGTCACAAAGCTCAAATCATCTCAAACTTTTTTTGAAAAATGACAACGAGTTCACTGAACTCAGATGGCCTCCACAATCACCAGATCTCAGTCCAATAGAGCACCTTTGGGATGTGCTGGAACGGGAGATTCGCATCATGAATATGCAGCCGACAAATCTGCAGCATCTGCGCGATGATGTCATATCAATATGGACCAAATTGCACCTTGTTGAATCTATTTATGCCACGAAGAATTAAGGCAGTTCTGTTCTGAAGGCAAACTAGCAAGGTGTAATAAAGTGGCTGCGAGTTTATATACTGATTCAAGTCCCTGTGAAACATTTTTTGTTCTACTTACTAATGTAAAATACTGTACAGTTAATTGCTGCTATTGGCTACTTTATATATATATATATATATATATACTGTACACTTTTAGATAACAGATTTTTAAGGGGGTCTTCATAGGGTCTAAAAATGTTATCAAGTTATTTTCACTAATGCAAATAAAAATGTATTGTCCAATATGCAAATTCAGTTGGTCATATGACCCAAACGTTAATTGATTGAGAGGAAATAAGGAGCAGCATTTGGTCAAGTCTTGTCAACATGTATTCTCTTAGCATGGCATCTTTTCCTCTTAGTCCCACAGACAGTTTCTTGGCGTGCTTCCCTCAGTACTAATTCATGCCTAACAACATGGACTGCTTCTCCACAGTGTGTCATGCTGGCGTGCCAATCTAATTGCAAAAATGCCATCATGCCATTAAGAGAGAGTTAGCAGGGTCCCAAATTAACTTTTTGCCACAACTTCTAAATGGCGGGTGAATTAAGAAAATGTACCACTTATAAATACATTTTTACCACCCATAAAACTGTATTTTGCATAATTATTATGAAAAATGATTTTGTCCAAATGACACTAAAATTTAAGAACTGTTTAGTAACCTCCTTGTGTATTTCCTTCCATCAAGAGCAATGCCTAAAAAAATGCTCTTAACGGAGGGAACTCAATAAATTTAAAAACTGAGCTTAAATCTCAAATTTCCAAAAAAGCATGTGACCGCTGTCTACATCTGCTAGGTACCTACAAGGCCAATTTAGAAGCCAGAGGGAAATGAGGCTATCTGTCTTATCAATCTTTTTCAGCCGTGTTGTAAAGAGCTTTAAGCCTAATGTGCTAAGCAAAGCACGCATAAACACATTTACCAATTGAGGCCCGTCGACCCAATGAGATCTTTAATTGATTGACTGGCTTGCAAATTTCCAGGGCAAGAGACTCGGGGAGGCCACTCGATCAATTCCTCTGCTGGGAGTCACGTTACTGCAAGACTCGACGGCCAAGCTGGTCTCCTGCTGTAGATCTGTCTCTAATTTTTCAGGATCTGATTACTTTTTCAAGGAATGTGTATTCTTAAATATACATGAAATTTAAAATTGTATTTAACTTTTTCCGCCATTGACAGAACTTTCTGGCTTTCCGTGTTTTCACCAAGCGTGCCGCACAATCCCTGAAAAGTGAAGCCAAAACGTCTCGATCGCCCCCCAGTGACTGGTCCTAGTATAGGTCATAAACCCCGCCTCCCCGTGTTATTCAATGGGACGTGAGACCAACTAAACAATTAAATTACACTTCAAATATCTTTTTTCCAAAGGTGGTTTCTGTCATTTGCTGTAGTTTTTATCATGCTGATGCAAGTTCAAGTGTCTGTTTTTAAAATAAGTTTGTTTTTAGTTAGTTATGTGATACTATAAAAACGGTGGTGTAACGTCATGATTGACAGCTGTGATTGACAGGTCCTCTGAGTGAAGTAGTCACTGAAGCACCAACAGACTTTTTTTCGGGATCTTCGGAGATTGTATTTACTTTATTTTAACAAGCCTAATGTCGTACTGCAATCAACAGACATCAAAACTGAAGCAGAACAGAGAAACGAAGCAGTTATCGACCACTTAAAAAAAGTGCTGGGAGAGTGAGGGCGGCGCGTTGATTTTCACGGCTTTACTTCCTGCTCACTACTGCGCAGGTCTGGTCCCGAAATCGCTACTGCGCAGACTCAAGTACCAATATGTCAGCGCCGTATCGGGACATTGGCAGCTTCACTTCTCACCAATGGAAGACAGCGAGGGGGCGTCGTCCATCTTTTTTACAGTCTATGGTTTTCACTGTTATAAGGTAGGGGGTGCTATTGAGCATCTTCTGAAAGAGTACTGAAACACAGGCGAAGAAGAAGCAGAAACAAGTGATATCATATGTAAGCAAGCATATGCTTATGTAAAATAATGTAATCATCAACATTAAACAGCATATAAATCAAAACTGCCTAATGTTACAGAATGAAATGTTGACCCAGGACGAGGTATAGGACTGTGTAAGATTTAGGGGTGTAGATGGATTATCCACCTAATCTATGTTTTGATCATCGTTCTGAATCCTATCCAGTCTTTGACAAAAACGCGATTTTCTTTTTTCTTTTCTCTTTTTTTTTTATTAAACTTACCCACATTCAAGTGTTGATAAAACAAAAGGAATCCATGAAGCTAGAATAAAACGTTTATTATTATTATTATTATTATTATTGTTTAAAAGCAGACGGTCTGTTCTTTCTTTTGATATTTTGCATATTCAAATATTCATGCAACAAAATATTCTGGGGGCCATGACATTTTTGTGAAAATTATAAAAAATGCAGGTGGTGGTTGGCAACTATTTTCAAAAATACTGGCGGAAAAAGAGTTAATAAAATGTTTTAGCATTTTAATATTTAATTTTATTTGTAAAAAAAATGGTAACACTACAATAAAGTATTATTTGATAATGTTAGTTAAAAAAATCCAGCTGTTCATTGTTTGTTCATGTTAGTTCACAGTGCATTAATAATGTTAAATACAACATTTGATTTTAATAATGTATTAGTAAATGTTAAAATTAACATTAACTAAATGCTGTAGAAGTATTGTTATTTCTTAGTTCATGTTAACTAAAGTGGTTAACTAATAAAGCGTTACCAAAAAGATTGACAGATTTTTCCACTTTTTTGATCCCTGTGTAAATACGCTTACGCACATTAAAAAGTCAGGGAACAACTTTAATGTTGTATAGCTGTCATTGCATGCTAAAAATTCACTTGTCCACAGCAAAAATAGAATTTTCTGTATAATGAAAAAAAAAAAAGTAAAACATGCTTGGTTTTACAAAGTGTTTTTACGATCGCAAAAAATGGCAGACCAAACTACAGTACTATGCACACCGGTGTGTGCATGAGTGGCACTGAATGACCACCTGGATAACTAGTCTACTAGTCCAACAGTTTGTCCAGTGGGTTCATCAGTGCTGTGGTTTAATTGGAGCATCTAGTCTCTAAAAATCCCATAAGTTTGCTGCAGTGTGTGTGGCGATGAGCAAGGACTACACAAAGTAGCCTAGTTTGGCATGCAAATGCAGGGGAATTGAGTATTTCAAAAATAAATAAATGTAATATTAATCTCTACATCTTATCTTCAATGCTAATAAAAACCCCATGGGTGTTTAAGGTTGCAGACACCTATACTGTACCGTGTAACACATACAGGCTGAATTATGCAAAGCAAAAATCAGTTTGAGAGTCAATAAGTATGCATACACCCGCCCTGAGCTTTTTTGCCCCATTTCCTAGAGCTTGAAAGCCTGTGTTCCCTGCTTTTTGATCTGCTCCTTTCTCACTATTTTAGTGAAGTTGGGTCGGCCAGCCGTTTAATTAACGTGAACAGAACGTTACTCTCTCCATCCGTCTTTCTCTGCGTGCCTCACGCCGACTTTGAGTGGTACGTTATCTTCCACTTTCCCAGAGCAAACCTCGTTGTTAATTAAAAGCTGCCAAGTCCTTCTTACGGTGCAGCCATTTGAAATGAAGCCTTTCTGGGAACTACAGCCGCGTGCTTTTCCCCCTGAAGAGGACGAATAGATCCTCGGCACATCCATCTCTATCAGAGTGTGCGTGTTAGTCGCTGTAATGTAAAATAGCAGCTTTAAAATGGCGGTAGGGCAAAACGCCCCATAGATTATATTTTGACTCATTTCAGAGTGTGTGGCAGCAGCAAAAATGGTGTCCGATAGCAATTAAAGCTTGAGGCATGCTGAGCTGAATGTCGTGCGACGTGATGAGACCTTTGATATCAGTTTTCTGGCTGAACTAATTTGGGTTTATAACAAGCTAAGCTGGCCCTGAGCATAAAACAACTCAATAACAGTGAAAATCATCAATCGATGCATGTGCAAACAAGATGAGTAAAATCCAATGCCAGTCGTTCTCACCACAAAGCCAAGGTTTGGAAGCTAAAAGGGGGAAACAAGAAGAAATGCTGTTTGTTTTAAATACGTCATAGCCGGGGGGCTTTGGCGGACAGCAGTGCCATACATTAATCAAGTTATTTCAGTCTCGGCGTCCCTGCTGACTGCCTGAGAGGAATAGCCTCGCACCAGTCTCTAAACAGGTATGGCAGATGCTGCTGGAGCGTTTCACTACAATTTTCTCATTAGACGAGAAGTACTAATTTAATCTTGGTTATTAGCATCTTTAAACATGATGAAATGCAAGAAGCTTTATTGAAGAGAATAAACTGAAAGCTTTACAGACTGGATATCAAATCAAATGGAAACTAGTTACAGGAACATTTTTTATATATATATATATCCACATTTTTGGCTTATTTTCTCACTATTTACTTGGACGATTTCATTACTATAGCTGCTGAAGTTAATATTATGTCTGTGGTAAATTAAATGGGTATTCTTGGGATAATATTTCATCTTAATTTTATCTTTAATTAATTTTCTGAATGTTCCACATACAAAATAATTCTTACCCTTTTCCATTATTTTCCAATTTTGTCTCATGTAAACACATTTTTATTTAATCCCATTCATGGAAAACAACAAAGTTGAAAATATTTGTCAAGATTTCTGCTTCTGCACAGCTGATTTTATGTAAAATCTCTTTTTTTTTTTTCTGTACAGAAACCGTAAAATTTTCATTAATTTTCATTAAACAATTATTTTAATTCAGCATTTGAAAATGCACATAACATGTCATATAGACCTCAGCAAGCATTCAATTCATGATTCCCATTTTATTTGGGCAAAATTGTCATATGGTAAGTCATATCATAAGGTAAGACGACTGTAATAATGTTGAAGGGACACATCAGCTTGCACTTTTGCAAACTTCAACAAATACACGAATTGAGATGAATCGGGTTAATGCCAAGAAAGTTATGTGATTAACAGAGATTAGTTATTTTAATCTATTGACAGCCATAGTTGTTACACATGCAGCAATATGCTCATGTTTTCTCACTTGGTCTTGGGCTTTCTGAGCTGGAAAGTGTAGGAATAGCAGAAAGAAAAAATGATCCATAAATACAGTGACTTTGTAGGCTGGCACCATGGTGCGTGCCATCTTTATCCACAATCTGGTATATGACTGTTTCCTTCCTGTATGTCACCTCACAGATGGGCAATTACTACGGTGCTGTCAGTCCATTTGTACACTGTAACTACTTCACGGATTACCATCTGACTGAAGGCAAAAGCTGCCTGCTTGTCAAATGAACATATATTTGGCAGTGTGACTATAAATGTGTGCTCTCAGGTAGCAAATACTTCAGGATATTGTATAAAGGTGTGTTTCCAAGTTTGCATTACATTTACATTGTTATAATTTCACAATTTATTGTTTATATACAATACGCAGTGTTTCCGTGACTGTACAAAGCACGCAAATATGAGTGCACGATTAGTTGTCTGTTGCCAAGCGTCTAGCTTTAACATTTTAACACTGCAGCATTTCACACTGTACAAGTTTGGCACCGCAATACTGGGTTAACTTGTTTTAAATTACAAGTGTGAAACGTTCCATCACCCGGGGTTAAAAGCGGTGTTTAGAACGATGATAACCCAGGGTTAAGCAGAGTGTGAAAAGGCCTATAGAGACAGGAACTAAACAGAGAGTTACTGAACGACTGGGAAGAGAGGTGAAGCGATAATGTAAAATATGAGAAAAAGAATGTGTTTTTTGAACATTCAAGCATGAAAACCTATTCTTGTAGACCCCAAAAACAAATTCAAGACTTTGTAAAAGGGCATAATATGGCCTCTTTAAATAATGTGATACTGAAAATTCATAATATGGTTTTATAAATCTTTCCCACAGACCCCTGGTTGAAAACTCTAGAGGAAGACAGTAACCTCTAATGGCCCAAAGAATGACTGAGCTGTCATTAGATGACAACATTTGGAAACTAAGGTTCATGAAACCCAGAGGGATGGTCTCAAAAATGTGGAGAATAAGATAAGGAACAAGGCTTTCCTACTTTTGGTGCTTTTCCATCAAACCCCCCCCCAAAAGACAAGCCGTCCTTCTGTGAAGTTAATTATCCGCAATCATTCTGTACCAGATCTATGAATTTGTATCCCACAGAAAAAGGAGACCATATTCTCTGCTCCTCTGTATCCGTCATGCGGTGTCAGTTCTGTACTCTTCCATAACACATCTTACACACTCCAGTGTACTTCAGCTCACAGCGCACACCACATTAACACACCCCTGTACCCGCTGTTAAGAGCAGGAATTCAATTACAGACCCGATGTGGAGATGGAGAAAAAGCTGCGACCGGCTTACTGAGACTCTCTCGATCACTTCATACTGGGCTCAAATTAATGAATCTCATTCCTAGGGAAACTCAAGAGGTGGAAAGAAGCATTAAACACTCAACTTTTTCAGCAAGATTGGGAAAGTATGCAGCTCCTAATGACTGGAGTGTTGCCGTTGGCTGCCGACAGGATGTCGAATGTGGATTCTGTTTCAGTTGCTGTTGGAAACTATGCCAGGCTCAAGTAACCTAAAATCTATCAAGTCTGTTTTGCTTCTAGTGTAGGTCATTAACACCAGAGACCAAGGTTGGGAAAAGGAAATTAAACAATGTACTGATTGACCCGTTCACATGAAGATATTCAGAAGGCTTCAGCTCTCTGAATATGTTGTCTGACAATTAAACAAGGTTGTTTGCTGATCATTTACTGCTAACTTAAGTGAACATTTTAGCCAATTTGTTTGTTCACAAAATTATTCACTGATTCATCTGTGAGCAATTTTAAGTATTACACAAATGTGTATAATGACATGCATATTACACTGGTATTACAACTTACACGTGATTTATGAGGACATCTTAAAAAACATAAAAAACAATGTTTTATTAAAAATGTAAAAATGCAGAATGTGTGTGTGTGTGTGTGTGTGTGTGTGTGTGTGTGTGTGTGTGTGTGTGTGTACCTGTATATACTGTATACAGTAGTCAGCATTTGGAGTGGATCAAAACCTTTTAAAAGTTATACATGAATTTTGAACGATAACCGTTATTGTCTTAGGACAACTTTGATTAACTTTTTTGATCCACTTCAAATGTTGACTACTATATATATTATAATATAATATATTAAATCAGATGACTAACTTTATTTTGCTTTAATATTCTCTCTCTCTCTTTCTTTCTTTCTCTCTCTCTCTTTTTGTTAACTTAGTGTAGCTAATTAAGGGAATCTTGACTATAGATCAACAGTTAAATTAGGACACTTTGAAAGTCACTTCCCCAGTGCCGGGGGCCAGACTTGTGTGCATCAGGTGGCCATTCATATCACGTACAGCTCCTTCTGGCTAACGTGAAATGAAATCAATGGACTGTGTCCATCAGGGATCATCATTAAAATTTTGATCAACTCTCAAGTCCGTCCTCCTCCTAATTGTGTCCCCTGATTCTTTAGTCTGAACCAATGTGACTTTAATAGCATTAATCAGGTTTATAATGTATCGTTAGCGGAGTGGGGGACACTCTCTGGTTTAAAGCCCAATCGCTGATTGATTGAACAAAACAGAACAAAATTGCTATCAACAATTGCCTATTACATGCAAAATGTATGCCACAAAACTCTTAATGGCCGTCCATAAATAATATTCAGATTAGATAGGCAATTGTAATCTTTGATTGTTGATAATTATGGGCTTGGCACTCAGAGGGAGAGTTTGCTCATAATACGCGAGAGGTTTCCTAATGTGTTTGTGTTTTGAGTGCCTTTGCAAAATGCACTTTATGAAAGCAAAACACAATCAGACCAAATTAGCCGGGCACTGGCAGTCTGTCGTTTCCGTTGGGCTCTACCTTAGACCAGACCGAGCCAGTGAATTTTTGCCGAATGGATCCAAATTCATCCAATTGAAAACATTTTTTGGGCTGCTTTCCGATTTCATCTGTGCTTTGAGTTTCCGCCTACACTTTCTCTGGATTAAATTCTCTTATTTTTCAAGTTTCCAAGAGCATTTTGTAACCTGTTATTCTTGCTGTGATCCTCATTAACATTGCGCCTATCACAATCTGCCCTTGTTAGTTTTTGTTACGTGTCCTTGAACCTCTCTGTATCATATTAAAACTCTGAATATATTGTTGCCGTTTCAAGTGGTAGTGTGTCGGTGTTTATGTAAGTATGTTTTTGCACTCATGTACATGCATGGGGAGCAGCAGAGGCATTATAGAGAGCACAGGGGAAAGGCAATTACCCAGAGGGCACCCTGCTGCTGCCAGTCTCTGAGCGATACATGCAGCCAGACAGTTATCAGCTTCTTTCCTCAACACACCAGTGAAGACAGAACCGCCACTGTGGCAGCCTGCAAAACTTCTCCACCCTCTCTTGAATTCTCTCGCATGACTCTCTCCTTTTTTTCTCCCTGATTTCACAGGTAGATTTACAGCTGTCACAGCAGAGGGCAAAAAGAAACAACATAAAAATCAGTTTCTATATCCGACGCTCACAGTTGATCTTGCTGGCGGTGTAATGACAGAGTATGGCTGCTGGTTTTTTGGTGTAGTGCTGAGATTTTGTAGATGGCAATGGGGGAATGATTTAATTACTAAAGCTGAACCAATGAGGTACATTCAGACTAAAATTACCACTAATTACAATCATCTATTTTTGATGTTGCTCTCACAATATAGTGCCTGACCAAAAAAATAAGTTGTTGTTTGAAATGCTTAAGAGTCTGTCATTGGATCATTATTGCAGTGATTATTAGGTTTCTAGCTTGTTATATGTTTGGCATCAGGTCTTCTAACCCTAATTGTGTGTAGCGTTTCGTTTCTTAAACAAACATGTAGGAAGACACATCAAGGCATTGTGAAAGAATGGTTGGGAGGGAGCATGAAGAATAATTTTCACACATGAACTCTGAGTCCAGATCTTAAATTCATTGAAAGTCTTTGGTTGTGCTGGAGGAGACTTCGTAGAGTGCTTTACTCTTGCATTGTCAATAAAAGATTTTAACCAAACACTGATGCACCTCTTAATGGAAAGAACATCACAACATTTATTTCCATCAAGAGGAGCGTCAAAAGATCAGAGGAGCAACATCAGAAGTGCACAAAAAACAAATAATTATGTCATTGGCACTTGTTTAGTAATTAAACAATCCCCCCATTAAACCATGCTTTCATAAGCTATTGTGAATTGCATGTCTGGTATTCGTTGTTAAAAGGTAAAAGAGATCATTTGGTTTATGTGATGTGCTATATATGCAAACAGCAGTAATATCCCTAAGGAGTTCACTGCAGGTTGACTGACAGTCTTTAAATAAGCAGTGATGAGGAGACTGCCGGCCCCCTGAGACTTTAGTTTTGGGTGTGTTGATGTCACTGGTTGCCCTTCTCACGAACTTCGTTACCGTATATTCAATTATGTATCAGCTGGGGACCCGCAGAGCAAATGAGAAAGGGAGCGAGGGCACCATTTTCACTCATAATGAGCCAACAGGAGGGCGTATGTGTGCTATATGTATGTGTGTGTGTGCAAACACAAACATTTGAGCAATATTTTTGTCAATCTATGGAAATGCATCACTTTGCATTCCAGTTAACTGGCAAAAGACAATGAGGTAAACAATACATTTTATATGTTTTTTCCCTTGTGTAAAGATGCTATTAAGCTATTCAAACAATGTGTTGCTCATAGGTAAAGTATAATTTGTTTTTAAACTATACTTTTATTTTAGATGATTTAATCATTCTATATATTATATTTTTGGGGTGGTGCTTGCCTGTGCAAACTCTCAACCACAATCTGAATGTTATAGCTGGTTGTCAGGGTGTTTCTATGCAGGTGTTCTATGCAGTTTTAGGATGTTGCTATGTGCTTTCTTTAGTGTTCTAGACAGTTCTTTGTTGCTAGGTGGTTAATAGGGAGTTCTAGCTGCTGCTTGTCCAAAGATCCCATTTCTAAGTCCACAAAAGAAGATGCTCGACTAGCCTAATTAAAATGAGAGGTTTTGAAAAATCACTAACCAAGTATGAGCCACAGACAAAAGAAATCCAAATCACTCCATTTGAGGATTTTAGTGTATAGTGGACAGATGGAGCAGGAGGTTTGCTCTCACAAGCTGAGGAGAAGTGAGCACCTAGCAACAGCAGCATGACCGCCTGCCTACAGCCCAGCAAGTTAATGGCAGTTCCCTGAGGCGAGAGAGAATTCCATCTCCCTTCTCCGAGTACTCTCGTTTTCCTCCTCCGTTTCCCAGGTAAAAATGGAAACATGATGCTGTGCTCTTGATTTTTATTTAGTCCACACTTTCTACGGTCCTCAAACTCTGCACAGACATCTATCCCTTTGCCGCATGCGTTGTGGCATTATTTGTCATGCCAATATCGATCCTCTGCTGTTTTCTTGTTCTCTGCTTGTCAGTTTGCCCTCTGGACAGCAGACCTTTGGGAATGTGAAAAAAAAAAGGTGGATGTTCAGAGTTTCACATCCGTAAGTCGTCTGCTCATCTGAGTGGTCTGGTCATCGCCTGAGGCTTTCCGTCTTATAAAGGTGTGCCGAGACATCAACTCCCCGCTGACTGTCTCCATGTTCCAGAAGTTTCATCACATATTTTTCGCTACCCTCATTTCTCTGTCTGGACACATAGACATCTTTACAGGACCAAGAAATTATTATGTAAGAGTCCTCTTAAAAATTGGTCACTATAGGCAATTATAACATAATATTTTTTAAATCTTCATAACTACTTTTGAATGGCCATCAATGGGGAAAAAAAAATTCCCTGCTCTTTAAAGGCACACGTCTTGAATTCAGACAGCACTGGAGAAGAATCTGGGTGCTTCGTTTAGATACCAGTGTTAGATTACACCACTACTGCAGTAGTATCAATCAATATAATTTCTCACGCATTTCCGCTTTCAAGCAGTCCGTTAGCATTGTTGATAATGTCTAATACATGACACGGTCCCTTTTGGCCTTGGAGGACGGATATCAGAGGCTGACAACAACCTGAATTTTACGGCTTATTTAATTTTTAAGTAGCAAAGAGGGTTTGAGACCAGATTCTCTGCACTATAGCTTTGCTTAGAAGATCAAAGCCCCTCTGATCCTTAATAGGTAGCTATCAGGCACTTGCTCGCATTTAAAGGGGGTTCGTGCCGTGTTTTTGGTCACATTCTTCTGTAAGGAAGCTTGAAATGCTAATGCAGCTATCGCTAATGCATCAAAAAGGAACGGGAAAAAGCTGGCTTTACTTATCCAGCTTCCTGGTGTTGATTACATGGGCCTTTCAGACAGTGAGGAGAGAAGCTTAAATGTACCCAAGTGAGAGGTAAAAATGGGTTTGTTGGCGAGCTTGCCCTCTGTTGATTCTTTTTTGACATGGGCCTAAAAGGTCTATTGCATATTCCAGGTGTAATATGGAATGCGGGATGTCATCTATAGTGTAGGAAACAACTGAATTCTTATAATAGCAAATGTCTAACATTGTTTCGACCTGAAACTGCATCCGTTACTTCTGTAACGTGATATGTTTCCAAGTAAAAAATAAAAAATGTAAGGTGGGACTTGATTTTAAAGTGGCCATTCCATACCAGAACTGAGCAAGTCCTGAATGCAAGTTTGCAGTCAGTTGTTGAAAATTTGGTCCCAAGAATTTCTTACTCTCTATCAATTGGATGTGTAGGTTAAAGGTCAGGATCACCTTTTCCAAATAATGCATATTACTCCCATTCACTTTATTGCGTTAACAATAACCAGTATGAAATGATTGCGATAACTATAAGTACGATTTAAAAAAATCTGCATTACCCAAAAAAGCAGCATAAAACAATGTCTATATAGCCTAGCTATTCAGATATCGGTTAACATTAACATTAGCCAAAGTGACTTCAGCTGAAATGGAAAGTTGTTTAAGAG
This sequence comes from Semotilus atromaculatus, assembly GCA_031834385.1. NCBI lineage: Eukaryota > Metazoa > Chordata > Actinopteri > Cypriniformes > Leuciscidae > Semotilus > Semotilus atromaculatus. Next base: position 49,260,097 of record JAULUF010000009.1, read on the forward strand.
GCAGAGCAGGTTATTAGATTTTGATTAAAGATTACCATGGCAAACAATTTTCTTTTCTTTTGAATGACGTGAAATGATGAATTAGACTAATAATGACACTATTAGACCAGGAACATGGGTTAAGAAAGTAAATAGGGTCAATTCTGATTTCCTGTTGACTTCAAAGTGAGAGCTGATAATTAGAAAACTCAAAGTTGTATGGATGCATTTATCAAGTGCCTTACTACAGCACCATATGCTGCAGTGGCTGAAAGAGAGAGCTGAAAAAATGTGCTTACAAAGTCAAAATGAAAGTAAATGAAGTATAAAGGAACGTTTAAACAGTGACAAGGGTGAAAAAGGTTTGAGCTCTGTTTTGTCAACACAGCATATTAATTTGTCTGGGGCGATTTCCCACCTCACTTCATTTTAACACCTTTTGAGCGTGCAGTGGTACAGTAACTATAATGAACCAATCGTGGATGGAGGGTGTTTTATGAATAACTATTCGATTTTTCTGTTTCATCTCACAGTCAACTAGTCAACTAGTCAACTATCGATTATTTAAGCAGCGTGTTATGCTTTATCTAAGTAAAATCTTCTCAGAGTCGATACATATGATATGCACACAGATTTTTGTGTTGTGACTTTTTAAACGTTAAGGTGTATATTCACATGCATAAAACATATCCTGATCACATTTCATCATAGGGGAAAAATACATATTTTGCATAAAAGAAAATGAAGCCTAACTCACAACATTTTTTAAAAAGTTGACATGATTGTCATGCCATGACACACATTCTATTCACAAACATTAACGTAATGTCTATTTTTTTTGTATTTCATTTTTTTTTTGTGTGTTTCATGTTCTTGATGATTATCTTTATTGTAACATGACATTGCATTGCATTTAATAAAATAGATTTAGAAATGATTTGCATTACAATTATTGCATTACATAAAAAAGTACTATAATACATGTAAATGTTTTATTTAAATAGGCATTAAATGCAACTAAATAAATAGTATGTGTATATGTCTTTGTGTGTATGTATATGTATGTATCTATGTATGTGTGTATATATATATATATATATATATATATATAGAGTATATACTGTATATACTGCACAAAATAAATCATAATGGGCCAAAAATATACTTCGTTTTCTTTAAGCAAAAAAATTATTTCTGGTGTCTTTCTTGTAATTTTGAGGTGAAATATGACCCAGACATGTTCTTGACAGGTTCCATACGTTTCTCCCACACAGTAAAAACATAGTAGGCGATATCATTTTAAAAATAAATATTTGACAGTAGCTGGTGGTGTGACTCCCAATTTCTGACGTAATGCACTGATACTGCAACAATCAAACTCATCTATTCAGGTAGATGTTTGGTCTTTCATGAGAAACGTAAACACACACACACACATTTTTCTCTCTCCAGGCCCATTCTGCAAATACCAAAGCAATTAGAAAGGAGGAAGGGGTGCGGGGGGGGGGGGAAACAAACGCTTGCATCAGAGAGCAGAATATCATTTGTCAGGTGTCTTCACGTTGCCACGACAACAGAAGCAAGAGAATTATTCCACACATCTTGACAGATGACGTCACTCAACATCCTGCTTGTGCCTTATCTGTTGGCCTCAGTGAGAAAAAGAAAAACAATCCGTCACTCACAGCGTAAAACACCTTAACACGGCTCACGCGCTCCACGGGGTGAGTTGAGACACCTCGCACGCCCTTCACACGCTCGGCCCAAGAAGCAGAAGCAGCTGTGTGATTCCTCCGTGTGCCATAATTCTTGCTTTGTCGGCTTCCTGAAAGCCCTCATTCAGCCCGGCAGCTGCGCTGGACGTGGTTCTCATTAGAATCGGCCTGCTCTCTCCCACAGAGCTTTTAACAAGCGTCTTGTCTTTCTAGGGCCTGAATGGATTGCTGATTGGTGTCATTGCACCATGAGCTGAACCCAACTGAAGTCCAGCCCTTCTGATGAACCATTGATCAAACGAGAGGATGTGAGGAAGAGGGGATGAGAAAGAGGAAGGGCGTCCACCAGGAGGAGGGAGGGCTTATACATCTGAGATCAGGTCTGCATTCCAGCTTTCGCTCAATCGACCCTATTTAGACTCATAGCCAATAACAGGAAGTAAAGACTGAGCGGTGCAAAAACACTTTCTTAATCAGTATTTTTATCTGCACATCCTTAAAACAAGATACATTTACTGGGGAATTAAAAGATTAAAACCTTCTAAAAGCATCTAAATGCACATTAATATGTAAATTTATAGAATGTGTTTGTTGGTTTCCTTGCAGTTTATTCATTTGTTGATGTTTTATGGTTTTTACTAAAGTTTGTGCTTAAAATACTTTGCCAGCAGGGTATTACAAAACACAATCAAGATGATTTGAAAACAAACAATAGTCTTAAGTCTTATTAACAATCCTATCATTTTAAAGAGTTTTGCTTCGCAAACAAATTCATCTTGTTTCAATGATGATTTAAGGGTATTTATTACTGGTAAATAAATTACTTAAGAAAATGAAGATGATGATAAATTGATTGAGTGAACATAGAGTAAAGCTGAATTATAGTTTTCTCTGCCTATTAAGTTAGAAACAAATACACAATTAACATTTTGCTGACTTCTTATTGTAACCGTACTAGCGTTTGCTGTCATTCTGTTTGGTAGAGATGTTAAAAGTACTTCAATACCAAGTCGATGCTAAAACTTTTTCTACAGTATACCTACAGATGTCTATTATGTCTTTAATATTATTATCAACTGAAAATATTGAGAAGGGGGGTATCACTCCTCTTGTTTTTCTTATGACTCACTGGTTACTTGATTAATAACTTGAAACACTTGAAGCAATAACATTTTTGGAAAATACTTGAAAGCAACACTTTTTTGCTTAAAATTAGTTCAGATTGATGTAAAGTAAAGATGTAGGTTACCACAACTTTGTTTATCATATTCAAATGACCTATTTTGCATTTTAATTTCATTTTAAATAGCCAAATAGGCAAAAATATGATTTGAATTTTAATAATCATAGTATACGTATATCTAAATCCTTGAGATTGTCCTAGACTTTTTCAGATTTTAAACGGCACCAAGGCTTTTCGCTTTGGCATTGACCCTCTCATATTGAGTGAAGATCATCCGGTGTTTATCATACTCTCCCAAATTCAATGACAAACTAATGAGCAACTGAATGGATCAATGTCTGTCTCACCATTTCAAATGCATTACTTGTCTTATGGCTCAGTTTACAAAGATTCCCTATGATTGATCTGCACCAAAAGCACATTTCCCACATCAGACAGCAAATCCAAAATAGCAACTAAATGCCACAGAGATGATTTGGGGGCTATTTTTTTTAAGAATAGAGCCGTTCTTGATGACTTCTGTAAAAGGGAACTCCAAATACTCTGCTGGACGAGAATGAGGAGGGAGTAAAACACATCTTTTTGGTCATTTCACTGCAGTGTGCAATCCTTTGGTGGTGAAATCATCAGCACTCCATTTTCAGGAGACTAATCTGCGTGCCAGAATATAAATTGGGCTGCAAGAAGGAGTGAGACGAATCGAACGAGGGGGGAGGGGCGAGTGTCATTTCCTCTTGACTAACAGCCCTCGCCGTCTATTCTTTATCCCTCCACTTCTGCTTGTAATTGCACAAAGCAGTCACATTCATCTGACTGGACATTTTTACCAACAGTTCCACTGCGATTCTCTCACATCTGTTGTCTGTCTTTCAGGTGCAGCATTACTTCTGGTATTTCTTCAGCGTCTCAGCTGCCTCCAACCATCCTCCTCCAGTTCCCTGCGTGGCAACCCCCACGCCTCCGCTTTGTTCACCTCACAGGGCTGATTGTGAGAAGGAAACCTGTGCCAGGCTTCATCAGGGAAAACAGAAAGACAAACAACAGGGCTCACAATGACTTGAGGTCACGCAGCATTCACCGATATCAATTCTGCGGTGTGGTGCCAAATGAAACGGCCACATTTATCAGTCCCGTTGAAACACAGACGGCTGTCAGCTGAATATTAGAAGCAGGGCTTGTGCTTTCTAGCATTCAGGGACAAATTATAACAGCCCTACAGCAGTGTGACAGGAAAATAATTACACGTTTTAATTAGGGAGAAGTATTCTGGTGGCTTATTTCCAGAGTGATTTCCAGGCATGGTTCTAAAATAACAGATTTATTGAGGAATCGGTTTAAAGTCAGGTGAAATATGCCCGCTGACTTGTTGTTGTTGTTGGGGTTTTTTTTCGGGAAATGAGTGGATTGTAAAAAGTAGGCAATAGACATTATATGCCAGATGTTTGGAGAGGGTAAAAATAAAGACAAAAAACAGGGGCTTTATGACCACCTGAAATGGAAATACTTTCAGAGGCGGAGCAAGTCCTGTTTAGATGATACACAAACATGTTTTTATGTTGAATGATGTGCACTGGTGAATTGTGCATAATAAGACCAGGAATGTGAATTAAGAAAGTAAAAAAGGATACATTTTGATTTTGACAAATACAACCTCCAACGGACAGCTAAGGACACAGCTTTTTGCGTGGAGTTCACTTATCAAAAAAGGATTGTATTTTAAACAAAATTAACATCTTTTAAATGGCTTACTTAGATATTTTTGCACATTAACCTATTCAAAAAACGTATTAAATAAAAGCCTGAAAACTTAAAGGGCATTTACATGACACCATTTTCAACTAAAAACAGAACACTTTTTATGTGTTTTGGCCATTCATTTACACAACAATGGCATTTTGGGAAACGTTTTTGAAAACTATACTGTTATCGTCTCTATGTAAACTACACAAGCATGAATTTGTGAAAACGCTGATGTCATGCGAATGCGTATCTATCACGTTCAGTCTATAGACTTTTTTGTGTTCAGCTAATAGGCGTGTAGTGTTTCTTTCGCCAACTACTGGCCTGGCATGAATAATACAGCGTTTAGTCGCTTTCATGGTCAGAACGGGTATCGGTTTGACAACATGAAACTTTCTGTATGCGAAACTTATTAAAAGCGTACATCATTGTCGTGTAAATGTACCCTTAAATTACTTTCTCGATGCATTGACATCCATCCAGTTATTCTAGATTCTAGTTATTATATTTTCTGTTATAAGTCAATAATTTTGTTGTCATCATAATATATATCAATCAATCTAGTTGTGTATTTCATGTTACATGACCCTGAATGTTGCATTTTGGGATGTTAAAAAATAGCCTTGAATAGAGAAATGAGCATTTCTAAAGCATATTTAGGCTAGTCATTTAGCTGAAACCCCCAAACTGTTTTCGATTAGTGCACACGCTCCACGCAAAACTCCAAAGCAAAAGCACATGTTAAATCACTGAAGAACCATGTGACATCTACCCGGTCAGAGATCTTTCATGGTGTGATAAAAATGTCGATATCTGCCGACGTAGTAGCCAATGATCACATTAGCATCATTTCAAACAGGAGGGGAAGAGAGATGTAACTCAAGCTGTTATCAAGCAGTGTGCTATTTTCAAGTCTGTCATATCTTAAATGCGCAATTGTAAGTCTTATTTAAACCAAGTGAGAAATATTCTCCCTGCACTAATGAGGGTGCTTTACACACTTTGAGGCCAAATCATAATCGGCTGGTCGTGGGCTGAGTCCAAGCACTCTGTCAAGTCGCATTTCACTGTACGGATATTTGTTGGAAATGAAAGCCGTAACAGAAAATGAAAAGGGAGGTTATTGGATACCTCATTTATTTCAGCGTAGTTCCTCCAAATATCTTGAATGCCTCCTGGCCTTGAAAATTACTAAACGCTTTTCCCTTTCTCTACACTTTATTGAAAGTCACACCCAATTTCTGTGATATAATATGCCTTGGAATAAATTTATTGTAAGAGGAAATTCAAAGCAATAAAAACTCCATTGCACAGTCTATTCCTTGTTCCCAAGAGATGTACCCAGCATCCCACCCCAACACCTGTGTATTTGATTAGTGTCAGCGCCCGAGTCCCAGTGCGCCTTACTGTTTGAACTGTGAAGGTGTGGCGTCTTCCTCCCATGGCATCCAATTTAAACACTGAAAACAAGGAAGCCAGATCCTTTGAGAACTCAAGTACAATCCAATCCTTGTCTTCGCTCTAGCCTGCTAAGCAAGAATGGATTTGGAGGGCCCTTCTTATAATAAGGTGAGGTTTAATGTCCAAATGTGCAAAACAAAGTCTCAATTGAGATCTAAAGGTTACACTGGCTCGGTCCGTAATCCATTTTTCTGCTGCTAATTGCATATGTGTTGTGGTGTTTCTCATCTCTATTCTTTCTCTCCCTATTAAGGTTTGCCTGTATTAACGGTGAGAGGTTGGATCTCACTCTCCTGTCGCTGTGATTGTGTTCCAGGTCTAAAATGTCTTCATCATCCCTGATGGGTGTCCCTCTGGGAAGCAGGGACAGATGGTGGACAATGAGATGGGTTGGCTGTTTCTGCATGATCTCACCCTCCTCTCACACTCTCACTCAGATAGTCTTTCTCAATTTTCCACAAACTCCAGATGCCGCCATCTTTCGCATCATTTCCTATTTCTTGTCATCCTTTCCATTGCGCAGGTTTGTCTTTCTACAAACTACTAACATAGACCATTTCCTCTGTGCTGCAATATGTTGCTACAATGTGAAATCCTCCAGAATAATACCAGTGATATAAGTAGCATTCTAGCACGGTGCTAATCAATTCTTAAAGGTGAACTGTCATTTCTACACAAATCACACACTCCCGGGGTTCTGCAAAACCCGAGCAACTGCTGTTGTGAGAATAAGAATGCTATAAGTCTTTATTTTTAAACAAGTTTTTTTTTTTTTTTGACAAAAAATGATATTTAAATAATTAAACGAAACATTTTGTATATTCATTTTTTTTTTAATTTTTTTAAATTTTATTTTTACAATAAACACATTTTTAGTTTTCGTTTTATACTGACTAAAACTAATAATTTAAACACCAAAAAGTAAATTTTAGTTGACAAAATTAAACAAAATATTCAAATATTTTGTACATTCATTTCTCAAGTCACATTCATTTATACAGCGCCTTTAACAATATGGACTGTTTCAAAGCAGCTTAACAGTGATAATAGTCAATTAAAGTAACAGAGATTGTTTTAGCTTTACATCAGCTGTATAGAATAAAGTTATTGTCCAGCTAAAGTTAGTTTTGATCGATTCACTTCCGTTGCAAAGATCATTAGTTATTCACTTGGGGGCCGCTAACACGACACAGTTCTAACAGAAAACCCTTAACGCGCTCCGGCCCGCTCAACAACAGTGCCTGGTGGCTCGAGAACGCAAACCTTAGGTTCCAAGGTGCAAGTCTTCTCCATCAAGAAAACTTTGTTTTTCATTGTGTTTTAGTGCATTGTTATGAGAAGGTTCACAATGTGTGACTAAAATATTATAATATCATTTATATATATATATTTAGATTAAGATTTTATATTGTCATATTTTCGCAAACAGCACAAGTAAAATCGTTAAATTTTCATCTAGCCTAGATGTGCATTTTTCGTCTCGTCTTTGTTATTGGTTTTCAATCAACATTTTTTTTAACACAATTAACTGAAATCATTCTTCGAATGGCTTGCTTTTAGTTATCTTTGCTAATTAAGCTGGAGTCTGTGAAAACGTTTTAATTTAAATTCCCACAAAAAATACAATACCAAGATTAAATGGAGCATTTTTCATTCCCAGTGAATGACTTCAAGTTTTGACCCCTTATCTGTGCACTACTGCTTTGCTCTCTCGTTCATCATTCTATTCCTCCTTCTCTCTCCCAAGAGAGGATCCTGGGTAGAGACAGAGAATAAGCTTCCTCTGAGAGATGGGCAATGTCATTATGAGCACAGTCAGCACATTTCATAAAACGATGTGCTTGCAACCCAGATAATGATATGAATAATCATAAAAAAGAAATGTAACGGTAGCATTCACATATTTATATATATATATACATATGGCTATTGACAAATATTCACCAAACAAAGCACGCACAGATAAAGAAACAGCTGTTTATCTGAACAATACATGTTTTCAACTAAAAAAAAACAGTCAGCTAATGACAAATTGTTCTTCACTCTTCATTATATCTCAGACACGCAGGCAAACTGCTACTTGCATCATCACCCATCGCCCAAGGTGAATGGCAGAGATGGTGTAGAATAACACTGCATTATTCTATCAATGCAACCCCCACCCCAAATCATTAGGCAGTATGTGGCTGGCAGGTGCCCCAGAGAGTTAAAGGAGCTTTTGCTGATGGTGCAATACACAATCGGCTGGTACTGCACACAGTCATAACACACAGCACTACAGGGGCACCTCTTCACCACAAAATCCCTGTTACATAATCGCACACACACACATGAGGCACAGGTACTAGCGGAGTTGACACAATTCAAATAAGCAGAATTAAGCTTGTTTTTATTTTAGAGGGCATTTTGTACTGCTACTTTCCCAGAACATGCGCACATTTTCAGGCAGAGGTTAGCGTGTAACCGGAGAGTATGCGACTCTCAGCAACTCTGGGCCTATTGTTTTGGTGTAACTTGACTGAAGCACAGCCTACGATGTTTGGGCTGACATAGTTTGAGGCTCAGGATATATTTATAGACATCCGTGTGTGTGTGTGTGTGTGTGTGTGTGTGTGTGTGTGTAGCTATTAATATATTCATTACATAAGCCTCTAACCATTGAGGAGTAAATTAACTTAGTTTGGTGGAAGATATTAAGTCCCATAATGTGAGACTAGCCATAGGGCTTTAAACGTTCATATGCAAAGGACTATTCACTCCAGCTAATACATGAGTAGTGAATCCTCTGTTTGTTACACATTATTTGTGTCTGTGCACATGAATGGGGCAGTATTGCCTATGGGCCTCCAGTTTTGAAGGCTGACATCAATTTGTGTATTTCTAGAGTTTATGGATGAAAATGTTTCAGTGTTTCAATCTTGCACTGCAAAGAGATATGCAATAGATTTGCTGTTTCTGAAAGTAGTACATGTGCTTGCTGAGTAGCAAAGAGTAGTGCTAAAGTCTTCAGGCTCACTTTATATTGGTTGGCTATATGGATGGACAAAATAAATGTGAGAATTTCAAGACCAACCACAATTCAGGATGCAAATATTACAATAAACAGCTGTTGCATTTTGAATGCTGAATATTCAAATATATTTGATTCACTCAGTGTACATCAATGGCAAAGTTTAAAACTTTAGTCTCAAATTTGTTTAAAAAATCAGCTGTTATTGGTTTTTTTATTACCAATACCGATTGTTTTTATCAAGATAACGATACTAAGCAAAACTGATTTTTTTAAATTTCTTCAAACAAAAAAGTAAAATAACTATTTTTTTTATTTTATTTTGTAGAATATACATAATGACTATAAACCAATATAATCATAATAAAAACAATTATAATGTAGGTTCTCTGGGTTAACCGATAATTAATAATAACACAAATATGTAACAATTATTGTTGTTGTTGTTGTTGGATTAAGGTATGAATGGCTGTTATGTAAAATGTTGCTTAATTATCGGTTGACCCCATAGCTGAATTATGTAAAATTCTGAATATAAAAATATCGATGAAACAACCAAATGGTTTATCTTAAAATATACACTGTTTATAAATTAGAAATAGATAGCAGAACTCAGTAGTTTAGCAAATCAGAATTAATAGTAATGTTAGGGTTTCAGAACAAACCTTGACCAGAATTTTGAGGAATATCGGTACACTGCTGCCTTGCAAACACTCTAATAAGAATATGATATCACGTCTGCCTTTCACATTGATGACAAAACGTCACTGTCCTACCTTTTCGAATGAAGTCCTCGATATCTTGATCAAATCCAAGCCGATGGCATTTGCTCCACAGCCCCATGTTGGTGGAGTTATACTGCCTGCTGCACTCATCGGCGGCGCTCATGGCGAACAGCTGCCGTCTGTTCCGCGCCAGCAGCAGCTTCTCCTCCCAGTGGTCCAGGCGCGAGCGACTCGCCCGCAGAGGGAGGCTGTTGTTGGGGATGTAAATAAAGCCCGGGTCCTTCCGGCGGCTGGAGAAACTTCGGCACCTCTCTCGGTACCTCCGGGCGTCCGTCTCGTACCAGTGGTCGGAGCAGATAGCCACTGCCAGCATCCCGAGCGCGCAGAGGGACAGAGACAGACCGGCGTAGAGAAGCAACTTCCCAGCAGCCATGCTCGCGTTCGCTCAGAGCCGCGTCAGCACCACAACAGCTTGGAGAGCTCCTCGACGTGCACCCGCATCCCGCCGGGCACGCGGACTGAGAGAACTGATATCAGTCGGTGCAGTGGAATCTGTTTCTATTGAAGACCTCGAGGCTCGAGCCCGACAGAAAATATAAGCCTTATTTCAAGGTCCATCCGTAGCCCTTCCCATCTAATACCGGTGATGAAACCAGACAAGACGATACAGTCAGGTCCTCGTTCACACGAACCAACCCTTAAAAAATAAAATAAATAAAAAAGAGGAAGATTTTTTAACCATTGTTATTAGCTATAGGCTAGCTGCATTAAAAGCTACAGTGCCATTAATTTTGGGTTTGGATTTGACCCCCCCCCCCCCCCCCCCCCCAAAAGAGCGGAAGTCAGAAAAGGTGTGTGTGGATATTCAAGTAGGCTATACGTTTTAATTGTGTTTGGCAAACGTTTCAGTAACCACAAAAGTTAGATTATAAGTTAGTCAGAGCGCGATATTTAAGTTTTGGCCAAACATGTGCTAGATAATTCGCGGTAACTATAGCAACAGTTACGCGCTTTCTGTTGCAGCCATCTAAAAATCATGATACTTCCAGGATATCAGGCCATTTGTCGTCATTATAAATGTAGCTACATCACAAATACAGCCTAACAGACAACGTAGGGGCCTAATTGTTTTTTTTAAGTCTTATGCATTCGTTAACTGTGCTAGTGGTCAAATGACAATATGCGTTGCTAGACCTATCCGTTGCTCTAAAAATGCCTTTAAGAAGTCGACCAATGATGACCAAGTGCTTTTGAATAATTTAAAAAGAAGCGAGTCATTCGTTCGCGAATCGGACTAGAATGTTCACGATCTATGTTTTCAATTCACAAAAAAGAACCAGATCATAAAGAGTCATTAGTTCGGGAGTTGTAGGCTACTACGTTTTTGGTAGGCCTATGCTACTTAATGTTTTAGTTCACTAAAAAGAACCAGCTCTTAAGAGTGATTCACGCACTGTAGGCTTCTCTTCGCGCGAAGATTCGGTAATTTCAGCGAATATTAGTAATGCGGGAAACTGTCTGTCAGAATATTTTATTTCCGTTCGCATAGGCGGAAGAATAGCCTATAACGACGCAATTATTTTAATTTTAATGACGGTAATTGCTTAAGGACCGTTAAAAGAAAAGAAATGGGTGAAAATGGTTATGTTCTGGTATTAAATAGGCTAAAACCAGTTCTTAATAAGAAAAGGTTTTCAGTTCCCAACCCTTTTAGGTTATAGATTTTTACTTTCCGGTTTACATATCTATTTCATAGAAATGCACAGTCGCGCGGCAGTCAGGTTTATTTTCTCATACATTCTCTCTGGAATAGGCTATGCATTGAACAAAACATTTATCACTGGCTGTTAAAAGATAAATGTAGCCTATTAAGATGACTCGACATTAATTCAATTAACTAAGCGTTATTTAAATCGAATTTATAGTAGGCTGATGATCACAATAGTAGATCATTCATGTAAAGGAATGTTTAATAATAATACATCTATGCTCTTATTGGATCCATTGAACGGGCCCCGTTTATAAGACTGATCAAGTAAATTAAATTCCGCACTCACCCCAATTGAAACTGACAAAACGGGTTCACTCCACTCCAATAATGGATCTCCAGACCATTTTGCGTTTGCAAAGACTGTATGATTCGCTATGCTGATATTCACTGCCAAATAATCCTATTCAACAGCGACACACGTTTATAAATGCTCTGCGCAGGAAATATCAAACCGTTCAACGACGCCGCATCTCAAAAGCTTCACGTTTAAACGTTTATCGATATCAGAACATTTGGCGGATTGTGCATCCTCCTCCTCGGACAATATGGTCCCAACATCCTCCGTGCGTGTTGCCTCTGTCTGTGAAAAACAGCGGTGATGTCATGCTGTCAATATGAGATGTTCATTGTTTATTAAAGCGGCTTCTTAAAGGAGTCGCATGCACTACTGCTCTTGGTTCCGTGTCGAACTGTAACTGGAGTAGCCTTGCTGGCATTCTCTCTTAGATTTACACTTACTGGAGTAAACTAGTGTCTTTCATGAATTAATAATCAAAGGTTGCAGAATCTTTCATTTTGTCATTCTGCATCACCAGAGCTATAAAATGATACTACACCAGACCAAAAGCCTTCCATAAAGGTTCGTTATTTGAAACCACTATACACTGTCCAGAACCAACAGCAGTCAGGTATATTGCTGAATAATGAATGAGAGTGGTGGCATGATGGCATCTGTGTGAGCGCAGTCAGAGAGGCTTTCTGTTTTATTGGGTTGCCACTGCCACAGCTTTCAGATAATGTTGGGGCTCTCGTGTTCTTTATATTTGTGTGTCGGTGTAGGCTATGTAAACGAGATTGATATAGGCCTATATATATATATATATATATATATATATATACATATATATGTGTGTGTGTGTGTGTGTGTGTATAGGCTATACGTAAGTAAAGATGCAGTTTTAATGGAAAATCAACAGTTGCAGGCCACTTTTTTAATATAGGCCTAAATGTTTTAGATAGCCTACACTGTTCAACTTTGATATGCCATTTCTTGGTTCATAAGCTAAATGTTTTCAGGTAACACAGTAGGTTCCATTTGTTCTCCCTTACATTAATTAACATGAACTAGCAATGAAAACAGTTCTAAAGCATTTCTTTAGTTAATGCTAATCTCAACATTTACTAATAAATTACGGCTTTTAAAATCAAATGTTGTATCTGTTTGTAAATGGACTTGAACCAACAATGAACAATTTGATAAGAATTTTTTTTTTTTTAACTGTTAACAAAATATAATAAATACTGAACAAATATATTTCTCATTCTTAATTTTAATTCACTAATTTTGTAGCGGCTAGCAAAAGCAAGCTAGCTTTAAAAGCATAAGATCCCTTCTTATACTGTCTATGATAAGATCCCACCCTCTTCAGAGCGTCTCCAAAGCCACGCCTCCTTCAAAAAACAAAAGCTTAATGGGAGATGGCGTTCATGTCTCAAAGCACATAATATTACAATAATCAACATAAACAAAGAGCACTGACCTAACCTGACTGCTGCAGTAAAATTTCGCCATTGATGGTGTTGCCATTGAAATGCGTAATTTCGAGTCATGAACCGCTCTGAGTATAACGCCACAGGTTTCCATCTCTTCCAAACTGCAATAGTATGACGTGAATGCAGCAGAGTTATAAAAATACATACGTCGACAGGTAAGTTGGACATCATATCATTGCATTCGGACCTAATGCAATGATTGGATGAATATTCTATGGTCCTACGCCTTCCACAGATATACATGTAAATACATTTAAACCACTTAACTTAGTGATTGCTATCAGGATGTGCAGAGATTTTCAACCAGCATAACAAAAAAAAGTTCTAGAACAAATCGCATACCCTATACCTTTAACGAATGGGACCTTATCTGTAAAGTTTTCTTACTAAAACAACATGCAATAAAGTGGACAAAAGAGAAGATTATTTGCATTACAATATGACAAACAAATATACGTATATGAAACATAAAATTTGAGATGTTTTGCATTTAAAAGTCAGAATTTCAGTTAAAGCAATGTCAGATGTGTCTTCTAATCTAAGTGAACAGAATTGAGGAAAACTCTTTAAGTGAATGCCATGTTTATGCCATGTTCTATCTAGGCGATAGCTACTATTGGCAGATATGGAATGTGGTAATTTGCAAAATGGGTCTGAAACGGCATAATATTGACTTGCATTGGATTGACTATTATTATATATTCAAATATGTCTTTTCTTTATTGAATTCTGTTGGACTGTTATTGTCTCTGGAACGGCATGAATGACAGCTTGACAGCTCAATTTTAATTACATTTTAAGGGAGGGAAAGTTTGTTTGGAACTTATTTGTAGCCAACACTGAAAACTGAACAATGTAATCTAAAAAATGCAGCCGATACACAAGGCAATTTGTCTTGTGCTATTTGAGGATGTGTTATCTTGTTCCTTTTTTGTCCTCAGAATTGTGTTAATAGATACATCCATTGGAATGAAAATAAAAACGTGATTGTCATGCTAATCCAGAGAGCTGTCCATCAATTTATTGATTTATTTATGTATCTCGGCTTCAGTGCTTATTTCTTTTTTAATATCTTTAGCGTATAACGCCATCTAGTGAACAAAGATAACACAGCAATGATTTTATGATTTTAATGTTTAAATGTTTTAGATAGATTTAAAATAAAATCATAATTGTATTTAATTGTCCAATAACCTCATGCTTAATACTTGACATTGTTGTTAACAACTTGTTAACGCATTTAATGAAAAAAACTAAGTTACCTTCATGTTAAATGTAGATAAATATGAAGAAAGATTATTTTAAATCATTAAATGATTACATAATCATAAACTATGTGAAAATAACCATAAACTATGTAAATCCGTTACGAAGACAGAACTATTATCCCGTCAAATCTTCGCATACGGAATGATTACGCAGGAGTACGACTTCCTGTGACGTACGAGACATTTTCCACAGTAAAGAGGATGCCAAAACAAAACAAACAAACGAACAAACAAACCGCTAAAAAGGTATTTCGAATCTATTAAACGTAATATTTTGCTGTGTTAAGATTAAGTCACGAACATAGACTGTCATGAATCACTGACTGAATACACGAAATCTCATTTATTTTGTAATGAAGTATCGTCAACGGCCAGGTCCTTTAAGCCGTAGTTTTTTTTTTTACAAATAAAGAAAGAAATCTGTAGCAGCACCAATAAGTCTTATTATTACAGAAAGATCTTCTCATTAGCTTTTATAATATTTAAGCCGGGAAAATTAGAAGTGAGTAAAATTAATGTTACTTGATATATTGAATGACATTTCACATATTACTGTTTTTAAGGACCTGTGAGACGCTAGGATAACAGGAAGTACTTGACCTGCTCCGCGCATGCTCATCTTTCATGTTCCCCAATGTGTGTTTGAGCGTATGAAGGTTGAACTGTTAACTAACCATAAACGAGTATTTAAACTAGTTATTGAATTGTCTGTATTGTTAAGTATCTAATGTCCACATGCCGTTACAATAAAGTTTATATTTTTGGACCTCACCTGCTTCGTTTGGGATTTTAATAAAGGGTAAGCAAACAATATTTGGATCAATTATCTGCCAGGTGTCTACAAAACAACTGCAGCCTCTTTAATAAAATGCACTAAATGAATTTAAAAATATGGAATTAAAATTCTATTATTCTGGAATTAAAAATATCTATCCATCTATCTATCTTCTCCAATAATGCATGCACAAGTCTTTTAACTAATGCATTTATCTGTGTGTCCTCTGTTAGGTGAAGATGGCTGGTCTATCTAGCTATGCCCTGCGCATGGCCCGTCTGAGCGCCCGAATATTTGGAGATGTCTCCCGTCACACAGATTCCAAGTCTATGAAAGTGGTTGGGTTTTTTAAAGAACCACCTCCGGCCCAGAGAAAAGAAGTGTATGACTGGTACCCCCCGCACAAGATTTACTATTCAATGACCCAGAAGCTCAGATATTTGGGGCTTTTCAGGTAGGCTCTGGCATAATATTATAGTGCACACATATGAACATTTTATCTTTAAATTCTTCTGTTTTTGTTGATGACATTTTTATGGTATTGTTTTAGGGATGAGCACCAGGATTTCAAGGAGGAAATGAGACGATTGAGGAAACTGCGGGGGAAAGGAAAACCTAAGAAGGGAGAAGGGAAGAGAGCCACAAAGAAGTAGACCAACACATTTCAGCTATTTATGAACGGACACTTGAGGATCTGATGAAGAAACTGAGCTAAATACCTGTATGGACAACGGGACATTGTTTGTAACAGTGGCAACAATATATTAGCAGAGATTGTGGTGAAAAAACAAAAACAAACAAAAAACAGACATCTGTGATGGAAATTAAATATGATTTTTTTTGTACATTTTGTATCTTCATTTAGCCTTATTTAAAAAAAAAAATGACATTGATTATGCTTTTCTGCAGTGTTGCCAATTTTCCTCAATGGAACATCCTCAGATTACCTAACCAACACATTTAGGTTCGTCTTTCTAAGACTACACTGAAAGAAAATAATTAGAAAATTCTGAAAGGGATAATAAACTATTAGAAAAAATTATGCATGGTTGAAATGCCATTGCGTAGCATGAAAACACAACAATTCAGATTGTGGACTGTTATAAAGAGAGAAAAGCACATTCCTAGACTACATACATAACATAATTTATATCAAAGTGTTACATTTGTGTCCACAAATCAATACACCATATATTGTAATTGGCCCATAATGGAAATTTTGCAGGAGCATGTTAGAAATGTTGCATTTATGTAGCAACAACGTTGATTATAGTTGGCATGCTATTTCGTAACTATTTATTCTGTCTATATTTGGAACCCAATATGATTAAGGTGATAAAATTGCATCTTCCTGCAAAATTTGATGATAAAATGAAAATCTTCCTCCAAGAATCACTGGTACAAGAAGGGTTCCTTAGTCAGTTCCTTAATCACTAAAATATTCTTGTGCAACAGATTAAGTTCCTATTTTTTGGTTTATTCTTTCAAACGTATTAAGTTTCATTTATATAGAGGCTTTATAATGCTCAAGGACACTATACATTAGCATATACACAATAGAGCAATGGAGGTTTACACACTTGTGTAGGTGTACACAAAAAGATCATGATACTGCATAAACAAAAACAAAACACTAATGCTATTCAAATACTACAATGAGAAAATGTTTTTGGCTAAATAATTAATTATGTAAAAAATTTTACCAAGGACCCATGCTTAACTCTGAAAAGCCTGACATGAAATTATAGTCAGAAAAAATAATTTTTGAAATGGACCAGTTCATTTAATATATTTGTCTGAAAGTTTAAATATATGCATTACGGCTTTGTTTTGTATCATTTGACACATCAGACTTTTATAAACCATGATATAGTGAGAATATGGAGCTTACACTCAAGGAGAAAACCTCAGTTTTATGCCAAAATATGCCATTTCATGCAGCTGTTGTTATTTGTTATCTCTTTATATTAAATTTTGATTTCATCAAATCAAAAACTGTAGTACATCAATTAAATTTATACAACAGTATAGCAAACTACAAACTACTATAAATATCAGTTGTTACTCTCTAACTCACAGTATATGTCTTAGTAAAGATGGTATTTAAATGCTTAGTTTTATGATCAATGCTTTATAGTTTTAAATGTGGCAGGCAAAACCTCATGTAATGCAATACAATGATTATTTGATACTTGTATTTTCTTTAAAAAGATATACGAATAATGATAAAAAATGTTCCTGTAAATGTTCATCTTGAAATATTGCTAAATTAATTCTTATGTTTACTTTATAAGAACATAAATATAATACTAAAAATATATTTTACTTACTAAAAAAGTGTAGAAGACTGTGAACATATGTATCAGACATGATACAGTATGTTTTGTACACATCTGGCCAAATTAGTCATGTTGGATACACTCTTTATAGGCAACTTAATATACATAATAAAGTCTATATGCAGAGCTTTTTGGTTAAAATCAGTTTCTATATTAAACGGCTGCCTTAAAATGGTCTACCAGATAAACTAATATCTATAATATAGGATCATTCAAGTTGAAAGACATGGCAGAAACAAAATCGTAACTTGTTCTGTTTAGAATTTACACTAATATTAGTGCATTGGTCGGCGTCCAGTATCCCCATTTACCCCTCCACGGGTTTATATTTGGTGAATCTGTCTCCCCCTCCTGTCTCGTTCTCTGTTTCTTTCCTCTATTTTCCACTCAGTTTCTCGTGGTTTAAAATGGCGGCGTTGAGCAGCGCCGAGTCCCCACCGCCCGTCTTCAACGGAGACAGCATGAACCGCGATCCGGAGCGGGACCCGGGACTGGACGAGCTGGGCGCGGGGCTCGAACCCGCCTGTCCCGGAGGAGCGGCGATCCACGAATGTCAACAGGACATTCCCGAGGAGGTACAATGGGGGAGTCAGGGTTGAAGGAGAGCTCGGCTGTAGAGCGGAGCTGGGCTGGATGGAGATGTTCAGGAAACACCGGCTGTAATACGGATCGTGGGGGGATGCAATGCATTGCAGGGGAGAGAGATGATGCACCAATATATAAGTCTACCAAATCTTATATCGTGCGCTTATGCATTTTCGCAAGGTGCATTTCCGAATGACGCCATTTATAATTCTCTCATTGCAGTTCTCTGAGCCAATGTTTATCAGAAGGCCTGTTCGTGTTTCATTGGCTTTATTTCCCCACCAGACCCCGCTGCAATGCATGCATTCATGCATGCTTCGTATCTCACCTTGCGATGCATCGTATTAACGGGAAACTACAGATGCAACTGGGAATATATTAACTGCTCGCGTGCATTGTTTTATCTCTTTTGTGTTACCTTCTGCGTTCGAATTCATTTACATTTAAATCTGCAGTGATGTCATTGTGCTCGTGCATGAAGCCCTGCGAACGTTCCATATTCATTTTTTGACCCCGTATTGCATTATGCTTCTTTCTTCTAAGCTGTCAACTGTCTGTCTGCACAAATCACATATGCTGCTATAAGGGGCCTTTGCTGTTAGATGTACACACTGGGGTATTACTAGGTACATTCTGCTCCTGGCTGGAACATCCAGTTTAAGTTAGTAGCTGTGTTTAGGAAAATGCTGGTTATTAGCTAGTTGACCATGTACAATGTTCCAGAAACCACCTTAAGCTGGTATTACCAGCTGGTAGTTGATCTGTTGGCTGTCTACAAGCTAGAAACCAACTGCAATGTTCCAAAAACAGTTAGACTAAGTGGTAGCTGTTTTTTTGGGCAACATTTCAGCTGGTTTCGGTTTTCTCTAGCTATCTAGAAACCATCTACTGTGTCAATTCCCTGCTACTGATTTAAGATGGATTTTCCAGCGGGGCATCCATTCATTCTGTCTAATTTGGAAAGTAAAAAAAAAAAAGTTTACACCGTCATGGAGCAGGTCACAAATTTGTTTATTCAGGAAACAGCTTCCCTATTTTGCTGGAAGACTAGTTGGATTAAAGGGCAGCTTGTGTAAGTCATCATTATATGAGTGCTTAGTGGTAATTAGATTAATTTTACTGCTGGCTGCTGTAACAGGGTTAGACTGTCCGATTATACACGGGACTTGTCTTGCTTTTTTTTTTTTTGGTAATAGAATGGCCATTCAAATTTGGTAATAACTATATTTACTTTAGTATTTGTTTATTTTTATTTTTTTTACTCATACTTTTTAGCACTGAATTCGCTATTAGGTCCATAAACCTAGTTAACAGTTGTATTGATGGTTAGGGCCATAACAACAAAGGGTATACTATACATCTGATCTTCCTGATAAACATTACTTAGATGGGTTATGCTGTGGCAGTTTCTTCAATTTATACATTGAGCTAGAATCTTGAATGTTTGGCTATACAGTATTTGTTGTCAGCTTGGTTTTACATTACTGACTTGAATGTTAATTCAATAATTCACCCAAAAATGTGTTTTTTTAAATCTTCACCTTCAAATACATAATTTCAATGAATAACAATTAAATTTTCAGTCTGTTCTTTATACAGGGCTGTTGTATGGCTTTAGAAGCCTTGGAATATAATATGGTATTTGTCAATTTGAAAGGTCTGGTTCCTTTCTATGAAATTTTATGGGGGGAAAAAACCTGAATGCAGTCTTCAAAAATTCTGCTTCTGTGTTCTACAGAAGAAAGAAATTAATAGATGTTTGAAATGAAATGAGGATGTTTTAATATTGATAGAATTCTCATTTTTGGGTGAACTTTCACTGTGGATGCCTGCAAGTATTTCATGTATTGAGCTATTTTAAACTGTCTTGGTTATGTTGCATCATGTTGGAAACACAAAGTATATTACCACATGGGGTTTGGTGGTTTAAAAGAAAGGCTTGTAACAAATGTCTGTTTAAATAACTTCCAGCAATCTTTGACTGCCAGGAGTTGATACTGGTTAGTGGCTAGACTACTGAAAAAGTCCCTAAGTTGTCACAGATGCCTTTTAGCTATTTCTTGCACTAATTTGACTAGTAGAGCCAGTTTATCTGCATTGATTTAATCAAGTGGCAGCTTGATTCTGGGAATGCAGGATTTTTAATCAGAACTAAAGTTAGATGCACTTAAATGTGCTATTTCATGGGGGCGTTGAGCCATTCCAAGTTTCTTGACAGACTGCTGGAAAATTGCTTCTCAAAATGGTGATCATAATAAAGTTTACTTGTAAAGCTTTGTAGCACTGTCAGATTGTGTTCACTTGGCTGGGACATTTTCCAACAAACTTGGAGTATTTTATGATGCTGCTTGTATTGCTTGGCAAAATTGAAAAAATGTTTATTGGCTTTTTAGAACAAGTACTTTGCTTGGATGTTTCCTTTAGCAAATGCTTGCAACCCATTGCAAAATAGGCTATAATCATAGTTTAAGTGCATGTCTTAACATTGGATAAAAAAATGTATCCGCCTCAATTGAGTGCATACGTTTTGTGTGTGCATTTTTAGAATTTATGCACGTCTTGGTGTTTCCATCATTTTTTTTTCTTTTTCTGCAATATCCCAAAATTCGCATAAAAATGTGAAACCGCTAACCGTGACCTCAGACACACCAATTGTTTTAAAATTGTGCAATTAAAATCTTCAATAACTAAAAATTGTAGTTTATCTCCTGACAAATGTCTCGGATGTTTAAAAATATTGACATTAGGATTGTGCATAAATCGTACATTTACAGTATCAGATCTGACTGTTAAAGGTGATTTTTTTTTTATTTTAAATTTGTTTAAGGGATACAAATAAAAAGTGTAAAAAAAAAAAAAAAAAAAGGTTTCCTGAAGATCTCCCCTGCTTCCATTGGTTAGATACAAGGATAGCCCCGCCCCCAAATGTACACCATTGGTTGAGCCAGTATTGTTTTGTCAGGTTGTTTGTGATGCTCAAACAAATGGAGTAAAGGCCTGCTCACACCAAGGGTGAGAATGATAAAGATACAGGCCTAGTATTTCCTTCTAAATATTAAAGAATAGCAGTTCACACCACAGCTATAATGATAACAGCACAGAGAAACAATATTGTTGCAATCACTTACATAATTCATTTTTTTTTCTGGCTGATCTAAAAACATTGACAGCCAATCAGAATCAATCCTGCTTTAAAGAGCTGGGGCATTTAAAGCAGCTGACAAAAACTGCAGCATGCACTTATTATAAATTTATATTGTGCGTTGGCATGGATGCTAATATAGCTATTGTTAATAATAATAATAATTTTGTGCTTGGAACTGGAAAAAGTATTTAACAAAATATAATGCACACTTCGGTTGAAGCATGTTGATGCAGTTTGAAGCTGTTTCTTTGCTCTGTGTTTATTAGATTTAGCACAGTCATGAGGTCTTTCTCATAAAAAGGAAGCTGGGGAATTTTGGTTTGCTAACTCTCATTTTCTTTGCAGATATGGAACATCAAACAGATGATTAAGTTAACCCAGGAGCACCTAGAAGCCCTTTTAGATAAGTTTGGAGGAGAACACAATCCGCCATCTATATACCTGGAGGTGAGTTGGCCCGACTGTCATGGGTGTGATGTGAAAGGTGTTTTACTATACCAAGAAAGTTAATGGTGATGTTATAAATGAAGTGACTAGAATTGATACCATCTATGGTTACAATTAACTTTTGGCCTTTGTTCCAAACTCTAGTGAGCAGCTTAAAAAGGCAGCATTTTAAGGCATCATAGGCACACTGCCAACACAACGGCTGTTCTAAAAGTTAAGCATCTTTAATATGTCTCGTTTGGTCAAATTCAGTCAAAGGCAGTATCCAAAGCATCCATCCCACTCTCCAAATCACTACAACAAGTGTGTGGACAAAGTGGGAGAAATTATTTGAAATAATTCCAAGTGTTAAATAAAAATCTCTTTTTCCTAATATTTCCATGTATGATTCCTAATTTTACCTATTGTCATTAGCTTAGCAACATGCTAGTGTAAAACTCTGTTTCTATGAAACGATAGTTGTTGCCTACATAAAACATTGTCACTCCATGACAGTTTAGATTAAAACTATTGAATTAATTCAAAGGAGGAAAAGAACTGATGGAAGTATTGTATTGAAGCAGTAACATTTCCCCTCTTGTGTCTGCAATAACCTCAGATCTTTATCCTCCAACAGGTTCAAAACATGAGCATTTATGTGAAACGTTCATAAAGTCTTAATGATATATTTCCTCCACGCTACAGGCCTATGAGGAGTACACTAGTAAGCTGGATGCATTACAGCAGCGGGAACAGCAGCTTTTGGAGGCTATTGGAAACGGAACAGAGTTCTGCTCCTCGCCGACACTCACCCTGCTGGATGTGAAGGGACCGGGTGCCCAGAGTAACCCCATCGCCCCAAACACCTTGGCTGTCCTGCAGACCCCCACTGACCCATCACGAGGGAATCCCCGCTCGCCCCAGAAACCCATCGTAAGGGTTTTCCTGCCCAACAAACAGAGGACAGTGGTGAGTTCCTGGATATTGTTTGTTGCTGAATACTTGGTACTGTTTTGGTTTATTTGTAAAAATGTCGTCATTTGATTACATAAAATACAATAGGCAATATTAAGATGCATGTTGTAATTAATTTTATTAAAACCCCCCCCCCCCTACTTTAGTAGTGTGTAACTAATATAATACTGGCTTTATGACAGAATATCAGGTAAGGGATCTAAAAAATGGGGTGAGTTAACCAGATTGTAGAGCGGCGGGAGTCCATGGGAAATTAGCGAATATAGGTGACCCCCTTTATTTTGATGATCTGCTCAGCTTGTCTCTTTTGGTTTAGCAAAGAGACGCGGCTGTATGAGTAGGAGCCAAGAAATCAAACGTAGCCACAGTCTCACTGCATAAAAGTTACTTGAGTACGTGTTTCATGTGTGCGTTTCAGGTTCCAGCTCGTTGTGGGATGACTCTGAGAGACTCCTTAAAGAAGGCTCTGATGATGCGAGGCCTGATCCCAGAATGCTGTGCGGTCTACAGGGTTCAGGATGGGTAATAACTGTTCTAAACCTCACTAGTGCAAAAACCAAGGTTATGTCACACTGCCAGCTGTACTTTACATTTCATGTCTGTCCCGCCCACATTAGGGAGAAGAAGCCTATTGGCTGGGACACAGACATTTCCTGGTTGACGGGGGAGGAGCTCCATGTCGAGGTTTTAGAGAATGTGCCACTGACGACCCATAATTTTGTGAGTATGATGAAACTGACCACAAGCTGTGTCTTAAAGGGGACCTATTATTCCCCTTTTTACAAGATGTAATATCTCTATAAGTCTCTATAAAATAGAGCATGTCCAATTTGCTCCTATTTGGGTGTGAGCAAAAACACGCCATTTTTGTGCGTGTACCTTTAAATGCAAATGAGCATTTCCGGAAGAGGCAGTTCATACTTCGGATACAAACAAAACTGGAGAATCTCACGCAGCCAAAATGGTCATTTTCTATTCTTGATTTTACTCCTCTTAAAGACATGTTGACCTCTTTCTCATCCACCTTGACTGTAATATATTGTGCTTTGGAAACATCCAGAAGCTTCGTAATAACTCAGAGGGTTATTTCGGTGATTAAACAGGTGCGAAAGACCTTCTTCACGCTGGCCTTCTGTGACTTTTGCCGGAAGCTGCTGTTTCAGGGCTTCCGCTGCCAGACGTGCGGCTACAAGTTCCACCAGCGCTGCAGCACAGAGGTCCCGCTCATGTGTGTCAACTACGATCAGCTGGAGTGAGTGCTCATGGGAAATACTTTCACTTCTGCTTTATCCATTAAAGGGTGAAATTTGCTCCACACATTGAAATAAAGCATGTAAATAATATTTAAATTATATATTAAAACAAAGTTTCTGCCCAAGTTTATTTCTCCTATATTAATATTCACTGTATTTGGAATAATTTGCATCTTATATGGTTTTGTGCTGTGGGTAATTAATTATGCATAATATATTTGTTATTATTATTCATATTTTTGTTCAGTTTACTGCTGGCATCCAAATTTCTAGTGCACCACCCCATTACCCAGGAGGAGATGTCATCAGAGGGCACGACACCCGTTTCAGAGATGTGCCCCTCCCTCCCTCCATCTGAGTCCACTGGGTAAGAATTTAGTCCACTTCTGTGTATGTATATGTGTATGTGTGAGATTTTTTACATATGTTTTTGAAAGACGCCGCTCACACTTACCAAGGCTGCATTTATTAAAAAAAGACAATAATATTGTTAAATATTTTCTTTTCTTCTATTCCTGTGATGGAAAAGTTGAATTTTCAGCAGCCATTACTCCAGCCTTCAGGGTCACGTTTCAGAAATGTTAATATTTTTTGTGGAAACTTTTTTTTTTTAAGGAATATAAAGTTTAAAAGAAGAGCATTTATTTTGAATTTGATCGAAATTTTGCCCAAAAAATTTATTAAATTGCAAGTTTGCAGATCAGTGTAGTTACTGCTGTGTGTCTTTTACTTGAGAAATTGTAAGGGTCGCCTCAAGTGAATATACTGTAGTGCGTTAGTGACTTTAATCATGCACTTAACAAAATTTCATTATGCTCTCCTTGTCTCCAGGTCTCTTTGCCATCCTACTGTGTCCCCGTCCAAATCCATCCCTATCCCACAGTCCTTCAGACCTGGAGAGGAGGACCACCGCAACCAGTTTGGCCAGAGGGATCGCTCTTCCTCGGCCCCTAATGTCCATATCAACACCATCGAGCCGGTCAACATTGATGTGAGAACTGGACATTTGACCTGCTGATAAATATATTTTAGACCCTGTCTAATATGTATTTAAAATAATTAAATAATGTAGGTCCCACTATAATATAAAGGTGAACTATTAAGTAATATTACTAAATATTAACATTGATAATATTTGATGTGTGCTTTTATTTTAGATGCATTATATTATTTCTTTAAAATTAATATTATTTATTAATCTATATTAAGTGTTACAGTTGCACTGTATCACCTCCATACCGTTAGTTTATTATAATCTTGTTTATATAAGTGTCTGTTAATATAAATGTTTATTATACCACCAACAAATTTACAAGGTACATTTGTGTCAAAAGTTACAATTGCCCCAGACTCCCCTAGTCCCTGCTAATCGGTGTTATTCCTGTACAGGATTTGATCCGTGATCAAGGCTTACCGAGGTCAGATGGAGGTAAGGGCTGTATGAAACAGAAAACGTACACTTTAAGACGCACTGAATTCAAATGGCTTTCCGTCATCCCATGTCTTTGTGCTATCTTTGTGTCATTGGCCTTAGAAGTTTGGGACAGCTGTTCCATTTCACCCTGCCTGCTAGTAAAGCTGACAAACAGGCCTTTCTCTCCCCTGCCCGCTTTGTGAATTGCTTCTGCCCTTTTCTTTATCAATAGCGGCCTGCTGTAAAGTACTAATTTCTAATCCGTGTTCTCAAAACCTGCCCCCTGTCCTTTCTGTTTCAAAACATCTCCCAGAACATTTAAGTAAACATCCGGTCATCATTTACTCACCTTCATGTTGTTCCAAACCCGTGCGACTTTCTTTTTTCTGTGGAACATAAAAGATGTTTAGAAGAATGTTCTAGCTGCTCTTTTCCATAAACCAAATGTAAATGAAAAGCATAAAAGAAAATCAAACACGTTTGGAATGACACAAGGTGATGAAATGATCACATGATTATCATTTCTGAATGAACAACCCTTTTATGGACGTATACAGGAATAAATAAAAACTGGCTCTGTAATTCACTTGATCATCTCTAAATGAGCTCTGAGAGTAGACACAGGATTTTGGGTAGTGGGTGACAGGAAGTGCACCTGAGCTTCAGGGGCCAGTGATCCCGTGTCTGTCTCTCTCCCCCCTGCAGCCCCCTCGCAACACCCAGCCCGCTGCTTGAGGAAGAACCGAACACGGACCTCAAGCCCCCTTCTGTCCTCCCACCCCAATGAAATTGTCTTTGATTTTGAGCCTGAGCCAGTGTTCAGAGGTAGATAGGCCTTTGTGCGTGGCTGTGTCCCACACCTTGTCTCGTCCTTTGCATGTCTGTGTCTGTCTGTCTGTCTGTCTGTCTTCCACTTGTGTGTTTTGTTGATGTATTTCACTCCTCCCGTTTGAATTCTCACTTTCTCTGACACACACGCTTTAACTGAGCTTTGAACTCCACTCACTTTTCCTTAACTCACACTACAAACTCACTTAGTAAGGCACAAATTGTGCATACGATATATCAAATTTAGACATTTCAGATGTAAAGGTCCCTCTCTTTCGGTCAGTTTTGTATATTTTAGTGTGCATGCACATTTCTAAATTTAAATCACCTTGGCCATTATCTAAAGCTCACTTTTAGTTATCTTTAAAAATAATTTAATTACACTGTTAAATGTTATCTTTAGCCAATCTCAAAATTTGCATTTCATACTATACATTATAATTATTTTATTTGTATATATATATATAAATTTATTCACTTTTTAGATAAAATAGTATTGAATTTTAATATGAGCCATTAGTTATTGACCATAACTTGAAAACAATTATCAGCTTATTGTATTATCCTGTGAAAAAAAAATTTGTTTCATCTAACATTTATATTTTATTTAAATTAACAAAAAAATTTGTTTAACTAGATTTAGCTAACAATGCCAAAATGTTAATATCAGTGCATCCTTACTTCAGCGTACATATCTGTTTGAGATATTTTTGGGGATACTTTTAGATTTTGGCTTTTCGGAAAGAGTTGCAAAGATTTGCTAGTATACTTCTATTTGAGGCATACATCGCTCACAGCCCCGTTTCACACTGCATGGGCTGTTTCCTCTCCCTCATGTGACCACACAAGATTTGATTCCTTTCCTTCTGTCTTCCCTTCTTATTCTGTTTCTTTCTTTCTTTGGCTCCCATATTTCCTGTTGAACTAACTTTGTTTCTCGACCTCTTGCAATGCCAGGCTCCACCACAGGCCTGTCGGCCACACCTCCTGCCTCTCTGCCTGGTTCCCTGCCCAATGTGAAGGTGTCGAAATCGCCGTGCCAACCGAGGGAGCGGAAGCCATCGTCTTCATCTGAGGACCGCAATAAAATGGTAAAGATTTTTTTTTGCCACATTTAGTCCAGGTCTAAGATCATTTTAATCTATTTTGTCTAATATTTTGCTCTGCAGAAAACTCTAGGTCGACGGGACTCGAGCGATGATTGGGAGATCCCAGAAGGTCAGATCACCCTGGGACAGCGGATAGGATCTGGCTCCTTTGGAACAGTCTACAAGGGGAAGTGGCACGGTGGGTCCTGTGAGAATGTTAACAGCATTTGGACTTGAAATGCACAGAAAAGCCTAAATGCGTGTCTTCGTCTTCCTCACAGGTGATGTGGCGGTAAAGATGTTGAATGTCACGGCCCCCACTCCACAGCAGCTACAAGCCTTTAAAAATGAAGTGGGTGTCCTCAGGTAAGATGAGGACTAAAAATGCTCATTATTTCAAAACAGGGACTGTAAATGAAGGTTTCAGGTGGTGGTCAACTGATATAGCTTTTCTTTGTTTGTTTTATTATTATTATTATTATACATTTTATTTATAGGCGCCTTTCTTGACACTCAAGGTCACCTTACATCATCATCAACAACAATAACAAAATTTAAAAAGCAATGAGATAGTGCAGTTATGGTCAAAGGGAATAAGCTATTCTAAACAGATGAGTTTTGAGTTTGGATTTGAAAAGTGAGAGAGAGTCAATTTTACGGAGGTCCGGTGGAAGCGAATTCCAGAGCTGAGGAGCAGAGAAACTGAAAGCTCTACTCCCCATAGTAACAAGGCGGACACGGGGAACAGTAAAATGAATAAAAGAAGAGGATCTAAGAGTACGCGTGTTTGTGGGTATATGGAGGAGATCAAAAAGATATGAAGGGGCTAGATTATGAATGGCTTTGAAAGTAAGAAGAAGTATTTTGTAGTTGATACGATAAATAATAGGGAGCCAATGCAGCTGTTGTAGGATAGGAGTGATGTGATGAATAGAAGGGGTGCGAGTAATGATACGAGCTGCTGAGTTTTGGACCAGTTGAAGTTTATGAAGAGTTTTATGTGGGAGGCCAAACAAAAGGGAATTACAATAATCTAAACGGGAGGTGACTAAGCTGTGAACAAGAGTGGCATTGGAGTGCGGCGTGAGGAAAGGACGCAAACGGTTGATATTACGAAGATGATAATTACAAATACCATTGCATTATTTTTTTATTTAATGTTTATTGGAAGAAAATAATCAAAAGGGTTTTTAAACTATATTGTTGGTTCCAAGGTTGCAAAAAAATCTATTTATTTTAATTGAATAAAATAGTTTAATTAAAATCATCAATTAAATATAAAGTAATAAAATAAAATTTTATTTGACCTAAGATTGCCTATCAACATGAGGGTTAAGCACTTTGTTTCACTGACCATTGATTTTATTGAATTAAGATTTTCCTATCAGTGATGAAACTTGAAACAAAAAAGGAGAATATTATTAAAAACAAATTGTGCATTTCATAATCGTAAATGTGTTTTTATACATGTAGGTTTAAGTTGGAGATTAACATTTAATGACCAAATATATAAGGTTTACAAATAATGATTGAATTTTTGTAGTCTCGTGTTTTTGAGTTCAGCCTATGTGCTGCCTAAGATTGCCCAATGCCAAAACATTTTCGGTACCAATACCAGTAAAATTTCAGGGCTCTCTGTACCAATTTCGGTATCATGACAAAAACACACAACTACGCACAGGAACGTTTGAAAGGAGCCGTCTATTGACCCGATATTTGGTACTACTGACCTAACCCAAACCCTACTTCCGGTAAAATTTAAGTATCGAATTGGTACCAAAGTACCCCTTAGAGCTGCCAAAACATTGTTCTACCAAAGCTTATTGAAAAATTCTTTATCTCCCGAAGGAAAACCCGCCATGTGAATATCCTGCTCTTCATGGGCTACACCACCAAACCCCAGCTGGCTATAGTTACACAGTGGTGTGAAGGCTCGAGTCTCTACCATCACCTGCACATCATCGAGACCAAGTTTGAGATGATCAAGCTGATTGACATTGCCCGCCAGACGGCCCAGGGCATGGAGTGAGTGTTTAGGAGTCAAGAATCCATTTAGTCTTCTGGCTTCAATAGAAAGAGTGAAACATACTGCCATCATGATACTAAATTGTTCAAGTTATAATGCATGAATTTAACACTTTAAAAAAAAAATTTATCCACAGCTATCTGCACGCCAAGTCCATCATCCATAGAGATCTGAAGAGTAACAGTATCCTTTGTAATTAACGACTGATTTGCTGTAAAATGTCTTATACAAAAATACAGGTCACTTTTGATAGGTATATCAACTTAACAGTGATGTGCAAGCCTATGTTGCGCGTACATACGCTTCTATATTAGCCTTAACACCACCTCCCTAGATATCTTTTTGCATGAGGATCTAACGGTAAAGATTGGTGATTTCGGTCTGGCTACGGTGAAGTCCCGTTGGAGTGGCTCACACCAGTTTGAGCAGCTTTCTGGCTCTATCTTGTGGATGGTGAGTCAAGGCACTTGTACTAGCTACGAGTATGTCTTTTGCGCCGACATTTGCATCTGGACTGACTCATTGGTCTTCTTCAGGCTCCTGAGGTGATCAGACTGCAGGATAAAAACCCATACAGTTTCCAGTCGGATGTCTACGCGTTCGGCATTGTGCTCTATGAGCTCATGTCAGGGGCTCTGCCTTATTCCAACATCAACAACAGAGACCAGGTGAACCTCTCTTATCAGTGCACTTTTTTTTTTACTTTTCCCCAAAAAAATGTTGTCTAAATTTGATTCATTACATAATCATGAGTAGTACTTATGCCTTATCATCAATTTATAATGTTAATGTATGTGTACTGTTCCAGTAGTACGATGTCAATGGCATAAATCAAGTCTTTACTCTGAAGGATTACTGCAAATATCTGAATATTGGAAAATGTAATGAGCATATCTTTCCTATCCAGATTATCTTTATGGTTGGCCGAGGTTACCTTTCCCCTGACCTGAGCAAAGTGCGCAGTAATTGCCCAAAGGCCATGAAGAGACTTATGGCAGATTGTTTGAAGAAAAAGCGAGAGGAGAGACCTCTTTTCCCTCAGGTAATGTTGTGAAACCTGTCTGACTTCTGCTTTCTCCAATTTGCCTGCCATCTGTCAAGGGCATGTCGAAGTATGTTGCCACAAGATGGCATCAGAGTGTGCACGCGTGCACACACACACACACACACACACACACACACACACACATATATACGGTGTGTGCATAATTATTTGGTGATATAAGTCGATAATCTGATCTTTTTTTTTTTTTTTTAAGTACATTTTACCAATTCCAAACCACATCAATCTTAATTACTACTATTAATTGTGTATATAATCCTTTATAAGTGATATATAATTGTTAACGAGGGCTGGAAGTGGAAAAATGCCTTATTCAGATAGTCATAATTAAATGGCCATGAAGAAGGATGTAATACTATAGAAATTGTAAAACTAAGGGTTGACCATTGGACAAGAAATGGTCACTCTGGGTCAGCGGGGTCACAAAAAACATCAGTGCTCGTTCAGGCATAACTTTATACCATTAACATATAGGTAATATGCTGAGGAGAATGGGTTTATTCTATTAAGATATATTTAAATATATTAGATTTTAAAATATACTAGATTATATATATATATATATATATATATATATATATATATGTTATTTTATTTTATGTATATATCATCTATTTATGGCAGATCCTGGCCTCCATTGAGTTATTGGCACGCTCTCTGCCCAAGATCCACCGCAGCGCTTCTGAACCGTCCCTTAACCGCGCTGGCTTCCAGACAGAGGACTTCAGCCTGTACGCCTGCGCTTCCCCCAAGACACCCATTCAGGCTGGTGGCTATGGCAAGTACAAATAGACAAACATTGTTGTACTTTTTGACTTGAATTGCATTAATTAGTATGAAAACTGATACAAATCTGTCTTTTGTGTCCCCTTTTAGGTGAATTCTCAGCGTTTAAATAGTGCTGCAAATCCTACCACTCCATCCCTTGTCAGTTTTTACGACGTCTTGTGTTCCTACGGTGGGTTCATCCATAACACAGAAAAGGACTAGTTTTCAAAGAATGTGCTGTTTTTCTTCCTCTTTACCCGAAGAGCTACAGCCTCAATGGAATTGATTTAAAATAAAAAGATCTCTGCAGGGTGTCATTGCTGAATTTACAAAAATGTCATAAACATCACATAGGACAACTCGATAATGCAGCGTACAACAAAAAACGACTGACGTGAGACACCAATGCCTGGTCACTGGGGAAAAAAAAAGCATAGATTGTGAAGGGGGATACAAATATTTTTCCCAAGAAGGATGACTGGGGTTGGGATGAATTATATTGGAGCACAAGCCCCGCCTTCACTCCGCCCCTGGAGGTGAAGAACACACAGCATTGGCCAATCAGAAAACAGGGTCCATATTTGGACTGGTGGCATGGAATGATGGAAAAATTGGCATAAGAGCAAGGACGTCAAGTTGCCGTTGTGGAGAGGTGCTGGATATCAGGAGATAACTTGAATGATATTTAGAAACGTTTCTTTCTTTTGCAACGAGTTTACGTAATGTTGCCTGTGGCTGGAGTTGCTGATAATAATGAAAAAAATCTACAGGGTCATATGTTATAGATAAACAGGCCCAATATTTTTTTATTTTTTTTTGTTACAGGCAGTTTGTGAGCTGGGGTAAATGAAGCAACCATTGAAAAGACCTCTTTTTTTATAAATATATTCTGTAGGTTCTTTGCTTTTAATTTTTTGTCAAGGCAAACTCTAGTATCTTTTATTTTACATGTCACATCCCCATGAATGCCCCACGCAAAGAAGCCTGGGTAAATGTTTTTTAGACTCTTTTGGTTCGGCACAAATTCCATCAGACATTTCCGAGGTGGGCAAAATCAAAGCTGTTTCTGTGCTTCTAGAGAATGTGATTATTTAGTTTTATTTTGTTTCGCCACATTATAGTAGCCGACGTCATGTTTCTGAATAAGTCAAAGGTCATATTTGAAGTTTATTGTAGAAAAAACCCACTGTATAAAGCAAACACGAAGCCTTGTTTCAGATGTGGGCGTATTTCAGATGTATTTCTGTATTTTTCACTACAAATTTATGCTTAACTGTTGATATTAGAAGCCATTCCTTTTTGGCCATAATGGTTTACTGATGTGTTTTTTTTTTTTTTTTTTTTTTTTTTTTTTTTGAGATTTCATTCATGACTCTTTGGACCTTGCACCACTGGATTCATTCCAAAATGCTTGTTCACGGGTCTTTTTTTTTTCATATAGTTTTTCTTGTGTTATAGACAGGCAGGCCTGGAAAGTTACATTAATTTATATTGCTTTAATTTTATCACTTTTTTGTTCTGTGTTGTTTCAAACTCTGAGAGAGGTGTGTATATGTGTGTGTGTGTGTGTATGTGTATATATATATATACATATATACATACACATTTATTTTCTCTCACCCATTCTGTGATTTGCTGAAATGGACATTAAGCAGTCTGTCTGTGCACTTTGTATAAATGATTGATGCAGATAAGCAATTTTGCCTTTTTAAAGACTTATATTTTGTCATATGAAGAGGTTAAAGCATGGTTACCGGATTGCAAAATGAATGAAAATTGATTTCAAAAGCAGGCAGGGCCATAGGACACTAAAAACCAAAGCTTAAACCAACCTTCTAACGTCATCTGTGTCCACCTTCGCCATTGACAGAGAACGGTTATCTGGATCTTCGACCAAATCGATTCACCCTATGATTCAAACTGGCTTCCTCTGTTCCTGCTCGCAAAGTGCGACAAAGCGGCGGCTCTTCGTTTCACGTTGGCCCAAAGACTTCTGCGTCAACCCTATAGCATAGCTTTGGGCTGTAGTGACACTAGCACTGTGTAGCCCTGAAGTTCGCCTAGACACTGTGGACGGTGGAAGTGCCCTCGTAGGAATGCTTTTCATTATTTCGGCCTCTTCGTATTGAAAAAAAGTGGCTCCACCTCCTTTTTTTTTCTTGTACGAAATGACGCATTTTTGCTTTCGGCTCCACAAAATGCTTGATGTTGCACATATAACTGAGGCTCTGCGCTTGGTTCACCACTCGTGCTCTGTTACAAAAGCGAGGACACGCGCTCCATCTTCTTGCTTCTGTTGAGATGGATTTATTTATTTTGAGTCTCTTTTTATTTTTATAAGGATGATGCTCTGTGAATTGGTTCTGCCACTTAAACTTGCCATTAAGGAGAGGAGCTCCATGAATCCTGTTGGTTGTGACAGTGGTCACTGTTTTCACATGTATAGTTTCCGACAAGACGTTTGAATGGACTTGTTCTCAGATTAAGCTGGCAAACTTATCATGGGTTGTGTATGGAGATAGTAGAGGTGTATTTTAAAAGTGCTGTATTTATTTTCTATGGGAATGTTACTGAAGAAGTCGGACTTGCGAAGGACTGATCCTTCTTTATTCTGGAATACTTGGGGACGTACTTGATTACAATTCGGTGAGGTATCCTCTAAAACCATTAGTCTTTCACTATCCAAAACCACATTTTATTTGCTTTTTAAAGCCTTCACCAAAAACGTCCATATCACATTCCTTTCTGTTGCCTTGCCTGCACTTTAAACCCCCACCCCAGTGCAAGTTCATTCAAGTGAAAACTATCATACAAATGTTTGGGAGACTCTTTTCATCTGTAAATAGCTGTACAAAGGAAGTACTGTCCGTTTGCTAGCAGGCATGGAGATAAAAAACAAAACAATGAAATGACTTCAAATGTTTCAACTTAAGAAATGACAACGGCTAAGAAAAGACATTTTGATAGATGAAATTCTGAGAAAATATTTCTGTGTAAAAATATTTAAGACTGTATTATATAAAAGGAAAAAGAGCTTAATGTATTTGTTGTGAATATGAAAACTGATATATTAAAGAAGTGCATGAAAACTCTAATGCTTTTGTGTGTTTATTTTCATTTAATTTGAAATGCAAAAGCCGTCACATTTAACAGCGATCTTGACACTGTATTCACCTATATAATGGCTTTTTTTGGCTTACAAAGTGTTATCTGACATTTAAGAAATATTTTCTATAAAAGCGCTTTTGGAAAGTTTGGAGGAGGAGTTGCGTTTCTCTCACTAGTTCTGCCCACTCTTCTTACGGGCCCTCCAGATGCTTTGTTTCAGATGCTTTGTCATTTTATGTAGGTTAGGTTACCAAACAGACGATCTCATCGCTTAAGTAACACAAACTTTGTCTTTTTTTATCTTAAGAGGAAAAAAGGCTTTTTTCTGTATTTTGGAAGCAATTGAAAACTAAATGCTTGCTGCAACATCCATGGGTAAGTACAAATACAAGTCTAAATTCATTTTAAAGGAAAGTGAATATTATTTATAATTTTCGTTCATTTTCCAGATTTTATATATTATTTAGTGTGATATATTCATGGTGAATGTATGACCTTAGCAAATCACTATATTTCATATTTAAACGTTGTATCTGGATATTTTTTCTCAAAAACTGAATATAGTGCAACACTGCTCTATTTATAAGTAAAAATAGAGTTGACATTCTCAACTTTTCAGGATTTGTGACTGGATCCTGCATATCTCCATCTCTTTCAGATGAGCGTGGGATGTCCAGTTTCATCTGTCAGGAATAAAAAAAAAGTCAAAATGAACACAAGGTATCAGTAGGAATAAAATGTTACTGCATTCATTAATCCATTAGTATACGGTTTTAGATTTCTGAAAAGTGATTTGTGTTGTATGTGAAAAGCTTGAAGTATTACAAATACGAGTTAGTTATATACATAATGCATGTTTTTTCCCCCATGTAAACCTCAGAGCGCTCCCTGGCTAATGCACAGCGGTGTCAGAGCATGCAGTTAGAGCAGACCCTGCATGCACTGGATGCACAGTATCAGCCGGAGTACAGAGCGCACAGCAAGTGTTGAGAAGATCCCTGGACCACCTCGGCAGCCGAAGTGCTGTCAACAGACCTTTGGCTCTGCCTTCAACCTCCCCTTCTTCCTCAAACCAACCCAAGCGGGCACCCTTGCAGTCCTGCTGCCCAAACCACATTGTGTGCTCGAGCTGCATTAATCTGGACATTTACAGAATAACAAGCTGCATTTTGTAACCTAAGAGTACATTTTTACTGAATATGAATAAATCTGTGGCCCATTTATATTAGTACTAAATGGAATCGGAAGGTTGGATACTAGTTTTATGGTTTGAAGCAGTTCTTATTCTTAAGAGTTTTATGTTATTGAATCCTGGGAAATATACTGACCTGTCACAGCTGCAGATTCAGTGGCTCCACCCACTTGCATGAGTTTGACCTGCGACCTGCTTGTAGAGCCTGTGAAATACACATTTAGCAAAGCATTATCTTCCAAATGCAAGTGTTTTTTTTTTCATGTCACACAAAATAGCAGATGTATTTCACAGCAAAATGTTCATTAGAAAATAAAGTTGCTATTTATTTCAAATTTGTCATTTTTAAAAGAGTTGCATTGTGATGTTGCATAAATAACATTTTTGTACATGGTGTACACAGTCATTTAATGTCATTTAATTTCAGTAATGACCTTTTTTTCTGTCATACTATAAAAAAACTTAATAAAAAATCATACATCTTTAAGTTGTGTTAATGGTCATTCATATGAATTAATTAGATACATATTTTAGTTGATTATGGTATGACTATTCCACTTGTCATGACAAATACAGAGCACAGGGTGTCTCTCTCGTCCTGATATGAGGCTCAAATTGAGATGAGCATTGATGAAGTCGGTAGGACCCTCCAGCTGTGGATTATGAATTGGTTTTTGTGCTAGGAATTATTGATTAATTTAAGTTCTCAAAACTGACCAAGCTTGAAAACTAGTTTATTAGTATTACATTAACAAAAAACAAAACAGTTTTGTGGTTCAGAGGCTAACTTTTTGCTTTTCCGACATTAAAGTCTGACATTTGATTTCCTAATGTTTCCATATAACAAAAATAACCCCTTCAAGCTCAGTGGAGTGGGACAAAGCCTTGTAGTTTTACATGCCAGCCTTGATGATGTGTTGTTTAAACACAAGTCTTTGAACAACAGAGACCTGTTTAAATCCCGCAGACGGAGTAATTATTTACCTTTCTAATTCACACATGACCCAAAAACAAACCATGCCTCGTCACAACTTCTGTGGTGCAAAATATAATAATTTGCCTTCCCAAAACTATTCATAAAAACCCATCCAAAACATCCTTTAATTCAATAGACTCAGTGGCTCAGTTGATAAAGTGTTGGGCTTTAATCAAGAAGTTATGAGTTCTAATCCCATTCTTGCTTATGTTAAATTGTTGTGATTATTTCAAACAAAGTATCCAAAACACCAGCTCTCAGTGTGAAAGCCACAGTGGTGCAAGTGGCTAAACACATGTTCTGTGACGGTAAAGGCGCGCTGAAGTTAAGGTTCAAATCCCATCTCTGTTTGCTGTCCCTACAATTTAAATAAAATAGTTATAGATAGTTGTTATATCAAACAAAGTGTCCAAAACACCAGCTCTCGGTGTGAAAGCCACAGTGGTGCAAGTGGCTAAACACTCGTTCTGTGACGGTAAAGGTGCGCTGAAGTTAAGGTTCAAATCCCATCTCTGTTTGCTGTCCCCACAATTTAAATAAAATTCTTATCGATAGTTGTTATATCAAACAAAGTGTCCAAAACACCAGCTCTCGGTGTGAAAGCCACAGTGGCGCAAGTGGCTAAACACTCGTTCTGTGACGGTAAAGGTGCGCTGAAGTTAAGGTTCAAATCCCATCTCTGTTTGCTGTCCCTACAATTTAAAAAAAAATAGTTATCGATAGTTGTTATATCAAACAAAGTGCCCAAAACACCAGCTCTCAGTGTGAAAGCCACAGTGGCGCAAGTGGCTAAACACTCGTTCTCAGCTGACAGGTTGCACTGGAGACATGGGTTCAATCCCCACCTCGGCATGATTTATTGTAAAAATCCCAGGGTTCCTCCAGGTGAAAAGTCAAATATAAGTTCCAGCACATGTCTCAGCAAGAGATCTGTGGCTCACAGGTAAGAGCGCTGCCTCACGGGTTCAGAGGTTGCTGGTTCCATCCCAGCCAGATCTCCGCGATACGAGTGAATGGTGTATGTATGAAGGGGCGGGGATGAGTCGGGTCCCCCCCCGAACCCTGTCACAGTGTCCAGCAGCGGTTATGCTTCTTGATACAATGAAAAAAATTAAATTAGCAGACTAAAAAATTTGGACCACCATCCCTTCCCCACCTATTTAGGTTCCCATCATTTGCTTTTTAAAGGGGTGACCCTCCAAAAAGAAAATGATGGGAACCTACATGTTTAGCACAGTAAAACACGCACATACATTACCTGTCCATCAACAGAAGTCCATCATTACAGTCAACGTCTGTCCACGTCTGTCCACACATCCCAGAGCTCTGCTTCTGATGACTGGACGCTCCAAACACATCCCGTACTCTGTAGAGGAAACATAAACACAAACATTACTACATACTGAATAACTAGTCTATATAATAGTTAGGCTAACTGTAATTGACTACATAAATTCAAGTCCTAAAGCTGTACAGTGTAAAATATATAATACATATGCTGAATCAATAATAATATTTGGGTTCAATCTACTGTTCTTTTAATTAAGTTACTGTCTTACAGGCCACAGACCTACAGGAACATTGCATAGAAACAAACACTGTTTGTGACAGTCTGAGTGCTGACCAAAAAAGACAGAACAGATGTTGTTGTTTTTTTTATGGAATTTTTACATTATTTGGAACTTTTAAGGTTATGATTAGGTGTAATTCACTATAAACAATTAATAGAGAAAAATAAGATGACAAATCTAAGTGTTATTCCAACAGATTATAGGTAATAGGTAATAGATTATTATCTAAGGTTAAGCCTCGCTCACACTACAGGAGTTTTAAAATCCTAACCGATTTTGAAATCTGGTTGCAGCACACACTTAAGGAGAATCTTTGCAGATTTTCTTACCTCAAATCTTAAACATGCTCACACTACAAGATTTGAAAATCGCGGAGCATCACACACTACACAATAGTTATTAAGATTCGTGCCAGAGGAAGCGCCCCACGTGATCTCACGCAACACAAAATATCTGTCCTTCATATCAAGTCATATTCGTGAAAAGATTGCCGTGACCATCCACTCTGACACCTAACATGTAAAAAGACACTTACTTTTTTTTTTTAAGTAAAAAAAATAAAAAAAATAGTTGGTTGGGTTGAGTCATTGAGTATTAATGATATGCACGCACACACACACACATATATATATATATAAAATGTTTTCGGTGCTGATGCGGTGACGCGTTCATGTAACATGTAGGCTAAGGCGCTTTTTTTTTTACAGAAGCACTAAAAGCTGTCACAAAGAACCGGCAAAAGTAATAATTTTGGATATGTCAAATATAGCAAGGAGACATTTTAATTGTTTATTAATTGTCGGCTGCAACGATAAAGCATAAGTAGGCCTATAAAGATAAAGCTAAAGAGTGGTGAACGCGCCAGAGAGAAATGCACTTTTCATTCGGATTAGCCTACATAAGAGAGCAGTCCGTTTTCTTTCGTTTTGAATTGTTCTGTTTAAATAGATACTGTATATCTTTCATAGATATATATGTGTCAGGTCTGTGAGGCAAGTAGGCAATCAATACGCTGAGTTTCGGTGCATTTATGAGATGAGCTCCAGTTCACACGCTGGCGCCTCCGTGTCGTGATTATATAGGCCTATCGTCTGCTATATTTAGGCCTACTTCTTATTTATTAAATCCAGGTATTGGTTGATGAAACATTGATTAAAATTAAAATACAATTAATACAAAACGAAATTCACTTTAAAGAAAGACTTTGTGCTTTCTGTTTGAGGTCTGTGAAAGTTTTAGTGCTGCTTTCAGAGCGGTCATGTCAGAAAGCATTGTTTTTTCCTCATAAATGCGAACACGAAAAATACAAAAAATATATATTTTATGTTCTGTTGAGAGCCAATCCTTCTTCATCCGGTGGGTTGTATTACTTTTCGTTTGTGCAGTAGGCTAATTCACAGAATTGCTAAAAAAAATATTTTGCCACCTAAAAGTGAAAGATGTTTTGTGTCACGTACGTCTGTTACGGACTCATATTAAATATAAAACGCATGTGTAGACTTTAGGCTATATTTTTATGGATATATAAACGTTTCAATATTTAAAAGCATTTTCTGATAATTTATATTTCAAGTTTTGACTGCAAATCTCCTGTCCATAACGCTGGAATTGAACTGAAATCTTGCTCATCCCGATAAATATCAAACATGTTTGATATGATCGGGGCAAGCCCGATTTGTGTGAGAGCAGATCGGGAGGTGCAAGATTCGATCTGTGAACGCCTCACATTACCAGATAATCTGTGCCGAACATCGGAACCGATCGAGGTCATCGACAAGATTTTTTCTCCGATTCTCGGGAGGGGGAAATCGGGCATAAATCGGCCTAAAACTCCTGTAGTGTGAGCCAGGCATTAGACTGCAATAACAGAAAAAAACACGATTCTTACTTCATAATATGAATATCAGAGGGCAATTCATTCAAAGATTATAAAGGCAATGCAAAAACAACCGATTCATTCATAATTCTAAATGTCTGAAAGTGAGAGGAAACAAGAGAGCAAAATGTAAACAAAGTCTGTGATAAACCTCCATAGTCTTCATAACTGTCAAATAACAAGACTGAACGTTAAAGACCACAACAAAATGAAGGCGTTTTACTTCACGTTCGTTCATTATATAATAACGATAAATGATAACATTCAATGATAAAAATATGAATCTAAATAAACTGACATGAGCCCTGCCATGAAATATCCGAAGAAAGCAACAACACACAACAGCTTAAAAACTTAAACAATGACTTAAGAGCACAGCGTAATGACTAAAACTCTTAATAAGATAATTCAAGAGAGAAGCACTTTATCTGTAGTTTACTTACATGACAGTTGAGTCGCAAAAATCTTTGCTTCCTGAACTTTATCGCAGCTTGTGTCGGATTTGTTTGTTTATGGGCTGAAATATGTGTCGTTGAGTTAAAATACTGTCATCTGCAGTTTATGTAGTTGAAACGGTCTGCACGTGTTGTGGCCACTGTAACAAGCGTCATGTTGTCAAGCACTAGAGGCTGTCAGACTGAACCTGAAACTCGGTGACGCCGCCTAGAGGAGCGGATGAAAAACTGCACTTCAGTTTGGAAACGACATGATCGAGGTGGCGACCAGTTGTAGGTGAGGCTGAAATATACATTTCATATATTTGTGCGAAAAAGCACTGATTTTGTCACGGTCTCGACCAGCAGAGCAACATGGATCTACCAGTTTTATAAAATGAACCAGATGAGCTCTCAACTGATGGGGTAAAAAGATGAAATGTGTTGAACTCAAAGGCACGTGCTCAAAATGTAAACCATAGGTTTACCATAAAATACGGTTCGATTTTCTTTTTTCTTCTTCTTCTTTTCTCGTTTTGTTGTTGTTGTTGTTGTATGTTTAAAGTAGGTGATTGTCTGTCTGTAGTTATTTATAATGATATACATCATGTTTGTTCACAGTTATACAATGCCCTCGTGTTGTTGTGTCAGTTAAAGAGGTTTAAGTAGGCTAGTATTTATAATAAAGCATGATTGGGTATTTGAAACATATGATCAAACATTTGATCAAGACTACATTACTATTTTTTTTATCAAAATGACTGTCTAAATCTATAAACCAATGCAACTGCTGATATTACGACTAAAACGTGTCTAATAGTGTCTATTTACTGATTAAACAGGCACAGATGAGATCAGATCAGAATAGTGTGTCAGTTGCTCCCCCTTGTGGACAATAAGTGTGTCTGCAATAATATATAATGGGTTTTAAACACCTGCACATGGTAAAAGCTCTATGTCGCTTTCACGTTGTGTAGTAGAGAATGAATTTAATTGGGAATGTAAGGGTAGAAATCCACGGACATTTACATTTCCACACTGCAGATAAACGATAGTAATACATCAGTTAGTTCCGAAGTTGATATTCATTCCAACAGCATTGGGACTCTTGTGTCCGAGTTCCAGACAGACTGTCAGATTATTGATGGAGATTTCACATTGACTCTTTCTGCAGGTTACATCGAGATGCCAGTAGTTGGCGATAAAGTGACATTCATTCAGTAACCAAACAAGTGAGTGACTCAAGAATCATTCATTCAACTGATTTGTTCAAAACATGATTAATTTAGCCATTGCAGGCATGTTTGGCCATGGAGACAAGTAATCTGCAAACAGGTCATTAATGATAAATTATTTGTCCTACAATTTGTTTTTACTGACTAAATACAGCATTTATGGGATCCGTCTGGGAAATAAACTCGGATTTTTTTTCTTATTAGATGACTTTTGTTGTAGTGGATCTACAGCGATGACTGTTTGTAGTTCTCAACTCCAGGAACCACAGTGCTGCACATTTTGTTTGTCTCTCTTATTTAATATCAGTTTTAGTTCATGCAGTTCTGAAAAGGTGTTGATGATTTGAATCAGATCAGATGTATTAAATAAGGGAGACACAAATGTGCAGTGCTGGAGCAGGATCAAGAAATACAGGTTTGCATGAGAACTGAATCATGGGAGGAGGATGAGTCTGTCATCTCTGGGTGGAGGAAGGTGGTTCTTCACCAAATCCTCACTGATGAAGCATTGCTTGTACTCAATGAAGTTGATTATTGGCCTGTCCCAATACCCACACTTGCAGTCTTGGCCACTTGACAGGAACTTAGGTAAAGTTTTAGCATGTACGTTAAATGAATTAGATATTACATACAATTTGTTAGTTAAACTTAAAGTGCACATTTTGTTGGTGAAAGCTTTGTAAAATCTTTACTTAAGTTAACACCACTATGATGTATGTGTGCCCCATTGAATAATCAAAAATTCCACACACACGATCTTCACGAACACTTGGGCCAAATACAGTAAATACATCAGACTCAAGTGCTGGTATTGGGACAAGCCCTATATTTAGCATGTCACCTTCTGATGATGTCTGTATGAACTTAAGTCACCTAAACTGAGGTTTTTAAACAGCATGTGGAAAAACAAGACGTTCTTACCGCTCACAGTTTAGAATGTGTCGGTGATTGTCCATCGCCTCTTCTGACTCAGGGCGTACGAGTCTTTTTCTGTCTGTTCGAGAACACAAAAAAGGTGGTGAGTGGGAAAGTGGGTTTAATTCTTCGTTTTAAATAGTTAAGTTGACGACACCTGCTGGTCAGATAAATGTAATAAGAATGCAGTGCAAACATGTATTGACACCTTTTACAAACCGATTGCAGATGTTTTCATTGTTTAAAAAAAAAAAATTTACAAATCATTAAATCCCATTAAATATGAGGTGTGAAGTGTTTTATTAATTTGTAGGGCTTGTTTTGTGTGTTTTTAAGAAGGCTTGGCTAATCAGACCAGTAAAATACAATTAACTTTAAAGGGCACCTATTATGGATTTTTGAAAATTACCTTTCATGTAGTGTGTAACATAGATCTAAGTGAACGAAAACATCCTGCAAAGTTTTAAACATGAAAGTTCACCGTATACAAAGTTATTGTCTCTCAAAAGTAAGAGTCGACTCTGAGTCGTTGATATGAATCGATAGACGAACGATGCTTTTTCTCTTGTCTAGATGACGTCAACTTGACAAGTTATTTGAATAAGATACGCCCACTTATTGCGCTCGTAGACGCCAGGGAAACTTTAACATCACGGCGAAGAGACGCTGTGTTCTGAAGTGCGACGCAAAAGTGAACTTTTTTCATCTGCCCAGGGAGGAGCATTTGAAGACTACAGTTCATATATACAACTACACCACAGAAGTACACGTTAGCCCGGACCTTGTGCTTTGTTCGTGTCATTTTGAAGATGATTGCTTCACAAACATAAATGCTGTAAAATGTGGATTCGCGAGCCGGCTGATATTGAAGGAAGGTTCAGTACCAAGTTTATTTGGACCAGCTTCCTCCTACGAATCACAACCTGTAAGTATTATTAATATTAATAATTGTTGCTTTTATGTTTTATGTAGCATGCTCAATAATTATTTTGTATGTTGTGTACGCACAGCGCAGCTTCTATAGTCTTCAATGTCAATTGTATTGAAATATGTGAAGTGTTTGTTGTTATTGGAGTTGTTATAAAGAATAGAGCAATACATCGTAGTACTGCATTATCAATATGTTTATGCGTTGGGCTAACGCAAACAAAGACTGAATGTGCTTTTACCACTGAACTTTGGGGCCTATGGTCGCTAACATAACTTAAATTCCTTCTCTTATTTTGAACTTTTTACTACAAAGCGGTGCACTATAATCATTATTGTAACACAATGTAATTGATAAAAGCATTGTACACTGTACTCCGTGTTAACCAACTGACTGGTTGTTGACTCCGTGTTGACCAATAGAAGTATTATCTCTGTACACACCGCTAACATTTGACTTATACACACATTGTCAATCACAACTGACTGGGTCATCTGACCAATCACCGCAGATTAGCGTCACGCAAAGGCGGGGTTTGGAAAAATGAGTCGTTGAACGATTCATATGGGAGTCACTGAGCAAACCAGGTAAAAATAAATGCATATTATAAAACAACAAAAGTGTTTTTTGTCATTGCATGCTTGTA
This sequence comes from Semotilus atromaculatus, assembly GCA_031834385.1. NCBI lineage: Eukaryota > Metazoa > Chordata > Actinopteri > Cypriniformes > Leuciscidae > Semotilus > Semotilus atromaculatus. Next base: position 49,304,288 of record JAULUF010000009.1, read on the forward strand.
AAACTGTTGTTGGGGACTCCCAAAACAATATTAGGAACATTTTAAATGCCATAATAGGTGCCCTTTAAGTTTACCTTTAACTTTCACACTCCATTTTTCTGTTTGTCACTGAAACTGAACCTAGACTATAAAAGTGACCTGAGATCAGATAAAAATCATATTAGCTGCTGGTTCATGAGTTTACCAGGTTTAACGCCACCTAGTGGTAAAACAAATGTTTCTAAAAAGTATGAAAGTTTGGCAGCAATCAAATGCCAGTTTGACATGTGCTCTGAACCACTGATTCAAAGAAACGATTGGTAAAAGTTTCAAAGCTGCATGAAGCAGTGTTACATATAAGAGCTGTAGACTCACCTGTGTTAGAGTCCGACATGTCTTGATCACACTCCCTTACTTTCCCATCTCTGCTCTGCTGTCCTATAAATAAATAACATTAAAAATTTGCTCAAATATAGTAGAAACAATGAGATTATTTCATACAAATAAACACAAAATAATGCAAGAAATTATTAGGTGAATCATATTTATAAACCTGCAAAAATTGACAGCTTGGAAAAAAAGATGCAAAAAAATTAAACCGTCTAAGAAATGTCTAGACAAAAATGGTTCGTGCCTCGTCACAACTTCTGTGGTGCAGAGGGTAATCATTTGCCTTTAAACATGAGAGTCTTCAAATCCCAAACTGCTGACTTTTTCCTTCAAATGAAACAAAACTCTCAATAAAAACCCATCCATAACAGCATTAAACTCAACAGACTGAGTGGCTCAGTTGATAAAGCTTTGGGCTTTAATCAAAGAGATTTGAGTTCAAGTCCCACTCTTGCTTATATTAAATTGTTGTGATTATATCAAATGAAGTGTCCAAAACACCAGCTCTCAGTGTGAAAGCCACAGTGGCGCAAGTGGCTAAACACATGATGTGTGACAGTGAGGGTGCGCTGAAGTTAAGGTTCAAGTCCCACCTCAGTTTCTATCCCCACAATTTAACTAAAATAGTTATCGATAGTTGTTATATCAAACAAAGTGCCCAAAACACCAGCTCTCAGTGTGAAAGCCACAGTGGTGCAAGTGGCTAAACACTCGTTCTCTGGATGACAGGTTGCACTAGAGACATGGGTTCAATCCCCACCTCGACGTGATTTATTGTAAAATCCCAGGGTTCCTCCAGGTGAAAAGTCAAATATAAGTTCCAGCACATGTCTCAGCAAGAGATCTGTGGCTCACAGGTAAGAGCGCTGCCTCACGGGTTCAGAGGTTGCTGGTTTGATCCCAGCCAGATCTCTGCGATACGAGTGAATGGTGTATGTATGAAGGGGCGGGGATGAGTCGGGTCCCCCCCCGAACCCCGTCACAGTGTCCAGCAGCGGTTATACTTCTTGATACAATGGAAAAAAATTTTTAGAAGACTAAAAAATTTGGACTACCGTCCCTTCCCCACCTATTTAGGTTCCCATCATTTGCTTTTTAAAGGGGTGACCCTCCAAAAAGAAAATGATGGAAACCTACATGTTTAGCACAGTAAAACACACACATACATTACCTGTCCATCAGCAGAAGTCCATCATTACAGTCAACGTCTGTCCACACGTCCCAGAGCTCTGCTTCTGATGACTGGACGCTCCAAACACATCCCGTACTCTGTAGAGGAAACATAAACACAAACATTACTATATATAGAATATCTAAACCATTCAAATTAAGTTAGTCTAAATACATGCAAACTGACTACAAAAAAAACAAGTCTTCAAGCCTAAAAAAATTCGTAGCTGTGTGAAAATAAGTATGTTGCAAAGAATATGCCAATGATTTCTTCTCAGTTTAAATGATGCTATTATTTGAATTACAGTTTTACAGGCTACAAAAGGATAAGAAGATTAAATCGGAAAAAAGCCAACTTTCCACCCTTCAGTGTGAGAGCTGACACTTGATGCTTAAAAACTGAAATTGTAAAGAACTGCCCAATGGAGTTATAACTTTAAGATGAAACCTTCCTTGAAACCTCCTCCCTAACAGTTTTGATTAGAAGAAAAGCACTGCAGCTCTACAAAACACTGAAGCAGCAGACACACACTAACACACACCAACTGATTCTATTAACAAACTGGATTATTACATACAGTACGACACCTAACAACAACAACAACAGAGATAAAACCACGATTCCCCATTATTCTACTAAATTTAACATAAATCAGAGGACAATTCATACGAAGGTTATACATGTAACACATGAACTACCGATTCATTTGTTTATCTAAAGGTCTGACAGTGAGTTCAGCAAGAGTGCAGGCTGTAAACAAAGTAATCTCATGATGCTATTAATTCAATCACTGTTTTACAGGCCACAAAATTATGAAAACACTGAACACACAGAACTAAAAACTAACTCCCCATTCAAAGAAAGCCAGACCTACAAAACACCAGAACAATATTATAAATGCTATGCAAAGAAAACCAACTGCAAAGTGTCTAGTCACTGCTCTTTACTGTATTGTGTCATGCTTGTAGTAATATTATGACATTTTAAAGGCAGTGTTTTACTCTCATATAAGTTACCAGTCATAACAGGAAGTAGAAGAAGAGAAGCATGAAGCAGCAGGAGAACATCAGAGCTTCACACAAGACACAACTCCTGCTGACTCTAACACACATCCAGAAACGACTGCAATATCAACCGAGTCCTTCTTATTCCACTTTATAGTGTGAAAATCAGAGGGCGATTCATTCAAAGATTAAAAAGGTAACGCTACAACTAGCGATTGATTTGGAATATAGGCAAAAGACAAAAGAAATTGACATGATGCTAAAAGTTACTTACATATGAGTCTTGTGACATAACGTACTCGGTTCCCTTATTTTATCCGTCTGTGTGTCGGTTTTATTTGCAGTTGAACTATAATATGTGATGGTAAAGTAACATTAAGAGCTGTCATCATCATGTAATCTGCAGGATCTGCACGTGTTGTTGTGATTGTCATCAAACGTCATGTTGTCGAGCAGCAGAAGCGTCAGACTGAAGGAGAAACCCGCTTCTGCCTCCTAGTGGAGCGGATGGAAAACTGCACTTAACGTTCGTATTATAGTGGCGAGATCACGTTTGAGAATCATGAAGCAGCAACAGAAACATGTTTAAATCCCACAGATGCATTGGCCATCATTTACAAGCTCTGTGGCGCAGAAAAGAATGGTTTCGCTTTGAATGAGAAAGCCTGGTCTTGTGTGTGTGTATATATATATATATATATATATATATATATATATATATATATATTTTAACAGAAGAACAGAGAGGACAGAAGAAAAATCCCATTTAAGTTAATTGGTTTGCGACGGTGTAGTTTACACAAATAACCACAGGAGGGCGAAACAATTTTAAGTTCATTAGGTTTGATTTGCAGCAGTGTAATTCACACAAATAACCACAGGAGGGCGAAGCGAAAATAATTTTAGATCGGACTTTTAGATCGGACACACACACAGATACTGATACAGTCGATACAAAGAATAACTTAAATGATAACAATAAATGTATTATAGCGTATATTTAGCGAATATATCAGTTTGCATATTTCAATGTCAAATAGTAACTCACACATGACTCCTATAGAAACAGAAAACATGTCTATAAGAATAGATCTGGTTCTCTCATAATTTAATAATAAATCTAAAGAAATACTTAGCAAGATGTATTGTGTGTTTATTTATTTGTGGACCGAGTAGTCAATGAACTATCAATCAATGATGATCATCTTTTACCCAGCTTAAACATACGCTAAAATAAACTTTAAATCTAAAACAACATCATTGCATCACAATCTCTGTGGTTCAGCAGGTCGTTGTCTCCATTACCAACCAGAAAGTCCTGGTTCAAATCCCACATTTGTTAAAGTTATTCATCAATTAACACAAACCTCTTGATAAAACCTGTTCAAATTACTCACCTTCTCAGTGGCTCAGGAGATACAGAGTTGTGTTTCAATCACAGTGTCCTGAGTTCAAATCCCACTATTGCTGACTTTCAATAGTTCTCATTAGACAAGGTGTCCTGAAAAAATATGAGTGAATGGAGTATAAGTGGTCATGTTGTTTAAACATGAGTCTAAGAAGAACACAACTACAACAGAGACCTGTTCAAATCCGGCAATAATAGTTTACCTTTCTTAACAATAAAAATTCACACATGACTCAAAAACAAGCCATGCCTTGTCACAACTTCTGTGGTGCAGAGGATAATCATGAGCTTCAATCCCAAACTGCTGCTCAGTAGATAAAGCGTTAGGCTTTATTCAAAGAGATTTGAGTTCAAGTCCCACTCTTGCTTATATTAAATTGTTGTGATTATTTCAAACAAAATGTCCAAAACACCAGTTCTCAGTGTGAAAGCCACAGTGGTGCAATTGGCTAAACACATGTTCTGTGATGGTAAAGGTGCACTGAAGTTAAGGTTCAAATCCCATCTCTGTTTGCGGTCCCTACAATTTAAATAAAATTCTTATCGATAGTTGTTATATCAAACAAAGTGCCCAAAACACCAGCTCTCAGTGTGAAAGCCACAGTGGTGCAAGTGGCTAAACACTTGTTCTCGGTTGACAGGTTGCACTAGAGACATGGGTTCAATCCCCATCTCGGCATGATTTATTGTAAAAATCCCAGGGTTCCTCCAGGTGAAAAGTCAAATATAAGTTCCAGCACATGTCTCAGCAAGAGATCTGTGGCTCACAGGTAAGAGCGCTGCCTCATGGGTTCAGAGGTTGCTGGTTCCATCCCAGCCAGATCTCCGCGATACGAGTGAATGGTGTATGTATGAAGGGGCGGGGATGAGTCGGGTCCCCCCCCGAACCCTGTCACAGTGTCCAGCAGCGGTTATGCTTCTTGATACAATGAAAAAAATAAAATTAGCAGACTAAAAAATTTGGACCACCATCCCTTCCCCACCTATTTAGGTTCCCATCATTTGCTTTTTAAAGGGGTGACCCTCCAAAAAGAAAATGATGGGAACCTACATGTTTAGCACAGTAAAACACGCACATACATTACCTGTCCATCAACAGAAGTCCATCATTACAGTCAACGTCTGTCCACACGTCCCAGAGCTCTGCTTCTGATGACTGGACGCTCCAAACACATCCCGTACTCTGTAGAGGAAACATAAACACAAACATTACTACATACTGAATAACTAGTCTATATAATAGTTAGGCTAACTGTAATTGACTACATAAATTCAAGTCCTAAAGCTGTACAGTGTAAAATATATAATACATATGCTGAATCAATAATAATATTTGGGTTCAATCTACTGTTCTTTTAATTAAGTTACTGTCTTACAGGCCACAGACCTACAGGAACATTGCATAGAAACAAACACTGCTTGTGACAGTCTGAGTGCTGACCAAAAAAGACAGAACAGATGTTTGTTTGTTTTGTTCAATGCATTTTTTACATTATTTGGAACTTTTAAGGTTATGATTAAGTTTAATTCACTATAAAGAATTAATAAAGAAAAATAAGATGACAAATCTAAGTGTTAACGGGTCATAGGTAATTATTTAACAGATTATAGGTAAGTTAGAATGCAATAACAGAAAAAAACATGATTCTTACTTCATAATATGAATATCAGAGGGCGATTCATTCAAAGATTATAAAGGCAATGCAAAAACAACCGATTCATTCATAATTCTAAAGGTCTGACAGTGGAGGAAAAAAGAGAGAAAAATGTAAACAAAGTCCATAGCCTTCATAACTGTCAAATAACAAGACTGAACGTTAAAGACCACAACAAAATGAAGGTTTACTGCGTTTTAGTTCACGTTCGTTCATTTTATAATCACAATAAATGCAACATTCAATTATCAAAATATGAATCTAAATAAACTGATAAGAGCCCTGCTATGAAATATCTGAAGACAGCAACAACACATAACTACTTAAAAACTTAAATAATGACTTAATAGCACAGAGTAATGACTTAAAGTCAATTGTTAATGCAGAGAGAGAAGCACTTTATCTGTAGTTTAACGTTACTTACATGACAGTTGAGTCGCTCGCGTGACATCTTTGCTTCCTGAACTTTATCGCAGCGTGTGTCGGATTTGTTTGTTTATGGGCTGAAATATGTGTTGTTGAAATACAGTTTATGTAGTTTAAACGGTCTGCACGTTTTGTGGCCACTGTAACAGGCGTCATGTTTTTGTTTTTAACAAGCGTCATGTTGTCAAGCATCAGAGGCTGTCAGACTGAACCTGAAACTCGTTGACGCCGCCAAGAGGAGCGGATGAAAAACTGCATATCAGTTTCGACCAAACGAGCCGTATGACGAGCCAGCTGATTCAAAGTTGTATCAAATTAGGGTCACTCTATATTCCAAAACGTCACGCATATTTTAAAACTTTCCTACTCAACTAAAAGTCCTATTTTTGTTAAATGCAAGAAAGGCAAGCAACAAACAGGTGATCATCGGCTTGTGGTCAATAAGTGTATCAGCAGCATTAATATTTGAAACGACATAACCGAGGTGGTGGCATTATAAGTGAGACTGAAATGTACAATACAGTTCATATATTTTCTGACAAATCTATGATTTTTAACGGTCTCTGCTCTGTAAAGGAAATCATTCAGAGTACAAGGATCAGAGCCGGCGCCAGCCGAACGCTGATGAGGGGGCATCTGAAATACAGAGAGTTCACATTAACGCACGTCACCACTTTTTGCCAGTGTCAATATTATCCCCACCACTTTTTAAAACATCTTCACGGCACGGATGTACCAATACAAATTTAGCGGTTCAGACTCAACCTTTACCCATTGAGATCCAGTGCTCTCTCTCCGGAGTTGGAAGCCCGCCCCACGGCTGCTTCTGCTCCGGAAGAGGCACAAGTGCTTCAGCTGTCTAGTTCCGAGGAACTAGATGTGCTGAGTATCGAAATGGGGGAAGAAGAAAGTGCATGAGGAGCTGGTGGAGGTATTAACTCGAGCTGTGTCTAAGTTGAACATTGAATGGCCAGCTGAGAAACAAGGCGCTCAACACAAAAGCCTTTAAGACAAGTGCTTTCTCACATCTAGCACAATACCTCCACCTAGGGGAATTTTTTCCTGATTTTCACAAAGAATTATCAAAAACATGGATTAAGCCATATTCATAAAAAATCAAAAAACTCATATCTCGCTCTGCCAACCTCGCCACCCTCGGTGCCTCGAGGCGCAGCGGTTTCTAGCAAGCTTCCGATTCAGTGTCTCAAAAAACATGCCGCTGCTTTGGACTCGTGCCTTCTGAGGAGGGTCGAAAGTCAGTCAAATCAGGTTTTTCCTGCCAATATGCTCCAGGTCACCGAAGTGACGACTTTTATCACACCAGTGGCTGGTTCCCTTAGTAGATTATCTGTCAGAGTGGAAGATTCTGCCAAATATATCTCAGTGGGTCCTGCATATAGGAGAAAAAGGGTACAGAATCCAGTTCGGTTCTCATCCAACACGCTGCAACAGGGTGTTACTCACATTGGTACATCCAGAGCAGGCTCGGGTGATGGAACAAGAAGTGAAAGCACTATTAGCAAAAGAGGCTATAGAGTTGGTTACTCTGGCCAACAGAGACTCAGGGTTCTACAGCCGGTATTTCATTGTTCCAAAAAAGGATGGGGTCCCATTTTAGATCTTCATCTTCTCAATCGTTCAGTCAAGAAATTGAAATTGAAAATTCTAACGTTGAAGCAGATTGTGACTCAAATCAGATCCGAGGACTGGTTTGTCATGATAGATCTGAAAGATGCTTACTTCCATGTCTCCATCCTTCCACAACAGAGGAAGTTCCTAAGGTTCGCTTTCGGGGGCAAAGGCTACCAGTATCGGGTTCTTCCATTCAGTCTAGCTCTATCACTAGCTCTATCGGTCAGCTCTATCACTAGTACAGAGAACCACCTTTCTTGGTGTCGTGTGGGATTCAGTGACAATGAGGGCCATGCTCTCGCCTGCTCATGTCGCCTCGATCCTCACAGTTGTAAAAGAGATAAAGCTAGGCCAGTCACTCACTGTAAAATAGTTTCAAAAATTGTTGTGTCTGATGGCAGACATGTCCAACATTATACTGTAGCGAATTAAACCCTTATCAGTTTTAAGGTGTCCTGTAACAGGACACTGGGTTCTGCCAATGTTGGCTCCTTTGTGATGTTAGTTTTGGGGAAATTTCGTAGACCTTTGTTGGGAGAGTGAGTTTACTGGATTATTCATTAAATATAATGAATAATTACTGTGTGTTTGATTGGTCCAGATGCTACAATACTGGTATTGAGGCCCTTACAGTGGTGGCTCAAGACCAAGGGGTTTTCTCCGAGGCGGAACCCACTCCGTATGATCAAGATAACATGGCGTTGTCTCCGTGCCTTGGTTATATGGAGGAAACCTTGGTTTCTATCCCAGGGTCCAGTGTTAGGAACTCTTTGCCATCGAGTTTCGCTCTCGACAGATGCTTCTCCTACGGGCTGGGGAGGGGTAATGGATGGTGTTGTGGATTTCCTGCTGCGAGGAGGTTGCGTCGCAGAAAGCTGTTTCATGTAGAGACTGAGGGACTGTTTGCGCATGCGCAGTGTGTTCGGAAAAAACTTCCTGTGTAGTTAATAGTTGGATTTCCACTGACAGTCCGTGGTCTTCATTATTCCTTTGTGCAACAGTGTGCGTCGGTGATGATGTAAGTTATGTGACGAGTAGATGTTGTTTATATATGTGAAGGTGGCGTGAGTTATTAATATTACTGGGGTAATATGTTTATTTGTTAACTTCAGATGTAGCACGCGTTACTGAACCCCATGAAACAGACGCCCGTCATGTTTCGTTAATTACCTCACGTTTATTTCCTTATTTGACTGTTTATTTAGCTGTGTAGCCTTTGTTCATTGAAGTCGTTATTATATTGACGTTAATGTGTCAAATTACAGCTGAATAGCTAACAGGGTTTTCCTGGTTTAGTTTGGTCACGTGACCTACTTGTAGCGCGAAGCTGTGGTGTTGTTTAATGATCCTACCCTGACCCCTAGCGGTGATTTGCAGTATTACATCTTATTCATATCTGCTGTAATTCATGTTATTTCACCATTGATGTCATTGAACTTTAATTAGTATTAATATTGTTTTACTGTTGTTGTCTTCTGCAGGCATCACAAACCACACATACACATATTGCAATGCCCTGTAGAGTTGTAAGAGGCCAATAAAGTTATTTAAAGCAAAGAAGTCGCTGCATCTTCTCTGACCGGAGGATTAGGCCAGTATACATACAGTCAGCATATCATCACCGCATCTGTTCCGTTACAAGTGGTCCTTCGAGCCGGATCGTGTGTATAACTGCGCCATGGCAACTTCCAACAATCAAGCAGGTGATAAACCTTCAGTTGTGTCCCGCCCAAGACGGTCTCACCAACTCCCCAGGCACCTGCATGACTTTGTCATTGATAACCCTGGCAATTTGCATAGAGGTGATGCCACACATCAAATGATAGAAGCGCCAGAGGAAGAGCCTCTAGACCATATTCTGCACGCTGGGTCAGAAGATTTCATGCTGGAAGGGATGGAAGCCCGCATGAAAGACATAACTAGGCAGATGAAACAACTACAATCAGCCATGGACAGTGTTAAATGTAAAGCTTACCCTCAACAGCATTCATCCAACTTATCATATCCTCTTCGAAGCTCGAGCCTTCCTCATATTCACCACAGTGGAGAGATATGGCCCAGAGTATCGCCCACCATGGACCAGATGATTTGGAAATCGGCTGATGGAGGGTATCGTCAGCTCTTAGATAACACTGAACTTTACCCACTTACAGCACAGCCCATACAGGGAGACCTCATCTCGACAACTCAGGCTACCAGATCTCTGGAGCCATCTGTCCAGTTAGCAGCACAACCACTAGATCTCAGTGAATCCATTCGTCATTCAGCTACTCTAACTGGACCAGAGTCAGAGTTTCCACAGCTGCCTGCAGTCCAGCCTGCACCTACACACCTCACTCCGCCTACCCCGCGAACATATTCACCTCCTCTGCCCGTCCTGCATACGGGTCAGTACGTCCAGTCAGTGCATCAACCAGCTCAACAGATACCCCCAACAGTGTATCTACCAAATCAGCCAGCAGCCCTGCGGACATATTCATCTGCCCCGTATATACAGCAGCTAGTCCAGCCTGTACCTACACAGCATCAAAGTATACCTCAGCCCTTACTCACAACTGTACAACAGCAGACTTATCCTCGTCATGTCCAGCATCAGATCACTCCTCAACCTGGACCACAGCTTGGATTTCCACCTGCTTCACTCCAACAACAAGGGATAAGAACAAACTCCCGTTCTATCCCTCCTTATCAGCCACCTACTGATCTAGGAACAGCCTATTCACTCCCACAGACCAGATATCTCCCTGAAGTTCAATCACAGCCATACCAGTCTGGATTTCAGTCAGCTGCACACAACCCACAGCTTAATCAAAGGGCTGCCTCACCTACAGCACCAGGATACCACAATCCTGCAATACTCACCATGACAGAAATGGCTATTGCAGCCTCATATGGTATTCCAAAGCCCAAACTGCCTCTCTTCAGTTCTGGAATGGAGAGTGATTTCATCATGCTCAAAAGGGGACTGGATAGTTTACTTGGTCCACACCAACATTTGACTGAAGATTATAAATACCAAGTATTACTTGATCATCTCAAACTGCCTAGTGCCTACCAAATGGCAAAGAGATACATACACGACCCTACACCATACTCCAGTGCAATGGACGCTCTGCAGCATCGATATGGGCAGCCAAGACAGTTGGTACAGGGAGAATTAAAGGCCATATTGAACTCTCCTCCCGTGAAGCCTGGCGACGGAAAGGCTTTCGAAGATTTTTCCTCAGCTGTAAACACTCTGGTGGGGATGCTAAGTCGCATGAACGGTCCTGCTCAGTCTGAACTGCAGTGCGGCTCCCACGTAGACACCCTCCTTGGTAAGCTGCCTGGCAACTACAGGGATAGCTTTGCTGAATTTTGTATTAAAAGAGGCATCATCCGCAGCGGGAGTGACCAGACATACACCTTACCCGACCTAGCTGAATGGCTGGATAGGAAGGTTCAGGTACACCAGGTGTCTCGACGTGCAGCAGAATCCAACTCAGCTGATCTCAATCGTATCACACAGAGAGAGAACAAAGCAGGTAAATCACAATGGGTCAAACCAGCTTCTGTTCACTTCAGCAGTGACTCTACAACAGTCAAACATCAGCAGACCTCTCCACAGCGACAACGGACCAACTTCCAGTTGGGTTCAAAGAAAAATCAGCCCACAAGCAAAGGGAGGGAGCGCTTTAAGCCCTATTGTCCGTACTGTAGGACCACACAAGATCATTACCTCAACGGCTGTGCAGAGTTGGAAAAAATTACTACTGAAGAGAAAGCCACCTGGATAAAGGATAAAGGAAAATGTTGGAGATGTGGGCGTGGGCACTCTCCAGAGAGCTGCACCCTAAAGAAACTCTGCTCCATGTGCAACAAACAACACCTGCCGATACTTCACGAAGTTGTGGCCCAAGACCCGCAGCTAAACATCCTCACTGTCAGTACCCCAACAAATGCAGTGTATCTGGATCACGCCAGCCACTCAGGTCGTGTCATGTTAAAAGTGGTACCAGTGCTGCTCCGTCATGGCAATAGAACACTAAAAACACATGCAGTGTTGGATGACGGCTCCGAGCGTACTGTGATTCTGGCTGCTGCGGTCAAACACCTTGGGTTGAGCGGGGAAGTGGAGTCACTCAAATTGAAGACCATCAGACAGGATGTATTGCAGCTCCAGGGAAAGACAGTGTCATTTGAGGTGTCCGCTGACACCCAACCATGCACTTATCACTCCATCAATCAAGCCTTCACTGCAGCCGAACTCCAACTGGCTGAGCAGTCATGTCCAGGTGACAAACTAGCAAGAAATTACAACCACCTGAAAGGAATTCCCCTACACACATTCACTAAAGTGCAGCCAATGCTATTGATTGGATCTGACCACCAACATTTAATAACTTCAATCCACTCAGTACGTGCAGGACCGATAGGAGCACCAGTAGCAGTCTGCACCCGACTCGGCTGGGCAGTGCAAGGACCCACTAACTTTCTTCAGCATCCGCCCGGTGAGAGTTCCTTCCTTCACCTGTCAGTAGACACACCTTGCTCCAACCTACACAAAGATGTTCGCCGCCTGTGGCAGCTTGACATTTTGCCATATAAAAGCGAGAGGGAGGTGACACGATCCAAGCAAGACCAAGCAGCCCTCACCATGCTTGAGGAGAAGAGCACCACTGTAATCGTGGACGGTGTCTTAAGATACGCAACGCCCCTCCTTCGGAAGCGAAACTTAGCTCTGCCCTGCGCATCACCTGTTGCAGTGATGCCCCTCCTTCGCTCTACAGAACGCCGTCTATCAACCAATCCTGAGTTTGCTACGGTTTACAATCAGGAAATACACAAGCTAGTGGAGGCGGGATATGCTGAGCGGATCACCAGTGAGGAGGCCAGTCACTCTGTCGAATCCTGGTACATTCCACACCATTTAGTACATCATAACGGAAAGGCAAGAGTGGTATTTAACTGCTCCTTTCGGTACCAGGAGAGTGCCCTGAATGATGACCTGCTACCAGGGCCTCCTCTCGGACCGTCATTATTGGGAGTTATGCTCAGGTTTCGAGAACATGCAGTCGCTATCAGCGGAGACATACGGGCTATGTTTCATCAGATCAGACTCCTCTCTATTAATATACTCTATTAAGAAGGATACAATCTGATAGTTTCCCGGAAGAATTAAAGGCACTTAAACAGGGCAAATCAGTCCATTCAGGCAGCCGCTTAAGTGCTCTAAGCCCCGAATATGACCAAGTATTAAGCCTCATTCGGGTTGGTGGTCGACTACGCAAAGCAGAGAGTCTGATTGAAGGCAGTCTTCACCCCGTTGTCATCAGTCCTGAGCATCCGATCACACAACTGTTGGTGAAGGATTACGACAACCGTCTGCACCACGCTGGTACTGAGAGAACCTTTGCTGAGATCCGGAGAAATTACTGGATCTTATGTGGACGACAGGTAATTAAGAAACACCAGAAACACTGTGCAGAATTCTGTTTGTGGCGGAGCAAACCAGTAACACCAATGATGGCCGACCTGCCTGCTGCGCGGCTCCGGATCAATAAACCCCAGTGGACCCCGTTCTGGTCCACCGGGGTCGACTGTTTTGGGCCCTATACAGTGAGAATCGGAAGAAGGCACGAGAAACGGTGGGGCATTATATTTAAATGTCTTACTACGAGATGTGTCCACCTGGATCTGTTGCTACACATGGACACAGACTCGTTCTTACTGGCCTTGCGCCGATTCATCTCAAGACGAGGCAAACCATACGAGATCTTATGTGACCGAGGTACCAACTTCCGGGGAGGAGACAGAGAGCGAGAAATATGTGAAGGTGGCGAAAATGCCAGAGGATCACTTGTACACCAGGGACCTTTAGCAACAGCAGGGACCTGTACTTCTTCTACACATTCATACATGAATGTGGGGGCGGCTGTTGTGGATTTCCTGCTGCGAGGAGGTTGCGTCACAGAAAGCTGTTTCATGTAGAGACTGAGGGACTGTTTGCGCATGCGCAGTGTGTTCGGAAAAAACTTCCTGTGTAGTTAATAGTTGGATTTCCACTGACAGTCCGTGGTCTTCATTATTCCTTTGTGCAACAGTGTGCGTCTGTGATGATGTAAGTTATGTGACGAGTAGATGTTGTTTATATATGTGAAGGTGGCGTGAGTTATTAATATTACTGGGGTAATATGTTTATTTGTTAACTTCAGATGTAGCACGCGTTACTGAACCCCATGAAACAGACGCCCGTCATGTTTCGTTAATTACCTCACGTTTATTTCCTTATTTGACTGTTTATTTAGCTGTGTAGCCTTTGTTCATTGAAGCCGTTATTATATCGACGTTAATGTGTCAAATTACAGCTGAATACTTACAGTCCATACTTACCATTGGACTAGTTGACACATGTGCTTCAGACGCAATCACGCAGGGGTGTTCCCAAAGCGTCATCGACGCATCGTCTCTGTTCCCTACTCAGGGAACTAGGGTTAGAGCATACCTGTCAACACTCCCGTTTTTCCCAGGTTTCTCCCGTTTTTTAGTCCTATCTCCCGGACCCCTCCCGGTTTGTTATTTCTCCTAGGAAACTCCAGTAATTTGCATGGCCCAAACTCCTTTATGAATAATCGGACCAATATGTTTGTCTAATGTTGACCAGTTGCCAGAAAAGCATTATATTAACCCAATCCACACACCATATACAATTTCAACCCGTTTGTCACCTCAACCTGGCAACCTATAACCGCAGTCGCGGAAAGTTTTACACGAAAGCGAGTTTAACGCGCGCAAGACGCGCAAAGAAACCGAAGTACAGTTATAACCTACCTCTTGCGATTCTCCATCCCCCCCCTGCAAAAATCTCCCGGATTTTGAAAACCGAATGTTGACAGGTATGGGTTAGAGACGTAACCTGAGACGGTTTCCAACATGATTTAACCATGTAAATATATATAGTAACACACTTTTAAATTTTTAACATGTGTATGTTGGCTTTGTATGCTATTCATTTTTTATTTCAAGGCTCTGATTCATATGTTGTTCTGGTGCAAAAATACAACCAGATTCATTGGAAAAAGGACATGTTTTTAGATTCATTCACTGTGACTCAGATCTGGAACTATGGAAATTCCAAATTAAAGGTAAGAAAACAGATTTGCGATGAACCCAACTATGGACTATGCTTGTAATAAAACCAACAACTAACATTTCTACACTTTTGTGAGTGCTTTAGTTTATTTCTACCTTATCATGTTTCAGAATTATCCCCAGAGCCTAAGCCTAATTTTGGGTGTTGTGAATGAACACAATTACTGGATGCTACTTCTGAGAACTGATGCAGTAAACATTTTGAAAAGGAACAGGAATTTGGGGTAGCGCTACCAGCACATTATTATAGCCTATAATGCACTTTTATGGATAGTGTATGGATAAATATAATATAAAATATACACTTCTTGTGACTGCAAATAAATATTACAAAATGGAGAAAAATTCAGGCTGAGATTTTTTTTATATAATTTTTGGATCAGAGAAGGTTTATACGAGCATAGACTGTTAAAAAAAAGTTAGACTGACTCTGCTACCTGTTACTGGGACACTCCCTTCCTGGATCTCAGTCAGTTTCGTTTCCTCTCTTCCACTCATGCTATTGGGTAATACATGTTCCCACCCTGTAGAGGCGTTACTGTTCGCCACTCTCATTGGTCAGATTTATCAATCGATCAAACTGACATAGCGTAAACTAACACACCCATCAAAACCAGTTTTTCGTCGCTTGCGTGATTCACGTTTCTTGAAAGTACTTGATCCTGCGAATATGGCCAGAGGGTGAGATTAATGGCAACAGATGTATAACGGTCTTTCCGTTTTGTGCTTAATTTACATAAATTTTATTATAATAATGTATATCATTTATATCAAGTTGTGTGTTGATGAAATATTACTTAGGGTATGTGGTTTTAAAATAATAATGTATATACTTTTACTTACCCAAACTGTATGTGATCTATCATCTTTTTGTTTTGGATGATGCTGTTTTTGAGTGTATTTTTCACGCGCAAACAGGCATAACATCCGGTGCTTATTAAAATACACAAAACTAATGTGCGAAACGACCAACTGGATTTTACCTGTACGAAGCATCATGTCTATAAATATTTGATTGATCACATTTTTCGACATTATTACCGTGTTGAGCAGGCTAGTGTTGAGTGTGGTGTCTTTATACAATCGAGCTTGGTTTGAAGTGGAGGCAATGCCATTTACAAACGCAGCCTCTATTTAACGTTTTCCAGATGCGAGGAACTGATGTAACGTTCACACAGTTCGGTTATGGAGTGACAACAACCACCTTTTATTGTATGATTTGCTTACTATAATATCTTCATGACTTTTTCGGTAAGCTGCGTTGTGTGAACGGTTCTGCACTTGACAACTACAACTTTGTCGTGTCGGCGTCACACGTCGTGTGTGTTTTGTTTTCATGTCTGTGTGACTCACATTGATATGAGCTGTGTGTCATCTTAGATCCAGTCTTCCTCTTGAGATATATTGTTTGTGCGCAACCCTAATGCTGCACTGAAAACTTTTTTTTTATGAATAGGCCTAATAAGGCACGAATGAACTCGCTTCTCCATTGAACTCGTGTAAAATTGATTGTGATTAGAATTTCAGGTGTAGACTGTCGAGAGAAACCGTGCTTGACGTCGGGTATTTTCTTCGGACATAAAATGAAAATTTTTTTTGTAGGACTTTTAAGGAAAGGTCTAGGTGGAGTAAATGTCTAAATATTTAAAAATAAATTAAAAAAAGAGAAAGATGATGATGATGAAAAATTAATGATGACGGCATATTTTTATTACGTTGAGAAATTCACTGCTTAAATAGACACTTTAAAGAGTGTTGATTTGATTGTGTTTGTTTATTATAAATATTATTCTCTTTTTAAATGTATGAAACCAACACAAATACAAAAGTTACATTTCTAATAATGTGACGTGTTAATAAACTTTATAAAGATTTCTCCATGTTATCATCTTGGATAACCTTTTGGACAGTCATTGATTCAATGTTGGTAGGTAGAGATATAGCAGAACTAAAATAACCCCCAAAAATGTCCACGGTAGCCATAATCCCAATTACCATAGTTACTACACTGTAAAAAATCCAACTTACATTTAGTTTGACAAATTCGTTTTTTAAAGTTTATTCAACTATTTACCATAAAAAAGTTTGTACAACTAATGACCCTAAGTTGAGAAAACTCAAAAATGTCCTGCAGCTGGTTGCCTTAAACTTTTAAGTTTTCTCAACTTTTTTTTTTTTTTTTTACAGTGTACAGTTATTATTATAATTGCTTTCTTAACTAGGCGATACAGTCAGACTTGACTCATTCTAGACTTTCAATGTCATACTTTTTTTTACAGCAGTCAATGCACCAATCAGGAGCTCTCAGATGTGCTGAACGAACTATGGAAGCTGGATGTGAACCGCATGAAACCTGGAAAAGACTATAAAATCAACCTACAAGTAGGTTGGGGGAGGAGGCAGGTTTTTGAGAATTATATATATATATTCCGTGTACATGAGCTGGTGACTTTAAAACATTATGACTTCTTTTGCAGAATCAATCAGTCATTTATAGTGGATTTGTTTTGACACAGGGGAAGGCTGGATTTGTATCTGAGGGCAGTAACAGTGCCAGGGACAGCGCTAGAGCTCCTCTCTTCTCTTATGTCAATGAAAACAAGCTCAAAAGCATTGATACCTATGGCTGTGAGAAACCATTCTATACTAATATGTTTCTAATTGCATCCTTATACATAAATCTAATAAATACACTTGTTTTCAGTTTTCATTAAATTCACAGATATAATGCTGGCAGTTTAGACCGCTGTTTAATCTACTTTGTGTCTTCTTAGACTTCATAAATCTGCTGGACAATTATGAGATGTCTACAGGAGTGGCTGAGCAGGTGACAAAAGAGGAGCTTCAGGAGAACAATCTTTTCCTGGATGCCATTCTGAAGACCGAGATAATGAAGGTACCTTCTTATCGCATTACTCAATGGTCTTGTTTTGCCTTGCTATTTAGTATTTAGTAGTATTTAGTTTTACATCATGTTTGAACATGTTGAAATTTAGCAACTTAAAGAATGTGTACATGTGTACAATTGACTGTTATCTGATTGAAAATAATTAAATATGTATTGGTTTGTAGTGCACTGCCTAGCCTTGCAAAAACTATTTAAAAAAAAAACACTTAAGAGAAACTAATAATGGTTTAATGTAGTGGATGGAAAGTGGAGAGTAAATATGAGCATGTGAGACAACTGTGCAAATGTAGTACAGAGATGTTGGTTCAAGGAGGAGACTATTACACAAAGTGCAAAGACATCATCGTACAAATACATGCAACCATTAACATGCAAACTTTACCCTACAAGTGAAAGAAAATATTATAATATATTCCAGTTCTGAGGTTTTGTCCTTGCAGTGTGCCCACAGGTATTTAGTACGCAAAGGTCGAGCCCAGTCGGATCCGGCTCAGTTTAAGAGGCAACTCTATGATATTTGGTTCAAGCTCTATCGCAGAGATAAAAGTGGAGGGTGAGTTAAAAACCTAATTTGATTAGGCAAACATACATCTTTGTTTTTCAGATATATGACCTGAATTGGGTTTGTTAGATGAGTAACTGACATATTAATGACTTTTGGTATGAAAAAAATCACTTAACATCATATTGCTTTGAGGCTTATGTGCTAATAACTTGTGTAATTTGTATGCCCAGGATTTATACATACAGAAGTTGATATTTATCTGCCCATCTCCCTCTCATCTCTCATGCAGTGAAGATTCCTGTGGATTTGAGCATGTGTTTGTTGGTGAAACCAAGCATGGTAAAGAGATCATGGGCCTCCATAACTGGGTCCAGTTTTACCATCAGGAGAAACACAATCATGTGGATTACAAAGGATACAAGGCCAGAAATAACAAGGACACGGTATTTCATCATTTAATAATGATTTGACAAGGAGACTCTTGTATAATCATGTTAATATAACTTTGTGTGCATTACTTTCAACATTTAAATTTGCACTGTGGTTCAATCTCTCAGCCAGATGAGGACGATCACGTCTTAAACCTGCAGTTCAGCTGGAATGGTCTAGTCAAGCCGGTGGGCAGCTGTTTCATAGGCGTCAGCCCAGAGTTTGAGGTGGCTCTGTTTACCATCGTCTTCCTTCTGTCTGATGAGCGTGTGGCCAACGTTAAGGTTAAAGTGGATGAGTACCTGCTGGAGATTGTGGTCTACAGATTTGGGAACTCCATTGGGACATCATACCCCAAAATGATCAGCAGCAACAACCGGGATATCTAGGTCTCACTGAAAGGTCATACAGTATCTGGTATGGAAAAAAGCAATTCTAGGAAAGGTTAACAAAAGGTCAACTAGGTAAAAGGGGGCTTTATAATCCAAATTTCAGTTTGTGGTCCTTAAATGCTTAATTTTGAACTCTTTATGTCATAGTTTTTTGGGGGGTTTTTTTGTACCACTATTAGAATTCTGCATAATGACATTTGTGTTTAAACAATTTAACTTGCCATAAATTGCTTAGAGAACAGAGGAACACTTTTCTCTGTGTGTTTAGCTGAGCTATAATCATAGATAATCATAGACCAAATCTAACTGCTATAAGCTTTTAGAAATCTTTTTTTTTTTTTTTATTGAGCAGGAAAGTTGCATATTAGAAATCAAACTCGTATGTATATTTTATTAATCTTAAACTATCAATGGGATGATCTTTGAATGGCGTGCAAGCTCAACTGTGCACTATCCAGAGCGGAATGTGGAAAATGAACACAGGCCTTTATAGAAGAAGAATATAGTTTACACTTTTGTTTTATTATCTGTTCTTTTGAACTGCATAGCATAAAAATTATTCTGCTAAAAAATGATTTCGTTTTTTTGTAGAAATAGATACTTTGAAGTATGTACCAAACCTTTACTGCTGGTACAGTCATATATATGTGCCTTTTGGTTGTTAAATAAAATAAAGACATTTTCCATATAACATCTTGATGTATTTGTTTATTAATATGTTGTAGTCCAGCACTTAATACAAAATGTAAAATTATTTCTTATTTGTAATTTCTGCAAGAGCTTTTGGATCTTGTCAATTAGTGATTGTAGAAGAGCGATCTTAGTGATGCCAATGAGATGATACATATTTTCCAAAGTGAAATTACTGCTTTAATTTGAGAAATTTGTCATCACTTGGGTTAATGAGCAAAAGTTCAGAAATGCAAAACAAAATCATACCTTCAAATATAAGATTGCATGTTTACTGTTGTGAAATCTTGTGAAACAAAAAAAATTATTTAAAAGGTTCACAGCATAAGATCAAGACTTCAGATTACATGAAACATGATTACATGAAATAAAACATTAAACCCAGTAAAACCCATTAATTGTATGATACATGATGCTAAATAAACAATTATTAATCAAAAGAAATAAAAATATAAATGATGTCCTGTAAATTGCAATATGAGACTTGAAACTGATTCCTCTGTTCTGTGTGTCATTGCATATGTCAATCAGATTAATTTATTTCCAGGACTTCCTGGTGGTCTTGGTCACCTTAGCTCCCCTTTGATGGTCACTAACGCGGTTACGCAGAACTTTGATGTCATACTTCTGTCTCTTCAGCTTCTCTGCCAGGTCAAACCTCTCAGCGTGGAGTTGACTGAGCCACTTCCAGAGGTCAAGGGCTTTCTCTCCCAGCTTTTCCTGGTTGAGGTGATCAATGTTGAGGGGTTTGCGACGCTCCAGCAGACATTTGGTCTTCTTCTCACGTTCCGTCAACTTCTTTCCCTTCTTCTGATCTACCTTCTGCAGGTAGCCACCGTAGCCCTTGTTGGAAAGGATCTTCTTTTTCCTGGCTTCGTCCTCAGCTCGCAATTTGGCGGCCTCTTCCTCGCGCCGTGCCCTTTCCTCTGCAAAGCGTGCCTGTTTCTCGCGATCGCGCTCGGATCTGACGCGCTGCTGTTCGGCACGATCGGCCCGGCGCCGCTCAATGCGGCTCTTCAAAGCTATGAGATCATCCTCCTCCTTCTGCCTGGTGGAGAAGTGCAGCTCAATGAGACTCTGCAATTCATTGAAGTCCTTCTCCGCGCGCTTCCGGTGGAGGTCATCAAAGTCCAGCTTCTCTCCATCAGGCAGCTTTGGTGCCATAATGTTGGGAATATACATTTTGGGCTTGGGTTTGAAGTCCTCTTCTGCCTCTTGTTCATCTTCTTCCTCTTGTTCTTTCTCATCGGTTTCTTCTTCCTCCTCATTCTCTTCTTCAGCCTCCTCCTCCTCTTCCCCTACCTCCTCCTGTTCCTCCTCAAACTCTTCCACAAAGCCCATGGTGTCACACATGGTGCTTCTTTTTGGTGTTTTGGGAAGAGGGGGTCACTGAGGAAGAATGTATGGCTGGTGGTAAAGATTCTAAAGGGAGTGAGATGTTCTCCATGAATGCGTTGTGGTTTTATAGGGTCCGCCCTCACCCATGTGACGTTTGCTAAATGGCTCTTGGATAAGCTTTTTGAACAGATGCACGTAGGATCTATTTTCTACTTTACAGGACCTTGTCTTGTCCAGTACCCAGACCCTGACCTCTAACCTCTTGACTCTCCCACCCTAAAACCTTTGTCCTTTATGGTGTGAAGAGGAGCCTATTTCAGACTTAAAACAGATGCACACACACACTTGTGCATTGGAAGGGATCTTGTTTCACACCATGTTTGAATAGATTAACTGGGCACCAATATTTAGGCATTCATTTAATTGTCTAACATCAGTTGTTTCGTTTCATCTCTTGCTTTGAGTACAAACAATGATTTAGTCATTTTAAGGTTCATGGAACTCTCATTAATTCAATTTCTGTTCAAAAATTTTGAAATAATCCAGGGAATTTAATCCCCACCCCTGCGACAATGTGAACTGGATAATGGTAGACAGAGAGATAACAGACAAAGGCAGACAAGTGTTCAGTGGCTTCTGTACAACTATTTGTGCATTTAACATTTCAGCTGGCTTTTCATGTCATTTGAAACCTATGGAACCACCACCTTTGGGAAAATAAACACTGTCATAGCAGTTTTCTATTTGATGTGTAATGTGGGGGGAAATGTTTTAAAAAGTATATATTAAATTGAGTGACAAAAGTGATTTTGTTTAAAAAAAAAATATATATATATATATATATATATATATATTAAATGCTGGTTTTTTATTATTATTATTATCAAAGAATCCTGTTTCAAAAGATGTTTCATGGTTTCCACAAAAATCTTAGTACAACAATTTTCAAATGTACTTAAGCAGCAAATCAGCATAGAACGATGATACTGAAGACTGGAAACTGAAGACTGAAAATTCAGCTTTGCCATAGCGGGAATAAATTATATTTAAAAAAAAAAACATTCAAATAGAAAAATAGTTTAAATTGCAATAATATTTGACAATATTACTGTGCGTTTCCAATGTGTTTCCTTTTGGATCGATGGTGCAATATTCTCAAATAAATAAATAACATCACTATGAAAATGTTGACTGTGCTAAAGAGCATAACAAATATATTTCAGTTTCCCTTTAAAAGCATTGCGATTGTTCTGAGGAATTTCTAAAGAGCTCTGGGAAGAGTCTGTCTCTAGTGTGTAGAGAAAAAATCATCTCTAAGCCACTTATTGAGATGGTTTGTTTTAGGATTGTGAAGGAATGTATGGTTCTCCATTGGTCTGATTCTTCCATCCTACCTCTTATTAATGTTGGTTTTACTGTTACAGCATTGTGCACTTATATAAAGTAGCCTAATTGTGCTACTCTTATGTCCTTTTCTAATTTCCCCAGTAATAGACAGGATGAGTGATACCTCGAGAATGAAGGACAATTATCTCCATCTTTCTCCCTTGTTTGAATATAAATAGTCTTCATGAGCTCACTGTACCCTTGTATTGAGGAGTGATTCTGTCAACCTTCAGTCTGCCAGTATGTTATTTGTGAAATTGTGAGTGACAGGTGGAGGTCTTATTTAAATCAGATTCCTCATTGGTCAGACACAGCTAGGGACAGCTGCATAGGGGTCCATGTGTTTGCGACGATTGACAAGATCCCCAAATAGCCGATTCGCACAATAGCAGTATACTCTAGCAGTACATCTTTATAAGACAAACTACGATTTCCGTATATATTAAAAATTGTATGCATTAAAAACAATTCCTCGCTATTTCAGTACACTAGCGCTATATCATCGTCACTAAGTTCCATGTGCTTTGTAGACTAGCCTACTACTTCCCTTTGTATTTGCCACTTCAAATATACCTGTAGAGAGTAAAATTTGTTTAGTCTTTTGGTAACCTAGCTTTGATTTTTGCATTTTCAGAATTGAAAGCAAAACAATGACAACGTTACAGCCTACAGCAAATGCACCTCGAAAGGGAAATATAGTATCTTATCTGCTTTTCTTATATCTTATCTTTCTTGTATCTTATTCTTTTAAAGACTCTATGTGACATCATCTATCTTCATGGACGTATACCTTCGATAGCTCAGTTGGTAGAGCGGAGGACTGTAGAGGTTTTACACTGTCATCCTTAGGTCGCTGGTTCGAATCCGGCTCGAAGGAATAACTTTTTTTTTTTTATGCTTTGTTTTGTTAGAACTGTAGTAGTTTGTTTGATCAAGTTGCTATCTTAAGTTATATCCAATTATTGACGATTTATATAGATATATATTGATGTAAATAAATTAAGCTTTTTAAGCATTGATAGCCTACATAAAATAATACAAAATGTAACTTACTAGATGGAAATGAATGTGTAAAACTTATAAAACTTAAGTATAAAATATATGGATAGTTTACCAGTATGTTTAAAGTTTACCAGCCTAAAACAGAATACTCAGTTTGTATTCAGATTGTATTCTAACCATGAAATGCATTAATGCAATGCAATAAATTGTATTCTATTCAAGGTTCCCAAATTTTTTTTGACTAATGAATTTTCAGAGCTGGAGCTACCAATTTTAATATATTTTAAAGCTGAATATGCATTACAGGAAAGAGAGTAAACAGCGCTGCCATGTGGACATACACAGCATTTATGTCACACCTGTGGCAAACATATTTTTACCTCTTCTTTCTTTCAATGAGGGGGTTTCATTTCATCTGACACTTTCAGGTGATTCTTTTTTAAGACAGTTATGTTTATATATTAAGCAGTGACATGTCCTGTTTGTTGTCCCTTACGCAACATTAATTTCATAATTAGACAGAGGTGGAAGAGTCTCGACCTATCAGCTGTATGGTGTTAATGCTATAAAACATACAGAAAAACGGCATAATTTGCCTTAAATGAAAATTCTGTCAGTAATTACTTACCCTCATGGGCGCTACACTTACACGTAAACTCACTCAGAGGCCCACAGAGAAGAAAATTAATAGTTGAATAAAGTCTTTATTTTTGTTTGTTTTGAACATAAAGTATTCTCGTCGCTTGATAAACTTATGGTTGAGCCACTGTAGTCACTTGGACTATTTTAAACATTGTTTTTGCTAACTTCTGGGCCGACAAGTTTCGATCACTAGAAGCCTATAGAGGAGTGATTCAGCTCTCAGATTTAAGCAAAAATATCTTAATTTGTGTTCCGAAGATGAACGTGATTGGAACAACATGAGGGTGAGTAATTACTGACAGAATTTTCATTTTTGGGTGAACTAACCCTTTAAGGACTGAGGTTGCTTATGAATATTGTATACGTCACGTCTTACGCAAGGGTGGAGGCGTGGCCAAGCTATTGTGTATTTTGAATCACTGCTAATGCGCCTTGTGAATCAAGAAATATTTTGAGATTTAAGATTAAACAAGTATTTGGGCCAATTATGTTTTGGACAATTTGTGGTTGACCTTAGTGAGCAAGTACATTGTTAATGGTAATTAGTAAAAACGAACTAATTTGTTTATGTAATAGGTCATCACCTATGCTGTGCAAGGTAATCATCAGCATTAACGTAGTCACCTGAAAAATGAGTGACAGAAAACAGCAGCATCCTGTAAGTAAAGAGCGAGACGATTACGTACGTTTACACTTTATTAAACAAGCACAATGTGAGAGGATGAGAAACACTGTGGTGAGTTTTATTTTCGAATAGTTTACAGCAATGGAGAGACACTCAAATAGAGAATAAACGGGGACTGAAAAGGTGGAGACCTGAAAAGGTCAGTTTGAAAGTAGTAACTGAAAATAAGATCACAAACGGCTGTAGTTGAGACAAGCAAAAGGAGAGTTCAAAAAACAGTGCAAGCAAACAGCCCGATGAGAGGCTAAGTAATGTACTGCATGGACTGTCTACAAATGCTTTAAAATGTTCAATTTTATGTTTTCATAAAGAACAGGGTAAAATTGATACACAATAATTTTTTATATCAAAAATATATCAATGGGTCTATGACTACACGAAATAGAGAAAGCACATACAATATTAAATATGTACATTTTGTATTCATCAAATCCTTATATACACAAAAATTTCATCCCAGAGAGTCCAAACATGAACGCAACGTTGACAGAACATTGCAGCTGTGCAGATTACAGAGCCACAAAATAATTCCAATGTTGTCAGGATGTCGATGACCGCTTGGGTGAAGTCCCTGTGATAATCTACAGTCAGTTTTGAAGTGCTATGTGTTGATGTGCTTAGAGAGAGAATCATGCACTTCCTTGAATCGCTCCCGTCAATGGGATTTTGGTTTCTTCCGTAAAATGCAAAAAGCAACATCTCGAAAAAGGTGCAAAAAAAGAAATCAGGCCTCTGCGAAGTCGTGTTGACCCCTGTGCATGGACCATTTCTAAAAAAAACAACACAAAAATGACACATATGAGGCTTCATAAAGCATAAGAACATGACAGTAAGAAAAACAGTAGTGCTTGAAAAAAAGGTGTCGTCTTTAATCATTTAAAAAAATTAATTATTGTGATTAATTTCATATTTTGGCATATACAAGTAATTAACAACAAAATACTTTAAGATGTAATAAATATAATATGTGTATATTTAAATATATATTTGTAAAATATATAAGTGTAAAATCTAAATATATTTAAATGCATATAATTATTGAAATGTATACATATATATTTAAATTAAGTATAATGTAGTTATATATATACTAAATATACATTCAAAATACTACATTTATAAATTTGTATATATATATATATAACATTTCATAATTAATGTTTTAGCACATATAGACAACCATTGACAGACCTGATGTTTAAGAGCTGCTCTGACGTTGGACTTTTGAGCCCGTGGCAGGACCAGAATCCTCGCTGTGTCGTTTTCCAGATGTCAGGATGGTGCTGTGCAGCCCTCGTCCTGAGAGTGAGATTTAAAGATTATAATGCTAACTGTAACATCTGCATGACATTAGACTGGTCACTGGTTAAATGTGGATGTCTTTACCTGGCTGTACAGCAGGACTTAAGTCTTGCCTGTAGCACATTGTGCTACTACTGTTGCCTGCAAAACCTGCAACACAAACACTATAATGACATGTCTGGCATTTGGAAAAATCACAATGCTGCTGAGATTTATTGACATTGTTGATAATTGCAGATATAGATATTGAAGTCGTTGGTATAGTAGTTGTACCTTGCAGTGGCATGATGCTGGTTGTTTGGTGGTCTCCTTGTGAGTAAACCATCCTGCCTTGCCATTCACCTTGTGAGGTGGGTGGCATCTGATAGCCTGAGATAAAAAAAAAAAAAAATCAATCAGCTATAGTAGTGATTTCTACACAATGCTGTTTTTGCACTGAGGGAAGTTATATATATATAAAAATATATATATATTGCAGCGACATCTCTTCTCTTCTTACTTCTTTCTTACTCCGCTTACACGAGATCGCAGCAGTAGCAAACCACAACCATACAATCAATTATTGATGGCCAAATACAAGTCCCGCCCTTCATTTCTTTCTTGTTTGAGAAGCCATTTCACTATACGTCAGAATAGTGAAGACTTTCGCAACATGCCGACTTTAAGTTATGATTTAAGTTTTACTTAAGATGTGTCTAATATCAGCATAGCTTGCATAAAAAATAATGAAGTTAGAGTGTGCAAACCTAAAGGTGCAGTGATTTCCTTGTTCACATCTCCTGTTTGGAATCCCATTAAGGTTGTGGAATTCTCACCATTTCCATTAGCGTTGGACGGCACTGTTGCCAGCAGTCCTGTAGGGGAATGAGGCATCAGTCAGAGACAACATTTTTTACTTGTTTCAGATTATGTTAATTTTCTATTAATTCGGGCATTAAATCACATTCAATTTACGCAAATCCTTTCAAAAATGAATAACCTAAATCAGCCCTCAATATCCAGAAGCTTATGAGTTCAGAAGGATTATAAATTTTTAATGTGGATTAAACTATTTAACAAGTTAGACCAATAAATGAGGCAGAAACCTATAGGGCAATATTGCGAGAGCGGGGTATGGGTTAGTGTGGCATTTTCATTTCCCTAAGTTTCTGTCTTACCCAGGCCATGGTAGCAGGACAATTGCTGGTAGATCTGTTTCATACGCTCTATGTTGAGGCGGCTTGCCTCTGCGTGATGCACCATGGGTTTGGGGTAGTGTACACCAATTATACATTTGGCTGCTTTCTGGACGCTTTCAGGAGCATTCCAGGGGTCGTAGATATACTTGGCTGGGAAACCCCTCAACACTGGCAAATATCGCCTTCAAGAGAAAAGGGGAGTACATTATATACATATATAATGTAATCTATTACATTATAACATTACAATTTCTGGCTGTTATCTTTGACCAGGCCAGCAAGTCTTTGTGATGTATCGATTCGAGAGCTATGGTATCCAGGTTAATGTCGGCATACCACCGCGTAGGACGAACGACATCCAACAGGTGTAACTGTCGACGCATGAGGAAGCTTTCTGAAAGGGATGTATCCAAAAAAACATGAAACTACAGCTGCCAAACTCACTGCAAAATTAAATGCGCACCTCGACTCTCCTGTTTCCACCAAAACTATTCGTCGGGACGGAACTCCACATGAGTCAAAATTCATGGTTGGGCTGCTATAGCCAAACCTTTGGTCACTCGTGCCAAAGCCAAATGGTGCCAACAGTGCAAATCTTGGGCTGTGGACAATGTGAAACATGTATTGTTCTCTGATGAGTTCACCTTACTGAGTTACAGTGTGGAGAAGTCCCAAAGAGGCTTAATACCTGGACTGTTGCACGGACAGAATGAAGCACAGGGTGAATCAGTGATGGTCTGGGCTGCAATATCATGGAATTTCCTACTGTGCTTGATGGGCGCATCACTGCCAAGGACTACCGACCTATTCTGGAGGACCATGTGCACCTAATAGTTCAAACATTGTACCCTAAAGGGGGTGCTGTGTATCAGCAGGATAATGCACCAATACACACAGCGAGACTTGTGACAGAATGGACATGAAAGTGAAGTCCCATGGCCTGCACATTCACCAGATCTAAATATTTTGAGCTACTTTGGTGCATTTTGGAGGAGCAAATCAGAAAACGTTTTTCCTCCAGCAGCATCACATATGGCTCAAAATCCCTTTGGCCACTGTGAAGGACTTGAATGTCATTCTCAAGACGAATTGATGCTGTATTTGCTGCAAAAGGAGTACTACACCATACCAATAAATTATTAATAAAGGTCTAAAACCAGGTTGTTAATTGTCCGACTCGAAATTTTTTGGTTTTGCAATGCAATTTGGAATGTTTTATTGTGTTATCACAAATACAAATACATAATTGACTCCAAGCACAACTACACAATATACTAACAAAATCTTTAAATTAAAAAAAATCTATTATTTGAATAAAGGGTGAAGAAGTCAATTTGCCTAGGCCGGACATATATAATTTTTACTAAATGAAATTAGGCTGTAAATAAAATACATTTTGTTCAGAGGTATAGACCGTTTATTAAAATTGTTCTTTGTTTACACTGTAGAGTTCTAACTCACCGTATGTAGTCTCCGTTGGGGTCGGGGCGACGGCCGAAGCTCACGGGACAGTAGCAGTGGAAGAACTGCTGGAAGAAGGAGCTGCAGGACAGCCACATCCAGCTTCCTGCATTCACACTCCAGTCTGCATCCAGCAGCAGCTCCTCAAAGACCTGTGAAGACAGATGCATGTGAGTGCTGTCATATTAGTAAAATACCTAAAATAATCACAATAATGAGCGCTTTTTACTTTCATGCCCTCCTCCCAGCTGATCCACAGGTCTCCACGCGTGAGGAAACAGGCGACTGCATGTCGGGCCAGATGGTGGATCCAGCCCTCTTGCCTCAGCTGGGTCATGATGGCATCGATCCAGGGGAAACCCGTCCTGCCCTCAGCCCACTTGGCTAAAGCCTCTGGGTTTTTGTCCCACGGGATCTGCACACAAATGGGGTTGCCTTCCATCTTGTCGAATCGTGGGTTGTTGGTGGCGGCCGTGTAAAAGAATTCCCGCCACAGTAATTGGCCATAAAGGGACAGAGGAGGTGAGCTGTTCTTTTTGACCTGTAGGAGAAAATGTGTGATTAACTTAAGTGATTATTCAGTTTTACATGAGAGTCCGTTTAACATTAGAAACATCATTTGAAGTACACAAGATACGTATGATGACATACTGACCTTTCTGTAGAGGTCTGTGAGTTTGAAGTAGAAGAGTCGACAGGAGAGGCAGCCGAATCTTAAATATGGACTTAAGCCAGTGGGACTGGCCAGCAGTGAATTGGCATTCATTCTTGGGCGCTCAAAGTTGGCCACCCAAGCCTAGAAAAAAGGTATTTGCTATGAAATAATCGCTTATTGACTGCACTCAACAAGGATGGCCAGGGACTCGTTTGTCTTACAAACATAACATTTTATTTTCTGTGATGTTGTTAAACAAATTATTATTTTGGCAAACATACTGTACAACTACCACTCAAATGTTTGGCTTAATTTATAGCACTCAACACAGTAATATTGTGGTTTAGTATATTTGAAAATAATTTTTTTCTTTCCATGATGGCAAAGGTGAATTTTCAGCATCATTACTCCAGTCTACAGTGTCACATGATCCTTCAGAAATCATTCTAATATGCTCATTTGGTGCTCAAGAAACGGCTTAATTTGTTTCAGGATTCTTTGAGGAATAAAAATAGAAATCTTTTGTTACAATTTAAATGTATTTATTGTCTTAATACATCCTTACTAAATAAAAGTATTAATTTCTTTTTCTTTTTTTAAACTTACTGACACCAAACTTCATACGTTAATGTAAATGGTGAGTTTTTTTTTCTTCTGTAGAATCTGCAAGAATGTTATCTTGATAATCATATCTTGATAATGATAATCTTGAAAGCATCAGTTAAAATAGGTCCAATTATTAACCGTCAAATGGGTGGTTGTGTATGTATGTATGTATGTATCTATTTATATAATTTTTGTATAGTTATAACTGTATTTTTCAGATATTATTGCAAATGTATTTTTTAATAAAGAAAACATTTAATGGAAAAATATCACTTTATGACTTAATTGCTTTTATTTAAAGTAATAAAGTAAATATTTTAAAGTAGGATTGTGCATCTATGATCTGTGTTTTTAGATGCCAATATTATTAATCCTACAGTTGTGCATGATTATGGAGTGCCTCTAACCTTCCTCTCCAGGTGCCTCTCTAGACGAGTGAGGGCCTCTGTTTCTCCTCCAGGCCACACGGCCGAGGACAGGCCCTCTGTGTCAAAGCCTGTTTCAGGAAAAGCATTAACAATTACACTTTTTACATCGAAGCCTTTAGTTTAAACATAAAGACCGTTTGAACTGGTATGTCTGATTCCTTGTGTGTTTAAGGATGTTCATACAGTAGATTAGTATGCTGCACATTTTAGCTTGATTTTTTTTTTTTTTTTAGAGAGACAGCAGACTGACCAAGCTCTTCCAAAGAAGGAACCCCGAACTTCTCATCGTGGTCATCAGAGACAGGAGTGGTGCACGCCCCCATGACTTCTGCTGTGATGGTCTCTGCTGGGATCTCCACAGACTCCATCCTGCTGATGAGGGTCTGGTAGCGCTTGTACGTGAGCGGAGACTGGCCTCCATTCAGCTCAATGATCCTGAGAGACAACAATCCACCAGTGAGTAAAAAAACTAAAAAGTCATTACAGTTGACTCTTCGCTAAGCCCTGCCTTAAAAATTACCTTAACAACTGTTGCCATATCAGACAAGCTTTTGATTTTTTCCGATGTCAATCTATGGTGGTTCTGTGCGTTTTAGTAGTTACAAACGTCTAAAAATATGATAAAATGTAGCAGAGGCACTTGTAATGCTGACACAAGATAGCCAGAGAGGATATACTGTGATATAATGGCTAAATCTCGAGAATATCATTAAGAACACCTACATTGGCTCCAAACTAAATCTTTTTATGCATTTTGGCTGGTCATTTACACGACAACAGTGTTTTGGGGGCCTGAAATCTCAAACTTTTGAAAATGTGTGTCAAAGTGCAAGTTATTGGAGGTTGGTGGAGCTTAGCAAAGGGACAATTACTACAAACAAAGTAACTATGGAGCAAAAGTTCTGACAAAGTTGGATGCATTTAGAAGTACGTACTTGTCCAGATCGTAGAGCGTGTGAGAGATGCGCACAATCACCTCCACGCCTGCCTCATTGGCCAGCTTCTTAATGGCTGCATCTCGCTCCTTTCCAAATGGCTCAGAGTCGTACTCGTAGGACAGACGAGTAATGTTCCACTCCTGGACACGTTACAATTACATACCATTAGGGGAGCGCAAAAGATGCACACATCGACACACAATGGTGATAGAGCCAAGTCACAAAACGTATGGAAGATTAGATGTAAAGTGTCACATTTAAAGGATAAAATATATATCTCGCCTCAATTACTTCAGAAATCTAACAATTCAGTCAACTGAAATTGCAAATTGAAAGCTGGACCTTAAACAGCCTGGGGAAGACATCGGTGGGTTGGCCACGGATAACGAAGAGTCGTGAGTTTAGTTTGCGGAGGCTGGCATCCAAGTCTTCCAAACACTGCAGTAAAAACCTGAGCAACAAGAGACATGACATGTATTTATAGCCACATATCATGCATTGCACATAATATAAGGCTAATAAGGCAGGTCTACTCACAATTACTATTGCAGTGCTATTGCTGTAAAACATTTCAAAGAAGGCAAGGCATTGAACAAGGATAGGGTAAAAAAATTACTATCCACTGACAGAATAATGGCTAGAATTATAGATAATTACTTGCTGATGCTACAGCACATTACAAACCTCACCCATTTTTTTAATTTATGACATTAAAATCTGATTGTTTTTTATAATTGATCATTTTCCTTTTGTTTTTTATGATACATATGATAATTGATAATATGATAACTGATTAATTAATCCATTCCTGCTTTGTAAATACGGGCAAAACATAGGACATACATAACGCTGTTTTTCAACTAAAAACTAAGAACTTTTTATGCTTTTTGGCCGTTCATTTACACGACAATGGCATTTTGGGGGGCTGAAACATTTTTTAAAACAGGTTTCAAAGTATACGTTTTTGAGAACAATACCTTTATCGTCTCTGTAAACTACAAAGACACAAATGTGTGAAAGTAACATTGTTACCGTTTTTACTATATTTTTGATTAAATAAATGCAGCCATGGTGAGCACAAGAGACTTCTTTAAAAAATCTTTCTGACCAAAAACATTTGAACTTTAGTGTATAAACACAATTCTCTACACAAATGGCTAACTGGTCTTACTACAAAATGTTTCCTCCATACAGAGATGAAACCTGATTACATGATGCTGCATTACAATATTACAGACAGTATCAATATTTTGGTTATCACAACCAGTAAGAGTTGCCTGATAAGTCTTTTTGGTTTTGTAGTGTAATTTAATTTTACAACTAACATTTGAGTAGTCGATACCAATGAATGTCTCAGTGAGAAAGTATGGGAATATTACCTTTTTTTTACCCAAAACTCACCACTCAAAATTGCAGAAAATTTTAGGGCATCACCGGGGTAGTTTTATGTGTTTGCTAGGTAGTTGTTCGTTGCTAGGTTTTTGAAATCCCTGTCTAAGCCGCAGCCTCCCTCTCTTTGTCAGTGACTCGCTGCCCTATGATTGACCTCAGTGTCATGTTATATGACTAGCTGCAGCATTGTTGTAATGATTGCAGAGATTATATAGTGCATCAAGTTCAAATGTGAAATTGAAGTTTGTGGTGCACGTTAGCAGTCAGTTCTATAGGTGCAGGACAACATTATTTTAATAATATGAAGTATATATATATATATATATATGTATGTGTGTATACATACATATGTGTGTTTGTTTATGTATATTTTTCCAATCACACTTTACAGAGCCAGTATGGGAGCAAATACACTTGCAATAACCAAACAGGCATACAATTACATCTAAGTTATATTTTTATTAGTTTATTATTTTATATAATGTAAATTTCACCATCTATTTTCCCCAGTTCATGTAAACATGGTATCAAAATGGTGAATGTTCACCATGGTGAATAAAGGTCACTACTACGTTAGCATATTGTAGTAGTCATTACGATCACTCTCTATAACACTGACCCATTTCTGATCCCAACTCAATGGAGATACAAGAGAGCAGATTATCATCAGAGCAAACAATCAGATCACCTGTGCTGCCCAGCAGTTGACCTCGCCACGTGTGTGAACACACATTTATTGAAACCGATACACATGGACACACCACATGCCATTGAGTTCTCATCCACTTTCATTGTAAGGAAGAGAGCAGCATTAATATTCTTCAAAACTCCTTTTATGTTCAACGTTGTTAAATCAGGGTGAACTTTTGTTTATGTATAAACTATACATTAAAGAGTTCGAGGAGTGTAGTAAGCAAGCATGGGTGTGGTTAAGTGATGCAAGGGTCTGTATTAAAGCTGCCGTCGGCAAAATTTTTTTTTATCACTTTCAGCGTATTCGACACTATATTCCGACAGAACAACATAAATAAAGTGGTTTTAAAAAAACCCGAGCTTCTAACTCCACCTGGAGCGTGTTATTTGTTTTGCAAAAATCCACCGCTCCCAGTTCATTGTGTCCAATCAGCGCAGGGGGGTGTGAGATATGACTGTCAATCACAAGTCGTGCACGCACACGTCAATCACATGCGTGTGCCTGAAGTTCGTGCAGAAGCGAAGAGTGATGGCGCACTGACGAGCACGAACTCGGTGGGAGGGTATTCGTTGATAGTGGGGAGGGGCATGAGAGTTGTAAACATTCAAAAATTTTCCTAAGTCCACTCAATCAGCCAGAGTTGCCGACGGCAGCTTTAATATTGCTTGCGTCAAAACAGAACTAATGCATTTGGTTAGCTTTTCATAAATGCAAATACTACAAATATATAGTGAAAATCTTTCATCTTTAAAAGAAAATTTATTTTATTTGATATTACTTGATGACTCTTGCTCAACTTGTCAGTAGACTCAAAAAGTTACAAAACACAGCCTACTAGTTTCCCTTTAGTAATTCAGAAACATACTGTAATACATACTCACTGTAAAACCCAACAAGTTAAGCTAACTCATTTCATTTGAGGAAACCGATTGCCTCAATTCATTTAAGTTTATAAAAAACAATAGTTATGAGTACTCTGAACTTAATTTAATCAAGTCCACTAAAACAATAATATTTCTTAATACACAATTAAACTTTACACTGCATTTAATAGCTGAAACTTCACTTTGAGTAAAAACAGTGTACTGACTGCAATCAGTCACTCATTTTTATCTCTAACCAGTCTGTAAAACCACTAGCCTAATTGATAGCTGATAAATTGACAACATTTGTAAAAATGTCTTTGTTAAAATTGTCCATAAGTCATGCATGTTGTTATTACTATACTTTTTAGACCAGTAATAGATTGTAGATTATTAAAATGCAATGGATACAGATCAAAATTTCAATTGTATAGTTGAAAAGAATAACTATGGAAAAGATTAGACCAGAATCGACCAATCATAAAATAATGTAATAGTGATTTTATTAGAAAGTGTGTGTTTTGTGTGTGTGTCATCCTTTATAGCACACTACTCACCAAATAAGGAGAGTAGTGCATCTTTAATGCATTCCAAGCACATATATTTTATTATTTGGCATATTTGATCCATTACCTCCACCTGCTGATCCCGACGTTCGATGATCCGGCGAACCAGGGGTCAAGGATGTACACACAGCGGACATTGTGCGCTCCCTGGATGGAGTCTCTGAGTGATGGATTATCGTGGAGCCGTAAGCCCTTCCTGAACCAGTGGACCGTATTTACCACCATTACTCCACTCAAGTCCCTTTGACCGTTTATAGTATGCTGGGGTGATACGTTACAGACCTCCTTCACTTTGCTCTACTGCACTCCAAAGAAGAAACTGCTTTCAAATGCGTTAAAAAAAACGACAAATATTGTAATAAAGTCACTAAAAATTTGCGTTCGAATTATTCTGGATATTATTTCGGGGGGGGGGGGGGGGGGGGGAATAATTAGCCTTGCTCTAACAAAACACTTTCCATCATTATGTCTATTGATTTGGAACGCGACCACAGTTGAAGCATTGGGACACGAGCTGGATAACCGCGCAACAACCGAATACACGACTGGCTTTAGGACCAGGACGCAACTCAAAGTACGCTTCCCTGTTGTATAACTTGTTTTTCTGAATTATTCAAAATAATCAACAATACTGTACATGTTTTATATCTCGCATGTAGAGCAAGTTCAGCTTTGAGTTATATTATATCTCAATGCGCGTGGTCTTCAGCTGAAGTCAACGGAGTCCGACGTCCGAGCCCGAATCAGCGCGATTATGTAAATATCAATATGGTCTCGAGCCCCTCGTAACCGCGTTACATGCAGTAAAATAAAGCAGTATCCCGTATGAAATGACACCTCGTATTAAGTATCATTCGTGTCTTGATTTGTTTTCCTTCAAAGTTACGTAAACTTGTAAATATTTTCCCACGGAGAAGGTTCCACACACTTTCGTCCATGCAATTCAGTCTGTCGACTTAACTCCACCTTAATGATTGCGCACATGAAGTAGCGCGTTCTGGTTTGTCAAGCCCTAATATGACGTAGCTGGTCCTCAGTCACGTTTCTTTGGTGATCTCTGGGTGTGATGAACCAATACACTGTATATACATTGAACCAATACACTATAAAATGCTCTTCATCGCATAATGTGAATGGAAGATTACTCTTGATCTTTATGTTAATATTCATGGAATAGTAATGTCAAAATGTTATTGTTTATATCAAAACTATTAATAAATGCATAGAATTATTACAAATAAGTTATGTGCAAACTCTGCTCGGAGTTTGCATAATATAAACTGCAAGCCTTGATTTATACATTTCCACTCCATAAGGACAGTTAAGGACCTTGGAGTGCAATCCTTGAAGCTGATTGGCTGGAGCTTCAGTACCCGGATAGGCACATGAGAAGCGACATGATCAAGCTCGTGTCAGTGCGCTGTTCTTTCCTGAACAGGGTGGCGCTGTTGAGTCGTGCATTTAAAATCGTTCAAATCACATTTTCTGTCTTCACAAGAAGTGTTGGCAGAAGTGTATTTTCTGTGTTTTGTTTGCATCAGTCCTTTCCATGCGTACAGTTCTTGTACTTGGGTCTCTGCATGATGTTTTTCATTTTTAAGCAACATTGCACTTTGTTTACTGTTTAGTTAGTTATTGACTATGCTGTTTGAAAACTGATATTTACATATAGCCTATGAGTAAATTGGAGAAATATGTTTTTGTGTTTCTGGAAAATAGTGATCTACGACTATGAAAGTTTTTTGTGTCTGTTTGTTAATGAGGTATTTGTGGACACATTCATGTTTTTAGATTTGTGGAGTAAAAGTTCTAGTTTTTATTTGGAAGTAAAAATAGGCCTATATAATTAGACCCTTGGGTATATGACTTCCGAAGAATTGGCACAGAAGGCCCCAAGTGGCATGTTATTACCAGTGTTATTATCTTTACATTTAAGAATTATTGTAGTTAATGGGGTTATTATTCAGTATTTCCAAGATACATTTCAGACATCTTTGCTTTCATTAAAACCTAGGTTACTTGAGTGAAATGTTTCCATTTGCATTCATAGTGTTGCTATTATTACATATCATCTAATAAAATATGGGTAATTAAATATGTAAATACTCGTATGCCTGCAAGTCATAGAATAATTTTACCTTTCAGATGAATCTCTTTTACTGGGTTTCTGCTTTGTCTGTCATTGGTTATTTGATTATTCATCTAAGTCGTTAAAATTCCATTTTAAATAGAATAGTTGATTTAGTATTTACATTAATGACAATTATATAAATATTAAATGATATCAAAAGTAAATTATACATGCTGTAAAAGTTTAGCTGGGGGAGCTTTTTACCCCAGGTAGGGGGTCAACTTACCCCAGTAGTGGGGTAAGATGGCCTCTTTGAATAATTTTACATTTTGTTCTATAATAACTAAATTGCACTTATCCAGTTCCTTTGTAATAGTCCCTGGTTTGTTTACAGCCAACCTTCTTTGGAAAAAAAAACCCCGGAAAAAAACCAAACCATTCAGGTACTGAAAGGTCTTTGCTTTCCCAGCATACACTGCACATTTAACACATTATATTGTGAACCAAGGATGTGTGCACCTTTGAACAGGATAATTTGTGTAATTTCAGTTCTTTTGTCTTGTGGAGCTTGCAATGCAACTATTTATGATCACTCATGTTTTAAAAATGCTAAATATCTTACAGATTTTCCGTGTAAGCTTAAGCATTATAAGCACAGCTTAGATTTGTTATCGAGGGTTGATCATTAGTAAAAAAAACAACAAAAAAAACTGATATGTGTATATTCCAACCCCTCTTACAGTTCAGACCTGCATCAGTGAATGAGCTTTGATGTCCTTTATAGAAGAGCATTGGTCTGAGAAGCATAAAAATCAGAGCACCCCATTATGAATAATTTAATGTTACATATCTGTGTGCACTTTGCCTGTAATTCAATATGTTATTAAATATGTGTTACACTATGATAAAAGCATGTCCTTTTTAGCTCATTTGGACAAGAATACGTTCACTAATTCTATTTGCCTCACTGGATAATTTAATTGGAAAATAATTTTCTTTTTCAATCCAAATTCCTAAATGTCATATATTTAATCATTTTAAATTACCACTATAACATAATGCTTCCATTTTATTTAAATGGCTGTAAGCATTTTTACATCTCAGTGTGGTGCACCATAGTTTTTCTTTCTATGCAGTATTATTTATGTATGAATTTTGCCATTACAGTGAAATGGTATCTTGAAAAATGTCTGAATGTGAAGTTACTTGTGCAATTCATCGCCAAGCATATAACATTATCCTGGGTATTTGTATAACCAAATTAAACCTTCCTGATGAGGAATGAACCTGGATATCTAGACTTAATTACACATTTCTTATTCATACTTGTTCTTTTTATCCTGATACAACCATAATGGTTTCTGTGTATCCAGAAGATGGAATTCTTATGCGAGTTATACATATGAACCATATACATTGTCGCCTTTGTGTTTCCAGGCAACACGCAATCATGGACGGACATGGAGAAATCTCAATTAAGGAGGACAACCTCAGTATCCCAGCCTGCCGCTGCTGCACACTGATTTATTCATATGCAGTGAATATCTAAGGTAATTAAAATATGTAGATTAAAAAATAATTGATTAACTTAAATAAAAGCACATACAAAGATTGAATGTTGTGGAATAGATAAGGATCAGAAAAGTTTTTTTGACAGTGTTACACTGGATTCAAAAAAGGTTTAATATAGATTTTGAGAGTGAAAATACTATTACATTTTTTGATAATGACTTAACTTTTGTGCACTGCAGTCTTTGAATTTTTTTTGTTTAAGCTATATATTGTTATTCATAATGTGTAATACTGGTTATAATGGTTACAAGTGGAAATTACAGGTTCAGCTATAGTTATAGTATATTCCTGCCATATCGATATACCACCATATTCACAAGCCTTGCTGAATGTCACATCTTGTATACCGTGTTTTGCATGATATTTAGTGATTCAGTCATTTTCTCATAAGTAGTGGTGTTATTTCCTGTTTTTTACTCGTTTGATGTCCTAAATCTTGTATTTTTTGTGAGAATAGAGCTATAATGTGATATTAGAACAAGTATTGAGATTAACCAGTCAAGTACAGAATAACGGATATCACACTATCACCTATAGAGGGCGCCAGATACGCAACAATCCTCCACCAATGCACCAAACTCCAAGGCGTTCTCTTTGTGCGTATTAATAATGAACTTGATAAGGAGACAGATTGCAATGCTTCTCACTTTAAAACAATGTTTTTTTTTTGTTTTTGTCACGCCAGAACACTTGCATAGTTAAACACTCAAAGCCTAGACGAGTTTAAACCCATTCTCGTATACCGTGCTTGTTTCGTTCCAGAACTTTTTGACAATTCTGGAATAATTGCCAGAGTTAAATTTTAAATGGTTTGAGACAGATGAAAGGTATACAGAAGCTGTGCAAGAGAAGAGATTGCTTTGATCTGCACATTTCAGAATCATTGCGTAAACATCCTCTGGCTAAAGAGAAGGATGTCGAGATGGTAAGAAAGAGAAGAGTGTTTAGAAGCGATTATGGGGTGTCCCTTGTGTGATCATATTAATAAATATTTATATATGTCCAAATATGCAGATAAATATATTTTTTAATAAAAATTTGGTATTTGCTTGACGCCTTATTTAGCTCTAATACATCTAATGATA
Organism: Semotilus atromaculatus; assembly: GCA_031834385.1. Taxonomy (NCBI): domain Eukaryota; kingdom Metazoa; phylum Chordata; class Actinopteri; order Cypriniformes; family Leuciscidae; genus Semotilus; species Semotilus atromaculatus. The sequence continues at coordinate 49,343,872 of JAULUF010000009.1, forward strand.
AGGCAGCTAATTTAAGACACTATTTGTCTGATTAATTTCACGTTTTTAAAAATAAAATAAAAGCACCCATGTAGTTTTGGAGCCTGTTGATTTGACAATGAGTAATTCTCTTTCTGCATATTCCCTCCTTCCATAAAAGTGATTTATATGTACAATCCCTCCCCTATGAGTGTCTATTTGGATAGCTCCTCCCTAAATGAGTGGTTTGTGAATGATGCAGTGGTTGGTGAAGGCGTTCTGAGCTACCGACTGCTCGAATTACGCACGCAAAGTTGGGAGCAGAGGCGCGCTGTGGAGATATATTTTTTCTGGTGACTTACCAAAAACATTAAACGAATTGTCACTGCGCGCGCTTGCAGATTGGTGTTTGGTCGTGAAATTATTAGGTGGCAATACATTCCTTTACTGCTCCGAGGAGAGGGCGCGCCACAGGAACGCGCTTTGGATTTTCTTTAAAATATCAGGCATAAGCCTATAACATTATGAGGTGCAGCCATGGCAGGCAAGGGTAAGACAGCGGCGAGGACGCTGGAGGATTTAACGCTCGATTCCGGTTATGGTGGAGCAGCGGATTCCTTCAGGTCGTCCAGCGTGTCGCTCTGTTGCTCGGACACGCATCTTTCGTACGCGCATGGGGGCAACTGCTGGCATCTGACTGAATCCATGCACAGCAGACACAACAGTTTGGACACGGTCAATACCGTCCTGGCGGAAGACACGGAGATCCTGGAGTGCTCGGGCCAGTGCGTTAAATTGCCCGAGCTGGAGGAGGATGTGCCGTGGAGTCTTGGAGAGGTGGAAGGCGCGCTGCGCAAAGACGAGGAGCTGTGCGTGGGAAACGCGTCGCGGGAGATCCTAGCCAAGCTCTCCGCGCTGGTCAGCCGCACGCTGGTGAGGATCGCCCGGGAGGCGCAGCGCCTGAGCCTGCGTTACGCCAGATGCACGAAGCACGAGATCCAGAGCGCCATCAAAATGGTCCTCTCGTGGACCATCTCCGTGAACTGCATCACTGCGGCGCTCAGCGCGCTGTCGCTTTACAACATGAGCACGGGTGATAAGTTCAGCCGGGGCAAAAATGCCCGATGCGGACTCGTCTTCTCCGTAGGGAAGTTCTTCAGGTGGATGGTGGATAGCCGGGTGGCCCTGCGCATCCATGAACACGCGGCGATCTACCTGTGCGCCTGTATGGAGAGCCTGTTCAGAGAGCTGTTCAGCCGTGTGCAGAGGAGCGCGCTGGTGGAGAAGGAGAACGGACTTCCAAAGTTTTCAGTGGAGTCCCTGGAACAGGCCATAAATAACGATTCGGAGCTGTGGGGTCTCTTGCAGCCGTACCAGCACCTCATTTGTGGCAAGAACGCAAGCGGTAATTATTATTATTTTTTGTCTGCTAATAGTCACACTTAATATTTAAAATGTGCTTTATATTCATGTCCTCCTTGCCATTGATTCCTGCTGGTTTTGTGATGCAACTACAATTGAAACTGAGCTCAGTCACAAACCTAATTTGAGGTCAGTCAACAGTTGTGTCCATCCACCTACTTACCTCCTACCTGCCTCCTTTTTTGAAAGCACTATTGAGAGGGTGTTTCATAATAGTTGCTAGCATAATCAGATCCCTGCACTGCCTTGCTAGCATTTTGTGTATGATGATCCATACTTCAGAAATGTGTTCTGCTTCTCTGCAGCACTGTTGACTTATTTATTTCTCAAGATAAATAAGTTCTGTGGGAGGACATGAGTGAGTCCCAGCAGGGTGTTTGTTTTCAGACTTCTTATTCATTTAGACACTGTAACAGGTGCAAACACAACAGGAAGGGCTTCACACTGTTGTGCCGCAGTCCCTTTTTTTCCTACACCTGTTGAAACAAACTCGTTTTTGACTTCTGCCGGGCTTATTTTGAGTACATAATCAAGGAGTCTTTTTAGTAACATTTAAGGTTGTTATCCATTTCTTAAAGTGATTATCAACTATGGTGAGTGATCTGTTTGGGATTGGTATTTTTTTTATGGTTGAGGCAGATTCCAGCAAACCATAAATATTCCTACAATGAAATTTCACACTTTGCTATTCATGATGCAGCTCCAGTTTACATTTGTTTTACATTACCACAGACACGTGCTTTCTCTGATGTGATGAATGTTGCAGTTGACCGAAAGATCCTGGCTAAAGAATAGAGCTTAATGTCCAGCTTCACATTAACACTGTTTGCATCTGTTCTAGCCACCCTAGTCATTGGTTTGAAAACCTCATGTCATTCCAAACCCATATGCTTTAATTCCTTCTGTAAAACACAAAAGCAGAAATTTGGGAGAATGTACCAGTTGCTCTTTTCCATGCATTTGGAATGTATGGAGATTGGAGTGAACATAGACTTTGACTATACTTGCATTGATAAAAAAAATATATACATTTTTCAAATAAAAAAAATATTTTTAACTTTCTATTCATCAAAAAAATCTTGAAGAAATGGGTAACTTTTAAAAAATTTTAATAGCTTAAAATCTCCCGTTTCCATTTATTGTAATTAAAGAATGTACCTGGTGCTTTTCTCCCATACAGTTTCACCTTTTATGTGCCATGCAAGATAGTCGTATGGATTTATAACGATGTGAGGGTGAGACAATTTTTTGTTCCTTTAAAGGACAAGTTCGGTATTTTACACTTAAAGCCCTGTTTTAAGATCGTTTCTGAAATAGAACGGTTAAGATTGAAATTTGGACACATGCTGCTGGCCCAAGAATTTTCGGTTTCTGAAAGCATCTTTAGCAGCAATTTTTGTGTTTTGAGCTTATCAGTGAACACCCCAGTCTCGGTGAGTTTCACGTCTTTGTAAACTAAAGTTTAATGCGTTTTATGAAGGATTGTTCCAGTGCACCTATGCAACCACTGTGGAGGGTGGGGGTGTGCTACCACAGAAACCGAAAATTCTCAGGCCAGCAGCATGTGTCCAAATTTCAATCTTAACCATTCTAATTCATCAGAAACGATCTGATTGCATCAGTCATTTCAGGCCCAAAAAAGGCCAAAACATAAATGATCACATTCATCTAATTTTTCCTAACGATCCGCTAGCTGCCCGCCCCATAAGCAGGCTGTCAAACCGCGTCTCTGTATGCAGCCTAGGCTCTGAAATCTGCACACAAAAACAAATGGGTACACCACCACTCAAAACCAAAATAAACAAGGTTTCAACCAATCACCGACAGGGGCGGGTATTGCTCCGACTTCGCGTCCAGCCGTGCACAAGCTCAAAACATCACTGTAAAAAAAAATTTGTTCAATTTACGCTAAAATACCGGCAGCTGTGGTTGCCAGAAATTTACTGTATAAAATACGGTAGCAAGGTTTTACGGTAGCAAGGTTTTACAGACTTAACTTAAAATTTACAGAAATAAACCGTATTTCATTATCTGATATTATGTTAATTTACAGACCTATTGAAGTATTAATATCTGTTTTGTACTATTGTAATACACTGACACAAAGTCAGTGTAATACACTGACATTAATCACAGCAGAGATGTGAGTCACATGATCAATCAAAGCTCATCACAAGCAGTTCTTCCACAAGACAGTTAATACTGATATAGAAGCTGCACAGTGTGATTCACACAAACATGAAACACCATCATGGTAACACACATGAAATTTTAAAAAGGCAATAAACATTAATTTAACAACATTAAATGTAACATAAAACACTAATGTACATAACTGATTAGAAAAAGACTAAGAAAACTATGAAGAAACAGTTATTTCAACAAAAATACATCAAATGTGAAGTGTCACGCAGGGAATTGTGGGAATGTCAATTTACGGGTTTTCACAGTAAATTATACAATGAGTTGTTCTTTATCACTTTCAAAAACTGTAAATTTAACGGTATTTTACAGTAAAATTACATTAAATGTACCATTAGATCTATCACAGTTATTTACCGTATATAGTAAGGAAACTTTCTGTTAACCAATTAACAGTTTTTCACTGTAGCATTTTTACAGTCTTTTACCGTTAAAATCACGATAATTTTTTACCGCCCCTGTCGGTGATTGGTTGAAACCCTGTTTATTTTGGTTTTGAGTGGTGGTGTACCCATTTGTTTTTGTGTGCAGATTAGGCTGCATACAGAGACGCGTTTTTTTTGACAGCCTGCTTATGGGGCGGGCAGCTAGCGGATCGTTAGGAAAGATTAGATGAATGTGATCATTTATGTTTCGGCCTGAAATGACTGATACAACCTTTAAGTGTAAGATACCGAACTTGTCCTTTAATAGATTTTGGATTTGTGCAAATCAAGTAAAACAAGTCCATTGTTGTTTTACAAAAATTAGGATGAAAAACATTTTCTTCCATGTTATGATGTTTTTGCACCTGCAGTATTCACATGAGTTAAAAGATCGCCAGCTTTCCAAATGCTGAGCTTTTGGCACCTTTCCTGCAAGGCCTCTTGTGTTTTCTGTAATGTCACTGTGGCCTTATAAGATTCAATTTTGGAGCAAATTGCTGTTCCTCTTAGGAGCTTTTAGAGTACAGTGATTGCAGCACTGGTTGGTGATCGGCTCTTATATCTCAACCTTATACTAAGCTTGAAGACATAAGACAGCTCTTTATGCATGAGCATGTCTATGCTTGTTATGCATTACTGATTTGTTGATTGATTGATATATTGATATATTGGGGTTTCTCCTGATTATCTCATTTTCTCCCTTTACCCTTGTTCTTTTCATGCCCGACTCCCCGCCTGTCTCAAATACGTGAAAGCCTTTTCAACAGTCTATAGTAACTTGAATAGCGGTTTTGGTCAATTTTCCGTGGCAAACCCAGCAGGGCTGATTATCGACACACGTAACTGACTGACCGTTTTCAGAAATAATGCTCTCTTCTTGCAAGAAAGAAGGAGAACAAAGAGACCAAGTTAAAGTGAAAGATGTGGAGGGACAAATTGAAAAAATGACAATGTCAGGAATGGGTGGAGAGAGGTGATGAAGGTGAATAAAATTATACTGAAAGAGAAATGACTTGAGATGAGACGGCGAAATGAGAAATTTGGAAGAAAATTAGCGTGAAGACACCAATATTAGGATAAAAGAGCAAGAAGGACTATTGATAGGGTTTTTTTGTGTCACATGTAGGAGGTAAAAAGAGAAGACTGTGAGTCCCAGATAAGCCAAGAAAATGTAATTTTGGTTCTTGATATGAAGGGGTTTGTTGCCTCCTGCGAAATATTGCATCTCTTCAATTTCGTTCGGGAGCACAAGCTGTCCCTCCACATCTTTTATTGATGTATAGCTAATGTCGCTCCTCGATTTTTGTGTAATTTGTTTTTCATGAGTTGCTGACAGCAGTCGTTTCACTTGTTACTTGTCAAGCATATATGCTATGTCAGTCAGGAAATGTGTCCCTTAAGACACCTGAAAAGTGAGAGGTAGTTGCACCGCCTAAATGTGTTTGCGAAATGTTGCTTTGGGGTGTTTGAACTCAAAACTAAAGCAGCAGACGGTCAGCTGGCTCAACTGAAGCTTGTAAAGTCTTTGATGTATCATGTTCAATATATGGCAGATTTAGGACAGACAGAGCAGTATGTTTTGGAGATTTAAAATGCAGTGAGGAAAAGCTGGATGCCCAACTTATCAACTTACTCCATATGTCATTTTCAAAATCTATAAATCTATCAACAACATTACTGTTATATATATGTACACTAGCATTCAAAAGGGTCAGTTAATTTTTTTGCCACATTTTGGAAAGTCTTTTAATCTCACCAAGGCTGCATCTATATGAGTAAAAGATTGTGGAATAATTTTACATTTGAATATACTTTAAAATTTAAATCCATTCCTGTGATGGTAAAGCTGAATTTTCAGCATCAATTTACTCCAGTCTCCAGTGTCTCATGATCCTTCAGAAATCATTTTATGATATGCTGCTCATGAAACATTTTGATTATCATCATGCTGAAACAGTTAATATTTTATTGAAAACCTTGATAAATTTTTTTTGATGAAATAGAACGTTTAGAAGAATAGCTTTTATTTGAAATTTAAATCTTTTGTAACAATATAAAGGTCTTTTACTGTCACTTTTGATCAAACCAAAACCAATCTGATTCACTGAAAATAATCAAAAGAATGATTCAGCAATATTGAGTAGAATTGAAAATCACCAAATATTTTAATGGTGCTTTTGTAAAGTGCTTTGTGGTGCTTTTTTTCCGAATTCTGTTGCATTTTAAATTTCCTAGTTTCTGTTTTAATGGACAGATTAAATGTTAATGTTAAGAAAGAAATTCATATGAGTTCTGAGTAAATGGATTCTGAGTAAATTATCACAATTTCCGATATAAGTGAACTATTCCTTTAAGTTGCTGTCTTTAACAGCACCTGTTTATATGATCAATAAGTTATGACAACATATGTTTTTACAATGCTTTACTCATCAAACATTTTTTGTAAATTATACAAGATTCAACTAATTTAAGTCAGTTTAATTTAATTTAAGTTAAAATGATTAAAATGTATTAATTGTAAATTTAAGTAATTTAATTATTAAAATTAAAATTTTAAGTTAAAATTAAGTACAATCAACTTGGATGTTTAAGGCAGAACTCCAAAGCTTGTGTTAGCACGATTCATCCTGTAGTCTGCTCTCACATCATCCCTCCCACAGTGTTCTGTGAGTAAGCTTGACCTTGACGTGATGTCAAAAATTATTTCCAATTTTACAATCCCTGATTTAGAAATGTCATGACCTGCCATGTATTTCTGTTCCAGTTACATATTGGCTTGCGTTTAAATCAGTTACTGATTACTCTTTGTAAGACATTGGTTACTATGCTGGCGTCGTCCACATGACGTATTGGTGGGGTCTGCTTAGTCAGTGTGCATGGTGTGCTGCCCCCTGACCTCTCTGAAGGATTAAACTGTAAGAATGCTGCTCCAGCAGGTGGCTGATGAGTATATTCTGAGCCCACGCTGAGCTCAGGCCAACGGTGAAACACACTTGTCAGCCGTGATTCTCTACAACACTCCTCTTCATGAGGGCTGGAGCACGGACAGCTCGCTGCCAGATTTCTCCCACTCCACACAAGCCTTTGGGGACCGTTTAACTCATTGATACACCTTGATTTATAATGAACTAGTTCTAGCCGATACGGCAATAATTATTTTCATGTTATGTCCATTAACCGACATGTGACCGATATTAAAATTCCACACTATTTTGTCTAAATAAATTATAATACAAAACTTAAATTGTTTTAAAAACTAAAATTATGGTGACATAAAATATAAAATTATTATAAAGTACTGACATTTTAATATTTGCTTAAGATTGCATTAAAAGGTATTCAATTATTACTGTTTTTGAAGATTAAAAGTTAAGTGAGCATTAGATTACGGCAAATGTAATCTCATTGTAAAGCTAGGGAAAATGTATGTTTAAATATTCATTTTTGTCCAATATTATTAAATATATATAAAAAAAGAATGGTCTCATAACCAAAATATTATATTGAATCCCTAATTTCAAGTTAATTCAGATTTAGATGTGACCAAGCTTGATGACTGAGTTGTGTATTTGTTGTTGAATTGTTTACTTTTTTCGTTATTGCATCTTTGAAATAATAGGTTGAAATAAACAGTTTCTTATCGGTTGTGGACCATTTGCAAGTATAATATAGGCAGCATTATCCTTATGACAGAGGAATCAGCCAATCACAGTGACGTGGAGGCACTGCAGTGTTACTTGAACTGGTTTAAATCGTTCTCATAATATCTCATATTTTGTACTATTCTTGTTGTTTTATTTTTATACTGTCAAATTTTTGCTTCTTAGGAGGCTCTTGTGTTCAAAAACAGCTAGATGGAGTGAAATGAAATGGAACATTTCAAAAGTTACATCAAGTTATTTTTCACTTGAGAGGACCTATATGCCAGTTTTCTTGTTCCTTTTGTTTTTGGGGTCTACTAGAATAGGTTTTCATTCTTGAATGTATGAAACAAATCCATATTATTGCAGAACCTCTATTCCTAAACTGTCTGTAACGCTCTGTCTAGTTCCAGTCTCGATGAAGCCCTTCCTTCCGAAAATCACAATGTGCTCTTATTGGTCAGCTGGATCAGTGTGTTGTGATTGGTCAACCGCGTTAAGCATGTTTCAGAAATCTCACACCTCTTTCTATAACCGGTCATGGCGACAAAACACAACTCAACCAGGCCTAGCACCCTTTATTTTACGTATGACTTTGGTGGGAATTATTTAAATGAAGAATATTGGGACTTGTACATTCCTGGAAGAAAACTCAAGACTACAATCGAGAGTTTCAGGGAGTTCAGAAACAGTGCTCACTGATATAGAGAATAACTCCCTTTGGAGTGCAGTTTGTAACTTTACAGACCTTTTTCATGCACAAACATCAACATTACACACTAAAGAAAGTAAAAAAATGTAAAAGACAAGGTCCTCTTTAAAAACATAATTCCTGTGGTAGAATGTTAAAAAAGTGAGCCAAGATGCACTGGCCAAAGACGGTTGTTAGACGACTAGTCAATCATCCTAACCAATCCCTAATTCCTGGGATTAACCTGCTGCTACCAATAGAGCATGTATCTGGTTGCAGATTCTCCCTATTGACATGTAAGATTATTTTGTTAAATCCTATGCATTTGAAGTCTGCCACTGCAAGCTGTAGGAACTGTGATTCCAAAAAAAAGATTTCATGGTACGAGTTCCTGTGTCCTTGATTGCCTTTTGATGTTAAAGTCCCGTAATCCGTTCAGATGTGTTGATGCAGCCTACATCATAATTTCATAATTACCGAACTGTTCTGAAGTCGCATGTGTTCTTTCTGTGAGAAAGAAAAGCCTTGAGCTGTCGCAGTGTTTATTTCTTTATTTCTCTCTCTCTCTCTCTCTCTGTGTGTGTGTGTGTAAAACACTTTTCCTGCCTTGATTTCATAAGGTCGTAACAGTCAAAAATCGTCAGGAATGTTGGTTGGTGTAGAAACAATACACCACTGTTGCACTTGCTTTTTACAAAATAGTTTAGCTCTGATGAAACAAGTGTTTCCCATAATCTTTAAAACATGCCCAGAAGTTCTGCAAGACCCATGCGTCATTTATTTTACATTCCTCTAAGCTTTGCATTATTCAAATGACTGTTACAGTTTCGCCTTAATTTTTAGTCTCTGATTTTGTCGAATTGAATTTCATTAAAATAGACACGGGTCCCATTAGTTAGATGTTGCTCTGTGGGAAATAAATGAATGACTTTGTTGTCAAAAGCTGCATATTAAAGCATTGCAAATCTCTGTGGCTAAACTCGTCTGAAACATCCTCTTGCTGGGGCTATTTAAGGCTCTGCACTGGATGAACCCCAACGGCTGCGTGAGATACAGGTGCATGTTGAAACATTTCATCTGCCCAAAATATCTGTAATTTAGTAACCAATAAGTATAGCGGTATAGGAGATTCATCTCGCAGCAGTTTTTGTTTAATTTTTTTTATGTTATACTTAGATGTATGGCTATGGTGTTTAATTCTTAATGACAGTCAGTTTAAATCTCGTCTATGTTTGCCGATGAGTGTTTCCTGAATTCCTCTCAGGACTCTCCCCATCTGTATTTTGCATGCCACTGTTGCTATTGCAATTCAGCAAACGTGTCCCCACTTCACTTGTGATGTAATTCACAGACATTTTCTGCCTCCTTAAAGGGATAGTTCACCCAAAACTACACTGTCATTCACTCACCTACATGTCGTTCCAAGGCTGTGTGACTTTTATTCTTTTGTGAAACACACAGACAACATTCACTTTCATTGTATGGACAAAACCCCCACAATTTTCAACACATCATCTTTTGTGTTCCACAGAGTAAATTGTAACTGAATTTTAATTTCTTGGGTGAACTAACCCTTTAAGGAAGTATATTTTGTACCACTTTCTATATAATTTATTGTATTTAATTGCGCATTTTTTTAGGTAAAGTCACGTTTGCCTCAATGTGATGTGAGCTGGGCAAGTCGACAGATAGAATTGTGTAATGCCCCAGTAGTACATGAGTTTTTCAATTTGTTTGGCTTGATTCTTGAGTTCAGATGGGTTGGATTAAGGCATTCAGGTCACCCTAATGAATTCTGGGTTGTGCTCGGAAGAGCAGTGATTTTTCCTTTGAACGGAGTTTAAAAGCAGGATGCTATTGATTTGTGGAGAGATTTTCCACCACTGATTTTTGCCGGAAAGAAAGGAAACAGGCAGTATTTTCAACTACAAAAACACATTGTTCTTGGGCTACTGTTTCAGCGTTTACGTTCGCGATTTACCATTTAAAAAAAAAAGAAGAAATCTTTCAAGAAAATCTTAAATCATTTTAAATATTTAGTTGTATTTGGAGTGCCAGGTTTTATAGTAATTGCTTTCAGAATAGTTCTTGCAATTTAGCTGATGAATAATTCCCCACTTCAATCCGTAATTTCCTCTGATGGTGATTGTGAATCACAGCGTTACAGCCTGGAGCTGTTTGACATGATGGCCATCTGGAATGACAAGGAAAAATGATCTGAAAAGTGCACTGGATTGCTCAGTTGTGTTCGTTCTATTGAAATGGAACAGCATATTGGAGCGGTATTGAAGTATTTCAATTAGGCCTTTCACTTGTTTGACATTAAATTGAATTATGATTAATTCAATTGAATTGTGATTAATTAATTAATTAATCATAAAAAAATGTTGTTGAGAAAAGCATCGAAATGAAATCAAAGACAATTTTTCATTATGGCAAATGTCAAAACATTTAAAAAAAATGTCTCTGACCTTCACTTCACATTCAGCTGAATTCAGTCTGTCCGATTTCATGTTATCTTTTGTAGTCCATTTAATCGTGCATGCTCAATAAATGCACGTATGGTGGTGAATATTGCGATTTAAGTGTCTTTTGCTCTGGTGGCATCAGTGCCTGTGTTGTATACCGTGTCTGCCCTTCTGTCATGCTCATAAAGTTGTAATTAACAGTTTTCAAAAGGCATCCCGTTCTTTTTCTCAGAGTCCTGCTAATTACTGTTTTGCTGGCAGTCCCTGGAGAGAAGGGGAGAGTCCACAGAAACTGGCAAAATAATATAGCGTCTTTCATTCGACAGAAGCCAGAAGGAAACAAACGATTAGTCTGAGTTGGCAAGATGAAGTTGGGTGGCAGAAGTTTTTTTGGGTGCACTGAAAGCAAAACAAGGGTGTTCATCTCCTTTAGGCCTGAAATGGTTGACAAACCGGAGAAGGGGGTTAGGGTTGTTCTTGGGAAGCGACCTGAATTGAGCTCAAATTTAGGTTGTACTCACAAAACCACAACATGTTAGAGCGTGTATGCCACCCATGAAGCCCCGACAAGAGATTTACACCTTTCCTGACTGACGTTTCAAAGAATTGCTGTGATCGATAATTAATTGGTTAATTGTTACAACTAAGTACCAAATTAATTAATGTTTATTTATTTAATCTTTTTTAATTGTAAATATTTTGTTTTTATAGTAAATAAAAAAAACAATATAAGCATAAATTCAGTAATACATAATATATTTCAAATTTAATTTCTTGCTCAAAAAAAGTTATAAATAAATACTTTATTTGCTTATTTATATATTTAATTATGTATTCACTATAATATACCATAACATTTGTATTTCAATTGCATATATTTTTATAGCAAATAAATATACCCAAATTAATTATTTTTAGTTTTATGTATGCATTTACTATAATACGATGTAAGATTTGTGTTATAAATGCGCATATTTTGTTTAAAATTATAAAATTTATAAAAATATAAATAAGTATACACATAAATTTAGATATACATATTATATATTGGACATTTTTATTTAATTATAAATTATAATGATTGCACAAAACAAAAGTAGTTCAAATAAATGATAAGTATAAATAAATGAAACATTTAAAATAATAACACAATATTTATTTATTTATTTAAAATAATATAATATGCTTGCATTGTCATTTTTTTATAATTAATAAACATAATGCATGCATAAATTAGTAATACATAATAATATATTGGAAATTTCAATATAACATTATATAATGAATGTACCAAAGTAAAATAAATACATAAATAAAATACATTTTTATTTTAATTTTAAATGATTTTATTGTTTATTTGTTTCTACTTGTCTGCATTTATCTGGTTATACTTGCTCTGGCTTTAGGGAGCCAACACCCTTATGCCTTTAGGGGGAACAGGTCTGTACCTGTTGTGTGGAGGGGATGGGAACCAAAATAATACCACTGTAGGTCATCTCTAGTTTTCTCATCTCTTGTCTTATTACATACATTAACTGGCACACATGTATATGCTATCACCCTACTGCCCACTCTCACCATCACATGCAGACATATACAAGCTGCACTGTCATACTGCATACTCACACATACTTAACATTAATACACATACGCCCACATGCAGGCTGCTTGCACAGTTACTTCTTGCTTGCCACACCCTGCACATGACATAGCAACAGAAACGGGTCTTACGGCTTTGCTCTTCCTACATTCTTTATCTGTTTTTCCCCCCCACCCACTCCCTATGTGTACCATTAATTTTTCTTCCTTTCCCTCGGGCTGCCAGATACGACGGCCCGCTTTTTTTTCTTTCTGCCAAAGAAACATGCAAGATCAGCAGGGCCATGTTGTTTGTTGCTTTTCACAGCCTGGCATTGATGGGTCAGGGGATTTGAGAGTCTTAACCATTGGTGTCATAACCTAATACCAACTCCCACAATGCAATTTACCATCTCGCCCGCTTTGAAGTGAGAGGCTCTTGTGAGAATTGCCCTGAGACCACTTGGAAGAGAGATTCATATTTCGGTAGTCTTTCATTTCGCTTTCAAGATACTTTAACGTCTCACCTAGCTAACATTTGTGTTATTTCTTTATTTTACCCAAAAGCCAAGGAATCAGGAAGAGCAGGGCTAGTTGTCACTATTTATACTCTGGTCAATTTTAAATATAAGTGATAGAAGCCACTGCTAGAGAAAATACCTTTGTTTAATTGGACTTGTGACTGAAAAACATAGCCCTTGTAAAAGTATCCCTAGTCAACCCTATGAGATATAAAACAGATTATCCTCAAACTGATATTTCTTAAAGCTGCATAATATAGCTCCTCGCACACTCAGTTTTCAACTATTGAATAAAATTCCTGAGCGGGATGATTAGTTGAACAATGTGAGGTGTGAAAAAATGTGAATCAGCAAAGCTGAGCTCCTTCAAAAGTAGCACAAAGTATTGTGTGAAGTGTATGAGCAGCTCGGCATTCTCTCTTTCACGCACAGAATTTGTTTTCTCGCTCGCTTTATATCCATTTCCCTACCTCCCTTTTCCACTATCTTTTTCATACACCCACTCTCTCTGTTGCTAAGGGATCTTCACCTTGCATTATCCACTCTGGAAATCATTAACCAAGCCATCACTCTGTTTCCTGCACCAGCTTTGTGTTCATAAAAGCCACAATTCACATATATATCAACATATCAAACGTCCCAGCATTCACTGCCAATTTATCGACCCATCTTTGTTCCTGCATATGCCAATGCAGTAAAAATTCACTGCTGAGTATTAAGAGGAACATTTCGTTAGAATGATGTGGATGCAGGGGAGAGAAAAAAAGCTCATTAAATGATAGCATTCCACAAAATGTCATCATTAGGTCTTTCCGTTTCATCCCTCCATTGCTCTGGGAATCGCAGTCCAGCTGTTCTAACACCTTTCTCTGTTTCCTCTCGTTTAGTCAGACGTCCAACTCAATTACCACTGCCTGACTGGAGAGGAACCTGCAAGCTAATGGTGTTTCTTTTGGGACTGTTGGGCACTTTCTTTTCTTTTACACGTTTGGAAAAATTCCAGCGTTCCCAACCATTTTTTTATGTAATATAATATATAAATGAAATAAAATATTACACATATAAGTTTGTAAATAATTATAATATAAAAAAATATGTTTTCATATCATATTTTTAGAGCACAGAATTCTTTGTAATATTAGATATGTGCAACTGCACACATATGCAGATGGATATTAGATGGAATATTGTTGTGATAAGCTTACCTTTTTGGCATCTGAGAGAGTTATGTGGTTAGGTGCAAGGTTCAGACATGGGATAAAGCCTATATCAAAGTGCTTTAAAATTTAAATGAATGAAAAATGTGTAAATAACTTTAAATAAGGATTTAAAACAAGCCTTGTTTACTTGTTTACCCATTGAAGCTATAACTGTGATAACGAAATACTAAATTTAATTTATACATGTGAAGATGTGTAACATTTTATAAGACTTTGTCAAGAATCTTGTGGTGGAAGTGCATCTCTTTTTGATGTTTATAAAAATGAAGTGTGCGTGAGAGGCGTTAAGATAAGCTTGTGTCTGTGTGTGGCGATGCATTGTTTGCCCTCCTGCCAAATGTGTAGGACTCTGGTACATTTCAATGAGTCAACAGTATCACGTAAGCCCTTTCTGACTGGATTTGTGTTTTCCAGCAGTGGGTTTGTTTGTAAATGTGTGATCGTGAATATTAAGTGATTTGTTGATGGACTGTGAACAAAGAAAAGTCAGCTTTGTCCCCCATAACGGCGTATGAGTCAGTCGCATCCATATGCTCAATTACCGAATAATACTTAACAGTTGACGAGCTGATTGATGCTATATTTCAGTGCTGTTATCTTCAAAGGAAACCCCCTAGGCGTTGTGGAAGAACAGTTGAAAAAAAAAAATACAATTTATAAGATGTTAGAAAAGCAATAATACTGTGCCTGAATTGGATATAAGCCTGAAATTTGATTTAAAAGATGTTATCATGACATTGTGAACTTATGTTTCCATTGTTGAGCTTTATAGGTCCCCTTTTCTTCTTGGTCTGAACTAGTCTGAACTATATTTGACCTTCTTACTTTTCTCAATATATCTACTGATGTACTTCATGAGGTCTGGAGCCCTTCTGTAAAGATAACTCTTCACAACAGTGGCTGATTTGCTCCATCACAGCATAAAGTATAAAGTGAGACTTTTTTTCAATGTTGGAACACTAATTGAATGTTTATTTCTTCTTACTTAAAGAGATAGTTGTCATCACTTACTCACCCTCAAGTTGTTCTAAACCTGTATGAGTTTCTTTGTTCTGTTGAAGACAAAAGAAGATATTTTAAAGAATTTTGGTTATAAAATAGTTCCTGGTCCCCATTGACTTCCACTATGAAAAAAAAAAAAAACTAAATACTATGGAAGTCATCGGGGACCAGAAACGAAAATTCTTCAAAATATCTTCCTTTGTGTTCAACAGAACAAAGAAACTCAGGTTTAAAACAACATGAGGGTGAGTAAATAATGACAGAATCTTTTTTGGGTGAACTATCCCTTTAGGAAGATCTAATATTCCTAAGATCAATAACTTAAGAATAAAGTTAAAAATTTGTTGTATTTCCAAAAACATTTCTTTAGAATGTTCTTGTCTTTTTTTCTTACGGTTGTTCTAAAGAAAGCCACATTTTAAGAATCTCAATTGCACTTTTTTAAAAATTTAGAAGATGTTTAAGGTGCAGTAAGCGATTTCTGAGAAATACTGTTGATATTTGAAATCAACCCAAAAGAAAACACACCCCTCATTTTATTGCTCCGCCCCCAAAATGTACACTCAATGCAAGAGTGGATGTCTCTTTATCATAGCTGAAGTGAATCAAAATAATGCTTCGCGATAAAGTAAAGATGAAGAACAAATGACAAAGATGAACAAAAAATGAACATTCAAGAGTATACAAGCAAGAGTTGGTTATTAGTCGCCTGCAACACAGCAGCTCCAGACAATGAATAACACTATGAAAAACTGTACTGTTACAATATCTAACATCACAACAACAGCATAGCTGTGTTCTGTGAAACATAGAAAAATGATACTCGTGTATGGGGCTGAAACCCCGGTGTCCGTTTTCAGGCATTCCCGCTTAGGTCTCTCCAGCGCTGGAAAGCTTTTCTAATATTGACTCGAGTCCTAAAGCTCTTGCCTGATCATAACCCCTTATTTTTCCAGTGATATTCCTTTGACCTTTTCTCTTTTGTAATGTCTCTCAGCCATCTCTCTTTCAACAGTCGTTCTTCAAATGTCCCTATTGTTCGCTCTCTCTTCCCCCATCATGAGTGGACACGCCCCCTACTGCTGATTGGCTACAAGTGTGTTTTTGTGGCGCTCGGTCTGATCCACTTTCAACAGCGTTTCTCAGAAATCGATTACAGCACCTTTAAATGTGTTTTTAAAAGTAGTTTATACAGTTGTTTAGTGATGCTATTTGTGCGAAATATTAAAATCTTCACTTTTAAACAAATTTCAAAATGAGTTTTGTCACTTTGTCATGAATGATAGCTTTAAGGCTATTTACAGCATATGCTAGTTTGCTGCTAAAAGGTTAGGCATTTTAAAAATACACTTGTTTTCTCTTATCTGTTTATTGTGATAGGCTAATGTGTGTTCACTTATGTTTAACACCAGCATTTAGCACTCATTTAAAGTTAACTTGTCTAAGAAGATGCCTCTGTTTCTCACCTGTCTTAACTCTTCGCGGTCTTGCTAATGCAGTGTGTATGTTATGGGAAATATTCCTCATTTGACAGTTCTTGCCCAGTTGGCAGCAGCAGGTGTTGCTCCGTGGGCCGTCTTTATGTGTCAGCTCAGAAATATGGCGCACACCCCGGGGTCGTTCTGCAGATCCCTGAACCAGCTTTCATGTTGGCATTCTAAATTTTATCATGCTTGTGGTTTTTTTTTGGCATTACATAAACGTGTCCCTTCCTTCTTGTCCACCCTCTTTCCCCACTCCTCATAACTGTGAAATTTCACATTTTGGTGTAATGCAGCCGAAGTTTAACTCCTCATTTTCACGTTTGATTGGGTGTACAGTCCCTCTGCAACACTTGTTTAAAGCAGAAAATGTATCTGGGTTGCAATGCCCACAGTCATTGGGGAGGGTGGCATATGTAAACCTAGAAAGTGGTGGAAATATTGAGAGCACATCAGTGATGTTTTTCATATTCCATGTTATCTGAAGTCCGGTAAATACTGAAGAAATATAACATTATTACAGTATAAGTGAGACAACAGTTGGTTAATGTGTTTTTCCACTTTCTCTGCAAATTATATGAAACCATTTTCACCCATAACATCAATTACAGGCAAAACACATTCGTTTTGTGCTGTGGTGCGTCTGACTTAGTATCATTAATTAGAAAAGCCAAATTTAGTATAGCCCCCTAATAAGCCATGTGTTGTCATTTTCTGGATTTCATTTGATCAAGAAATGTTTACTTATGTTTTTTAACTTAAAATTATTTGTTTTATTTTATTTTATTGTCCAAAAATGAGTGAGCTGTGTCAATACATTTGTCAGTATGTTGTGCCATATGGGGCTTGTGTGCAGTAATAATGGTGAATGCAATACCATCTGCAGCTCACAATTATGACAAATGTTAAAGTGTCATGGTTGTGCATGATAGTCGTATTGATGGTATGAATTATTTGAACTATTTATAGTGTCGGAATCGTCTTCACAGAGTAATAATCATGTTTCATCAGTTGCTTGGCTTTGGCAATTCCAACTTTAACCCTCAGATACGTAATGTCCATATTTACTTTTATAATAAAAGAGATTGACATTTCCTTTGCAATTTATTCCCTGCACCAAAGATTTAAAAGTGCCGTGCTTCTTTGATATTCCTCATAGCTATTTGCCTAACATTAAGCTATCAAACTTGACTTCAGTGACAACCATCAACTGACCTTAGTTTAAATAAATGTATTGTAAATGATGTGCCTGTCCGTGTGATGGATAGTGTTGTGAGTTTTTCCTTTATGTTGTTAGCACACATGGCACAAGACTCCCTGAGGCGGACAGAGTTTGTTGATACTGTAACAGGATCTCCCACTATCCACACAGTAGGCTCTACCACTGCTGATTATGTACACACAGCACACAGCTACACATCATACTAGGGCTGTTCCAGTTACGGAGAAAGAAGAAAAACAGGAGGACTGTGGGGGATGCTCTGAAGGAGTTGTAGGTTATTGGGGTGCCAGGCCGGGCTGCGTAGCCTGTACAGCTGCAACTAGGCCAGACTGTTCCTGAGAGCAGACGTGCCAAATGATTCAGCAAGCGGAGAGTCCGCTGGGACTGACGTGTCCTCAAGCACAACAGGCACAGTAACACAATTTTATAGTTTTGTTTTTTTCTTGAATTTTCATTGGTAACATTTTGCAGTTATTCCATATATAAGTGCGCACTGTTTCTGAACTCCCTAAAACGCCTCTGTTGTAATCTTGAGTTTTCTTCTGGGAATGTACACACCACAATATTCTTCATTTAAATAATTTCTGCCAAATACATATGCAAAAAAAGGGGGCCAGGCCTGATTGAGTTGCGTTACATGTGTTGAAACTCAGCACATTTATAGAAGTTAATATTCAATCTAGATTATAAAAGTATTTCGCATTTATTTGTCATGATACCTAATTCATTAGGTTCATCAACTGAACCTTTTTGTAAAGTGTTTTTCTCTTTTATTATTGTTTATGTATACATATTTATTATCTTATTATCTTATTTATTAGATATTTCTCAAATAATTTTTTTTTATTTGTTATATGCTATATTATTTATTATACATAATGCTGATTTATAAATTATATACCATATACACCCAGTATTAACATCCATCTTGGATGATCAGATTGCAAGTGGATGTTAATGAATGAGTTAACTGGGTCCAAAACATTTTATCATCTAATCAATCAAACCACGTTCTGTGGAAGATGAAAATGGATTTTGGCTTCATATCACAAAAGCATTGCGCTGAATTGAGTTTTCAGCTTCGATTTTAACTTTAAAAAAAAAAATGGTTTTAGATATCTCGTGCAATAGAGATATTTAGTATGTCATGCTTCATATCAACAGTAGTTACACAGACCTTGAGAAACATTTAAATTGAATAAGAATCCCACTAAAATCATTGCAGTGAGATTACAATTCTATGTGGGTAAAAGTATGTCACCTTATGGTGCATTATTATAGCAGTGCAAAGTCATTAAAAATCCTTGTCTGTCTTACCTGAGCATATAATTTTATATTTTACTCCCATACTTTCCCAAAGCAGTCACACATCTACAAACAAGCAAAAGAGAGCAGATCACACTGTTTCTAAAACCCCACAGCTCTTTATTGCAGTACAAAGCACACACTCCTCAAGAGAAGGAAGCCGGGGAGGCGGGGAGTGTTACTGCCGAACCGGGCTAATCAGAGCAGGGAAATGAGGCGAGTCCCACACAGGGCTCCCGCACCTAGAGGCCCACTCGCTTGACAGCTCTGATGGATGGAAGTGTCTTCTCATCTGAGAAAGAGAAAGATATTGGGAGGAAGTTGAGGAAGTACACTGCAGGTATATGTCGCTGTTGGGTTTCTAACCTGCTTGATTTAGGGTACTTAACAAAGAAAGATGGAGGTGGAGATTGAGGGGAAGGAGCGAAGGCATAATTAGTCTCAGCATCAGACGGCACACCCACACACCGTCTAACATATATTGAACAATAATGGCGAGAGCTGGCTAAAATTATCAGTTCAAATCGAATTGGATGGCTATTACATAATATCCAGTAGGCATGGTGTGCAAAGTTATTTTTTTTTATCAGCCTGATGGGAAGCAAAGCACCAGTCTTCTATGATAAACTCTTGCGAGCAAGAACTAGACAGTGCATTTTGCAAGTTTGCATGTTGCATTGCATTGAATCTTAGGGTGTGTTCACACTTGGCAGGTTCGGTTCGATTAAAATGAACTCTGGTGTGATTGCTCTGTTAGTGCATTTAATTTGAATAAGTGTGAACGCTGCCATCTGAAACCTGGTGCGTACCAAACAAGCGATCCTCTTCCAAACAAATATTGGGGCAGTTCGACTGAAATATGAATGCAACACAGACCAAAGACAAAACAAACCTAGAACAGGACAGGATGTCACAAGATGCGACCCTACAAAAGACAGAATGCTCAAGCATATACCGTTTTTTTCGTCATAGGATCTTTGTTGCCCATTGCAGTTACAGGCATCAGGCATTCGTTTTGATTGTTTCATTGAAGAATTAGTTAATAAGAGAAATTCAATTGTGAATCGGACTGCTGTTTCATGCAATGACATGCAATAGAAAGATTCCTTGTCTATTTATTTTCTTTGTATAGTGTGCAGTGCCCAGTCTTTTTCCCCTCATTACATTAGATTCAAACTGAAAACCCACTACAAATAAACCAGAAAACGCTGTAGATTCAGAAAACACTGTCCACAGAGTATTTTACAACATTGTTCTGTTCACATCGGCAGAAGAATACAGTCGTTGAAGGACCTAAATGTCATAAATGTTTTTTTTAATATAAATATTTATAAGATATAATATTAATAATAATTGTTTATATTTAATTAATAATAATAATAACTATTTTCTTTGAACAAAAAAGTGTGACTGTATATGTGCATTTAAAGCATAAAATGCTTGTCCAAGAGGGTTTTTACTGTGCTTTTTGCCATCAATCGTTTAAGCACAGGACATTTTTCATCAGGCTGGTTAATGCAATGCTTTTACAAATCAAAATTTTATATATATATATATATATATATATATATATATATATATATATATATATATATATATATATTTCTTTTAAATGTTGAGTATAACCTTTAAATATAGGTAATTTTTGTTTTCCATTTTTCTATTAGAATAGTGCATTTGAAGACCAGGGCAAAGAAAGGCCACAAACGTTGATGTGGTTTGCCTGTGGTGTCTGAAATAGGCCTCAAGTATATGTCTAACTGCAAGTGACACTGCAATAAGCTCTGTGGGTATTTTAGCAGGCCAGACAGAAGCTAATTACACGTTTTACTTCCTCATTCAGTATCTATAGATGCAACACAGAATGAGGTAGATTTGAACAGAGCGACAAACTTTCCATGATTTTTATAGAAAAGAAACTGTGGCTCCAACAGTGCCAATATATCGTTAGCAGCATGGCTGGGGGAGATATGGAATGAAAATATTTAGTTAACTCTCATCAGGGTTTCTCCACCACCAAGTCACAACTCACTCACACTAGGCCAACTGCTATTCGTGTGTCGCAGGTTGTCAGTCACACAGTGGGGCGTTGTGTATGTGGATTGTTTGTGTGACTGAGGAGTTTGTTATAACAGAGCAACATGGTTTGAAGCAATGCAGATCAAGTAGTTTGTGAGGGACTTAGGAATAGGCTTGAGCTGGTATCAAAGTCCAGTTTTACTTTAGTCAGTCTTTCATGAAATATCATTTGGTGAAGTAATATGAACTAATAATAAATCTTGCAATGGCTGTGTGTGTAGGCATATTGCTAAAGCATTTTAGAAATAATTCATTGTTTTTCAGCCTAATTTTGTTTTAGTCAAGGAATTCAAATTATACTTAAAATAAAATAAACAAAATCTTTATTTATTTTTATGTAATTTCTTATATTATTTATAATATATATATATATATATAATTTATTGTAATAAAGATTTTCTACAAGACACACAAAGGTCTGTAGTAACCTCAGTGAATCAGCATGTTTGTTAGAGAGGCGTACGCACAATTATGTGTGATTCTGGATAACTGGGTCAGAAAAAATCCCCAAAGGCATTTGGAAGATCTTAGAGAGAATGAGCTGTGATGGTTCAACCTTTGGTCATAGACATGGAAAATAAGAAATGTGTGTTATTTTGTGTGCACACACACTTATCAGTTTCTTTCATACTTGATTAGAAGCTCGCCCTAGGGCGACTGTGTTTAATGACGGTATACTGAACCAGTGGCAGGTTCCCATGCTAGGCAGAATAAAAGCGTCTAAGGTAAATGGATTCTTTGACATCCCGTGTGCACTCTCACCAGGCTAAGTCGTCTAAGATGTTATCATTTGCGTTGTGTAATTATTTATTTTTTCATTTACATTTAGATTTGATGTTGGCACAACAGGTATGTCAGATTAAAAGATTTATATAAAAGACCCACGTGAGTTCAAAGGTGGATTTAAAAAACTTTCTTCTGCTGAACCGGTAAAAATCCAAAAGTGCTCACAATATTGTTTTATTAAAACCTGTTTTTTTTAACCTTATTCATGTTTGTTTTTAGATCACCTTATTGAGGTTGTTTTTATTAGATTTTACAAATGCTATTTTCCAAAGTATTCAAGATAAGGTTTCAAACCAAGTTGAAGGACAAAAGCAGAGAATTGTATGAATAACAATAGTATAACATAACTTTCACTTTTTACTCCGAAAATAAATGAAATAATATTCTGCTGACTAGAAAAGATAATGAGATGTCTTATAATTGCCCAATCAATGCCCTTGGACATACACGAATTTAAATTGATACGTTTCATTGGTTTTGCTACATGGATGGAAATAAACGCTGAGTCTATCAGCTATCACCGGGAGGAAGTTTTAGATGATGAGAGAAAGAAATTGACAAGATGTTGGTTGTACACGCAAACTCTTTGTGACTTCTGTAATTGGTGTAAAATGTAGCTGGAAGGCTCAGATCTGCATATAACCCAGCTATTGCGTTCGGTCCCATTCACACTTCATTAGGCTTTCCCTAGCGTTTATTTCAAATGGCGGGTGGACCGACAGCCAGGCCACACTGAATGAATCGGCCAGACTATGAGAGGTCATCTGGAGCGTCTCACTTTCATTTTACATCATGCTGCATTGAATACAAGCTCCCCCACATGCACTAAGACAATATCGTACATAGAGTAATGTAGATTGCCCTGTAATTTTAAAACACAATCTCAAATGGACCACATGGATTGGTTTGCACAGCTCTGCTGGTGGAGAGTCATTCTCATTTTTGGCTTGTGTCCTTGGGGAGTTTATTTGACAAGTGTTTGTTGAGGACAATGCACTGCAAAATGCAAACAAAAAGGTGTGTAATGTCGTTGAAATAGGATTTTATGACTTGTACTGGTGGGATTGTGTTTTTGATGGTTCCCTTGCTGCCTTTCATGATACTCCAAGTTATCACATCATGTCACTTGAAAAATAGATGGTTTGTCACTTTGCCCTTTGGTTCGTGTTCGATACTGCATTCATTTCTTCATTCAGGTGGCTTTTGTCTGATAAAACGAGACCATGGATCACATGTTACAAATTCCTCCCTTGCCGCATCCAATACAAAAGCAGCCTTTAACAGAAGCCCTCTCCATTTCCCTTAGCTATAGATAAGGCAGTCATCCTTGCATTCGGCTCTGAAGCTGGCTGACTTCTGCTGCACTGCTATTAGAAACTCTATCCTGAAGAACCAAAGCAGCTGTAGCCATTCTGGACTGATAAGAGCTTTCAAGAGACCCAAAAGAAAGTCACTACCAGCCACGTCTTGCCAGGTCACTGAATAGACAATCTCACTTCCGCGCAATTTCCCATCACTACAGGATTGTTTTGGAAGCGAGAGCATAATTGTCTCTTATCTTGTTGGACTGGTCACTAAATTTCTAACAACACAGAGGACAAGTGCATTTGAGTGTTGCACACTCTCAACCTTTTTGTGCTAAGATGACGTTCCCCATTATCATAGTTAGTTTCTTTTATCGTAAGATACTAAAAGGCAGGTTCAAAATAAAAACAAGATTATGAGGATCAAAGGAAGAGAGAAATCAGGCAAGAGCTGAAATAAAAGGTTGAGAAAGGAATAGTACTGAATGGACGCAAAAGCCCTATAAAAGTTGTATAGTGACTTATGGACTAGTGTTATAATAATTGTGCATTTTGTTAAGGCACCTATATAGAGTATGTGTAGAAATGTAGATATGAAGTGTACCAGAAAGTGCAACTGGTATCAGTGTATAGATACTGCTAAAAATTTGTATTAAATATCGATATGTACTGTAAACCACTGTTATACCCTCAAAGTCTTCTGAAGTCATACAATAGCATTGTGACAAACAGACTAACATTTAAGTCTGAATTCAAAGTATTCATCTTCATTGGGCTGTCAACTGGATTACTGAATCAGTGGGTTGAAGAATCAGTGAACAAAGAATCAAGAATCAGTGAACAAAGTATTCAGTCAAGGTTACCAGTTAATAAAGACTTCAATTCAGTCTTTTTATCACAGAAAGATATTGTATGACTTCAGAAAACTTGTAATATATAGTGAGTGAGTCTTATGGAGCACTTTTATGATGCTCGTTTTGGAGCTTGACCACTTTAGTCCTCATTTACACAATTTTTATTTAAAAAATGGCTAAGTTCTACATAAGTGAGAAAGGGTATTGGAAAGAACACAAGGGTTAGTAAATGATCACACAATTTTTATTCTTGGGTGATCTTTTTCTTTATGAGCAGAAATAAAAGGCTGTGATGAAAAGTCATTGGCTTTATTAAATCTTTTAATGGCAGATCAGGCATTTAAGGTAATGGAATGAGTCTCGTTCCTTTCAAAGGCAGACAAGGAATGGCATGTCATTGTATATTACCAGCTGGTGTCCCATCATGTAATGTCTATTATGCATGTCCGTCATCATTAGCGCATCCGTATGAAAGGAGCTGTCTGTAGATATTACAGGGCCACTCACCTCAAATTGGGCTGACATGGTAGATTTAGACTATGAGGTACTTAAAAAAAACAACAACAAAAAAAACCTCCATTATCCACGTCTAATATAAAAAAAAACAGAGATAGTACAGTTGATAAAACATTTTCATCCAGAAAAGATTATGCTTTTAAAAAGTTGCTTTTAGTACAAAATGTCTGTATTACTGCAACACAGGCAATTTTGTGTTTAATTCCAATGGCGCCACAGCATCTGTGTGTGTTTCATTGATATTCGTTCATCATTATAAGCCCAGCGAAGGAGAGAGACAGACAGACGTTGAGAGGGTAAGGCCCCCACTGGAGCTCTCCCACATTCCTCCTATGCGATTGTGTCATAGCCAAACCATTTATCTTCTTAATGTTGCAATGATGGACAAAATGGAGATTTATATGCCCTGGTTCTTTATTAATTGAATTTTTATGTGTTTGTTACTTATCTTGTTTGACAGAGACCACAGCATAAAATATACTGGAACCAAAGAGAAGTGGATAATAGTGCTTTTTTTTTTTGCTTTAATTGGATGGAGCAACATTGGACAAAAAAATAATTGTTTGACATTTATTGTATGAGCACATATTGTTTGTTTGTTTTTAACCTCAAAACCACTTCAAAAGAATAGTGTCATTATCCTGTCCACAGCATCTGAAACTTATTTTAAAAAAATGTAAACAAAAAAAGTCGGTTTGCCTCATAGACATCCATTGTAAGTGCTCAGAAATATTACCATACTTCTTTATTATAATAATAATAATATTTATAATTATTATACATATTAACCCAGAATATTCTATTAAGTTCAAACCTTTTTTTAAAGTGTGGCTGGCATGTGCATATTAATATTATAAATATGGCATACACATAAAACAAAAGGTTTAAACTTAAAGGAATATTCTGGGTTCATATAATTTGTATTAATTATGCCTAAGTGTGAGTGGCATACAAATAATACTATTAAAATTAATTATAATTCCACCAACAACAACAACAACAACAACAATAATAATAATATTATTATCACCCTGAACATTAATTCAACCATCCATTCATCCATCCATTCTCCAAACCGCTTGTCCTATGTAGGGTTGCAGGAATGCAGGAGCCTATCCCAGTGGAAATTCCATCACAGAAGTTTTAAACTTTTTAGTATTAAAGGTGTTAGCCACGTCACAGTCTTTGTTTCTCGCCAGTGGTGAACAGGTACTTTAGAGTTAACCAAAATAATGTGTCCAGAGGAGAAACCTGTTGCTTCAGTGTCTTCCTTACCGATCTCTAGAGTAAATGTTCAGAAGTCATAGTGTTGCGATGGAGGTCTTGTGACCACTGGTAAAGTAAAGTCCATTCCCTTGAGAAAGTACCTCACTTTGTAAAGGGTTACAAATGCCTGGCCCTTCAGAAACATCTCTCCTGAGCAGTAGGGCGCGCAGACACCTGGCTCCATTTTGCCGCCGAGGTCTGATGACTTTTATCCTGACTCTGTGAGCGACTCCATCCATCACGGCAAATTTTATCTCCTGTAACGATCCCTCGTTTCTCAGCCTGTCTGGGGTCTAATGGAGGAGAACGGAGATGGATTGGGAGGTGGGATGTCGACAACAGCTTTGGGGCATGGACCTTTGAGGATCCCATTGGTGGAATTGTGTTTTGTAAATGCGTCTGGTTAATTATTATTGTGGTTTTGATAGTTTTCTTTATCATTTATTGATGGATCGTAAGTCGGTCAAAGCCCTTGATCTTGTTGGTTCTCCTGCGATCAGACAGCGAGGTTTATGTTAAGATGCGGTATGTTTCAGGGGTTAATGTGCGTATGATGCTCAATTATATGTCCTCACTTGTTCTCGATCAAAGGGGCTGACGTCAGAGCATGCCGTTAAATTAGATTGTTATTTCAATTTTGGACTTGTTTTTGTTGTTTAAAGGCCAGTGAAGCATGTAATGCTACTTGATAAAATAAAGAGTTTGACATACTGGACCGTTATCGTGAGATGCACTGTTTGCCTTTATCAGCTTGGCTGTAATTGGCCACTTAAAGTGGGTAATTGTGTTTTTTCCATGTCAATGTAAATTTTCTACATGGCAGGTCAAATTAATTTGATGTTAAAGCAAATTTATTTAGGTCTAAACATATGTTACAAATGTTGATGAATTGTGAATGTATAAATTATTTGGATATAAATCATGAAATTAAACACCACCCAACAAATTGTAGCTATCTGGAAAAGTGTGTCAGATGCTTTGGGGTAAGCTGTGCCAATGACTTAAACAATCAGATGAATTGCGTTAGGGTTAGGTCATTTATTTTAATATGAATTTATAATTATTATTTATATTAGTTATTAACTATTAAAATTTTACAAAAACAAAATGTTGAAAATTGTTTCACTGCACACAAATATTCTCAATAATAAACAATTTATCAGCTGGTTTATAGAAATATGCAGTCATATCTTTTTCTTTTTTTTATGTTATTCTTAATATTTGTATTTATAATTTTTTTGCTGTGTAGAAAGGTTTCTACAAATTTCAGCATATAGCAGACGTTTTTTTTTATTGTTATTTTATTTATTTTATTTTATTTTTTACCTAGTTTGGTCTGCTAAGTAAACATTTTCCTATAATATAATGCCTTGCATTTGTTATTTAAAACACAAGCTCAACACCAACAGAATAATGAAGAACACAAAAATTAATTATTTCTTCTTCATGTAGATGTTTTCCGGTGGAAAGCATTGTTTAAAAAAAAATGTGCCTCCCAGGGAATCATGAGTAAAACCTACAAGCGGTTGCTAGTAATGCTTTCTATTTTTACAATAGCTTCCATGATTCATTGTGCTATTTAGGGAGATTCACCCTTTGTATCACAGTACAAGCTGTTATTTTGCATTTCATTATGTCCTAGCCTTAATTGTGGTGTTTTTAAAGCAATCAATAAACCCCTGCATTAGATCTGTCATCTGAAATACACCACTCAGCATCTGTTTTACCCTCAGGGTTTTTTTTTCAGGCGGTTTTATGTTATCAGGATCATATGTGGTCAATATCACACTCAACATTGCGCCTTTTTGTTTTTGTTGGGAATCATAGTGAATCGATTGACTGAAATGACGTTGTGATTGACAGAGGCTTATTGACTTATTGTGCACATGCATTAAAGGGGTCCGGTATTATAGTCATCCCTCGATTTGCCATCTACACACGGCTTGGAATCAATGGCAGCTGGGTCAGAAAACAACATGCCCTTCTAGTGCATTAATGGGTTGCTAATTAACCAATGCTTTTATCTGCCAAATCCATGAATCCATTGAAGTGAAAGTGTAGTTAAATTCCCGTGAATGTGCATTTGCCTTCTTTTGATTGAAAAGGTTGTATTGGCTGAGTAACCTTTTTCCAAGACACTTAGGCTAACCGCAATGCTTTCTGCTACTTCAGTAGTCTTTGTAAAACTTTTGTAGGATTTGTTGAACTAGTTTTCATCAGTTAATGTGCTTTTCTGAGAATTTTGCCTTGGAGAAAAGCTGCTCTGAAGAATTAGATGCAGTCTTTGTATTGCACTTTGCCTTATATCACTCTCTCATCCTAAATGCAAACTGCAGATCTTAATAAACAGTTCCACGTCAATTCACTTTTGAATTTGAAGTACATTACATCTTAAAGCTCTTTTGCAATCATTATAAAAAATCGGATAAGTGACAAAATTGCTCACCACTCACCATTCATCACCACTGATCCACTTACTAACACCCATTTCAAGTTATTTAAGTGTATGAATTGCAAAGAAGTGCTTTTCTAGTGCTAGTCAATGCTTGGATTGGTTCAGCAAAGGCCACTGTGAATATAAATGGTGAAAGTCTTACAGGAGTCATATTATTGGTTAATGTGTGGTCGTGGACAATATACATTTTTATTACACTCATTATAAGTAGTAGTAGTATAATATATAAATGTAATTTAATTTTTGTTTTACTTAATATTATTAATATAATGTTATCAGTAACAATAATACATAAATAAATAAAAATACTATAAAACAAAATTAAATGTATATAATATTGTTGTTGTTATTATTACATTTAATTGACAGATGCTCTGATTCTTGAAGAAATTCGTAACATTTTACAATAAAGCTCATGAATTAAAAATGAACAATATACAATAAATGCTATAAAAAGAATTCCATGCAAATTCAGTACAAACGGCTCCAATTTATTGCCCTTCATCAGATACTAATTAAAATATTGGCCTGTTGCAATGGTTATGTAGCTGTGCCAGAGTAAAGGATTGCCGTCTGGTGTTGTTAGGAGGCCTGGGATCTAAATGACACGAGGTCTCTGGGCTCAGATGGCCGAGCAAAGGGTCATTGCCACCACAAACACTCATTACCCAATGTCCTGTCTCCAGGAAAACCTCTTTTTGAGCTGTCTCATTTTCTCCTCTGCTAGAGAGAGACGAGAACTGCTCTGAAATAGAAATGTGTAAATCACTTTGACCATTAGTTGTGTGTCAAGCCAGCAACTTCTCATAATTTTATAGTTTAGCTACACTCTTAATTTAAAGGTAAAAGGGGGGTATCACAGTGATGCCTTATTAAATAAACCATTTTTGTTCCCCAAAGAACCTTTGAGTGAATAGTTCCATTTTTTTCTTAGTGTAAAGAACATTTTAATAATCTAAAGAACCTTTTTTTTCATTATAAAGAACATTCTGTGTAATGTAAAGGTTCCATGGAGGTTCTTTATGGAGCCATTGATGCCAATAAAGAACCTTTAATTTTAGGAGTGTACACTTGACAAAAACTAAATACAATTCAACATTTGCATTGAATGATTTGAGGATCTCAGTTGGGATGACAGAATTAAATGCCATTTGAACAGATCAATTTACATTTAGTTGCACTAATAATGCAATACCACTAATATTTATAGAGAGGACAAACATAATCACCTTTTCCCAAACTTTTTGTCTGAGCCTCAAGATGCAGGCACAATTGATTTATTTTCACAGTTCATTTTGGCATTTATACAATCCACCATGTTTTTCCTGTCCAGCCATTGCATCACACAAACCCACTTGAATTTAGTAACTACAAGTTATGTTCTTGTCCCATGCAGCATGTTCCCAGAATTCCTCCACGGACTGGTCCTTTACTGATCAAACTAGAAAACATGGAATTTATGAGCTCTGCATTGCATAACAGACATGCAATCCAATGGATACAGATGGGCTGATAAATGTCTGTTTGCAACTAAGATGCAGATGACAGTGATTGACTGCTTGTGATTTACATAATTACACTGCATTTCCAATAAGAAACACCGTTTGCAGGATGTTCTTGGTGTTTGTTTAAAGAATCGCTGTGTCATGCGGTCTGGCTGGAAATGAACTGCTTTGAAAACTGTTGCTCAATTTTAAAATGTATGCATTGAGACAATTCATTTGTTAACTATACTGCAATGAGCAAGAAAGCATTACAAATTACCTGGAGAGTTACACTTTAAAATGTTAGTTAATATGAAATTGATAGATGTGGATTCCCCCAGTGGCCAGCTAGTGTCAAATAATTACTGTGCCCGTTCTCAAGAAATTATCATATTAAACTCTATGGTTTTTAACATTTGGTGAAGATAATGTGACACTTTGCCCACATTTAAGTTGCAGTGTTTGCCAATGTTATCTTTGTAGTTGCTAAGGTGTTTTGAGTGTTTGTAACCTGTTTCTAGATGGCTATGGTTCTCAAGTCTTTGGATTTTTGGTCTGAGTCAAGAAAAGTAATAACACATAGCCTAAGTTAATATTTATTTAAAAACATATCAGTATAAATATTTTGCTGATTAGTTTCTAATCGCCAAATAAATATTGGCAGACTTTGCAATTGGCACTTCCTTCTTTCACAAAAACAAGCAATTTTGGGCAAGCCCCACCCCCCTCAGATCTCTCTAATCACACTAAAATCACTCTAATAATTAATTTGCAGATGGCTCCGGGCTGAGACCAGATCTGTTTCTGTTCCTCTTGTTTACTTTCATTCCCATGAGCTCGCCTGCTTGCCTGCCTGTCCGCCTGTCCGTCATCAATGTCACATGCGTCTGATCACGTCCCATGTTCCCTCAGGGAGACCAGTCAGAATGGCACGTGTCACTAGTATTAGGGATTACCCCTCACAAACCCATGACATGTTGTTATGTGCATGCTAGATAAACAGAGCCTGGCCCACTGTCACATTTACCACAGGTGATCTGATTTCAGGTCAGTGATCAATGGCCGTTTCACTTACTGTACACAATGCTGTGAAAAGTGTTGTTTTGGCTAATCTTTCAAATGAGAGGAATTTGCAGATTATTTATTTCAATAGAGATGGTAATCAATAGACAAGTAGTGGGATCATTGATTTTTTTGTTTTGTTGTTGTTGTTGCTGGAACACAAATTGTGCGCATGAGATATCTGTGGAGGAAATGGATGATGTTTCATTTGGAAGTGATTTCACTTCACATTTCGCTGGATAAGTGGTAAATTTGAATTACAAATATTATTTAAATAACAGTTTGAACATAAATATTTGTATAAATACTTTACATGGTAAACTTTTATATATTTTTTTATTTCCAAATAATTTTTTCACTTATTTATATTGCTTTTTTCTTATTTCTAACATGATGTATATCTTCAGATTTAAATGGAATTTTAAATCCACATTTTCAAAATAGTCTCAGACTTTGGAACTCCTGGATGCCAGCCGAACTTTTGAGGTCGGGAAGTTTGGTCTTGACTTGATCCGTTGCGGAGCAACTATGCTCGAACCAGAGCTGTTCGGACCAATCAAATTCTCAGGGCTTTATCTTCTTCATCATCTTTATACGATGATTGACAGATGATCAACAGTGACGTAATCATCCACGTCACCAAAGAGCGCTTCGGCTGAATTCGTTTACAACAAAGAAGGCTTCTGCTGGAGAATTGAGATGTGTAGATTCCGCCATCGCATCTGTCATAGAAGATATCGACAGCGCATTAAAGGTGCTCTAAGCAATCCTGGGTGACGTCACTTCTTGTTGACGTTCGAACTATTGTCAAACAAAACGGAGGCTAGCTAGACCCTCCCTCCTCCGCATCTCGTCTCCTCCCCCTCCCTTCCCTTCCTACCTGAATGTCGGACTGGAAGCCCTTCTGCCGGCGGAGTTCTCGCCATCTTTCGAATGCTTTACCGATGTAAATTCGGTACTTCGCGCGTTATTTATCCTTTATCTTCTTTATCTACAGAGACCACGTTTTTTTACAGTGTGTTCAGGGGACAGGCAGCTAGCGGATAGTGAGGAGATGTTTGCTGTATGTGACAAAAAATGTTTTGGCCTAAAAAATGCGTGACATCGCTTAGAGCACCTTTAATTTAAAAAGAGGAACAGAGAACCGCGATCAAGGCATTTGTCGATCGGAAAATATGTTTTTGCCGCCCTTCCTACGGGATTCATCACTTACTCCGTTCCTCTGATTGGTTGTAGGTCTATCCAATTGAGTACAGAGGCATTTTCTTTCCTGGTTCGGTTAAAACACGCCCCATAATCTTACCCCAATGGAGCAGTATCAGACTCACATTCTGACAAGAATCTGAGTATGACGACGTCAAGCTAGGACTCCACTGTATTTTGTCAGGGACCTGAAGAAATATTTCAAGTATGTGTTTTTAAACACTTTGTAATATTTCAGTCCAGCTATATGAGTTGACTATGATAATGTGAAACACTGCCTTCGAAATTGAGAATCAAGTTTTTTTATTTCTCCAGCTTTGAGGTTGGTCCATAAGGGAGAAACTTTGAGGCCATTTAAGTTCATATTCCAAGTCATATTCAATCTCTCATAAATCTTAGATGTATGATGTTGTAATGCACTTACTTTTTGTGGTCGAACATGCATTTGGCTCTTTCTGTACTTAGATTTAGTATGTGGTGTTGTTATACCACTGATCCTCCTTGGGGATTAAAGGAAGAGGATTTGAACTTTACAACCTCTCTTCATTGGGAAATTTGACAAACAGAAGCAGATAGACTAAGACTCAAGCTCGGTACTAGCAGAGCAGTGTAATATTTAGGTTTCAAGTTTCAATTTGTTATGCTAATTTTTTCAATGTTCAATCTCTGTTTTTTTTTTTTTTTCAGCTTAGTTGTGGTCTTAAGTATAGGTTTTTTCCATCCATCCATCCGTTTTCTGCGGTTAATTTGATTTCCAAACCCCAATAATAAAAATCCTGTAAATATGAACCTACAAAAAAGCCTTTCTATTCATAAAGGAATACAAGAACAACACACAACTTAAAACCAACTCAAGCCAAAGGCAGTTTTGTATTATTTTCATTCTTGCAGTCCTTCCTTGTGAATAGTTTTGACGACATCTTATTGAGCAATATTTCCCGGTATTCACATCACGTCTCACATCAAGTTGCTTGCCAAGGTCGTAACAGCCTTTATGAGCATAGTTAGCCACCGGCTTGTCAGTGCAAAATTTACTGTTACAGGAAATCCAAACAATGTTTTAAAAAAATGCATATTATATTCAGATGACACGCATAGCTCTGCAAATCACCTTACAAGGTTTTAGTCAATGCTGTCCATGAAGTCTGAGCCGCTGAGGACTTTTTAATACTGTTGCGTAAGTCTGACCCCCCCCCCATGTGATGGACATTTTTCAATTCTTCACACGGTGGTAGTGTGATAGACCAAGTCAGAAGTGATTGGATTCTTCTTGCCGTTCTCTCACCTGTCTCATGGTTTTGCCCCCCATGGTTTCAAAGCTGACATCTTTTAGTCAATATGCCCTTAAAAACTTGATATGTTTTGCAAGCCAGTTCTTGATTCTCAAGGTCATCAGTCGGCTCAAGGGATGGGACCTTCCTTTTGACAGCGCCTGTCATAACCACGTGAAAGTGTCCTCCAACCTGTGTGTTACATAACATGCTATATGTCATCTGGACATCAATCGACCAGGCAGAATATGGCATTTCAACTTTAAAACAGGAAGAACAGTACTTGACAATAAAATTGCCTTCATCAAAATCTTGGAAAGTCTGTCATATCACCATCAGATGATTAAAAAGATGCAATTTATAAAAATGCATTATGAAATTAGGATGCTGCACTTAGATCGCTATAAAGAAAACATAAAAATGAGTCCTAGAATATAAAATGTACACACTTCTTGGCTGCATCTGCTGAATTGTTTCAAACATTGCCTTTTTTCCACCAAATAAACTTAGAATATTTCCATTTTAATTCATAATTGAGTGTTTTTTTTCTGTTTGTGCAGTCTTACTACATGATTTCTTTTTCTTTTATCTTTCTTTTTTTTTTTGCATAAAGCTAATTACAGTGTTGACTGTGAAACCAAATTTATTCTGATGATTTATAAAAAAGCTGTCTATCTGTCTATCAATCTATCTATCTATCTATCTATCTATCTATCTATCTATCTATCTATCTATCTATCTATCTATCTATTTATCTATAATATGTATACAGTATATATGCATACACAAACACAAATTTTATTTATTTATTTATAACCCAAACCCATCCAGATTTTGCAGATCTCAATGTCCTTAATTGATGTGAAAGCATAATTATTCTAATCAATTTCTTTCTTTCTTTTGCATGATTCATGATGTCTCCATCATTCTGTTGACAGGTAAGATTACAGTTCTTTTGCTTTTCCTAACCACAGAATGATGAAATGTTTCAAGTATCTAACTCCATTAAATATCAAACCATATCAGTTTATAGCAAATGAAAATAAATGAGTGCCATTATGCAATTTCAGCTGACATTCATCACTGCACCTTCAAAACCCTTCCATTGGAAAATCCTTTTAAATGTTGGCATATAAATCTCCCATATTTTCTCAATATGTTTTATGGCGACACATTTGTTAGATCTCTATCATTCGTCTCCCTTTTGGTCTGACCTCTTAACTTTAAAGCTTGGAGAATGTGATTGTGACCATAAAGTTCAATTGGTCTCTCTGAATTACCTTCACCGCCTGGTTTCCCTCCCACCGTTGGGAGTTGTGTAACCCGACTGTGATGCTCAGAGCTTAAGAATAATTAGAACATAATGACATGTTAATGAGCACATTAGACTTTAACAAAGAAAAAAACATGCCTGTTGGCCTCTGTTTGCCCTCAAGGTGGGATGGCATAGTATTTGTTTCAGAGGGAAGTGTAATTGTGAATGGTGAGGTTACAGCTGACCTGAGACCTCCGTCTTGATTAATGGCTTTTGGACTGAAACACACACTGTCTTGCAGCTGTTCGTTTTGGTCTCTTAAGTTCTCTTCCAGTTTCATCTGGTGATTTAGATCAAATAGTCGTCTGGTTTTGAAGGTAGTTCGTGTGAAAGGCCCTATTTGGGAAGTGTCTCATCTGTTGTGAACAGTTTAGCTTGCTCTATAATTTTAGTCTGGACCATTTTGCCCTTCAAAATTTTAAATTAGTATCAAGTTGCCCATATTAGCCAGGACATTATTGAGCTCATTTTTCTTCACATAAACTTTGCTGTCATGAATCAGCAACCTCTTATTGGCTTTCAAACAAAATATTCATGTGGAAATCCCTTAAGGGATCCCTAACTTTTCTAAACAAACTTTGCTCGCAATTGCAATTACAGAGTTGCACTTTTAAATAACATATTATAATCTCTTTTTACCAGGACAGATTTTTCATGCTACCCCATACACAACCTTGATTCCTATTTCCTTGAACCTTGAATTATATTTTTATAATTATGCATTGAAAAACCAAAGAGCAAAATAACTGCAAGAAATTAAACCATAAGACTGAACAGAGTCTCTTACATAATGTGGGTTGTCGATTGCAGGGCTGAGAGGGCTGTAGCCTAATGCTTTTTAGTGGGTGAGCTGAGCTGTAATTGTTTTAGGTCATTAATCATGTGGCACCTGGTTTTGAGAATGATTTGCTAACTTTAGTACAGTGATTACTGATACCTGGGGATCTTTAAAACTGAGGTCTGGGTAATTGCACTGTGTATTGAATGTCTGTGAACCAGCCCTTGAGACAAACTAGGCCCATATTAAATAAGAAAGACATGATATTATATAGAATTTTAAATTTAATTTTGTATTCTAAATGTATTATTTGTATATTATTTATTATATGTCCAAAACTATATATAAAACTTAGTCTAAAAATATTTTTTGTTTATTATATTACTTTATTTTTAACAAGCATGTCCAATATATATTGAGTAGTATCTATAGTGTAGTGTTTGCCTTTGTGGATGCTCTGAACACACAGTAAAAAAACAAAACAAGGACAGCTCCAGACAGGCACTAAAACATTGATGTCTGGTCTCGTCACCCTATAGTCCAATATAACACCGACTAGATGGGCCGTCAAGGGCCACATTGATGCAACTCACCTTAATTTACCCTCCTTTTGGGTCAATAACTGAGACAACCTTCAGCAACAGTTGTGGAGTCAATATTTGTTAAGTGCAAGGCCAAAGAGTGATGAAACAGGAGCATCATCACTTAATTGGTGATAATTAGCTTAGTTAGGAACAAGAGGTGTTCTATTGAAACAAAGGCCAGAGCACCATAGCAGCTTTGAACAATTATTATCAGACTGTTTGACAAGAGAGATAAAGAGAAACTCAATAAGGGCATTACTGAACTAGACAGTAGTGCTTAACTAAGCTAAGAAAAAAAAAAGCAAAGATAGCAGTTGGTCCTCTGGCGTTTATTGTCAGTGTTTTTGAGCGACTGTCTAGATGCATTTATTCAGCTTTCACAGAGGGTCACATATGTATATGCATTAATTATGAAAATAATTAGTCTTTTGATGGCCCAGAGATTGCTTGGCCTTGAAATGATCTCTCCTGGCGGAGGAAAGCTGCTTGCGTCATGTAAATGTTCCCATGTAAAACCCTTTATATGTAATGCTAATGTTTTATTCATATTCATGAGACCTTTTCTTAAAAAGGCTGATGAAATGATAATAGTGTTTAATTAGTTAATAGAGGGGGTGAGATTCAGGTCAGGTTGTATTAAAAATGGAGAAGTCAAAGATTTCATTGTGCATGGCCTTTGCTTGCTTGCATTTTTCTTTAGAGAAAGAAGTACTGAGTCAACTTTGGCGAAATTAACAAATTGAGGTGTGACGTCTGGTGAATGAATCACAGAAGCGTTCTGATTAGATTTAGCAGGTTAAACCTGATTGCCCTTACTTGGTGTGCAGGTTGAAGTAGTGCAAATCAGATGTTGAACACCTATAACAGACTTGCAGGGGTGTAGTGTACCGTTTTGGAAGCTTGTGTCGGTGCACATTGATCATTAAATGCGTTGAAAAGATACATGACCCCCAGTTATGGAACATTTAGAAATATATGATTGTGAAGAGGACACAGAATCAGTCTAGTGAGCTTATCCTTCTCACTCTACATCTTCAATATTGCTGTTGTCATGACAATCAGTTTCTTATTTTTTCTGTTAGCTGTGCATGGGAATCAACTTTTGAGTTTTTCTTTACATTTGTACTATATTTCTGGACATTAAAAAGTCATGTTGTATGTGCCAACTTAGGGCAGATTTACTAAGATATTGTCAGGATCTACTAAAGACATGCTGTGAAAAATTTGAGTTGAAAAGGCGTGGACACCGTTATTATTGCTTATGCATTTGTAGGAGTTTCCATTTCAGATGTAAAATGTATGGGAGGAGAGTATGTAAGTGAATAATGCAATGTGATTTAATAAGGTTTGTGCTATAGTTAATTTACTGGTGTTTGCGCCATTATTTACCGCCCAAAAAAAGCATGTCTTAAACCAGATGCTAATTTGCACTTCCCTTGGGAGATTGTGTTGGTCATTATGGAAATGATCCAGCTGTTTCTGTGTTCTTTAATTTGCGTGTCGTCAGTAGATCACATGCAGAGGTTTCCACTCCCGTCAGCACGTTTAGTGAATCTGGCCTAAAATTCTAAAAAGTCTAAAATTAACTGATAGCACTGATGAATGTGAATAAAATTAGTCTTTGAGTAAATGCAATGTTAGTGTCTGCCTATTTGGATTAATATAGTGCAAGTGACTGAATTGAATCAAAGACAAATAAGTGCTATACTAAAGGGACTGTGTAATAATCAGTGTTTATAAAGTACAAATAAAGTGTTTGTGTGTCTCTTCCTCCGATCTTTCCTGACCTGAACAGTTTGTCTGCTTGTAAAGGGTTGAGGCTGGTGGTCTTTACTTCACATATTTTAACAGAATTCATTTTTGTGAAAAATTACTATTAGAAATCTAGATTTTTTTTTTCTCCTCTAGACCTGAATATGTCAATTATGTAATATATTACTTGCATTAAGACAGAAACATGTGAATACATGTTCCAAATTTGTCTTTCCAAATCTGCAAGACTTTCTGTCTTCTGTAGAACACAAAAGAATATATTTTGTAAAATATTTATTTTTCTTTCCTTTTTTGGCCAATACGGAAAATGTACTGGTAATTCTCTTCCAGGACATTATAAGTTAATTTCATGGACATTTCCTGCAACCACAAAACAGAACACAATGCTATGTTTAATTTAAAATACGGGAAAAACATCTGTGAAAAATCCATTCATATTAACTGAATATTTTTACAGACTTTTCATAGTGTACAATGTTCTTTTGGATGCCATTGACTTTAATTGAATGGACAAAAAAAAAACAGAGACATTTTTCAAAATAGCTTTTGTGTTTTGCTCTGAAGAAAGCCAATTATGCAGCTTTGGAACTTTATTCATCATATTTAAAGAGCAGACCCCAGAAACCAGCTGACATGTTGGTCAGATGTCCTTGTAACAGCACCTGTCACCCTAAAGGTTTGACTTTATACACTTAAAGTATTCTCTCAAATGTTCTGCATTAGTAATATAATATATATATAGTAGTCCCAGGAATCACATCGTAGGCGTCTGAAAAGCTTTTGACATCTCACCATAGCATACTTCATTCCACCAAAAGTAGCCGAACACCTTTACATTCCCAAGTAACAGAAACCAGAAACCCAGATAATTGATTCAGGATCCTCTACCTGCCCACTCCCGTAGAACATGATCTTTTCTAAAAAGAGGAAATGATTCTCTGTAAACACAGTTACACGACCCACGCTGTCCTCACTCCACCAGAGAAGATTCCCTCACTGTCCAGATTTAATATTTCAGTGCAATCTCTTCAGTGTGCTGTTATGTAATACACCTAATTTATATGGCTACTTTTCATGTTTTATGCATTTTCATAATTATTGTCCTGCCATGACAAGAATGCTTTTATGTTATAATATACTTGGTCATCGTGATTTTCAAAGACATGTTCTTAAATCAACATATTTTGTTGATCCTGGATCAACATCCCTGTCTGAAAATTTAGTCCTAACCCTAATTTATCCCTAAAAGGGAAATGATAGGTGAATAACACTAATGTAGAAGCGCCTAACCCTGGTTGTAAGCCTATTATTGACATAAACTGTAAACTTGCCCCTCAAATCTCATTGGTCAGTAGGAATGTTGTTCCAGGATCAACAAAGATGTTGATCCAGGAACATTTTGCGCTTGGTACCTAATAGGCGTTTTATATAGGTTATGATGGCATAGATCATAAAGGTCATGGCTGATCACCCAAAGGGTTGTTGTTCATAGGACAATTTGTGAACTGTGAGTATTTCTGAGTCGTATTATACCAGAGGGACTGTCCCTGTAGAAAGTCGCTTTGTATAAATTGTGTCAGCTAATTAAATGATGACATTTGTTAACATTAGTTTGCATGAACTAAGAATGAACAAAACCTCTACAGCATTTAGTAATCTTAGTTCATTTTAATCTCAAAATCTACAACTACTTTTTTAAGATTAAAGTTTGTCAGTTCATAACATGAACATTTTTATTAACTAACATTAACATTAATGTATTTACTAATGATGCCTTATTGTAGTGTTACCAAGTATTTGATTGTAGATATTTTTATTATATTGTTATTTAATTTTTTGTTTATCTAAAGACACTAAAATTGGACACTAAAGACACTAAATTTTGTCAATATTTTGTTGTCATTCGTTATATTTAATCCATTTATTTGGACTGAAATGCTTAGAATTTTAGTCGTCAGAAACAACAATTTAAATTACAAATGAACAATAATGACTATATTTAACTATAAACTATAAATAACTAATTTTATAATGTACAAATTGTGTGTTAAATTGTAACAGACCAAACTTGTATCACCATATACAAGATTTATCAACAAATCAAATCAAATATTCCATGGTGTATTTGTTTAATATTAAGGCTGAGCATGTATATGCAACTGTAAGGACTGTATTTATAGGCTGTTCATATCACTGTCACTCAGGGCAAGGTCATGTGCTCTTTTTCTGCACACTGAGAGGCCTTATCTTAAATCATTCACAGATCAGCTCTATACACAGCTGAAACCTAGAGGGACAAATGTGGGGAAAAAGTTATTGGGTCCTTCATCATGATGAGTCAGATGCAAGGCGGCTCTTTAGCTTGAGGTATTGCAGCGAGGTTACTGTGTTCGGAGCTAAATCAAGAGGTTTTCTCAAGAGGAACACATCAAAATCAGGGAAATCTTTTAGAGTTTCTTCAATGATTTAGCTTTAGTTTCACGGACTCGTATTATGTTTCTATTTTGTTGCAGTCGGTCTACAGTATGTTCCTGTTTGCATGTCATTCATCAGTTGTCATGGTTATTCATTATGTTCCTAATTAGAGCACACCTGTTTGTAATTTGAGTTTATCACCTTGTGTATTTAAGTTCCTCTGTTTCTCACTGATGTGGTCCGACGTTGTTTGTGCTTGCACCGTTGCACGCTGCCTCATTTAAACATGCTTTAAACATGCATGGTTAAACATGCTTCCATTTGAATCTTCCTCATCATCATTGTCTAAAACGTGACAGATGCCTATGCTACTAGAACAAATATTGTCATTGCATGGAAACTTTGCCTCATTTCTTCTATAACTTTGCCATTTTTAGAGGTGACATCTTTACTGTACAGATAAGTCTTCTTGTTTAAAGGGCTTTTCGAACTATTTGATGCCAGGGACCCCAAATATGGTAAATTTAAAGGAATCTATATATTTTCAAGACTCATCATACTGTACGCTAGTAAGCATGAGAAAGCCAACTTACTGAAATCCTATTTAAACTTAGTTATTCTTCTTCTTTTGAGACTAAGATTTTCAACTCTAACTCTATCTTTAACTCTGACCATAACACTGTTCTGGGTTAGTGTGCTATATCTTTTCTAACTGATCCGACTTACGGTTTTCCTAAAAATGTCGATTAAATCTCTGAAAAATCCCATCGACTTAACATTGCGACAAACTTTGACGGATCATCGTTTTGAAGAATCTTGTTCCTTAGTCTGCTATATTTCACATTTATGAGAGAAGGTCTCCTAGTCCTCTTAGATGAATGTTAGTACTGCAGAAGTCAATATCTGTCCTATATTCACCTGACAGCCTCCTCATCAGGGCTTTAAAATGCTGCCCCACTTGAATTGTTTTCTCTTAACACGCTTTCCATCATCCTCTATAGTCACGTCTTTTCCTTTTACTCTCAGTCAAGTGACCAACTAGATAATTACAACCAGGATCTATTGATTGATATCAAGGCGTGTGTGTGTGTGTGTGTGTGCATGTGTTTGTGCTCTTTTGGAAATGAAATCTTCCTATTTGAAGACAAAATGCTCACACACCTTGTCCTTTAAGGCTGTTTTCAGACTTTGATGTCTTTCCTGCTGCTTGATGCCTCTTTTCACATTGTCCTTTTGGAATCGAACTGCAGTTCTTGTACAAACTCTAACTGACACAGAACTGGTCCAAATGCTTAGAAAAAAATAAGCATGATTTATTGCCTTATTTCAGTGTGAACTATTTTTTGGCAGAAATGCAAATGCCCTCATTAACACCCGTATTGTACGTGTTTATTCTTAATGCATGCTGATTGGAAGAATTCCCCTGCAGTCATGCCCGAAGTAATTTAACTTTAAGAGGCTGCTATTCATGTTCACATTCATTAGCTTTGGTGTATTGTTGGTTTATTTAAATGAAGTAATTATGAAGACTATATCCTATAAATGCTAGAAAAAGAAACATTCACAAAGAGTAGCTTACGCACTTGGCTGTACTGATGTTACACGCGAGTTAAAAGCGATCTAATAATGTATTTGATGTTCATAGCTTTGAGCTGTCACTTCTTTTTGGATCTCACTCGGAAATGTGTCACCGTGCATCAGCGAGCGAGCTATACCATCATTATTGTGCCACAGGAGCGTTTGACTCATTGCTTCGTGCTGGGTTTGTGACTGTGCCTATGACGTAGAAGTGAGAGTGAGCATCTCTGTCGGAGAGCTGTGGGAATTCACTCGGATTGGCCTCAGAGCCTTTGGCGGAGGTGTTAATTATGCAGAGAACAGATAATCGATAAGGCAGCTAGAGACCAAATACAGTAGGCTGACTGAAAGCTGCACTCAATCTTGTGCCTGCCAATGTGCTCAGTGGACTCCAAGATGCAAATCAGATATCACCGTAGAGCCGTGTTGGCAACAGCTTTTGCTTTATTTTCAGGTGCTGTTGATGTGTCAATAACAGTCAGGACCCATATTGGACACTGGACATCAATTCAACACAGTACAAAAATCCTTTACTGTACAAAAATGTCCTTAAAACAAAATATTACTGGAATACTGCTTAATATTAGCATTTATTTATTTATTCATTATAATAACAGCAATAACAATACCTTGTGTTTTATTCGGTTATAAAAAAAAAAAATTATATAATGATGATGGTGATGATGATTATATTATTATTATTATTATTATTGTTAGCAGTAGTAGTATTATACATATAATTACCATACCATTTCCATATTAATTAATTTGTTTGATTGTTTTAATAATAGCACATACAAAAATAAAACCTTTCAATTCAATAATAATAATAATAATAATTAATATTATACACTTCCATGTCATTTATTTATTTATTTAGATAATTAATAATTAACTTTTAATAATTAATAATAATAATATTTTATTAAAAATAAATACAAAATTGCAATAAATTAAAATAGCCCTTTAACACCTATTAAAAAGCTTTGAATAAAATATACTGGGCAATTGAAACTCATTTTACAGATTCAATAATAATATGATTGTTAAAATGTTTACAGGCAAATAGAGAAAATTACTGTACATTTTAAATTAATAGAAGCTAACATCATAGCCAGTGCTAATCAATATGACGTTTATGGATGTGGCTTCATTTTATTCAGTGAGCCAGGTTTATTACTTTTACATTACATATTTGTCTTTTATCAGAACAGACAAGCGAACCACCCGGTCCTTCAGCTAAGGACATTTACATTAACACGAGTACAAACAAAAGGCCGTCACTGGATCAATGAGCTTGGATGGGTGGTAACTGAATGGTTTTCTGCAAGAGCACTTCTATTAAGTCCAGTCCAAGTTAAGCTGGCTTTTTTCCCTGTCACAAAGGAGTCTTTCACGGATGCGCACAGCAGCCCTGGCATTCTCAAGAGTGCCAAGAGCATTGTGGGCTATCAAAGTGAATTACTGTTCAGTCTGGTGTCATCCTTCAGGCTGCTCAGTTACCA
This sequence comes from Semotilus atromaculatus, assembly GCA_031834385.1. Classification (NCBI taxonomy): domain Eukaryota; kingdom Metazoa; phylum Chordata; class Actinopteri; order Cypriniformes; family Leuciscidae; genus Semotilus; species Semotilus atromaculatus. Next base: position 49,387,236 of record JAULUF010000009.1, read on the forward strand.
GCACCCATGTTGGTCTCCTGCAGGTGGGCAAGAGAGTGAATCCAACTGCACCTGATTGCTGAGATAGTCGATTGTGTCATGAGGTCAAAGTAATACTTTTTTTTGATGCAGAAATGTTTTTTGATCGAGCTTATATTGTGATCATCTGTACATTTTTTGATTACCTATTAAAAAGCTTTACATAAAATATACAGGGCAATTGAAACTAATTTTACAGATTCAATATAACTTCAACATCATCCTTGGTGTGATATTGATTACTACAGAATATAATATTGGCTTGTCACTCAGTTTACAAAAACAAGCAAGGGTTGCTGTTTACAATAAAGCACTTAAGAAAAATCATTGCACAGGGATAAATGTTAAAAACAAACCTTTGGAAATTATATCCACAAGACAAACATTATCCTCCATTTTCACAGACAAGGCTTTAACCTGGTCCCAGATTAAAATACATGTTTGAGCTGTTTTAACTGAAAGCAAATTGCACTGACTTATTTTTAGTGCCATAGTTTTGTCTATATGCACACCAGTAATGTTTTTGTTTTTCTAAGGCACGTTTATCAAAGCTATTTACATGTCCTAATGGAACTAAGGTACAATCCTGGCTTAATCTAAGCCCTGTCTGTGAAACCAGACGTGTTTAACAAAATTATCTGGAGTGAATAACAATGTATGCCATCGATACATCACGTTTCTTTAGTTCTCTTATGTCACATTAGCGGTTGTTACTTTTTAGCATTTTCGTTTCATTCTATTTAAGTGAACAATATCTGTACTTGTATACCTGTATACTGTACCTATAGTCTGTCGAAATCTGATGGATCAAAGCAGGTATTGTAGGCCAGAGCTTTGGCGACCTGTCCTGCCTCTGGCGGATTAGCTTGTGAGATGTCCTTTAAAGGTGTAGACACAGTGACTCATGGTGCAGGTTTAATCTCAGCCTTTTATTAAAAGCTGAGGTGGACAGTAGTGGGTCGAAAATTGAATTGTAGTAGATCCTCTGTCCCCTTTATCCTTGTATTTAAGGGCCTTATAGCATATATTGCATTTTGGATATGGCATCAAGGGTGTATTTGAAGGCCTCGGGCTGTTTAAAACACTTAAATTGCACAATTTTATCTGGCATATCTGGCATATTCTGACACATTTCAAGGATTACACTTTTCTGCATAATTATACAGACACTTGTGGAGTAAGCTCTCAATGTGACCCTGTCTTGTTGAAAATATCGGGGTTGCTTATTATACAATATGCAAAAACAATAACAGTTACTTTACAAAGAGCACTGCAATATCCTGCAAGGGGAGGCACAAATCAGCATCAAGAACCAGAGGAGGGGCAGATTATTCAACCATGTCCAATCTTAAGAAACACATCAAGGCCAAAAAGTCAATTGTTTCATGCACAGGACGAATTTATCAAGTGATTTTTGTATTAATGGGAAGAGATGAGTTAATTATCTCTCTTGTGACAAGCAGAACCCCATGTGAAATAATTTACTATTAATTTACATGTGAAATAATTTTAATGTTTAATAATACATGATAAATTGTGTATCATCTAGTTTCCAGTGTACTTATTTTTTCAAGATGAATAATTTCTTTTTGAGGTTAAAAGCGCAAAGATCTGATGTCAAGAATTAAATTCATTTTCTTTCATTTGTTTTTGTTGCAAATGTATGAAAAATATGAAGATTTTAGCAGGGTAGTAATCTGTACAGGGTCTGTTTAATCAAATGTGATTCATCCGGGTGGATGTTGCTGTATTACAGCCTGTAGTGAGATCTGGCTTTTGAGGTAGTGTTTTCTGTGACTGAAGGTCAAAACTCTTAATGCCATGCTGGAAATGTCAAAACAATTATGGCCACAATAGTAGTCTGCATTTTAGAGGTGTGTGTGTGTGTGTGTGTGTGTGTGTGTGTGTGTGTGTGTGTTTACCCGCACATTAAAATTGTGATCAAGTATAAAATTGCAGTTACACATTTTTTTTTCACAGACTGTGGCCTCCACAATAATGATGTTGTGACCGGTTATTATCCCATAAACCTGATTTTTAATGTTATATATAAATGAGCGTTTTTGCCTCTGACATTTGTGACTGCATCCGTGTATGTCAGTTCCCCATTGTTGAGCTGGGAACAAAATGCTATGAGCCCTTTATGAGTGAAAGCCATTAAAGAATAAAGCGGAAAGGTGGTCTTGAATAGTCCCACCACTCTACTGGTTCTCCGTTGGTGGTGTTTTTTTACTCGATTCATTTCTTTTCATCAAGCATAGGCCTTCATTAACCTGGCAGCTTACTCAGTATTATATAAGACTTCCCATTGTTTTTGAAGTAAGAGCCAAAGACAATGTGTTAAGGCTTGAGGGATCAATCTCTCTCTTGTAATGTGTGTACGACACATCAGGGAAAGCGTGAGTAAGGGGATGACGTGGATAGAGTCATAGTTGTTTTAGTTCTGAATTGCCACTTGAGGCATTCACACTAAGAAGAAAATTACCTCATAGCTACGTAAATCAGTGTTTGAATTGGCTAGTGCAATTCTTCTTGTACATCTCCTCTCAGTCCCAAGATCACTCTTAAAAAATTAATTCATGGCATGTTAGGCTAAACACTTCTTGCATCCAAGTATGTTGTGATAGGTCCGTGTATGGAGTCTTGGCCTTATTCATAATTTTCCGCTTTTCATTAGATTGTAATGTTGCTGTTTGAGCATGACAACGGTCTGCAAAGTTACAAAGCATAAATTCCACTCCAAAGGGAGTTATTCTCTATATCAGCAAGCACTGTTTCTGAACTCCCTTTAACACCTCGATTGTAGTCTTGAGTTTTCTTTCAGGCACGTACACATCACAGTATCTCTCATTTAAATAATTCCCACCCAAGGCATATGCAAAACCAGGAGTGATGCCTGGTTCAGTTGTGTGACATTTCCGAAATGCGCTCAAAGCGGTTGACCAATCATAACACATTGATCCCACAGACCAATCACATGGAGCACATTGTGCTTTTCAGAAGGAAGGGGCTTCATAGAGACTCTAACTAAACAGAGTGTCACTGACAGAATGGGAAGAGAGAGGTGCTGCAACAATGTAAAATAAAAAAAACGCAACCGGTCCTACTCGACCCGCTCCAAGTGGGACTTGAACCAGCATCTCCGGTGTGGGAGGCGGACACGCCAACAAGGACGCTAAAGACCATAGTTACTAATGCGCGTCTTGAGGACAGAGGAGTGCGGTTTACACGCTCAACTCTGACTGGCCTTGTTACTCGTTACACAAGCATGAAAACCTATTAGACCCCAAAAACAAAATAAAGATAACATTTGGATAATAGGTCATAATAGGTCCCCTTTAACACTTATTCTGCAGTACTGGGAAAAAACAGGCTACAAAATGGAGAAAATTGGTTCTCAAGTGTTTTATTGACAAATCTAGCACTCTCTTCAGTGAATGAATAAGGTGAGCCTTTCAAACTTATTTAAATGCGTAAAGAATCAAATTGGCATCTACCTTGACTAAGGTCTATTGCTTATGCTTTAGCTCAAGGACAATGCACATCTGTCTATAAAGAGGGCGTACATGGGAATATCCCTCAACTCAAGGTTATGTAACTCCCTCATTATTCACACAGCATTCAGGGCCCTCATGGAGGAAAACACCTGTGTTGTTTTGTTTGGTTTCGTTAAGAGATGCAATATGTATGTAATGCAGTTCATTAACTGCTATCAAGCCTTTAGCACAGTGAACTCTGCAAAAATGCCTCCAACCAAAAGCAACAATTAGCTGCAATGCATCAGAAAACTCATGAGGCATCATTAAATAGGTGTCTGATTGTGATCAAACCAACATAAAATATTTGTGTCTGTGTACACAAGATGCACTGCACTACCTCCCGAGTGTAAACGGAACTTAACAGAGGCATTCACCTTTACCTTGCCTTTGATGTATGATCAAATTTAGCAAAATGCAGGTTGTTCTTATGGGGCGATTTAGTCTGACTCATCTCTGAACAGAGAGAAAGATGATGCCCTGATACCACTGAACCACCAGCGTCTAGTGTCCCATCAGATAAAGACTTCTGAGGGTTTGATCCTGCAGAGTGAAAGCTGTTTGATGTTCACACAAGTAGGGACATTTGCTGGTAATTTTTGGTTTGGCTTTAACACAGCATAACATTAAAGTTTTACTGGAGGCTGCTTGGGCTTAGACCATAGATAGTTTTTCTAATTTCCTTTCCCAATTTTGAAGGTTTCTCTTTCTTTTCTTAAATGTTTGCCAATTATAATAAATTGTTGCATTGCTAACATGCTGACATTTACTCTCATAAACCAAACAAATGGTAGCACTTAGCTTTCTCTGTCTAGTTCAAAACATTTTTTGTTGACTTTTGCAATCCTTTAAGTTAAGTCCCTTTCTTTTTTGGGATTTGGAAATGTATTATTTTTGTTCAAAAACATATTCAAATCGCAAGTAAATTGAAATAACCACAATCTATTATTCTGTACCTTAGTCTTCAGCGTTCAATTACAGCCGTGAACCCTGCATTTCAGGAATTATAAATCTAATAGTCGAACTCTGATTATTCCGCCACAGTGCTAAACCACCGTGCCATTGGTAATTGCTCTGGATATGTGCTTATCTGTTCATTACAAAGGATTTCCATTTCGAGACACACAATGGAGTCTCTTCATAGCAGACGCTCGGCCTAAATCGCTTACTTTTGCGAATCGTTCTTAAGGAGGATCCATTGCAGATTTACATCAGATCTTCATTCAATTAGCACTTCGACAGTAGAGGGAAAGCTTTTAATAACGCAGATAAATCTGAAGCTCCCTGATTAGGAATCAGTCACCCAGAACTTTGGGTGTTGTGAATGTTGGGAAGTTCATGCACGTTACCAGACCTAATGGATGTGTGTATCCAGATCGAATAGCTCTGTCTTTGTAATCAGATCATTCTCCAATCGATTTGCTTCGGCGTGCAATTGCCTGTTTAATTAATGCTTCCCGTTCTTCAATGTCTGTGGAAAATGAACATCTTAGAGCCCACTGTGGCTTTTGAATAGGCAGAGAGTGACAGTATGGTTGTGGTCAATAGGCTTGAATCACCCACAGTGATGATGCGGTGTTGCCCTGATGGGTCTAATGGAAAACCCCAGGGGCTTGTCGACTCTGCTTGATGCAGTTAGGGAACAAGACCAGAACACTGACGAAGTGGATTAACACCACTGTCATGGTATTAATGCAGCACTGTTAGAACAAGTGTTTTGCAAGTCTGCCCAAACAGGACGTGTCCCCCCTCCAGCACTATAAAGGACCCATGGGGCCTTAGCTTAACTACTTAGTTGTGTCCAGTATTCAACATTCTGTGATTTTTATGCCTAGATAAATATGTTTAAAAAGCTGAAATATTGAATAGTTTTGTTTGTAATAGATTTTGGTATGGGCTGTCAAAAAAACATTTGAAATTAATTGAATGATAGGCAGAGTAATTCATAGCATATAATAATATGTTTAAAATAATAACAAGTGTATATATAGGCCTATATTCTGTATATAAAGTTAAAACTTGGGAATTTATTTTGGTCCCTCTGATATTTCTCATGACAGTTATATAAAACACTGGGTCTGTTCTAGACTGCGTAGGCCGGGCGCTTAAGGCCGTGGACTCAGGCGAACTTGCTGGATCTGTTTAGAGATGCATGTGATCTTTCAGACAGTTTTGCTTTATTAGACCTTCTCCTAGCAGTTTTTAGCTCTGTCGCTAAATTGCACCTAACATTTTTTGTGGCATATTAGAAGTACGAATGGGTCACAATTCAATAACCAACTAGTCGTTTAGTAAAGTTTAGTATTAAAGCCTTTTTTTTTTTTTTTTTGTCTAGCAATTGTGCTTTAATTAACACGTGGACCACATGCTGTGCTTTAGCTGTTTGGCAATTTGCACAGTAAAACCCTTTTAGAAAAGTTAAAATCTTACAATTAATTTCCTTTTAAACACCATTGCTACAAACATAATGAAAGGCATCCAATCTGGGTAGGGTGAACCTAAAGTCAGTTTCTAATCCCTAATTAATAGACATTTTGAAATGCGTCTGGTAGCTTCAAAAGTGTTTTTATATAACCAATAATGTGTGTTCATTTTAATTATCTTTTCAACACTCTGCATGTAGCTGAAAGCAGATGTTTTCAAGAGAGGACTTGGTGGAAGAATTTGAACTCAACAGTTTGAACATTTCAGCTAAAAAATGTCTTCACTTCTCTTTCACTCTGCATCTTAACTTGGTTACAAAATTCCTCCATTCCATATCCTGCGGTCCACGTCTCACCCACCCCCTCATTCTTTCACACAGTCTTTTCTTCAATCTCTCTTTCCCACTCCTCCACTCTTGCAATTGTCCCTTCACTGACTCCAAATCTTGTCATATCCCTTGCTTCTCACTCCCTTTCTATCTATTCACTCTTTACATCTCTAGCTTTCTCCTTTCATTAAACCTGCGGACTCTGAGCTTGTATGAGAATGTGTCTCTGTGAGTGTATGTGTGAGCACTTTTATGAGCTCAAGTAGAAATGTTCTGTGTTGCTGTGCCCAGTAGGTCTTGCAGCACCAATGACTGAAGGGAACAGTAAGCTGCCAACTTCCCTGTATCCATTATTGCTACTGTGGCCACAGCCCTTAGGGTTCAATGGTCACCGCTTTAATTGGGTTCAGCTACATCAGGACAAGTCATTCTTTTTTAAAAAAATGCAGAATTCACTGTTACCTAGTAACTCAACTTTTGGGTTTGTTAAATTTTTGTCATGTGTTTTGGAGTTATACTTGACATGTCAGTGACTGTTTACATGATCTGATTTTTATCAATTTCAATTCAAATCTAAATGCAAGCTAAAATTCTATTACTATATATTAACTATTAACTATTAACTAATAACTTATTATATGATTAGGGTCCACTAGACCAGTGGTATTCAAATGGTGGACCATTTTACCTTTTCACTAAAGTGAGCATCGCGTCAAATCAATGGAGCGGTTCAAATCACAAGCTCATCTCAGGGTAGTTTATGGTAAGGATCTTTCGGCACTACATCGTGTAATATTTTTATCAAGAGACAAATGCTCTTCATTCAAAAAATGGTCAATACTTTTCTTAAGTCGCAAGGTTTACTATGTGCCATACACGTGGTTGTCTAAATGTAAAATAACAATAATAATAATAATAGCCTGACAAAACAGCCAGCAGCCATATCACCCTCTAGCCCAAGACTGGTTGCCTATTAAAGCTAAGCAGGGCCGAGCCTGGTTAGTACCTGGATGGGAGACCTCCTGAGAAAACCAGGTTGCTGCAGGATGAGGTGTTAGTGAGGCCAGCAGGGGGCGCTCACCCTGTGGTCTGTGTGGGTCCTAACATCCCAGTATAGTGACGGGGACACTATACTTTCAAAAGAGCACCGTCCTTCGGATGAGACGTAAAACCGAGGTCCTGACTGTCTGTGGTCATTAAAAATCCCATGGCACTTCTCGTAAAAGAGTAGGGTTGTAACCCCGGTGTCCTGGCCACATTCCACCCATTGCCCCTTGCCAATCATGGCCTCCTAATAATCCCCATCCACTGAATTGGCTCTATCACTCTCTCTCCACTCCACCTTTAGCTGATGTGTGGTGAGCGCACTGGCACCGTTGTACTATGGCTGCCGTTGTATCATCCAAGTGGATGCTGCACACTGGTGGTGGTTGAGGAGATTCCCTGATTTGATTGTAAAGCACTTTGGGTGTACAGTAGTACATATGAAAGCGCTATATAAATGCCTCCATTCATTCATTCATTCATTCATTCAAAACATCTGATCTAATATTTTTATATTCATATTTAGTATATCCAGGACATTTTGTTTTTTTTGGTAAATATTGTAAAAGATTCTTAGACATCACTGCTTTGGCTATCGGGGCCCAAGATTCTCATCTATGATGATTATTTTTAGTGTTAAGGATTTTTTTTCTTTTACAAAGTACTCTGGCTGCCCCAATGGAAATGTATAACTGTTCCAAAAAAGTATTGTCCGGACCTCCGCTGGGAAGGAAGTATAGAGGCCAAACCTCTTCGAACTTTAATTGAACACCTCTTAGGTGTTTTAGGCTGTTTACATATGCCATTTTTAGCTCCAAAAAAAAGAAAAATAATGGAATTTAGGGGTCTCGACTTTCGGTAGATAACTATTAATTAAGCAATTTTAATTGGCATGCTATCTTCAAAACACAACTTTCATTGTATGAACCACCTTAAAAAACAAAACCACCCTCACAAAAAACAGGGGCAACATCGCACTGAACATTTGAAAAGAATAATTAGTTAATAATAATTAATTAGTCTGTTATGATAACTAGTCCAGATAACTCAACCATCCTGCACATTGCTAACCCAATTGGACAAAATAATGCACATCATATTTAAAACAAAATATCAGTGCATGCAACAAGCAGCAATTTGCGTCACGGTTACTATAGCAGCAAGAAACTGCCAGTGCTTTGTGTCACAAATAGCAATGTTTATGTGTTCATTTTGATTGAGTTGTCAATTGGACTAATCTCTAGTAAATCCGATTGGCTTTGTGTTTGTGTCTCAAATGGTACAGGTCTAATAACTTTGGTAGAGATTTCCGCACAATGAGGGTTCAATATTTGGCCTGGCCGCATTTATTTTGGCCATTAAAAGAGACTTAATGGTCCTGCAATAATAATCTTCACATTGACCATTCTTAGCAGGCAGCATAATGGTCCCATTGGGTTGTTGAAACTATGGTCCCTAATGCCTTTTCTTGCCTTGTATGTATCTCAAATGTCCTTTTCACTTTCAGTGTGTTAGAAATTGAATGTGTGATTTGCTAAAGTTTGATACAGACAAATTTATCTCCAGTATTAAGTGCCTGAATGATAACAGCAAAGTTATTCTGCTCTGAGCACGGCACGCTCTCCGGGTAGGTTTCATGATGATAAGTACTGAGAGTTTGAGTCTGGCTGTGTGCATCCATGGATTTATTCCTGAATAAGTGCATATGAATGCAGTCTGACACTGCAGCAGTCCTGTGTGTTGAGGGAAATCCTCTATGGCTCGCATTACCTCTCATAATGAATGATTCAGCCAGAATGAACAGGCCAGCATCCAAATATCAAACCCATTGATTTTTAGTCAAAGTGTTTCTTTCTCCAGTTTTTCAGTGAAAAGGGAAAAGCATAAATAGAGATGGACACACTTGAGAAAATGCAGAACTGTGTTTCACGAGTAATAAAAAAGCCACCTGTGAATTAAGTGTTTTCATTCTGACTATAGTTCAATGTTCCATCTGTATCTCTTAAAGCTGTTTTAGCACTAAAACATTTATTTTTTGTGCCTCTTCATGGGGTTGAATATCAGAACCAATGGTATAAAGGTTTGATCTCCCCTTTTGAGCTTTGTAATGTTTGATTAAGACTTCAATTAATCTATTTCATTCTATACAGCATTCAGTGTTGTAAAAGCAAGAATTCAAGGATAGTATTGTCAAATCCATAATTGCAGTCAGTATGAATTCATAATTTAGCCTATTTTTTATATATATACATGTTCTTGGTCATATTGTGAGTCATTTATTAGTGCATGTTATTTTTTTAAAAAAGTTTCTTCAACGTCTGTCATCAAAATGTAATAATTTTCTCAGCCTATGATTTCATTTAAATGACTTGCTTTTCTCTGACATCATCTAGGCTTTGTGACAGTTAGACACTGTTAAGTCTCTCAAAAACACACTGTAAATCTGCAATGAAATCTGACAATGATTTAAATACATTCAGCCTCTTTAGCAAAATAGCCATCTGGTGAGACCCATTTTTATGATCCTATGAACACTCAAATTTGGCTAATAGTATGTGGTCTAAAAAATAGCATTGGTTAATTTGTTTATTTTGCTTTTAACATGTAAAAAAGTAATGACTGAATACATAGTTCTCTATTTATGGTCATTTAATAGCATATTGTATCTGTGCAACCCTTTATTTGTACTAAGTCATCTGTACCAAATTAAATCTGTCTGTAACCATCCAGCATTTAGCTACTGGGAACGTGTGATTTTTGCATACTTCAGCTGAGTCATAAAGAAGCGTTTTCACAGCATGAGACCACAGAGCTGTCTGTCCACCGGTGAATTCGCATTCTGAAAGGTGTTTTTGCAAATTAAGGTCAAAGCCGATGGCTAAAATTTGTGGAAAATGCTTTATTTTGTTCAGACACGTGAGCCAGGGGTCTTGTGGATATTTCCAGCAGCCAGTGTGCCATTCCCAAGAGATGCTTCTGTTTTTAAGCTCTGACTCATCAGAAAGATAGCAGGGTAAAAACTGGTATTTTGAGAGCTCTTGTTGCGTTTATACGTTCATATGAGAAGTGTGTTAAAAGCCGCTTGGCGATTCTGAAAACAACATTAAATCCCTACGGTAGAATAATGCTGCAAGATATTTATCCATATCCACAACATGTCTGTAAAATGAAGCTGGTGACTCATTCTCCAATATTCTTTAATGTAATAAAAAAAAATTGGTCTTTACATGGTCTGCATCTCACTCTATATCACATGTTTTGGTCATTTCAATATAAGCGGTCATCCCTGAAGTTTCTAAGATGTGTATATTTGTGTGTAGGCACAAAGATATTGTCTTTGTCAGAATCCATCTGGTCGATTCAACCTCCCTCTCGCGTACCAAATCAATAAATAAGGGGTGTGAAAAAGTTTAAAGGAACACAAGGGAACTCAGCTAGCCTCCACAAATAGTGTCCTCAAAACACAGTTTGTTTGTTTTTTTCTTGGCTTGCCATAGATTACAATTCCCTCCTCCCAAAATAGCCAAGAGGAAGTTCCGCCACCTGCCTGGGAGTGTGGGTGAAATCCTCAGCGACCCAAACCCTTATTTCCTTCCACCATTCTCGCCCCCAACCAGAGTGGTAGCAGCAGTCAGACCCTCTGCGGCTCACATTGCAGCACTTATACAGCGCTCGGGTTACCAGGCAACAGCACTCGCTGCCGAAGTGCAAGGGAGTGAATGAGGACCTCCAGAAGCCTTGTAGAAAAGGCCAAAGCTGGGAAAGTGCTAGAAGTGTGATTACAAAACGCTGTTTTGTGTTTGGCATTCCCGGGTATTACTCGTTACTTCTTCTCATGTTTGGATTTCCCGTGACCTACATCGGAGGCAGTGGCTCTTGCATACCTGAAGATTGTGTGTAAACAGCTTTTCTGGCTGTTTGGGACAAAGATTGTTCCGTTTTCAGCAGCAAGTTATAATCTTCTAATGTCACATAATGTATATTGTGGATCTGTCTGTCATGGGTGTGTATTCTGAGTCTGAAATTTAATGAATCATTTTAAGTGTCTGTTTTCGAAATGAAAGTCATGCAAATATTGGAAATCTTGAAGTACCTCTCATAGTCGATAAGAAGGCCTGTGGCAAATGTTATTAAGCGATTCAAAATCGTAACACTTGGTAACACTTTTAGGGTCCAATTCTCACTATTAACTAGTTGTTATGCATATTACTAGGATATTTGACTTTTATTAGTACTTAAAAAGCACATATTAATGCCGTATTATGCATGACCTTATTCTACATCCCTCAATAACCCACAACCTTAACTACCTTACTAACTATTAATAAGCAGTCATTAGGAGTTTGAGGCAAAATAGTTAGATAAGAGTGAGAATTGGACCCTTATGTGTGATTACAATTTTAAAAGTATTTTTACTCTTGACAGAGTAGTTTTTTTGTTTTTGTTTTTTTTAAGTTGTATTTACAATTTAATGTTCATTTTCTAGTTGTAGTTTTGTATTTTACTTTAGTTGTAATAGGGCTTCAAAATGTAATGCCTTAACTGGTATCATTTTAAAATATTTAATGGCTGTTCAAAAGTTTGAGGTCAGTAAGTTTTTATTTTATTTTTTATTAAATCTAAGTCTTTTATTTAGCAACGATGCATTAAATTAGTCTAAAGTGACAGTAAATACATGTATACGTTTATAAAAGATGTCCATTTCAAATAAATGCTGTTCTTTTTAAATTTCTGTTTATCAAATCTTGGGGGGAAAATGTTTCACAGGTTCTTCAAAAATGTGAAGCAACACAACTATTTTCAACATTGATTAACTGATTCAACAATTCAGTTTTGTCATCAAAAGAACAAATGAAAATTCCGTTTCACAAAATTGCTGTTTTACTGTATATTTATCAGATAAATGCAGCCTTGGTGAGACCATGCATCTAAAACTAAAATAATGTGAGGCTGTTTTTATTTTTTTTGTTTAATTTCATTTTTTTTAGTTATGTTAGATTTATTTTTATTTCAGTTTTTTTTTTTTTTTTTTTTTTGCAATACAATGGTGCTACTTTGAAATATGGTATGGTACTTCAGAGAATAGTATTAATGAAAGATGTCTTAAAAACATGGTTGTGCAGGGAGACGTGTTTTTTTGTTGTTGTACCTTTTAGCTATTTTACCTAGCAGCCCCTTCCACATGCTCACTCCATACCTTTGCTCTTCGTATTCATGAGAAATAACACAAAAATATGAAGGGAAATAAATGAAAGTGAATGCAGGCTACTGGTTTAAAGGACACCCCCACTTTTACTTGAAATAATCTGCGGATTTTACTCCCCACTGAAACTGCATGAAAGTGTGTTTACACTGACTCAAAGACACAAACTGACATCAAGAGTCTCTAATGAATAGCCTCACAGTCTCACCTAAAAATGTGTTTTATATTCATGACTTAATAGAACTCGAAGGTCATCGTGAGAACATCAAATATGAACCCTCGCTGAAGTGTATTACCGTGTCTAGTGGACTGCAAGATTTTTTTTTATTACCAGATGTTCTATTCATATTCTAATTCCTCTGTCTGAAGCAGAGGCTCATGAATAGTCATCGTTCTTGTTTTTAAGTTGCATGGGAAATGGTAGACGGAGCGAAGGGTTGAGGTAAGTGGCTGCTGTGTTACTCAGAGTGGTTGTGGGACAGCTGAGAGTGACATTGAGTGGCACGGTCTCTTGGCCTTTCAGTCTTATTCCAGCTGAATCATTGACCCAACTCGCTCTCCGACTGTCCTCTCTCCCCTCGTGAGTCAGAGAGCCCTGTCCACTCAGCAGTCTGACAATCGAATCACTTTATTTTTTACCTACTTCTACTCTTTCTTAAGACTTTGTTAAAAGATAAACTTTGTTATATCATGAGGAATAACATTTTCCTTGTCTTATAAGTCATACTTTGAAAACATTGTTTGGTTTAACCTTAATAACTCAAAACGTACATTTTTAATTTCACAAAAATAAAATGTATTTTATTTTATATGGTGCTAAAACAAAACAATATTTATTAAATTATTAAGTATATTTAAAAAAAATTTGTATGATAAAGAAATGTATAATGCATACTGTGAATATAATGCGTGCAAAATAATATTTAGTTTTTTATTTTAGTCATTTTATTTTGGGTGTAAAACACTTTAGAAACAGTATAAAGTAGATTTAAAAAATAGTGTATGATAAGGAAATGAATAATAATATGATCCATTTATGGCTTAGTTTGTGTCTTTGATAATACAAATAAGAGTGGCACAATGCAATGTTTACTATAGCACCTGTCAAAACTGAGAAAATAACACGTCTGGTGTCTTGTCTTTTAGCTCCTCTCAAGCTTCGGTGTGAATAAAAAAGATAATGCCTGCTCAAGTAAATAAATACATGTGCAATGATTTCCCCCTTTATTCTGGTTACAATAAATTCCCATAGCAATACATCAAAGTAGCCTTACCCTGTCATTTATCTGAAGGGTTCAGGGAAAGAGGTTTCGTACAGTTTATTTAATTTTTTTATCTATAATTTGTTATATTATTTTACAGTATAATTTATGCTACACGCATATACAAATTTATTTTTAATACAATGTTAAGACATACAGCAAGTCATGCATGCCAAAGATAGCATCAGCTTTAACAAGCACAGAACAGATTGTTGTTTTGTCCCAGTGTGTTGTGCATGAGTTAAATGGAAAATTGTGCTCTAATGTTATTTGATATCATCACCAGATGTAATAGCTCTGTTCGAAAACATAGTGAGCTGCCTTGCTGTCTACGGTCAAAGATAAATTCCTTCTAAGGAAGCATCCTGTCAGTCTCATAAGTGGCTGATTTAGAAAACTCTAATATTAGGAAGTTCAAATGTTTTCAGCATTGACAATAATAAGACTTTTTTTTTTTTTGAGCAGTAATCAGCAGATTGATTTCTGAAGGATCATGTGACACTGAAGACTGGAGTAATGATGCTGAAAATCACATGATTCAATTATATATTTAAATATATTAAAATAGAAAATGGTTATTTTAAACTGTAACATTTCACAATGATACTGTATTTACAGCCTCGGTGAGCATGAGAGTCTTCTTTCAAAAACATTAAAAACTTACCGACAGCCATACTTTTAAACAGCAGTGTGTATTTACTTTATATTTGCTATTTCCTTTTAATCCATATCCATCCAACATTAGGATTTTTATGAGCTCAGCAACATTATGAATTCTGAATGTATTCTCCAAGAAGAATACATGATATGATGCCTTACATTTGGTCCATAAATGTAGTAGCTTTCAATTTTTACCAGAATAATGTCTGTAGATATAGCTCACTTGGTTTTTTGAACAAATCTTGACTTAAATGTTTCTGAAGCACATCCTTGCACATCCATCCTCCTTAGACACAGAGCAACGAGCTCATGAACATGCATAGTATATGATTAAACCATATTTGGGCAGTTAGTCTCTTTTCTGATTCGGATGAGTTTTCATGTGTTTTCAATGAGGTTTCATTTTGTTTGCGTATGAGAAATATTTCCCTATATAACCATATACCCAAAGCCTTAACTTCCATAATGAACAGCACATCCCAGTGGATCATATTTCCTCATATTTATTCTCCTCATTAGTTTTGGCAATGTCTTGATATTTCTAGGGCTCAACTGTAGCTCATTTCAGTGCCTCTGGCCTCCACAGAAACCCTCTATGGCTTGTGAGTGACAGACATCTATTGTGTTTTCCTGTATTGCTCTGTCAGGCTATAGATGAGAATAGAGGTAGTGCAGGGACTCTGAGACTTTAGCTATAATGGAGGGTGACGAGGGTGGAAAATGAGCCGAAACATTAAGACGAGTGTGAGCTAAAGACTCCGGCTGTGAAGAAAACTACAATCATAAACTGTATCCATAATTTTAATAACCCACTGGTTTTACTGTGTTTACTGTTGGAATCTACTGAGTCAAAATTCTTACCTTGTCAGTCTGGCAATACAAAAACACTCAGACACAATTAGATTAATTTATGCCACAGCAGTAAACAAGGTGCTTTTTTCTGTCAGATACATTTGCTTTTCTATAAGGATTTGGGATTGCCTGTCTAACGTCAGACCTAGTCTCATTGAGACGTGGGTCTGGGAACCAAATGTTAATTTTCTCGTATTTGAGACGTGGTTTACGAATGCCCAGAGCCGTTTATTGGGTGCTACGAATGTCTATCAAATGCGCCTGTACGTAGCTCATAGCCAATCATTTCAATTATACCATATGTAGAGCGACAGAAAAGTTGCTCTTTTTTTCTAAATAAACTTGCGTTCTAAACTACTTAGAACAATATCTAAGGCTGCATCGAAAGGTAACTTTGCATCTGCTGCCATGTTGGATCCATAGATATAAACAAACTGCTACGGTGTGTCGCGTCATCGTCTTGCTGCTCCCTCCCCGTTCTGTGATTGGTTCCCTATCTGAGAGGAAATCTGGTCCATGAAATCCAGGCAGCATGGGGAGACCCAGGCTAGATTTGGAAGTAATTTAAAGCCTTTTAAAAGTTTTAGAATTGTGGAGTAAATTGCACCGGCATGTTTACACAGTCAGTGTTTGGGATTTGACAACCATATTTACAATGCACCAGTATTAAAATTCTGGCTAATACCGAGAAGCCGATTTTCATATTTTGACTGATAACCGATAAATCAGTGATAATAATAACATAACAGAATTAAATTTGGTTTTGTATAAATAAATGTAAAAAAGAAAAGAAAAGGTTGGCTATTAAAATTCTGGTTGATACCAATAATCCGATAATTGCAGTATTTTCATATATGACTTATAACTAATAAATAGCTGAAAATTATATGCTATTATGTCTATGCATTTGCAGAATTTTAAAGTAACTGCTTTTAGTGTTTTAGTTCTATAACTAAAACACTAAAAGCAGTTACTTTAAATTCTGCAAATCCATTAAGCATCACAACATTATAATGTACAGTATATGAAAAATGGATATTAATTTTGCTGAAGATTACATTTAACAGCAGCATTTCAAAAGTTGCTAATTTGGTCCCACTTTATACTAAGTGGCTTTAAGTACTATGTACTTACATTGAAGTTACTACTTTGATACAATGGACTTATTATGTACATACATGTTTTTACATTGTACTTGTATTTTGAAAATACCTGCATGTAATTACAACTGTAATTAATTGATGTAATTACAATTGTATTTACACAGTTGACACTTCCCTTACACCTTAACCTACCCTTAAATCGACCCATACCACCACACCTGACCCTGACCCTAAAGCAGCAAAAGTGTTTTACAATACAACCTGAACACAATAAGTACATTGTACTTATTTTTCTATGTAAGTACATAGTACTTAAAGCCACTTAATATAAAGTGGGACCGCTAATTTTACTTTGGAGGTTTCCTACAATAAGTTTACATGCATCAAAGGTAAATAAAATAAAAAGAAAATTTGCACTGTAAAACAGGACTGATAACTGTGTGAATTTAGCCACCTTCACAAGCGGTCTCGTTTTTAAGACTAAGATGAGGGTCGCTTAGCAGGGTAGTCCTATCTTTTCCCCCATGACCTGGACTTTTCCTTCTTCTCGTGTTCTTGACCCAAATCAGTCATGTTGCATGGTTAACATTCCCGTTCGTGCTTTCATGGCTCCCTGGTTTGTATCTGCAGGCTTGAAGCAGAAAAACTGCAGCTTGTTTTCTCACCAGTATAATTACTGTCACCACAAAATGAGAGCGCATATGCACCAGGCTGTTTGCATCACTCAGGAGAACACAGGATGCAGGGTGCCGACCCCAAAGGCTCTGGGTCACGGCCAGATTCTGATCGGTAAGGTTAAGAATTTATGAAGATCGCCAGACAGAACCGGAGGCTAACAGCAGAGGAGCGTCTGTGTCTCTGCAGTGTGGTCTGCTGGGTTTGTTTTGTAATCAGTTTTAAAACTCTGCCTGGTGTCTCTGATTTGTCAGTCCTGGAGAAAGTGGGCCACCGTCTCCCACAGCCTCTGCTGGAGCTGTCACTGCTACAGCAGTGAGCATCAAACTATCAAAGCGCAGCGAGGCACTGAAATGTCCTCCAAAGTTGCAGAGTGACATTTGTGGACATTCCGATGATAGGTGATGCATTAATGTTCTACATTTAGGGATGTTTGATATGAAAGCTTTCTGGTTTTGACAACCAGTTTAAAAAAAATTACAGATTTTAGTTTATTCAACAAATAAAAGCCCTGAGAAATATTTTGTGTACGCACTGTGAACTTGTTGCACATAAATTGGTAATGGTAAATTGGAAAGTTTTTCGTGGACATTTTCCTAATTTTCCACCATCTATGCATTTTATTTCGTTTTTTACCCCCTCCTTTTTCCTCTCTCACACTCACTTATTCATATCAAATGGAGTGGAGTAGGTCGACCTGTCAAACGAGCTCAACCCCCTGCAATAATTAAACCGAGTGTTGCTTGCCTGTGGCAGAACTTGCCAGAACCCGCTTGGATGGTGGAAAACCGAGAGGGAAATGAATGTGCAGTGGCACAGAGGAAATAGACCGAATGAGGGAGCATTTCAGATGGGGAAACACACTCGGCTCAGTTGAACTAACTGTACATTCACCTCCCTTCAACTCTGAATATTCCTCTGCTGTTAGAAGTGTCTGGATGTTCTGTATTCTATCGTCTTCCCTGTTTCCAAAGAAAGAAAGAAAATAATTCATGCAGAGGTCTGGGTTTCGGTTCTAATTTTGGTTTATAATGAAGATGTTTAACTATCAAGTCATGTCTTTTCATATTTGAATCTTAATTTAGCACTGCTTTCATCTCATAAGCAGCAGGGAGTAAACTAAACAAGGGAAGAAAATGCAATTTTCAAGTGAAGACTTTTAACCTGCCATATGCTTGATTGTTTTTATTTTTGTCATTTTCATTTTGTGTAAATGTGCCTAGGATCGTTCCTCCCCAGAGGTGTTTCGGTTTGACTTTCTCTAAGCTGCCGAGTAGGGCATGATGAAACCTGTGGCTATGACACCCTATCTAGAAGCCAGTGACTTCAAGGACATTTTTGCTGCCAGACAAATTGGAGTAAATGTCAGCAGAGAAACAGTAATTGCTGCCTAAAGGTTAGGCTAATTTCCACATGTTCCGGCATGTTTTATGGTATTTTCAGAGGCTTTTGGACCACACCTATGCGTTAATTCCAAGTCATGTGTATGGGATTGAGGTAAAAGCTGTGTTGTGTCGTAAAGGTTCATTATGTAATGTTATGGTTCATTTCCGAATTGTTGAGCAGCAAGACCGTGAGAAAATCAACAAAGCAGCATTCCATTCCTGCATTACACCTCTCATCTCAAGTCACTAGGTGGGTTCAAAATGGCATACAGTCTGAGTACATAATACTGTACATTTTACAATAAACAAGCTTTACAACCATTAAAAAGTATGTTCTATATACTGCAGTATCAATGTGTGTAGTATTAATTAAATTATCGTGTGACTTGTGGCGTCAGTTGCGTCGCTCCTTTGCCATTTACAACTCCCCTCTTGTGGCCTCATGGGACGGTAAAATGACCGGGAGATGGACACTCCGGAATCTTGGAGGAAGTAGTAAGTCATCCCAGTACTTTTTATGAGTACTGTTAATTCTGACAGTTTTTTTTATCACATACTGCTTTCCGCCAACTATATAGTATGGAAGTAGGCATATTTGAGACGCAGGGAATGTGTTGTTTTAAAGGAGAACTCCGGTCAATTTTAACATTGAGCTAATTTTTTTGTACATTTGGAGTGCTGTCAGTACAGAGAACAACGACAAAAATCATTGTTGCCTACACCGTGTTATCGTCTTTTTAAAATGTGCTCCCTGTTGACTTCAATGGGGCAAGTTTTAAACCTGCTTTTAGCCTCTTAACATCCTTGATATGTCATTACAAGTGCCAAGCCATGTGAGTGGTGTTATTAAGAGTGAACACGGTCAATCTGACTGCAGTAGATGTGAAAGATATTAATAAAAATTATGTTAATTCAGCCAGCTCACATACCTGTATTTATTTCCTGTTTTCGGTCGAAGTCCACAGTAGTCGATTGTGGAGTTCGCGTGCGTGATCATTGGTAACTAAGCAACAGTAGAGACTCTGACTGTCAGCTGTCAGCCGATGACGGTGCTGTGTGGTGTTCGGAGAATATCAGCTTAAATGGATAGTTCACCCGAATCAGATGTTGAACACACGGAGGAGGTTTTTGAGTTTGATGATCGCGCGCGCAAACTCGACAATCGACTACTGTGGACTTCGACCGAAAACAGGAAGAAAATACAGGTATGTGAGCTGGCTGAATTAACATAATTTTTATTCATATCTTTCACATCTACTGCAGTCAGATTGACCGTGTTCACTCTTAATAACACCACTCACATGGCTGTGCACTTGTAATGTCAAATCAAGGATGTTAAGAGGCTAAAAGCAGATTTAAAACTTGCCCCATTGAAGTCAACAGGGAGCAAATTTTAAAAAGACGATAACACGGTGTAGGCAACACCGATTTTTGTCGTTGTTCTCTGTATTGACTCTGTGCTGACTGTTCCTCAGACATTTCTATTTTAAATCTGTAGGTGGAATGTAAATGTTTTCTCATTGACTGCATACATTAACCCCTTAGTAGGAGTAGATGACTGTGTGTGTGTGTATGTGTGTTAGCTTCATGCAGCTGATTTGAAGACAAGTGGGCTCTAAATGTGAATATAACCCAGTTTTTTGGCCTCGCATTTGTAGAGCTGCTCTTCCGTGTTCTGCAGACATATGGCTACCATCTGCTTGGGCCTGGCCGCATCAAGGTACACATGCTGGGCCCCAAGCAGGGGCCTCTGGGTCATGTTAACCCCTAAGATGGACCATCTCACCAGCACGATGAACAGAATCTCAATTTGAGCACAGAATATCTTGTGTGGAAATACACCTCAGCTGGTTTGAGTATGTTACAGCCTTTTAGTAGTCCTTGTTGTAGTTACTTTAATGTTGACAGCTTGAGTTTCACACAAAATATATATTTGAAGTTCGTTTTGATCTGGTCAGGATTGAGAAATATTGAGAATTAAATCAAATACCCAGGAGAAAGCAGACTTGCTTTTATGAAAGACATAAAAGCCTTTGTTTTATCATATTTCTCGCATGTCTTTTTAATCTCACGCAACTCTCTGTCACGTCTACCTTTTTTTTTTTACTACTCTCTCATTTCATTCCAGTCATCATCTATCTCTGTTTTTCCTTCTGTCCCTGCAAAGCAGATAAGAAGCATGTGAAGAGAGTTAGAGTTTTGAATAGGTCACTGAATCTGGCTTCGCCATTGGCTTTGAAATTCCGGCCTCCTCCCAACAGTGACTGACTGACGCTGAGGCCTGCGGGCCAAAGAGCATTTACGTCATCACCCCAAACCGACCACATTTTACATGCACTTTGCTGCTTGTTGCCCACACAATGTTAATTAACTGGACAATCTTACATCAGCACAAAACATCTGTTTATACAAGCTTCGTCAAACACATATTAAAAACATAATTTTACTTGTAATAGAAATAAAAATTACATGTATAATATTACATATTATATAAAAAAATTATATATATATGGATGGCCAACAAAAAGTTGCTGTTTGGATTTAAATAGGTAAATGCTTAAGAGTCTATGAATCGTTATTGCAGTAAGTATTGTGTTTCTAGCATGTTATATGTTTGGCAACAGGTCTTCTAACCCTAAATGATGGAGTGTGTAGCTTTTCATTTCGTAAACAAGACACATCATGGCGATATTCCAGGATGACATGACTTGGCACCTCTGAGCCCTGACCTTAAATTCATTGAAAGTCTTTGGCATTTGCTGGAGTAGACTTTACAGAGTGCTTGACTCTTGCATTGTCAATACAAGATCCTGACCTAAAATTGATGCACCTCTTGATGGAAATAAATGTTGTGATGTTATTTCCAATTCATGTGTGAAAATGATTCTTCATGCTTCCTCACAACCATTCTTTCACAATTTGAGCCTGTTGAATCTTGACATTGTCATCCTGGTATATGGACATGACACTCCTACATGTTTTTTTCTAAGAAATGAAAAGCTACATACAACAAACAATCTACAAACATGACAATAATTGCAATAATGATCCAATCATAGACTCTTAAGTATTTGCCTATTTAAATCCAACTTTTTTTTGCAGAGAAGTTTATTTATATATAGACAAATGTATTTCTATGATACATTTCAGAGTGTGAGGTGCTGTTATTTGGCATTTTAACCTACATTTAGAGATTAAAAGTTGTTTAATTGGTTTCAACAAGTGGTTTGATCAATGTTGCCAAGTCTGTGGTTTTCCTGTGGAATTGGGCTACTTTTAAGTTGTTGCCATGGGTTGATTTTTTTTTTCTCGCACGGGTTGATTCCCTCCAGGAAATACAAATTCAGCAGGGAATTCGCCACCCTACCGACCACAAGCAAACCTGGAAAACCTGCTTTTGATGTGGTGGGTCGCTGAGGGCTAAATACCAGTCAGATGTATATTGTACAAATGTAGTATGTTATAAGTCATCAGATGTGAACCATGAACCATGTAGTGGAAGAAAAAGGCCCCGAAGATGATTATATTTCACTTATTTATTAATTTGTGGTTTTTGACTCCATGGGTTCTGCCTGTTGTCCTCTGCCATGATGAGTCAGTCCAGGCTAAGGGAGCACAGATGGAGAGCAGGAGCGTGCTGCAAAGCAGCATGGGACTTTCTTTTCATCCCATTATATGATGTGAACTGTGTTAATTATTTGGAGAGCGCTGGTATGTTGGGGTTATTTGTAACATTTGTAAAAAAAAATCTTTGCAGTTGATTGAAGACCTTTAGCTGTGAGTAATGTGATTATGGACTGACTGCAGTGAAGTGTTGGGGGAGCAAGTAACTAAAATCATGATGCTAAGTAGAATGTATTCTTGGCAAACAGTAACTTTCCCAGTAATTAGTTTTTTTGTTGTTGTTGTAGCTTAGTGACAGACATTTTTGTTGTCAAATTTACAACCAAGCAAACTGAAGCAGCCATCAAATTCACTCTTCTAGAATGTCCTTGCTCTTTCCCTTATTTTGGGATGTGAGATTCATTTTCGTGAGATTAATTTGTTCATTCGAACGTTTCAGTCAAATGAATGCACGGTGTCGTGCAAGATCCAGTCGCAGAATCCTGTCCCTCTTTTATGCTTGATTGAAAAATTTTTTGCATTATTGTGATCTCTAATCAAAAGAGCTTTTCTTTAATAAGCTGTTAGCTTGCTGGTGGAAGGCCAAGTCTGAAAACTAAACGAAAAGGATGTTTGTTTTGACCATTTATATTTTCTGTTACATTATTTGTAATTTGAAAAGACATTAGAATATTTTATTGATTTTCATGACTAAATATGTGGTTTTCTGGCATTTCTAACCAGTCATAGAATAGAATACCACTAAAAGGTTGAGGTGGTAACCAAGGGATAGTATATATATATATATATATATATATATATATATATATATATATATATATATATATATATATATATATATGTGTGTGTAAAAATATCTTCAAAAAATATTTCTATTTCTGTATGGGAGAAGAAAATATTAATGTTCATAAAAGATTGTTTGCCTTCAGATTGTGTGCAAAGCATGGTGGGACTGTAAGAAGATTGAGTGACATTGACCCGGACACAGCCTCTATGAGAATGATGATTGACAGATGAGATTACTTTTAGGAAAAGGACACTGAATTTCCAAACCGCAGAGATTCTGGCCAACAGTTCTATCAGTGGATGACATTTCATTCTGCTGGGGAAGTGTTTCAATTCCATTTCCACATTAACCCATTAATGGCTCACTTGTGGGCATAGGTTTTGATAGGACAGAGTTCATTTCCCACATGCAGAAATGTTTTACCAGATTACAGAGCTTTTGCTACTCAAGCTGAAAACCCAAATGGTTTGTGCTTAGTCTCTGTCTCTGCCAATGGAAGTCACAAGGAAACGTCACTTTGCCACCGTAATAAGCATGTGTGTGGTGGTGTTGCTTAGAAACTGTAGCTTCCCAAGCTACAAGTATATAAAGTAGTTCTACATTTGAAAAAGCAGTTACATACACTACAATGAAGCCATTAAGGAAGTGAATGTCTTTCAAAGATGTAATTGCCAAATTATATTTATTTTTACGATCAGAGTAGTATTTATCAGGCGACAGCATCATTTGAACATTTAATTCATGCCAAATAATTATTAAATAATAAAAATGGTGTTGTGAAACATATATATATATATATATATATATATATATATATATATATATATATAAATACTGCTAATATATTTTTAATATAAGTTTTAGTATTTCCACTTTTTTTTTTAGACATTTGTAAATTTAAATATATAGGCCTACATATATTTTATATCATACATATATTTTAAGATATGAAAATAACTTTCTTGAAGTACTTTTTGTAATTTGAAAATTCGAATGAAATATACTTTCAGCTTAAAAAAGTTGGTCTGTAGGCCACCCTTTCAAATATATTTGAAATCTATTTTGGCCAGGAAAAAAAGAAGCTAACATCTCTCTTTGCTATGTCACTTTTTGCTTTAAGAAAATTTTAAGGCTTGATTGTTTATTAGTTCAACTTACATTGACCTTTAGATCTTTTCAGTTTTGCATTAAAAATTTATATTGATTAAGATCTACTGATACAGTAGCATGGCCCTCATTAAAATCTTTCAGTGTCCCTTGTTGATCATATTGCTTCAAGCTGATGTAAAATGTCAAAATGGGAAAATGTTTGCCGGTAACTGCCGCAGCTGTGAAGCAGTGTGTGTTATGACGAAGGGGGCATTTACCTCGGTTGTCATGGTGAAGGAGAATTCGGACCGCTTGTGGGGTGTTTTAATGATTTAGCACTCAAGGCATAACCCTGCCTGTCTCCACATTTGAACTCTGATTGTACATAATGATATTTATTCAGCATTCTCTATGCCTAATGGACATTTCATTGAATTGCAGCTGCTGCCTTTATTATATGATCCATATTATTTGCAACATATTTGTGTGTTCCTAAGTAAGATTAGAGGGTTTTCTGCTAATGTGAGATGGACCACCCCAGTTAATACAAAAATTGTATGCAAGTCAAAAGAGAAGCACCATGACCCACTTTCTGCAAGAATTGACCAGAGACAGATCATGTGAAATGTTCTCTCCTAAAAAAACTCTACCTAAGCAATCGATTCTGGTGTCTTTAAGAGCCTTTTTAAATTTTTTGAAAAAAGTTAATGTAGCCTAACTATGAGCGACAGATGGCTTCAATAGTTCATAATTCTAACCTAGAAATATTTTAAAAAGCTAACATTTGACTTTATCATAGATCTAACTATTAATGAAAACTAAATAGCTTGTAGAACTCTACCATCATTTACAGTGAATTTGGCCTCAAACTTTTTTTTGTTTACTCATCATGTGGAGATGATCAAATCCAGAGAAATGGAACGCCTATTTCTCAGGCCATACCGGCCATACATAAATCTCCCTCATCAGGGTTTAAGACAATTTTACTGGGGCACAGAGACATTTTACTGGTGTTCAGTGTTTTACATGCATCCGTTTGAAAACACCCACATTTGTATTGCCTACTGTAAGTTCTGTAACTTTTCTGACAGTAATGCATGACTCAGAAGGAAATATCAAGCTGTCATGTCGAATGGCAAAAATAGACAAGCACTGAATATTTAAAAACTCAGACATTATTAACTCAAGCACTGTTGCAAACCAGATCCACATCTATTTTTCTGCAGCTTTTTTCTTATGCTACGGCAAACACACCCTCATTTTGGGAGGTACCCCCAAAATTTCGTTTTTTTTTTGTCACTGCGCATTCTGTATGCAATCACCTCCAAATCCAGCACATCCCAACGCCCCTGTCTCTCTTTTCACCAATCACACGGCTGCTGGGCAGCTCTGCCCTGTTGCTATGGAGACTTGGCTGTTAATATTCCATACGAGTCTCACTCTGATAAGAGACCAGCCACGCACCGTAGAGAAATCGATGGGACTTTCCTCCAGCAAATGTACAGCGCTGCAGCAAGGGAGAAAAAAAAAGAGAAATTGAAAGCGAGCTAAAGAGTTCCGTTGTCTTTTTTGTGACAGGACTGGTTCCCTTGCCGGGTCGGCATTGAAGCGTTCCCCCCAGTAGGATACTTTCATTTACTTAGTGGAACAAAGCTGAACCCCTTTGAATTTTAGAACAATCTTATTGTTCTGTCAGATTTCAATTTTGTGTATTATACAAAGTTTGATTGTCTGTTGTGGAATTAATCTGTATTCCTAATATTCCGTGACTCCATTAACAAAGTTCCCTAATACCTTATCACTTCAACAGCTGCAGGAAATCAAAACAAAGAATTCGAGGGTGCACTCAGGAGGAGAAGTGCGTTTCTGTCACAGGAAAAGAATGGGACATATTGATTGTAGATCTAATCATTCAGTGAAGAGCTGAAAGGGGATTTCAGGCAATCTTGAATATACCACATTTGTTCGTTCCTGCCAGAACCGCCGGTTACAGGCAAGCCAAGAAAAGGGAACAATCTGTTGTTGTGCAAAAACTGTGGAAAAACTGAATTGGCTGGAGTGCACATATGCAAATCTAACATATACCTTCCGCCCCGTTTGTAAAAGACAAATACAGCGGGGTCCAAAAGTATGAGACTGCATTGAAAGGTCAAAATGAAAAAGAGATATTTCAGAGTTTGCAAAAAAAGTATATTTGTGACATTGATCATGTGAACTTCTTTGTACAGATGGTCAGATGTTCTTCCACTGAAGCTCCAGATGCTCTTTGGATAATTTCAAATCTCGCTGGAGAACACGGTCATCTGATTGTACACAAACTTGCGGAGTTCATGCAGCTCAAGTGCTGCTGTCAGTAATGCTGAAGAGATGCACATCAAATACTAAGACATTCATAATAATGTTTATTCAAACTAAAATTCTCTCAGTGGTCTCACAGACTAGACTGTTTATTGTACTCAATGCTGTAACCAGGGTTTGCGAATTAGTGCGGTATAGTGTGGGATGTTAAGAATTGTGCTATAATAACACCTTTAAATGCAACTCATTATATACAATATAAACTTTAAAAGAGACAGACATATAGATGTTTGTGAAATATGTTTTATTTAAGATGTTTTACACTTTACAGACATGCACTCTCTCTCTCATTCTGTCTGTTTCGTGGAATGGACATTGTTAAATTAGACCTTATTTATTGCATCACAATTTGTTAATACTTTACTATAGGCTTGGTAAGTTTATCATTTGTTTATTATTCATGCAACTATATTTATCACTGTAATAGCTTTCATTAATAAGCATTGCTATATGGATGATAAGTAAAATTCTTGCTCTTATTAATGTTTTTAGATTGACTTAATTTAGAAAGGTTAATTACTAAACTGAATGAAATGGCATAGCCTTGTGTTTTGGAAATAACATAAAGATTTCGCTAACCCTAACCCGCAACTTCCCACTTTATTAACTTCCTAAAGTGTCGCATTAAGTAAAAAAAAAAAAGTCCAAAGACGCTTACAATAACTGGATCTGGAGGCTGCACCCTCACTCACAACCCTCTCGCAAACCCCGTTCACTCCGCCAGCGTCTCAAAGCGACATATCGATCTCCATCATTTTCACTCACCTGAGAACTTAAAATTTTATTTTTGAGTATGAACAATTTACAGAGGTCTGGTCCTTTGTACTCAAAGACATGTGAATAGTACAGGCTTAATGTCTTATCTATTTTGAGTATTTTCAGTGTAATGCATCTTGAAACCAGCATCAACATATGGATAATCCATTTGGCATTCAACTAATATAATTTACCTGCACTTACATTGTTCATTTTACTTCCATCTGGCTAGCACATTGTGTTCCTCTCTATTTCCTTTTATAGAAAATGAATTGGCTCTTTAAGAAGTGACAGATGTAGCGGCAGAGGGGGATGATGTGATAGTCTGTTGAAGTTCTGGGTTTACGACCAATGTTGAGGCATCCAAGTCATTTTTGGATTTCACTTAAATGCCACTAAAACCAGCAGAGAATTATGGGCCCATAATCATGGCAGTAATATTGCACATAATGACTGGTCCCCAAAGGCATACGTCTTACAGTAATTTAATGAGATTTTAATGTCCATTAAAAGTATTTGCTCGTTTACTGACTGATGCTGTAGTTTTATCAGTCAATTGTAATTATTTCTTAAAATGCAGATGTGCCTGCACAATTCATTTTATTTTAATGAATGATGTGTGTTGAAATCTGAGGTTACACTTTATTTAGATGATCCTCTTTAGACATTCTACTAACTATAAGTAACTTTGTAACAACACGTCAGCTAACTCTCATTAGAGTATTAGTAGACTGTCTGCTTAATATCTGCTAACACTTTATTTTGATACTCCCCCATAAGACACTCTGACTATAAATAGCTTTGCAACTACATGTCAACTTCTTCTACTAACCCAAACCACACCTAACCCTAACCTAACAGACTTCTAACAGTCTATAGTCTACTAATACTCTAATGAGAGTTAACTGACATGTAGTTGCAAAGTTACATATAGTTAGTATAATATCTAAAGTGGACCTTCTAAATAAAGTTTAACCTAATCAGATTATATAAATGGCTGTTGATAAGGGGAATATTTCTAAAAAGCTGTTGAACATGTTCACCATTGTTGCACAGGAAAAACAATATAGTTCATTAAACATGTGGCATTGTGTGATATAATACTGTAGCAAGGCATATTGTCACAATGAAACTATCTCTGAACTACAAGCATTGATATTCAGGTCAGTGAACAGCTTATAGTCAGAGGAGGTTCTTTGGAAAAAAGAAGATTTGAAGATTTGTCGCGTGCTCATACCTCATACATATTCTTTGCAAATGTTTGTGTTGCTGGAAGTTTAATAAAAAGGATATGCTCTGTCTTGGCTAACTGAGCACCATGGTTACTAGGACTATGGGTGCACTGTTAAAACAAGGACGTGGGGATTCAGTCTTCAATCAAATTACACCCAAATATCCATCAGCGTGTTTTCTAAAGATATTTTTCACAGCTCAATCTCTTCAGGTTGAGTATCAGTTTATTTGATCAGGTCAAAAAATGTGTCTGAAAACAAGCCTGCATTGCCTCCAAACTTATGCAGAGAAGGAAGTTTTCAAACTTGTTATGAGATAAAGACCTCTCTGCATTTCCTTCATTTCCTCAGCTATGACTGAAGTGTCTAGCAGAATTTGTACTGTTTTATTTATGCCAGTCTATCTAAAACAAAGCTATTGCAAACTGTTCTCGAGTAGATGGTGTTTTTATGACTCATTGCCCCCCCCCCCCCCCCCTCCCCCCCTCCCCCTTTCACTGTACAAGTATGGAGAAACTTTCCTAGTTGTTGAAGAATCAGGTTTTTATAAATATCGTGCTAAGGAACATTTAAGAGTAAAGGGTTTTGCCACCAGTTGGCCAAGGTCACAATCTTCAAGGGACTGGGGTCTCATTTTTCTCTTCCCATCTCCTTCACCTTCTAAGTCACCGTATGAAGCGAAGAAAAACACATTGCTGAAAATAAAAATAACCGTTGCTTCCCTCTCAGTAGGGAATACAAGTGCTGGAGAGAGATAATATGGTTGATGGTAGAGCTGCAAAGTTGGACTGACTAGAACGTTCTAACACGCTTTTTTGTGATTTGATCTGATTGTATGAATATTGCAGGGGAATCTTTTAGCGTCTGTAAGCTAAAACATTGAAAGTTGATGCGTTGAGATTATAGAGGAAGAGAGTGAAGAGTTTCAAGACAGGAAATGTTGATTGGGCGGAGAGGTCATAAAATATTGAGGCTTGTTTTTTCCCACTGGAGTGCATATTTTTGGCCGAAGTGAAAGAGTCATGAGAAGATTTCTTGCGATCAAAAACCTGTCTGTTTCTCCTCCCATATCATTCTGGGAATTGTGATGACAGCTCACATGCACCACATGTTTTTCAGACTAGGTGCATGTTTTTTTTGTGTTTGTGCCTGAATAAAAAATATATTTAAATATACTTTGATTTCACTTCATTTTTATTTTTTTTTACTTTTATTACAGTTAATATATTTCTAATCCACCTTCCATTATAAGTTAAAACTTATGTATAAGTAATATTTTTACTCATACAAAACTTAAATTAATTTTACTTGTAAATAATATATATATATATATATATATATATATGAAGAGTTCAGATGCAAAAGCCTCTAAGTGACATCTGAAATTTTCTTCTAGAATGATCATTTTTATCAAGCTTGTATATTTAAGTTCAGTAATTTCACTTAAATGACAATGAAAGTTACCTATTAATTGTCATTTAAGTGAAATTACTGACCTTAAATATACAAGGTTGAAAAAAATGATCATTCTAGAAGAAAATTTCAGATGGCACTTAGAGGCTTTTGCATCTGAACTCTTCATATATATACAGTGAAGAAAATAAGTATTTGAACACCCTGCTATTTTGCAAGTTCTCCCACTTAGAAATCATGGAGGGGTCTGAAATTGTCATCGTAGGTGCATGTCCACTGTGAGAGACATAATCTAAAAAAAAAATCCAGTAATCACAATGTATGATTTTTTAACTATTTATTTGTAAGATAGAGCTGCAATTAAGTATTTGATCACCTGTCTATCAGCTAGAATTCTGACCCTCAAAGACCTGTTAGTCTGCCTTTAAAATGTCCACCTCCACTCCATTTATTATCCCAAATTAGAGATGCACCTGTTTGAGGTCGTTAGCTGCATAAAGACCCCTGTCCACCCCATACAATCAGTAAGAATCCAACTACTAACATGGCCAAGACCAAAGAGCTGTCCAAAGACACTAGAGACAAAATTGTACACCTCCACAAGGCTGGAAAGGGCTACGGGGAAATTGCCAAGCAGCTTGGTGAAAAAAGGTCCACTGTTGGAGCAATCATTAGAAAATGGAAGAAGCGAAACATGACTGTCAATCTCCCTCGGACTGGGGCTCCATGCAAGATCTCACCTCGTGGGGTCTCAATGATCCTAAGAAAGGTGAGAAATCAGCCCAGAACTACACGGGAGGAGCTGGTCAATGACCTGAAAAGAGCTGGGACCACCGTTTCCAATGTTACTGTTGGTAATACACTAAGACGTCATGGTTTGAAATCATGCATGGCACGGAAGGTTCCCCTGCTTAAACCAGCACATGTCAAGGCCCGTCTTAAGTTTGCCAATGACCATTTGGATGATCCAGAGGAGTCATAGGAGAAAGTCATGTGGTCAGATGAGACCAAAATAGAACTTTTTTTTCATAATTCCACTAACCGTGTTTGGAGGAAGAAGAATGATGAGTACCATCCCAAGAACACCATCCCTACTGTGAAGCATGGGGGTGGTAGCATCATGCTTTGGGGGTGTTTTTCTGCACATGGGACAGGGCGACTGCACTGTATTAAGGAGAGAATGACCGGGGCCATGTATTGCGAGATTTTGGGGAACAACCTCCTTCCCTCAGTTAGAGCATTGAAGATGGGTCGAGGCTGGGTCTTCCAACATGACAATGACCCGAAGCACACAGCCAGGATAACCAAGGAGTGGCTCTGTAAGAAGCATATCAAGGTTCTGGCGTGGCCTAACCAGTCTCCAGACCTAAACCCAATAGAGAATCTTTGGAGGGAGCTCAAACTCCTTGTTTCTCAGCGACAGCCCAGAAATCTGACTGATCTAGAGAAGATCTGTGTGGAGGAGTGGGCCAAAATCCCTCCTGCAGTGTGTGCAAACCTGGTGAAAAACTACAGGAAACTCTTATGTCTCTCACAGTGGACATGCACCTACGATGACAATTTCAGACCCCTCCATGATTTCTAAGTGGGAGAACTTGCAAAATAGCAGGGTGTTCAAATACTTATTTTCTTCACTGTATATATACACTCAGCTAAAGGATTATTAGGAACACCATACTAATACTGTGTTTGACCCCTTTTCGCCTTCAGAACTGCCTTAATTCTACATGGCATTGATTCAACAAGGTGCTGAAAGCATTCTTTAGAAATGTTGGTTCATATTGATAGGATAGCATCTTACAGTTGATGGAGATTTGTGGGATCCACATTCAGGGCACGAAGCTCCCGTTCCACCACATCCCAAAGATGCTCTATTGGGTTGAGATCTGGTGACTGTGGGGGCCATTTTAGTACAGTGAACTCATTGTCATGTTCAAGAAACCAATTTTAAATGATTCGAGCTTTGTGACATGGTGCATTATCCTGCTGGAAGTAGCCATCAGAGGATAGGTACATGGTGGCCATCAAGGGATGGACATGGTCAGAAAAAATGCTCAGGTAGGCCGTTTGGGCATTTAAAGATGCCCAATTGGCACTAAGGGGCCTAAAGTGTGCCAAGAAAACATCCCCCACACCATTACACCACCACCACCACCAGCCTGCACAGTGGTAACAAGGCATGATGGATCCATGTTCTCATTCTGTTTACGCCAAATTCTGACTCTACCATCTGAATGTCTCAACAGAAATCGAGACTCATCAGACCAGGCAACATTTTTCCAGTCTTCAACTGTCCAATTTTGGTGAGCTCTTGCAAATTGTAGCCTCTTTTTCCTATTCTGAGTGGAGATGAGTGGTACCCAGTGGGGTCTTCTGCTGTTGTAGCCCATCCGCCACAAGATTGTGCGTGTTGTGACTTCATAAATGCTTTGCTGCATACCTCAGTTGTCACGAGTGGTTATTTCAGTCAAAGTTGCTATTCTATCAGCTTGAATCAGTCGGCCCATTCTCCTCTGACCTCTAGCATCAACAAGGCATTTTCGCCCACAGGACTGCCGCATACTGGATGTTTTTCCCTTTTCACACCATTCTTTGTAAACCCTAGAAATGGTTGTGCGTGAAAATCCCAGTAACTGAACAGATTGTGAAATACTCAGACCGGCCCATCTGGCACCAACAACCATGCCACGTTCAAAATTGCTTAAATCACCTTTCTTTCCCATTCTGACATTCAGTTTGGAGTTCAGGAGATTGTCTTGACCAGGACCACACCCTTAAATGCATTGAAGCAACTGCCATGTGATTGGTTGATTAGATAATTGCATTAATGAGAAATTTAACAGGTGTTCCTAATAATCCTTTAGGTGAGTGTGTATATATTAGGGGTGGAACGGTACATGTATTCGTATTGAACCGAAACGGTACGGGGGTCACGGTTCGGTGCACGAATTTACACGCAGAATACACGGTATAAAAAAATAAACTCGCGTGCAAATTAATTAATGTAATGCGGAACTACTGTTAGATACGCGGGTTCTTTAGGGACACATAATCTGTACCCTCGGCTTAGCTCTGAACGCGCGTTCACTTCAAACGTTGGCTTTATACGCGCGTCCTATTCGCTTTGGAGTAGCGTCGAACTAGACGCGAATTTGACGCTCTATTCGCGTTTGGTGTGACCGCATAATGAACAGGCTGCGATGTCAAGATTGCAATGCTGGAGTATGTGTGTGCGCGCGCGTGAGAGAGAGAGGCGCGGGCGCGATCGAACTGTGTGTGTGTGTGAGAGAGAGAGGCGCGGGCGCGATCGAACTGTGTGTGTGTGTGTGTGTGAGAGAGAGAGAGAGGCGCGAGCGAACAATGGAAACATAAAAAACATACTCCGTCATTTTGTTCATACAGATCATTAAACCTGCAAAGTGTTTACTTTGTGTACACTCGCAATAAAACACAACATTGTGCTTTTGTCACACTGTAAACTCTTGTCAAACTGTAACCTACAACTGTCACCCAACCAAAATCACACACACACACACTGTTTTAAAAGCAAAACATATTTATCCAACCCCATTTCAAAACAGTCTGTGGGTCCCATCTTTTGGACATTCATCATATTGCATTGGTTTTCATTTCTTGTCCTCGGAGCACTAATCTGTTTATTTTTAAGTTACACATTCTACATTGATTAAAAAAGAAAATCGAATGTGTTTTTAATGGTAGTATTATTTTATACAGAAATCCATTATTTATAATTCAGATGAGAATAATGTTACATTGTTAAGTAATAATGTTAATTAAAATTAAGGAAAACAAATATAGCAAATTAATTTTAAATTATTTCAGGTACAATTACCAAACACATCTCAAGGTCTTTTTATTAATTTCATTAATAAACTAATTATATAAAACTATTGTCAGTGCACTACAAATAAACTGGTTCTATGCCTTTATTAATAAAACTTATTTAAAAAATACAATGCCTTATGCATTTTTGTTTTGCTTTTCCCTCCATTGTACCGAAATCGTACCGAACCGTGATGTCTGAACCGAGGTATGAACCGAACCGTGACTTCTGTGTACCGTTCCACCCCTAGTATATATATATATATATATATATATATAAAATAATTTAATTTAATGCCTTGTAATTTATGGCCTCAAATTACATAATTCCCCATGTGAACCATCAATTACAATAGTTTTAATATTATTTAAAAAGTGGGTTTTTTTATTTATATTATATGTTAGATTATATTATATATATTTAGATAATGTATTTTTAAAACAGTATATCAAATTTAATAGAAATATAGTAAAAAAGGTTGAATTTAGTTTTTTTTGGCCAGAATTTATGGGCCAGAAGGACAGTCCCAGAATTCCCTGTGTGAACTATCACAATTGTTTAGATTTATTTAAAATAAGACATTTTTAGTCCTATACTTGTTTTCAGTTACGTACATTGAATTGTTTTATTTAGGAATTGTTGTTTGTCAGTTGTACCACCTGCTTTATTATCAGAACATTTTACAGTAAAAACAAATTTCAAAAGCTCAATTAGGTTGATGCATTAACATAATAAAATGGAATGATACAGGAGCACTAAAAAGTAAAAGAAAAGAGCACTAATTAAGGTATGTCCTATAACATATGTTACAATACATACATTTGTATGTTACCATATATAACCCAGCTGTCACAGCTGTAAGATATTTTTTAGTCAAAACCAGGTCAAGCAATCCCCTGTAACTTTGTGCCAGGTCCTCATCCTCTCTCACCCCTCTCTCAACTGTACAAAACCCCGCAGCAAAATGCTGCAACTGTAACTGACATCATCACGCTGGCTTGTGCGATGTCCTGCGGCTTCATTAGGGACCGTACACATGCAAACATTTGCTCCTCTCACAGTATTTCGGCACTCCACTTAAAAGAAACTTCATCAGACGAGACAATCAACCAAAACAAAGTGTTCCCTCGCTTGAACTCCCTTCACAATTCCTTAAAAGCATCATGTCACCCATGAACAACATTGTGCCTCTTGACAAAGCATTCAGCTTGTCTCCCATCTGGCGAATATTGCACATCCTCTATTATGCATAAACTCACCAACCACAAAGAGATTTGCAGCAGCCAGAACTCCCAGTGCCAGGTCATTTTAATCATGGTGTTATGAAAACTTCATGAGTTTCTGTGTTTCTTTCCCTGTGTTGTTTTGTGCTAACGGCTTCATTCAGTATACAACAGGATACAGGATATTTACCCACCTCTGGAGACTGACAACACAAATCCCTTTAGATGAAAGTCAATAGTATAACCTGCTTAAAATAGCTTCCTGGAAGGCTGTTGCGTGCTTGTGTGCAGTGTTTGGAGAATGTTACTTTTAAAAGTACCATGTTTAAATATTGTGTTACTTATTATACAATTAATGTTACATTTTGTGTATTATTAAGGTTTATTGACATGCACATTAAGTTACTTCTGTGTCTTTAAGGTAACTCTCAAGAGAAATCAATTGAACAATAAACTAAAAAGTAAAGTTACTTTACTCATTTGAAATCTTATTATGTAACTAATATGATTTATTATTTCTCAAACTGTTTTTGTGTTTGTGTATGTATCTTTTTTATACAACAGTTCATTCTGGTACTCTTATGAGTGAGTCATTGAATCATTCGTTCAGTTTTATCATTCAAAAACATTGAGTCATTTAGAAATGAATCAGGACTATCTTGATGAGTGGGTCATTGAGTAACTTACTCAACCAAATCATTTAACAACAATGTTTCATTCAGGAACGAAACAAGTTACTGTCTTAGTGAGTCTGTATTATTTACTTAATCAAATAATTAAAAAAATGTTGATTCATTAAAGGGTAACTAAACCCCTGGTCAGAGCCTGACTCCACCCACTGGTAATATTTGAAAAATGCTGGAAAAGGGGGCAGAGCCCACTTAGGAAATAAATACTCTAACCTGATCATTTTCAATACTCGCAATTCCAACTCCTGACTCGCGACAGTGGTTTTGATGAAGCAAGATGGTTTTTTATACTGTCAAGGGCGTGGTAGCTCGAAGCTCCGCAAACATCCAATAGGAAAATTCAACTGCAGTAGCCAACGTTCAACCTGAAGAGGGCAGCACTCAGACGTTTTTACACCATATATTGTAGAATTAAAACACTATACCCAAATGTCAAAAAAGTTACTCGAATCAATGACCAGCATTACTAAAGCCCCATTCTTACATATCATTAACTAAAAAAAGTTGGTTTAGGGTTTAGTTACCCTTTAAGGGATGAATCAGGGGTCTCTTTATGAGTGAGTCATTGAACCATTTACTCCACATGAACAAAACAAATAGCTTTCATTTATGAGTCATTGAAATATCCATTCAAGAACACCACTCCTGACGTGGTTCTGCTGTGGTGGAGCAAATGTAGACATCGTAACTGACAATACTGTGTTTGAAGTGTATGTTACTCAATATTAACTTATTGTTTATTGATCTGTTGTATAAAAGCAACATCATGAAAACAATATAGCTTAAATATAGTGACACGCTACAAGGCAATCGGCCATGGGGATGTCTCAAAACCAAATAGTTACAGATATCAGACGTTAATTAAAACCAGTTCAGAAAAACAATATACTGTAGCCCCAATGTGTGAAGTCTTTAGCTCAGACAGATAGCTGCTTGTCTGTCTTTTTTTCACCTGTGGCTGAGCTCAATATCCCATCTAGTTGCCTATTCTCCATTTCAAACAAAAGCCTTGGCTGCGGTGCTGTGCAGTAATTTGATTAGGGTTATTGAATGAACATTAGACTACCAGGGCTCCAGCCAATACACGCAGCTGAACTCACCTGTGGGCGCATGGTTTGTTGCAATTTGAAAAAGATCCAACACAAAAACAGCGGTTTTAATTGCTTCAGGGGTTGTTTGATTTGCCTCTCAGACAATGATAATGTCATAACACGTAGCTTTCAAAGTCTCTTGGTCCCATTGCAGATGTTTTTTGTCTGGTTTTGGCTCGTTCACATGTTTATTTATTTTTAATCGTCTGGTCTTTGTCCCACAGGTGTACTGAGCCTGCCGGACAGTCTGAACCTGCACCGTGACCAGCAGCGAGCAGGGAAAACCGGAGAGGGCCATGCCTACAGCCAGGCTGAACTCCGCACCATTGAACAGTCCCTCCTGGCGACCCGCGTGGGGAGCATTGCAGAGCTCAGTGAGTACTCATGCCTTAAAAATGTGTGTTGATGTATTTTTATTGAAACAGGAAGTTTGGCATTGGGGTCCTTTATGTTCACAAAGGCTGCAATTATTTGATAAAAAATACAGTAAAAACAAGAAATATTGGGAAATATTGTTACAGTTTAAAATCACTATCCTCCCCTTGATAAAATGTTTTAAGTTAGACATCAACCTTCTTAGTATATTCATCAATTTATTTATTATCCACAATATAACAAAAAATGTTCAAAATAATGCGTTTCCATTTTTCTTTCTTTTTTTAAGTATATAGGGTCGTTAGCGACCCGAGGCACAGTATGTATTAGTTTTTTTTCTGCACAATTGAACATGGACTTTTGGACATGGTGACTGACAACACACTACTAACGCAACTCAACCAGGCTTCGCCCCTTTTATTGTGATTTCTTAATATCAAAACTGTCGAAACCGTGATTTTTCATAATTCCGTGAACCGTTTTTTTTTCTTCAGGATTCTAAAATGAATAGATTCTGTTTTTTAATTGTGTAAAATAGAAATCTTTCGTTTTTAGTAACGTTATAAATATCTTTCCTGTCACTTTTGATAAATTGAATGCACCCTTGTAGAATGAACAAAAAGTAGTTGGTTACAGGTGGTATTAGGGGGAGAGACACTCTCATTGTAGAGAGCATTTGATTGAAAAGAAATCTGTGTAGGATGAGTCCTCTGTGTTTTTTTTTTCCCTATTTTCTGGGAAGAGAAAGCGAGTACATTTTGAATACATTTAATTGGCTTACAGTGAACATTGAGTCAATGTTTAAATTCAGTCCAAATTTTTGTACCACGCCATATGAATTTTAGCAACGACTCTGGTCTCATATCCATTCTGTGTCAGGTCCCTGAGCTATTTGACATCTGGATGATCCACTGAATTAGCTATTTTTAGTCACTTGTGTGGGTGTATGAGGCCAGTGGTCAGCAACTGGAAGGCCCTACCCTAACTGAGCGGGGTGTGTCTCTCTAGTGCCCACCGGATGGTTGTTAGACTGAATAACAGCTCTTTGTATATGTGTCTTGGTGATGGTGGTTAGCCTGGGTGTTGCAGTGGATTTCAGAGCTTGTCCGTACTGCAGGACTTTACCCACGGTCATTTCTTAATCATAGCAAACACACACAACACCCAAAAAGTTAAGATAAGCAGAAGAGCACACCATCATCTACACTGATTATGTCTCATAAAGTGTGCCTGCCAAATGAATACGTGTGACCCCAATGAGGAGGGGAAATTCGATGTGTGTAGAGGGACTTGAGTAAATTACAGAGAGCCAGTGACCCTTCTGTCATTCTAATCAACATTGCATTCTGCTTGGAAACAAACACATCAGATTTAGCAGTGTGAATAGAGCAATAGAGATTACTTGTTTTGTTTGTTAAATTCATTTTGATTGGGTGAGGCTCACAAAACCCATCAACAACATTTGTGTCATGTTTAAAATGCAACTAAAAAGAAAGAAATAATTCTTAAGTAGAGTTAAGCACAATTGTCTCCCTCAATCACTCACTCACTCACTCACTCACTCAATCAATTGTTGTAAATCATTTATCATGACACTGTTTAACTGCCTTTATTCTGTCAATGTATTACAGTATTTTTTCTGCAGTTTTTTTTTGTTTGTTTTTTGGTAGTGCTCAATAGTCATAATTATTGAATACTAAACAGACCTAGACAGGCAAACAAATTAGGTGGGTTATTTAAGATGCTGCAGGGTATTTGTGTTATTGCATGTATATGAAGTATTAGCACAGATGTGAAGTTGCTTTCATAATGCAGCATTTGTTATGTAACCATGCAGAACATTAGCTATTTCACCAACAGATGAGGCATAATAATCAGGCGTAATTGACTTTTTCCTCCTTTACAGCTTTGTGTGCACAATGCACAATAAATATCCATATATTGATTGCAAACCCCTCAAAAGCCACCTAATTGACCATTTACTAATTATGCCATATTTTCACAGTCTAATCAAATATAAAAGTCTGAATTGTGCAATTGCTTTTCTGTTGATGAAAAGTTCTCATGTATATTCATTTCCCTTTTGAATCGTCTCAGTTTTGGCTATGCGAAATATTGTTTGTGTCTACTCTAATTATCCCACAATGTCCTTATCACAGACCTATAACTATCAGTGCGGTGTATTGCAAAACAGTACTTGTTAGAATGTGTCCAGCATTTTTTATGAGCATCCTGGCGTCTCTCAGTGTGAAACCATATGCTGCTGTGGTTAAATTAACTAGGAAACATAATACATTGTGGGCAGTTAACAATGAGGCCCAAACATTACAGACTTCACTGTCCTGAAGGCTATAGTTATGTTACATATGTTGATAAAAAGTTTTGAAAAACAAATCTTTGTGGTATAATGTGTGTGCGTGCGTGCGTGCGTGTGTGTGTGTGTGTGTGTGTGTGTGTGTGTGTGTCTATAAAGAAAGTGTGAGCTCTATATCAGTGATACTCTAAGTAAACAAGCACATACTTTTTTATAGTAAATGTCTCTAGAGTTCACCTTCGCCTTCGAGCCCCCTGGCAAAACTCATCCATGGTATTTTACCATATTTATTTCTCTCAAAAAATGTTCAGGATTCTTTTCTGTTTATATTCTAGTGCACGGAAATTGTGAGAAGTTGTTCCTTTTACAATATGGCCATAATTCAGACATCTGTCTCTCCACACGCTCCAAGAATTCCCTTAAGAGTTCGGCCTGCACTGTGCTTTCTTTCTCATTGGTTAACTAAATTATTCCCATCTTAAGTTCCTTGCTGAAATCTAAAAATAAAATAAACTATCCAGCGTGGAATTCAAGGGACAGATATATTCATCCATCTGTCTGTCTGTCTGTCTGTCTCTCTGTCCATCAGTCAGTCCGTCCATCCATTTTTTTTGTTCGTTCATTCATTCATTCATTCATTCATTCATTCATTCATTCATTCTTACTTTGCTTATATTTGATTAGTCCCCAATACATACTGCTTTCAATATTTGGGCTGAAATAAAATGAACTAATTTATTAGTTTCCTTTACCAGAGGCCTTTAGATTATACATGGAAAATTAGCAATTAAAGGATATTAATCAAACCACAATCTTGACAAGGCATAGAGAAAACCCCTTACTGCTCTTGGTAGGATAACTTATAGCTTTAATAAGTCTAAATTGATATAGTAACCAAGTAAAAAAGAAAGAAAAAAAGAAAGAAATGGCTAATTTTAATTACAGACCTGCTGCTCAGTCCGACTATTGTGTCTAACAGACATGCAGTACACTGGAGACTTTTTTACCCATAATCATTTTCCTTCTGTGTAATTAAAATAAAGATTCCACTGTTTTAGGATGTGAGCTTAATATGCAACACAAATTAAAAGTGGGTTTTGACTGATTTATCATAATGGAAATGAAATTGCATGACAAGTTTGTAAGTTTTTTTTTATACATTTCTAAATTATAGCTATTATGTAGATGAAAATTTTCCTTTTTATCTAGCTAACACTTAAATGTCACCAGCAGTTCTGATGATAATGACGTCCAGTGTCGGCGAGAGAAGTCAAATCAGCTCCATTTTAAATGAAGATGGTCCAATCAAAACCTTTTTCCTCCATCCTCTGTGATGTTTCCTGGTGGGTCTGAGCCATCCGGAAACACACCAAGTGCCACTTCAGCATCAGAGCAGCTGTAAAATGCTCTAAAATGTGTAAAAGGTCATTCACACCAATAGACAGCGACCAATGGCAACAGACACATTTGTTGGTTTTTGTTGAATTAGTATGTTACGTTGGTGTTGGTTGGTGCTGGTTTTCAACGGTATTTGTCAGGGCATGGAATGTCTGAGAAGTGACGTACTGTAATCTGGTTATTATCGACATTAGGTCGGTGTCTGTCAATGCAGAGCAACTTTAGAGTAATTTGAAGTCATTTGAAAGTGAAAAAGGAAATTGAAAATAGAAAGACATAGCGTGATTATTCAATTATGGACACATTTGACTTGAAATCGAGTGGAACTTCAAACTTGATGTATGTTTCATCTGTTAAATGTTAATTTATATAAGTAATAAAGTTCTTAAATATATATATTTCCTATATATATATATCAATATGTTATATATACACTGCCATTCAAAAGTTCAAAAGAACTGCCCACTGGTGTGATAATTAAACCTTAGTGTGAAAAGTTCTGTCCCATTTTATATTATAGAGATCTTGTGATGCACTTCTTCTGTGAGAAATAAGGGAAATCAAACTGCTCCAGTTTTAACAAAAGACACATCACTTGCTCTTTAAACTGCATAATAACTGTAGTTAAGCACATAGAGTTAAAAAAAAAAAAACCTTGGGAAAAAAATGTGGGCTCTCAAATGTGGACTCTCAGACAAATTTTTCTTTCTTTCTCTTTTTCGTTCGCCGTGTCTCTTTCTCTTTTAGGTCGCCATGTCCTTTAAACCTGACATGTCTATCATTTCTTCATCACTTATTTCTACCTGCGGAGCTATACAATTTCCTCTCTGAGGCCTTGACAGCAGACTGAAACATGGCTATTTGCTAAACACACACTCGCATACACAAACTTACGTGTACATTTAGACGTAAACAGCTCCTGCCAAATTGATCATCTCTCTGAAAGCCTTCGGTCTAAAGGGTTGATGCACTGAACTTTACTTAATCCTCATTCAAGCATTTTGTCAGTGACCTAAACGACCAAACAAACACAAAGAGAAAATGCCTACTGAATTCATTGGTTTTGAAAACAGATCGTATACAGGAATAATGAGAAATATGTCTCATCATTTTTTACAAGCACTTAACCCTACACATATTTCTAAAATCAAGCCACTGAAAACAACTTTAAAGATATCAAATGGTGTTTGAAGCTAGACGATCTAATTATCCTGACCCAATGAAATTTACATCAAAGTTTTGTGGTTTTTAGTCCATGCACATTTGCTTTGAGGTCATCTACATGCTGGCGTTGATAAAATCAATTTGAACAAATATATGCATTTCTCTTTCAGTAAAACTGAGCAAACATATTGATGACTCATCCTGCACTACACACATTTTTGTACAATTAAATGCTCTCTGAAAATACCCCGAATACCCTCTGCAACCGACTAGCAAGAAATAAATAGCTCATGGCTATCTAACTAAAATATATCAATTGTTTAAAATAACAAAATAACTGGTAAGAACATTATAATATCTTGCATTTGCAGTTTGATTCCATTGCCTGCTATAAACATATATTTAATGAAAGCCTTTTTGCTCCCAGTTATTTTAAGAGACTGTTTTATAGTACATCTATGCCAATGGCAGTTTGAACTCTTTCAACACATATCCGCCAAGAAATGTAAGGATTTTTTTTTTTTTTTTTTTTTTTTTTTTTTTTTACAGCTGATTGGTAGAAGATTTGTTATTGCATTCCAAAACTGTTCTAGTACAACTTTCTGCTCTAAGACAACCCTCTCCTTTCAACTCTGATGCTGACCAGACTGCACAAACTGCACTAACTGCAGCAAGGTCTGCAGGTCACTGCTGACAGACAATGTGCATCAATCACCTTTCAATAACCATAATTAAAAGGGCATTGTACTTTTTAACAATGGCTTGAATAATTTATTCTAATTAGTTCACCTTATTAGCCTGCACCTTACATCGAGCATTGCTTGTGATGACATATGCAGATGATTCAAGCGCATTATTCCATCGAGCTTAATGTAAACCTCCTGACAGTTAAAGTTTGACAACCCTCGTGTTGTACAAGATAACTCAAACTCCGCCAATATGCCACATAATTGTATTTGATTGTAGCGTAATTAACTTTGCTTACATAAAACAGCTGCTAATTTAGAATAATTGCCTGTAATAGTGAAATGAAAAAGTGTTAGGTTACTTAACACTTTTGGAACACATATAAAATTCCAATGCTAACACTTAACCAGGTATGACTCTACACTGCATGGTCCATAAGTGTCCATTAAGCAGTCACAGACAAACAGAAGATATTTAAAACGTTTCTTCGCACAGCAGTTTGGTGTTCAGTGTGGACAGGCAAGCTTGTCACTGGATCAGCATGTGTCAGCAGGGAAATCACATGCTTGAGATTTATGCATACATTTTGATGACAACATGCAGTACAGTGTTAAATATGCATTTACCATATGTCTGAATATTGATATTATAAATGTGCACTTGAGCTGTGCTCCTTTCTAGAAAATGAGGTGAGCGCCTTTAAAATTTAATGGAGGCAAAAAGTCTTGTGCTGTCTCAATGGAAAAATATCCCACGAGCTGTGCAGCAGATTGCATAGCAAGGTGCCTTTATTTCACGGTCAAAGGAAAACCCGGTAATTATACTGAGAGGGAGTAATTATAAAGGCTCCAGCACTATTTCCTGCTGCTTTCACTTTGGTAGTTAATACTGAGACACCTCCATTTGTCACGTTTGTGGAGACAATTTCTTATGCAGAAATCCAGCTAGGACTTGCCTGAGATCTAAGGGGAAGTCGTTTTCAATACGATAGCAATAGTTTTCAAT
Organism: Semotilus atromaculatus; assembly: GCA_031834385.1. Lineage (NCBI taxonomy): Eukaryota > Metazoa > Chordata > Actinopteri > Cypriniformes > Leuciscidae > Semotilus > Semotilus atromaculatus. Next base: position 49,430,775 of record JAULUF010000009.1, read on the forward strand.
ACAGCAATTACATTATGTGTGTGGTTTAACTTTCACTGTACTTAATATACTTAAAAGAATAGTTCACTCAAAAATTATTTACTCACCATCATATTTCTTTCGAACTCATATGACTTCATTTCTGCTGTGGAATATAAAAGAAGACATTTACATGTATTCATTTAGCAGACACTACTTAGCATTTAACAGTGTGTAAATGAAGAACTCCTCTGAGCGTCTCATAGAGGTTTGTTGGATAAACTTTGCTAATGAGCATCCTCTTCAGACCAGACATATTAATACTTTAGTCTTGTCTCTCAGCACACAGCAGTGCTGATGAATGCACATCTTCCATTATTTCCCATCCCCCCTTCGAAGATCAGTTCAGGTTTTATGAGATGAGTTGCTTTATATCCAACATCTCAACACATTTCATCATAAAATGTGACTTTGGGGTGTAAAGGTAAGCCAGGCTGCCTCTCACTAATCCGGCTCTGGCTCATCTGAAACCACTGCAAAGGTTTCCCTGTGGGAAATGTACCGTCATGTGTGCATAAAACATGAGAACAGCTTAGAAAGCAACACCCCTGGTAGATGGAATCAGGGCTTAGGTTTGATTTAGGTTAAACAAAAATGTACTTGAATCCATGTTACACTTTGTGGTTACTGTATTTTTCATGCCTGGGTTTATGTGATTTAATGTAAATAATGAAAGATTAACAGTTTGTTCCGATCCACAAATTTAATATACAGTCCAACTGCGCTGGGACTTTTTACTGTTTGTGTCACTCTGCTTTTCTGTATTTGTGCCTTCCAGGCAGATTGTTAGTATATGCATCTGTGCATTAGTTTTCAGTGACTCTTTCTGCAAGTTACATCGATTTGCCAGTTGGTTGTAGATGACTGTCATTAGTGAGTCAATGATTTATTCACGCAACAAACTTTTGAAATGTGTTCAGCTCTGTTGTGACTTTGTTCTGAACATTTTTTGTTGGTGGAGCAAAACTACATAAAGTAACTAATATTGTGTCTAAACTGTAAGTTACTCAATTGGTTTGAACTCCTGATTCTAGTGTAAAATGTGCACAGACGGAATGACACACACAGTTTTTTTAAATTAAATTACAAGACTAGAGCGGTTTTATAACTGTCATTAGTATACAGTAACTGCACTAAGAGTGTGTAGTTAGGGTCTCCCAAGGGTGGTTATTTGTTATGGATGTCATGTTGTAAATGTACCCACAGTTGAGACACTCTGTGCCTCTGGCCTCAGGTTGATGGATGTTGTGAGTCGCCTTTGTTAATGGCGACAAGTCCTCAGCTAGATGAATCACGGCCCGCAGTGATAGTTTGCTTTTATAATTCCGGTCCACACAGCCACATAAGGTGGATGAGGCAATCATCATTCTCTGGAGGATTCAGTATGACAGCCTCCAGAAAGCATATGCATACACAAACACACTGCATAATTGTGTTTGTGTGCATGTGGCTTTTAAATGAAGGCACCTATTTCAGTGACACATATGCTGACTAGTCAGGCATAACCAGTGATTCACCGGCCTTGATCTCTTTCAGATTGCCTCGCTGATGGATATACCATTGTTTACTTCGACCTTGAAACTAAATCAGAATCACTGATGGTGAGAGATCAATTTTTACCAATAAACAAAAACAAAATAGACTAAAAAAAGTAGAGAAATTTGCATTAAAAAAATGTTGCTCCCCATATTATTGTTCCAATTATAGGTCACTCCAAAAAAAAAAAAAAACGTATTTCTTTCTTTATTTTGTGGATCAAAAAAAAAAACACAGAACCTAATGACGCAATTAGTGAGACAACAACAAACCGAAACTCCGGTCGAGTCTTCTTGCATGTGTCCGTTTTTAACGCGTTTTGACTGCCGTACAGTAGAACATGAATGACAATTGAGATCCTACAGTGTGACATGGCTGACAGCAGGGATCATGTTCGTACAGTCTGACAAGCAACAGTCGTAAAGGACTATTAGAAACCATACAGTGTGCAGGCAGCATAAGACATGAGTAATCAATAATCAGGGATTTATTTTAATTATTTAAAATTATTTACATTCTAGGCTATGTTCCTGTATGTATTTGTCATAAGGCCTTGGCGTGTTGTCTGTAAGTTGTCTCAATAAGGCTGAGGAGATTGTCTGACTCTGTAAATGCCATCAGTGAACACATTAATGAAATAAACTTCAAAGGGGCCGTGCTTCTTTGACACTGAAAGGGCAAGAGAGAAGAGAAGGGGACACACTCAGTCTTTCAGCTTTGGCTTTGTCCTTTGGAGTCTCTTTGAAGCTTCAGTTTGTGGTTCATCATTATTAGATTGCATCCTACTTGAGATTCAAATCATTGAAGGTCACTTTCACTGATGGTTTCCTATTCATATTGAATGGTGATATGTTTACTAAACCCACTTTACTTCTGAAATGTGACATATTTTAATATTAAAACAGGATGTTCAATAATATAAGCCGGGACTTATAAATCTGTCAGAAATTGATTGGATCGTTAAACATGGTTGAAAAGTAAGAGGCCTGGTGAATTGTCTTCTCCCTTAAGTAATCTGCATTGGGGAATAAAGGTAGATGTTCATTTTGCACTCGCTTACCTTCAAAGATTCCCTCTTTCAATATTATGCAAAACTATACAGCAAGAAATACAAAAGTGGAGTATTATAGCTCAATATCGCACTTGGCTGAGTGGATGGGCTCGCAGGGCATCTCTGCGGCATCATATTCGACGGGGGCGTGATCCGTTCCTCATAATTACACCTCCTACTTCAGCATCTGCTGAAGGGAAAAGAGAGAGGGAGTTCCTCCGAGTCATTCTTAATGATTAATGCAGGTGTGCCTGAGAGGCCTTTTGGGAATGACCGGAGAATAATTACTGCAAAGTATAAAGACGTGAGCATGCCTCCGCTCTCTCCCCTCTTCTGACACCCTCCAAGCTACACCAGCCGCCAAAGAGCTATTAGACTAGAGAAGGCCATGTAGAGGATCTATCATTTGGGCTGCCTGTTTCTCAGTAGGAAGAGAAGAGGGAAGTAAAGGGGAATTTGTGGATCTATAATTGGAGCAATTTCAAAGCTGAATCACGCCCAGAAGGCTTGGGTTGAAAAAAACGTGAGCCTCTGTTGGATCCTGGTAAAGAGAATGTACCTCCTTCTAGGAGAATGAGGTGTCTGACTTGCCTGGATATGTGTGCCAACTTTGCCATCTATCAGGATGTGTTTTGGAGCCTGCTGTGTGTCGATTATTTCAGCGTAAGATTTAAAAAAAAAAATTAAGACATTAGCTGCACCCCAATTCAAAGGCTGCATCCTTCGAAGGCAGATTGTGTCACAGCAGCGCGACGAAGGCTGTGCCAATTTGAAGTTTCCTTCGAATGCAGATTACAAATGTAGAACGGGCAATGAATGATACAACAGATAGGTCCTTCGTGGCCTAGCCTACCCCAGAATTCATTGGAGACGACAGGATTTATTTTTTAGAGAGAGAAATTGCTGCATTGCACTTTTACGTAAATGCAAGTGTTGGGTTTCAACTAACTCAAATATCTATGATACAAATGAAAAAATTCAAATGAAAAAATATAAAGCGGTTCAAATGATGACTTATAGCGTACTAAGATGCGATTTTATATAGATTATACTCTTTTTGTTATGTACAGTAATGGACCACAATTAACATATTTAGAAAGGTTGTGAATCCTGTTTTGCAGTTTCTTTTTCTTTTCTTTTTCCCAGTCTAGCTGTAGTTTTACTTTCAATTTGTCCTTTTCATTTAGTTTAGTTTTAACTCTATGACTGTTACTATTAGTTTTGTATAGTTCCAGTTTTTATTTCATTTTTAGTATTCTTGTGCTGCTGACGTTATATTTTTATTGAATAGCTTTAATTTTTTTAATATATTGATTATTTTTTAACTTTGCAAGAAGTTTTAACTTTAAATGTAACTTTACAATTAGGTCTCATTTGGTAACATAGTTAATCCATTAACTAACAATAAGAAATATATTTTTGCAGCATTTTTTAACCTTTGTTAATGTTGTGTTAATAAAAATGTTTACGGCCATGTTAGTTCACAGTGCATTAACTGCATAATATTCTTAATCAAAAGCTAAAATTGCATTTTGTAGTCATTAAATGTATTTTAGTTTGTTTAAATACATTTTTATTTTATTTCAGATAACGAAAGTGATTTATTTAGATTTCATTTTAGTTTTTGATAATTACACAGATCCTCGATATATACAACAGAGAAGATTAATAGAAAAAACGAATTTACAATTTTCCTTTCCATTATGTTGGATATAGTGCAGCTTTGTTGATTAGGTTTAATCATGATGTCTTGAAGTCTCTCCATGGTCCAGAGCCATTGGCCAACTGTTTCTTAGTATTTTGACAGATTTAGTCATATTTTGTGCTGACGCCATATGTTGTCTTCTGCAGAAAGGTCAGGGGCTGTAAAGCTCAGCAGCAGTGAGAATGAGTGGTATGCAGAGGTCTTTTACACTCCTCTGGTCCGCAGCTGTGCTCCTCACACACCCATGAGCTCCAGAGGTGATTCACAGGTCACACTTTAGCTGAGCCAAACTCTCACTGAGAGCAAGGGGGAAAAAAGTGAACAAAAATTTGTTTGCGATCAAACAAATCCGCAGACCCCCTGCAGCACCATGCCAGACCCCCTGTTGAGCATCTAACATGTTTGTTATTTTCCATGAAACGTAATGATATAACATAATTAGCTGTTTTTTTAAATAGGACAACACAATAATGCAGTATTTTTCTAGAGATTTGGTGGGCTCTTTGAATTCTGCCCTGGCTGTTTTTTCCGCTGATGTTTGAGCTTCTCGTCTTCCTTGTGCAGCTCCAAGTTAGTGATATTTTACCTAAAAGCAGCAGAAGCCAAAATAGAATCTGGTTCAGGCAGAATGTACAATGTTAACACTAACTCCCAGGGTGTACAGTGGCCACACTGGAATCAAATCCTTTGTCATTCTTGCTGAGAGAGTTGTTCCCTATTGCACGGATCGGTGCTGAATAACAACAGGGGCTGGGCTGCATAGTAGCTGCTACTTCACTCCTGCCTCACACACACACACACACACACCGGTACAATCTAGTGAAGGCAAGCTTCAAGTGAATGGTGCTTGGCAGAACTTAAAAGACATGTTTCAGACCATCTGGACAGGTGATGAAATGTGTGCTTCTGTTCATGAGCAGTGGAAAACGTCAGTCTTCTGATCATGGTTTTTAGCAGTTTTTCATACAAGGCTTGAGAGAGTGATTTTTTTATTCATTCGCTTCTTACTCTCAAACTGTGTACTTTCTTTCTATCTTTCTTTTTATTTCGAGCAAAAAAAAAAAAAGATACTGCGATGGATTTTTAATGAATAAAATAGTAAACTGTATATCAGACTAACCATGATCCCCTTTAGGCCTAACATTCTAACACTTTGAAACACAATGCACAAAAACGTTCTTCTGTTCTTTTTTCTCTGTGTCCATCAAAAAATTCGGAAGTGCTGACCATGACAAAATCAAAAATGTACTGTCTGTATTATGTCATGATATACTGAGTAATATTGGGCTTGCTTTATAAATTGAACCAATCATATTGATAGAAGGTGACATGTTAGTCACGATGATCTTATTTGTAGTGTCTGTCTCTATTCTATATAAACTGTTGTATTCCTTTTCCTGGTGAGATTCTCCGAGAAATTTGTTTGAGATCCTCCGGCCGTGATGTATTCTTCTTCTTGGGGGAGATTCTTTGGAGAAATGCTCTGAGAACTCTGCTGGCCGTGATTAAAGCATTTAAAGGACAATTGCTGAAGTCTGTCTGTTTGTAAGTGCTGCGCAGGGGAACAAGTTAGTTAGGGGAACAAATTAGGGATCGCGAACTCGGCTGTAGTCGATGTGTAGACTTGCTGGAGTATGCATATTGTAGTAAACTAACGTCGACTGTAGACGTTCGGGGACGTCGATTGTAGACGAACCCAGGTAGTTAGGTTTTGGGAAATATCTGCCACAATACAAATAAAATAAAATATAAAAATACAATAAGTATCTTGCAACGTACCGAAAGAAAAAAACAATATCTAAAGTATTATAACAATAATTACAATATGTTTGAAAGGGAGTGGGATGAAGCAGAAGCTTAAGAGTACAATAGTGTTAAAGTATAAAAATAATTATGTTCTATTGTTACGTTTAATAATGCGTTAAAGTTTGCATGAAACAAGTTGTGTGACAAGTGTCTTCCCTATTGTGACGTATATCCGAGTGAAACAGCTTCTCGACCAAGAAAAAATGTAGAACGGGACTTGAATTTGTCCATCAGAGGAGAGGAGAGGAGAGAAGAGAAGAGAAGAGAAGAGAAGAGAAGAGAAGAGAAGAGAAGAGAAGAGAAGAGAAGAGAAGAGAAGAGAAGAGAAGAGAAGAGAAGAGAAGAGAAAGAGAAGAGAAGAGAAGAGAAGAGAAGAGAAGAGAAGAGAAGAGAAGAGAAGAGAAGAGAAGAGAAGAGAAGAGAAGAGAAGAGAAGAGAAGAAGCCGCTGCAAGCAGGAGGGCAAGTTATTTTGATGAAAGATTACGAGGGCACATGAATTTTTAAAAGAATGTAATGATGTACATGGATAAATCGTTTATAATAAATACTGCAATATTCCATAAAAAGATCATGGTGACTTTAGTGTTACTTTTTCTCACCATAGGGTGAAGTGTTTTGTGTGGCCTGCAGGGTATTTGGACATTGGAAGTATGAGATTGATTTATTTATTTTTGATGTAAATGAAAAATGACAGACACATATTTTATGTACTTATTTAATTATTTTGTGCAAAAATGTCATAGTAAGTTGATATATCCAAAATATTAAATATATTCATCATGCTCACATATACAGCAGCTCCTACATTGTTGTTCACCTTAAATACAATATGTTTACATTTTTCCCAGACTAAAAGGGAGATATTTTAAATTACATTTGTCAATAAATATTTAAAAAATACATATATATTAGCTTTATATTTACTAATATTATTTAAATAAATGTACATAAATGTAATATGTAATGTGTTACTTTACACATTACTTGGAAAAAAAGGGATTGATTTATATAAGGCAAGTATCCCCCAACTCTGCTCTCAAATATTCACTCTAACTTTCACAAAAAAAAGCTTTAGGGAATATTAAAAATCTGTGCCTGATTGCCTTCTTTAAACCAGCTCTCCTCTATAAAATTTATATGAGTGCTGTACTTGGAAAGAGTAGATTTGCCTTGATAAGAAGGCTTTCCTTCTGATAATTCACAAGGCCTTTATAGAGTAGCACAGTCAGCTGTGTGCAGGAGAGGTGTGTGTGTGTTTGTTTGAGAACAAGAGAAAGAGAAAGAGAGAGAAATGGAATGTTTGTGTGATGGCGAGTTTTTCACCAGCTGCTGCCATAGTGCTTCATCCAGTAAAATTAAGAAAGCAGCACACACACACATAGACATGTTAACAACTTAAGGTTTAAAACAGTGTGTAGACTTCCTCTTATTCGCTTTCTCTGTAATTGCGGTGTGTGTGTGTTTATGTATGTCAAAGTGTGTGGATGTTGTTCTTAAAGAACCAATTAAATTTTCCTTGGTTTTGCCAAGAAGGCTCAGTGATTCATCCAAGATAATTTGATCAGTAAAGTTAATCATTTCTGTGTTTATGTGAATAAATAATAGGTCCCAATGCCTAATAATAATGTACAAGTGTTCTTATGTGGTTAAACATGTTTTTTTTAAAGCAGGTGTTTATAACAGGTGTTTTGTTTATAATTTATGTTATAATTGTATGTTTTTTGTATGTATATATGTGTTGTGTGTGTATGTATATTTAATTATTTATATAAAATAGTTTTTTTTTTTTTGTTTCTTATATTTAATATATATATATATATATATATATATATATATATATATATATATATATATACACCTAAACATATTAGCTTAACACATTCCTTGTTTTTATGTCTACCAAGTGTACTGTCTTTTGTTGTGTTCTAAATTTGTGTCTATTTTATAACTTATTGATTATTCATGATTTCTTTGTGAAAACGTTTGCACACAGTTGCACACCTTTTCAGGCACTTTTGGTCACTGTAAAAGTGTCTGGAAGTGAGTTCAGATATCCAAGAACTATATATTTTCTGTCTCTTCTTTTCTTGTTGGAATCGCTCTAAATTGTAGCTTTTGTCAGTTTAAGATTTAGTACTAGTTTCCTTATCATAAGATGAGTGATATCTCCTGTAACCCCTGCACCAGATTTGGGTGAGAAAGGGAAAAGGTTGTCATCCTGTAGCTGTCATTTCCTCCTTTAATGAATGTCTTATGTGCCACTGTCTGTGTCTTTTGTGCATGTGGTGATATACGAGGCCTCTAGTTTTATGTCAAAGACAGTGTAAAAGCTTTATTTGACGCGAAGCTGCAATCTTAAGTCTTAAAAGGACATTCCCATACACTCAACCGCATGTCTTTACTGCCCCCTGTAGGTGACCTGGTGTCTCGTGCCATGCATCAACTTCAGCCTCTGCACATCATGAACCCCAGCAACGGAACGCCCGTACACGAGAACCGCACCGGCACCGTGCACTGGGAACCGGAAGCCCTCTACACGCTCTGCTACTTCATGCACTGTCCTCAGATGGAGTGGGAAAACCCTAATGTTGAACCCTCAAAGATTACCCTGCACACTGAGAGGTATGTTGTGCATTAGCACCATGTTTGTGACAATGATAGAGTTAATTAAGGCAGCACAGGATGTCACGTAGGGTTTATGTTGATACATAAATCCCAATCTAATATTTTATTTGTGGTAATGCAAGCAACACTGCTATAATTACAGGGTAATTGTAATTATTATAAGAGTATCATGTAGGCTTTTGCAGCCACCCAAAACACCCAAGCAACCGCATAAAACACCTCTGCAGTGTTATACAGCATCGAGTGACATGGTACAATGATGGTGCCAACATTTTTTCCAGATGACCTTTAGGACTATTGACACAGTCAGGGCTCAGGGAAGGCAAGGAGAACAGAATTTACAATTCATCTTGAATTTCCAGATGCAATTTTTTAGCACAATGAAGATACAGCAGAAGTCTTGACTCCTGTTGGAGGACAGCATTAAAGGTGGGGTATGTGATTCTCTTTTTTGTCAATTCTTTCAAAATCACTTGAAATCCTATTCATAACCCACTTACAGCCACTGAGTTAGAAGCACTGAAATGAAAATTAAGCAATTTAATCATCTGTGGAACGGGCAGGACTCGAAAAACTCCAGCCAATCATTTCCAAGACCACCTAGAATCATTGGACAGTAAGTCCGTCAATCAAACGGTCGTACCATACCCCCCTCCTGCGAAACAGGGCCAGCGTTTGAGGAAAGAAGGTAGGATCATTTGAGTTGTGTATTTTCAAAATCTGCAGGCCGTTTTGCAAATCACATACCCCACCTTTAATGGATTATGGAGTTATGTTCAGCATCCGCTGCATCTTGATAAATCCATCAGGACATCTCTTCCCAGGCTGCCCCACATCACTCAGATGTGATAAAAAGCCCCCTTCCAAGGACCCTGTGGGATGCCCATGCAATGCTCGACAGAATCAGGAAGCTGTCTGCTTCCCCAGAGAGGGTCTGCTCTATTTTATTCATTTCTTTCTTGGCCTCTCACAGAAGAATGAGAGAGTGGAGGAAGAAAGAGAGAGTGAAAGATAAGAGAATGACAGAAAAAAATAAAATAGATGGTAGGTGAGGACAGGAATAATGAATAGAGATGGAGAAAGAAAACAAGAGATCAGAGCGAAGGAGCGTCTGGAGGTGTTCAGGGCTGTGGCTTTAGATTGCAGGCTTCAGTCCAGTGGACTTTTGTTGATGTGCTCAGTGACATTTCATCCACCTTTCAACGTTCCTACTGTAGAAGAATAAGACACCAAGGGCACGGACACTCATATACACACTGTAATTATCACCTTGTTTTGTCCCACATACCGTACTGCATAATTTCCAACATTAAATACACTGAAAGATCTGGGAAATATACTTGCTGGATATATATATATATATATATATATATATATATATATATATATATATATATATAAATATGGTAGCTTCTTGACAAAAAATATCTTATAATACCTTTTATAAATCTAAAATGTAAATATATTTATAATAAGTTAGAATTCTATGTAATAATTATATTTATATTAAATATAATACATGTAATATTGTATTATATAATATAGTATTCAGTAAATGTTGTTTTTGTGTGTGAATAGTTGTAATCAAATGTATTCAACCCCAAATGCAAATCAGGTTTATTGGCAAAATGTACAGACTTTCAGCTGTTTGCAATGAACAAATCAAACAAAAGTAATTGAAAGTGATTTCCCCAAATTCAACTGAAAATTCAACTTTTCATGACTTATGCAGTCTCAAAATAATAGTCTTATAATAGCTTTTTGACAAAAACATATCTTATTTGAAACAGGAAAAATTTATAAATATAAAATGTAAATATAATAAATGTATGTATGTATATATATATTATGTAAACACAAACTTTTATTTTGGATGCGATTAATCGGGATTAATCATTTGACAGCCCTAATATATATATATATATACACATAGCAACAATAAATTGTATATTCATTCATGGAGTCTTTTTCACAGGGATTTTTCTTGTATGTATTTTTTTCTTAAATGTTTGATGTGATCTTTTTATTGTACTCCTCCTTAGATTAAAGTACCAAGCTTCCATAAATCAATGGAATATACCTCAGCAAAAATATTTATGAAGACTTTGACATTTTTCAAGAGATCCTGAAGTGAAACTCCCTTCCTCTGGTCAAAGTGAAAAAGAAAAAAAAATCGCATTTTCCAACCAGATGTGGCTTCACTTTTAAACTCCAGACTGGAATGAGAACCACGTCCTTTTCCTACAAACATTTCTTCAAAGAGATGGGAGCGGAGTAGCACATTATTCAGGCAGAAGAGAAACAGAGAAGGGTTTGCGGTTTGTTTTGGCAAAACTCAGATTCCTGGCAGGCTTTCTGGCGGTGGGTAGGTGTCCGGGGAGGAAGAGTTAGGATTGTGCAAAGCTAGCTGTTAGATGCCGGTCACAAGAAGCACAATTATATGAAGATAGATGGTTCAAGGTGAAGGGTCAAATGCCTCCTTTTTATTTACGTCCAAGTGCGTGCAATAGCAACTCGAAAATGTTTTCTCTAATTTGGAAACGATAACATGTTTGGTCCCACACATTGCATGCTTTTTAGCACAGAGGGGTGTGTGGAACAACTTTGACTCAAAGACGAACAGATAATGTTGTGTGGGCAGTCACTGTTTTTTCATACTTGAAAGCCATAAACTAAGCGTATTTCAACAAACTGTGCTTTTCTAATATAGTCATATTATATAGCTGACGCCATTATTTAATGTTGACCCACAACAACCTGACAAGACAGCAGTAAAATAATCTGAATATGCTCATCGGAAATGCTTGTAGCAAATTTTCAACACAAAGAATTTCATGGTCATGATCATTGTGACTCACTGCTGTTGAGTCAGCTTCCTCATGTTCCTCAAACTTGCCCTGTAAAGAATAGTTTTGAATCATATATATGTAAAAGTGATATTTGGCACATTGAGAAAGGTGTAATGGAATTGTATTTCTTGAATTCAAATTCGTCTGTTGGAATGAGAGTGTTTTAATGAGCAGCTTGAGTGTCAAATTTTCTTTTTCTGACTGAAAACTTGTCAGTTTGGTAACAGGTCTTTCATTTTCCGCCATACTAATTAGATGAAGCTTAGTGCTGGTAATTAGATACTGGAATCTTTAAAGAAGTAATCATAAACTCTTTGGTGTGATTACAGTTTCTTTCAAAGTATCTGGAAATTGCAAAGGTGATAAAGGAAACAAACATAAGCTTCAGTCAAAGGTTTGTTCGCACTGGACTGAATTTGTTTCTTATGATCTTAAAGACCTGTTGATCTGAATGTTTAATTCTTAAATAGGAATGAAGTTTGTCGACAAAATAAATGATGAAATCAGTAAACTGCTTTTCATATATCAAACATATCTTTTTTCTTCCCCTGCAGGCCGTTCCTGGTCCTGCCTCCACTGATGGAATGGATCCGGGTGGCCGTGGCGCACACAGAACACCGCCGGAGCTTCTCTGTGGACAGTGATGATGTACGTCAGGCGGCCCGACTGCTGTTACCCGGGGTGGACTGTGAGCCGCGGCAGCTGAAGTAGGTTTGGAACGCAACGTCACTTCCATACATGCACAAACACACGGTTGGCATACACGGTATCCATGTAGAATGCCTTCATTAAGAGTTAGTCATTCATTAAAGGACAGAAGGACACACAAACACGTCGCATCGTATGAATTGCATAGAGTATTGTTAACTCATTGTGTGGATTTAGTTTCCTAGTGACAGGCTCTGAAGTGCTATGTAAATTGCTTTTTACATAGTTATTTTGAGGAGCACCTTAACAGATGCTGGTTAACCTGGCAAACAAATGTTTCATGTCAGGGCTTCTTTTTCCATGGCAACAATCTTTTAAAGTGAAAGCTGGCTAAATTAATAACCATCTCTTCGAGTGTGTGTGTGTGTGTGTGTGTGTGTGTGTGTGTGTGTTGTCTTCTGAGCCTAGTAACAGTTTCTTGAAAAGAAAATTGTTATATGAAAGAAATAGAAATATATTATATTATTATAAATAACATATTTTATAATCATATATATAATGTATTATATTATATATACAATATGTGTTATACACATTATTATATATATATATCAAAGATTAGATATCAGAAATATATCAAAGATGTGCAATTATATATATATATATATATATATATATATATATATACATATACTGTTCATATATAAATTAAAGCATATATACATAAAATTATAAATGAATTAACTATTCTAAATATAAAATAAATAATAATTATGAAAGAATATATAATAAAAAACATACCTAATTACAAGCTGCTAGGCTGAATCTAATTAGTGTGGCAGAATATGAAAGAACTGTTGTATGTGTATTAAAAAAAAGTAAATAAACACTTACCTTTTATTCAACAGAGCAGATGACTGCTTCTGTACCACAAGGAAACTGGACGCTGCATCCACAGAAGCAAAATTCCTGCAGGATCTGGGCTTCCGGATGCTCAACTGTGGACGAACTGACCTGGTCAAGCAAGCAGTCAATCTGCTCGGGCCAGATGGCATTAACAGTATGAGTGAACAGGTGGGCACTGATATATTCACACACACCACACATTTTGTAGCATTCATGTACTATTCAGGCCTGAAAATACTAGATTATAGATTTGCACCTTTATATCTAATAATAATATAATTAACAGGAGATAATATGACCTTGAAAGTGGCATTATATTGCAATGATATTCACTGAAAAAATACTCAAGTCAACATGAAAGGGCATTTGCAACCCATTTTACTTCAGTAACGTGACAGGGACCCCAAACATTTCTAAATGTCATTGCATTCGATACAGAAAAAATAACAAGTGGCATGTGCTTTTTTTTTTGAACTAACAATGAAAAGAGGCTTGGTGACGCTAAAAAGTAGAGCAAGTTAAAGGGGTTCTTCACTGCTGGCAAAATGCTTTCAATTAAACTTTGCCGTCTATACAGTAGAAAAGCGGGAAAAAAATAGGTATATAATGTTGGTTAATACCGCCTTGCTTGAGTAGGAAATACTTCTTAGAAAACTTTTAGTCATAATGGTGTCGACAAAGCTGTCAAAAGTTCATTGGATGATGAATTGTATATTTATTGGATGTATGAAAATCATGCATTTCTCGGTCCAGGTAACACAGAGAACGAGTATATACTGTTAATTTACATATACTACAATGTAACAATACAAACGCGTGTTATAAAAAGTGTGTGTGTGGCTGGGCTTGGAAGTGATGTGCACTGTTGAATTGTGCAAACTAAGATAAAGAGCACGTATTTTGATTACAGGATTTGGCTTTCCATCCTACAGATTCTTTTAAAGTCTGCTGGCACAGCACCTTTTGTTTATACTGTAACACATTTTACAGTGACTATGAATGAAATTAATTACAACACCAACAACATAATAGCACAGTCTATTTATGAGCAGCTCCACAAAATAATTATGTCCTGAAATAATCACACATCCTTTAATATTAATCAGAACTTGCACTGTAATTACTCGGTAATGTAAATGCTCATGTAAACTGACCCCACATCTGCCTTTCATAGTTTTCTCTGTGTCGCATCTGCCTCATACCATTAAATATTTGAGAATCAATGACATTTCTGCAGCATGTGTCATTGTAGATGAAAAATGGCCTATAGTCTTATAATATTAAATGTGTGAAGAAAGATGACCCACATAGACATTTAGAGGCTAAGGAAATAAATAAGATGTTACATGACCTTTAAATAAGGAAAACCGCTTTTAATCTGACTGATCTGTGTAGAAAGCATCTATCGTGATAGTAGTCATGACACTCGGTATTATGAATCAAATAGTGTCATCCGTATATTTTATGATTGCGCGTTATTGTCACAGTCTTGAAAACAGCAGCCAGTTTATGCAAAGAATGACGGCGACATGCCGGTGCTGACAAAGTGGATTTAACTAACATGTAAAATTGAAGCGATGTGATGTGATGACAAAGAGAATTGTTGGAGTCCAGCTGGGAATCATTGAGAGTTGCTCCATCTTACTCTGGAAGAGTTGCTCCGAAATCACGCTGGCAAATATGGTATTCGTTATTTCAAGAAAAGCCTTGAGGGAAAATACGACTCAACTGACAAATGAATCTCCTTCTTCATGGTGAAAACTGTTTGTAGAACTGCACACTCTCGAGTTAGGAATGGAATTAAGTGTTTACAGTGAGTTTTAACATCATGCCTAAAACCCCTTTAACCATGTAAAGAGTAAAATTTATTAGGAATAAATGAACTGAAATCACTGTGAAATTGAGTGCACTAAAAACTTGACCATATCTCTTTTTACAGAGACCCAGAAGAAATTTGGATAGATTTGTCACCATTATATAAATGCATAAACAGTTTTAGGTAACACTTTACAAAAAGGTTTCATCAGTTAAAATTAGTAACTGCATTAGTTAACTTTAACTAAAATGAAAAATACCTTTAAAGAAATGTATTGATTTTTCTTTGTTCATTTCAACATTTACATTTACAAAATCAAAAATCTGTTAACATTAGTTAGTGGACCTGAGCTAACAATGAATGTGTATTACAAATGTATTAATTATATATACTGCATAGTTTATATAATTTATTAAGAATATATATATCGAAACATGACCATGAAAGGTGAGAGGGTATTAATGGTGTATTTTCTTTCAAAGACTGTTTAAAAACGTAGCTAATTATTTGGCTTTATGTGCCTTGCATGCACTGAAGCTTATATGTGAGTGTTTCCCTAAAGCATTGTAAGACTTGATTGTCTAAAAAATTAATTGTTTTCTGTTTAAAGTGCTTTAATTGAGCATCATCCATAAAGATTACTGTTTCTCAGTTCCTTTAAATGGACACTTTAGCCTTTAAGACAATGTTATTTTCAGGGACTTTTTTGCTAAATAACCCTTAACTAGTGCCGCAGTAACTTGTGCTGTAGGCTGTACAGCGATGGCTCGGACTATGGCATGTTTACTGCATGTGTTCGGTGTTTTTATGTGTTCCTGCTCAGGGCATGACCCCTCTCATGTACGCGTGCGTCCGTGGGGACGAGGCCATGGTGCAAATGCTGCTGGACGCTGGGGCAGACATTAACAGTGAGGTCAGTATTTTTTTGTTGGACAATTATGAAGTGTCATGTAGTGTTGTCCTCTGTCTCTATTAAACTAACACTCCTATCTCTATAAAATGAATCAACTATTCTCTCTGTCCTCTTCCCGATGCTGTTTGCATGTACTTAAAAGTGGTTGTGTCTACTTAGGTTCTCATTGATCTCGTCGATATTTAATTAGATTAGAAGCAAATGAGATATGCTAATGATTTCCTGCAAAATAGACACATTTGTACAAATGTTTTAACACTAATAACTATATATTTTTTAAAAATACAATGATTGCCTAAAGTAGATAAACTGATTGTGAAGCATTCAGGTTGAAAACATGAAACATGATAATAAAAGTGGATTAAAACTGATTCAATTGGCTAGCTTGCATAAAACAGCATTGACTCAATGTCATTCTAATTTAAGGGTCATTAAAAGGAACATGTTTCATGTATTTGCCTTTCATGTATTAGTCCTGAAACCGGTGAAGAACGGGTACAGGTCATGTTTTACCACACAAAAAAATATAAATTTTTAGTTTTTTTATTCCGACGTTACTTTTATGAGTTAAGCTTGTTTTCTAATTAGCATAATATGTCTGGATGAGAAGTCTCACTATATTTTTGATGATTCGAATGATTGTAATTTAGTGATTTTCCTTTAACTGTATTACCATAATAAATGAATAAAATCAGTATATATTAAACGCAGTATAACAAATAGTACCACAATGAATAAATTCTTTGCATTCTAAGTAGATTATTTCATAGTAGCATTCCACATTACAAAAGTGAGATTTTTAGATAAAATGTCAATTATTTTGGGCTGAAATTTGACCTTATGTTCTTGACCATTTTCATGAAAGTCAGTCCTGTATACATGTATGTCATGATGTGATATTGTGCTCTTTTACCTCATGTCGTCTTCATTTGACCCTTAAAGGACATTTTTAAATGGAGTTGTTGACTTGTGCACAAAGCACCAAATGCATACACAGTGATCTTAACTTGCTTTACAAATTGCTTCAAGCTCAAGAAGAGTATTAGCAGGTGGGCAGATGTGCAGTCATTTGCCTACCTAATGTCCTAATGTTCCTAGGCAGTTTTGCATATACAATTGTTTAACCTTAATCCCACCCAAACAATCAGTTTCAAAAGGTCATGTTTGCCTAGACAAGAACAGATGCCTGCATATTTTACTATTGACTACAGAGCTCAGTTCAGCATCCAGTACAGCTGTAAGCATTAAAACCAGACAAGCCTTCTTTTTGGTGCTTTGTACATGAGTCACTGCTCACTTACACTTCTAGCGTTTGAACTCGCTGCCAATTATTCTTCCTGCAGTCTTTGTTACCGCTATGAAAACCGTGAACTAGATCCTAACCGTCTTTAAACTGTGGTCAGGATTTTGAGTAAAGCGATGAGAGCGTATAGGGGTTGTCCAAAGGAAAGCAAACGCAAGTAAACTCTAGATTGTGGGCTGGATGGAAGAAGGGGTTTGGAGAACAAAACAAGCACTTGCTCTTTCTTCCTCTATTCGCTTGAATTAACAAAACAGCCAGACGGCGGAAGAACTTTCCAACTTTCCGCTTACTCATTCACTCTTTCCTTGCCCTTTTTTCTTTCTCGTACTCTTGCAATTCCGCAATTGGAGCTCAGTGTTCTGGTATATAATGGCTGAATTTTTCTCTCCCTGAACTTCACCTATATGATTCCCAGGTGCCCAGCTTACTACACAAGCACCCCTCAGTTTATCCTGACACCAGGCAGGGGACTCCACTCACATTCGCCGTGTTACACGGACACGTCCCTGTCGTGCAGGTAGTGGCGCTGTGAATGATTTGATGCCTTCCACCTTTGTACTTTCCTTGATTATTATTATGATGCCGCCATCATAATAATAATGGCACAAAGAAAATAACTGATGTTAGACTCTTGTGGGCTGGATGGTGCTGCCCCAGTTCAGAGGAACTTGGATGAGGATGTAGACTGGTATCAGGAATAGGCCATATGTGCCAAGGAAGAAAGAGGAACGCTTTGAAAATGGAGGCCAGTTTATTGACTGTGCACTCTACTTTTCCCTCCAAAAGTGGAAAAAAAGTCTTATTTCACTGTAAATACTCTATAAGTGTTGAATGTCCTACTAAGGCCCACTTATTTAGCTCTTCCAGGAAAATGGAAAGGCAAGGTGATATTTCCTGGTATATTTCTCAGTCTCCCAGAAGCACACATCCACAGTAGGACATATTATCTGTGAAATCCTTTTTATTTCATTCAGTATAAATATGTTCCCATTTTCTTTGACCAAAAATCATCCACCTAAAGCATCAAGAGTGAAAGAAATTATGACCAGATTACCATAAATATGTTTACTAGTTACAGGTGGCCTATGTGATGAAAAGAGCAGGCTAATTTAATGCAATTACGGGACTTTTATTTACCGGTTTCTTGGTGATATTAAAGTTAAATCCTCTAAAATCTGTTTTATAATGAATTTTCTTCTCACCTTATTGAGCAGCTTCTACTGGATGCCAGAGCAAACGCGGAGGGAGCGGTTCAAGAAGGCACAGAGAATTACACTGAGACGCCACTTCAATTGGCATCTGCGGCAGGTACCACAAAATACTGAAGCCATTCAGAAACTTTTACAGTATGAATTTATATATGATTAAATTGCAAAATTTAAAACCAAGTGGCATCTGCAAACATGAAGCCATTACTGGCCAAAGACAATTACCGATGTCAACGTTATATTTATTGGATGTATGAAGTAGTTTCCCTCAAGTTCACACAGTCCAATATATATATAAAAAAAATATTTTGATAAGTTTTCTATCTTTAAAATAAAAGTCACTTGGTTTGATATTTAGGGTTTGATATCTAATATAGTGACATTATGCTGTGGCTTAAGTGTCCAAATACTTTTTAGGGCCACTGTAAATTATCTTTATGACATGCAGTGTCACATATATATTTTACCTTTAGCTGTTTCAGTACTTTATACCTTATCTACCTATAAAGGAAGAATATTAGTACCTTAAAGAGATAATTTACCCTCATTTTGTCATCATTTACTTACTCTTATGTCATTCCAAATCTGTATGACTTACTTTCTTCTGTGATACAGGTAGATAGAAATAATGTTTTAGAATTTTAGAAGAACTGTTTTTGTCTATACAATGAATGTCAATGGGGTCCAAAACAACATTGGATTTAGCTGACTTTTATTGTATTGACAAAAAAAAACAACACTTTGTCCTTTTATAGAATATCTTCCAAGTATTTAAGGTAATATGCACTATTTAGGGGTAGATGAGGTATTTTTACTGTCTTAGTGGCATTTACATTATGGAGCCTCATTGTGAGTGAAATCTTTGACAGCATACAGAGTAAATGCGTTTTAGATGATTTTTTACTCTACACCCAGGACCCATTCTTTAAATGGTTACATTCTGTTCCTTTTGTGCCTCTAATTTCAACCAAATGGTCTCTGCTGACTGTTATCTGACAAACTGAAGACATTATACTTTTGTGCCCCAGACTGGTTCCAGAACCATAATAGTATTATTCAGAGACTGATGGGGCTGCGTCTCTCTCAGGAGCTCTTTGCAAACTTGCTAATGAGCATTAGGAATAGCAGCTTTTCCCCCCCTTTACATCCACAGTGTGAATGTGACAAGTCCACGCGGTGGAATGATGCATGGAAACCAGTGCCAAATGAGATTTCATAATCCCGGCTGTGGCAGTCCTATGAATATGAATTGACCTGAGTGATATTCATTTACATTTGCCAAGTGTTTTCCAGCATAATGCTCAAAATTACCTGTCTGCCCCACTTAGCATACACACTCTTGAAGACTTGGGTAATTCAGGTTTGAGTCAGCTGGTAATGGGCACCTACTCTGTGGGATAAAAAAGGATGGGGGTGCACAAAAATTTTATCATCTCATGCAGAAGAGGGGAATGAAGGAACACAAGCCAAACCGATTTAGACGAAATGTCTAGAAACAGGTTTAACCGTATGCCTGTGTTCCCTTGTGACCCCTCAGAAATGGGATTGTTTGAGCCATCGGATCCAAAGCTCATTAGGCCTCACTGATTACGCCCCATTTGCTGTATGCTGGGTCAATTACCCCCCAGTGTTAGCATTCGGGTTTTCCTTCTAATTTAGAAAAGCTTTCTCCTCATTAGTCCATGTGGATATGCACAGGACAGCCTGCTAATTTATATTAGTAAATCAATCTGGGGACAACCTGCTAGACAATCGGATTGATAAATACTTTTTCCTGTAGCTCAACTGGTAAAGCAAGCCCTCGCAATGCTGGTAAAATGTGTACCTTTTTATGACCTGTTCAAGGTCAAATTATGACTGATAAGAGATAAAGGACTTTCTATTTTAAATGTATGCTGTAGCTTAATATGAATAAGGGAATTGTAGATGGAGGAGCCAATCAGGCCAAAATGAACAAAATCCGCAACTTAATCCATCCCCTTGTTAAACTAAACAAAGAAAATAAATAACACAAAACTGGTCTAACTCAATGTCTTATGATAAAAGGAGGGAACTAAAATACAGTATTATTTTATTATTTTTTTCGCACTCTCACAATTGAATTAATTAATCAATTAATTAATTGATTATTTAAATAATTATGATCAACTAAATAACTGAGATTTTTTTCACACTTTTTTTTTTCACTTTATCAACATTATATGATTAACTAAAATAACTGAGATTTTTCACACTTTTTTCAATTTATTTAATATTTTTGCACTTTATCAACACATAGCATATTTGCATAGTGTTTTATGTATGTTGTCATAAGAGACCGTCCACCTTGTAATACGGTCACAAGAAACACATTTGAGAGATATGCTACTAGTTGTAAACAGCAATGCGTCTCTGCTGACCTTAATAGTAGGTGTCTAAATGTGTTATTTTGGATAAACGCATCAGCCAAGTTAATGTAATATAATGTCTTCTTTTAACAGGCAACTTTGAGCTGGTCAGTCTGCTTTTGGAAAGGGGAGCAGACCCTTTGATTGGCACCACTTACCGTAATGGCATTTCCTCTGGCCCGCTGGGTGAGATGAACTCATACAGCCTGGCAGCAGCACATGGACACAGGTAATGCACACCCAATGACTCAACAGCATTTGAAGTGTATAAAGTGACAGCACATTCACCACCAGCACAACGGGGAACTGAACTTTCATTAGTTCATTGACACATTTGTCACACATATCATTATTTCTGTGTCCCTATACATCATTCTGACTGCAAAAAATTAATCTATCAGAACGGAACCCCTGATGTGTTATTATTGGCACTTATAAAAGCTGAGCTGGTGTATTTGACTGCAACATTTTATGTGTAATTTACTACCATAACTCCAACCCCATCATTACTGGTGAACGGTATGGATGACTGCATGCTCATTCATTCATTCAGTCTCACCTATGGCCAGCGCTGCATAATGGAACCTTATTGAAATTCTTATTGCATACATCTGAATGAGAATCCAGCATGTTCAACGGCCAACTCACCCACCTCTGCGGTATTAAGGCAATCCGTTATAAAGGGCTTCAGAACGGGACACATCTGTATCTGAGCCAGAACTGTATGTCTTTGGCTTCAAGTCCTAGGGATGTTTGCAGTTGTGCATGTCGCAGTGATTGGTTGTTTATGCATATTAGATCAGTTGTAGAGCGCTGGTACTTTTATGAAAGTAAATGAGTTTACAAAGACAGGAAAATGTGGCAAAGCAGAGAAGAAAAACGCATTGGAATGCATTGATAAATGGAAGTCATAAAGAAGCGCTCACAGTATTTCATAATGTTCTTTTTTCAAACACTTTGTACTCATCAATCCACTGATTGCACACAAGTAATCCTCAATGGCTAATGGCTTTGTATATAACAGTCAGATTATGACAGTGCTTTTGTTTTTGAAAAAAAAGTAAATATTTACTTTACACAAAAAGTATACTGTTATTATTTATCATGTCATGACGTTCTGAACTTATACTAATGTACAAACGTTTAATTGTTTTTGAAAATAATATCTTATGCTCACCAAGACTGCATTTATTAAATAAAATATACATTAAAACAGTAATATTGTAAAATATTATTACAATTTAAAATAACTGTTTTCTATTGTAATATATTTTAAAATGTAAGTTATTCCTATGATGGCAAAGCTGAATTTTCAGAATCCATTACTCCAGTCTTCAGTTACATATTGACTTAACCCTTTCATGCATGAATTATGATAACCTCAGTCAGGATTTTTTCCAATGTGTTTTATTGCTCTTAGGGCATGGAAAACAAGTTTCCAAATTTTCAAATGTCCACTTGAGTGGACAGCATTCATTTATGGTTTAAACTGAAGAGATACTGTATTAAACATATAATACAATAATCAAACAGATCAAGTATGTGTACTTAAACAAATCAATACAATTATATTAAATCATGTGAAAACTATAAAATATATACAAAAATATATAAATCGGAAATATTTCAAAGGCAATTGAACTTCATACAAGTTGCACTTCGTGTATTTTTTATATCAGAACATGAGGACTTGATTCCATCAGAATTTTCTACAGCCTGTCAAGGTACAACAGTGGAAACCACTCAGACATGCCAGAGTATGTCAGTTTACCCTTATTAGCTGATGATTATGTTCAAGATGGACACATTTCTAGCATAGCTCTCCTCTGAGAAAACCTAGCAATATGTTTTTTCCAATCTCATCTGAAATAAGCAGTGTTGGGGCATGCATAACGCATTCAGATTACTTTTTTGATGTTACAAGTAAAGTAATGTGTTACAAGTAACATGCATTACATAATCAGATTTGTTTTAATGTTACGAGTAAAGTAATGTATTACAAGTAACGTATTGCCTAATCAGATTACTTTTTGATCTAACAAGTAAAGTAATTAATTACACGTAATGTGCATTACGTAATCAGATTACTTTTTGTTGTTAGGAGTAAAGAAACGCATTACAAGTAACATGCATTACGTAATCAGATTACTTTTTGATGTTATGAGTAAATAAATGCATTACAAGCAACATTCATTATGTAAAAAGATATCTTTTTGATCTAACAATGCATTACGTAATTAGATTACTTTTTTGATGAAATGAGTAAAGTAATGCATTACAAGTCACATAAAATATGTAATCACATAACTTTTTCGATGTCAATGAAATTGCATTCTAATAATACAAATAGATGTATTTACAGTCAAAAAAAGTCACTGCAGATTAAATATTTTCAAAAACAATATTCACAGTATAAGTATGAATTGCAGCTGAAATATAGCCATTGATGCATGAGGTCCACTATAGTGGACAGGTGATTAATCAGATTTTTCTCCCAATCTAAAATCAAAACTTGGAAAATTTGACTGTGATATGACTCATTAGATATTGCTTGATGTTGCAATATTTTTTTTTACCTACAAGAGTCTCCTAGGATAGAAGGAATGGGTGGATATTCTGGAGCAACTTGGCATGTCTGACTGACCATTGGCCATCTTGGTTTGGAGGGGGAAAAAATCGAAACACAACGGCTTACAACTTGGTTGCAATGTATAGGATGATGCACCAGGGTCCACTGAAGAGATTGATGTGCGACTTTGCCAATGCTTTTTTTAATAGCTGTCCACTGTAGTGACCACTATGCGTGAAAGGGTTAATCAATGATTTGGTGCTGAATATTCTTATTATCAATGTTGAAAACACTTGTACTTCTTAATATTTTTGTGTAAACCATGATAAAAAAAAATCAGGATTCTTTGATGAATAGAAATTCAAAAGTAAAAGTAAAACTTTTGAATGTATTAGCTGTGTGCGTGCGTGCGTGCGTGCGTGCGTGTGTGTGTGTGTAACAAAAAAGCATTTTAAGGATTCTTTATGCAGCTCTTTTTAATAATATTCTTTCTATTATAATATTTTATAATAAGTTTATAATCACTGTCAAGCTCCAAAAAGACAAAGTAAAAAATTATTATAGCCTAAACAGTTATAGTCCATAGTCTTCTGAAGTCATACAATAGCTTTTAAAACTGTCAAAAAAGTAACAGCAGGTTTGAAACCAACACGAGGGTGAGTAATTGTTTTGTGCGTGAGCTATTCCTTTGAGTATACATACCTGAGCGAGTTTGTTAAGTGCACTTGCTCCTGCAGGAACGTGTTCCGGAAGCTTCTGTCCCAGGTGGAAAAGGACAAGGGGGACGTGCTGTCTCTGGAGGAGATCCTAGCTGAGGGCTCAGAGGTCGTAGAGAGGAGAGCACCACAGAACGAAGGCACCCTCCGGACAGGCAAGGCCAAACTAAGAGCCCTCCGCGAGGCCATGTACCACAGTGCCGAGCACGGCCATGTGGACATTACCATAGACATCCGCAGCCTGGGTTAGTAAAAACACTGCACGATTACCACAGACATCTACCGCCTGGCTCACTTCTGTCACGCAGCGATTAGTCTCAGCCTCAGATGGCATCTGATGCATATTGTACATAAAAAAACACCATTTCCAATCCTACTCGGGAAGGTAAAAAGTCAATTTTCTTTTTACCAATCCACTACTATAATGCTAATTTTGAGGCTGAACTAATCGCTTCCCAAAGTTTACCAGGTTAGTGGCATCAAATCTTTGAAAGACACTCTTTGAAAGATGTTTGAGGCCCAACTAAATACCCATGAACATCTTTTGTGTGTATTGTTTTCTGCCTGTCAGTATCACTATCACTATTTACACTACCGTTCAAAAGTTCGGGGTCAGTAAGGTTTTTGTTATGAAAGAATTGTATACATTTATTCAGCAAGGATGCATTAAATTTATCAAAAGTTACAGTAAAGACATTTATAACGTTACAAAAGATTTCTGTTTCAAATAAATGCTGATATTTTGAACTTTCTATTCATCAAAGAATCTATAAAACATGTATGACAGTTTCCACAAAATATTAGGCAGCACAGCTGTTTTCAATACTGATAATAATAAAAAAATATGTCTTGAGCACTTTCTGAAGGATCATAAGACACTGAATACTGCAGTAATGATGCTGAACATTCAGTTTTGTCATCACAGGAATAAATGACATTTTAAAATAAAAAACAGATGTTTGAAATTCCAATCATTCAATATTACTTTTTTTTTTTTTTTACTGTGTTCTTTCAAAAACATGAAAAACTCTTACTGACCCCCAATTTTTAGTGTAGTGTAGTTGCAATATGCATTGCATGAGTTCTCCTTACTGAGGATTGTCAGATCGATGGACACGACAGATCGATTCTGAAGTGAATATAATTGATATATGGATTCCATATGCAGGCGTGCCGTGGACCCTGCACACGTGGCTGGAGTCCCTGCGGACGTGTTTCGTGCAGCAGCGGCGGCCGCTGATCCAAGGCCTGCTGAAGGACTTCAGCTGCATTAAAGAAGACGAGTACACAGAGGAACTTATCACGCACGGACTGCCACTCATGTTCCAGATCCTTCGAGCCAGCAAGGTCTGTTCTCAATGCTTTATTACAGCCTGAGCCAGTATCAGTCCTTTATTTACCACTACTTCCTGATCATTTCAGGAGACATTAGTAGTGTAGAGTTTTAATCAAGTTGAAGTGTATCAAGTCAAAGCCACTACACTCGTCCTGTCTGCCATCAGTGTTATTTTGATATTATTTATAGAGTACTGTATTATTTATTGATATTTTGAATTTGCTTTTATTTTTATTTTTTGGAATTGTTATTAGTTTTTCTTTGAATATTTTATTTGGCTTTCATTTCTTTTTTATTTCAGTTAATTGTGAAGGCAAAATTTCAAAATTGTATTTAAGTTTTTCCATCTAATAGTATTTTTATTTTATTTTGATTAAAGGGATAGTTCTGTCATCATTTACTTACCCTTCAGTTTTTATAAACCTGTATGAGTTTTCTTTGTTCTGTTGAACACAAAATAAGATTTTGGGACCCAAAACCAAACTGTTTCTGGTCCCCATTGACTTCCATAGTAATTTCTTTTTCATATTATGAAGGTCAGAGGGGACCAGTGTGGTTACTCACATTCTTCAAAATATCTTCTTTTGCGTTCAACAGAACAAAGAAACTCAAACAGGTTTAGAACAACTTAAGGGTGAGTAAACTATAACAGAATTTTCTTTTTTGGGTGAACTATCCCTTTAAAACAAAAACTGTTTTAATAGTTTAATAGCTTATGTTTTAGTCTCTATAATATTACAGTGCAGTTTTGTAGTCATTTAACACTTTAAATTATTTGCAATACTATTTAGAATTTAATTGTCCCTCGTAAGTCTCTGCATTATTGTTATCACTGCGTGTCAGTCCCTGTCTCTGAGCAAACAGGCAATCAACGCCAGCCACACCAGTTTCAGCTTTCTTTGTAATTAACATGATAAATCCTCTCATTACAGAGCTCATCACAAGTGCTGTGTTGCTATTGCCGTAGGCTTGGTACTTTTATGCGTTTACAACGCATACAACGAATTACGTATGCGGTTTGCTTTTAGAAAACAGAATTTAAGGTCTAACTACACCATGTGTGTTTGTGTGATCTACAGAACGAGGTGATCAGCCAGCAGCTGTCAGTAATCTTCACCCAATGCTACGGGCCTTTCCCAATCCCCAAACTCACAGAGATCAAAAAGAAGCAAACGTCACGTTTGGGTGAGTATGTCAGTGGCACCGTCTTGTTAAGTTCGCCTTTAAAAGGGACTCCATTTCTGCTCTGCCTCTATTACTAACAATATCAATAATTTAACGGAATCAAACAAGCTAGAGTGTTTGGCCTGTGCTGCTATTCAGCACATCAGCAAAATTGCTGGGAAACAACAGGTCTATAAACAAGAATTTAAAGTAGAGCAAATTACTTTTTAGGCACAATATGGCCAGTAATTTTGACTGTTTTTGCTCCGCTAATAAAAAAAAATAATTAGACAACCAAAACTAACTCTTGTGTTATGCACATTATGTGTCAATTCAGATCATTAGAAAAGGCCAAATCAACTTGTGCTGCACAAGGATTCAAATTTATCTGGAGTTAATTGGTGACGCTTGTTAAATCCATGCACTGAGCTGTTTAAGTCAAACAGTGTCACATGGACAGTTTCAATCAGGAGACAAAAAAAGAATATACAATTTTAGTTAAATCTCATGTGACTCTCAAAGTTTTGGAGGAACACCAGTGCCATCTAGGCTTTGGTTAAGCTATTGCCAGGTATAGAATTATAAAACAGACATCTTTCATGCTCTTTCATTTAATGTGTTGATGACAGCCTGTCAAACACAAGACAAGCCACTACTGCTAAATAATGAAGAAGCTTATGTAATCAGTGTTGTGGAATATTGTGTCTCTGACTTGGGGACTTCATCATTTGATGCGTTACATCCTACAGATCCACACTTTCTCAACAATAAAGAGATGTCTGATGTGACGTTTCTGGTGGAAGGAAAGCCCTTTTATGCCCATAAAGTGCTGCTGTTCACTGCCTCAGCAAGGTATTTCTTGATATTGTGAATTTATTACACAGCAGCAGTATCTATCTATCTATCTATCTATCTATCTATCTATCTATCTATCTATCTATCTATCTATCTATCTATCTATCTATCTATCTATCTATCTATCTATCTATCTATCTATCTATCTATCTATCTATCTATCTATCTATCTATCTATCTATCTATCTATCTATCTATCTATCTATCTATCTATCTATCTATCTATCTATCTATCTATCTATCTATCTATCTTGTTGACATTTCAATTTTGCCATCTAGGAAATTTCATCTCAAGATAACATTTTAATAATAAAACCTTTCCAAATCTGCAAGGTTTGCAAGAATATTAATTGATGCAAAGTGACTGGATGGTCTAGGATATAATGTCAGCATGAGCTAATTCATATTCATGAATTAATTTGCATTGACATGACATCATATCCTGCTTTGCAATTCCGAGTATCTTACAGCCACACAATATAAAATGTAAATGGTTTTACTAGCGCTGTAAATAATTGATTTAGAAATAATACAGCTCTTAAAGGAAGTTAATGTTTCTCTTTACCTCTTTCTGACATGCAGGTTTAAGTCTCTGCTCTCCAACAGACCAGCAGCCGAGAACACGTGCATCGAGATCAGTCATGTCAAGTACAACATTTTTCAGGTTGGAATCTTCTGATTCATAAATCCCACTCAAACTCGTGGTATTACAGTCAAACTGCGCTACCCTAATTCCCTTCTCTGTCAACACAGTTCGGCTTAGTGACAAAATATGTCCGTACATTTGTGACTAGTGCTAAGCGTCTGTCTTAAAATGTTTCTTAGAAGTTTGAGAACATTTCCGTGTGTTTCAGCTGGTAATGCAGTACCTCTACTGTGGCGGCACTGAGTCACTGCACATCAGGAACACTGAAATTATGGAGGTATTAAATATTCTCTTCTCTTTCCTCCTTTATGTTCATAATTCCTGCTACCCTAAACCCTTTTTTCATCACCATGGCACCCACACACTAATGATGACTTAATGATTAATGATTGAGATGATGTTGAATGTGATGAATGACTGAATTACGGTCTGATGGCGTATGGGAGATTACTCATGCCGTACTTATCGGAAAACACTTTGAGAAAAAAAAAAATCTATATGTAATCTCTCATTTATCTTTACCAGATGGAGGCTCTCTTGCACGTAGAACTGCAGCAGAAATTTTGATTTATGTTTATGTATTTTAAACTTAATTAAGCGATTGCTCTTGATCGTTATAAACCTGAAAGCTTGATGAGTTTGGCTCATTAACAGTCCCTCTGCTTTAAAGCTCCTGTCTTCAGCCAAATTCTTCCAACTTGAGGCTCTCCAAAGACACTGTGAAATCATCTGCTCCAAGAACATCACCACCGACACCTGCGTGGACATATACAAACATGCCAAGGTACTCTGAAACATTCATCTAATGCACTTTTATTTATACATTTCCCTAGATTAGGTATTTAATGTGTTGGCAGGATCAGAGATTGTACACAGTATGTTTGTAGAACCCTGGATTAACATTGTATTTGCATATTTATGAGGTTAATAACATTGATTAGACAAATGCATCATGCCAACGAGAATGCGACCTGTTTTAATAATTGCTTGTCTGTCTGTGTAAATGTCAGCAGCTTAATTTGCTCTGCTTGTTTTGAGTCTTTAGAAATATACTAAGTATCTGTGTGAATATTTAGGCAAGAATCGTGGTACATTGTTATAGTACTGCATGGTTTTTACATTGTATATCTCTGGTCACTGTATACCTTAGCAGGGCTTTGTATACAACATTATTAAGGACAAATTACAAACCATTAACTCAGAATTAAGAATAGTGTCTCACATTGTCATTACGTCCCACACATCCACAGTTCCTGGGGGCCTTGGAGCTGGCAGCCTTCATCGAGGGCTACTTCCTGAAGAACATGGTGCTCCTGATCGAGCTGGAGAACTTTAAACAGCTACTGTATGAGGTTCCTGCGGAGAGCCCCGGTCCAGGCCCGTCCTACGACGTCCTCCATGACCTCGAGAGAACCCTGGCCCTGCGCATCCGCTCCATCCATCTCTCAACCTCCAAGGGCTCCATCGTGTGACACGTCCTCCATACTCATGCCAACTGTTCCTTACAGCGGTTTCATCAAGAGCTCCATTATTGTGTGCCAACCACTTGGAGACATTTCAAACATCACCGCCGACATGACAAGCACCTGCCCGACGGGATGGACTGTAGGGAAGGGGCAAGAGATGGGTTTTAGTCCACAGGCTAACATCTTCACAACGTTGCAGAAACGTCAGCCTGGTGAGCTCATACCATTCCAAGGGCTACGTTACGTTGTGGAAACATTCTAGCAACGTTGTGACAAGCTAATCACGCCCCAACCAATGTTAGTGCCCAGGGAAACCATGGCTTCTGATGTCATCACTGCCTCGGCGATGCATGTGGATTGGGTCAGTTTCATTTTTAGGTGGAACTGTCACCATGCTACCCGCTGTGGACAGTTTTAGTAACACACACAGTTATATTACTCTCCAATTGATGTAATATTATTAGTCTGCCTTCTGAACCCTGAATTTGTGTAACATTCTCTCCAAGCGACACTAAACGCTAAGCCAACAATGCATGTTAAGTTCGGTAGGTGATGCTGCCATCAAGTTTCTAAGCATTTGTTTTCAAGTTGGACAAAAATATCCACTAGGTGTAGAGTTTTAAAAGGTGTTTTATATACTTAATAATACTCACATCCAACTACAACTTTTGGTATTTGTGTCACAGAACAATGATATGCCGGCTGTTTAAATCCTAGCACTTGTGTTTAAAGCTTTGCGGTTTTAAGGAATAGGGATTTGCTACCTTCAGTCTTTTGATCCAACATAAATTGTCCAAGTAGACTAAACTTATTTGAGCTGTTTCTTTTAGTTTATACTTCTCACCAAATGTTCATTGTGTCCACCAGTGCGTCATGTCTGAGCTATTCGTTTCAGCCCACACGTTTTAATGACCCTCCAATCTACCACTGTGCTTAGTACACTTAAAACTGAGCAGTTCATCTTTGCCTTGAGGTCGTGCAACCAACGATCTGTGTTGAATAATCTGCATGGGTCCTCCGCAGTCTGGAACTTTTGTAAAATACACAAAAAAACAGGAGCTAATTTTCCTTTAGTGGATGCAGAATTATTTACTAATGCCCATTTGTGCAGGCCTCTATGGTCCTTTGAGGTCTTTGTTGCTTGCGAGTCTGTCTAAATCGCGTTATGAAAGATGCCATTGCACTGGTCGCTACCTTCGTGGCCCAATGTACAAATCCCCAGTCCTCACCTGCTGCACTGCTTTTGTTCAATGTGAAAAATGTGAAGCCAGCTCAAAACAAGCTGTTTTTAAGTGTGCATGTTCTGGTTTTACCTGTGTTTGTCTGTAACCCTTCAGGATGTTGGTAAGTTAGGAACTGTACTGGATGTATAGTGTTACCAGCAGAAGATTTTATTGACCAGGCTGAACCCAAAGTAACAGATTTATATTTACGACATTTCATCCAAAGACTATCTGGAAATTATATAATAATCTCACCAAATACACATTTGAAGTGACTATATGATTAAGTACGCATGACGTGCTGGTAGTGCTGTCCAAGAGTCCTGTTTTGTTGTATGATTTATATTTCATGTATGTAATGGAATAACTTGGTTATGAACACCCTCATGTAAAATGAAAGGTTGGATTATAACTAAATTTAAAATGAACAATTGAAATACATGGTTTACTGATATGTAGCTGACAATATCATGATGCAAATAATTTAAAACTGTGAAGATTTTATTTTAAAGAAACTTAGTATAGTTACTTTATTTTCTTACAAAGTACATTTATTGTGCAATCCCTGTCTGCTATTTTGTGATAATAAGTCATAATGTAACTATCTACAGTATGTTCTTTGCAAAATGTCATTGCTTTGACAAAAGCTAACACAAAAACAGACAAGGGTAAATCATGTTCATGTCATTTTGAAGATCGGACCTGCTTAGTTGAAATGTCCTCAGCAAACCCCACCATATGTGTTCACGGTTTAAAAAAAAAAATACAAAAAAAGGATTTGTAATAGCAATACTTGACACAAACAATGTCCATGCAAGGTCAGTGCTCTTCTACTACTTGTGCTTAGCATGGATGCTTCTCCATGTAGCCAAATGTAAAGCAGAGGCCAATGTCATGAAGTGTTCGTAAAAGCTGTAAACCTCCCCACATAAAAAGAGACTTGCTCTGTGTTTCTTGGCTTCAGCTTTTTTTCTGCTTCAGGCTGTTAAACATGCTTTAACTCTTCGGTCTCCACTAAGGCACACTTTAGACAAAAACCTGCATGCTTTGGCTGGATCAGAGTCTTAACAGAATTTGTTTGCTCTTATTATTTCACCTGATTGAAACATTGTACATTGTACAAAAGATATATAGAGAAATATCTAAAGGACTTGGTGTAAATATAAGGGACATGGTTGAGTTTAACAATCGAAAAAACAAGAATGTTACACTTGTGCTACAGTACAGTTGTTCAATGACATGCATTTGTGTACAGTAATAGAAATGACCACGATTGACCACTGTGTTGGGTCGTCAATAAATTTCTGTGATAAACTGTCGAGTCTTGATTGATTGGCACCTTACATGTGTTCAACAGAACTTGTTTGTCACTTCAGTGAGAGTGTGGATGCAATTTTGCCCTCAACATGTAAAGAGGTTTTGTTAGCTAGAGATCAAGTTGCCAAGCCTTTTTGGAAGATTAAACTGGTGCGTTTACACACAAATGTTATTTGGTATGCAGATTTTTATAAACTTCAATAGGGTTGCTTAGGTCTGTGCAACAAAACTAGCCCAATGGCCAATCAAAAATAGCCCAATGACAATATCTTAAATATCAAAACTTAAGCCATTCCCACACCTAAAATACATATTTTAATCACTGTTAAAACCTCTATAACGTATGATCACAAAACTTAACATCTAGCAGTGTTGTATCATTGGTAGAATATAAAATATTTAAACACAAACATGAGTAAAATAATGTATGCAATGTCAAATATGATGGAAATGTGCAACAACTTAAACTTTCTAAATGGCACCACGCCACCACCTTTTTGAGAATTTGATAAGTTTATTGGTGCTTAAGGATAATAACATTTCCTTATTTCTTTTGGCTAAATTATTAATTGTATTAAAAAATGTGTTGCTGTAGGCTATTCTAAATTAAGTTCTATATTACACAATGTACATTTAAGATTCATTATATTTGCACTAAAATTACCTGTGAGCAAATGGTGGAATTATATTTTGTATTTGAACTGTAGAATCCAACCTCAAACTACATGTATTGGAAGGCAGCAAGAAGAAGTAAATTAAGCACGTTTAATAAAGCATTAAGTTGACATGAGATTAAACTATTCAATACAACCAAATTTTGTTTTACCTGTAGCATATATTTTATCGGGAACGATTTAGCCATTGCATTTATCACTTGATAAATGAACGAAATTCTTCAGCATGAATTATAATAATTTCTTTATTTGATTTAAGATCAAAGATTATTTGGACGTTGTCGCCGTCTGGTGGTCAAAGGATGAATAGCACATACGCGCAAACTGCGTTGACACAGTAGGTCGTATATTCTATATATCTATGGTTGTTATTTTGTTTATACCGTCTATGGGTTAGATACGGGTTCATGTGTGAGCTGAACAACTGATATGTCAAAACGTTTCGATACAGTTATGGCGTAGGCTAGCAAAGCCTCGTTTATTGATGATTCCAAACAGACGATTCGCAAAGGTTTCGAAGCTTAATGTAACGACGTCACGACTCACTAGCAGTTATCTCCTCCCATTCCAGGAAGAGATTGTCGTTTTGACAAGCAGGCAGCTAACTTTCTAGTAAAGTTATTATTTTCCTGTAAGTGTTATAAGTATCCGTCTTCCTTACTTGATAGAGTCTCTGTAAACACTACGGGAGAAAATGTCCTTCATCATCAACGTGAGTATCTATATAAATGCGTCTTTATTCCATGTATTTTTTTGCAGCACGCAACTATCTTGACACCTTGGCATACTGTCATCTCATTATTACAGATGTTTTAAGAATGGAAAGAATGATCATTTTATCCAGTTTGTTGACGGCCTCTGTGCATCACACACCAATTAGTTTATTTTTAGCCTTTGTGCCGGACACGCCCATTATAATTTTGTATATGAACCTATTTGGTATGTCATTGCATGATTAGAAAACGCCGTCTTATTTTCCTTTCTGTAGCTGATCTCTGGCAGCCTTCAGTTCGTGTTTGATTTGCTCCGGAGGATCTTTGGTAAGAGCAGGCCTGCCATTACCCTTGAAGACCCCAATTTGAAGTATCCATTGCGCCTTGTGGACAAAGAAGTGAGGATATTTTAAAATGTGATGGTTTAACTTGTGCATAAATAAGTTTTTCTCTTCATCAGCTGCTTCAACTCTTTCTTTCTGTCTTTTATTAAGATTATTAGCCATGACACAAGAAAATTTC
Source organism: Semotilus atromaculatus (assembly GCA_031834385.1). Classification (NCBI taxonomy): domain Eukaryota; kingdom Metazoa; phylum Chordata; class Actinopteri; order Cypriniformes; family Leuciscidae; genus Semotilus; species Semotilus atromaculatus. Next base: position 49,464,748 of record JAULUF010000009.1, read on the forward strand.
GCTTTGCTTTAAAATCACCTGATCACATTCTTGGACTTCCTATTGGTGAGTGCAGTAGATATGCTGTCATTTTGCATTTGACCATTTGTTCATTGGCTAACTTTAATCTGTTGAATCGTTGCATTTTTAGGGCAACACATCTACCTGTCTGCCAGGATTGATGGCAACATTACGGTGAGGCCTTACACCCCGGTGTCTAGTGATGATGACAAGGGCTTCGTGGATCTGGTGGTGAAGGTATGCGTATAACTGTAACACAAATATGGATTTTTAAAGATTTTAAAAATGCTAAAATATATTTTTTTTCAACTTGAAACATTTTGTTACCTCATTTATTTTAGATATACTACAAAAATGTCCATCCAAAATTCCCAGAGGGTGGGAAGATGTCCCAATATTTGGAGAGCCTTCGTATTGGTGACACAATTGATTTCAGAGGACCAAGTGGGCTGCTGGTTTACAAGGGCAAAGGTTTGTAGTCTTGAAATCCACTGTGAGTCAAAGAAAAGCTATGAAAGCAACTGAAAATTTCATAATGAAGTTACACTATCAACATTTTTGCAGGATCATTTGCAATCAGGCCTGATAAGAAATCAGACCCTGTGGTGAAAACCGCAAAACATGTTGGCATGATCGCTGGTGGTACAGGTACAGGTTTTATTATAATATATACGTTTTTGGAGCGTAATAAAACTTTACCTGTTAGTACATCTTTGTTTTATTTTATTTAGGCATTACACCTATGCTCCAGATAATCCAAGCAATCATGAAAGATCCAAAGGATGAGACTGTGTGCTATTTACTTTTTGCAAACCAGGTGAGACAATTTTTTTTCCCATGGACATTTCTGTCTGTCTGTCAGTCTATATATAGTTTTGGTTCATGAGTACATATACGTCATTTGTATAATATATAATATTATACATGATAAATAGATGTACTAATTATAAACCAAAACTATATTTATAAACCAAAACTATATTCATGTGAAAAGTGAGTGTAATTCCTGTGGACAAAAAGACATCTCTTTGGTTCAATTTGTTTGTCATGGCAAGTATTTAAAACTAAGAAATATTCCCACTCACTACTTTTCATATCTTCAAACAGACAGAAAAAGATATTCTCCTACGCCATGAGTTAGAAGAGGTCATGGCCAATCACCCGGCACGATTCAAGCTGTGGTACACCGTCGACAGGGCACCAGACGGTAAGAACATCTTGTTTTTGCAGATGCTGTTTAGCCAAAGAACAATTTCAGTTTAGGTGACATTCATATTTAACCAGAAGGTGACGCATTGAAATAATCAACTTCATGTGGTAGGTTGGGAATACAGCCAAGGCTTCATCAGTGAGGATATGGTGAAGAACCACCTTCCTCCACCCGGTGATGACACACTCATCCTCATGTGTGGACCTCCTCCCATGATTCAGTTCGCCTCCAACCCCAGCCTGGACAAGGTGGGCCATTCCATTGACAGGCGCTTCACCTTCTAGAAGGGTCTCACCTGTGACACCTGAAAGCAACGGTTCTGCATTAAACAAGTGCAGCTTCAGTTAAAATGATAGCCATGCTACCACCTGCCAAATGTCTGTATGGCTTTTACACATTTTACCTGCACATTAACTGATCTGTATCTATAATGATGCGAAGATGCCTGTACCTTTTCAGCTTATATCAAAATGTACCGACTGTTTTCTTGAGAAACTTCTGCATGTATAAAGATGTATCTGCCATTAAGTCATGGAGAAGTTGTGTGTGTTTTATGCCTGGATTGAAGCATTACTTTTTTCTTTTTCTTTTTTTTCTTTTTTTTGCATTATATAATCAGGTGCAGGATGAGATTGTAATGGAATAATTTAACCTGACTTTACACTTGCATTTTTGCTTAATTATGCACCTTTTAATCATCAACAAATATTGATGAGAGGAGAGCTAATAGTGTCTGTGTTATACATTTTTACATTAGCAGCAACATCAAGCTGTTTATCAAAGTTCATGCTCATTCATTAGTTTTACACTATTCATATTAATGCAATCACTCTGTAAGTGGGACCTGGTGTTGATCAGTCTACACAGTTCATTTGTCTAGATCTGAGAAACTTGTCAGAGCATTAGTCAAACCAAAACAAAAATTTAAGAACAAATCAAGAGGTTTGTCCTTCATTAAGTGCCTTTCTGATAACGTTGTTATATTGCATAGATTTGATTCAGTTCTAAATGCATGATTCCATACAGTACATGCTGAATTCAATGATTAAAAACAAAAGTATAGATTATTTCACCATAATTAAACTATTTGTATAAGACCTGTTTTCAGTTCACATCACTTGTGATGTACACCAAAGCATATTTCTGCAATAGTTTTGCATTGACCAATAAAAGTATATTCTTGATTGTATTTTGTAGTTAATGTTTCAAGTTGTTTAAGGTGTTAAAATGCTCTCCATAAGAAGCTAAATATTGGACTCCAAGCAAAACATGTGCAATAAAAACAATAGTTTAATGTTTATTCATCAACAATTAATCAAATGAAACCGTTCTGCTAATGTTTGTGTTGGTCGATCTAAAATGTTTGCTCATATACACTCGTTTTGTTGCTGAGTGAAGCAGGTGTTTTAAACTCAACGAATTATTGGATGAGTTAGACAGTCATTTGTTGTGAAACAAATAAATACATGTATGTGCATTCTAACTCTTAGCTGAGGTTAATTTACCAGATTACTATGGTACACATTACACATTACAATGTTGCTATGCTGGTCGAGACCCTGACGAAATCAGATTTGTTGTTAAATATAATGCTACTTTATTCTGCACCTCGGGTTTGTCGTTTTATTTATCAAATGTGCGGATACACTTATTGACCACAAGAGGGAGCTGGTGATCAACAGTTCAAAACTATGATTCAAACTTAAAAACAAAAAAAAGGAGACTATGAACATGTAAAAGCAGGTGTGATCTTTTAGAATAGTAAATAGTCAATAACACAATCTGAAGCAACGCTGAGTTATAAAATAAACATGTAAGGTAGAAAAGAGACATTTTTCATCCGCACCACTAGGCGGCGTAAGCGGCTTTACGTTCAGTCTGACATGGATGCTTGACCGACAACATGACGCCTGACAACAGTAACATGTGTAGACTTTTGTATAGTTTTAAGTTTAGATTCTGCAGAAGACAGCTTAGTGACGGTATTATAATGTCTCTAAACCACGCATATTGCAACCCATAAACAAACAAAACTGATACACGCCGCGATGAAGTGCAGGAATCGAGTGTCACTCGACTTATCTGTAAGTATCCATATCTTTGTCTAAAAGACACATAACTGTAGTTCTGATGGGTCTTTCACCTAAAGTGTTGTTATTGTATGTATGTATGAAACTAGAATGTTTGTCACATCTTCTACTGTTTATCACATACTTTGTTTACAGCCTGCACTCTTGCTGAACTCCCTGTCAGACCTTTAGATAAACAAATGAATCGGTAGTTCTTGTGTTACATGTATAATCTTCGTATGAATTGTCCTCTGATTTATGTGTAATGAAGTAGAATAATGAGGAATCGTGGGGTTTGTCTCTGTTGTTGTTGTTGTTGTTGTACTGTATGTAATAATCCAGTATGTTAATTGAGTCAGTTGGTGTGTGTCTGCTGCTGCAGTGCTTTTCTTCTATAGAATAGTCATTTACAGGCTAAAACCATGTGCAGTAACGAGTCTTTTAGCATTACTCATGTTTAAAGTCTCCTCTTAATTTTTATTGTATTAAAAGATTATTGTTGATAAAGCATTACTGAAGAAGTATAATATAATCATTAATATATTTTTACATTGTACAGCTTTAGGCTTTCAAATTCCATCTATTAACTACTAGTCTTCTGACAAAAGCCGTAATCAGACGGTAATTGTTTCTCATGGGGTCGTAAGGTATTTTCAACATTTACAGGGTTTTTTTATTGCCGTCCGAAAAAGTCGGAAAACTATTGATGAAAAAGTCTGTGATTTTATTGCCGTCCGAATATCTAATGTCTGTGTTTTTCTCCCAAAAAATCAGCTCCACTCTCAATAAATCGTTTTATCAGTGAGGTGTCATGCACATTTACTTTTACAGACATCCACATGAGAAACAATTACCGTACTGTCCGATTATAGTGTAACTTTCACATTCTCATTTGAGATGTAGAATATGGAGTAATGTCTTTTTTTATGTCTTTCCTCACAGAAGGAATGTGTTTGGTCCATTACACCCAGTCATCAGAAGCAGAGCTCTGGGACGTGTGGACAGACGTTGACTGTAATGATGGACTTCTGCTGATGGACAGGTAATGTATGTGTGTGTTTTACTGTGCTAAACATGTAGGTTACCATCATTTTCTTTTTGAAGGGCATCCCCCTTTGAAAAGCAAATGATGAGAACCTAAGCAAGTGGGGAAGGGACGAGGGGGACATTTTTTTATAAATTTAATTTTTTTTCTCCTTTCATTTTTTCCAAAAAGCATAACCCCTGCTGGTGACTGTGCCGGAAGCTCCGGGGGGAGACCGCTCTGGTATCCCCCTCCTTTGGGCGCGCCACTCACACTCACATTCACTCGTATCGCAGAGACCCGGCTGGGATCAAACCAGCAACCTCTGAACCCGTGAGGCAGCGCTCTTACCTGTGAGCCACAGATCTCTTGCTGAGACATGTGAAGGAACTTGTATTTCACTGTTAACCTGAGAGTTTCCAATAAAGCAGTTAAAGTGAGATTTGAACTTGTGTCTTCATCACAGCCTCATCCTCAGAGAGTATGAGTTTATCCACTCACCCATCATGATTTTGTGGCAATGACTGCTTTTCAGGACACCTTGTCTAATGAGAACTATTGAAAGTCAGCAATAGTGGGATTTGAACTCAGGACACTGTGATTGAAACACAACTCTTTATCTCCTGAGCCACTGAGACGGTGAATGATTTGAACAGGTTTTATCAAGAGGTTTGTGTTAATTGATGAATAACTGTAACAAATGTGGGATTTGAACCAGGACTTTCTGGTTGGTAATGGAGACAACGATCCACTGAGCCACAGAGATTGTGATGCAATGATGTTGTTTTAGGTTTAAAGTTTATTTTAGCGTATGTTTAAGCTGGGTAAAAGATGATCATCATTGATCGATAATTCATTGACTACTCAGTCCACAAATAAATAAACACACAATACATGTTGCAAAGTATTTCTTTAGATTTATTATTCAATTATGAGAAAAACAGATCTATTCTTATAGAAATGTTTTTTATTTCTATAGGAGTCATGTGTGAGTTTCTATTTGACATTGAAATATGCTAAATGATATATTCACTAAATATACTATAATACCTTTATTGTTATCATTTAAGTTATTCTTTGTATCAACTGTATCAGTATCTGTGTGTGTGTCCTATCGTCCTTTTAAATAAATATATTATGCAAAAAAGTCCGATCTAAGCCCTCCTGTGGTTATTTGTGTGAATTACACTGCTGCAAATCAAACCTAATGAACTTAAAATTGTTTCGCCCTCCTGTGGTGATTTGTATGAATTACACCTGCAAACCGAGTCTAATGAACTTACAAGAGTTCGCCCTCCTGTGGTGATTTGTGTAAACTACACTGCAGCAAATCGAGCTAATACATTTAAAAAAAAATTGCCCTCCTGTGGCGATTTGTGTGAATTACACCGCTGCAAATGTAATCTTATAAAATTACAATTGTTTCGCCCTCCAGTGGTTATTTGTGTAAACTACACTGCTTCAGATCGAGTCATCTCTGATCGAGTCTCATAAAATTTTAATTGTTTCGCCCTCCTGTGGCAATTTGTGTGAATTACACCACTGCAAATCTAGTCTTTTAAAATTAAAATAGTTTCGCCCTCCTGTGGTTATTTGTGTTACACTGCTTCAGATCGAGTCTCATAAAATGTTCGCCCTCCTGTGGCGATTTGTGTGAAGTACACAGTCGCAAACCAATGAACTTAAATGGGATTTTTCTTCTGTCCTCTCTGTTCTTCTGTTAAAATACATTATATATATATACACACAAACACACACACACAAGACCAGGCTTTCTCATTCAAAGGCAAACCATTCTTTTCTGCGCCACAGAGCTTGTAAATGATGGCCAATGCATCTGTGGGATTTAAACATGTTTCTGTTGCTGCTTCATGATTCTCAAACGTGATCTCGCCACTATAATACGAAAGTTAAGTGCAGTTTTCCATCCGCTCCACTAGGAGGCAGAAGCGGGTTTCTCCTTCAGTCTGACGCTTCTGCTGCTCGACAACATGACGTTTGATGACAATCACAACAACACGTGCAGATCCTGCAGATTACATGATGATGACAGCTCTTAATGTTACTTTACCATCACATATTATAGTTCAACTGCAAATAAAACCGACACACAGACGGATAAAATAAGGGAACCGAGTACGTTATGTCACAAGACTCACCTGTAAGTAACTTTTAGCATCATGTCAATTTCTTTTGTCTTTTGCCTATATTCCAAATCAATCGCTAGTTGTAGCGTTACCTTTTTAATCTTTGAATGAATCGCCCTCTGATTTTCACACTATAAAGTGGAATAAGAAGGACTCGGTTGATATTGCAGTCGTTTCTGGATGTGTGTTAGAGTCAGCAGGAGTTGTGTCTTGTGTGAAGCTCTGATGTTCTCCTGCTGCTTCATGCTTCTCTTCTTCTACTTCCTGTTATGACTGGTACATGAGAGTAAAACACTGCCTTTAAAATGTCATAATATTACTACAAGCATGACACAATACAGTAAAGAGCAGTGACTAGACACTTTGCAGTTGGTTTTCTTTGCATAGCATTTATAATATTGTTCTGGTGTTTTGTAGGTCTGGCTTTCTTTGAATGGGGAGTTAGTTTTTAGTTCTGTGTGTTCAGTGTTTTCATAATTTTGTGGCCTGTAAGACAGTGATTGAATTAATAGCATCATGAGATTACTTTGTTTACAGCCTGCACTCTTGCTGAACTCACTGTCAGACCTTTAGATAAACAAATGAATCGGTAGTTCTTGTGTTACATGTATAACCTTCGTATGAATTGTCCTCTGATTTATGTTAAATTTAGTAGAATAATGGGGAATCGTGGTTTTATCTCTGTTGTTGTTGTTGTTAGGTGTCGTACTGTATGTAATAATCCAGTTTGTTAATAGAATCAGTTGGTGTGTGTTAGTGTGTGTCTGCTGCTTCAGTGTTTTGTAGAGCTGCAGTGCTTTTCTTCTAATCAAAACTGTTAGGGAGGAGGTTTCAAGGAAGGTTTCATCTTAAAGTTATAACTCCATTGGGCAGTTCTTTACAATTTCGGTTTTTAAGCATCAAGCGTCAGCTCTCACACTGAAGGGTGGAAAGTTGGCTTTTTTCCGATTTAATCTTCTTATCCTTTTGTAGCCTGTAAAACTGTAATTCAAATAATAGCATCATTTAAACTGAGAAGAAATCATTGGCATATTCTTTGCAACATACATATTTTCACACAGCTACGAATTTTTTTAGGCTTTAAGACTTGTTTTTTTTGTAGTCAGTTTGCATGTATTTAGACTAACTTAATTTGAATGGTTTAGATATTCTATATATAGTAATGTTTGTGTTTATGTGTCCTCTACAGAGTACGGGATGTGTTTGGAGCGTCCAGTCATCAGAAGCAGAGCTCTGGGACGTGTGGACAGACGTTGACTGTAATGATGGACTTCTGCTGATGGACAGGTAATGTGTGTGTGTGTTTTACTGTGCTAAACATGTAGGTTTCCATCATTTTCTTTTTGGAGGGTCACCCCTTTAAAAAGCAAATGATGGGAACCTAAATAGGTGGGGAAGGGACGGCGGTCCAAATTTTTTAGTCTTCTAAAAACTTTTTTCCATTGTATCAAGAAGTATAACCGCTGCTGGACACTGTGACGGGGTTCGGGGGGGGACCCGACTCATCCCCGCCCCTTCATACATACACCATTCACTCGTATCGCGGAGATCTGGCTGGGATCGAACCAGCAACCTCTGAACCCGTGAGGCAGCGCTCTTACCTGTGAGCCACAGATCTCTTGCTGAGACATGTGCTGGAACTTATATTTGACTTTTCACCTGGAGGAACCCTGGGATTTTACAATAAATCATGCCGAGGTGGGGATTGAACCCATGTCTCTAGTGCAACCTGTCAGCCGAGAACGAGTGTTTAGCCACTTGCACTACTGTGGCTTTCACACTGAGAGCTGGTGTTTTGGGCACTTTGTTTGATATAACAACTATCGATAACTATTTTAGTTAAATTGTGGGGACAGAAACTGAGGTGGGACTTGAACCTTAACTTCAGCGCACCCTCACTGTCACACAACATGTGTTTAGCCACTTGCGCCACTGTGGCTTTCACACTGAGAGCTGGTGTTTTGGACACTTCATTTGATATAATCACAACAATTTAATATAAGCAAGAGTGGGACTCGAACTCAAATCTCTTTGATTAAAGCCCAAAGCTTTATCAACTGAGCCACTCAGTCTGTTGAGTTTAATGCTGTTATGGATGGGTTTTTATTGAGAGTTTTGTTTCATTTGAAGGAAAAAGTCAGCAGTTTGGGATTTGAAGACTCTCATGTTTAAAGGCAAATGATTACCCTCTGCACCACAGAAGTTGTGACGAGGCACGAACAATTTTTGTCTAGACATTTCTTAGACGGTTTAATTTTTTTGCATCTTTTTTTCCAAGCTGTCAATTTTTGCAGGTTTATAAATATGATTCACCTAATAATTTCTTGCATTATTTTGTGTTTATTTGTATGAAATAATCTCATTGTTTCTACTATATTTGAGCAAATTTTTAATGTTATTTATTTATAGGACAGCAGAGCAGAGATGGGAAAGTAAGGGAGTGTGATCAAGACATGTCGGACTCTAACACAGGTGAGTCTACAGCTCTTATATGTAACACTGCTTCATGCAGCTTTGAAACTTTTACCAATCATTTCTTTGAATCAGTGGTTCAGAGCACATGTCAAACTGGCATTTGATTGCTGCCAAACTTTCATACTTTTTAGAAACATTTGTTTTACCACTAGGTGGCGTTAAACCTGGTAAACTCATGAACCAGCAGCTAATATGATTTTTATCTGATCTCAGGTCACTTTTATAGTTTAGGTTCAGTTTCAGTGACAAACAGAAAAATGGAGTGTGAAAGTTAAAGGTAAACTTAAAGGGCACCTATTATGGCATTTAAAATGTTCCTAATATTGTTTTGGGAGTCCCCAACAACAGTTTTACAAGCATGCAATGACAAAAAACACTTTTGTTGTTTTATAATATGCATTTATTTTTACCTGGTTTGCTCAGTGACTCCCATATGAATCGTTCAACGACTCATTTTTCCAAACCCCGCCTTTGCGTGACGCTAATCTGCGGTGATTGGTCAGATGACCCAGTCAGTTGTGATTGACAATGTGTGTATAAGTCAAATGTTAGCGGTGTGTACAGAGATAATACTTCTATTGGTCAACACGGAGTCAACAACCAGTCAGTTGGTTAACACGGAGTACAGTGTACAATGCTTTTATCAATTACATTGTGTTACAATAATGATTATAGTGCACCGCTTTGTAGTAAAAAGTTCAAAATAAGAGAAGGAATTTAAGTTATGTTAGCGACCATAGGCCCCAAAGTTCAGTGGTAAAAGCACATTCAGTCTTTGTTTGCGTTAGCCCAACGCATAAACATATTGATAATGTAGTACTACGATGTATTGCTCTATTCTTTATAACAACTCCAATAACAACAACAAACACTTCACATATTTCAATACAATTGACATTGAAGACTATAGAAGCTGCGCTGTGCGTACACAACATACAAAATAATTATTGAGCATGCTACATAAAACATAAAAGCAACAATTATTAATATTAATAATACTTACAGGTTGTGATTCGTAGGAGGAAGCTGGTCCAAATAAACTTGGTACTGAACCTTCCTTCAATATCAGCCGGCTCGCGAATCCACATTTTACAGCATTTATGTTTGTGAAGCAATCATCTTCAAAATGACACGAACAAAGCACAATGTCCGGGCTAACGTATACTTCTGTGGTGTAGTTGTATATATGAACTGTAGTCTTCAAATGCTCCTCCCTGGGCAGATGAAAAAAGTTCACTTTTGCGTCGCACTTCAGAACACAGCGTCTCTTCGCCGTGATGTTAAAGTTTCCCTGGCGTCTACGAGCGCAATAAGTGGGCGTATCTTATTCAAATAACTTGTCAAGTTGACGTCATCTAGACAAGAGAAAAAGCATCGTTCGTCTATCGATTCATATCAACGACTCAGAGTCGACTCTTACTTTTGAGAGACAATAACTTTGTATACGGTGAACTTTCATGTTTAAAACTTTGCAGGATGTTTTCGTTCACTTAGATCTATGTTACACACTACATGAAAGGTAATTTTCAAAAATCCATAATAGGTGCCCTTTAAAGTTAATTGTATTTTACTGGTCTGATTAGCCAAGCCTTCTTAAAAACACACAAAACAAGCCCTACAAATTAATAAAACACTTCACACCTCATATTTAATGGGATTTAATGATTTGTAAATTTTTTTTTTTTAAACAATGAAAACATCTGCAATCGGTTTGTAAAAGGTGTCAATACATGTTTGCACTGCATTCTTATTACATTTATCTGACCAGCAGGTGTCGTCAACTTAACTATTTAAAACGAAGAATTAAACCCACTTTCCCACTCACCACCTTTTTTGTGTTCTCGAACAGACAGAAAAAGACTCGTACGCCCTGAGTCAGAAGAGGCGATGGACAATCACCGACACATTCTAAACTGTGAGCGGTAAGAACGTCTTGTTTTTCCACATGCTGTTTAAATAAACCTCAGTTTAGGTGACTTCAGTTCATACAGACATCATCAGAAGGTGACATGCTAAATATAGGGCTTGTCCCAATACCAGCACTTGAGTCTGATGTATTTACTGTATTTGGCCCAAGTGTTCGTGAAGATCGTGTGTGTGGAATTTTTGATTATTCAATGGGGCACACATACATCATAGTGGTGTTAACTTAAGTAAAGATTTTACAGAGCTTTCACCAACAAAATGTGCACTTTAAGTTTAACTAACAAATTGTATGTAATATCTAATTCATTTAACGTACATGCTAAAACTTTACCTAAGTTCCTGTCAAGTGGCCAAGACTGCAAGTGTGTGTATTGGGACAGGCCAATAATCAACTTCATTGAGTACAAGCAATGCTTCATCAGTGAGGATTTGGTGAAGAACCACCTTCCTCCACCCAGAGATGACAGACTCATCCTCCTCCCATGATTCAGTTCTCATGCAAACCTGTATTTCTTGATCCTGCTCCAGCACTGCACATTTGTGTCTCCCTTATTTAATACATCTGATCTGATTCAAATCATCAACACCTTTTCAGAACTGCATGAACTAAAACTGATATTAAATAAGAGAGACAAACAAAATGTGCAGCACTGTGGTTCCTGGAGTTGAGAACTACAAACAGTCATCGCTGTAGATCCACTACAACAAAAGTCATCTAATAAGAAAAAAAATCCGAGTTTATTTCCCAGACGGATCCCATAAATGCTGTATTTAGTCAGTAAAAACAAATTGTAGGACAAATAATTTATCATTAATGACCTGTTTGCAGATTACTTGTCTCCATGGCCAAACATGCCTGCAATGGCTAAATTAATCATGTTTTGAACAAATCAGTTGAATGAATGATTCTTGAGTCACTCACTTGTTTGGTTACTGAATGAATGTCACTTTATCGCCAACTACTGGCATCTCGATGTAACCTGCAGAAAGAGTCAATGTGAAATCTCCATCAATAATCTGACAGTCTGTCTGGAACTCGGACACAAGAGTCCCAATGCTGTTGGAATGAATATCAACTTCGGAACTAACTGATGTATTACTATCGTTTATCTGCAGTGTGGAAATGTAAATGTCCGTGGATTTCTACCCTTACATTCCCAATTAAATTCATTCACTACTACACAACGTGAAAGCGACATAGAGCTTTTACCATGTGCAGGTGTTTAATGTCCTCCTACATTTGCTGTTTTCATATATTATTGCAGACACACTTATTGTCCACAAGGGGGAGCAACTGACAAACTATTCTGATCTGATCTCATCTGTGCCTGTTTGATCAGCAAATAGACACTATTAGACACGTTTTAGTCGTAATATCAGCAGTTGCATTGGTTTATGGCTTTAGATAGTCATTTTGATTTAAAAAAAAACTACAGACAGACAAACAGCTACTTTAAACATACAAAAAGAAGAACATCGAACCGTATTTTATGTTTACACTGAGCACGTGCCTTTGAGTTCAACACATTTCATCTTTTTACCCCATCAGTTGAGAGCTCATCTTGTTCATTTTATAAAACTGGTAGATCCATGTTGCTCTGCTGGTCGAGACCGTGACAAAATCAGTGCTTTTTCGCACAAATATATGAAATGTATATTTCAGCCTCACCTACAACTGGTCGCCACCTCGATCATGTCGTTTCCAAACTGAAGTGCAGTTTTTCATCCGCTCCTCTAGGCGGCGTCACCGAGTTTCAGGATCAGTCTGACAGCCTCTAGTGCTTGACAACATGACGCTTGTTACAGTGGCCACAACACGTGCAGACCGTTTCAACTACATAAACTGCAGATGACAGTATTTTAACTCAACGACACATATTTCAGCCCATAAACAAACAAATCCGACACAAGCTGCGATAAAATGTCACGCTGCAAAGATGTCACGCGAGCGACTCAACTGTCATGTAAGTAAACTACAGATAAAGTGATTCTCTCTTGCATTATCTTATTAAGACTTTAAGTCATGATTTTGTTCTCTTAAGTCATTATTTAACTTTTTAAGTAGTTATGTGTTGTTGCTTTCTTCTGATATTTCATAGCAGGGCTCATGTCAGTTTATTTAGATTCATAATTTGATAATTGAATGTTGCATTTATTGTGATTATAAAATGAACGAACATGAAGTAAAACGCAGTAAACCTTCATTTTGTTGTGGTCTTTAACGTTCAGTCTTGTTATTTGACAGTTATGAAGACTATGGAGGTTTATCACAGACTTTGTTTACATTTTGCTCTCTTGTTTCCTCTCACTGTCAGACATTTAGAATTATGAATGAATCGGTTGTTTTTGCATTGCCTTTATAATCTTTGAATGAATGATAATCATATAATGAAGTAGGAATCGTGTTTTTTTCTGTTATTGCAGTCTAACCTTAAGTGATAATCTATTACCTATAATCTATTGAATAACTACCTATGACCTGTCCTATGCTATTGCTATGAACTGGCACTGAGATTTGTCCTCTTATTTTTTTTTATTAATTGTTTATAGTGAATTAAACCTAATCATAACCTTAAAAGTGCCAAATAATGTAAAAAATGCATTGAACAAAAAAAAACTAACATCTGTTCCGTCTTTTTTGGTCAGCACTCAGACTGTCACTAATAGTGTTTGTTTCTATGCAATGTTCCTGTAGTTCTGTGGCCTGTAAGACAGTAACTTATTATGAACCAAAATATTATTATTGATTCAGCATATGTATTATATATTTTACACTGTACAGCTTTAGGACTTCAATTTATATAGTCAATTACAGTTAGCCTAACTATTATATAGACTAGTTATTCAGTATGTAGTAATGTTTGTGTTTATGTTTCCTCTACAGAGTACGGGATGTGTTTGGAGCGTCCAGTCATCAGAAGCAGAGCTCTGGGATGTGTGGACAGACGTGGACAGACGTTGACTGTAATGATGGACTTCTGTTGATGGACAGGTAATGTATGTGTGTGTTTTACTGTGCTAAACATGTAGGTTCCCATCATTTTCTTTTTGGAGGGTCACCCCTTTAAAAAGCAAATGATGGGAACCTAAATAGGTGGGGAAGGGACGGCGGTCCAAATTTTTTAGTCTGCTAATTTTTATTTTTTCATTGTATCAAGAAGCATAACCGCTGCTGGACACTGTGACGGGGTTCGGGGGGGGACCCGACTCATCCCCGCCCCTTCATACATACACCATTCACTCGTATCGCGGAGATCTGGCTGGGATCGAACCAGCAACCTCTGAACCCGTGAGGCAGCGCTCTTACCTGTGAGCCACAGATCTCTTGCTGAGACATGTGCTGGAACTTATATTTGACTTTTCACCTGGAGGAACCCTGGGATTTTACAATAAATCATGCCGAGGTGGGGATTGAACCCATGTCTCCAGTGCAACCTGTCAGCTGAGAACGAGTGTTTAGCCACTTGCACCACTGTGGCTTTCACACCAAGAGCTGGTGTTTTGGACACTTTGTTTGATATAACAACTATCGATAAAGATTTTAGTTAAATTGTGGGGACAGCAAACTGAGGTGGGACTTGAACCTTAACTTCAGCGCAACCTCACCGTCACAGAACGTGTGTTTAGCCACTTGCGCCACTGTGGCTTTCACACTGAGAGCTGGTGTTTTGGACACTTTGTTTGATATAACAACTATCGATAAAGATTTTAGTTAAATTGTGGGGACAGCAAACTGAGGTGGGACTTGAACCTTAACTTCAGCGCACCTTTACCATCACAGAACGTGTGTTTAACCACTTGCGCCACTGTGGCTTTCACACTGAGACCTGGTGTTTTGGGCACTTTGTTTGATATCACAACTGTCGATAACAATTTAATTTAAATTGCAGGGACAGCAAACTGAGGTGGGACTTGAACCTTAACTTCAGCGCACCTTTACCATCACAGAACGTGTGCTTAACCACTTTCACCACTGTGGCTTTCACACTGAGAACTGGTGTTTTGGGCACTTTGTTTGAAATAATCACAACAATTTAACATAAGCAAGAGTGGGATTAGAACTCATATCTCCTTGATTAAAGCCCAAAGCTTCATCAACTGAGCCACTGAGTCTGTTGAGTTGAAGGCTGTTATGGATGGGTTTTTATTGAGAGTTTTGTTTTATTCTGTAGAGTCAATAGTGTGGAAGAGAATTTATTGAAAGCTTGTAAATGATGAAAAATATTACCAACTGTGGGAATTGAACCCAGTCTTTCACGTATGATAGGCAAGCAATCGTCCACTGAGCCACATACTTTGTGAAATTTAATGTCACCAGTAATGAGATTTAAACTATAATCTCCATGATTGAAAGTCAAAGTTTTATCTCCTATGCCACTGAGTCAGGGGCGTTAAAGTGTGTTGTTTGATGGGTTTTATTGAGCTTTATTTTACATGGTAAAATTAGTGTGGGATTTGAACTAAGACAAAAAACGCCACAGACTGCATTTTACTGTTTTGTAGTGCAGTATTTGTTCCCCACTTTTTGGCAGGTTAAAGAAAATGAGTCATCTAATCTTTTCTATAAAATGATCTGTGTTTGTTTGTTTAAAAGAACATCTGATGTATATTACTTTAATTTATAGATCACAGATGAGAAAGCAATGGTTGATCCAATTGGGTCTACATTCTTAAAATAATTTAGCCACTACCTTCTCTACTACAGAATGTGCTCTTTGTTGTCAATATACTCTCACTGTTCTCTCATTGGAACCAAATATACTGATCTCCTTATGCAGATACAAATAATACTAGCATGTACTTAAAGCCAAACGTGTACTTAAAACTTATGCATAAAAAAGACAAATCATCCAATTCGATTCATTCATTTATTATTAGTTTCTTTGTTTCAGAAAGTGGTTAGGACAGTGCTGGTTATGACATCACAAATCATTCATTAGGCACAGTATTATTTACATTTCCAAGATTGTCCAAAAATAATTTTAATTAAAATTAAAGTCAATTTAATTTCATAAACAAATTTGGTGGAGTATTTAATGAAATGAAAGGTAATTCTTGCTGACACATTCAACTGCTGAAATGAAGTTGTTACATTTAATTTGATAACTTAAAATCTGCCACTGTCTGTCTCTGTAGATAAGTGGATAAATGCTTGGATCTGCAGCTTATTTCCAACTGTGGTCCAGGTGGCGCCACTTTCAGTTCAGAACATCCATCCATCCATTCCCTTACACTTACATCTCCTGTTGTTTCATGGAAGAAGACGACGTACAGGTTTGGAATGACATGATGTCGAATTTTCATTTTGGGTGAACTATGTCTGCTCAGTTGTGTGCATGTCTGAGGATTATACTGATGTAATTTAGAAATAAACAGTACCAGGATCAGGAATGTGAAAAAATAAAAGGATACATGGAGAGGAGAGGCCCGCACAGATAAATGAGGAGAGAATTCCACACATAGATCCCAAGTTCAGGGCGTAGTGGGAGAGAGACGTCTGTGGGGGATGTGCTGCCCTTCAAATAAAGATACACAGAGCCAAAGGGTCCCCTAGATGAAAATAAAACAAGGCATCTCAAAAGACTGGCATTCTATGCAGATTATAAGGATAACTAATCAGAGCATCCTGATACTCTGGGAGAGAGACTGACTGGTGGGAGATAGAGATTTCCCAGAGATGGAATCTGTAAAACTTTCACACAGAGAGACAAAGGGAATGGAAGTATTTCCATGGCAGGGTCTATGTGGCTTAAATCCAGAGCATAAAAGGTGCCAGCTGTGTCTGCGTGTGTGCGTGCATCCGTGTGTGTGTGTGACCTGAAGGCCATTTTATACCTACCAACAGTGCTTTAAAGTGGACTTCCTAACAATAGTCCAGGAGGTACTTGTGCATAAAATGGAAATGAAATGGCTATGGAAAAGCTAATGGTACTATATAAATAGCTGCTTACCTCAATCACTCCAACAATTCCTCTGTCATCCCTCCATCGCCCTCCCTTCCTCTCCATAATTTTGTCCCAAGGGGAACCAGGAAGCCACACCTGTCTACCTTTTCCATATTTCTGAAATATATGTTACAAATTATGCTGATACAAACAATTATTAGTTCATTACCATTTATGGATGCATTTCACCAAAAAAGCCCATATATATGTATAGAGAGAGAGAGATAGAGAGAGGCATATATATATATATATACACTCACCGGCCACTTTATTAGGTACCCCATGCTAGTAACGGGTTGGACCCCCTTTTGCCTTCAGAACTGCCTCAATTCTTCGTGGCATAGATTCAACAAGGTGCTGGAAGCATTCCTCAGGGAGTTTGGTCCATATTGACATGATGGCATCACACAGTTGCCGCAGATTTGTCGGCTGCACATCCATGATGCGAATCTCCCGTTCCACCACATCCCAAAGATGCTCTATTGGATTGAGATCTGGTGACTGTGGAGGCCATTTGAGTACAGCGAACTCATTGTCATGTTCAAGAAACCAGTCTGAGATGATTCCAGCTTTATGACATGGCGCATTATCCTGCTGAAAGTAGCCATCAGAAGTTGGGTACATTGTGGTCATAAAGGGATGGACATGGTCAGCAACAATACTCAGGTAGGCTGTGGCGTTGCAACGATGCTCAATTGGTACCAAGGGGCCCAAAGAGTGCCAAGAAAATATTC
Source organism: Semotilus atromaculatus (assembly GCA_031834385.1). NCBI lineage: Eukaryota > Metazoa > Chordata > Actinopteri > Cypriniformes > Leuciscidae > Semotilus > Semotilus atromaculatus. The sequence continues at coordinate 49,482,278 of JAULUF010000009.1, forward strand.
CCCACACCATGACACCACCACCACCACCACGAGCAGTTGGACAGGTGTACCTAATAAAGTGGCCGGTGAGTGTATATATATATAGAGAGAGAGAGGCATATTAGTATATACATGCAAATATTTCTTAAATATATACAAGCATGTGTATGTATATATAATATATAAAATAATTATACACAGTACACACACATTTATTATGTAAACACAAACTTTTATTTTGGATGCGATTAATCGTGATTAATCATTTGACAGCCCTAATATATATATATATATATATATATATATATATATATACACTCACCGGCCACTTTATTAGGTACACCTGTCCAACTGCTCGTTAACACTTAATTTCAAATTCTGACCCTACCATCCGAATGTCGCAGCAGAAATCGAGACTCATCAGACCAGGCAACGTTTTTCCAATCTTCTATTGTCCAATTTCGATGAGCTTGTGCAAATTGTAGCCTCAGTTTCCTGTTCTTAGCTGAAAGGAGTGGCACCCGGTGTGGTCTTCTGCTGCTGTAGCCCATCTGCCTCAAAGTTCGACGTACTCTGTGCGTTCAGAGATGCTCTTCTGCCCACCTTGGTTGTAACGGGTGGTTATTTGAGTCACTGTTGCCCTTCTATCAGCTCGAACCAGTCTGGCCATTCTCCTCTGACCTCTGGCATCAACAAGGCATTTCCGCCCACAGAACTGCCGCTCACTGGATGTTTTTTCTTTTTCGGACCATTCTCTGTAAACCCTAGAGATGGTTGTGCGTGAAAATCCCAGTAGATTAGCAGTTTCTGAAATACTCAGACCAGCCCTTCTGGCACCAACAATCATGCCACGTTCAAAGTCACTCAAATCACCTTTCTTCCCCATACTGATGCTCGGTTTGAACTGCAGGAGATTGTCTTGACCATGTCTACATGCCTAAATGCACTGAGTTGCCGCCATGTGATTGGCTGCTTAGAAATTAAGTGTTAACGAGCAGTTGGACAGGTGTACCTAATAAAGTGGCCGGTGAGTGTATATATATATATATATATATATATATATATATATATTAGGGCTGTCAAATGATTAATCACGATTAATCGCATCCAAAATAAAAGTTTGTGTTTACATAATAAATGTGTGTGTACTGTGTATAATTATTTTATATATTATATATACATACACATGCTTGTATATATTTAAGAAATATTTGCATGTATATACTAATATGCCTCTCTCTCTCTCTATATATAGGCTATACACTCACCGGCCACTTTATTAGGTACACCTGTCCAACTGCTCGTGGTGGTGGTGGTGGTGTCATGGTGTGGGGAATATTTTCTTGGCACTCTTTGGGCCCCTTGGTACCAATTGAGCATCGTTGCAACGCCACAGCCTACCTGAGTATTGTTGCTGACCATGTCCATCCCTTTATGACCACAATGTACCCAACTTCTGATGGCTACTTTCAGCAGGATAATGCGCCATGTCATAAAGCTGGAATCATCTCAGACTGGTTTCTTGAACATGACAATGAGTTCGCTGTACTCAAATGGCCTCCACAGTCACCAGATCTCAATCCAATAGAGCATCTTTGGGATGTGGTGGAACGGGAGATTCGCATCATGGATGTGCAGCCGACAAATCTGCGGCAACTGTGTGATGCCATCATGTCAATATGGACCAAACTCCCTGAGGAATGCTTCCAGCACCTTGTTGAATCTATGCCACGAAGAATTGAGGCAGTTCTGAAGGCAAAAGGGGGTCCAACCCGTTACTAGCATGGGGTACCTAATAAAGTGGCCGGTGAGTGTATATATATAATATTGTGAAATAATTTTAAAGTATTATTTATATATATAATATATTTTAAAATTATCATATAATCCTTCTGAAATCTTTCTAAAATCCTGGTTTGGTGCTCGAGAAACATTCATTCTTATCAGTGTTGAAAACAGTTGTGCTGCTTAAAAATTTTTTTGTGGAAGCTGGGATACTTTTCTTCAGGATTCTTTGATGTTCAAAAGAATATCATTAATGTGAAATATAAATCTTTTGCAACATTATAAATGTTTTTTACTGTAACTTTTAATCAATTTAATGCATCCTTGCTGAATAAAAGTATTAAATGACAATTTATACAACTTTACAGCTCAAAATAGATATTTTTCATAATGTAAGGACTTTAAAAATCCCACAGCCATTGTGTGATGTTCGTCGACTTAAAATAATTGAAATTAATTTCCTGTGGTGTCATCGATGTTGTGCCACAAATGATGCTGATTTGTATCATGCTAGTAGGAACATTCTTTGACGTCTGTGGAATGTGAATGATCGATCATGCTTCTGTCTTCTGTGAGTTCCTCTTTGACTGTGTGCATTACCTCAAAGCAGCAGACTGGAAGTGGCCTCTGGCAGGCCCACGCCCACACTTCCCATTTCCTCCTATAGAAACGCATGGATCACCCAACAACTGTTTCTGGGGAAGCTCCCGTTTGGCAGCTTCCTGTGCCACTCCCAATCTGTGAATAAACAGAGCGTTTCTGAGTCTGACTAATGGGCGTCTGAAGACCCCCAACCCTACAAAAAATATTTATCTGCTTCATCCTGCTCTTTCCTTCCTCCTGTGACTTTCTTTAGATATTATACACTTATGCTAAACACTCCTTTTGGGTCACAATGATCTCTTAAAGTCAGGGACAGGCTAATAATAACACAGACCAACTGCATCCTTCTTTTCAGGCATACCCGGACCAGGACAGGGACCCATCAAAAGTGACCCAACCCAACGAGGGAGCCACATTGTCATGAAGAGGTCTGGTGTAAATCTCCTGTCCTGGCTCCATCACCTCAGCATGAGGCTCTACAGTAGCATTCTGAGATAATCTACAGGCTCTGGGGTATCAGTCTAGAGGCAGATAGATGATCCTTCTACAGGTCAAAGGTCATATCTGAACACCTACACACCGATTGTTTACTTGGAAAAGTTGAGATTCTGTTCCACCACTGTTCTTGGTAAATGTCTTGAAATAGTCGCCTCATCTCATGATGCATCACAATAATGTCACTCTCTGCCAACACCATTAGTGAAATGGCAAAATCACATCAATTATCTTTTGTTAGTCGCATAATGCAAGATACATTTATATATAAATGTCCTCAAGGACATTTGTGTTAAATATTCAGGGTTTTTTAGTGTAGACTCAGAGCTGTGGAGGACTTGGAATGCCGCTTAAAAAAAATAAAATGAAGAATTATTTTTATAAATAAATGTTTCATTAAAAAATAAAAATGTAAATGAATATACCATTTGTTAAATTTATAATAGACATTTAAAACGTCTTATTTAATTATTTAAAAATATAGATTTAACTATGTAAAAATCATTAATTTGACATACAGTACAGATAAAGAAAAGTAATATGTGAATGCTTTATAAAAATGTGATATAAATTATATAAAAGTTATTGTTTTTTGATGGCACTCCTAGTCCTCCATACAAAGGGCATCATACACAATCAGTGGTTCTTTCTAAGGCATGTATCATTAATATTGCTCATATTAAGGATTTCAACTAATCAACTTATGACTTTTGCTGGGCAGATGATAAAGGTGAAAACCCCTTATAGACTTGAAGGAGGCATATCTATGGACTAGAATATCACAGAGACTTGGAGGTGGGCTCTTTTCGATTGGACCAATTGGAAAACACCCAGCAGCAACTTTTAAAGAGCAAACATCTTTCTTCAGAATATCAAAAAATATAGTTTCACTAGTTAAACTGTCTAATGCTCCTCTAAACTATGTATAACCAAGATATCTTTTTTTACGGTTCCACAATAATCAAAAAGTTTGATTTGAAACTAGTAGACCTGGTGGACCTAAAAACATTTCTTTACGCACTATAAGACTTGCAGTAGAGACCACTGATCTGACTGCCTGTCTGTTTGAAACGAGGAGGTTTTAAACATGTCGAACAAAAACAAGTGCTTTGGAGTGGAAAAAGAGGTATAAATAAACAAAGGATTTGTGGAGAGTGGCACTGTCAGCAGGAGATGAGAAGAATAAACTAGATCATACCATTGGAGGAGTTACTCGTTCAAACGCATTCTCACACACAAGCTGCTTTTTTTCCTCCCGGGGATTGACTCCGGTTGGTACCAGGCTTCTGATAAGGAGGTGCAGAGTGTCCTGTGTCATGTCAACTCCTAAATCACACACTTTCAATGGTATTCTCTCTCTCACACACACACACACACACACACACACACACACACATGTATTTATCTTACCGTAAAAGAGAGTACACATCAAGATTATGCAAATATTATTTTGATCATTCAGAGACATCATGCAGAACGTCTTAGATCTCAACCCTGTTTTGAATCTGATACATTCTTGTGTCATGCTGCCTGTACTCCTCTGGCCTTTTAAACGTTGATTTTTAATGTACACACAGATACACGTTGACCACCTGTGCCTCTGAGAGTGTGTTCAGTCTGTCAATTTATCTTTGTAGCATATATCTATACTTACTGACAAACCACAAATCATCCCTCCTGGAAAACTCTGCTAAAGACTTTCCTATGTGGGAGTATGACATGCTGTTTGATGAAGTCTTGAAGATAAAAAAGTTAAATGTTTGGTGATTTAATTTAGTAAGCAATAAATAAATGAAATAAAAATTTCTCCCTGTTCCATGGTTCACATTGGTACTGCACCTGTTAAATTTTCTAAAATTGTCTCCATGATTTTCTGAGCCTAGACAAATAATTTATTATTTAATAAAATAACTCGACCCTTTTAAATAAAATTACTCAGCCTCACGCTCTGATACCTGTTATTTTGAGAGATGTCTTCATTTCAAGGGACAAGAGGGTGGGTAAATGATGACACAATTATAATTCAATTTAAAATGAATTTAACTATTCCTTTAAAAACAAAAATGTCACATCACAAAGCATGTAATAGGCAATAATTTCAGAAAACTAGAATGTGGAATGTGAATGCTTTACATCTGCAGTGCACAGTACTCACTTTCCACATAGCTGAAGAACACATGCTATAAATCTAAAGATAAATTCCAATAATAAAAAAAAAAGCTTTAGAAACCATATTCATCATGGGGAGGCTTCACCCTGCCTTGTCAGTGCTTGGCACGCTGTCTCAGCGCAGCGCATCTAAGGAGGGAGAGTGAATGAGCGCCCGCATTCTTGGAATGCTCTTAGCATTGTGGCTCTTTAATGAGGCAGGGTGAGCGCGCGCTCTCCCTGAGAAAAACCTCTCGCTAACGATGGATGGGAGGCGTGAAGCCAGACGTGAGAGCACCAACCTCTAGCCTTGCGACCCCCGAGCTGTTTAGCATACGCTCCGTCACTCGCCGCTCTGCAAAGTGTGTCAGAAGGGCTCCCTCGAAAATCTAGCTCAACTAAGTTCTCTAGTTCTACGAATGCTTTACATTACAAGATAGAGCTGGATGTGTGTGAGTGGAGTATTCATATTCTCTTGTCCTGTGAGGTTAACCTTTTCCAACCCAAATTATCTGAAATTGAACTGAACTATTAACATTGGATGGTAAAATCACTGGAAAACTGTACCTACCATAGTAGTGAAAACGTATCCGTTTCATGGGCCGTCCCTTCACCATAGTATGTCTATAGGGCAACTTTGGGCAGTTCTTGCTGCCAGTTCTTGCCCCCCCCCCCCCCCCCCCCACCCACCCCCACTTTTACCCCATTGTGAGGTATGTTCTTACAGAGCCTGCCAACCCCTTCAAATGTGGCAACCCACGTTTTTTTTTCCGAAATCCTCGCTCGCAGCATTGACCCGTCAACGTTTGTCGCAAATCAAAATCTATGCCAAAAAAATGTATAACAATAAAAAATTAAAGCTGCAAGCAGCGATGAAAGGGCCCTCGCACCCGTGCCATCCCCACCCAGTGGCTTTAGGAAGACAGAGCACGGTGGGCAGTATGTAATGATAATAAATACAGGAGGACTATGTCAAAGTATTTGTATTTGCCACACTTCCTGCTACCAGCAGGTGGTGCTATTACAATAATCTAATATGAGCATGGTCATGTGTTCAGGACAGGACTCTTATCAAACATGTGAAGTTTGGGGCAGATCGGACATTGTATGGCTGAGTTACTGCAGGCTGTCTGTGGTTGTAACAAAAAATACAAACACAAAAGTATTTGTATTTGCCACATTTCCTGCTACCAGCAGGTGGCGCTATTACAATAATCTAATATGAGCATGGTCATGTGTTCAGGACAGGACTCTTATCAAACATGTGAAGTTTTGGGCAGATCGGACATTGTATGGCTGAGTTACTGCAGACTGTCTGTGGTTGTAACACAAAAAATACAAACACAAAAGTATTTGTATTTGCCACATTTCCTGCTACCAGCAGGTGGCGCTATTACAATAATCTAATTTGAGCATGGTCATGTGTTCAGGACAGGACTCTTATCAAACATGTGAAGTTTGGGGCAGATTGGACATTGTATGGCTGAGTTACTGCAGACTGTCTGTGGTTGTAACACAAAAAATACAAACACAAAAGTATTTGTATTTGCCACATTTCCTGCTACCAGCAGGTGGCGCTATTACAATAATCTAATTTGAGCATGGTCATGTGTTCAGGACAGGACTCTTATCAAACATGTGAAGTCTGGGGCAGATCGGACATTGTATGGCTGAGTTACTGCAGGCTGTCTGTGGTTGCCTAGCAACACCGGAACTGCATTCAACATTTACACAGAAGTTATCTGATTATGCATATTTCACCCAGAGGCTGAAATTGGATTTGCACATCTACATTTTTGTCAGGCCGCCGAGGTCACATCCTTCGACGAAAACTCTAGATCTTCGCAATTTAATGTCGCAAAGGCCTTAAGATTAGACTGACAAAATATGATGTGGAACTGATTAAATCTCTAGGAGGAGTTCGTTGAAATACAACATCAGGAAATTACGAAAAATGCACAAAATCTAGGAGGAAGTTCAAAATAGCTCACTTCCTGTTGTGTTTAGGGCTACGCTCCAAGAGACTTTTTTGTAGGTATTGGGTCATTACATGTATGTACCAAATTTCATACCTGTACGTGAAACGTAGAGCCGGGGCAAAATGTGGGGGCAATAATTTACAGAATTTGCCCCACCCAATTTTGAAAACCACATCACACGTAAATTTTCACCACTTCTGAAGCGTGTGCAAAGTTTCATGAGTTTTCGAGCATGTTTAGGCCCTCTAAAAAGCGATTCTTATTAGAGAAGAATAATAATAAACGGAGCAAAAACAATAGGGTCCTCTCACCATCGGTGCTCGGGCCCTAATAAAAAACATCTGGACTTCCAGGGCAATACCAATATAAGCACCTCATTCCTTTGCTCAGCTGCTGGCATTACGACACAATTGTGAGAATCATGGAGCATTTACACCTGATAACACACCCACGTCTCACATCTCAGCTTACCCGTAAAATAAAGAACAGAAGTGTGTGATCAATTTAAAACAATTTGCTTCTCCACATAACAATGGATTCAGTCTCCAAAAGTTTCGTGCTTAAAGCGTTAAGAGCAAACAGCCTATCTTGGCATCTATTATAGGACAGAAAGAGACGCCCAGGAAGTATGACCAACACCCAAATGTTTATCTCCCTTTGTACAGCACCCAAAACATTTCCCCTCTATCATTCATAACAATCACACATGGCATGACCAGAGCTCTGTCACCGCTCTGATCTAACGTTTCCTATTGACTGCTTGTAACAGAGGGGCTTCTCTGGGGCCACAATGAGTTAATGCTATATTTAATGGAGCATAAGTAGATGCCCATGAGTGGAGGTCACAAAAGGTCACAGTTCATGAAACTAAAATTGAATGGGGGTATTGTCTTTTATGGCACTTAAAAGTAAACATGAATTTCCCAGCTTTTGAAGTCTGGTTGTCATGGTTTTTGGCTTGGTGACTGTGGTGTGTGCTGGCAGCGTCAGATCTGGCCTTCACAGCAAACGCCACAGCAGCTGCGCTTACACATAGCTTTCTCAGACAAATTAACCCATTCGTTGACGTTGATGAACTTCACCAAATACTGCACCTGTTAACATGCAAGGCAAATTCCTTAAACTAATGGGGAAAAAAAATACAAATTACAAAGTCTGTAACTGAAAAGCAACACATTAAAATTATGCATATTGTGACTCCCTGGTTATGGTCTTAAATTCTTAAAATAAATTAAATTAAAATATTACATAAAAAATGTAATTAATGGTACTTATTATACATATCAGTAATACATTAGTAATATAATATGCAAAATACAATTGATTGAAATATATATTTATAAGGTTATAATCTATTTATTAATCTAATTCTTGTGTCTAGCCCATGCACAAAATATTGTATTATATTATTAACAAATTATATAATTAATAGTAATATTATTAGTAGTTATATTAGCAATATACAATTATATATTAGCAATATACAATTATATATATATATGTATATATATATATATATAGAGAGAGAGGCGGGGGGGGGGGGGGGGGGGGGGGGTATATTTTACTTCAATGGGCTCACTATTTCTGCCTTATTACAATTATTGTTATCTAAGTGTGTGATTTGCGTGTATTTCTGAAATATATAACTTGACACAGTCACCTCTAATTACAGATCACTCTAAATTGTATTATACATGCATTTTCTGTAAAGCTACATGCTTTGAAACGATATGAACTGTGAAAAGCTCTATACAAATAAATGTGAATTGAATATATATTATGTGCCACACCCTTAAATGTTTAAAAACAGCAATATGTAAAAACTTTAATAAATGTAAAGATATCAGCACTTAAAAGAGTGGCATGTTTGATCGCAGACATTACTAGAGTGTACAGTTATTCATGGATTAGTCTTGTGCCTGAGTCCAACCCAGCCCTCTCTATTGAGTCCCCCCGCATGAGCTGATACATCTCATACAGATCCTCTGTGCACGCGTGACAGCAGCAGCGCGAGCACAGCACAGCACGTCACTCCAGACGACCTCTACATCACAATCCGCGCAGCCAAGGAAACCCACCAAAACTTTACCCCCCAAATCCCCGGACCCTCAGGGTGGGGTAGAGCCGCAGAGAAGCAGTAGTGCAAACAAAAGCACTCCTCTTGGCTTTAAGGTAGAAAAAATACCAGCTGCAAAAAAAGTTCAGATACAAAGTCAAGACGACAAGCGGAACCGATCGGGGTCTCCACATTTATGTGCAAAACTTTTTCTGAAGTCAGTGAACGCGGAGCGGCGAGCATCAGTAATCTGACGGACTGAAAATGGCAATCACATGGACAATCATTGTATTAGGTGAGTTTACGTTCATTAAAATTAAGGATGGTGTTTGAATATTAATTAACAAAACATTAGGCTTCTCATAGCCTATAAATAGCCTAATAATTTGCCAAATTAATATAACGCGATATATAGGCTAGGCTCGCTCATTAACGGTTGATTATTCAAACACCTCTTTTGAATAGAAACTTCGTTGTTTTAGAAATTAAATGTTTTAAATTCAGTCAATGTTCTAATTCCCAATAAGGTTACAGTGACTTAAACGTATTCAGTTTCTATTAGCAGCAATATGGAATCCGACTTTAACATTTAGTTCACACTATTTTTCATTAATGAGCCAAAAAGTGTCAGAAACTTGTATTAGGGAAAAAATGGCCCCTTTACCATTTTTAATTTCTTAAGGAATTATTGTTTTTCAAACTATATTTAAAAAACAACAACATTTATGGTACACTTTCTGACATACTCATCTAAATTAACAAAAGAAAAACCTGTTATATTGGAATTCTCATAAACATTTAAATTTGAATGTGCATCAGCTGCTAATCTGATAAGATGTATGTTTATGACTTAAAGACAATGATCAAAAAATAACATTTTGCTGACAGCGATGGCTGCTAATCTAAAGGGACCTGACCACATGTGTAGGGGGAGATTTGTTGGTATAAAATTCTGCAAAGAGCTCTGGGAATTGCAGCATCTGTGCCACTCAACATTTCTGTCAGCTGCTTTGCTGAAATGACAAACAGTGACACAGTTACAGATGAAGTGCGTCTCAGACTCAGGGAGGAGACTGTTATTCTTTAATTATCAGTGTGGTGCACCTGCCCGTCCACATCAGGCTGACAGTCTATAAAAGAAGGTCATGTTTTGTTTAGCTGACCTAAAAGCATCATAAGCATTTCTGACTATACTCTGTCTCGGTCAGCCTTTTCCGAGAGGTCTAATTAATTGTTTGAAATTGCATTCTTGCAAGGCTTAGAGTATAGTGCAAGAAGTGAGGATGTTGTAATCTCCGCTTTCTAATGTTCATAAAGGTTTAAGCCTTTAGGCTATTGATGTTTTTTTTTTTATGATTAACCTGGGTTTTGAGGGCTTCCTTGTGTTGTGCAAGGTTTCCTCCATCCTCTACTGTTAAAAAAAAAAAACTTTAACATTTAAATCAGCCAAACAAAACTGATTGCAACAAAGTATCTTTTGGCAATGCTTTGGTGTGGATGGGTCCTGGCCGGATGTCTTACACAAGGCTTGGGAAAGTGCAGAACAATGGGTAGGAAAATGTTCTGTCAACATACCAGTTCCCAGGGAAGGTGTGTCATTTATTTCCTCTCTCCTCTGTTCACATCTTTCATGATCTCTCTCTCTCTCTTACTGTATCTCTAAGCTGATCCAACTTTTTCAGATAAACAGTGTCTGAGATTATTCAAAGAATGAAAGACTGATTTCTATGAAGCATGAGACGAGGATGCTTTTTTTACATGCTTTGCACAATGCTTTTTAAAGACCCCACGAAAGCCTGTGTTTTCCTGTGTTGATGCATTTACTGAAACAGGAAGTTTGGGTGGGGCATAGTCCCTTTTTAAATAGCCAATAGCCATTCGTTTGCATTACAACCATGAACTAAAAAAAAAAACACAGGTGAATAAAACTGAAATTGATTTTTTTTATTTTTTTAATACACTATCGTTCAAAGGTTTGGGGTCAGTAAGATTTTTTTTGTTTTTGTCTCTTATGTTAACTGTGTTACAAATATTTATATTATCACCGAAGTACTGGAATAAAAGTTATAGTTCAGATATAAACAACTACGGTAGCGATCAAAATTGAGCAAATCACCTTCAGAAAGTAACATGGCGCTTAAAATTACGACTATCAATTATATTGTTATACTGTACACAGTATAGGTGGCAACAAATGACTGTTAAAAAAAATTATTGGTCATTGAATCATTCATTCAAGGGATTGTTTTTAATAATTCAATAGAAAATTTTACATTGTTTAAATACATTTTTAGCTAACTGATTTTGTATATGTACATTTCTGAAATACATAACTTAGTTACCTCTTATAACAGATCACTCTAAATTGTAATGTGGACTCGTGCATTTTCTGTAAAGCTGCTTTGGGACGACGTGTAGCCTATTGTGATAAGCGCTATACAAATGAATTTGAATTAATTTGAAAGGAGATAAAAAAAAAGAAACGCTGATTCCATCCAGTAATGAAACAAGTGAAGTCTGTATGAGTGAATCATTCATTCAAACTGATTTTTTTTTTTCATTCAGATTATTTAAACATTTGAAATAGATTGCAGCAATTAACATTTGTCAGAACCTCGAGTAAATTACATGTTAGTTGTCTGTTCAGAATCGTGGGGAATCGTGATCTCTGTTTTAAACAAAAAAAATTGTGCTTCTAAATGTATCCAGAATAGTCCAGCTTTACCATGAGTGCAAGATGAGTCACAAGTTTACCCAAAATATATAGTATAAAGTGTATATTTATCAGCTAAATCTTTATTTTGACAGACTAGCATATAAATGGCCTCAAACTATTAGTAACTATTCATTGACTAAAAGCCACAAAACTCATGATTTCATGGGTTCATAGTATGGCACCAAGAAGTAGTGTAACTCCCTGCTTAAGGTGGGAGTGTCGGAATGCTTTATAAGGGAACTGTGTAAGGTTAAGAGAGAGTGAGAGATACGCTTGTGTATCTTGAGATTGCAAAGATGGCCCCCCTCTGTCATTCTCCCCCTCCTCTTCTGATCTCCTTATTATGTATAACGTCTGCAACTGGCACCGCCACAGTCTTCAACTCCCTTCTCTAATCCAACCTCTAACCCGGCCTCCCCTCTCCACCCACAAATCCTTCATTTCATCACACGAATACTTATAGCAGCTAGTATTTCTTAGCAAAAAAAAAAACAAAAAAAAGACTCCGACAGATGAGCTCATATTTCACCTCATCATTATTGAGTGTTTGCAATTATTCAAAATCCCTTTATCCTTAAATGTGGGGGGAGGATGTGGCACTTCAGCTTTGATACCTCACACTTCGAGTATGCAGTCCTCAAAAAGCTTGATACAGTTCTATTAGTACGCCATAATGACGTCTGATAGTGTGTGTCATGAGGAATGCGTTTGAGTCAGGCACACAAATGTCCGCTGACCTTGTTCGGCCTCTGTCCAGCTCTCTCAGACTCCTTCTTTTTCTTCTGTCTGTCTTTCATTCATTGTGCACATTTTTATATTCACAGTCCCTCTCCTCACCTCAATAGAGGGGGTTAGTTGCCCCCCAAATCTTACCCCTCCCCCTCCTACTGGGCCTGTTCAATTACCTCTGAATAGGACACTATCATGGGGGAGAGGGGGCTTGGGGCCCAAGAAGGTCTTGCATAGATTCTTTTTCTTGTGTGTGTGTGGGTGGGGGGGGGTATGGGGGGGGGGACCTAGTATTCAGATCAATTAGTACAATACAATATAATACAACTCTATTAATCCCCAAGAGGCAATTTAGGAACAGTTTACAGCTTTATTAATCTCCTTAAAATATAACTTGGCCCTTCAAATTAAAGATTTTGATAATATTTTTACTTTCAGACAAAGAAATCGGGATAAACTCAGTCAATACAAACTTATCGGATTGGTTTTCACAAACCTTTAGCTGACTGTTAAACTACTGCACTAGCAGTCAAAAGAATATTTAAATTTTTTATGTTTTTGAAAGACATCCAGGCTGCATTTATTTGATCAAAAATACAGTAAAAGTTGTATTATTGTGATTATTATTGTATTAACATATCTGTCAATATAATGTTCTGTTAAATTTTTTCCTGTGATGGCAAAGTTGAATTTTCAGCAGTCACATGATCCTTCAGAAATCATTCTAATTTGCTAATCAACGCTGAAACAGATTTTGCTACTTAATATTTTTGTGGAAAAGTGATACATTACCGTTTAAAAGTTTGGGATGATTTAAGGATGATTTAAAATGCTGTTCTTTTGAACATTCTATTCAAAATATTAATAGCAAAAATATGAAGCAAAAGAAACAGTCAATATTTTCAATATTGATAATAATAATAATAAGAAGAAGAAGAACCATTACTAATAATAATAACCAAATCAGCATATTAGAATAATTTCAGAAGGATCATGTGACACTAAAGACTGGAATAATGATGCTGAAAATTCAGCTTTATCATCACAGGAATAAATTAAAATATATTAAAACAGAAAACAGTTGAAATTGAAATTACTTTTTTTACTGTATTTTTGATCAGCCATGATAAGCAAGAGATCCCAGTGTTTAAGATGAGTGTGTTGACTCCTGTTATCTGGTACCTCCAGAATCCCAGTGAGAGTTTGGGAGTCTGTAGGACACACATGAAATGTCTGCATCTTGTCTAAACAGTCTCTACATTGATAGTGTTAGGACCGGCAGCCCTGTCAGTGGGTAATATACAGACCGCAACTGACAGCAGGGTCAACGAGGGTCAATCCTAACGATGGAACTATTGGAAACCTCGGGGTGATGAAGGATAAGAGTAAAAACACCAACCTCAAACTTTCAAATAAATGCATTCAAAGAGTTTCATGGTAATCAATTGGGTACTTAAAAACAAGAATGGAGTGCAGAGAAAGGGCTTAGTTCAACAGTTAGGTCTGGAGCTGTGATAGGCAGCCATGCTGATTAGAAGTGGCCATATTTTTGGATACGCAAGGCTGTGATAAGATGGTGATTAGACAGAGGGCTAAATGAAAGACAACACTGGTTCACCAACCAAAATAAATAGCCTCTCATCACTACCCCCCATCCCGACAGCAACCCCGTTTCTACAACAACCATTACTGATTGTCCTGACATCCCGTTAGGTCAAGATTCACAAGATCTTCATCCTGGGTGGCCACTGAACAGTTCTGGTAAAAACCAACACTGGAAATTAATAGTGTTAAATGTAGGAGTTTAAGTCACATGGTGTCTGGACTCTGGAATCAGCCAATGATGTTTTGACAGAGATATCTGCTTACTGTCATGAATAATGACTCACATTATTTTAAGTTACACAACACATTACATATTTATTTATTTATTCATTTAAGACAGTTGTAGCTCAAATAATAAGCTTGAGTAATATATAATCATTTAATTATCTGTCTGTCTGTCTGTCTGTCTGTGTGTGTGTGTGTGTGTGTGTGTGTGTGTGTGTGTGTGTGTGGTAATAAACACTGGATCAAGTGAGGTAGAAGTCTGTTGAATAGCAAATATGAACTTGAGAGCTGCAAGTTAAGGAAAAACTATTGTATTAAGTCTCAAGAGACTATAACAAATTTGGACACCATTGTTTTGGTATCTGTGGTCCCGCCCATAAGAGTAGGTGTGTTACTTCCTAAGTTATTGTATGGAGTGTCCTGTCAAGCTCACTACAACAGAGGTAAAGTCCCATAACAATTGGACATCAAGACATAATATTAACAATATGAGGTGCATAAATAAAAACAAGAAAACTTAAAATCACAGCTTGATGGTATTCATTTAAACTTAGTAATGAAAATTTACTGTTTTTCAATGGCTGTCTGATACGGAAGGAAGGAAGAAAATTGCATGCAATCAAAATACAAGATGGTCTGTTTAAATGATATGTTAATATAATTATATATATTTTATTTTTTATTATTATTATATTTAATATGTACAATTCTATTTTAAGCATACAATTAAACCACTGCCAACAAAATGTCACTGATGATGTGATAATACAGGAATTAAAGGCAAAACTACATCCACATACAAAAAGTATCCAGATGAGGGATACAGATGAGGTATCCAGACTGTTTAAATAACTAATCTCAGCTCTTGATTCCTGGTTTAGAGTTTATTTACAAACAGCAAAAATACTCCATAAAAAATATAACTAAATTCAATTGTTACTTTTGTCAATTGATAGAACACTAATAGTTCTGTTTAAATCATTGTTCCAGTGTGCATTTACTCATCAGCAATGAAGCTACTTTGAAAAACTTTGCTTTTCTATTTCAACATGCGAAAACATGCTGCTGCTGTGTATAGAACCAATAAGAAATGCTGAGTTTGCAGAGCTGTATATTCCAACACTTCTAATAGTATTTTTTTTTTTTGTTCCTCATAGGTGCCCTTCTGCATGACATGCAATGCACCTCCAATGCTACGGATTCCACTCTGACCACTAATACCATTCCATCCACCGCTTCAACCTCACAGAATTCTCCTTCACTCACCTCATCAAACCCCATTACACCCGCCACATCGGACTCACCTACAAACACCCCACTGACATCCATTATACCCGCCACAACGGACCGCACTACAACCGCCGCATCGGACCGCACTACATCCAACGCACCGGACCCCGCTACACCCGCCTCAATGAAACCCACTACACCAGCCGCATCGAACCCTACTACATCCACCCCAGGGAACCCCACTATAATCACCTTATCAAACCCTACTACAACCATCTTACCGAGCCCCTCTGCACCCCCCTCACTGAACCCCACCTCACTGATCCCTAGTGAAAACATTTCACTGCATTCCACCCCACCCACGACAATAGGTCACACTGACAGATCTTTAACATCTTTGACTACTAATAAGCCGACCCAGCAACAAATAACGTATGATTTACCCCAACAAGTCACAACCCAAATAACAACAATTCAACCCACCAGAACCAACACAAAAGCTACTTCTGAAGAATCCAACCACAGTTCTCAAAACACACCATCTCTCAGCCAAGATACCACCAGCTCAAATAAACCTGCAACCACTAACCATAAAGAAAGTGGAACTACCCCTGTCAACCAGGCAGACCCATCCACTGTCACCATAAACCGTGAGTCACATTAATCACAATAGTACAGCCTTTATGACTGCACAACTTAAACAGCGCTTAAATATTTATAAATGGTAATTCTGTGGTTTACTTACCCTCTTGTCCTTTCATACTCGTATGGCTTTCTTTCTTCCATGGAACACAAAAGCAGCACTTTTGAAGAATGTTCTTGCTGTTCTTTTTGCTCTTGGTCTCTTTATGCTCCTGTTGTATTGGAAAGAGCATTGAGTCATCTATAATTAAGTAATTAAATGTCCAATATGTGCTAGAAATAGCAGACATGCATAAAGATTTGTGCTTCGCAGTCTACGGGAAAGGGAAACGTTCTATACATGGAATGTCAATGCACAATCTATGGCCTCTCTAACTTTTCTTCATCACACTTAGATAATCTGTTTCAAAACCAATAGTTTGACGTTATCATGCTGCTTGGCTAATAATCTGATAACCATAAAAACACAACACAGCAATGTTAGGTAAAATAGCCCACTTCAAATATAAACAAATTTGGTTTTAATTATTTACAGTTGTAATCAAAATTATTATACATCCATTGCAAATCAGGTTTATAGGCAAAATTAAGACTTTCAGCCTTTTTGCAATGAACAAATCAAACAAAAGTAATTGAAATAGCCCAATAATATTCCTGAACTGGAGGCCATTGATTTATGAGGAACGGGCTAAGATTCCTCAGAAACGCTGTCAGAAGCTGCTGTCTGGTCATACATCTCATTTACAGTAGGTCATTTCTGCAAAAGGGGTACTAAAAAAGCTTGCCATGAAGGGGTTGAATAATTTTGAGACATTAAAAGTTGCATTTTCAGTTGAATTTAAAGAAACCACTTGAAACTGTTGTGTTGAGATATTTCAATTATTTTTGTTTGATCTGTTCATTGCAAACAGCTTAAAGTGTACATTTTGCCAATAAAACTGATTTGCAATGAGGGCTGAATCATTTTGATTACAACTGTAGTTATTCTCAGAGTAATTTTCAGAAGCAGTGTGTTACAAAGTTACAAAACGTACAAGATTTTCAATTGTGATGTGAGCGCTATTCTTTTATGGTCATTTATGGCACTTTTTTTTAGCTTGACAGTTCTTGGTCACCATATGCTTCTGTTGAATGGGAAAGAGCACTGAATCTTCAAAACATATTCTGCTGTGTTCCACAAAAAAAAGTTGACACGAGGGCGAGTAAATGATGACAGAATGTAGATTTAGTTTGGACTAATAAAAATCATTTGCTGTTCATGTCCACACCACAGCAGCACCAGACTCTACATCCACTGTTTCTCAAAGTATTCAGATGACGGAAGCACAAGCAACTTCTGCTCCGATGGCATCAGTTGATCCTGCGACTAGCACCTCAACTCCCGGAAATGTCACTTATGTAAAATACTAACATTTATGGTTTGGGTTTCTTGTATATTGTTTACATTCTTGACCCTGATATTGCACATGATCATGTTCTTTATTTTCTCTTCTGCAGCTTGTCTTTGATCTGAGCAGCAGCAGTCAGGTGAGAGCACATTTCCATACTAAAATTCCCTAACAATTCAATTATCAAGACCCTCAATGGAAAAAAACCACAAGGGAGCTGTTTGACCTGTAAACTCTGAACGTTTAAAAACATTGTTAAATCATGGTAAAATCAATTACAGAACAATATATGAAATGGAGCCAGAGAACATTTCTTGGTCAAGAGCATTATGTGAATTGACTGACTACCCTTCAAAAAATCATCCTAGATTCTCCTTAAAACCGTGCATGATATAATTGTTTTGTTTGCACAGGGGAATATCATTCTTGACACCTGTAAGATGCTGGGTCAGAAGATGAGAGGAAATTGCTCGGTCAACTTGGAAATTCAAGGCAATCAATTAATTGCAACAGTAATAATAAACGGTGAGGGGAATGTTACGGTTTCCAAACATATTAGAGCCTCATCTGAAGGAGCTTGCCATATTATGACATAAATACATCAAATTTCATTATAGTAATTCCCTTCCTTTTCCATTTACAGCCGACCAAATGATACAGAGAGAAAGCTACAAACCTCCAGAAAAGGTCAGGCGATTAACAGACAACAATACTGTGACTCTCTCAGGAAGTTTGTTTATTCTCAAACACACCTTTTCTTGGCAGAAAGAACCGGTTAGCGAGGAGACAATACCAGACACGTTGATTGCCATCTTGGCCTCGAGTGGCGCTTTGGTGCTCATTTTGTGCTGCTTTGCTGGGTACTGCACTTATCATCGCAGATCCTACAGGAAGAACCAGGTAATACTCAATTCCAAACACAAAAATGAGTCAGACGTACTTGCGTTGTTTGGGTCAGCCTCTAGTTTCAATAAATACAGCTAATGGCCTTTTTGCACTACTTGAGCTCTGAACTCTGCAACAATGTTCTGAATGATTCGAGTCCTTTAAATGTCAAAGGTTAAAGTTACGCCCTGAATCCCAAAGTGTTACGCTGTTTAACATCCCAACATATACTTTTACCTGGATAGCAACACCTGACGGAAGAGATGCAAACAGTGGAGAACGGTTATCATGATAATCCCACACTGGAGGTGATGGAGATACAGCCGGAGATGCAAGAGAAGAAAATGGTATTGAACGGGGAGTTCAACGACAGCTGGATCGTCCCCATAGACAACCTGCTGAAAGAGGACATACCTGATGAAGAAGACACACACTTGTAATGGCACCGGACGAAACCTGCTGCTCTCTTAATGGGGTGTTAAAGTGTGACCAGACAGAATGTAGGAAAAGCAGAGATTGATGTCAAGACTATCAAACAACAATGGTTTCATTTGGTTCCTGGATGTACATGCTGTAATGAAGTAGTTAGATGTCAAGTACACGCTAGAAATAGCAGAAAACCTTTTGTGTGTCGCTGTGTATGGGAAAGGGAAATGTCTGAGTTGTGTATATGGACTGGCAATGTGCCTTAACTTTTCTTTATCACTCTTATCACTCACTTTTAAAACCAATAGTTTGATGTTCGCATGTTGCTTAGCTAACTATCTAGCCCATTTCAAATTTAAAACAGATTCGGTTCAATAATTTTCAGTAATTCATTAAAAAATATTTTTAAATAATTTATATTTTATGTGATTAAGCTCACCATCTTTTTTCCCCCCACTGCAGTGCATTCTGGGACCGCCATAGAATTTGTTCAAAATGTGGCAATTTATTTCATTGCCTTCGCATGATGCCTTAAAATGCCACCAAGCACTGTCTAGTTTAAGTTTCATGTGCAAATTGCTCTCAGATTTTTTGTCTGAAGTGATATATTCAGGATTCACAGCGTCTCTGATCAGTAATGTCCATGAATTTTCCAATAATGTGATTTTACTCACAAAGTATCTTTACATTACTTTTTGGAAATCACATTAATTCAGTACCGTGGAAACCCTGTATTAATTCTTGAGAGGAATGTAATTGTTACGCTTGTATATAATGCTTATTTTTTATGCTTCTTCCTTTGTTTGTTTTCTGTTTAGGAAAGATTAACACTCATAGGCACCAAATTACACTGTGACCAATGGATAATTCATCCTGGTAAATTAGACTATGGTTCAAGATAACTTTTGCATTATCTTCCCTCTGTTCTACCCGTGTCTCTGTGTTGGTAATTGTTCTAGTATGAAGGTTTATGGTCTTGTTAACTTGAAACATATGACACTAAATCCAACACAACTCACTCAAGTTTATATACAACTATTTAAATATTCATATGCCACTGTCTTTAATTAGAATTTTCAGTTTAGTAGATTGATCACCCTTTTGTTTGGGGAGGTTTTATTTAATTGTTTTGATGTTGATTTCACCAAAACATTTTTTTGTTTTTTTTTTGCATGCACTACACAAATTTTCATTATAAAGGATTCACTGCTGCCTCGGTTTACTTCCGTATCTACTTCCACCAAAGTATTAAGTTTGAATTTATAGCTGTATTCTGTATTTGAAGTCAGTTTGCTACTGTGTGCAAACGACAGGGGTCTGATACACTGGAAGCCGCCTCTCTGTCAGTACGACAGGGACGGCCATGATTTTTTTTTAAATAAATGAATAAATTGTGATTTTTTTTTTTTTTTAAAGAAAGTGTGTTTTCTTGCAAAGTGCAATAGGGCAGATGATACATGTTGATGAACAATAAAAAAAATTATATACACTACTGTTCAAAAGTTTGGGGTAAGTAAGATCTTTTTTTTTTTCACGTTTTTGAAAAATCTCTTATGTTCACCAATGGTTCATTTAATTTATTTAAACAAAAATACAGTAAAAACAGCAATATTGTGAAATATTATTACAATTCAAAATAACTTATCTATTGTAATTTATTCCTGTGCAGTCAAAGCTGAATTTTCAGCATCATTACTCCACCAGTCTTCAGTGTCACATGATCCTTCAGAAATCATTCTAATATGTTGATTTGTAGCTCAAGAAATATTTCTTACCGTTATCGTCAATGTTAAAAATGTTTGTGCCGCTTAATATTTTTTTGTGGAACCTGTGATGCTTTTTCAGGATTCTTTGATGAACAGAAAGAAAATAACAGCATTTATTTGATGATTAATTAGATTTTTTCTATATTCATAAAAGTGTTACTTTCTTTCTGAAAAAATACCTTACAGACCCCTCACTTTTAGACAGTATTGTAAATATATATTTAAAAATGAAAAATAAAATGCTTTAAAAAAATAAATAAAAACTATTTATAATAACACAATGTTAAAGGAAGACCAAGATGATTTTTAGGAAAAATTGAACAAAATACAATCTTTATTCTTTATGTACATTACATACAATGCAGTTCTTTAATATGTTCTACACATTCATGAGAGCCACAGTGTAGTGCTGACATCTCAGTGCGCCCTAGCTCAAGAGCAGAGGGAGGCTCGCCGAGATGACGATTTCCAGGAGAGGAAAAGAAGAGTCGTTTCATCTCTGACACTGCAGAAATGTACACGAAAGCAAGAAAATGTATTTGGCATTGAGTGCAACAAAAAGGTCTCCGGTTGTAAGTGTCGATTCTCTCGTATCCATGATTTCATTTTTTTCCCCCCTCATAAAAAAAAAAAGACAATCCTGGCACAAAGACAATGCTAGCTACAAAAGGCAAAGAAAGCCCTGGATTACAAGTCATAAATCATAAACCAAATTGCTTTCACACCAGAAAAGAAACCAAGAGTGCAGAAAAAAACAAATTCACAAATGGGCCAATCACAGAGAAGTCAAACTTCCACACTCTGGTGCGCCGTAAGTGCATCTTCACCGATGCACGCCTCGCTTCACAGGGGTCAAACTACAGCTAATACTGAGTTCAGAGAATTGAGATATCCCACTTGGGAGGACACAATCAGCAGGGTGAAGCAATGTGCTGTCCCATGGTTGAGCCTTTGGTTACAGCAAATTTAAGAGCGATCCAATTACAGGAGGTTTTTTTTGCTGGGCAAACACTTCCTACTCGTGCACAGGGACACAAACAATTCTAAAACGACTGCTGTTAAACTAACACTGCACAAATGGAGACCAAGTTATCCAGACGCACGGATGGAGACACTCACGAGGAACTAGATGGAAGACTATCGTCCAACATACTTTAATCTGTCCAAGATTTCAAACAATCCGGAAGCTCATACGGAATGAAGGGCACATACAAACATCTCTATGACATCATAGAGAAAGACGGAACATAAGACATGACAATCAGGGCTCAAGTTCACCAAGAAATAATAATAATATTAATAATAAATAGTAAGGGGTCTCTTCTGTCTTCGGTGGTCCCAATAAGGCTCCTTTGTGTTGGTACCAGTCCGCTGAACAGTCTATGTAACACAGCAGTGTGAACTGGACTACATTGATTCTGGACAAAAGCAGCCACAACCTTAAGTAAACAGCAATCTACACTTCAAAAATTCAATTCATCCATGTCTTCGGTTTGTCTAATTGCAGCAGTGTTTCGCAAATCCATTTGCTAACGGATATGAGTGTAATAACCTGTTATAAAGTACAAAGTGTTGCCACACATGAATGTGCTACTAATATTTGCGTTCCTACACACATACAGAATGGAAAACACTTCTTGTGTACGTTACATCTCGAACATATCACTATATTCCTCGTAAGAATTGTGGATGACAATTTATAGTTATGGAATATATTAAAGAGTCAAAGAAAGCACTAATGTCATGGCAGCATCCAATAGCAGCAGCAGGTTTAGATGGAAGCCAGCATTCAAATCCAGTACTGAGTGGACAATTCCTTCAGAATTCATCTAAATGTGTCATCAAATCAGAACTGACTCTAGAGGGCGCTGTGATCTTTGCCTCAGGCCTTCACTGGCTCAGCGCACGTTCGTCCATTAAAATGTGATTTAAAATAGCAAGGCAGAAAGGAACCCATGATGATCACACAGTTCATAAATCAAATTCACCTCTTTATGATGTAAACTGCTTGGATTTATAACTCACCTATTTTTCAAACTGTATAAGAGAATATTTAAAAGATAAAACTGAAATAGACTGAGCAGAAAAAATTTGTTTAAAAAAAAACAAAATCAGTTCACAATTTGGCAGATATGCAAATTTAAACCTAATTCTGACGCCTTTTTTAAAAACAAAAAAACAACCCTGCCACTCCAGAGTAGAAAATTATATTTCTGCATATTAAATAAGTCTCAGTGACGTTTAAGTGGTATTACATCTGTAAGAGAAAACACAGTAGGTGGGCATGGCACACCTCGGGTGGAAAATGTAGAAAAATAACTTCTGTTTTTGGTGGGAGGAGTCTGAGAGGTCTATCAGGGGTGTGGCCTAATGTGTGGGGCGTGGCTACAGGGTGATGAGGTCAACAAGGTTACCCTTGGGTGGGGTCATATTGTCAGGGAAGAAATTGACGAGCGTGTCGAACAGCTGAGTGCGCTGGGCGTACGTCTGATCCACATCTGAAAAGCCTGTGATGAAGAAAAGAAAAAAGATAAATATTAAGAATCAAAGCACTAATAAATATAGCAACTTGTAGTGACTGGGGGACAATCATGTTCATGAAATGAATCTGAACAAAGCGCTCACCAAGAGGAATGAAGTCTGAGCTGGATTTGAACAGAGCAGAGGGCAAGAGCTGGAACTACAGGAAACAAACACACAAAAAGCACTTTTATTCATGAAACACACTCATTGTGTCCGGTACGATTTTAGTCTGACTAAAGCACTTACACGGCTTTATTTGAACTGAAATCGACTTTTTAAATGCATGTGGCAGACGACAAAACAGCAGAACACGATTACAATAAACAGAGCGATATCTTCCATTGGTGTTGACGCCAATATAGTTATCAGTGTGAACTGCCGTTTAAGCATTAAATGTAATCATTTTTTACAGCGGTCCTAACCTCTTTTGTCTCATCGGGGTCAGTGTGGTCCACGGTAAGAGACAAATCATTCTGTAGATATTTAAGTGCATTCAAGGGCTCGGTCTGAGCCTTCTCCTCAAACCTGCAAAAACACAAAAGGCAACAAGCTTGTGTAAACATGACAACATGTTTAAAAATGCCTTAGGAATTCTGAAACCTCAAACATGAAATAAATGAGAACAGAATTTCCCTATGTACATTATTAATCTATTAACGAACCAAATATGGCCACACGAGGGCACTAAGAGAGCAGAAATCACATGCACCGATGGAAAAATACCACTGTAACTTAATCACTAACTGCAGTGCTGCATGACACTGCAATTACATAATACAGCTTGGTCCTAATGGTTTACATTCAGATCACACAGATCAGAGCAAGTGCATGTACTGCGTATTAAAAATCGACACAAACTGTTTAACGTGGAACAGATATCTAAACAATTTCCTAGTGCCATTTGGAAACAGCATATCTGACTGTTTTCTTTGGCTTGAAACAGAGAGAGAGAGAAACTAGAGACCAGACTAGCTAATTCAGTAAATATTATTCTTAAGCACAATTTCTAATCAAGAACTGTGAGGTCAGAATAATGAATATCTCTTAAGAACCAGGGTGAAGCATTTTGAAACACTCTTGAACTCAGATAAAAGTATATTTGGTATATTTATACAATATATATATATATAAACAAAGTATATTTGTACCTGTATTTGCGAATGAGGTATTTGCAGTGTCGAAGCAGGTATTCTTTGGAAGGGCGGCACAGCTTTAAGGACCAGAAATCATCCAATCGCATTTTAGGAGAGCTGGACTTCCCCGGGTTTCCACCGAAAAGATAATGCACCTGTGTACCATATCATCGTATCAAACCACTGCTCACTGCTTTGATTAATTATTACAGCAATTAAAGATATTCATTTTTATCAGAAGTAGTAAATAGTATACATGGTTTATATTTGGTTTATAGTATATATTATTTAGTTTACAACCTAATTTAAAAAGCTGCTAATAATTTACAATCAGGCAGTGCTACAGAATTATTATGGGTCTCTTTTGAAAAGTAAGGATGCACAATAGATCCCAGATACCTTTGAATTATGAATTATCAGTTAAAAACAGTTTGTTGTTAACAGTCTAAATTAAAGAGCTAGTTATTAATAAGCTTTCGAAAGCCTTTAATATTAGATTTATAGAATATTTAATTATTATTGTAATATATCATCTTGATTTGATTTTTATTGTTAGATTATATTACAAAAATATGATAATTAATATAATATACTACAATATAATCAGGGGCGATTCTAGGATTTTATAAATGGGGGGGCACAGGGTGGACCAAGAACCAGTCAGGGGGGGCCCATGGGAAATCAGCTAGAAAATTCAACTAGAAATAAATACTTGTTTAGAAAATATTAAACATGATTTAAAAAATCTTTGCAATGCCCAGTGCCCTAATATAGATGGTATTAAATGTGACACTGAACAAGAGCCTGTCAAAATCATTTTGTATTTTACATGGATTGGACCACACTGTTTTGTTCTTATAAATAAATAAAACATCACCTAGGCATTAATTAGTCATGTAACATGCATTATTCTCAACACAAACATTGAATGTGTGTGTGAGTGTCGGCGAATGTTCTCTGCATGAAATCTGTCTCTAAAATGATTTCTTAAAGAAATCTTGGATGTCCTGTTGCGGTGTAAAAATAAACAAAAACCCATTAAGTATAAATTACACAGTTGCTTGTAGCTATGGTGTTAAGTTAACGTTCTCACATTTTAATGTTTACCACGGCACGACTTTTTTGGAAAAATATTATTGTGCCTTTAGTCTTTAAAACAACAGATAAAGTAATCTATTAAAAATCTATAAAAATGATCTATTTTATATTTATGTGGTCATGTGCGCTGCCGCGGAATAACACTGACAAGTCATCTCTATTCAGTCTGCCAAAGTTACGTTAGCTGATCTAACGTTACTGGCTTGATCAGTCACACATGAAAGTAATCAGACTAACATACGGTGCAATATTTCAAAATATATACTGTAATTGAGTGTGTATATACCATAAACAATGACATGTCGGTATCTCTCTCTCTCCTACTGTTTGAAAAACGCGGACCTGTGATTCCGCTTTGCGAATCGCAAATCAAGCAGTGATTGACAGCGCTCTGATCCAATGGCGTTGGGCATTGTCAGGTTGACAGTAAATCTAGCCCAATGATGTTGGGGGGGCACCAGGGGGGGCCAATCATATTCCAGGGGGGGCCAGTGCCACCCCGTGTCCCCCTTCTAGACACGCCCCTGAATATAATATAATATGAGGAAAAAAAAGTACTGCAGAAACCTTTGAAAGAACATAAAACGGTGTTTGCGATTAATTTTACTTGTGTAATATTATTATTAAGTATTAAGAAAGTAAATAGAGTTATGTTGACTTCCTCCAGGCTAGCTGGGGTTTGGGTTATCAGGTCAGATCTTTAACCAGCAAATCCTAAACCACACCACCACAGTAATCACAAACGTAGATCCTTTGGCTTCCATACCTATGGTGAATATGAAATGAACATTACCTTGTGCAACTCATCGTAGACTAGCTGATGAGCAAAACGAGGACAAGGTTCTTCTTCCTGTAGAGCCTTAGTGGGGTTTTCTTTCACCGCCTGGTCATTCTTATAAACACATGACCTGCACACAAACACACAGATAGTCTTTCATACTAAACTGTGCATACTGTCCTAGCAAAGTGTACACAATTGCACCCACCCAAATCAAGTCAAATAAACAACATGACAAAAACCAGCACACCGCATCCAAAGATTTTTCTTTGGAGTTTTTTCTCCAAAGTTTTTTCTTTTTTCTTCCCCGTTTAAATGCAAAGTAAATTTAAAACACACACACAAACGTTCAGCCCTACACGCGAGCAGAGAACATTCTGTTCCTGTTTGATGGTCACCAACTCCCTTTCTGAAGGTCAGTCGGGTCTTTGAAATTATACTTTCAGTCTGGCTTTATTCAATACATGCGAGTGTGCATTCAAGCTGAGAACATTTGATATAAGGGGTCTTTGTATGATACTTTTACGGCATTATACACTCATCATTCAGTGCTGCCTTTTTAATGCACTTTAAAGAGAAAATACAGTTCAGGAAAGGAGAGAACATGTTCTCTCATCCTAACTGAAAATTTTCTTCCTTTGTAGCAGTGTACGGCAATCTAAAAGCTCAGGAATGAAGCGCCTGAAGCAATGCAGGTGGTCCTCAGGGCCACAGCGTACAAACACAGGTCTAGTGTACTCATTAGCATGCGATGTGCAATGTTGCACAGATGAAGAGTGTGTCTGAGAACTCACGCACCAGTTGTTGCGTGCAATGTCGTAGATCCAGAAGGAGTTGCGCACATTCTCCTCGCGTTTGTCTTTGTCTTTGCTGAGTCCTGATAGAACGTGGATCTCATTGAGCTCCGGGTCGATGGTGGCGCGCTGAGTGAACCCGGTCATTGGTACTGCAACACAAACAGAGACGGACTTAAACCTAAATCATTAAGAGATGCTATAAAGTGGCTAAAGTATCATGATGACATAACAGCTTGGTGTAATCGTTTGTAAATCACTTCTATTTTCTCTATGGTTTCAGCCAAACTCAACCATGTGGAACCATGTTACGCTCGTAAATTTCCACCAATGGTGAGCAGATTAAAAAATATATATTTTATTTCATTCTTAAATAAGTCATGAAGTTGCATTTTGCATTATTTATTTATTACATTCATATCAATATAACATTAATGAAATATTTAAAGACAAGTATTAATGTTTGTTAATGTTTAAAAACACTATATCAATATGAAAGTATTAAGGAAAATATAATAATTTATCATTTTATATTTCTATAAATAATACTGCATTTGTTTTGCAAATGAATGAACCATTTTTTAAATCTTTAATATTAAAATATTTAATATATTTATATTTTTTCTCCATTACATTAAAAGTTTTTTTATATTTATGAAATATTTTTAAGCATGAATCTTTATTAAGGTTTAAAAATGCAATATTATATTAATATATAAGGAAATAACACATTTATAATGTTTACAAATATTAATATAAAATTAAAATATTACACAGCTCTCTATAATACTTAATTCTGATTGACCCATCATCCCATTCTGTGACAAATATGTCTGTATAATGATTGCTAAACTGTATAACTCACAGATGCCCAAGGTAACTTTTTAACAGATAGTATCACATCTCTTGTAACCACACAGCCTCTATTCTCAAGTTTCAAACCAAATCAATGTCATGCCCATTATTTATTAACTTATTTATTCATGAGTAATGATAATGTCACAGCAGAGATTTAGACCATTTTAATCTATGAATTGGCCTTCAAATCTAATTTATTCATTCTTTTTTTTTTACATACCATAAAAGAAAACATCACCCCTGTTTGGAAATACATGATAAATGTTTTTTTTTTGGGTGAACTACTCCTTTAAGGTGTGGTTGTGAGCGTTCTGTTCGGGCTCACGGTTTCCTTCCTGGTAAATTGTATTCTGTTCAGTCTTATTTTTGTCCCTCTCTGCAGCCTTCTAGCTTGTTCTCTTTCTGTCACCCCCTGTCCTCGTCGCACACACACATCTCTCTCTAACTCGCGATAACAGAGAGAACACAGAGGTCTTTTTATACTCTCTCGCTGCGTCAAGTCGCCCATTGAGATTTTACACAATCTGTTTATGGGAACAGGAAGTGTGTCACAGGCCTGTGTCTGCACAATCTCTAAGGCTTCAGAGCTCGAACACTCATCCACCTTCGGAGTCTCTTCTCTGTGAACTGGCTGTTCGGTTTGGCATTTCCCATTGAGCTTGACACAATATCATGCAATAATTACTGATTATAGAGAAAGTGAAAAAATGTGAGGGACATTATGTGGGTGTGCAGACTTTATGACCTGTCAATTCATCGAATTCTTCTCTGTGATGATCAGAGACGTTTTACAATGTCTGCTTTGTTAGAAGACTTGATTGTGTGTGCAAGTGTGTAGCTGACGTCAGTGTGTGTTAGGTAAGTTAATCACCGCAAGTGTGTGGGCGTGAAAGCATTTTTTAAGAACTCACTCGGTTTTCCAGAAGTCAATCAAAGTTCTGAGAACTTAATCAAATCTGTATTGTTAAATGTTGATTTGTGCCGACGGAGGACGGACACTGAGGAGACATGCTTTCACATGTTTCTTTTTTGTTTTTATATACTATAATTTTTAAAGAGCTTTAATGTTTATATTTTCGGTTAACATTTATCATTTCTGTTTACGTTTTTCATATAATATTTATGTAAATTTTTAATCACACATATTTATTAATTTTTTTCTAGTTTTGGTTTTACCAAAAACAACACTGCTGGCTTCACTCAAATTCACCTTGAAGAGAGGGGTGCTGTTATTATGTTAAGCCGTTACTTAAAACATCCAGAAAATTATATTCAGGATTGTGCCTGCAACCACTGATTTTTTCAACACTGCAAATATCTGGTCTTCTTCAGAAGGCTTTAAATATTAAAATGTGTATTTTACGCAGAGTCTTCAGAGGCGAATGTCTTGATGAGCGGCAGAACGCGTGTTCTTTGTAGAGCAGCATGTTCTCCCTGCTCAGGAATTTGCTGCAATATTCACCAATCATCATGACAGTCCTCAAAAGAAACGTTCATCACCATCATCCAGACCAGCAGATCTGTGTCTATCAGTATCAGGAAGACAGATGATGTCAAGTTGATTTATCCATTGCACAGTAGGGCTGCAATAGATTACATGTTCGCTTCCGATGCGTGTAACAGGCCGCAGCAGTGACATAATCCCCACCTGATTCAACTCTATTTCTGAACATGATGTCACCTTCATGCTCAAGGTTCCTATACTCTCCTTATAAGGAGTTTCTTTACAGGGCACAGCTTTGTAAGAGTCATTCTTACAGAAGGATAAAAAATATATATTAATAAATCCCAGTCAGTATGTTTTTTTTTTATATACAAATGTACAGTTTGCTAATGACATCATACCCATGCCTGAGTCCTTCTTGGTGCCATCTGAGATTATCTCCACATGATCACCGTCAACGTCGTAACTGAAGAAATCATTCAAGTATGTTTTGGACCTCTGACCTCCAAAAACATACAGACAGCGATTTCTCTGCGGGAGAGAGAAACAAAACTGTCACATCAAAAATTGTCTAAACCACCCATAAATTCTAAACATTTTTAGGGAATTAAACTTATATATATATATTATTAATTATATATCAAATACATATACACAAGTAATTCAAATCAAATACTCATACAAAAATTCAACATTTTGGTCATATTGCCCAATCTACAAATGCATCAATCAAAATATTTGAGGTCAACGTGTAAAATATCTTTTTTGCAGATCAGAACACTGTATGAGTCGTTACTAAGGAGACGAACCGTGTGGAAAAGCATGCAGTGTCCGATGCGGGACTGGATGTCCTCTGGCCCTGCGTTACATGAGTCTTCTCTGAGCAGACTCCAGCTTGCAGCTTGACAGTGAAACGCGTAAAGCCCGCTGAACTGAGGTTCTGACGTCCTGCCGTCATCCACGCTGCCATTACACGTCAGAATCCGACCACCAAAAGTGTAGATCATGTGCTTCTCAGAGTCCATGCACATCTGAGAGAGAAAGAAAGACAGAAGCTTTGTTCAACTTTCTGAGAGATACTGAACTATTCATCATAAATCTGTAAAAGGGAGACTCCTGGTGGTATGCGGGCATACATCCTGAATAATTTTGTGTAATTTAAAATGTGTACCTGGTGGTCAAACACAAGTTTGGGTCCTCCATCAGCGGACGTGTCCTCGCTCAGGAGGGTCCACGTGTTGGCATCAATGTCATAGCAGTAGAAGTCACTTTTCAAGGACTTGCTGTTTCTGACAGAGGAATCCAAATAACGGCCCAGAGTATAGATCTGCCTCCGCTGAGAGTCGATACACATCTTGTGGCACGAGCGCGCACTGGGGCCGTTCTTAAAGAAATACATCACAACTTTATAGTTTTCACCTCTTACACCACATACTCAGACAACCTATAGACCATGATGAATATTGCACACAAAAACAGACTTCAATTGAATCCTCTTGTCATTAGTTCTTTCTCAGAAAAGACCTTATGGATTGATTAAAACCTTGCAATAGTGTAGTCAATGGATTATCCAAAATTAGTGAGGGCCATGTTATCAAATCTTTGGGTCCTTGGTCACATAAGCCTCCATCAGCATTGAGGCCATCAAACTACATATTTTTCATTACAAGCATTTCATTCTCTTGCTCATCCACAAACTATTCCAACTATGAGTCAAAAATAACCATCTAAGTAACCTACAGATGAAAGAGTACGCATCCATCAACACACTTTGCACAGAAAACAAAGTATGTGAAACTGAAATTACATGATTGAAACGTCTAGGGTATTTCTGTGCCATTCAGCAGCTGAGTCATAATTGAAAAAAAGTCCTCTTTCACTTTGTCTCTTACCTCTTTCTCCGTATCCCTGGATATGCAGGCCCACTGATTCTCCTTTACACTGTATGCCCAGAAATCAGCCAAGTCCTGCGTTCCATCCCAGCCACCAAACAGATACACTGTTTCTGTCGGACAAAGAGGCGAAGAAAAATTAAAAACAAAGAGAAAGCGTCAGTGAGTGAGAGGCGTTTTACACCTTTGTAAGAAATTCAATATAAAACTAAAGGATAAAAACTATTATGGTATTTTTTTAAGCTGCTATAAATCATAATATTCTTGAGAAGCAGCTGTGAGATGAGGTTGAAAGGCTGATGTCGCCATGGTGATAAGCAGAGACAGTTGTTTGAGCTATTGAGCATCAGCTGAGCGGTAGAGTGGGTTACTTGAGGTCAGTCTGAACGTACAGGGCCATATGAGGGCTGTGGGATCGATTGTTCCTCTAACAACAAGCTCACAGATTCACACGCACATTTAAACAGCTCTTAACTCGTAACTATAGGAGCAAAATGCAGTCTTAACAGGCATTCCATTACAAGCAAGACAGGACAAGCTAAATAGCACTGCAATCACCAGCCAATCAGAAACTTTGCAAATAAACCACCTGACGTAAGATGTACCTGTCTGAACATCAATGACCATCTGATGACCTCCTCTCATGCCTGGCCTGTTATCATCACCATCACCTAATCAGAGAGAACGAGAAAGAATGAAAGTGAATGAAGAGGTGTGTATCAGGAACAAGACAAAGGAAAAGAGCAAGAACATGGAAGATATATTGAATATCAATACACCCCTTAAGTCATTTAATACATGAGACATGGATTCCCTGGAGTCCATTGTTCAGATTCAGAGCAATAGGCCATCACTTGTGTGTTCAGTACCCTGCTGTCATACCTTTGTTACATTTGGGGATGATCTGACTCCAACGGGGCTTATAATCCTGCTGGCTGATGTACTGATTAAACAAACCATCTGGAAGAGAACAAATAAAAAGCACTTTAATTTGCCAATATATGCTCCCTGAAAGGGAAACAAGTGTACATTAGGTTCTAATTACAGTAATTTAGACTTTGACCACTAAAAAGAATGTGTAAAATGCAAAACGCTACTGTGAACAACTTGTGTGTAAAATATTTCTTCTATCTCATCCTAATATGTTGATTCCTTGTCACCAGCAACACTGGATCAAACAATGACTCGAACTTAGGGAGAGACTATTTGTTTTGTCTGTAGAGTGAATTTAATTCAATCATTTTCAGCAAAGCGACTTGAAGTTTACTCAGCGGCCATATATGCTACACCACTGGATAGCGATTTCAGTCATACAAGAATTGTTTAGACCAACAATTAAACCTGACATAAACTGTATCATGAACATAGGCATAAATGTTTTTGGAAGGTAGGACTTAAGTGGCCATATTGTGTGTTGCACTTTCTCCCATTCGATGTAAAACCTGTGAACTGTTTCTGTGTAATAGAATCTCTGCTTCAAGTCATTTACTGTCAATGAAAGTTGGCGATTTCTATCGAAATGAGTGACAGAGAGGCTACAAAAGCAAGAGCACAAGAGTTAATTCACAACCTCCAGTTTTAGATCACTGTCAATGAGTACCAGACTTTCTTATTGGTAGCACAAACCCTTTTCAAATCAAAATATTCAAATGTTACCTTAAATTTAAACAACATCTATTCAGTTACTTGAAAGGTGCTCTGCTGACACACATTCTTTAAATCGAATAAACTTTTATGTTGCACATTACTGACATATATGACCACCACTGTTATGGGAACTAAAGTTGTCAACTGTGCTTGTGACACCACCCACAGGTTTCTGACAAAAAGCAGCAAGTTGGTCATTATGACTCATTGTGTTAATTACATTTACGTGTATGCATTTGGCAGACACTTTTATCCAAAGAGACGTACACTGCATTTATATATTTTATGAGTTCATACATTTCCTGGAAATCGAAACCCATCGAGTGCCATGCTCTACTGTTTGAGTTAATGAAATTTAATTTAAATTGAAGGGTGCAGAAATGACCAAGATATTTGATACAGTCAATACAACAGGCAAATATTAGTTAAGATGGGAGTATGTGAAAAACGATACGTTTTGCAAAGCAGTAAATAATCACTATTTAAATAGTGAGAGTACGAGGAACTAAAGCTTTGGGATAAGTCACATTTCTTCGACATCAGAACTTCTCTAACAGTGAGAGCATGGTATATTAGAAATATAACAGAACCTTAGTGTAGATCATCTTTTTTTGACAAAACATTTGGCTGGCCACATAACACGATTATAATCCAGAACAATTCTGTTCCCCTACAGTGAACCAACATGCCCACATTCCCTACTTAATGAATGTGGCACATATCCATATGATGAAACACTGGGTGGGGTACCTCTCACGGCTTTGTCTATGAGCTCCTCGCAGGCGTCAAAGTCTCCTCTGAGGACCAGCCGCTCGTGAAGGTGCGTGAGCATGGGGTGCTCCAGAGCGATCCGTGTTTTCTTCTGCAGAGACTCGAAGGCTTCTGTGTAATTGTGTTGCCGGAAGTGTTTCAGGCACAGGCGGATGGCCTCCTGTTCACGGTACTGTCCAGAAAAAAAAAGCACTGTAATATGCCTTCAATCGATGTTTAATATTGTGTAAAACTTCCTGTGCAAATGGTGTGCAAGTGTTATAAAAACATGAATGTTTCCCCTACTGGAACAGCTTGGCAATTATGGCATAAAAAGACAATTACGCAGATTACTGAAATAAAGCTTATAATGTTGAGTGACATTCACAAGATTATCTTTAAAAGGTACAACATGTAACTTTTGGTGGTTGAACATGAAGAACATTTTCGGCTCTGCGTGACTGCGGATGAATCTGGTTATCCTACTTCTCATAACACATACACTTCTACGCTTATGAGATATAACCAGTTTAGATGGAAAGGATCTCAAGCTGACTAGTTGAAGACATTAATGTAGCTACACTCATTAATAGACATGGTACTTCTTTGAAAATAAATTCCAGTCCAGCGCTACAACAACCAGAAATACAACGAGAAATGACCCTTCACAATAGATAATGCTTTACTATGAGCTCTGTTAGAGAGCTAAAAGGCAATTTATCTGTTCAATAAAATACATTACATATCGGTGGAGTAATAAAAACACCATTTCC
The DNA here is from genome assembly GCA_031834385.1 of Semotilus atromaculatus. NCBI lineage: Eukaryota > Metazoa > Chordata > Actinopteri > Cypriniformes > Leuciscidae > Semotilus > Semotilus atromaculatus. The sequence continues at coordinate 49,516,625 of JAULUF010000009.1, forward strand.
GCATCGCTTTTTACAACAATTCCTCAGTTCTCTCCATTTCCGGACAAGCCTAGCCGATGTTGATTCTCATTATATTACGAGCTCTGTCGTGTTTCCTTTTTGCTAGAAGACTATCCACTGTTCTGAGTTTTTTTTTTTAAATGGCCAATTTCCCAGAGGTTCAAGATTTAGCTGCTACATATCAACCTTTCTCGCCCGTTGTTACAAATATCCTCTGGCACTCCCACACCCACAAACACCAAAGTAACCGGAACAACTATTTACGGATATGACGAGACACACGGGAAAGTGACGTACTCAATTCCCAGAGAAAACCATCCCACCTGGTTTAAAAAAAATAAACAGCCTACCATAATGAATCAGGGTAAAACAAACACATTTTGGAAGAAGGATTGATGATGTATTGATATATTGACTTTGTTCATTTTGATAAAAAAAATTATTTTGGGTGAATTATGACCCTGACATTTCTTTGTGATATTCATCCTGAAAGAGCAGTTTTGGTGCAGGTGGATGTTTGGACACAACTCACCTTACTGTACCAGTTAAGGCAGGGCTGGACAACGTCTGGATCTTCAATGCCGTGTAACTCAATATACCAGATGCTGAAGTTAAAACTGGGCCCCCATGACATCAGAGGCACTGTACACAACCAATCACATACACACAGCATCAAGAGAGGACATTCAGATATGAATAGTGGTTTACAGCAGGTACCTTGCTTCAAAAAAAACATTTTGATTTCAAATTTCCTACCCTCAATTTTTTTGTTTTGTTTCAGACATTGAAATCTTTGTTATAAGAGTTAATTCACACAAGCACTTGTTTGTTCCATCTAAGATTTGCAGAATCATTCAATCACTCATTGCCTTCCTCTGAAATCATGCGATGACTAATCTTTCCTCTAAATGTGTCAGCACATAAGTTCACCAAAACTTAAGCTTGCTTTTGCGGTAAACACTCACCTATTTTAATGAACCTGCAGGGAAACATCTGCTCATCGATCTTGTGCTTAAGCGTGAATGTCTCCTTGTTGAAGTCATTCTTAAGGCCACTAGGATTAGATGAGAAAGACAGTGAATGATCACATCAGATCACAAGAAGCCATTTCCCCAAACATTACTCACGTCTCAAGAGACACTATAGGCCATTTTATTAAATGTTTGTGTATCTGGTGCCCCATTACTAAGTAAAGTATATCTGGTCACCCACTCTAAAGATGGTTGAAAAGCTACGAGTCTGTAAAGCTTATCTGACATAAAGATTAGCCAGTAAGTAGATTGTTTTCACAATTAACATTTTCCATCCAGACTCACCTAGACAAGAGTTCTGTCATGTTTTCTTCACTCATGCCTCCAAACACCTTGAATTTCTTCAGGTTGCACACGTGAGTTTTCTCATATTTGCCATAGGTGATACTAAGAACGATAGCTGGTCTCTCCAGTTTTAAGATCAAGTACTGAGTATCAGAAAAAATAAATTGTTATGTAAAGGCATTTGCAAACCAAAATGTCCAAACCGCAGAAACATCATTTGTAACATCAATAATAACTGTACACATCATAATTAAAAAATGTTACCTTCAACACAACAGCAAATCTAGAGACCTATTTCTTTCTAGTATCATACACACTGTGTGTTCTAATAGTTGCTCCAGATTTGACATCAAGAAAGTTTTGTAATAAAAGACAAACACAAACGAGATTTGAAAACCATCTCGGGGTGAAGATTTTCAGTGAATGAGAACTCAAATGTTAGTCAGCTGCTCCTCAAAACTATCATACATAAACGTTTAAACGTATGGGGTTAGTAAGATTTTTTTTAAAGAAATGAATACTTTTTATTCAGCGAAGACACATTAGTGAGAGTATAAAGACATTTATACTGTTACAAAATATTTATATTTCAAATAAACACTGTTCTTTTGAACTTTCTATTCAATTAAAATTGTATCACATTTTCCACAATAATTAAGCAGCACAACTGTTTTTAACATTGATAATAATAATAAACGTTTCTTGAGCAGCAATTCAGCATATAAGAATGATTTCTGAAGGATCATGTGACACTGAAGACTGGAGTAATGGCTGATGAAAATGCAGCCTTACCACCACAGGAATAAATTACATTCTAAAATATTATTATAGAATTTTTGAGCTTGACAGACTTTCCATCACTTTCCATTTTGGGTGGAAAATTCTAGAAACAAATTGTTACACAGAAGAAATAACTGACTAACTACTATTACATTGCAGATGCTTACCTAATGTTCCTATAAAATTCGACATGACAACAATTCTTGTTTATTTTTAATGGAATATTACAGTACTTATAAAGTATTTGTGTGTGAACTTTACTTAATTCATATCATAATCTTTTAATCAAAATAGCATCCTCTCCCTGTTGCAGTGTCTTATTTCTCAGCCCGAGGGCGGGACAACCTGTCACTCACATGAGATCACAGCAATAGTAAACCAATACAATCCAACCATCTAATCAATTCTCCTTGGACAAAATCAAGTCCCTCCCTACATTTTGTCTTCTTTGAGAAGCCGTTTGGCTCAGATATATACATTACAATAGGGAAAAAAAGATTCATCGCAACTTCCGTTTCATGCCGACTTTAATGCATTATGCTATCTGCGCTTCTGTTGAAATTACAGAACACAAGGAAGTTCTGTTCTTGTGTTTTTGTTTCTTATACGAAAACACTTGATGTGCGGTCGCGAGTGCCAACACCTTCTTCAGATGCAGGTGAACAGAAGGGGCTCTATTACTCATGTTGCCCTAATGAAAACAATTCAATCAACTGTAGACAATAGACATACATGACAGAACAGCCCGCAATCACGGCTTGTAAAGTATTGCTCAGAACAAACAGACCTTGCATAGACCCTAAAAATGAATGGGCTACTGTCATTGTTGATGGAAATAATATTTCACACAGATTGACTGAGATATTAACCAACCAGTAACCAACACTGGACACTTAACAATCAGTAAAAAAAATGTGTTTCACAACATTCAGACCATTTAAACCACAGATGAAACACTGATTGAATTTTCTGCAATGATTTACAACATGTAGAGTGGTAAAATGCAGCAGTATTTCTGGGGGGGAGAGAAGAAAAAACAGGATAATGACAGGAATTGTGATTTCAAAGTTCTGAACTCTGTGAAGGGTGACTGTACTTTTTAAGTAAAAGGACGAGAGTGGAAGGACACAAAGAAAACACAAGCCTTTGCGGTTAAAGGTTGAGGGCACGTGCTACTGTACCGCCAACATGCACTTTCGATTTCCTTATTGCTTAACCACAAGTCTGTCTGCGCTGCATGGTCTGGCCAGCAAAGATGATGAAAGCAAGGCACAGTGAATTAAAATTTCAACATAACCAGGCATAAGATAATGAACAACTTTGAACAAAGTGAACAAGACGTCTCTGAGGCAAAATGCTAATTAATATTATTATTATTATTATATATTTTTATTATTTCTACTTTTGAAATTTAAAATTACTTTTAACTGTAGCGCTTTGAGTGTGGGAATGGCACTTTATAAATAAACATATTATTATTATGAATTTCTATCATGTAATTGGGGATGTCTGCAGAGCATTCTCAGAACCTCAAGTTTTGTATTTTTACACTATTATCCAGCTCAGGTTTACACTGAAAAAGAGGAGCAGAATTTACCTGTGGAGGGTAGTTGCTCTCAGATGACCACCTGGAAGACTGATCGTTAGGTTTATCCACTAATATATTTCTGCAAGCAAACATTCGAAAGCTGATGAGTTAAACACCACATTAAGTCTTGGAGTATAAATGCAAAATAATAGACCTGCCACTTTTTCCATGTAATGTGTTACTTTGTTGTTCACTTTTCAAATCAGTCACTCAGTGGGTCTCATTCACTAATAATTGCGTGGATTATTTCACAGTTGTACGCACAGGAGAACTTCTCATGAAAAATCTCTGCCCAATTCACGCCACGTTCGTACGCACATGAATTTGTTCTTAAAATCGTTCTGTTAGTGAATTTGGAGTATTCTAAATGACCGACCGTGTGCACAAGGTTACTCATTTGCATAAAACACACCCAAACAATATTCATATGAGGGCTTTCTGCACACACTTTCCTTACAGCCTTTATTAAAATTATTAAATTCCTCGTCAAACTTGCAGCTGTTTGCAGTTCCCTGATCCTCGAGTAATGCCAAGTGTGCCATTCTCACAATAAACATATTTTATATAGACCCAGATTACAGATAGGCCTATCTCATTGGCCAGCTGTATACGCGTGTTTCTGCGTTATTCAGAGAAACCTTGCAGCTGATGCTATAAGGCAGCTTTTCTTACTCTAACTGTAGTGGCCTATATGATGGAATGCATTTAAGATTAAATTAAATTGTATTATTTAATAAATATTATATAATTGTATATATTATGGATTATATAATACAATAAATGCAACATACTACAATAGCCTATAATAGTCATGCTAGGATGAAAAATTATTGTAAGGCCGTACAGACATGATTATATTTTTGCGTACGTGTGGTTTCAGTTGTTCCTATATTTTTTTGTACATTTCGAATACATATTGCACTTTTTTTGGTGAATTATTATTTGTTCTTAAAATCGTTTGTACGCCCATTTCACGCACAAATTTGTGCGTACGCAATGGCATGCTTAGTGAATGAGACTCAGTGACTTTTACATTTAAATGTACAGATTTTTAAATATAAAACAAAAATATTTATCTTATGATCTGTCCTGGTTCTTTTTTATTTCACGAATAAACAAGCTGAGTTAATATTAGAAATGCTTTCTTTTCATGTATTTGGGATATATTGCCAGTACTGGGCTTGCAGTTCACATGGGTAGGGTACTTTGTACTGTGTGTGTGGATGACCATGTTCGTCCGCCACCACTGAAGACCCTTTTTGACCCAGGAAAAACACTGCAAGTCCAACACAGTTCTGCTTGCTGGATAAAGTTAATAAAGCATACAAGCTTGAGATGAGCAAAAACAAAATTGGTAAGGGTACACAGGCGTCACAACAAGATATGCTTCACCACTGACTAAAGCAAAGAACGCATGTTTATGTCAGTCTAAAGCACATTTGCCTCTAGCTGTCACATCTAACACTAAGATTATATATAAGAGATGTAAATTAGTAATATATTATCCATTTTCCAAAACACAAATGGCATATTATACCGCAAAAAAACAACAAACTCATTGGCTGTTTCAAAACCGCGATTCATAGACTGTCTAGGCTGCTCAAAACTCTGCCACTTAATAGAAAACAAGACATAACAGCATATTCAGTAGAAATACAGTTTGCCATGAAAGTTTTGTTACATAATATGTAGATTAACAGTAACAGAAGAAGATTAAAAGAGGGGATAAAAATAGTCTGTGACTATCAGTGTCATATTCCCACAATTTAACATTAGCCACCAAACACTTATATGCAGTGTAACGTTAATTAAGATGCATTTTTACATGATATTTTTATGTAAAGAAAAACAAAACATTTAAAACTGCTTCCAGCGATTTAATGATTTGTTTACTTCTGAAAAACAGTTCACTAGTATAACGTTACTAGCCATGTTGCTAACCGGCTACATACTGCAATTCTGATTAATATTTTAAGTATAAATAACAAATACAACGCAGCAAGACACCTGCCAGGTTCTTAAAAGAGCATCACAATCTGTATAAAGACATGTACAATAAAACACATTATGTGTCTTGAAGGCGTGTTTCTGCATCATATGAGCTGCTTCATACTAGCCTAGCCTAGCATGCTAAGATGACTGTCACATCTGCACATTTACATACATTTAGAACCGCTTTTGCGCATGTACATGCAAATTAATGTGCACGTTTAGAGGATTCGTTTGTTGTGTTGTTTGCAGTTTATACATTTGCGGCTGTTTTATATACGTTATGTACCCGTCTGCTGTAGGCCGGCCCGTTTGCTAGATTAAGCAATATATTTGATTACAATTACAGAGTTATGAACTGTGTTTGTATATTTAAGAGCATAATAGAGTCTCAACGGGAGTATTTAATTTGCGTTACTCACTCGGGTAAATATGTAGAGGAGTACGAGCTCCATTTATAAACACTGTAGGAGAGCACTCTGCTGTCAGGAGCCACCGCCATCTTGATGCACGAACGATGCGCACGCACACACACAGCACACACACATACATAGCAACCCATTCACACTAACACTAACACACGCACACACAGAGGAGGCACACAGTAATGAAGTCGAATAGTAGTAAAACATTATGTGGTCCTAGGAAAGATGGTAAAGGAATTTATTATTTTAATCTGATAACATGATAGTCTATTAAAACTAATGTTTTATATAGGCCTATTGTTATTTTCCAAGCAATTTATTTGATAATGTTGTGCCATAAAATGTCAAATAATATCTCACCTGATGTGAAATTGTGCATTGCCAAATTTAATGAGGGCCACAGTCACACAGAAGAGTAGCTAATGAATACAATAACATTAATAAATAAAAAGTCTCTTTTGTTTGTAAATAAGACCTATTGTATGGTTGTAAACCGTCGAAGGAATCCCACCAAAATCTCATAAAGTCGGCATGAGACAGAAGTTGCGACAGTAATTTCTTCCCTATTGTGATGTACATGTATATCAGAGTAAAATGGCTTTTCAACAAGAATAAATGTATAGGGTGGGACTTGGGCTGCGTCCAAAATCGCATACTCTCCTGAGTAGGTACTTATTTTAAGGTAATTACTTCACGGCCGCTAAAAAAGTATGTTCTGTATAGTATGAATATGTGTAGTAGTCTTTGAATGTAATTTGGACATAGGCCTACTACATTCGCCATGTTGTCATTATCATGTGACTTATGTCAGTTGCATTGCTTCACTGCCATTCACAAATCCTCTCCCGTGGCCTCATGGGATAGTAAAGTGTTCATTATATGCAAACTTCAGAATCTCGCAGAAGAATTATGTCATCCGGGTACTTTTTGCCTACTCTTTTATGAGTAGGCTACTGTGAATTCGGACATACTTCTTTTGTCACATATGGCCCTGTTTTTAGCTAGCCTATATTAAGGAAGTATGTGATTTCGGATTCAGCCTTGCTTTTGTCCATCGGGAATTGATTGGATGGTTGGATCATTGTTGTTTGCAATATTTATTGATTGATTGATTGATTGATTGATCTTTATTATTCACAAAGGAAATTCAAGGCATCCAATAGCTTATACACAAGACAACACAACACAATAGCAAATATAAAACTTAACAATAATAATAACAACAGTCCTTTAACATTCAGAAATACCAGAAAAAAAATGTGCAATATAAATATGTATATAGAAGGGTAATAAGAATTGATAGCAAAAAAAATAGAAGAAAATATAACCAAGTACGTTACAACTCTCGTCGTTGTAAGAGCTATAAGGGGAAGTAACTTTGAATTTTGAATTTAACTTTGAATTTTTCAATAAGATTATGAGGGCACATGAAATTTATTTAAAAACTAATTATGTGCACATAAACCATTTATTATAAACATTGAAATATTCCAAAAATATCAATTATATCCAAAATGTCAATTATGAATTTGATGTTGAGTTTAAAAAAACATAATGCTCATTTTAGACTGATAGCTAAAGGAAAACTTTTCCCTCCCCTCTTTCACCTAAATATTTTCATAGCACCTAGATTACACTAATACTTTAAATTAATCATCTAGCAATGGCTGAACTATTATTAATCATTACTGCAAAGGCTCAGAGCAAATTTTCTGCAGCTAAGCCTAAAAAGTAGGTTATTCTTGACACATGTAAATGATCCAGAGGCTACTCTCCGCTAGCCTAACTGCCCAAGGGGCGATCATCCTCATATAGCCAAGCAAGGGATGAGGAGGCATAGGCACTCTTTTGTTTAAGTGAACTGATCCTCTCTTCCATGCATAAAAAAACCACAAATATGATTGTATCACTGGACGTGCCTGTCTTATCAGTGAGGCTAATTATTTGAGACTACTGAAGAACACAACAACCTTCAAGATAAATGCATTCTGCCTTTAGTTTATCATGGCACGCTGATGATGTCCTTTACCGGAAAAAAGCTGATGTAAGGAATGAGAGATAATGTCATTTCAGCTAAGTGCACGGCCAGAACTTGGCAAGAGCTCTTTTAATTTACCACAAATGGATGGGGACTGTTTGTGTGTTGCATTTTTTATACCTATGTGCAATAGTTTAAATAAAACACCAACAAAAAAACAGAAGAGTTGCCATATCAGTAAAAATCTGCAAAAAGAATAAGGTAAATAAGGTGTCCCTTGGGGTATTGCTGTAATACCCATAAAGGTACACTTTTTGCACATTTTTACAAGGATGATGGGGAGGAACACAGCTATTTTACATCTTCTAAAGCATATTTCAGTCTATAAGGAACACACTTATAGCTTTTATAATTCATCAAAAATATTAATATTAGGCCTACTTTTATTTGTCACAGGACAACAAACCTCTTCACCGTGAGTAAAATCCTAGATTAAAATAATGAAAAAGACCATGACATTTGAATAATAAAAGAACTTGTTGATGAAGGCACAGAAATTTTTTTTGTTAGCCTATAACAAATTAATATAGGCCTAATTTCTTACAGAAAATGTAGCGTACAATAAATATTATAGAGATAGATTTCCTTTATGATTTTATTAAATGAATACTTATTGCAAATAATAAAGTATTTTTAATATTTAATGTAATAATAAATTGATAAATAAAAATGATAAGTAGAATTTTCATACAATTATGACTTCTTGGTGGAAGCTGTTATATGGCCTATACTTGATAAATGTTTAAAATACTTGTCACCCAGTCAACAAACATTTACAAACAGCTTGCCCCAAACAAACTGAGTTAAAATTACCAAGAGTCTGTCCCAGTCGGGACGGGCTGCTGCGAATACGATCCAGCATCAGTTCGGTAGGAGGTCCCTTTAAGTTTCCATTGAGGGAGGCAGCACTATGTCACATGATGGACATGATGAAACGGCGAACAGAAAAGGCAAGTGTGTGTGTGTGTGTGTGTGTGTGTCCATGGCTACAAAATAAGAATGTAAAGAAACGCAGTCGTCCAGTAAACGCCCCGTTTCCAGTGTTGGAGCTCCTGGAGATGCAGTATTTCAAACATCACCCAGTGATGGTTTCGTAGGACCGGAATGCACCTGCTGCCACGTATATTATAGCCTAGTCTACGCACTTTTATAGAGATGCAAGAAGACGGACGAGAGAATTTGCGTTCACGTGAACTTATTTGGGGCTTCTTCATTATGATGAATGCCACATTTGCCGCAAACTCCTGGCTGCTGAAAGGTGTGGATTGTTATGAAGAACAGCTTATAAAGTAAGTGTGTAGGCTACATTAATTCCTTAGGCTAATGGAAGCGTATGCATGCTCAGAAAAAGCAACGGGTCTCCCGTTGCTAAAAGGGAGGTATTCTATTGATGTCCACATTTAATGCTCTTAAACTCCATCCCTTCAACGTCCGCATTCCGGTCTCTGTTGCGCAGATTTAAGTTGTGGGCGATCTACTATTATTTTTTTTTATCTGAGATTTAATACAGTATAGGCGGGATGGTGTCTTGTTTAAAACCTGAGCACTTCTGTTAAAGAACAATATGCGCCCTCTTGTAAGTGCGCAGTTGACGTACTTTCAGCAACCGAATACAGCCGACTTCAGCCTTTCATTTGGACAATTAACTGAATATATTGAGGTGTACAGCTTCCAGAAACGCGAGAGTGATCATTAGAGATAAATAGCAGTAAAGCCTCGTGCACTTTCAGAAGTTGCGCTGTTATTTCAGGACCATCGTCATCATCATCATCATCATCATCATTACCATTACACAAGATAAAGCGGAACTGGCGCTCGGTGATATGAAGCAAAACTTAGCAGAAAAAGGGAGCCGGCTCGAAGCCTCTCATGAACACGTAAGACTTTTGGGATTTCTAATTAATTTGAATGTTATTTAATATGTTTACGTATGTATGCCTATTTGTTATAGCTACGCCTATAGGAATATACAGGTAATTTGTTTTGGCAATAACATGGGTTTGCTGCGTCACTATACATTACGTTGTGTTGTGCTTCTGACATATAGCGTTAAAATAAGTATAAAACTAATTTATTTGATGTTTAAAACTATAAGTGAGTGAGGTGATGAACCTATTTTCAGAGTGTTCGGTCAGTGCGCAGGTCCAAAAGCTCGCGCTTATTTTCTAGATACGTAGAGTGAATTCTAACCATGACGCGTGAATAATATAATCTATAAACAGACTACAGCTATGTGGATCAATGTTTGAAACAATTAGACCTCAGATATCCGACGGAGTAGGCTATGTTAAGCTATTCATCCGCGATAACGTGCGACGCCACTACCTTGTTGTCGTATTGGAAGTAAAAACAACCCGAGCACTGACTACAATCTGAGCTTGCGCGCTCACTGCCAAGTCGAGAACGCGCAACATGTAGGTTGAGCCCTTTGGTTAAGACAGCCCGTGTGGTGCGTCGAACAGAGAAGCGCTGCAAACGTGCGTGAAATATGTGCTGAATTCGTAATTGCATACTAGAATAGCCTAACTGTGAATACTCGTACTACCTTAGTATGTATGTGGTTCCGAACTCAGCAATGGTTTTGATTTATTGTTAGTGACGTAAACGGTTTGTCACAAAGTAGGTCGCTAAGCAACCACGCAGGTAAAGGACGAGGAGGATTAGCGTTGACAAGTGACGGTTCCGCAAATTATCACTTTTTTTATCACGCATATTTTTGAATTGCTGTCAGTGGCCTTTTCTCCTATTTTTTCATCTCCTCAAACTTTGGCACATAATCAATTGCAAATAAGAATTGTATAAAAATAACAAGGTTTTTATTTTTTTAATTTATTAATTTATTTATTTTAGATTTTTGACATTTAGTTGTGAACTTAATATTTTAAAATAAGGTTAAAATAATTTGAAACAAAATTATCACATGTGATTCCATATAACAAGTGCTGGAACCATCATCGGACATATTTACCTCTGCAAGATTTACCTCTGAACATATACAGTGATGGCAAAACACCTTAGTTGCATTACCTGTTGTGGAACTACTGTACAGGCTTCTTTCTGCTTGTTGTTGAAAATGCATATTTGTTTGGCCATTTTCTAACTTGAGAAGGTACTTGTACAGACAGGATGGTGATCAGTAGCAGGTGTGAGGAGATATTGTTATGGCAACCATGCATTTCAAACTGATTCGCTGAAAGCATGTATGAAAGCATTGGCATATCCATTGGCAGCTATGCAACTACCAAATTTGACGGTTCAAAAAGAGATTGTAAAACAAATCCTTATTAATTGGGCAGTTTAGTTAAATTTCCTAAAGAGACTCGATCACTTTATATGATGAACAGATTTGTAGGCTTTTATTCACATAAACATTCATCAGCGACCATAAACAGAAGCTCAACCGTACTTGCTTTGAAGCACGAGAACAAACCTCATTGGTTCCTGCTGAAGCTAAAATGAGCTGCGTTACACAAGAACAAACGTTCTTGCTGAAGCTCAAATGTGCTGCATTACACGAGAACAAACCTCACTGGTTCTTGCTGAAGCTCAAATGTGCTGCGTTACACGAGAAAAAACCTCATTGGTTCTTGCTGAAGCTCAAACGTGCTGCGTTACACGAGAATTAACCTCATTGGTTCTTGCTGAAGCTCAAACTTGCTGTGCAACATGAGAATGTACCTTATAAAGTGATGAAAACATATATAGCCTAATGGCTTTCATTCTGAAGATTAATGAAAGTCTGAGGGTGAGTAGGGTAATTAATGACAAAATCTGCATTTTTGGGTGAACTTACCCTTCAAGTCAATGAGGGTTACAGCTGAAACAAGAACATAATATTTACTTATTTATTTTTTTACCAGGTCATAGCCTGGTCACCATAGATTTAAGTGATCTCAAAGAACACAAATGCTTGTTAATGTTGTAAAGATGAGGGGACAAGTTCACAATGTACTTGATCACAACTACCACCGAAACTCCATCTGTGCCTTGCACGTCCCCTAAATAGCAGAGTAAGCCAAACGGCTGGCTCCGTTACAACTTATGTTGGCTTGGAAACTTGTTGGCTGTGTGTCAAGTCACTTGACTTGACGTCCCTTGAATTACAAGTCACTTACTTGAACGATAAGTGACAGGATTTTCAGGGCTTTCCTGATTGTTTTGTACTTTGTAAACATTCCCCGAAAAGGATGGTATTTATGTGACTGGCTTGTCTTTGTGAATGGGAAAAACCGACTTGAGGTCATGTTGTTCTGGGGAGAGTTAAGTGGATCAGTGTGCTGTAAGGAGTTATTTCCACTCTGGGGTGAATTAACAAGGCACATTTACTCACCACTGCATGGAGGAAAACAATAAGATTAACATTGCAGTGAAATTGAACCAGGAGCTGCTGACGCATGGGTGAGGTTTGGTGTGGATGTTTGTGTATGCACATTAATGTGTGTTCCCGCTCTGCGAAAACAAACAGACATCATGAAGTGCGTCATCAGCTATGATGTACCAGGCTTATTGATAGAAATGCAGATCACAAGAGCTCCAGACCTTTCTCTAGAAGTTAAATTTGGTCTAATTATGTCTATTACCTTACATACCTCATCCAAACGTGTTGGCCAAACTTCCAAGCAAAATCCTCATGCAGTTTCAGCTCAGATAAAATCATTTTGAAGCCCAGACAGCCTGACGTTCAACAGCTTCCTCTTTTGATGAGTCAAATATGGCACGCCAGCTAATGCAAACATTTTACTGAACCAAAGATTAAATGCTTCTAGAGAACAGCTCAGAAACAACAGCATGTGTGTTTCATTTCCTGATAAAAATGGCACGATTTAAATGCACGCTCACGGGGTGTCTGTCCAAGTGTTAATGTGTGTTTTGAGGCATCTGCGTATGTCAGGTTGTTAGAGTTTAAATTAGCATGTAGTGATGATGTTAAAAGGTGTTCGAGTGCATGATTAGGGGTTTGCTTTGGTTCATATGAGTGTGTGTGATTCATGCTCAGCTGTGAAACCTGCGTTTCCGCTATGGGGTGTGTGTGGTCATGATGTACTGCTCCCATGTGACAGCGTGTGTTTACATCCGACGGTGGACGGGAGGGGAAGTGAGCGATGACGCAGGAGCAGCAGTACAGAAGCAGAGACTGACGCCATTACCCTGAGCAAAAAACGGGACAGAATGAGTGAAGAAAAGGAGACTAACAAGACTTCAGAGAGGATATATGGTGGTAGAGTTGTAGAGGAAGCAAGAGAAGTGAAAAATATGGGATAACAGAGAACCATATCTGCGTTCTGATTGAGAGTTCCTACACAGTGTTCACTGCTCCCTATTCCCTGAGCACAGGATATCTGTTGAAGTGCACTTCACTTGACAAAATGCGTTCATTCAGAACACTCTGCAATGTCATCGTTCCAAACCTGTAAGACTTTCTTTCATCTTCGAAACACAAACAAAGATATTTAAATGAAATCTGAGAGATTTCTGTCCCACAAACTACTGCTTTGTCACTTCAAAAAAGTTCACAAAGAGATTTAAAAAAAATTCTGAAGTGACACCATCACTTTATTTGATGAACCGATTTAATTTAGGCTTTTATTCACATAAACATTCATCAACGCACATGGTATACGTAAGCACTGAGAACTTGATCTTCAGCCTCCGTGAAAGTGAGTGCTGGAGGTGCGTCAGGAGAAGGGTATAGTCTTTCAGAATCCACTTTTCACGATCAAATAATTTCCAATGAATAACATAAAACAAATGAAGCTGTTTTACTTGGAAAATACATTACACAGTGAAAATAATATGCCATTTCATTTTGACTTTGAAGTTCATCTCTAGCTTGTAGCTCTCAAACTTGATCACCCTGTAGCCAACAAATCATTCTCTTTCATCATTCCTTGCTGGTTTCAAGCATGCTAAGCCGTTCTTGTAACCCACAGCCATTTATGAAATTCAAAGCACTAAATACCCCTTTGTGTTCAAGAAAAACTCTGGTTCTTATGGTTTAAAAGCCTTTATTCAAACCTTGGCTTTGTGAGAGATCCTTCCTCTCTTCCCAGGGCTTCTCAGGTTGGCAGGGAGAGTGCGGCGATGGCCGATATTTGTGTCCCGAGTTCCTGGTTCCCAAAGTGCTGAATGGGAGAGGAATGCGCCCGGGCAAGCAAAGCTGGCACGACCCCTGCCCGAGCCCTCCGCTGCCTAATGTGAACTCATATCTCACTCGGGATGCCATTGACAAAGAGCAACTCTCCACGGGCACTGTGTTCCACCCTACTCTAAACCTCATCTATCAAGAGTGAGGTCCGAGTGTGTTTGTGTGTGAGAGAGTTGGAGAGTTACTGTGGCTTGGCTTTCAAAGTGACCAGCATAAAGAGGATACATTTTCACAGAGTAATGACACAAGCTCGACTTGGCAGCGGTCGGCAAAAACGCTTTGATTCCACTGCACCAGAGAGCACAACGCGTTCCTTATGCAGATCCCTTAGCAGAGAGGAAGCGGTTCGGTCAACGTAAGGCAGTAAACTTTCACAGGAAATGTAAAACGCTACAGGCAAGAAGGCCAAACTAGCATATTTGCATCACAGTCCACCAAGGACAGCTTCTTTTCTTAATTTAGCCATTTCGTCAATGAAAGAAACAATGTGAGCAAGTGGTTCCAAGTCAAATGACTTCCTTTAACCATTTAGCCAACATTTTTATTGAGAATTGTAATGCATAATGATGAGTCATTTTCGCTGGACTGTTTCTTTTGGACAGAACCGAAATGATTCCGGTAAATTCTGAAAATAATTGTTCAGTTACAGACAGTCCCTTTACAGACTTTCCTTTTTTTCTGGTGGTGAGTGGAGATTATTGTTGTAGAAACTTCCTTGGCGGTACAGTATCGACTTGTTTTCCAACTAATAAAAGGACTCAGGCAGGGTGTTTGTCTAGTTGGAACCAATGCCTTTTGGGGCCTTTAGTGAAAATCAGGTCAATTCCACTGGGTCATTTCAGCCAGAGGAAAACTACCCTCATTCCATATTTAAAAACCATCCCTTCTCTTTTTCTTCCTCCTCTTTTTGTCATCTGCATGCCCCGATGCAAGGTAAACAAGCCAAAGGAGTGAAACTATATAAACAATTCCAAAAGTCTATTGTACATAGTATTTTTCCCCTTAAGAAGAGCCTAATTTTTAAAAAGCTAGAGTGTTTCCTTCTCATTGCCTTTAGCATTTGCATTTCTAACTAAATCATTGGGACTTCTTTCCATAACCAGTAAAAATGCTTTCAGTCAGGATAAATAGCAGAAACTGCTGACTCATGCCATAAGCTAACAACAGAAGATGTGGATAGTTGCATTTCTGAGCAGGTTTGCTGAACTCGCTTGACCCTGTTGGGAAAGGAAATGAACAAATGAGCAGCTCAGCTAGTTTTTTATTTATTTATTTTTATCACTCAATTTATTTTGTGGTTGTGAGAGTTTATATTAAGATATAGAAAATGGGATTATAAATCACTAAATTGATATCGAAAACAACTTTACTTTGTCTGTACATCTGTTGGTGAATTCTTATGCAACATTTGGTTAAGTGTGATTTTTTTATGATGTGTTAAGTGCTTGCATAATTAAAAATTAAACATGAGGATCATGGAATTATTACCCTAAAGGCAGTTCTGTTGAGGGCTTGTTTTTAAAAGGAGTGGTTGAAAGGAAGAGGTAGAGTGCTAACATTTTTATGTGTGAATGTTACAGGTCACATTTTACCCCAAAATCAAATGGAAAAAAGTATAAATGATGCATAATGAATAATATTTTTGTGTTGTGTGACATTATCCTTATGATAATTGAGCTCATTTTGCTCCCACATTCCTCTGTACAGAGGTGTACTACTTTTGCATTTGTTTATTATTTCTCAATGGAGATTCTTATTATTGTAAAAATGATTTATAAAGACTGTACATATATAATTCTTAACGTTTCATGAGATTCACCTTTATGCACAATCATCCAATCCATCTAAATGCTGACATCTGGGTCCTTGTTTTCAATGCTGTTCCTCCATCTTTCTTCTCTAGTGCACTCGAATGGTGTATAAAATGGGATATAATATTATGCAATAAATATGGACTTAGCATGGCTGCCGTATTTAGCCAGATTACTGATTTCCCCTTATGAATTGCTGAAGAAAAACAGAAAGGAGAACTGAGGTCAGCCAAATGCAGCTCCTTTGCTAATAGCCAGAAGCATGTATTGATAGTC
The DNA here is from genome assembly GCA_031834385.1 of Semotilus atromaculatus. NCBI lineage: Eukaryota > Metazoa > Chordata > Actinopteri > Cypriniformes > Leuciscidae > Semotilus > Semotilus atromaculatus. Next base: position 49,532,993 of record JAULUF010000009.1, read on the forward strand.
TGAGCTAATCTTACAGGAAAATGACAGATTGTAATCTTATGAGGTCAATAAAGTATAGCACACTATAAACAGTTACTCTGTTCTCAAAGAGATTATTTGTGATCCCAATATACATTTCTTTCCCTTTTTCCATTAGCTTTGCTTTGGCTTGCTTTTGTCAAACAAACCCAATGCTGCATCTCTGATTGTTATCTGCTGCACAAGGGTTTGAATTTTCTTTTTTTTACCATGTCAGCCTGAAATTGTAACCACAGTCCAGATCATCTAGTATCCACCATATGGTGGTGAAACATCAGCTAAAAGAAATAAATCTCAGGGCACCATCGGCCAAAGGGTAGTTCATCATGACCAAGCAGTATCAGAACAGATTCTATTACTCCATTACAGCTGCCTCCATCTAGTGGCTACTTTCCCATGCATTCTAAAACACATAATTGTGACCACTGACCCTAGATCAGACTTTACATTCCTCAGATAAGGATAAGCAGAAATAATTCTGGTCAGGGATCAGTTCTCACCAGCATAAAGGAAGTTGAATCAGGGCCAACGAAGAGGCCGTAGCCTCTCGTCAAGCTGCTGGCTTCCAGATCTTTCTTTAGCGTGGGTAGAAGGCCTTTGACACCTCACCAGACACGTTGGCAGGTGCTTGGCACACATGCCAGGAAGTGCTCACTATGCCAGTTCAACGTCACTGTACATACACATGCATGCACAGTGTGTCAAACATTCTCCCACGCTAACACATAACAAATGCAAACATTTCTCTTCACAAACAGTGAGAGCCTACCACACAAGCACCCAGGCGCCAACCAAGCAAAAGAGGACAGACGCCCACATGCAGACGCTCACAAATATGGCTACACAGAGAAGCCACTATAATGTGGTCTAACTTTTCCTGATATCAGTATCTATTTCTCTTTTGCATATTTTTTTCTATTTAATTATTAGCAGTGCTTGACAAACATCACTATTGCTATTGCTTCCATATATTACTATATAGTATAACTGTAATATTAAGTATATTAACGTCCACATCAACAGACAATAGCATTCTGTTTATTATAATGGCGTGCTGCAGTATCGTCTGCCACTTTAAATGCTCAAGCTCTGATTGGCTGTCAATGTTTTTATTATTCATCTGCTGGAAAAAGAAAACTATCTGAAAGTGATTCCAATAATATTGCCCCTCTGTTTCGTCATTGTTATAGCTGTGCTGTGGACTTCCCTATTCTCATTGAATTATTGTTATAGTGTGCTACAATTTTTGAGGTTGGTATAAAATTGGTTTATGTAAAGCAGCCCATAGAATAGTAGATAATATGGATAAAGAAACAGTTGAACTGGGATAGCTTGGTTTTGATAACATGTGCGGATTGGTTAGTAGAGAGATCATGTGACAGTTTCCAGCTGATGAGCAAACGTCTCAGCCTATAGGCTTTTCTGCCTCTGTTCTGCTGGACATGCGGGTGTATATGTAAGTTATGTAACCATCTGTCTCGTAGCTTTAGCATCACACACTATGGAGGTTGTTTTTCTGAAGGCAGTGCAGTTCAAGGACTCCAATCACTCCAGTTAAAGTGAGTTTTCAGAATAAAAATGTAAATCAGATCGTGCTGGAATGCTCCTGAAATGTGTGCGTAATACCATGTAATACTAATTGGTTTTACTATGTAGTGTTCTTTGCTTCCACTAGAGGGTTGTAGTACACTGATGCATGATATAGCAGTGGCTGTTAAAGGGGAGGTGTGTGTGTCACTATCATTGGAGAAGGTGTAGAATGTTGTTTATCTCTGTCAGTTGTTTATTGGCTGCTGGGATTGTGGTCTGAACATGTGACCTAACATTGTTATATCATTTACTAAAATTAGCTCTTGACAAACACAAACCACTTTTAAATCCATATGTACTCACAAACGAACACAAACAAGCCTTGTTCAAGATACAATAATTTTTTGAGATCCGCTTGAGCCAATCTCGCAGCCTTCATTATGCTTTCATTGGTGTATTCATAGATTTATGCAAATTAATACACACATACACATTGTCGTCGCATGAATTTCATGCACACCAACACAACGCTCACTATAAACACTCACAATCACTCAATGCCTTGCAAGATGACAATGTGTGCAAGGCAGTCACGCTCGCAAGTACACGGACACCTTGGCACACAGCGCACATCACATACAGCACAGCACAACACATGAATTTGTGCCCTGTTTCTCAGGCCCACCCCCCTCCCCGCTCCAATGACCATTGGCAACCTCACACTGAATGGCCTATTAGTCATTTTCATTGCATGTAGTCCCACTACACACTCTCCCACATGCGTGGAAGACCGTATAAGTGTGCGCACATGTACTCTATCAATGTCTCCAAATGTTTGGGGTCTTTTAGAAAGGACATTTCTTGTGCCCAACTGCACTGTACACGTGTGTGTGTGTGTGTGTGTGTATATATATATATACACACACACACTCACATATTTAAACACAAACTCTTATCTTAAATGTGATTAATCGTGATTAATTGATTTTACAGCACTAATTATGATAATTGCAATGTGCAATTATTTGGATTAATATATATATATATATATATATATATATATATATATATATATATGGACTTCAGGCATTTTGGCATTTACTTCTCCCCAGTCTTCCTCCAGACTCTGGCACCTTGATTTCCGAATGACATGCAAAATTTGCTTTCATCCGAAAAAAGTACTTTGGACCACTGAGCAACAGTCCAGTGCTGCTTCTCTGTAGCCCAGGTCAGGCGCTTCTGCCGCTGTTTCTGGTTCAAAAGTGGCTTGACCTGGGGAATGCAGCACCTGTAGCCCATTTCCTGCACACGCTTGTGCACGGTGGCTCTGGATGTTTCTACTCCAGACTCAGTCCACTGCTTCCGCAGGTCCCCCAAGGTCTGGAATCGGTCCTTCTCCACAATCTTCCTCAGGGTCCGGTCACCTCTTCTCGTTGTGCTGCGTTTTTTGCCACACTTTTTCCTTCCCACAGACTTCCCACTGAGGTGCCTTGATACAGCACTCTGGGAACAGCCTATTTGTTCAGAAATTTCTTTCTGTGTCTTACCCTCTTGCTCGAGGGTGTCAATGATGGCCTTCTGGACAGCAGTCTTACCCATGATTGCGGTTTTGAGTAATGAAACAGGCTGGGAGTTTTTAAAAGCCTCAGGAATCTTTTGCTGGTGTTTAGAGTTAATTAGTTGATTCAGATGATTAGGTTAATAGCTCGTTTAGAGAACCTTTTCATGATATGCTAATTTTTTTAGATAGGAATTTGGGGTTTTCATGAGCTGTATGCCAAAATCATCAGTATTTAAACAATAAAAGACCTGAAATATTTCATTTGGTGTGCAATGAATCTAAAATATATGAAAGTTACATTTTTATCATTACATTATGGAAAATAATGAACTTTATCACAATATGCAAATTTTTTGAGAAGGACCTGTATATATAAATCAAATAAATGTCAATATATGTGTGTGCACGCAATTTATTTTATTAATAAATTGTTACCTATATATGTTTTAATGTATGCCATTATATTAGTGCTCTGTCAAAAGTAATAAAAAAAAATTATAACTATATTAACTTATAATGAGTTTTTTTATGCCACCTATATTTATGCACATTTTAGGATATCGCATAAAAAAAAAAACGCTGGACAAAACCGCCACAATGTGCATAAATTCAAAAAATGCGCACAAAAAAATTTATGCGCTCAACTGAGTCGGATAAAAAAAATATCTCGTAAGAAAACATGCACATAAACTACAATAGAAACATATTTACTGAATAGATTCCACGATGTGCATCAAAAAAGACATGTGACTGCGATGGGACGGGGTGGCATAACTGGACCAACCAACAAGCGGACCGATCTCTTAGCACAGCATCTGAAATTCCTGAGCATTTTAAGTCTGTCGTCAAAGTGGTTTGCTATAATTGCCTCCCAGAACTGTCTTATAAAATTATATTAACTGTGTTCCCAAACAGGCATCCGCCTCCAAACGCAAGATAATATGACCGCATTTATTGCGTTTTGTCTGCGCTCTCATGAGTAATATATTATACAAACATACCTAGTGGCTTCTCCTACTGACAGCAACTACCATTTTTCTTAGTAATATTTATCAGCAGTTTATCAGGAAGGACTGAATGAAAACGGTGCCTTATTCGCAAATGTTTTATGTTTTGGCAAATGTTTTTATTTATTCAAATTTTGTACAGAAGTTAAATTTGCAACTTTGAATGGAAACCGCTACTGACTCTTACTTTATTTATTTTGAACCAAATTTATGTACAATTTTGCATTTATGAGTCAGTTTGACCCAAAAAGATTACACTAAATATTGTTTCATGTGGTAATAATAATAATTTATTCCCAACCTCTCTGCCCTGGCACTGTTCTGGTTTATACAATTCTTTCCTTATCGCAATGACTCGCTTGAATTCTCTGCCAATAAAATGCTGGCACATATACACGCTCTGATAATCATTCTGATACCATTGCTGTCGGATACACTCACACATTTCCTACTTCCTTGAAAAGACTCGTCCATTCCTCTAGGTCACTTTGAACACCGAGGTTAAAAAAAAAAAGTCATTATGAAAGTCCTTAGTCATGGTGACTACAAGTTGCTCAGCCCTGTTCTACGTTTCATCAGTCTGACAGTGTATCCTCAGGCAAGCTTTAAATCGAATTTGAATGCTGTTTTGTGAAATGCCAAACTTGATGTCATTTTGACATGATTTGCTAAAAGGATTGTATTTGTGTGGCTGCACTTTAATCAGTTGAGTCAGTGGATGCTTTCTTTGCCTCAAGAACTGGAGTTCTTTGTGATTGGCTGAAATTGAGTGATGTAGCAAGTCACCTCTGATTGGCTGATCAGGAGTGCTGGGGGTCATTTGAGTTAGTCTGAATGAGGCCATCTCCACAGTGTAGCATCTCCATAGCAACCCCATGGAGGTCAGTGTCTGGGAAGGCATGCATGAGTCATTTTTAATAAAACATCCTTTATTGTGTATTCCTGTAACCACTAAGCAATTGTAAATATGGTTAGTAATGGTTAGTAATGGAAAGGGAGAGGGGAATTTAAAAAAGAAGTGGAAGAAAGCGGCGGACAAGGACTGATCTAAAAGTAAAAACCAAAAGCATGACCAAGCATTTAACATGTTGTTACATAGAGTTAATTTTGAATTCTTGACCTTTGGCTGGACAGCTTCTTTCCTTTTCAGATCTGGAGGAAATATAGATGATACAGATACAAAGCTGTCATAACACTAAAGTACTGTGTTAGATAGGCTTATGTCAGAATGTATCGTAGTTATGTGTTAGAGTTGCTTTCCCAGTTCTCAAAAATTTTAGAGAAATTATTTGTGCGCAGGCTTGATATTTTTATAGATAAACATAAACTATTGAGTGAACATCAGTATGGCTTTAGAGCAAATAGGTCAACCTCAATGGCAGTTATGGAACTGGTAGAGGAGATTTCCACTTCTATGGATAATAATGAATATACTGTGGGGGTGTTCCTAGATTTAAAAAAAGCTTTTGACACTATTGATCACAGTTTATTAATGAGGAAATTGGAGAGATATGGCATAAGAGGAAAAGCCTTTTCTTGGTTAAGAAGTTACCTTGAGGATAGATATCAGTTTGTACAAATAAATAATATTAAATCTGATTTAATGAAAGTTACTTGTGGTGTTCCACAAGGTTCGGTGTTAGGTCCTAAATTGTTTTTGTTGTATATAGATGATATTTGTAAAGTGTCTAAAATATTAAAAATGGTATTGTTTGCTGATGACACAAATTTATACTGTTCGGGAAAACATTTGGAACAGCTTCTAAATACGGTTGAAATCGAATTGATGGTTTTAAAAAGATGGTTTGATGATAATCGACTTTCATTGAATTTGAGTAAAACAAAATTCATAATATTTAGCAATCGCCAAAGTAATATCAAAGCTAAAATTAAAATTAGTAATGAGGAAATAGAAAGAGTATATGAATATACATTTTTGGGTGTTATAATAGATCATAAATTATGCTGGAAATCACATATAAATAATGTAAAAACAAAAATGTCTAAATCCATTGCAATATTAAATAGAATAAAACATATTTTGAATGAAAAATCATTATATATATTGTATTGTTCGCTCATTGTTCCATACATTACTTATTGTGTGGAGGTGTGGGGTCATACATATAAAACTAATACAAATTAAATATATATCTTACAAAAGAAAGCAATAAGGATTGTAAAACGGGCTGACTATTATGAACCAACAAATATATTATTTATTAATTTACGAGCTTTAAAATTTGTTGATTTAGTTGACCTTTATACTGCACAGATCATGTATAAAGTTTATAAGAATTTACTTCCAAATTGTGTTCAGAGGCTGTTCGAAATAAGAGAAACACAGTATAAACTAAGAGGAATGTATATGTTTAAAAAAGTAAGAGCAAGAACTAATACAAAAAATAGATGTATATCTATTAAAGGGGTAAACCTATGGAATAATTGTGACAAGGAATAAAAATTGTGTACTTCACTCTGTAATTTTAAGAAAATGTTTAAAAATAGGGTGATAAATAATTATATAACACTATGAATAATTTGTTTACGTTATATGAGAACAATCTTGGAAATTTTCTTATGTAACTGTACGTTTATTTGGAATGGTACAAATCCAGAGAGAAAAGTGACGCATTGAGTAATTATGTATAAAGGGTAGGCACAAGAAGCATAAGCTTCAGCCTACACCTTTTTCGGTTGTTATGCATGTATATTGAATTGTTTTGGAAAATTACGTGTGAGGACCGAAATAAAATTTGTTGATTGTTGTTGTTGTTAAATAAACTTTTAGGGGTTACATCAGTGGATCATTCAATGGAATTAGTTTTAACAAATTTTGTTTTAATTCACTTTTAATTTTATTGAAACTTGTAAACATACTTTACCCCTAGAAAAAAATGAAGTAAGCCATAAACCATGCAGGTTTTATGTGATGATTTAAGAAATTTCTCCATCTGTAGAACTAAAATTGAGTGAAATTTTGAGTGTAAACTGTATGAAAATTTCTTTGTGATAGACTAATCAATCAAAAGTAGTTACACTACAGTGGAGCTAGTTAAGTACAGTTCAAGTAACTAACAAAAAGTAGCTTACAACATTGAAACTACTTAAGGAGGCACTTTTTTTCTGGTAAAAACCAAAGATGATCTCATGCAGTTAAATGACATGCAAATAACAAAATTACTGAAAATTGAAAATATTTTTTTTAAATATTAATAAAAACTGTAATAGTATGTAAATTATTCTAAACATAACACCACTAAATACAACTAACATCTTTATAAAAACCTTTACAAATCTGATCTAAATATTTATTTTGCTACAAATGATGCGCAGGGAATTTTGTGAACACTTGATTCATATGAATCAGCGAACAAAATGATTTGCTAAAACAAACCTTCTAAACTAATCGAACCACAGAAATGGCTTCTCAACACTTCTAGAGAGAGAGAGAGAGAGCCAGGAACATTTCAGACGAGTGTTTGATCACTTGCTCTGCTTGTAAGAATGTGTACAATATGTTTATGGTTATAATGTGATCTAAAAACTGCACAGTAATGAAACTAGCTCCACACTACCGAAAAACATCCATGGCTTCTTTTAGTAATGCTATATGCTAGACCACAGGCGAGCACTTCTGACGTTCCCACAGAGATCAGAACGTGTCTCGTTTCACGTATAAATAATGCGCAAATATCAGCAATGACACGTCTGTTAGCTGGTTTCGCAATGGATAACATAATTTGCTCAGCTGTTTTTCATCACAATGCTTCTGAAGATGCAGCGATGCGTCTCTGTTACTCCAGAATCCTTCATACGCTGCTGTAGGCTACATTAGCTGCGCATGAAAATGAGTCGTGACAGCGGATGAGGGAAGTGACCGTGTAATTTGAATCACAGCCGGTCAACACTCATTTTCCATATACAGTACAGTTATTCTCCAACCTTTTGTTACTTTCTCTCATTCTCTCCTTATCTTTAAGTTATTCTATTGAACTAAGAGTCACTGTCCTTCTTGGAATAAAAACGGTTTGATTGTTTACTAGCTGGGGGATTTCCTAAAGCTAGATTCTATTATAAATCATTAACTCAGCCTCTAAACACTGTACAGCAGAGCTCATTAATTTTTTTGTCGTGGATGATAGCAGACACACTTCTGGACTGTGCTACAGTTTTTCAGTTTAGGGGCCGTTTCTATTTTAGAAGCTGTAACCGTTCTATTTTAGAAACCGTAACCGTTTCCGGAGTTTGATCTAGGAGGTCTGTGCTCTTGTTTGCATGATCAAAATAGGCATTGCTTTTTGTTCTGTTTTTTTTTCTCCATAATATATCTCTGATAAACACTGAGGGAATCGTCGTCATGGAGATGAAGTGAACAAGTAAAGATCCAATGATCAGTGTAAGCCCAACTCAATCGATCGAATGGCGGCATTCGATCAGCGGGTGAAGGTGTCTGCGTGTCACTGTCTTTCCGCGTGGGAAAATAATTTGATTAAATGAAATACATTTTTTTCATATGTATTATCTCATCATTTCATCTGACTCCATAAATGAAAAGGTTTTAATGATATCTGTGCATCATTAAATGTGAGCGTATGTTTGACTATTCTTTTGAACTCTTTACTGAAAATAATTTCAGAGTCAGTTAGAATAAAATCAAATGTTTACAATTTATTATGTCAGGTAAATGTATCTGTCACAGTCCTCGTCTGCACCAGTCTGTCTTCGTCATCTTCACTACACTTCCCAGAATCCCTCTTGTCTCCACACCTGAACTCACTCCCTCAATCATCATTGTTCATCGTCATCATCATCTGTCACCTGTCCTCACCTCGTTAGTGTTCGTTTGTATCTGTATTTAGTTCTCTCTGTTTCAGTCTGTCTGTCCTTGTCGGTTCTCGTCAATGTATGATTATGTTGTTGTGAGTGTCACCTGCCTGTCTGTATCCTGAAATATTCACTTAAGTAAAGAAGTTTATATTGGATCTTCTGCCTGCCTTGTCTTCCTACAACACCACACCGTGACAGTATCATGCCAGTTTCACAATCAGTTCAAAGGTAATAGATACAAACATCAAATGCTCTGGAATAAAGAGAGAAGATGCGAACTTTGACATTTTAAAATCATTTTTTTGCATGCACTCCGCATCATGGGCTAATTTGAGTTACAAATCGCCCTGTGCCTCTTGTTGCAACTCATTATATAGCCAGACCAAGACAGAAACTTCTGAAAATGCAAGATATTTCTAAACTCTTAAGAACTTATTACCTTTTGGTTTACTTCTTTGGGAATAAGACATTTGTACCAGACGCACTGAGACATTTCAAATGATACCAAACATGTATACCGTACGATAATTATTCACATTAAATCATATAGATTCTTGGTTGAATTTTGGTGATCTCAGCATGAGAGAGAAGGAATGGGGAAAGAGGGAAAGAGATGTAGATTAGGATGATTCTGAGGTGAGACTTGCGTCTCGAATGGTGCACAAGAGTGAGTTCAAATGTTAATTTCCTTTGTTCTCTTCAGAGAACCTCTCTTCCATTTTTTCCAGTCTTACAAACAACATTGGTGTGTGTATATATGTGTGTGTGTGTGTGTTGCCAAAGTCAGAAATAATGCACCATAAAAGGTAAAGTGCAGATGATTTTAGAGACAAACCCTGCTCTCATTTCAAGTGAGCTGACAGTATTCAATGCATTCCGTTAACTGCACTTTGTGGAGAGACTCAATCAGAAACTGGTCCAGTCATCAGATTCAAACCAAGACATCAACTGTCACATCAATGTGGCTTTATGTGACATTTTCTGGTTGCATAAAAAAAAAACCGTTTGTCCTTTACTTCTCGGTATGTGACTGCTGACCAGTTTTTGCCATTTGAAAGAGTTTAACAAGATGTATTAACGCTTACTAGGTTCATACTTAGAGTTAAGAATAAATCCTAGTCATGAATGATTCCTCAAATCATGTAGTTTTTGGAGGAAATGTTTGCTATTACATTTAAAAGCAATCAGATCTATGTTTATTCCCTGGCGAAATATAGAACTGGTGAAAAAATCCCATAGACTTACTTTGAAAGAGGGACACAAGTCATATCTTGAGACCACAATATCATATCTTGTGGGTGGGATTTTTTTAGTTTGAGGACATATGCAACAACCCTAAAGAAACCACCTTGCTATGTCCTTGCAACCGCAAAGCAATGCCACAAAAACATATTATCAACACCACATAGCAACACCCTAGAAACCACCCACAGCACACTAGGTGGGTTTTTTTTAGGCTCACATTTTTCAGAAAATACTTTTGATTGAGAAGAGTAGAAGTTAGGAAGAACGAATAGGTTGACACACATAGACAAAAACAGACCTTGATTAACCTAACAGAGTATGACTGTGAATAGAAATGTCCCCCTTGTTCATATAGAACCCAGTTCAGCTTGTTTTGGGTTAATTAATGTTTGTGAATTTTGTGGCCGGTGAGAGTTGAGTGTTCAGGGTTTTTACAAAGCCAGTCATATGTCAAATGTATTGTAATGTGAAAAGGGGTCACTCATGTTTAGAAGTGTGTTGCTCACTCGTGTTTAGAAGTGAAGTTGTGGGTGTAGTTTTTGTACATGGTGTGTTTACTTATGCCCAGTGGGATGTACAAAATCTGTGTTTATTTGAACAGTAGAGTAGTGTTGCATAGATAAAGATGAGAAAAAGTAATATGAATACCTTCATATATTTATCTTTTTATAAGATACTGTATGGCAAGATTTTTTTATAAAGAAAATAGTATCCGTTAAATAGATCAAAAGTGGTAAATGATGACAAATATACAAATATAAATTGATAAAGTATCAAATAAATAGTTCTTTTGAATTTTCTGTGTTATGCTGTCATAGAGCTTAACATGTTAAACCCGGTTTATTCCTTTAACACTTTGGAGAAAAGTAAATAGTTATTCTAACCGGAAACAGTTGTGATGTCAAGATAATGATGTTGAATCTGGGTAACAAAACTTCCTAAAACCTTTCAGAGCACAATTCAGTGTCCTACCCTTCTCAAAACTTGTTTTCTCTCTGCGGTTGTGGTTGTTGTTGTTGTTGTTGTGTTTAAACATGACATTGAATTGCATCAGTCCAAGTCAAATTGGCCAATATGAATGAGAATCAAATTACTCCCTAAACTCTCATGCATCACATCCGATTCTCTCACGGGCACGCACACATACAAGTCTCAACATACAGTCTAGATCAAGTCAATTGCTCCTGCTGTAAGTTTGGCAGGTAAACTTCAGCCTGAGGTGTTTACTATCAGCTCCATCTCTTTTCTCTGTGTGGGAGTCACTATCAGGCTCACCGTTGTGTGTATGAGTGTATATGTCCAGATGTGTACTGCTGTGCGCTTTGCCTGGTTGTGCAACCAGCATGAATCATTGGGCAACCGGTCATAAAAATAGTTATTCAAAAGGAACACTACACAAGACACTGAACTTTGGAGACCACATGAGAGGTTGCACAGCTGTACCTGTGTGTGTGTGTGTGTGTGTGTGTGTGTGTGTGTGTGTCAGTTTCATTATTGGGAGGAGAATGAAAAGACGAGAGAAAGTGATGTGAGAGCTCATTTGAAGAAGGGAAATGGCAGTGAACACTTGTCTGTTCTGTTTTTCTAGCACCTGATCGTCAACGTGGCTGGATGGATAGAGAGAGAAAGAGAGAGACAGGCAGACAGAGAGGAGAGAGAGCCGGAGGTGAGTACACTTCGTCCTCACACATTGTTTTGTTCTGTTTCCCCCAACTGTTGGCTTGCACTGGAGTGTTTATATTTCTGGAACATTCGCACTCACATGGGCTGTGATGCTCCTGACTTCCTTTAGGGAATTTATCCTTTGACATAACTGAATTGTGGTACCTAAAATAGATTGCTTCTAGTGATTTTGGTACAAAATAAAAAATAAAAAAAACTGAGGCTTGCGACAAATGTTTAGTTTTGCTTATAGTTTCTTATTATGTAAAATGGGTTTAAACTGTACTCCAACAGCTTGGATGTAATATTTGAGAGCTCTTTAATATCTCAGTAGTTTTTCCTGCAATCTTAAAAATAAAGGTTTTAAAAGGGGGGTTTCGCAGCAGTGTCATAGAAGAACCATTTTGGTTTCCCTAAAGAACTTTCAGTAAACATTTCTTAAAACAATATTTTTTTTTTCTTAGCGTGAAGAACATTTCGTAGCATAATTGAATAGCCTCTCAAACTATGAAAGAGCACTAAAAAAGTTTGTAGTGGAGTCAATAAGTTCACCACAATGTGTGTGTGGTTAGGAGGATAACACGCAGTCAAAGCGGCAGAGGAAGGGCTGTGAAACTACTGAAATGAATCTGTCACAGTATGTCGGCTCCAGTATGAGCGACGTGATTGGCTGAATGACGTGTCCATCAAACATTTTGTGTGTTGGTTGGATGGTGCGTCCCTGGCCAAATGCCAGACCTCCTGCGGGGATTTTGCCGCTTTCTTAGGAAAGCAATGTGCTTTCTGGGGTTTCCGGGGGACCGAGGCCTCACTACAGTTGTGTGAAAAAAAAAACTTTTGAATCTCTATCTCGCTGCACTCATGACATCTGAAAGTGTCCCGTGCTCAAAGCCAGATCAAAGTTTGTGACACATTTAGTCAGAGAGCGATGTTTTTATCACTCGACTGAAGGTTTTGAATTGAGTTTTGAAAGTTAAATGAACACTCCTGCAAAGCAGTTGCAAAGAGGAGGTGCACAGAAATGGTGAATATGACTTGTGAATATGGATATAAAGATTGCGCACATAAGTTGTGTTACAGACATGAGTGATACCACAAGTCATACATCATACAGTACGCAGAGTTATGTGCAGTTACTTTTCAAAGTATCACAACAATATATGAATGTGTGTAATATATATATATATATATATTGGCTATATATAGAAAGGAAATTAGAAAGGGTTGGCCTTTTGCCTAGGCAGTTGCTAACAACTACTCATAACACCTTGGCAATACTGTAGAAATCACCTAGAACAACTTCACACATAACAGAAAGTTTTTGACAAACTACAACACTTTTCTTAAAGGGAAAAATTCACCCAAAAAATTTAAATTCTGTCATCGTTTATGACATGACTCAACCTCATGTCATTTTAAACCTCTGAATTTTCAACGCTTTGGGTGAACTGTCCCTTTAAGAACATGTAAAAAGCTAGTTTTGATGTGTTTATAAGGGAATGAAGCAGAAAATAATAGAAATGGGTAAAGCCACGAGGATAAAAGACAAGAAAGTGAGGAGTAGCAGAGAAACCTAGAGTCCTATTGAGGCAGGGGCGAAGGTGACGCCAAAAAAGAACATTCTTTGGCTGGCTGATGGTTGTTGTAAAAAGACACTCAAGAACACAATGTTCAACTCTCTGTTTGCCAAGAGGCACCGCAATGATAAACAAGAATCACGTGTGTCCAGAAAATGTCACAGTGATCCCCTGAAAAAAGTGAACAAAACTATTTCTCTGTTTAAACAAAAGCTGAATCAATTTCCTGTTTCACCCTATTATTTTGTGACTGATACATTCTGTTTTTGCTTTATGACAGCAATTACCAGGCCGTGGACTGTCATGCAGTATAAGCCTGTACTATTTCCTAGGCTGACTAGCACAATTTTTCCTCAATCTACAGTGTCAATCATCATGGTCAGTTTAACCTAGTATGGTCCCAGTCCCAGACTAAAATGCTTGTTTGAGCTGTCGTAACTGAAAGCAACTTGCACTGATATATCTTCATATGTCATTATGTCAGTGCCATTGTTTTGTCTCAAGGTGCACATCAGTAATGTTTTTATTCTTAGGCACTTTTATAAAAGCTATTAAATCTCCTAATTTAACTTAGACCTGATCCTCGCTTAATCTAAGCACCGTCTGTGAAACCAAGCCCTAATTTTTTTATCTGTCAGGCAGTTTTTTTTACTGACCACAAGATGGTAGTGTCAACACTCAGTCAACCTCGTTTCCTAAAAAGAGTCACTTAACCCTGTGCAGTTATGAGTTACTATATCATTTATTCAGGACCCACGAGCCCCTCTAAACCCGACATCTTAATCCTGTTAGCGTTTGCAATGTCCAGAACTGAAAGTTCAGACACTTTCTGAGCTTAAAAGACAATGAGAATGAGAATGCACTCTATTATGATGAAAACATGAAGGTGTGCATGTGTGAGATCCACTGCCGCAGTGTCATTAGTTAGAGCTGGGGGACCGCTCAGCAGTGACAGGCCTTTTAATGAGCCTATTAAGAGAACAGCAAAGACCAGGCGTCATTAGTGGCACAGCGGACACAGCACACCCTGGGGAGAGGCTACTTTTGGCAGACACACTAGGCTGGCGAGAATAGGTTGGTTTGGTGCTTACTGGCATCTTGTCAGCATACGTGCACACTCACAGAAACAGGATGGGCGTTCTCCCGTGGCTGGTGTGGTAATTGCTCGGTACGTCAAAAAGGTTGTTTTGCCATCACTGGGCCTGGGCTGGACCATTCAGTAAACTGCTCTTGAGCGGTCCGTCAGCAAAATCTTTATTCGCTTAATGTGGGTTGGGCCTTGCTGGCTTTTATTGGCTTATCAGGAATATAAGCTCTTCAGCATTTATGTTGCATGGTACTTCTCTTGAATTCCTTTGAGTGTTCAGAGCTTCCACAGTCCAAGAGAACGTTCTGTGTTCAGCTCACTGAATAGGTTTGGTTTGTACAGTATCGCTCCTTTCAAGAAACCAATCATTCCGTGAAAGTCATCTACCGCCTACAGTGGCATGTAGGAACATAGGCTTCAGGTTTCAAACTAGTGCCATTTTATATAAAGTGTTTGAGGTAAACTTTTACAGTAAGGTTTCGTTTGTTAACCTGAGCATGAACAATGAACAATTGTTGTACAACATTTATAAGTCTTAGTTAATCATTTATGAGTCTTAGTTTCATCAATAATATTTTTTTTATTAAAATGTTAATGTTAATTAATGCACTGTGAACTAACATAAACAATGAACAATTGATACAAAAAGTACTTACAATCCGAGAAGACTTCTCCGCACTCTGTTCTGACTCAATGACTTAAATGACTTATTACAATTAGTATCTCTAGCAGTACAAGTATACTAACTAATACTCTACACAAGTATTAAGTAAAGTACAAATATCAAAAAGTTTCTCAATCAGGCAATATCAGCGATGGTTCTGGTGCCCGAGAAGCTCTACAGGTGGCCACGAAGCAGGATCTGATGTCACTGTTGTTGTCACAGGTATTTAAAGATAAATTAGTGACCTCCCCAAATGAGGTCATCCAGACTGGGAAAGCCCCCTTTAAAAAGGCCTGTTCTTATTTTTTCTCCTTCTCATTTGGCGATCTCCTCTCCTTTTGTCGGCATCACTTTTCATCCACAGCAACATGCTTCCTGCATTCTAATTAGTACATGTTTTCTTCTCTATTTTGAGTATAAATAAGTCACCTGTAGACTGATATGTAGAGCGGTCTCATCCTTAACTCTTTGACCTAGAATTTAACTCTGTACAGCCGTTTCTGCACTTGCACACACGTATAACTTGCTTCGGTCTCCACCTGAACACTCACAGTACTACTGGGTGAATACTAAGACATCAAATGAATGTTATATTAATTGTATTATAAATACAATACCTATGTAAAAGTTACATAATTGCCCATATAAGGCTTTTATGAAATAAACTAATGCATTAGACATAATATATTAGCAAAATACATCGAACAATGAGGCAGGGTAATTGTATTTTATGCTTTTACACAACAGACCTTATTGTAAAGTGTTACCATGTTAGAAAATTGTTCGATCCGGACTTGAGAGATCTCATAAATTCTACCTAATGCATTTAACTTAATATTGTGCCGTTATTATGAGTCTCTTGGCGTCTCACATTTACGCAGATGAATACGGTTCACTTCAGTCGATCCATATTTAGTTATATCCTCTAGTCTAGTACTGAGTGTCCTCACAAAGCAATGTCTTGACTGAGCGGCCCAGTGGTGACTTCCGAGCAAGCAATACTGAAAGATGATGATGTGGAAGGAGAGCTGTGTGCTGTGGGATGGCCATTATGTTAACGCTTTTAAATGGTGACAGATCACCGTGGTGATGAGAGACTGACTCATCACTTTTATGGGCCTCGTTATGGAAAGACTTGATCTCATAGGAGGACAGCACTTCAAATTATGTCAAGTGCACAAATATGTCTGTTTTTCACTTGTATTGATGCTAGAGGAACTGTAAGGTGTTCTGTTTGTAATGAAAGTATGACTGACATTTTAATATTCTCTCTGATTATACAGCATGGATGCTTATAAACGTCAGTGGAGGGTTAAAATTACACACCTTAGACAGTGACGGCTTTCTTGTAACCCTGAAATAGGGGGTTATATTTATGTGTTTGTATGTTCT
This sequence comes from Semotilus atromaculatus, assembly GCA_031834385.1. NCBI lineage: Eukaryota > Metazoa > Chordata > Actinopteri > Cypriniformes > Leuciscidae > Semotilus > Semotilus atromaculatus. The sequence continues at coordinate 49,549,566 of JAULUF010000009.1, forward strand.
TTCACAAAACGTAATTGCAGTGGTGCTTGCTAAGACAAGCTTAGCGATTACTATTTTTCTCACTTAGGCTTAAAGGTTTGAAAACACCAAGTATTAAACTGTGTGTGCTACAGATGTGAACAGTAACTAACAATTTCAGCATAACATACAATTAAAACAAGTAAAAAAAATCCCATAGATTTATCTTTAAGGATGGACCAGAATTTTATAGGACACTTTAGCCTTGGGCAATTAATCAATCTCCTAGCAACCATTCAGAACACCATAGCAACCACCTTCAACACTTCATGGCGGCAAGTTTTCCATAAGGACATACTATTTAAAAATGCGAATATCAGAAAGGACAGGTGTTTGACTGGTCCATTGTTAATACCACATTTTTTTTGCTCGTCTTTGCAGCTAAAGCCTAAATATTAGGAATTATGACTTAAATTATGTATAATTGAATGTCTTTATCTCTATGGTTACAGATGATTAAACATCTCGGGGCCTCAATTATTCAACAAATGAAGAGCCAGAAGGTCTGTTATCTGACAAAGTTACATAATGTGCTAGATAATAGATGTTCTTGATCTTTCACACAGGAAATATATAATTATTGACTTTCAATTGAGAGAGTTCTTGCACTGTGAAGAAGGAATTTGTGGAGATTCATGTGTGTGTGTATCAAAATTGTATATGTCTGGTCAAGGTTAGTTGGATAAGGAAAGCATGTTTGGCCAGTTTCAAGGACATTGCAGTGTGGTGATACTAGCCTCAGTAAACTTGAGCAATGTGTCATGGGTAATTATAGGGTCACTATGTAGTTTGCCTGTATGGGTGATCCGAACAGTTCCTCTGCCAACAGGGATGATAAATGCCACCTATTACATGTGTGTGTGTGTAATGGCTCCTTTGTTTACCTGGCCTGGGAAACGTCAGGAATGTGTGTGTTTGTGGATGTGCAGGCGAGTGTGTGCGTGATAGTACACGTTGTGAAACGTGGTCATAATGGAATTCTGGCCTTATCCCATACCACACCTTTACTTTTGATAAGCAGCAGTTGATGGCTAAAGTGTATAAAAAGGAGAGCTGCACTGATCTCAAAACTTCTTGTGTGCTTGTGGTTGCTGATGCCAAGATAACTATTCAAACTATAACACATTACCCTCTTCACCAATCACAATTGATTTCAGGGGAGCGGAACTGTGATGAGGCTTTCACACTGATAGCCATCTTTCACGACAAAGACACCCAAAATAATTGGTTTCCAATGAGATTTGGTGAAATTTTGACAATGCAATTTAAATACAAACACTTTCCCTTGCATTACATTACTTGATAGCAGCAACTGATTCATTGTCGAAATAAAATGACATTTTTTAAATGCAAAATAAATCATATTTTCAAAAGCTATTTTCAGTGTAAACAGGGCATATGAAGGAAATGTCCTTTTATGTCCAGATAGGATTGATAATCACAGTAAACCGATGATATTCCTGTGGGAGGTCTTGTTCTGATGTTGGAGGGTCTAGGATAACACAGTGTCAAAGGATGAGGGTCTGTTAAGCAGTAGGAGGACAAGGTGTAAGTGGTCAATTTTAGCAGATTCCTACAGAGAGAGTTGCGAGAGGGTTGTGGGTAGAGATTGACAAATTAGGGTGAGTTAAAGTGAAGGATCAAGTGACTCACTCATTTGTGAAGGAGGATAGGATGCAGGACTGGGTGAAGGGTCAGTGAAGCAAGAGTAGAGGAGTGGACATCACTGGTATTCCTGTGAGTTGAGGGAAATGACCGTAGCATGAGTCGAGCGACCAAGCCTATGATCTCGTCGCAGTGCGGCGCCACTGTTGACTCCGTCTGCTCTTGTGTGAGGTCTGCCACTGGATTCCTATGCCCTGAGTGGAAGAGGCACCTGCAACAGTGACCGCTCTCCTGTTACTGGATCCGTTCTGTGGTGGCGGTGAGCAAGTGCACTTGTGGAATTCCCCCTGAGTAACAAAAGAGTCAGAAAGAAAGAGAGCAGGATTGACTGCCTGCCCTTTACAGTTATGAAACTTTCATTTTCACTCTCAGGGGACATTTGTGTTTGATCAGCTGCCTTTCATTTTTAGTTAAATAATTAAGAATATTTTAAGTTGCGTTTTTGCTGTTCCTATGCATTCTTGTGGTCTGAATAAATGTTAAACTAACTCTTAACGAGTTACGCAACAAAACTAGCCGCAAATGCAAGAAGCAACAATCAACAGGATGTTTTGTCGATCATTTGGGTTCTAATTATGAAGTCCCACCCACTGTAAAATGTCATTCGTCCAAAATGATTGTCTATCAAACAATGTTCTGATCGGCTGTGATCGTGCAGTGTCATGTGATTTTCTCTTTCATTGTGGACAAATGATCTAGGTTAGGTTGTGTGGTTGTGCTTCAATTGTAAGTGAATTGTGTACGCAATTGATAACTATTTTGTGTGGTACCGTCTGAACTCCATCTCATTAGTTTTTACCGAAGCTGAAGTGTTTATTCTACAACTAGTTTGGGCAAAAATATTCCCTCAAGCTTTCCAGATGATTACAAGCTGCAAACGTTGTGAGACATTTTTCTTCAAAACATCTGTTGTGGTGACAAGTTGTTTTTGATTGAGCTCATCCATTCCATCAGACCTCCTTTTTCTCTCAGCAACCTCAAAGTGACGTGTCCTCAACCTCAAAACAACGTTTCTGCGTAACCATCGCACCAGAGCCAACTTGTTCTCGAAGGAACCTTATGAAACAGCACACCTTAGTGGCCATAGTAGTATTCCAGCTACGAATGAATTAGTGCCTGATAGATGACTCATGAAGCATTTACTGAAAGAGAGGCTGAGAGAGAAAAGGGGAGGGAGGAGGAAGAGAGAGAAAGTGAGATTGGCTGCGGACGCACTTGGCAGCAATCGCTTGACTGGATGTGTTGTATATGACTGTGCAAACCACGCACACACACAGACGCAGTGAGTGAAAGTAACAGGAGAGGCTGCTTGAGATCACTCTGTTGTGGAAAGTAGAGCAGCAAGGTTCCTTCACAGGAACTTATTGGATTCTCTCTCAGGAGTTGTGGGATGGTGAACGCAGTCAGGAGATGTCTGCGTGACAGTGAGTGTTACTTTCAAAATCTGTAAATCATTAATCTGTTATGTTAAAGCTTTTACTGAGATATGTTTAGTGTGCTTGTGTCTCCCTGGCTGGTGTCAGCGCAGTGTGTTTTTTGGACCAGAAGGCTACAGGTGTACTGGCATTCGAGTAAGTAAGTAGCTTGCTGGCGTTTAACTACTAGATTAACAGAAAACTTTCAACCAGTTTCATTTGGCAGATTCTTATTATACAAAGTGACTCACAGAGGTTTAAATTTATCAGAATGAGAATTCCCGGTGAATCATGGTTTTAGCATTGCTTTCATCAGTTGCGCTACAAGAACAGAAACTGAAACACAAGAACGTACAGATTCATCTTTAGAATGTGAACTTACTAAACATTTTCAATTTGAATGTTAATTTATTCTGAATGTACATTCTCATAGTAGAGTTTCAAACAATGTACGGTATTTAAATACAATTTCCTGCTAAGAATGATTTCACTAAGACTTCTGAATTACACGATTTACTTTTCTCTATTTTGTCATGGATATAAATTCCTTTTATTCATTGTATTGGTTCATCTTGTGGCATCTGTCCACGCTTCGGCTGGTAATGGCTGTTAGTGAATGCAGCTGTAGGTGTGGCCAGGACGCACCTTGACCTATTACGTCCACCTGCTCACCTGAAAATCTTTATCAGCTTTATTACCCTCTTTATCACCACCCACTGTACCCATGACGAGAACTATACACTGCAGTCAATAGTTTGAACACACCTACTCATTCTTTCGTGGTACTATTTTTTACATCCTCAAAACTAAATTGGAATTATGTAGTGACCAAAAATGCTAGCCAAATCAAAACCATCTTATATTCAACTACTTTAAACTTCCAGGACACCGGGGTTACACCCTGACTCTTTATGAGATTTTTAATAAGACTACAGAGAGTCAGGACCTCAGTTTAACGTCTCATCCATAGGACGGTGGTTGTTACAATATAGTGTCCCCATCACTATACTGGGGTGGCTTTAGGACCCACACAGACCACAGGGTGAACGTTCCCCTACTGGCCTCACTAGCACCTCTTCCAGCAGCAACCTAGTTTTACCATGAGGTCTCCCATCCAGGTACTGACCAGGCTTAACCCTGCTTAGCTTCAGTGGGCAACCAGTCTTGGGCTACAGGGTGATAGCTGGCGTTTTAAAGTGATAATTCTCCCAAAAAAATGTATTGTGTCATTATTTACTCAACCTCATGTCGTTCTAAACGTGCATGACTTTTTCTTCTGTGGAACACAAAAGAAGATAGTTTGATGAATGTCCATACAGTGGAAGTCTATAGGGTCCAAAGACTTTTTTCAGAATATTTTCTTTTGTGTTCCACACTAGAAAATAAAAATTCCTACAGTGGGTCTGTAAATGACATAACTTTCATTTTTGGGTGAACTGTCCCTTTAAGATTATGAGATGGAAATTTAGTCGAAGGTGTTCAAACTTTTGACTGGTAGGGTATTTTTTGCCTTTGTACAGACTAGGTTGCTCCACAACTAGACATACGTCACAGTACAATGCTGTTCATTTGCAGTGTATATATTGAGTGTTTGCATATTTACATACAGTAGCTTTGTCTGCGTTTGCATTCTTTAAGGCCTTATTCTGTCCGGTGTGCTGATTCATGATAGGAGTATTTGAAAAGTTCACACTAATTAGCGCCACGTTAACTCATCTTTCAGCGCTACTAGGCGCCTTAATCACAGCAGGCTCTAATGAGACTTGTGCTGACGCAGACAAGTGATGCCACAGCCCCTGAAATATTCTAGGTCAGGCCCGAGTTTAATCAATGATAGTTTTAATGTTGCAAGATCAGGACGAAAAAACGTTGCGGGCCAGTGGTTTTTCCATTTTACGAAATGTATGAGTGTTTAAAATTAGTTAGAAATAGACGGATGTGTTGTGCACAGTTGAAACAAAAAGGGTTGCAAAGGATTCAGGAGTGAAGCAGACTCCCTCTCCTCCCCAGTCTCCACGGTAACAGGCTTGGGTGCCACTATTACAGTTACTCAGTGTTTGAGTGTCAGTGGAGTGTGTGACCGGGTCGACATTTAAACTCTGCCATGTTTCTTAGAATTCAAAGCTGAATGAGAATGAGTAAAGGGACGGATGAGAAATATTTGTGAATGCTTGTTTATGTGTGTGTGTTACATGAATCCAGCTAACAATTTTATTGTTCAGAGATTGCTCTTTTATAGCTCTTATAGCTTTTAGGAGACTTAAGTTTGTTTTTGTTTAAAGTGGTTTTACTGCTTAAATTACTTAGAGAGATCAAAAATAGACACAAGTGAACAAATTGATGACACACATTACAATTATAATGCTATAAAATGAATGTGGATAGAATAGCTCAGATAATTTAGACTTTAGAAAAATTGATTTAAAGGGATAGTTTATTCAAAAATAAGATAAATGTCACTAAAATGAATTTGCACTGCTCTTGGTAGATTGCGTTGGTCATTATGGAACTGATCCGGCTGCGTCAATGTTCTTTTATTTGCGCGTCGTCAGTAGATCACTCGAAGAACTTTACACTTCCATCTGCGCTTTTTTGGAATTGCGCTCACGCTAATTCGCCCTGTTTAGTAAATCTGGCCCCAAGACTCCATTTACCTTATATCAATTCTCATTGCTGTCTAGGAGACACAAATATGAAAAGATTCCCAGAAACATATTCAAACATATCCCAAAAACATATTTAAAATATGGGTCTTGTCATAGCTAATGTGACAATTGTGAGAAGTGTGAGCTTCACTTGCCCACCTGTAGAGCCAAGATCTCACCATTACCAAACAAACTGCAGCCTGAATCTTGCAGTGTTCACACTTGTAGTTCAGTTCGGTTGGTTCATTTGGTCCGGACCAAAAAAAACACACATAAAAAACATTTAGTCTAAACATAGTAGCCTATTTATGTTGGTATTTTGATCAGCTGAGAACTTATAAAATGTGTAAAGGAGTCAAAACAGCTTCAGGAATCCCGCGAACTTTGATGGGAAACATCGAGACTATGGCGAGAAAAGAATGGAGGGACACATCTTGTGACATCATGTTCCATTTTTTGGTTTGTTTACTTGTCTTTGGTCTTGGTTGCATTTGTATAGATCATTCTAACTGCACCAGAGTTTGTTTGGAAGTGGACCGAGACCCATCTTTTCAGCGGTCTTGGTCTGCTTGTTTGGTGCGCACCAGGGTTTGGAAGGCAGCGTTTACACTTATTCAAATTAACAGAGCAATCGCACCAAGGTTCGTTTTAATCTAACGAAACATGCCAAGTGTGAACACACCCTTAGCTGCATGTCTCATAGGAATGTTGACATTGTGAACTCTTGGATTCTACATGGGGGTTTCTGTTCTGAAGAAACCACCACCAGTGCCAGCAAGAGGACGAGAGCTAGAGTTTCTCTACCTTTATAGGCTCCGGGTTTCAGATTTTCTTTCTCAAGGGTGTGTGCTTCCTTTTCATTTGTGTTTGTGTGTGTGGGCATCTGTGAGATTGGGTGGGCTAACAGGGACACACCCTCTGTTATAGAGGCTGATCTTCATGTGATTTCTCTTTCCCTCTTGAACAGTGCAACTGATGGTGGTCCGTCACGGACAGGTGCCTTATGGATCAAGGGGCGGTCAGAGGTTTGAAAGGATGCTATTATGTCGTTAAATGCAGAAGGACCAGTAAAAGAGCCCAACGGGTGAATGAGTGCTGCCTAGGGCATATCATCCAAGTTAAGGTAAGATGTAATCCTAAAATGACAGGTATCGCTGTTAGAAACCATGACGTGTATTTGTGGATGTAGAAACATTTGTGTTTGTGTGAGTGTGGGAGAAATGTCAAGAGCTCTGTCCCAAAACATAGCGAGCTACTTACGCAGATGCAGACAAGCATCCTAATAGAATGAAAACCTCATAAATGGCTTTATTGAAATGATGTACTTGGGCACCAACTCAATTTGCTACCCAAAATAGCACTCTTCATGTGAAGCACAAAAGGTGCACTTCCAATAGAGTTTGACGTTAGCATGCTGCTAAGCTAACAACATAAAACAAAAACAGATTTCCAGTATTTTTATAAGTTAGGTTGAACTGTTTTGATATTGAATGAAGCGTATTTTACTTATACCGCCATCTTGGATTTTTTTGGGAAGAAATGCAGAATTGAATTCTGGAATTGCCTTATTCTCAAAGGCTACTTTAATTTTCTTCAAGTTGGGTTGTGAACACGACTGTGATACCCTTGAAATCTGTTTTACTAGGCAGCTCAGTAGGTTCTGGAACTATTGTGTGTTAGACATGAGAAACACAAAATATGTGTATGCATGTGAGAGAGAAACACACGGACAGAAACTGAGAGGTGAAAGTACGTCAAAAGGAAGGTAACTCAATCTGGCCAGCTGTGAGCCATTCCGCTGCAGTGCCACGTCTTCAGTGGATTGACGTAGAGAGAATACCTGCCCTGGCTGTACGCTATTGTGTGTATGACAGCAGACACAGTGGAAGTTTAACAGCAAGCCAGACTTAACATGCAAGCCTAACATGAAGGTGAATAAAACTGAAAATAGGGAGAGAAAAAAAAGTGTGTCAACAAAAAAGATGAAGCAGTATCCCTAACGTACGTGCCAGTGTCACGCCTTCTCTTCCATGTGCTCCTGGGCAGACAAATCATGCCCCCGCTGAAGATTTGAGAAAACATGTTTTGCGATGTGGAGTTGAGTAACTTTGAAGGAACTTAATTGGCCTCTTCGACTTGAGCTGTGAGAAAGACATGATTACATCACTGCTTTAGTGGCCAATGGCGGGGCTGAGCTGAGCTGAGCAAACACATGAGAGTGTGCGTGTGGTTTTATGAAGCGTTTCTGGTATGGTATGCCTCCAGGCTTTGGCTTGGTATGCCATTTAATCCTCCTGAAAAAGCTGTATTAGGAACAGTGTCTACAATGCATCTGTGCTTTCCTGTTTGTTTGTTTGTTTGATTGTTTGTATGAGAGAATGTCTTGGTGGAACTGATTTTACACATGATCTAATGTAATAAATTTTGTTACATATTATATGCATTTTTATTTATTGTTATTTATTTATAGTCCACACCTAAACTGAAAATACTGTCCAATGCAAAACGTTCACAGCCAATGTTAAATTTCCTGTTTAATACATAGTTGTGTGGAGAAATATTTTAGACCAATGAGAATTTAATATGGGTGGGGCTACTGAGTGCAACGCCACAAAACGAATCACTTTGGTTTTGAACACTTGTTTGGGTTGTTGTGCCTGGTTCAGCACCCTTCTAGTGGGGTTGTTTATTGTGGAGGTCAAACTGTTTTGTTAATTTTATTTTGTGTGTAACAAAATTCAGTCTGTAAACAATTTCAAATTTTGCCGTGTTTGTTATGGTTTTACTCATATTTCATGTCTCATTGGATAAGGTCAGACAATGAAGGACTTTGGCCTCTCATAACATAACATTAAGGAAACATTGATTTAGCATGCGTATTACGTGCCAGTGGACAATGAATTTTACTGCAGTCTGTGGCTGGCGTGATGCCTGGACTTTCTTAAGAAAGCTAGATTAATGTTTCCTCCATACAGATTCAGACTCACACTTTTTCTAGCCTCAGACTGTCAGGATTGTATTGAATGAATGAAATGTTTTTTTCATTGTATAACTAGAGCACAACCAGTCAGTACCCTGCGTTCAGACACACACTGTTCACAATCATTAAACCACCACTTATTATTCATTAATTACTGGGAGATATGGAAAAACTGACAGTTTTGTGGTGTTATTGATGAATTGATTGATGTCAGATCTGTGAAGTCATTGAAGCAAGACGTCATTGTGGGACTTGGAACTGAAAGATATCACTTAGACCGGAGAATGAAGGGGAGGACTATTTGAAAACATGGAGGAGTCATCAGTCTAATCGTTAAAAGACAGGTTACAATTATCCAGAGGGAAATAACTGTGTAGGCGGTCGTTCTGATTTATATTCCATGTCTCTGATAGACTGTATCCTTGGCTGATTTAGTTTCATTTTGAAACATAGGATGTTATCATGCAATTGTAATGTAACATGAGGTAGGTGGTAACCTAATTGACAAAAATACCCAGCAGCATAATCACGTTGGAGCCGTTTTAGGGTTTCATGCACTCAGCAATGAGAGCTTACAACTGAAAAGATGTATTATGGGGATTCAGTTCTCAGTATTAATTGGCCACACCTCATAGGGATTTGATTTGAAACTTGAATTTACCAAATTGCAATTTAAATACATTTAACAGGAAATGTATTCTGGGAAAGGACAAGTCCTTCTTCCCTGGTTCACAAAAGTTAAATTCTTACGAATGTAGAAATATATATAATTTAATACAAGTTTCTATGAGTGGGATTTTAAACATAGATTGTCTGTCTGTCTGTCTGTCTGTCTATCTATCTATCTAGTATCCATTTATCCATCCATCTGTCTGTCCATCTATGTACAGTTTCCATTCATTACCTATCCATCTGTCTCTCTGTCTACGCTTACCATTTATCTATCTATCTGTCCATCTATCCATTTATCTGTCTGTGCACAGTATCCATTTATCTATCTGTCCATCCATCCATCCATCCATCCATCCATCCATCCATCCATCCATCCATCCATCCATCCATCCATCCATCCATCCATCATAATGCCTTTTACATTTATTCCAAATCTTTAGGCTTTCTCAAGCCATCATTATATGTTTGTCTGGACAAACTTTACTTTACTTTCAAGTAAAACGTGTGTTGTATAAATTAAGTCTGTTTTCCTGTTTTCAGGAATAATAAAATGGACAATAATGGGACCTGACCCCAAGGCCAGTGTGAATGCAAAGAGAAATGGATTCTTCATTCGATTCACTTTTGGTCCACAGATTATTTTCCCTTTTTTTCAATTTCGGATTCAAATATGAAAACTTGAATTATTAGCCATTAAATACAAAAGCAGACACTGATTTGTTTGGGTACTTACACAATAATTATCTTGACTGAGTTTATCACATCTCACACAATGCTATTCCCAGTGGAGCATTTCTTTTGTGTGCGCTGGACTGTAACGTCACACGGGCCCCACACTAGGTTTCTGGAAACAAGAGTCACGTTTACTGTAAAGTTATTTTTTTTTCCTCAAGCACATCAGTTTTGGGAAGCAGCCTTGGCCTCGGGCCCTCTGTTAAGAGATCTCTGCTTTATGACTCGCTCCTGTGGTTTGCTGGAAGGCTGACCCCGTGCCGCTGACAAGTCATCAAAGCAAAGACTGTGTGAATAACATGCAGGCAACTGCGGCAGAGTTATTTTTTTCCCTTGCTGTTAATCGCAGATGAGATGGACCCTCTGACAGATGATCTGATTTAAGGCCTGTTTGTGGCGTGAGTCAGAGGAAGTGCGCTTCAGCGCAAGTGCAGTGAAATGAAGAACAAATGTGTACTATACACCCAGGGAGGGGGAAGGAGGGAGGGGGGGGTTAGAAATCCCTAAGGATTGCTGGGGGAGTAGTGAGATACGTGAGCCGTAGCCGACGGCTAGACGTGAGTCAGTTAAGACTCATGATATTTATTAAATTATGCATACAGTACAGTTATATTAGGGCCTATGAGACTTCCAAGAAGCTATTCCCTCACAGACAGGAATGTGTCATTTCTCAGAAACCGGTGTTAGTTTAAATATAAACGTGATGATCATTAAACTGTGTAAATTGTTGTGAAAGTTATGCTAGCAAAGGCAAAAGCACTGAAATCGATTTTCACAGGTTTCCTAAGAAAATTTGAATTTGCTTGCAAAAGAATGAAACATTTTTGCCAGCAAAGTTGTGTGGGGGACAAAACTTTTGCGAGAAAATCGAAAAGGATTGGAATAAAGTTTATAAGTCGTATTCTTTTCCATCATCATGTCCCTTTAGGGGCTCTGTTAGGGTTGCCAACTTCCGAAAAGAAAAATGCGTGACAATCGTGGTTCTTCACAGGAAAATAAGGGACACTCAAAATATTTGTACTGTATCACACAGTATGTGTCATTTCAGGTTTGTATGTGTTTAAAAGGTTCTCAGACATTTGTTTTGCTTAACCTGTTTTATGTACAATTTAATTCTAAAACGAATTTTAAGGTCACACAAAACAGTCACATTACACATAAAACATAGTTCAATATAATAACATTTATCTGAAATAGAAAGCTTTTGTAACATTATACACTACATTTTAAAGAAATTAAAGGGCACCTATTATGCAAAATTCACTTTTACATGGTGTTTGAACATAAATGTGTGTTGGCAGTGTGTGAGCCAAACCACCCTAGAATGATAAAAATCCACCCAGTGTTTTTTTTACAATCTCAATAAATCATAAGCACGAGCAGAACGGAACGAGCAGAAACAGAACGAGCTGTTCTAAGACTCGGCGCAATGTGACGTAGAATTGCGCAAGCCCCACCGACGTAGTTTGATTGACAGTGTGGTGTTGGCATGGACCCCGCCCTCGTGATCTGTACACCATCCTCGACAGTTATAACGACAGCCGGTAATGTCTCCTAAGAAACATAAGTGTTCTGTTGTGGGATGTAATAATGTACATAGTAGTTTTCACTTACTTCCGACATCAGAGCCACTGAAAACGCAGTGGATGTATTTTATTTACGAAGGAAAGGCGCCACTTAAACTTCCCAAATACATTTATGTTTGCGCAAATCATTTTCTGACTGACTGTTTTGTGAACGAGGGTCAATTCAAAGCAGGTCTTGCTTCAAAGTTAATCCTCAAGTGTGGATCGTTGCCTACTGTTCGCGATCCAACGTCACCTCCAGAAGAAGTAAGTGTATTTTATGATTTTTGAGCAAATAGTCATTTCAATCGATGTCAGCCAATTCAACAACAAATGCGTCTAAAGTTGTTGTCGTCGCCGTCTTAGGATGTCTGTGTATATTTAAACCTTGTTTGTATAGTGTGTAACCACACGTTTATAAATATATATTTTTTATATATATTGTATTAAAAACTGCATATATTTTCTTGTTCTGTAGCCATCTTCTCACATTTGCCACATGAGCACCTGTACGACAAGTAATGTAAACATGACAACAAGGTCCCTCGCATAAATGTAATTTAGTTTGTATGTAGCAAACGTTATCTGTAGCTATGTGTTTGTAGTTTCAAAAAATTGCGCCAACGTTATCACAGTTTGTGTGTGTGTGTGTGTGTTGCACATCCATAATTGCAAAGGGGACGCGATTAAAACTCTATAAGTACATAAATGTATCAAATAACCATTCCGAGACATCCTGGTCCTTTCTCATTTGTGTTTATTCTGCCTGAGTCTCTTCGTCATCTGGGTCTGATTCCGTTTTCAAACATGTACGGCTGAATGCCATACAAAACAGCGGGTCTCTCACTCCATTCTGCTTCTACCGTTATTGCCACAGGTATGCAAGTTACGCCCTCATCCAAAGGCAGGGCGGGGATATGCAGCTCATTTACATTTAAGGTGGTACACTCCAAAACAGCTCTTTTTAAAACAGGCCCCCAAAATGACATTTTCAAATGGTTATAATAAAGTAACTGTGGGGTATTTTGTGCTGAAATTTCACAAATACATTCTGGGGACACCAGAGACCAATATTACATCTTGTAAAAAGGGGCATAATAGGTGCCCTTTAAAGAAAGTAATAGCCTACTTTTATTCAGCAAGGACGCATTAAATGAATCAAAAATGACAAAGACATTTATAATGTTACAAAAGCTTTTTTATTTCGGATAAATCTCCTTTGAACCTTCTATTTATCGAATAATCCTGACTTATTTTTTTTTAAACATTAATAATAATAATCAGACATGTTTCTTGGGCAGCAAATCACATCAGTATATTATTCCCTCGGGTAGATTGCATGTTTTCTTGCGTGTCTGGATGTTGGACTCATGAACAATAATCACGTTGTTTAAATTCACCAAAACTGATTTGCCGAAATCAAAACCCGGCCGGACAGTGTAAGGGCAAATCAAATTATTTGTCCCAAAAGAATAATTAATTCTCAATTTATAGTTTATTGGTATGGTCTGATGCGCATGATTGGATGATGAGCGGTGTCGTGGTCATTCTCAAGTGTCGTGTGTTGCTGTTGTATCAGTCAGATCAGAGTAGCACTCAATAAACGGGACAAGAGAGGTCACGTACGGGACAAATAAATTAGGCTCAATAATCGGGACGTCCCGGCTAATTCAGGACAGTTGGCAACCCTAGGCTGTGTATACCATGAAAATCTTCCCCCTGCCATAGCTCTCAAGACTCATTAGCATTACCACTATATATTCCAACTTAGCATGATGCATTCACTTGTGAAGCCACCAATGCAGCTTGTCATTGACTTTAAACATTGGATTTACTGGGCAAATGTGTTCAATTCTTTGGTTAATGTAAACTGTTTAACGTGATACATTTACAATTAATACAGCAAAACTTTCAGGGAAAGTGTTAATTTATATGATTACAAGATCATAATTTTAATTACTAAATATATAAAGGTAATATAAATACGCTTTAGAATCAATCGATAAAGCTATAAAATGACTACATGTGAGCTGAAATGTTCAATTCTCTCTATACCTTTATCAACTGTATAAACTTCACAACTTTTACATGCACTGATATAGCAAGACTTTTTCTTTTAGTTGTCCTCTTTCATAGACAGCTATTTTCTTCTTGCGGTGTAAATTTGTTTGAATTCTTAAGAATTTTCAATCTCGTATATATTCTGCAGAAGAGAGAAATGAATCACAGTTTCACTCTTTCTCACACCTAAACTCCTAAACTCAGGATAAAAGCCTGAGTTGATAGAGAAAGTTGATGATCAGCATCATGGTACCAACAAAGCCTGGTTGAATTGGTTTAGTTTTGCCAACTACCATCATGGTACAGGCCCCAGATTTATTCGCAGAGAAATCGCTTTGGATAAAAGTGTCTGGTAAACGACTGCTGATTTGCGAGTCAAGCTCTGCATCAGAGTCTGTGTGTATGCTTTATGCGACTGCAGGTAATGGCGGTTTAGAGGTTATCAGAGAGCAGACATGCGTAATAAGCTGCACACTGCGGTGAGGAAATGTAAAATTACTGATTTGCGCAGTGGTGTTTCTGTTGGCAAGGCCATTCCAGATGAGCACAGGCCGGGTTTCCCAGGAGCGCTTCTCAGAACAGCTCATTTAGTTCAAGACATTCTGGGAATTTGTAGTTGCGGGTCACTGTAATTGTCTTCCTCCTCTGTCAAAAGCCACTTGGTAAAATCACTTATTTGTCAGGTGTTGTTATACATAGGCTCAACTGAAGTTGTATACCAAAAATAAACTAACACAGTGTTGCCAGCTATAAGAAAAAGGCTCCTTGTGTTTAGATGACTCAGGTTAGCATCATTTCCTCATTCCGCACATCGCAATCATTTAGATCCAGTCTACATGTGAGTGTGTTAGTGCCAAAAAGGAACATGGACAGAATGAGCGGATAGTCCTCCTTGTCCTTTCAAATATGGTTTCTGGAAACTCTCGCTTATCCTCATTCTCCCCATTTTTCTATCTTTCCACTCTGTTTTCGCTGTGTATTTACTCAGGCTCTAAATTTGGCCCACTCTTCTGATAGGGTTAAGGTTGTTTATCTGTTTTTGCCCAGAAAGGAACATTCTCCTGTGGCTGTGTCACACTGCGCGTGTACAAGTGGGCCAAAGTTCAGTCTCTTCCTGTAAATAGATCAAAAGGAACAGCCAGATGTCTGAAATTCCCCACGAAATGTCCAAGAATTCCAGAGAACTCGCGCACCAAGAGAATGCTTTGGGACGATGCACTGCCAAAATGGCTGTGGATAATAATAGGAGACGAAGGGAAAAATATGTTTTGGTTATTATGAAAGAAATGTGTCATGTTGTGTATAGCTGTGTGTGGGCGACTGTTTGCTTGTGTATTTATGTACAAATACTGTATCTATAAAAATATATGCAGGAGACATCCAAAAGTCCTGAAAGGACATTGAAAATCTGCCATTAAAAATTATTTTAACAGAAATATTCAAAGAAATTTAACTGCATTATTTAAAGGTCACTAAACAAAAATAAATACATTTGTAATATTTAAATTGAAATTGTTCTTGCTTACATTGGAAGCACAAGATCTAACTAATCTAAGATCTATATTAGTTTTTTTTATGACCCAACTATATATTTGATATTTTTTTTGTGTGCTGCAGCGGTTGCTGCATTGTGTGGATTTAATAAACCTCACACAGAAGCACCACTTTTCAGCCTTGATTTATAAATAGGTGACAGTCTCCTTCAGAGTGCCTTCTAATTAAAGAAAGGAAGAAAGAGAGAATGAGTGTGTGACCTGCTGCCATTATAGCCATCACTCTCCATGCCCTATGCATGAACTCAAGAGAGCATGCTAAGCCATTTTAACACCATGCTGAACTCTATTGACTGATCTGCATTAACTTTGGGGTCTTTCTCGCTCTTAGACTCACAGCTTAAAACCACACTTAAAACCATCTATCCTCACAGCACTGTCTTATGTCGTTCTTTTCATCTCAGAGTCTTTACAGAGTGAATCCTGCTGCACTCATGTGTGTCTCTCTGCAGGGCTTCAGACGGGCAACTGCGCTGTGCAGTCAGGCCACACAGAGTTTAAAGTGCCCCTGTTATGCTGTTTTAAACATTCCTAATTTTGTTTTGGAGGTCTCTTACAATAAGTTTACAGGTCCAAGGTAAAAACAAAACTGTAATTTTGTCATAATATACTTAGCACATTACCTCTTTTCTCAGTGTCTGAAATGGCTTCACTCTCTCTAAATTCTTTCTGAGAGCCAACTCTACTCTGATTCATTAGATGGCCTAGTCTGTTGTGATTTCGGAAATGAAACCGTCATTGCCATATCCGAAGGCTCCCTCAACACTTGTATACACAGTGAGTCCTACCTTAACCTACGTATATATGTTATGGAAGTGAGACTAGAATTGCTGACGACTAACTTCGGCAGTTCAGGTCTTTTAAGAGACAAACTTTATTTGTCGTGCTCCCTTAATCTTTTAACTGAAGAATCAAAAATACAAAAAAAGGTGTGCGCACATCCCACGTAGCCTAATTGGGCCCAGGTGCAGGACAACAAAAATAACGATAATGGGAAAAAAAGAAGTGTGATGTGCGCACACAGAATTCACAGCTCCAAACAACTTTATTGAGAGTGCTACGTTTCTACAGTCAGGTCTTCATCAGGCACATTTTTCCACATGGGTATTGTGCCTGATGAAGACCTGACAGTCAAAACGTTGCGTTTTCAATCAAATTGTTTGGGAGCTGTGAATTCAGTGTGTGGACATCACACTTCGGTTTAATTATTGACCCTTGAGGAACCATTTGTTACTCCTCTGGGCTCAGTTAAGGTTTATGCACTTTTGGGATTGTGAGTCATAACTGTGCTTGTGTACGTATCATAGTTTGCCACTGACAGGATTAAAATAAAACACACCTGCCTCCTATGATTCACATCTGACTCATCGGGCAAAACATCCGTACATCCCTGCATCATCTTTCTCACTCATAAGCCCACATCAGGACCAGCACAGATTCTTTTTAAACGGGGCAAACTGCTTGTGCCATGAATGAACGGACTGGGAAATAGTTTGTGGTAATGGACTATAGAGTATCGACTGGTGTCGCAGTAGCAGAGTGTTTGCTGAAGCACTTGTTTATGCTGGGGGAAAGTATGAGGGGACTAATCGAGGTGATGAACGATATTCTATGAGCTGTAAATTTTATGAGTCACTATCCCGTGAGGCAGCGTAGACTGTTGTGTTTTCAACGCATATGCTGTACACTTTTAGTAATGAAAAATGGGTCCTGTACAGTGGTGGGCAGATTCTTGTGATGCTGTACAACCTGCTTTGACGCACATTTTGAAGTGCTTGCTTTTTCTGACAGTTTTTCCCCCATCAGCCTTTAGTTCTCACACCACAGTCTCAATGTAGAGTACACTGATAGAACCAGTTGATCTTAATCTTGATCTGACATTTTTAACAAAGTCATTATTTAATAGTTTGGAGCAACAAAAGTAATTTTTAAAATCAACAACCCAGTGTCTGCAACAATATACAACAAGAAAAAACAAATGTAGGGCGGTACTTATTTTTATGCACCAGGAATGGTAGGTGGTGTTAGAGATTCAAGGATAGTGTAGGTGATTGAAAATTAAGAGGGATTGATGACAGGTGCTGAAAGTTTTTAAGGAGGACCTATTATGCCCTTTTTCAAAGTCTTGATTTTGTGACATAAGGCCTCGACATAAATACTTGAAAAACCTGTTGCACACAATCAAATGCATGCTTTCTGCTTTCATGCTTTTTTTTCTAAGTAAAAGACCTTTTAGTTTAAAGGTGCCCTTGAATGTGAAATTGAATTTATTTTGGCATAGTTAAATAACAAGAGTTCAGTACATGGACATGACATACAGTGAGTCTCAAACACCATTGTTTTCTCCTTCTTACTTAAATCTCGTTTTTGAAAAATAGGCGAATCTCCACATAATACCGACTGTGACGCAACAGTCGGGATCATTAATATGTACGACCCCAAAAATGTGCATATGCCAGCCCATGTTCAATGACAGACGGAACTGTGCAGCCGAAGCATGGCAGTTGATCAGTGTTTGGATGTACAAATGAACACAAAAGTATTTAGTTCCTTCATCCGAGCCTCTGAAGAAACAATGGGTTAATTTTATTTTCTCTGGAAATTTCCAAACATTTCACAGACGAGACTGTTTCCTCAACTTGGGCCAATACAGAGCTGGCCTCAATGAACGTCTGAAAATATATCGATCGAGCTACCGAGCAACACTTTGTGATGTGTAATTGTTCAAGTTCAGACAGGTAATCTTTCTCTCAAAATCGTGTTTGCATTGGTGAAAGCATTAGAGAGAGTGCAGAAACTGCGTTGCAATGATAAGATCTTTATTCTCGCGATCAACACACTGTCATCTGTTTGCTCAATGCTCATCACGGCAACATTTTATGTGATGGGAATAGATCTAAATACTTTTAAAAACATCTCACGATTCGTTAATCTCGATAGCTGTAATAGCAAAATCATATATTATGTAGTAAAAGTATTCGAGAGAGTTTCACATGTAATACGTAGCTATTTCATATGCAAGCATGTCAGCCAATCACAGCAGAGGCCGGTTACACACAGCAGACACGCCCCTTCAAACAGAGCGTTTGGGCTCAGGGCTAAAATCAGGCTAGGAAAAATTACTTTTATTTCTAAATTATTACTATTTTTGATCTAAAAAAACATACTAACATTATAAGGGCAACCCAGAAAACATTATACAATAAAAATAAAAACCATTCTAGGGCACCTTTAATTGTGAACAAGTCAACCTTCTGGTTGTGATACACGTGTTTATTGCAGTGAAACCTTTAATAATTTAAATGTAAACTTAATTTCTTTTGTTAGAAATATCTCTAGATTTACTGGTCTAGATTTACTCATTTACTGGTCTGAAGCAACTTACTTGATTTTTCAATGTCAGGCTTTAAGGGTCAGATCAAGTCAAAATATTTCCTTCAGCTGCACTTTACGTCTCGCAGTTAGCAGTCTTGAGACTAATCACTATAAAGAAGCACCACTCCGCCTCTCTAACAGATCCAGCAGTGAGAAACACTCACGTGGCTGGACAGACTAATCACTTCTGGGCCACGTCATACAGAGCTCACTCAAACCAAGCCACCAAAGAGGAGAGGTGTTTCTGTTCACCCACATGTGTCCACAGAGACAAAAACATTTAGCTGTCCTTTTATGCGGCAAGGCTCGGCCAGTACAAAATAAATTGGTAACGTGTAAGAGAGACATGTTAAGCGAACAATCGAGACTGTAAGAGTTCAAAGTAGGTTGTTACATAAAATAGGAGATCTTGTCATTCTCTTTTAAAAAAAAATTAGGCCAAGGAGGCAACGGGCGGGAGGGGGTGATGTCATCACTGGTAGCGACTGGCAATCATGCAGTCCATTCATTTCTGTTAGTTTGTGTGTATATGTGTGTGCGCACATGAGTGAGTTTCTGTCTTCTGCGTGTCACTTCCTGGGATTGAATAGAGCAGGAAGTGGAGTGACAGGGCGCAAAGAACAACACCTCCATGGTGGGCTTTTCACACACACACCAGAGAGCAGGACTCACATGTGTGTTTGTGTATTCACTGAATTGGCAGGAGTCCCTTCAGCTCTGCTGCCCTGCTTTTGCTGGTTATTTGTCTTAAATGAGATGTACTGAAACACTGCCCTCTTCTGTTTGCTTTCAGAACTGCAGAAAGAACATGTTCAACACCTGCTGTCCTAAATTCCGGTAAGTTGCACTATCAGTAATTACAATCTAAATAACTAATAGCACAAGTGTTTTAGGGATGGGTTGATGACCAGGCTTACATGAAATCTCTGCACACAGAACTTGATTTCCAATTGGGACGTCTTATATAGACCAGAAATATTTAAACATTTTGACCCCCAAATATGATGGGCCAAGGATCCATTCCCTATAGAATTCTACAGATTTTCCCTCAAAATCAGCACAGAAAATGTGGAAAGTCAAATTATTTTTATCTGGGCTTGCATATGACTAATATTTTTTGTTGAGAAAAATATCTTTAAAAGCTGTGTAAGCATTTTCTGCAGTTCTAGTGGCACTACATGGAATTGCAGAGATAATCATTATTTTCAAACAAGCTTCTGAAATGTAGTCCTGTTTCAAACTCATGCCACTAGTTGTGGTTTACAGAGAGCCATCTCAGTGGACCACAGTCACATTGTTATTTGCCATTTACAGAGCTTAGTGCTGCTATAGAGATGGGTGTGATTTCTCAGGAGAGCCATTTCAGTAATATACAGCTGTAAAGAAAAAATAAATAGAATTCAGAATAGCTTAGAGGACTTTTTAATAAGCTTCTCATTCTGCTATGCTGCTAGTGTTGTGCTATTTTGAATAGTGTATGTTATACAAGATGATATTTTCTGTCCAATTAAACTGACAAAACTGAACACCAAAGCTAGCGCCGGTTAACAGAAGACGGTTAACTGTCACTTCTTGTGAAAATTAAGGCTGCATTTCTCTCCTCTTATACAAGAGCCAGTGCCGGGTGACTTAGGCTATTAAATCAGGCACCTCCTGTGGGTTCCAGTGTGCGAGAAACAGATAATAAGGTGTGTAATAATACACGGTAAGCCGAATGTGTGGGCTTCTTATGCAAGGAGACCTTATGCAAGCTGGTTAAAGAAAGTACGAATGACAGTAGTGTATAGCTTATTGCTGCAGGACATACAGTATATAGCGATTATTCTTGATAAGAATGTGTTTTCTGTGTTCGATCAGGATTGGAGCTGAACTTTGCAGGAAGGTAGATCTCGAGGAACTGGATTGAGCACACATGATTAATTGAAATACATTTTAAATCAAATAGATTTATATGATGTATATAAAATATTAGAAAATTAAGTAAAGAGAGTAACTGAAGTAACAAATAAAGATGAAGTATAAAATTACTAAAACGAAATAGAAATAAAAAACCTAAATCGACAAAAGCACATTAAATTAGCCTACTTTATAACAAATTAGCCTATAAAAATGGATCCTGAAAATATACAAATGTATGTTAAAAATGTATTCAAAATATTCATATTAATAAAATACTATAATATCATATAAATTTCCTCGTAGAGACAAGACAATGTTTTATATGGCAGAATGACTAGGAATGACATCACTGTGATCAGCCATAGGCAGATGTAAAAAATGAGGAGGAGCCATAAAGAGGTGTGTTGCATTCAACACGTTTCAAAGCAATTGTTTCAAAGACAGCGTGCCACGTCTAAAAGCACTTATTTGCGAGTGGGCCTGAGACGTCAGTGTTGTGTTGGCGGTAGGTACGCAGTTTAACTTCAAGGACCTTCAGTGGCCCGGCCGCAGGTGAGCGACCAATCCTGTTCGTCTTTGACGTCTACTTTGAATGATGACATTGTTTAGAGATCTTTCAGTGACTCATATTTTCCATCTCCCACAGTTCTCCTTTGAAAAAGGGCTGACGTCATCCTCCCACGGACAAAACCTATGCAGGGATTCTTTCTGGGCAATCAAGGGTCTATTTATACACAAACACTCCATACATCAAAGAACACTGTGTGTTATGTAATAAGATGCTGTCACTTCGCCAACTTTACCCAACTGATCAACAACCAGAGGTCCACGAAGTCTGGTATCAGTGGAGGAAATCAGACATCACTATTCAAAACCGCAACGCCACGGTGACCATGACCTTGACATTTGTTTTGACAGAGTCACTTCCTTTTAAAACTACTCTCTGCTGTTTCAACCTTTTGCCTTTCCTGTTATGTTAATCATCAGCTCAGCTACATGGATTTCTGATGGGATCATTTGTACTCCTGGACGCTTCCTCCGGATGCTGGTTTCACATGGTGGTTTAGATGTGTTCTACCAGTGTCTAGCACCATTTGAAATCAGTGTTCTTGGGGAGGGAAATGGCACTGGATCACATCTCGCAGCGATGGCCAAGAGAAGTCAAAGTATAGCAAAAAAAAAGGGAGTGGCTTTTCGAGAGAGGCGAGGGAAGTGCATCTATTGAATCACAGGAGAACCAGATAGCGCTCATGACTTGCCCCAAGCGCTTGATGAACTCACTCATATACTGGAAGTCAAATGAATATGGTGTGAACAAGCCAGCCCAGTCCCACAAGTGAAATACTACTGTAAAATAAAATGTATCATGGCATCATGTTTTTTCATTACTTTAACCAATTTCTGCAACTTTTTTCAACTCTAAGTCAGCTTAATATAACTGAAAATAAAAATGAGTTGAAATGACTTGTTCAGGCAATTTGATTTTAAGACAGCATCTGAACTTTTTTTAAAGTAGGTGGAATTTTATTCAAATTTTTTCGACTATACAATTTTTTAACCTTGTTTTGGAGGTTTCCACAAGGCGCTGTTTTGCTTGACGCTATGTTTGTGACTGGTGCAGAATACTGAACAAAAAGGCTATGAATATTTTGCATTAAAATAGTGTATGAATTACATAAATGTGCAATACAGCATGATGCAGGGTTATTTTAGCATTGTTTATGTACTTTTATAGTATGTATTAATATCTTGAGTTGCATTTTATTTTAATATTTTCACTTTTAGTTTAAGTTTTAGTAATTAAATTGAGTAAAAGCACTTTATTATACATTTTTATACAATCAAATCACTTGACTAAAGTAACCAAATTCTTCAAATCGAGGTTCAAGGATAACCAGGGCTTGTATGGCGCATGGATAAAATGTCATTAGAGTAGAATTTCATTGCGTTACTGTAAGCAGCCTTAACCGATCACAGACTGTATTTACTGTATGAATACATCATGAAAGTTTGTGTGGTTGAGTCTTCTCGTCTATCTTACTTTATAGGAGTTTTTGAGTATATTTGTTTTTCCTACCCTCATTTGAACTGTTAACATTGTCTGAGAGTGCCAGTAAAGAGATACTGTGTTATCTAAAGCTCTTTCTCCCTCTCTGGCTGTTCCTGCCCCCATCTCTCCCCACCAAAGGATGACTGATTTCCTCTGGTGCTGAGAGTCCCTTCTATCATCTAGCACCATTTGAAATCGGTTATAATGACTGGGGATCAATTCTTCGGGCTTCCCATTGCGCTCAGAGCGATCAGTGCCCTTTTCCGACGGCATGTGTGCTCAAGCCTTTGAAGAGGTTATTGCAAATAAAACAGGGATGAAATAAATGTTTTCCTTTCAGCTGAAAATGAGTGGAATTTCAATTAGCATTGGTTATTATTTTGAGGCACCTTATGTATTTATCAGCAAATAAATCAACACTCCAAGGCAATACCTGCACCAAAACTGACTTAATCTGCAGTTAAATTCTGCCCTCTGTTGGTTTGAAGGCACTACAAGCTAAAGTTTCAGACTGTAGGCGTTATATGTGCTCATTTAGCTAATAGTTGGAAGTATAACACTTCACAATAAAAAAAGCAACTTTACAGAAAACCATATTTTAATCTTCAGATTAAAACTGGATAGTATGGATCACATGGCTAAAAGATCAAAGCAACTATATGTAATTTAATCTATAAGCTATTTTGCCTCTATTTATATTTTACTATATATTGACTGATGATGATGTTAACTTTGGAAACATCAAATTGACAAAAAAAATGTGACTGAAACATGAATCCCTCCATAATAAAGATGTTTACACCTAGGGAATTATAAACAACTGTTTCATTATCAAAAGTGAATGTGTTTTAATCATGAAATTCCTGATATTTTGTGAAATGCAGGTCCTGATAGTTGGTTCAGTTAATTTTGCTTTACCAACATAAAACATGTGGGAATTGAAATACTAATAAAATGATTAAACTGTTATAATAATAATAAATGTGTAACAACAACCTTCAATGTGTTTATTGTGCAGGAATCTTAAAAAAAAAAAAAAGGTTTACTGGTTTACTGGTTTACTGACTCATAGTTACAAAAGGTTTATTCATTGGGAACTGTCAAGCTTTTCTTTGTGCATCTACAATGCTTGAACTGTTTCTGTTTTTTAATTACCCACACATTAGTTTGAAATAAACGAGCTTAACGTTTTCAGCTCTAATGAGGTCTGATATTGTGAGGGGTAAAACTGCCTAAAGCAGCAGTGTTCCCCGTTTCTGTTACAATATTGTATGTTTATGTTTATTAGAAATATTGAATAGACATGATTACAATAATATAAAATCATCCAATAACATAAAATCGCCAAAGTAATTTAACTTTCATATGTAAATAGTGTTTTTAGGTACGGATTAGTTTCATTAAAATGCAAGAAATTGTGGTTTGTTGTTGGTAAATATAGATGAAACTTCAGAAAAAGTATAATAAAAAATTATAAACAAACTAATAAAAAATAAGGAGGAGACAGCAGGCGCGCAAATGTTTCGTCACTAGTCGCCTTAAATCCCTCCCCTGTGCTCATTTGTGATTGGCCACGATTTCAGATTTCCGCCATATTCAAAATCCGTCCCATCCGTTGAATATCACCAACTTCCCCCTTTCGGTATTCACCCCTCGCATTAACTAATTTTGATTGTATTACGTTTTGTATATACAATTTACAGTAGCGTATTCCAGGTCAACTTGTAGTTTCAAATGGAGGAAACCGACGGATCTCCAGTGGCGATGACAGAGCCGGTGAACGAAAGACCGAAGAGGAACAAGAGAAAATCGTCGATGGTGGATATGGACGCGTCCCCAGAGCGCAATTTCAAACGGTCAGGAATATCATATTAGATACTTTGTTGTTCTTGTTATTTATTATTACTTTATCGTTCGCACTATTTTGTTCTGCGTATTCCTTTGAAAATTATCCCTCTGTGCAATTGTGCGAACTGTAATGGACGTGGTTAGACAGACAACTGCAAATTAGCTGATTGTAATGCATTTATAATGTTAAACTGTTTTATGCTATGCACTAAAAGTTATAAACAATATCTAAGGAGTTATCCTTTAATATACGACTTAACGGGTAAATATAGATCAAGGAGTTTGTTGTGTTTTCAAAGTGAAATAACTTCCGCAATATGTCGACACAAAAACAGCATGACAGCAGAGCACTAAATAACTGCAATGTTTTATCCTAACACACGGTGGCGCTCATGTCGCACCAAATAAGAGCTGTTCAAGATACGACATTAGAAATACAGTTCAACCCTCCTATTTATATATATATATATATTTATAGCTCACTAGTAACGTTATTATCTAGTAATGGCAGTATTTTCAGTCCTCAAGTGCGCTGTCAATTGACATCTCTTGATCAGCTGTTTAATGCAATTGGCTGATTTAACGATTATTTTACTTTGTTTATAATATTTACTAAGCATATACAAGTAGATCTAAGGCTAAGCAAACCCAACAATAAAATAATTTGACAACACAATATAAAGTAAACATAAACATAAACATACTCTGTGCAACTTTAATAGTATCCAGACATTTTTTTCAAAAGCTAGCCTATATTTGATTAAAAGGTTAAAATGAATGAATGACAGTCAAATCCTTGTGCATGGCAATTTTACCAACATTATATTGAGGACAACTGATAATGTGTCCAAGGTTCCCTGTATAAATAGATCATGCCAAATATATACACGATATTTCACATAAACCCAGAGAAAGCAGAAGGGGATGGAAAGCATCAAAATGTGCTTTTATCACAGACTAAAATAACAACAGTTTATTTTGGCAAAGGGTCTGATTTCTTTCTCTCATGCCTTCTGTTCTGACTGATTGGAACACAAGTCTTTGTGACCCAAGTTGCCTCCTACAATACAAAAAAGCAACCAAAATGGCATGGAAATTATCATTTTACATTTTTTGGAAAATGTGAGCACTACTTGTCACAATGATAAAGGCATTAGTATTTGGAGGATATTATGTTCTAAATGGGTTTTAGAATGTTGCTATGTAGTTGCCAGGGTGGTTATGAAAACATGATTATCAAGATACAATTATTGTTGCATTATCAACCCAGCATACCCCTTTTTTTGTTCAAATTGCAATTTTCTGGGTAAAAAATCTGTGAATCTTTTTATAAAGAACAAAACTCCAGCGTTTGTTGTGCTTGCTTGTAGGGCTGCACAATTTAGCCACAAATTGTGTGCTTGTATAAATGACACATAATTGTTTATTATAATTATTTATACATAATAAAAAATATTACTATTGTAATAACACGATTTCATTATAAAACAAAAAAGTAGGCTATTTAATAATATTTTATTTTATGAAAAACTGATGGGTGACCTGTTAACATGCAGGGAGCCTATAACTATAAATCATTAGAAAGGTCTAAGGTTTTATTATAAAGTATTATTATTATTATAATAAAAATGTGTGTGACAAATTTTTTTTACAATTTTGGAGAGAAGAGATGTATCACAACATGAAATGTAAACAGAAAAAACAAGCAATACATTGACACTAGAAACCTTTTATAATGACATCATTTTTATAACCGTTTGGGTCACATTTGGTCGGAGAACAAAAAAAAAATTAGGTATTATTATTTGCATGTAGTGCAATTGGTCAAATCGGTGTTGCCGTGGGCAAATGAATTGCATTTCCGCTTAAAAGGAGCGTTTGTAAATATTTCCAATAAAAGTTGCACTCATCCTCAAATGTGTATCACTGGATCATGTTTTGGTAGGAACAAAATTTTACATGGTATGTTTCTCTGGAATCAGCCAGCTCGAAGGACGTCTATATTCCGATTGGTTGCTGGCGTTTTGCCGCTGCTTGTCGCTGAACCGCGTCATAGCTCATTACCATAAAGTTTAGCTACTTTCAACTTTCTGATTGACTCAAAACATGATGCGATGGATTTGACGGCGCTCCTTGCAGCTGAGAGAAGCCAGCTTCCATTGAAAATGAATGACTTCCAGTAACTTTGGAAGCTCAAGTTGGTGGCGGTGTAAACGTACAGTTACTGAAGTGGGCTCTCGTGCAGAAAGTCCAAATATGCCTTACAGATGCAGATTACATGACGTGCAGCCTTGAAATACCTTTGCGATATTCTGTTAAACTTCCAGACTGCTGAGAGCGATGTTAAGATGAGTAAATGTGCTGCACTCTTTCCTCAATAATAAAATAAACACACCACAAAAATGACAGCGGTAATATAATATAAAATATAAGTATAAAACGGCAGTAAAGAAAGCATCTGATCATAGCATTGTGGATATAATATTTGCACCTGCTCTGCAATTCACCTGCATCCTGTCAACAGACAGTTTGAATATAAATAATGCTTGAGATTATAGACTATGTAGATCTGGCTATGTGAGACTAGAGTTTGAATTCATCTCTTTTCTTTGCATGACACATTGACATTAACTCTTTCAGCAATATCCAAAATAGCTCTTTCGGCATTATCCTGAACATAGTATAAGCATTAATTTCATGTGTTATAGAACGGAAGAGAGGCTCTTGTGATGTCACTGTCCAGCTCAGTTCAGTTCTCATTCAATAGTGTCAGTGTAATCAAATAAACATTACAATATTGTTGAAATAAGTGTTACTGTTAAATGTTGTGTTCTCAATTTTTACAAAATAACTGATTATGATTTTTGCCATAATCAAGAAGCCCTAATTTAGTAATACTTGCCTTATTATATAGGAATTATGAGGAGAAAAAAAAAAGAAAAGCTCATGACCTGAAAAGCCCACTATAGGTTTGAGATGTGGTGTTATGTTACAGAAAAGTGGAACAAACCTTTATTAAATGTCTTGTTTTTGGCCTTGTTTTTTCTCCCTGCCAGTAATCCCCAAGGAATTTAGTCAACAATATCTTTCTTCATAGCTGAAAAAAACGATATAGCTGAGATAAGAGCATGACGTCATTGTTTCACACATAGTGGGATGTCGTAGGTGTTTAAGGCAACAGTTATCCAATTTCAGATTATCTTTTCTCCGAGCCGTTTTGACACTCAAGCCCTTTGCGTGGCCTTTTACAGGTTTGTTATATATGATGTCTCATATTTGACAGTGAAAAGCTGAAAACCACTACAAAGTGAGCTTTTGAAGCCGTATAAGAATGATCTCGATGAGTAAGTGACATATCATTCCTCCAAGGCCTCTCCTTTGTTTGCTACGTAAAGCATGGTGAAACCAAACCTACTTATCTTAACCGGAGTCCTTTCAAGTGTTTTCCCACCTTAACGTCCGTGGGATTTCTGTGTCATTGACAGAAGGAAAAACACCTGAAACCAATGTTGGCTATTCCCTTAAAGCTATTGGTTTGTATAGTACACTGTGACTACTTAGGACAGCCAAAATTCTGAATAAAAGCATGCCATGCAGGAAGTGTAGTTATGTTTATATATAAATTCCTACTCATATAAATTCCTACTCACAATAAATGATCAAAATTGGCAGCGTATCAATGACGTCACCTTGTGGATAGACCAAGTTAGGCTTCATCTTACATGTTTCCACACTCGTGTCGGATCAGCTGACAATCGAAAGCGGTAATAGTAATGTTGTAATGTTCTTTCGAAGTTCTTAAACAGGGCAAGCCTCATTTTTGGTGTATTTGTGATTCTGTTACGTTGCCTGTGAGTGTTAGAGTTGTGTGTGTGTGTTTATGTAACTATCATGGGGTGTGTGTGCACTATTTGTTTCGTGTTTGTCATGCCAATGTCCAGCGTTTCACACAACACCTTGGCATTCCAGACATGTTTTAGAAGCAATGCGCACTCACAGGATCTCTACTCAGTTCCTGAAGCTCCCAAACAGCACAGATTTTTGGATGTCTCCCCTATCAGATACACCTATTTCAGGCCTTGGAGTCTCTGCTATTGAGCTGATGAGTTGAATAGAATAAGGTATTTGATTATGGAGAGTAGGGCTGTCACTTTTGAGAAAAATCTAATTCGAACGGATATCAAAAATCAAGGAATGTATTCGAATATCTGCAGTGTTATTTTACATTCGATTTAAATTTCTGCCTAAAAATCTGAAAAGTGCTGTTTATCTACTGACCAGTTCTTAGCACTGAGCCCTGTAATAATATTTTTAAATATATGGATTTGGAAATTGTGAATTTTAAGGTAATTCATTTATCTGTTTTACATGCAAGCACAAACAATGCGTGACAAGAGGATGTGTGGTATGAATTTCATGACTTCACACACAGCATGTCCCAATATTGGCATGTTACTTTACTGCACACCCAAGTATGTACTTTCCTACAAGTACATAGTGTTTTTTTTT
This sequence comes from Semotilus atromaculatus, assembly GCA_031834385.1. NCBI lineage: Eukaryota > Metazoa > Chordata > Actinopteri > Cypriniformes > Leuciscidae > Semotilus > Semotilus atromaculatus. Next base: position 49,578,553 of record JAULUF010000009.1, read on the forward strand.
TGTATCCGTTTAACTTAAATATGCCGTATCTACTAGGTCTGTTGGAACGAATTCCGAAATTCAAATATGATTCGAATATTTAAAAAAAAAAAAAATACTATTAGAATGCTGAAGATACTATTTGAATATTGCTTTATGTATATTTGTAATTTTTTTATGCAATCTTGCCTTTCTCGCCACCATGGCGAGTGGTAAGCCTTGGTCACCTTCGCATGTGAGAATTAAATGCTTTAGTTTCGTCTGATGAACAACAATAAAGTTTTTGAATCGTAACACAATTTTGTGCACGTTATCCACGTTATCCAACGTTGTGCACGTTATCCACATTGTATCATAACTGTCAAAAATGGTAAATGTTTAACAACGTAATTTTTTTTTTTTTAAAGCGCCCGTGAAGAGAAAAACGCAAATATCTCGGCGAAAACGGATTCTGCGAGCACCGAGCTCGTTGGAACCCTCTAGTCGAACTGAAAAGAACAATATAAGTTTCATAATTTTTGGTGGTGTTTTCGCTGAGATAGGCTATTAGCCGAAAACCATCGGCAGCTCTTCAACCATATTCAGCACGAATAAAATGTTTATTGTTATGTCCCTCTAGTAGACAGGACGTGTAACAACAACCACATGCTATAGTGGCATTGGCGATCCATAAGCCTGTGTAATGTCGTAAATATTAATAATAGGATTAATATGAGCATTTAATATTCAAATATTATTTGAATATTAAATAAAATAAGGAATGGAATTCGAATAATATTATAGAGGAAGATTGACAGCCCTATGGTCGGTTCCTCATCAGGTCTGCATGGAATGGAGGACACTCCATAATGGGATTGGCAGGTCATTTGACCTACATATTTAGGCTCCTGTTGTTTTTAGCAGCCAAGACCACCCACAGTAGAGTCTTTTTCTAGTGGACACTGATATAGATTCTGTACTCTGTTAACTTGCACTCTGACTGGTCAGATAATTTCACACCCAGGATCGCCCAGCTTAATATTCTGCTCACTGCTTTACTTACATTGCACTGTTGTTTTTAAACATCCAACTGTACAATACACCATCACACAATATTCAATTATGTTAAATTAGTTAATTTTGATTTATATAGCGACTTTCCAACACCCAAGGTCGCTTTAAGGAACAGAACCAAAACTATTTGGACGAGTATTTCTGTGAGAACCAGCTTCTCTAATTTCACACTTTCTTTAGATTTATTTTACTCTAATTACCTTTGCTCTCATATGCCACCTGCACTCGTTCCCAAGTGACGGAAATAATAGACAACTGATGTAGAGATAGAAAGATGGGGGATGCCTGAAGAAACCACATCAGACCGAATGAGAGGAATTTGCTGAAAAACATGCCTACACACCTCTGCCAGGACTGCAACCAGAGAACAATTGTCTTCATATCACAATGAATAATCACTGAAAGCAGTGGGGAATAAAATGAAGTTTGCCCACACTTAATAAACACTTTAAAATAATACACCCCCATATCTGTTATCTAAAAATTAGGATGAGTTGAGGTCTGTCAGCCTCCAAGGCAATTTCACTGCACATTAACTTAATATTTTTTTTAAGTTAATGTGTTTTTGATCAAATAAATGAAACTGTAGTGAGCATAAGAGAATGTAAAAAAAATATATAATTTGAGTAGTGCATTTATTTGGCAAGGAGCCATTTGAGAGACACAAGAAGTTCCTACATTTTGAATCATTGGATTATGAAAGATCTTTTGTTTAGAATAACATACTGACACGTGATTCAGGACAATTCTTCAGTCTGTTTCAACATAGCTAAAATTAACCCAATGGTAATACCACATTTGCCTTCATTTCTGAGGGCCTAAATTGATTTAATCATAATTAATAATCAGCCTGTAGATCAGCTGATAATAAATGTAAGAATTTATCACAGGCTTTTTAGAAAAGATTTGACAGGGCTGTCCCATTATCAAAGCTGAAAAAAGCAGCGGCTCTTCTGAAAAAGGAACCCTGGGTATCTTTGCAAACATGACCTCGCTGAGACAGTTGTTACCAATCCCCAAATAAGGGCCCAGTTAACAATGAGGGGAAGTGCATTTGTGAGTAAAAGAGGACATGAAGGAGAGGGCACGTGGGTGAAAGACAACAGAAACTGAGTGTTTTAGTGCGAGTTAGAGAGATCGGGGCTTAGTGACGCTCTCTCTATGTCAGTTCTGCAGACGATGATGCAGTGTCACAGGAGACAGAGCTACACCAGGCTTGGTGTGTGGTACGTACAGGATGTGTCTTTACATTTATGGGCTTTTCTTATGGGCACACTGACATTGTTGGGTTACAGGCATACTAATAGATCTACAGGGTTTGGCTGCATGTTTTATGTCATTACTGCACAACCAGAGGTCTTGGTCTGGTTGGATGCTTTGGATTTGTCTGTTTTTCTGTATGAAGAGGGGATTACATTTTTTATTTCAAATGGCTTTTGAAGTATAATTGTTTTGAGAATCTTATTTTTTCTTTTGTTTTTCTTGCTGTAGGCCATCTTTGAGACGAGGAAGTTCTTTCACCTTCCTGACACCTGGACCCCAGTGGGACTTCACGCTGGTGAGTAGTTTATGACATCCATAATTGTGAATTTAAAGGGTTAGTTCACCCAAAAATGAAAATTCTGTCAGTAATTACTCACCCTCATGTTGTTCCAACCCCGTAAGACTTTCGTTCATCTTCGGAACAAGAATTAAGATATTTTTGATTAAATCTGAGAGCTGGATCACTCCTCCATAGGCTTTTACTAAGGGACTGAAACTTGTTCCCCCGAAAAGTTATTAAAGACATCGTTAAAATAGTCCATGTGACTACAGTGGCTCAACCTTCAGTTTATTAAGCGACGAGAATACTTTTTGTGCGCAAAAGCTAACAAAAATAGCGACTTTATTTCAACTAATTTCTATATCTCGTCGCTTTATATCACGCAAAAATTTTCATTTTTGGGTGAACAAACCCTTTAACTGAATGAGTGATTTAAAACTGCCACTCCCACGAATGACAAGACAGACTTGACTCTTTTATCTGATTAATCAAATAGTTAAATCTGTAGATTAATTGATTATCAAAATAATCGTTAGTTGCAGCCTAATTAGCTGAAATAGTCATTTTTTTTAAAGCTGCTGTCCGTAACTTTTTTAAGTTAAAAATAATCCAAAATAATTATTTAAAAAAAAACATATTCTGCCAGTGGTCAAAACTATCTGCTTGCCATAGCTAGATTCAAAACGGTTAGCTTGTAATAAAGATTTTAATTCCAGTGGTACTGGTGGGTTTCCGCGGGAAATTCGAGCATGTCTTTGCGTCATTACGTCACACCCGTACACATAAAGAAGGAGTTTCGGCTAAACTGCGCGTGAGGAGAGATGTATAGGCTTTTCTCGCAGCACTTTACATAATTAAACTTATGGCATCCAGAAAGATCCAAACAACAATCATCAGTGTCAACTGGAGATTCACCAGTTATAAAACCCAAAAGACTTCGTACTTCGGATTTAAGGTGGCAAGAGAAAGATAAAGAAACCGTCTCATGCGAACACAAGGATAAACGATCGGCGGGGCTTTTGGACGGTGCGTGAACTCCGTGTTTTGAAGGGGTTCAAAACGGAAGAAAAGACGGCTTTTTTCTGCTGAACAAGTAAGACATTTCAATGGTTCAATCGTGTAACAGTAGCCTACCACTGTTTTCTTAATTCACACAGTTATGGAGTTTCCTTTGTTGTGCCTTTCTCGTTTTGCTATTATGGAGAATATGAATTCTGAACTACACAGGTAACCATAAAACACATTAAATGTAACGTTAGTCACGCAATGCGGATGTTGTTAACATGAACAATTTGAGAACGAAGTAGGCTATAATTTGCACGGTTGCTGTAAATCGCGTTGATTAAATCTAACGATTGCTTGTCATGTCGAAAGCTTTTCCCCCCTTAGTTGATCAGAACAAAAATGGATGTTACTTACTTGTTCAGAAGACATTTTCCGGTGAAAATTCTTATGTTGGTCAAACTTTCAAAAAGTGAATCTGTGATTCTGAATGACAGTATCCACACAGCGCGGTGATTGACAGCCGGACTCGCCTCAAAACACTGTGTTCATCCGCGCTGTTTCATGCCGATTTACAAACCACGTAAAGATGATAATTCCACGCATAAATGCAATTGCAGATTTCGAACAGAGATGGTGATAAAGAGGAAAAAGCTACGGACTGTAGCTTTAATTAGATACCATTACCAATATTTTATTGATACTTTTCAATATTGAATGAACTACAGTTGCAGTGCATTGTAGGATTGCCCTCTCCACAAAGAATAGAGTAGAATCTTCTCGGCTGGTTGATTTTAACAATGCTATACTTTTCGTAGCACAAGCAAATTAGACATGACAGGATTGTTCTGGTTCTATAAAAGTTCTATAAAAGTTCTATATTCTAATGTGTTTTCTTGGAATATACTCAACAGATGACTTTTGTATTTTAAGTGACGTGAATGCTGTAACCCCATTAATGATGCTTTACTATGGTTCATCAGTTTTCAGGCCTCAAAAACTCTTGTAAGACTACACCCAAAAGGTAATTTTTGTTCAACTTTCCATCCATTTCTTTTGCGCAAGTGCCCTTGCCCTTTATGAAAATTTTGGCAGATATTGTTTTCCACTCAACCATCACGTTGTTGCCAACTGATGACATCTTAATCCTCACATGGCATCACGTGCCTCTGGTTCAGCGGATGCACAAATTGCCACTGATGAATTCCCAAGCGTCTCACCCCCCCAATTTCCATCAAACTGAACCTAACATAGCCCTCATTCCCACTGAATCAGTTTAGAGCATTCCAAAGTTTATGAAGGCCAAGCGAAATGCAATCCATCTCTCATCTGTAGGAAAATGGGGAGGGGGGGGGCTGCTTTATCACATGCCAAAACGTTCCTTTGATATGTATTTTTTTATGAATACACACACATTAGCTCATCTAGGGGGCACATGGGCCTCATTAGGTTTCCAGCTCAAGCACCATTATCTCACCTTCAAAACCCTGCAGAGGTAAAAGTATTCCTCCCTCCTCTTATTCCTGCTCAAACTCCTGGAACATGAAAGCAGAGAGTCTTTGTCATTAATGTAGAAGTAGTTATTCTAGTTAAGGCCGTCTACATGGCCGCAGGGTGTCCGTGGTGGTGCAACAACAGATGGATAATGTAGGAAGCAGCCTGCAGAGCTGTGATACTGCCGAATTTCATTGTTGTGCCAACGTGCTGATAAATAAAAAAAATCCGCCTCAGGCATTTCTCATGAAGTCTATTGCGTCATTCCAATATTACGTATTAAGACATATCATATAATTTACTCATAAGGAATGCAAGGCTGTTCCTTTGAAAATTGTTTGTTGGTTTGGTGTTTTTCTTATGTAGTGTCTGGATTCGCAAGTCATACACTGATTATAAAATACATAGGAAGCAGATTGAGACAGCTGGACTACATTCATATTATAGAAAAAGAAAGTAGTTTGATCTTTTATTCTTTCTGAAGGTGACATGCTTAATGGGGTTGCACTGTTTGCTCAATTGATTGTGCAAGTTTATTACAAGAATTCCTTGACTGCAGGCAGCATTTGTGCACAAAATTACATCACAAAACTGATTTCGGACAGACTTCTGAGGCAGCATAAAGGATTAATGATCTACAACAAAATAGAAAGAGCTTTGGTGATAACTTAGCGGATAATTAATTACTACAATACTAATTTCTCGCTAGAAATTAAATCAAAAGTGGAAAACGTTGGTCAAAAATGTACACTTACACACAAACTGACCACCAACCGCAACTTTCTGATGCCATCTTTATTTTTTTTAGCTTAACTGTCACAGACTAAATGCACAGGATTGTGGGATATCAAAGGCAGCATTTAAAATCCATGTCTATGCTGCCTTTAAAAATCCATTAGATGAACCTTAGGAATCTCAGGAGACAGGAAGTGAAGCCAACAAGATTTCGGATGCGCCTTAACGCCTTCCTACTGTGGAATGCATCCTCCAAAGGCATAATTTTTAGCTTTCAGACGCAGCGGCATTTTCACCAAGCCATCTTATTTTTAAACTCCTTTCGACCAACCACCACAAGTCCACTGTTCACATCCAGTCAGCCGCATTACCATCTTACTTTTTTCCCCTTATTGAATATCTAGTTTTACTTAGAAAATATCACATTACAGAAGTTAAATGGTTTGTGAATAGTTTCATGTTGACTATTTCATTCTTTGATTAAGACTTTTCCCCACTGATTAGTAATGTGTTCTTATTCTAACAGATGGGTTTCATTCAAATTGGTTTTGTCCAGATCTAATCACATGTCCTGACCATCATTTGCAAAACCTCTTCATCCCAGATCTTACTGACCCCTGCAATATGCATCGCCCCTAAAATGTGACTTTGATTGAGCTTGTTTGTAATAATCTATTTTTTTCTGTGCCAGCAGCTGTTTGCTCTCATAAATTCTTTGCTGTAATATCCATTTATGGTTTGTCCACCAAGAACAGGCAGTTTGGAGCCAAAACATACACAGCCCGTTTATCACTTCTTCTTGTTCCTCTCAAGTTTTATTTCTTCTTGTAAAGATTTAATTTTATTCTTTTGAGTAAATTTTTTTTTTTTGACTTTCCAGTGTTGAACAAATTATTGAAATTTACGTGCATTTTTATCTGAAAGCACTAGCAATATTGGTGCAACTTCTAAACTAGGTGTGTGTGATATAGATTGTCTACGATAATATCATAGTTGGTCTTTTTAACAATGTGCGATCTGACATTATCGGGTATGTCCCTCACTTTGCAAAAACTAAACAAAAAACTAGAGAGTCCACTGCGCCATGATGTAGCCTTTTAGGTTTAGGTTAGACTACTGAACTTAAATTGTTCCTAACTAAGTCACAACAGAACTGTTTTGCATCTCTGAGCAACACACAGCAGTGTTTCGTTACTGAATGAATTGCTCCTTTTGAATGAATCGGTTGAATGAATGATTCAATGACTCGCTCATTAACAGTGGCTAGCCACCACCTATTGGGGGTTTTAGTCTCATTTAAACTATCTTTTCAATTTTAAAATCATTTAATATCAATATTCAACGTTTTATTTTTAAAACATCAAAACATTATGCATTTGTAACTGCAGGTTAAATTAATTTGTCACCCTCTGAGCTGCATTAAACAGTCTGCAAATACATCTAAATGCCACATTTTTCATGCCACGTGTTTCTTCTCCATTGCAGAGACGGATTTGTTGATACCGATTTCATTTGATTGTTAACAGTTCTATAGTGTCTTATTGTAATTGATTTTATTGATTAAAAATTTAAGAATGACAAAAAATAATGCATAGACTGCATTTAAGGTAGGGGGAAAAAAAGTCCTTATAAAAGGTAAAAATGCCCATAAAAAGGTAAAAATAATTTTCTGTTTCTGCTGCAAACTAGCCACTGCACAGATTATGAAGAATATCAAAAACTTTAGGAGTCAGCTCCTAAACCTGCACTGCAATGCTAAACCTGCCATGGTACCTACCTGCACAATAACATACTCTGCAAAGTATCATCTAATTATTGTTATCTACAAAATCCCACATCACAGATATCATACATCAATATCACACACCCCTATCGTAAACTTACAGACCATTAGCTTTTTTCCACTCTCAGATAACACAAAAGTAGCCGCTTATCTGTGTTATCCATTAAAACATTCAAAACCAAACACCTGTGATCCACTCAGAAGCTCAGCATCTGATTGGCCAGCAATCATTACTGACAACTAAAACCCTCCAATCAGGGTCTTGATTAATTATCCCCTATCATCTATGAATGGGGATTTGCTAAATGATAGCTTGTCATTTATTGTTTTAGTGTGTTTGCTGACTTGTTTGCTGTGAATGGGTCTGATGTTAAATTAGCTTAATCTACTCATTGCTTCAATGAAACTTGAGGTGATCACGCGACTTTGAATTTCTTATAAGAAATCAATAGGCTCATCAAGACATTACTTCTGTTAGTAACAGCGACATCAAGAATAGTGGCCTTTCAATTGATACTGGTCTCAAACAAAACCCTAACGGGTGGTTATTTGAGTCACTGTTGCCCTTCTATCAGCTCGAACCAGTCTGGCCATTCTCCTCTGACCTCTGGCATCAACAAGGCATTTCCGCCCACAGAACTGCCGCTCACTGGATGTTTTTTCTGGGCACATTTGAGTTAAAACTACCACCCGGTTTTAAATGCATAGCATTATTGTGATGGAATCAGAACTCACTCTCAATAGGTTTATCAGCCAAGACTTACATGCATTATCAAATCTCCCGCCCTCAACTTGTGAGTTTAGTAATTATATTTTGCCTATTACCTAAATAATGATGATAAAGTATTATTATGATAAAACATTTATTGTTTTTTTATTATTATTTGATAAAACACAATGTTGTGTCGTTATGACAGAAAATACAATTTTGCATATTCCATGTGGGCCTAGTTAAATGGAAGAACTGATATCGTCTTGGGAGGTTCATTATGCTATAATTCAGCCACTTAAACGGCCTTCCTTGAACGATTTCGTGAAGTAGTTTCTTTTGGGAATAGTCCAGTAAAGAGAACACAGGCCAATAACAGAGACCCTGAGGGCTCTTGGTGGCCATTGCAGTGCTGCAGAAATGTTTACAACGCCTTCACACCCTGCAAACACACTCCACAGGTAGAATTTTCACTAGCCAGATGCTCCACCAGCCCCCGGCTCCCACACACAGGTGCTAAAAGGCCTTAGGGATAATGATGTCCTTCCTGAATCTGCCTGGACCTCCTTAGGAGCCATTGTAACCTATAATACCTACTTTTCAGGGCAGCACTTTTGCATACTCTCAAGGATACAAAAATAAATGTTTGGAAAAGCTGACAAAAGAATGTCTTCCTTGGTTCCTCTCTCAAAGCCAGAAAATTTTCATTTTTGTAAGCGTCCCTTTTAGTTTAGACGTGTATTTTGCTACAGATTCTTAAAGACTGTTTTCTTTTTGCAGAAACGCAAGCGCAGAGAGAAGGACGATGCGGACGCAGTCAGTCTCTGCAGCTTTGACTTCAAGGTAAGAAAACCAGCAAAACAAAATAGGTTTTGCACAGCCAGATATGGCACAACAGATTTATCAAAATACACAAATCAAGAGGTCTTGCTTTTTAAAATCATTTCCTGAAGTCAGTCTGCATGGCTCAAAACAACATTAAAGTCTCATGACAACATCAAGAAAGACCAAAATAAAAAATTGCGCCCCTCTGTTGTATTTGTCAGCAAAATCAAAGCCATTTTACATAAGAATCCTAGATAAAATCTTTTGTTGTGGCAGTATTCAAAGCCTTTTAACCTTAAACTTGTGGAATTTAATCTTAGAAAATCTTTCCTCTGATAATCCAAAAGGTCATTCCTCCATAACCGTAAACTTTCCATGATTACTGTCAGTAATTATCCTCATTTCAGCAAGGGCTTAATTGAGACGCGCTGCTGTGTAAACAGATTTTTTTGTCATTTGACTCCCTGCTGATCTTGACTCCTCTCTGATTTATTTTCAAAATTGTTTCCATCTGAAATGGAACAGTTGACTTAATATGCATACATAGCAACCGAAAATGTTTTTTTACAGTTTAGTAAGAGGTCCTACTGAGCACACCCAAATCCTCTGTTTTTGACAGACAGGTGAACAATAGAACTAAAATGACTAAAATCAGTCTTGCGCCTACAAGATAAGAGAGCTGTGATTCACCAAGAGCCTTTATGCCTTGAGCAATGGAAAAAAACAACAACTGGGCAAGGTTATTACACAAAAACAAAATATATTGTAACAAATACATTTTTTAGTATTGTTTTGAATAGATTTTAAATTATGGATATATATATATATATATATATACACAAAGGAACACAAGACAACATTGATGAAATGTATCAGTACATCAATGTATCAGTGTACAATAGTATTATTTTGGATGTTGTAACCTTCATTGTATGGACAAAAACAGTTCATCAAAATGTCTTACGTGTTTCACTAACGGAAGTATGTTAACACATTAGTTTAGGGTCCAATTCTCACTATTAAATAGTTGCTTATTAGCGTGCATAGTACTAGGGTATTGGTTGTTTATTAGTACATAAAGCAAACATGAATGCCTTACTCTGCATGACCTTATTTTACAAAACCCCTAATCATACCAATGCCTAAACTATACCTTTCTAATTATTAATAAGCAATAATTAGGCAAAATCATAGTTAATAGTAAGTTAGTAGTGAGAATTGGACCCAGTAATGTGTGACCGAAAAACATTAAAAACACTGAGGAATTAAGCCTCAATTAAGCCTTCTTCAGTGCACATTTTTAAAATGTTTCAGTCACTTGTCCATTCTGCCCCAGACTGTTCTATTGAGTGAAACTTGTTTCGCTAGACAATGCAGTAAACAAAAGTTCCCCACAGCACATCTTTGAGAATGCATATTGGGGAGGGGTGGGCTTTGTATAAATCACCTGTCCTGATGATGGTACCCCTTTTATTGCCCCATGCTTTCCCTAGGGCCTTGTTCTGATGAAATTACATTGTCATCCTGAGACTGTCAATTTGAGAGTTTCCTTACTTTTCATATTCTGCATAACGTAACTGCAGAATTTGTGCAATCAAGCTGTGAAGTGTCATAATGTTGCCTTTATATGGTTACAGTCGAAGTTCTTTCTCTGTATGGAGTGACTAATTTAGCTAGAAGACTGACCAAACACTTTAGACCAGATTGCGATATATTGTTCAAGTCTGTGAGGAAGAGAAAGAAAGAGGCTGTACGCGTGTGTGGTATGCGTCCTGACTGTGTTGTGTGTCTGATCAGAGGGGTGTGTTATTAGTTACCTGCTCTGTTTGGTGGCAACCATCTTTGTTGAGGGTGCATTGACTCAATCAGAGTTAAATATATTTGAGAAATATCAGGATGTTTGTGCTTTTTATCTGTTTTTCTGCAGATGGAGTTTTGGTGGCAAAAAAAAAAAAAAGTAGTTATAAGCAAATCTATGGTTCCACACATTTAGTGAAACCACTATAATGGTCAAAATAATGATATTGGTTATTATGCAAAATATTATGTTTTTCTGCAAGTTACATTATAACTTAACACAAGTTTAGATATTATCTGTCTGTTGGTCTTCAAATTTTTCCTTTCAGTTTCTTCATTAATAAGCGGATGTTGCCACCTGACAGTTCTTAGGAACTGAGAAGAATTGTTAGGGTTAGAGCCTTAGAAGATAGTTCACCGTAAAATGAAACACTTGTCAAATAGGGATGGGCGAGTAGACTAAAATCTCATATCACTGTACGAGTCACTTTATTTCACCATAATAATATACAGTACATCACAAGAGTTATTTTTGCTTTAAATAAAGTTATGATGATATCATACTGAAGTAAATAGTCAGTAATAAAAAAAGAACAAATAAACTCAGGGCTCGAATTTCGGCGCGGGATTGCGAGGATTGCGCATCATTTGAATCATTCCCGCAGGTCTCCCACTTATAATGCGTGAAATTCCCGCAAACATTGACTCACTTTAGCATGTAGGTTGTATTAGTAAATTAATCCAAACAGATTATAAAATCAAATCAGTCATTTTAAAACTGTCTGCGAGACGCAATTTCACAAACAGCATGAGTGATTCAGCGGTGTTGCGTCTTCTCTCTCTCGTCTCTCAACATGGGCTGCACAAGGCAGTCGCGCGCTGCAAGCGATAATACACTCGCGTTTCGGGAGTCGGGATAGACGGAATTGTCACTTGTATAATCGGGCCAGCATTGCATCATGAGTAACTAAAGTTTACCATTTGCACGTCTTTTTCGTCTTTTTAAGTCTTACCAGTTTAAACATTCACGCGATCTTGAACTAGGCTATTCGGTAGGCGCGCGCTGTCTGAGAGATGTTTTTTTTTTCTGCACACATACAAGCCACCTCACAAACAGCTTGCGGGTAACAAAAGTTATTTTTCATGGATTATATCGCTTTAACAGTCAAAAACATGCGAAATTATGTCAATTTCGGGCTTGGTGAGTATCCTCTAAACACAATCGGTTATGTCTTAAATAAGCATAATCGCACGTGACCGTATAATGTTGGTGGATACAGGATCTGTGCACTAGCTCTTACAGTGACAGCAGACATATAGTCTGTCATTTATTTGGTTGTCAAAACAACAAAACATAGCTTTCATTTTAAGGAATCAGGATTAATAGCCTATGCATTTAATTTAGTCAGGACTAAAATACTACCCAGTGTTATTTTACATTTGATTACTTTATTCAGTCTCTACTATTTCTGAATACTAGTGTCAGACCTAAGCAAAAACTTTTCTCTTTATAGGTATCTTTATTCTATTGTATTTTTTGTTCTACTTATTTCAATTTAATTCAAAGATTGAAATCAAGCTTCCTTATGTTGCGTAAATTCACCCCATTGTAAAAATGCAATGAGTGAGCATACATTTAGGAGATAAATGTAATAAAAAAAAGTTTAAACTCCCCCCTCAAATAAAAAATTCCCCCCCATAAGAATCACCTAAGGGGGGATTTCCCCCCCATTTTCCAAAAACGAGATTGAGGCCCTGAAACTAATTACAAGCAATAAGACAAAACTAAAATGGAACAAAAGACACGCATGAAATAAACCTGCCTGAAAATTTCAAGCACTGAATAAGAAATACTTGGCTACATAAATTGTATAAAGTAATTCAAAAGTAAATCAGTGTATAAAAAACACTGCATAGTCTTCACTGTGTAAATTATAAATGTATTCTTATTAAAGTTACAAAAGTGATTCAGTCAGGAGCAGTTTCTCTTTATCTTTTGTTGTTTGGTTAACATTAAAAACACTTTGCTGTTACTGCTTTCACTTTAAAAACATATGCACTAATCTAATATACTGATACACATGTGCTTTTTCTTGACCGTTTACGTGCACTTAAGACATAAATTACTGTTTCAGTTTCTTCATTAATAAGCGGATGTTGCCAACTGACACTTCTTAGGAACAGAGAAGAATTGTTAGGGTTAGAGCCTTAGAAGATAGTTCACTGTAAAATGAAACACTTGTCAAATAGGGATGGGCGAGTAGACTAAAATCTCATATCACTGTACGAGTCACTTTATTTCACCATAATAATATACATCACAACAGTTATTTTTGCTTTAAATAAAGTTATGATGATATCATACTGAAGTAACTAGTCAGTAATAAAAAAAGAACAAATAAACTAATTACAAGCAATAAGACAAAACTAAAATGGAACAAAAGACACGCATGAAATAAACCTGCCTGAAAATTTCAAGCACTAAATAAGAAATACTTGGCTACATAAATTGTATAAAGTAATTCAAAAGTAAATCAGTGTATAAAAAAACACTGCATAGTCTTCACTGTGTAAATTATAAATGTATTCTCAGGAGCAGTTTCTCTTTATCTTTTGTTGTTTGGTTAACATTAAAAACACTTTGCTGTTACTGCTTTCACTTTAAGAACATATGCACTGATCTAATATACTGATACACATGTGCTTTTTCTCGACCGTTTACGTTCACTTAAGACATAAATTACTGTTTACGAGGATACCCGCTAAGACACGCATTAAGACACATTTGACCATTCAAGATCAATTAGGTGGCAAAAAAAAAATCTGTCAGAAAAGACAGCGCTCAGAAATATCTCAGACGTTGCGCGCATATACAGAAATGAGCTTTTTTGCTGCTAATGCTAATCCTGCTATAAAACATAAAAAGGTTTAAAAAAGCATGCAAACGGTAAGCTTTCGTGACGACACAGCACTGCAACATAATTTTAATATGTAACCGTGATAGAGACGATAATCCAAAATTTACCAGTTGACAAATTTCTACCGGTTAATCGTGTCTACTGGTATATCACCCATGCCTAGTTCCAAACGGAACACAAAGAGATGTTTTGATGAATGTAGTTGGTTGCTCTTTTCTATGCAGTTGAACATTTTTAACTCTCAAAGTGCACCAGATGCATTTAACTTAATGTAAAAAATATATATATATTCTGGAGGGGATGGGGCATAGAAGGCACAAGTCTCACAGAATCCTATAGGAAACACTGCATATATAGCCTACATACATTTTGTAACCATCATGGATGATTATATTACGTAAAGAAAAAGATAAATATGAACAAACAGGATGAATGAGGCATGAAGTGATGACAGCAAATGATAGTGATTCCAGTGTAAAACAGTTGGTGTTCCTGTGTTGATATTCACCTACACACTCAGATGTCTCAGGCATCTACAGTCTATACCCAGTACAGGCTTGTCTTGTAACCACACCTTTGTTATAGTGGATGAATACGGGTACCTTTACAGATACAATTTCCTCCTCCACTGATGAGAAATGGGAAGCTTTTAAAGAACTTGGAGGAAAGAGCTCATCTAGAACAGTGTTTCCCAACCTTTTTTCAGTCAAGGCACCTTACACTAGGTTGCTACTTTGATACTGTATCTTGAAATGTATTGATTTTCAGTAGGGCTGTAGTCAACCAAAGAAATCCTTAGTCGACCAAAGTCTTGTCCTGCGCAACGATTAGTCGACAAAAAAAAAAAAACCGCGATGTTTTGATTGAACATTTTTTAACAATTGTCATAGAGCATTTATAAAACAACAACGAAAAAACATCAAAAAAACATAAAACTATAATAATAATAATACAATTCTTTGAAAATGAAGTGATTTTTTTTTTAACTGCAAAAAGTGAGGAGCACTGTCCTGCTAGGTCTATAGTAGCCTAACTAACAGTCACAATCGCGCACCTGACCACACCACACGCTACAAAAAATATAACTGCTATCTGCCACAATGAAAAATCCTAACAAAAGCTCTCGTTTATACAGGCTGTATATTCTTCTTTACTTTCAAAGCTATGGGTTAACTTTTGTCCAGCCGATCTAGCCGTTTTAAAGGAGAACTCCAGCGCAAAATGAACCTTTGGTCTTATTACACATTGTTACCTAGTCAACCGTTATCTGAGATTTGTTTTCATGATTATCGAATGTAAATAGTTTTATCTCTAAAAACAGTTTAGCCTATAACGCTAGTATAACGCTAGTAAATAGGGCATAGAGTAATGACAAATAAAAATACCAGCGCACTTGGATCGGCGTTCGTAGATCTACTGGTAGAGACTGTTTTTCAAAGATGGCTTCTGCCTGTATTCGCGAAGCTGACTGTATGTATAAAATACGAATGTATGAATGAATACAGCTAAACTACCTATATCCCTTACTGAGCACGAAGCAGCAGCGAAGCCAGCCACAGGTGAGAAACGAGTGTTCTATGTGTGTGCGCTAAACTGTGGCGCTGTTACAAAATAGCCTAAATTAAAGCATTTAAAGTTGGGGATAAACCATAGGCTAATTATATTTAGAATACAGTAATATATAACTGCTTATAAAGGAATAAATATCAAGGAGTAAATCATTGAAAAATTCTTTCTATTGAAAAAAAAAAAAAATGCAACTGGTCGACCAATAAGAATGTCAGTCGACCAAGACGGCATCGACCGATTAGTCGACTAAACGACTAAAGTTGACAGCCCTAATTTTCAGTATCACAGGGAAGAACTGCCATATATAGGCCTGGTCATATATATTTTTAATATTATATATTTATTTATTTATTTTTGTCCATCCATTTTAAGACTAGGAAATCAATTTCTTCTGAAGAGATCACTTTACATGATGACATTTAATTAAGGCTTTTATTCATATATAAACTTTGCTCAATTACCATTGCAAATCTCACCTAAATGTTTGCTAAATCAGTGTATTTGTATTTTTATTTGGAAATAATTTTGTTACGGATAACAAACCATTGTTAAGCTATGGATAATAGCTTGTTTTTAATATATTTTATAATGTAATATAATTTCACAGTTAATATCCAAATTAATGTAGAAACAACATAAAGACAGCATATTTAAAAAAAATTAATGGCTTTTTTTTTTATGAATGAAGGCCAGTACACTGATACCAATACTTCTAATGATGTCTTCAATTATTTTAATTAAATAATAAATTATAATAATTACATTTTAATCATTAATTATCGTCAATCAACACTACAGTACAATTGAAAGCTATACATTTTTAAATGTATTAGGCTTTAATTTTTTTTACAACTTTTAATTTAAGTGAACTTCAGTCAACAAACAATCTTCACACAAGCCCATAATAAATGTCATATTGACCTGCCACCTGTCTACAGGTAGGAAATACACAGAAATTGAATTAAGTTATCAAACACTTTACAGTCTTCACTGCATAAATTATAAATTAAATAGATTAATCCTTATTAAAGCTACAAGCGTTCTTTAGTCAAGAGCAGTGAGTAATTTTCTCTGTTAGCTGTGTTCTTTGATTCTGCTGTAACTGCTGCACAAGTGGATCTCACACGCATCCCATTTTCTAACAACTCTTAACGTTCATTGAAGAATACCAACTAATTTAAGATTGCTCTCAGGATGATACTAAACCAAACAGACATTTTGGCATAACTGTTATTTATTCAAGCGCGAAAGAGAAGTCTATTCTGGCGCGCGTCGTTCTGTGCGTCGTGTGTCACCGCGGCACCCCGGTTGGGAAACGCTGATCTAGAAGGCTTTATTGTTCCCATTTGCAAGCTGTGTTTTTTACACTGCTAATCAAAGTCTGTACAAGTACAGATAATGCATCCTGGAACAGTAATGACATTTTAAATGCCATTGCAGTCACCTAGACTGCAGTACTATTGAATTATCCACCAGGGGGCAGCACTATGATCCACTGCACACCGTTCCGCTTTCTGCCTATTCAACTGAAGTTTATCAGATCAGAGCGTAGCAAGTCAGTTCACATTTTCCCCGTCAGGCAAGCTCACACACGGCCCACATTAAGTGAGTCACTCTTGTGTGCTGGTGTTTAGCACTAAAGTAGGAGTGCTGTGTTTGTGCTTCACACCCAGATGTCCAGCTGTCATGTGTGTCGAGGTGTTAGCCCGCAGGGGGTGCAGGCTGAGCCGCGCTCTTGTGGAATATGGCTGCCACACCTCTCATCAAAACACACAGAGAACAGTATGAAAGTGTCTCCTCATGGGATGAGTAATGAAGGAACCCTGTTATTGACTTCACCCATACTGATATTATACTTTCAACCATACATATGGTCATTTTTTTGTGCACAACCGTCATAATTAAGCACATTTATTTAATTAATTTATTAAATATTAAATTGTTAAACTCATCTATCTTTGTTTAATCTCTTCACTGTTTGGAGATACACACAGATTTGTTATGAACATAGGTATTGAGTAATGTTTTGAATAATAGAATAAAATGTAAATTGAATGCAGCCTCATTAGCAAATAACTGCTTCCGTTTGACTCGTCCACTCAGTGGAAAGTGTCATGATCCAAACACACTAATGCATGTCCTGTTTCACACTCTTGTATTGACACAGGAGGGCAAGCTTAGAGTCTGCACATCGTTCATCTCCATTTGCTTAACACGCACCCCAATGCTTTCACACATTTGAACACAAATCTCTATTAAAACCCACTGACACATCATGCTAGTCCATTTGCGTTGCTAAAGTTATTACCGCTGCTGACCGTGTGGGAAAGTAGCAGTAAAAGTTTTGGGTCTGTAGTGAACCATATTCCTTGGTCACACAAATGTGGAGATTAACGGGTGTGCGGTTTTGCATACGCGGAGTAAAATAGACTGAGAAAAGCAGCTTTTGTTAAGCAGGATGTGTTTACGGCGTGGTCTAGGTCAGTTTCTGGTTCGGACCACTGAAACTTTGAGACTCATCAGACCTTCCCACACACCTCCAATACACAGACAGCCACCAGTGCTCTGTGTGCATGTGACCCCCTCAGCCCTGATTGATATTGTAATTGATCATCCCCCTCCCCTGCTGATGAGTGGGTGATAACGACCCCTATAAGATAAGGTCTTCATTAGGCAGATCTCAAAGCAAATATGCCTGTACTTTACACCCTTCATGCAACTCAAAGACATACATAAACCAATCCACATCGCATAGTGAAAGCAAGTCTGTTTTTATTTGCAAAAAAACTCATTTCAATTTCATCTTGAAACTTGTATTGCAAACTGGGGAATCTGTGAGGTTTTAGTTGGTTTGTGTGTTTGGTTTGAGGTCCAAAATTACGTACATTTTTTTAGTCATATTTTAAAGGCATTTTTTTTACAAAAGGTTTTGTAAGCTTTCCTGCTTTATGGACAGTAACATTTTGACACTACTGAAATGTAGAAACATAGTAACTAGAAGGCACATAGCTTTAGCTTTGTTGATGTGAGGTAGCAGAGAGTCAGATTTCTCAGACTCTGTCTGTTCAGAGTCATTTACATACCCCCAACTCCTTCCTCTTGCCATTGGTGAGTTTGGAGAGGACTCCGCCCTTTTAAAACTCTGTATATAAGCACTCCCTACCTCTCACATCCCTAGAACAAAGTTTGAGATTGTTAGAGCACACACACCAAGAGTGTGTTTAGGAGTTAGAAAGCTCCGCTTAGGCGGACAATCACAAGTTCTTATGTTACATTACGTTTTTATTTAAGAATCACTGTGGATTATTGCCCACCCTTGGAAATAACAGAAACCAACCAGTGGATTTTATTGAAAGAAATGGTGGCTTACGATGAACCTTGTGTGGTACCTATCAAACGGACTTTACAGAAGATAGACTATCAGAACCAGATTTACAAAGAACTAGAGGTGAGACCCAAAGGCGATTAATTACAAATTCTGTCCTGTTTCTTTTGCTCTTTGTTTTGCTTGATAAAAGCATGTTTGAATTTCTACACTTTCTTTATCAGCCAAGTCAGAACCTTGGCCTGTTGTTATCTTATACGCACACTGGCCTTTAAAGGAGTAAAAACCACAGGTGTGTTTCTCAAGAGTGTGTGTTTGGTGGGGCAGGAGCTGAGTGAGTGAGTGCTCTGCAAATCAACGGGGCTAAAGGTCAACTTAAGTAGTCATTGAGTTACATTTGAACAGTTTTCAACTTTTTTTAAAATTGTTTTACCCATTGTGGTGGCTAAATATGCATATACAGGACGTTTAAAGCCTGTGTGTTTGGTTGTACACCTGAGCAGAAGTTTCACGTATTTACTAATGGTTTGAGGGACCCTTCAGGGCTTTAAAAAAAAATTATATATATATTTATGTGTGAGCATGCAAAGATTTAAAAGCATTCTAGATGTCTGAAAGCAGTCACATCCTGTAGCCCAGGTATGCTTGAGCCCTGCTCTTGAGCATTTAGAAATGTATTCAAATTTTCTAAGATATACCAGGCTGCTATTCCTATTTGCGGTTTCATCTCTGATTCGGAAGTGGCCACAGAAAGGGTTCAGTTGTCGGGAAGGCTAAAGCAGAAGTAGCAAATTATGAATGAATCAGGAGATTTTTAGGAAGTTGTGGCTGAAAGCTGAGGGACTTTGCTTTAGTCACAACAATAGTTTATTTCGTTCCCTCCATTCATTTTATAATCACATGCATTACTATGCCAGGTAATCAAACAATAAGTTTTATTTGTATGGCTTGCCAGGAAGGATTTAAATAATCCAATCCGTCCATCAGAGGGATTTTGAAGAAAGAACAGAAACAATACCATAGACTTTCATTGTTTTTATGTACAGCTAATTATAATGACTTAAAAAACCATGCTCCTAAAAAGGAAACCTTGAATTTTTTATTTTGTTTTTAACTTTGAGGTAAATAATCCCCAAAGGGAGATTTTATCACATTTAGCTTCTAGTGACAATTATGTCTCCAAAGTTTAGCTAAGCAAACAAAATGTTACACGGCAATGGTCTAAACTTTAGTTCCTGTGGGGGAGGCTTCCCCCTGCTATGTTCTCCCATTCCAACTCTCCAGGGGGGGTCCCTAAAAAGTCAACACAACCAGAAATAGCCACACTATCAGTCTATCTGTCTGTCTACATGTTGCTCTTTCCACACGATGATCTATAATTTCAAGAAAAGAGAGAACAAAAAGTGTTATTGCAGGGATTCCCTAAACAGCAGCAAGAGTACAATGGGCAACAGCAACGCTCTGATTATTTGCGTAGAGCCACTAATCGCTCACACAGGTACTGCTGTGGTCTTTTGAATTTGGTGTATAGTCAGACTGCTTCCTCTGCATTCTGTCTCCCCAACATCTTGTGTTTTTGGCCACCGTTGGAGAAGGTTCAGATGTGGTCTTCATGTTTACTTGCATGATATGTTACAGCGGATGAAGGACAGGCGGGCAGAACTGGGCGGCCAAGTTCAGTTGGGCTTGGGCCACAGTTGCAGTTCCTACTAAAGTGAAGTTGTAGATCTGCTCGGCAGCTGTCTCCGCCGGTCAGTGTAATGGTGTGGTTTCACTTTGCCAAGATGAGAACAACACATCCCCTTTTATATACTTTCAGCAGCTGGAAAACCATCCAGCACTGGAAAATCTATTGAAATGTGCATTTTAAAAAGTGCCAAGCACATAGTGCTTTTTGTCCCCGCCGCTTGAAAGACACAAACACTTTTTGACGACAAAGCTCACATTGTTCCAGGAACGGTAGAAGTTTTTTTCAGTCAGATCTCTCGAGTGAGTGTAGGATCAGCGTCTCAGATCTGTTTTGCTTTGATCCCCCTCCCCTCTCCTCTCAGGTCTGTTGAGGTTGGCTGGAGGCCCAGTCATTATGGATGTAGAGTTTGAGAGTGCTCACCTCCCCCTCTTCCAGGGGGTTCAGGTGCGCCTGTATCTCTCACGCGAGGGCTACAGGGCCTGCCTCAACACGAAACCATAAACAGCTCTTAATGGAAGAAAGGAAAGAGAAGAGGGGGGTAGAGTGCTGTCTGTTTATAAGGCCTGGGTCAAATGTGTAACTTACCATGGTGGTCCCTCTGACCCAAATAAATACACACAACCAATGTTGTCAAAGTCCCCTTTGAAAGAGCAAATGTATCTATTAAGTGCTCTGATTTGGAGACCTGTTCGCTATAGTTAGGCCATGATGTCAAATGTGTGTGTCATCAGCGTGGGACAGCTGACTGGATTCTCATACATTCCGGTCATGCCTCTTGAACCCTGGGTGTCCAGGGCTGCAGTCAGAGAGGGTTTTGTTCATGTTTGTATGCGCGTATGTGTGTATATATTGAGAGAGAGAGAGAGAGAATTTTTTTGCTGAGAGGGTCAATCTCACTTGATGGGCATAACAGCTGCTAACTCAAAAGGTTGGCTTCTGGCTAGCTGTCTGTCGCCCAGGAAACACCAATCAACCTGACCTGCAGATGACCGGTTCATAACCGCACCAGTGAGGAGTTTATTCTGTGAATTATACAAAAGCCTCTGTTTTTAGTGAGGCGACAACTTGTGGTCTCAACTTTAGCCTTTTTGTATTGGCAGTTGTGCATTTAATGAAGCACTAAAATCTGTTGTGGTCCGTAGGGGGTGATTAAGTTTTGACGTTTATTTTTCATCCATGTGTCTCATAGGAACCCTGTACTAAGCGTGTGAGGCCTCTTGGCCGAGTGACCTCGCTGGCGAACCTCATCTCTCCCGCGAAGAATGGGGCCGTCCGACGCTTCGGCCAGACCCTCCAGGCCTCGTTCCGGGGTGATGGGAGGTCTCCGGGCGTGCCCCAGCAGAAGCCCTGCAGCAAAGCCGCAGCTCCCACACCACCCAAACGCCGCAATAGCACGCTCTGGTCCGAGACTCTGGACGTCCACCAGAAAGGAACCTTTTCCACCAAAGAGATTAAGAGACAAGAGGTGAGTACAGACGGAACTACGGAATCCAGACAGCACTGTAAAACCTAGACTATTAAATCCACTCTTAGTCTCCCTGCCAGATGCTACTGAATCAGGCCTGTGAGACGTATGAAACCCAAAGGGCCTGGGGCTTGGAAAGTGCCCAGTTCCTTTTCTCCCTCTGTTTTCATTCTCCATCGCTCTACCGCTCTCATTCTGGCTGTGTTTTTTTGGCGTGTGTTTTTAACACGCAATGGAATGGAGCAGAGAGAGTCTGGCTGTATTCTGCCGTCTCAGAGTCAGACGTACAGTGCTAACATAGACTGGCTGGTCTGACGCACAAAGCCTCCATATTCACAACTAGACTTAGTAATCAGACATTACAGCAAACTGTGAGCCCCTCAGATATTTCCCACCAAAGAGAGAATCTGATTGATGTGTAGTGGCTTGACTAAAAATACCTGAACTCTCTTCTTAGTTTTGAATGTGACCATTTTGTTTACTGTCTCTCCAGGCAATTTTTGAGCTGTCTCGGGGAGAACAGGACCTGATTGAAGACCTGAAGTTAGCCCGAAAGGTTTGTACATTTCGATTTTTGGTTGGAACATTTTAAGGCAAATAGACCAAATAAGTTCTTGGCTGTGCTTTCAGAGTTAGACATATTGGCTGGCTTCCTTCCTCCATTTATAGCCAAAAATGTCTCTCTCTTTAAAATTAGAGGCTGTAGCTATTATTTACTAATTTTTTTTCATTTTGTGTGTCCAGGCGTACCATGATCCCATGCTGAAACTTTCTATCATGTCTGAGGAGGAGCTGACAGCCATCTTTGGAGACTTGGATGCTTATATTCCTCTTCATGAAGGTAGATATCTTACCCGGACATCTTATTTATTTTAGCATAAATTATAGCGACAAGTAGTGCTTATTCTTATTCTTTACCCAATCAGATCTTCTCGCTCAGTTGGCGAAGGCTACAGGCCGAGATGGCACAGTGGGACAGATCGGCAAGATTGTTGTGAACTGGGTAAGTATCTTTTTGCTGTCTTTATATTATTATGAAATGCACATGAATTGTTGAGCATTGTAAGTGTTAAGACTAACTCTCGCTTTCCTCCACAGCTGCCTGGGTTAAATGCATACAGGGTATATTGCAGTAACCAGTTAGCCGCAAAAGCCTTGCTTGACCAGAAGAAACAAGACCCAAGAGTTCAGGACTTCTTACAGCGCTGCCTTGAGTCACCTTTCAGCAGGAAACTAGACTTGTGGAGCTTCTTGGACATCCCTCGTTCACGATTGGTCAAATACCCCCTTCTTCTGAAAGAGATTTTAAGACACACACCACCAGATCATGCAGACACAGCAAGCCTTGAGCAGGCGGTAAGTAC
The DNA here is from genome assembly GCA_031834385.1 of Semotilus atromaculatus. Taxonomy (NCBI): domain Eukaryota; kingdom Metazoa; phylum Chordata; class Actinopteri; order Cypriniformes; family Leuciscidae; genus Semotilus; species Semotilus atromaculatus. The sequence continues at coordinate 49,601,804 of JAULUF010000009.1, forward strand.
AAACAAACATCTAGCAACTGTAGGCTTTCAAATTAAGTCGTTTAAGTGACATTTGGTGTTAATGCTGCCTTTCTTTCTCTTTAACAGATAAGCATTATTCAGGCTGTGTTGGCTGACATCAACATGAAGAAAGGAGAGTCAGAATGTCAATACTATATCGATAAGCTGGAATATTTGGATGATAGACAGAAAGACCCACGCATAGAGCAGTGCAAAAGCCTGCTTTGCCATGGTGAACTTCGCAACAAAAGCGGCACGGTGAGTTTTTGTCTTCCATACAAACACACCCGTAACAGCCTGAACCGCTGGGGGCAAATCATTTCTGTCTTTCAATTTCTGGAAATATAAACACCAAAGCCACCATATTCCATATAAGGCCATCAGAGGGAAGGAATTGGCTCTCTTTCTCTCTCAAACACATGATACAATGACAGGGGAATCTTTAAGAGCGCCAGGGGAGAAAACTGTTAATACTTGCAAATCAGTCCAACGTTCAAACAACATGTCAATAACCAGACCTCTCTTTTTCCTTTTTCTTCTTTTTTCCTCCATTCTTCTCCTTAGAAGTTGCACGTTTTTTTGTTCACGGAGGTTCTGGTCTTGACCCGGCCTGTGACACGGAATGACCGGCACTGTTTTCAAGTGTACCGCCAGCCAATCCCGGTGCAGGATCTCGTATTGGAAGACCTGCAGGACGGAGACGTTCGCATGGGCGGCTCATTCCGAGGGGCCTTTAGTAATGCAGATAAAGGTAAGGTTAATGCCTCTCAGTGTCAGGCTGATCACATCTATTCTTTATCATTCCATTACTTTTGCTAATTTGAGTCTCCCCCCACCCCCCCAGCCAAGAACATCTTCCGGGTGCGCTTCCAGGACTCATCTCAGGGTCAGTCCCACACACTGCAGGTCAATGACATCTTCCACAAGCAACAGTGGCTTAACTGCCTCCGCAGCGCCATGTCAACTCAGAAAGATTCACCGCTCCCTGAGAATGAATCCATGTCCACCCCAGCCAGTACCGACATTTGTGCCAAACGGCGCTCGTCTACAGTCTCCGCCATCATCCATATGGAAGAGATGGATGAGAACTGTCCGCGGGCCGCAGTTTCCGCCCCTTCCTCTCCTTGCTCCGAGGAGCCCCCCAGCCCCACTCCCTCTGCAACCTCCACCCTCTCTTCGTCCTCTTCATCATCTTCGATTTCCGGGCCCTTCGTGCCTCGCAAATCTAAAAAGGACAAGCGTTCACTCTGCTCGCTGGGAAAGAGGAAGGAGACCATGGTGTAAAGACTTAGATGGAGTGGCACCATGCGGAGGACTTGTATTTATGTGTGTAAAGACTGTTTCTACAGCAGTGTTTTTGTGTTACTGTCCACAATGGCAGCTATTATTACGAAATCCCTCCCCCAAAAACCCTCCTAGGTCCACGTGGGCCACACCAGTACCAGAAAGACAGTATTTGTGAGGCGACTGTGTGAATCTCAAGGGATTGAAGATTGAAGACATCCCGCACACTTAAAATAACCATGTTGATTTGTGTGAAAGCGCAAGATCACGCGTCTAGTCTTGTTTACTGTTAGTGTGGTCATTTTTTGTTGTTTATTTTATTAATATTGATTTTTTTTGTAATTAAAGTTATACTTTTTTAAACTTCTCAATAAGATATTTACTGTAGCTCTTTTTTGTTTTTATTAAAAGCACTGTGTTTAGCTTTTAGAAGGGAAGAATACCCACTGAGAAAAGAGCTGAAAGTAATGAATACTTTGTAAAAGTATGATTCATAGCTCTACTGGAAGGCAAGTCTTACAAGTACATTCCCATTAAACATTTTATCAGCTCCAGATGGTATAATTTATCAAGAAAGAAAAACTGCTATGTTCGCTAGCAATATGATTTTAGTTTCCAATTGGAAAATTTTACATTTTGTAAATGCAAAAATCAAACCTGAGCCATATTTTTTTTTCCACCCCCCAAAATGATGGATGAATATTATAATGTAGCATCTTGCATAGAGCTTTACTTGTTGAGTCCTGCCTGTATTATCATCAGGGCCCAGTGCATGTACATGCTTGTCGAAGCAGAAAGTTGACGTAGAACTGACAGTCGCGTTGAAGAGAAGTTGAATGTTCAATGAGGGCTTGAGAAATGTTGATGTGATATTTAGAAGGAAACTTTGAAATAGAGTTGGATACGACTAGATGGACTTGATGATTGGCGCTACTCGATATTAGCAACCATCCATGGACTTTGGTTTGCTGTTATTTTTATTTTGTAGTGTCTTCATGAAGTAGACGGTTTGATACTCTGGTAAAAAGCCAAGATGTTGTTTTGAGAAGGAAAAGTATGTTTAAGAGAATGAACTGTTAAAGAAGGAAATGTAATGTCTGTAAAAGTTTGTAAACAAGAAGGGATGTACAGTACTGAGAGGGACTGTGGTGGCCTGTATGTACAGTATGTGGTGTAAAAATCAACTATTAAGAACAATAAAGGTCTGTGTAAGATTTGCAACTGACATGAGTTTCTTCTCTTTCTTCTGATGCGAACTGTTGTTCTACACTACAAAGCATAAATCCAACAAAGTTTTCTAAAGGCATTTCGGCAACACATGCCGATGTGATTATAAGATAGATATCATGAAATTGTTTCCATAAATTCCAGGTAGACAGGCACTCAATAAGCATACAGACACAAATTCACCCACACGCAGATTAATTAGTTGAACTACTTTGTGTTTTTCTCCGTTGACAATGAATCGCAAAAGGATTTTAAACAAATCCCCCAATGTGGGCGACATGCCTAAATCATCTTCCATTTTTAGCGTTTGGATGATTTTCATACACTGAATCTGTCTCTTATCCAGCTCCACTGCTCTAAACCCCCTCTCCATTTCATTTAGAACTTGGCAGCTGCATAAAGTAAGTCTGTATTAAACAAATACCTTCATTTATCTCCGCAAACCCCCTTCACTGATGGTATTTGCCTCTGATAATCTCTTTAGTGGGAGGCCCGAAACAAATGGGCTGTCGGGAGTCACTTAGCACGTCCGCTTTGGAGTCTGGATTCGAAATAACACACGATTGCTTTGTTTGTCTGACGGTCAATCAGAGAGCTTGTGTGTGAACACTGACGATGGGCCCCAAGAATGCGATCGGTTCTTGTTTAAAGCTAATCTCAGCCAATAAGCTCACAGCATGGATTGATTTTACGTGCATTAAGTCATTTGGCTCTTAGATGCTCAAAATGGCCTTGTTGTGCTTGGCAAGACCACTTTTAAGAGGTTCAGGTTTTATGGAGAAATTGCCTCATGTCTGCCTTTTAGGGATAACGGAATTCTCTTAAATGTTCAGCTGTTTTGCCCGGGGAGGCTGCCTGCTGTTGCGGATTTACTTTAATAAACGCTAATAATGTAGACACACAACCTTTCCGGGGTCAGCGAATGGTCGCACGCATTTACGAGCAGTTTGGGTTATCATAAAGTGGGTTTGTATTGTGAAGCAACACTCACGTACATTGTTCCTCACTGTACGAGAGGAAACACAGCATTTATTGAGTCTACTGGGAGGAACTCAAACAAACAGATGATGGTTAGTTTACAACTGCGGACAGATGCATTCACAGGGGGTTTGGGAGACCTTTGGGAATGACCTTTTCATAAAACCATCCCCAATTTAACATTTCGATCTAATTTTGTGAAAACAGCCTAAGATTATGGAAACAAAGGTCTTGAAACTAACTGTCAAAACAGCCACTTAAATAGTTTCTGAATTAGCACCTACCCACTTAAGTGTCTAAACAAGTATAAGGAAACTTTTGGCTCCAGAGTAAATCATAATGGTTACATAAGCGAATGTGTCTCAGATGATTGGGGTTATGTAACGTTTGACAAAGACTAATGGAGACCAAATCTTGCAATAAGAAGCTAATAGGTCAACGTCCTCATGTTATATGGTGATGGAGCGACACAAACCTTGGCCGTAATAGATCTTACGTTTGAATTACGTCTTCATGCATTCAAGAAATCAGATCTTGGTTGTGATTTCATGGAGGTGACTGATATTGGATCATGAGTTAGTATAGAGTATCACTCATACAGAGTATCGCTATTTTTACCCTAAAGACACAGCAGAACAAAAAAGGCTGATGAATCCATTAAAGCTCAGATGTGGTCTTTTTTGTTGTCTTTCATACATAGGTTTTTTTTTTTTTTTTTTGTAAAAGGCATCCAAATTCAATGTTTACATCATTGTGCCAAATAAGATGCCTTCTAGTCAGTTTCTAAACAACCACCAACTTATGCACAGGATTGTTGGATTCAAAAGGAATGCAATGGAGTCTGGAGCGAATAAAGGAATTAATTTATTTTTAAAATCCAAAGTATTATTCAATTTCTATCAAAAATAAGCTATGCAGATATTAAACATTAGCTTTGTTGCATCTAAAGCTCACCTGAAATTGTTCTAGATCAGTAGCTACAATGTTATTGTGATTTGGAGGCCTGTCTAAACCAGTTTCTTCTGGCGGTACGGTCATACACAAACACTGCTTATTAGGTCATTGACTGACAAGCCAGCTGCCTTCAGTTTCAGACACAAGCATAAACAAAAAGGTCATAATATGTAGGACAAGCAGTACAATAGTCTTTTTTTTTTTTTTACTGAATTGCTGATAAGACAAGAGAGTCAAAGACTGAATGACATAAGCTAGCGTGCACTTACTCAGCCCTCAGATACCCGCTCTGGGACACTTATTTAAACAGAACATGAGTTCATTCACTGAGAGGGACTTCAGAAAAGAATAGCATGATATGCAAAACCGTAACTTCCGAGCTAAAGGGGAACTGGTGTCAAATTCATATTTATGCTATGAATCACTCAGTACTAGTCAAAGATTGACATCCTGTTTATCCCTCCTGTTTCTTTTACGTTATATTGTTCACATGCAAGCTCACATTTGGGGACAAAACCCTAAACACAACCAACAAAACATTGAGGAATGGCTCAATGTGAATAGCGCACAGGCTTTCTACACATGTTGGATCTGTAGTGTTCATGGAGGTGAATCAAGTAATTTTCACTTTGGTATCAATCATAAAAATTTTGAAAATTTTAGTTCTGTCAAGACAACTCTTGAGTGTTTGGCATGGTAATGGATATGACAATGTGGATATGTTTGGTCTTGGCGGAATAGATCTGCTACGCTGCTGTTGCTGCAGAGCAAGTACAGGGCTTGCTGCTACCCATACATACACAACACACTGCTGTGAGCAAGACATGCTGCTGCTGTACATTAGCATACATGAATTACCCGTAGCAGATCTATACAGGTGGAGCTGGGGGAAGGAGGAGGGTTTCTGAAAGTGTGCTGCACTGCTGAGGCAAATGCTATGTATTTGAAGGTTGAGCAGCGAGCTCATTGGCTACTGATACAGCAGGAGACCAATCAGCTGTGCCCTATAGAGAATGATGTCATTGCAAGCAGGTTGAGTTATAGACCTATTAGCCTGTGCCAGAGTTTCATGACAGAAGTTTGTATTTTGTATGTGGACCCTTCAAATAATGTCCCTTTAAGGCAAGTCTCTTACCGGCCATCTTGGCAAAACCTTTGTGTACAAGTAAACAAGCACAGCCAACTTGAATGAAGAAAAAACAAAAATAGATTTAAATAAAATTATAATATATGTTAAATTGTATAATTATGTTGTATAATATAATTTATGATTTATATACAAGTTAAATGTTAAATGAATGTTATGTTAAATATATATATATACACTACCGTGTGTACCGTGTGTATACACTACACACACACTACCGGTCAAAAGTTTTACAGTAGATCAGTAAGATTTTTTATGTTTTTAAATGAAGTCTCTTCTGCTCACCAAGGCTGCAATTATTTGATAAAAAATACAACAAAAAAAACAGTAATATTGTGAAATATTATTACAATTTAAAACAGCGGTTTTCTATGTGAATATATAGTGAAGTGTAATTTATTCCTGTGATCAAAGCTGAATTTACAGCATTTATTGCATTTACTCTTTACATCATTACAGTCTTCAGTGTCACATGATCCTTCAGAAATCATTCTAATATGCTGATTTTATGCTCAAAAAACAAAGTATTATTTTCAATGTTGAAAACAGTCGTGTACCATTTTTTCCCCCAAAAATTCTATGATGAATAGAAAGTTCAAAAGAACAGCATTTATTTAAAATATAATCTTTTCTAACATTATAAATGTCTTTACTGTAACTTTTGATCAATTTAACTCATCCTTGATGAATAAAAGTATTTTCTAATTTCTTTCCCCCAAAAATAAAAAATAAATTCTTACTGACCCCAAACTTTTGAATGGTAGTGATTAATGTTACAAAAGCTTTCCATTTCAGATAAATTCTGTTCTTTTGAACTTTCTATTCATCAAAGAATCCTGAAATAAAAATGTAAAAAAACTGTTTTCAACATGGATAATAATCATAAATGTTTCTTGAGCATCATATTATAATAATTTCTGTAGGATCATGTGACACTGAAGACTGGAGTAATGATGCTGTAAATTCAGCTTTGATCACAGGAATAAATTACACTTCACTATATATTCACATAGAAAACCGCTGTTTTAAATTGTAATAATATTTCACAATAATACTGTTTTTTTTTTGTATTTTTTATCAAATAATTGCAGCCTTGGTGAGCAGAAGAGACTTCTTTTAAAAACATAAAAAATCTTACTGATCTAAAACTTTTGACCGGTAGTGTATATATATATGTATTGCTGCTACCCATACATACACAACACACTGCTGTGAGCAAGACATGCTGCTGCTGTACATTAGCATACATGAATTACCCGTAGCAGATCTATACAGGTGGAGCTGGGGAAGGAGGAGGGTTTCTGAAAGTGTGCTGCACTGCTGATACATACACACGTGAAAAAGTTCATGTATTTCAGTAATTCAAATTAAAAGGTGAAACTAGTATATTTAGTATATAACTATATACTTATACTATTATACTTTTCAGAGGGCCGAAATTTCTGTATTCAAAATCTTTTTTTTACTTTTTTTTATTGATTTCATATAATATTCTCATTTTCTGAGATTTTGAATTTGGGGTTTTCATAAGCTGTAAGCCATAATCATCAAAATTATAACTTTTGCACGATATTCTAATTTTTCAAGTTTCACCATATATATATATATATATATATATATATATATATATATATATGGTGAAACTTGAAAAATAAATATAATATAATAAATATAAATATAATAATAAATAATAATTATAAAATAATGTTGTAGATAAATAATGTTGGTTGTAATATCATACATACATTTATCCCAGACTGAGAGATGGGTTAAAGTGGGTCAACAGGTTTGATCGCTGAACAGAAGATTTCTACCATTTGAATGATGTGTTCCCCAATTTCACTTATTGCATAAATTGTGATTTGTTTACAGGCCATGGTGCCATAAAAAGTTATACAGTTGTGAAATTTTCAGCTTATGCAAGGGGATCTATTCCTGACAGGAGTTACGGCCAACTATGAGACAATTCTGTCAGTGATGTAGACACCGTTCCAGGGAATCTCCCATTTTTCATTTCACTTCATGAGTGATTGCAACATACTATGCTATCAGGATATATTGGTTTCTTTTCTGTGCTAAAGCTTTGTATAAAATTACATTTAGCAGACCATTTCTACAGTTTTATACTTTTATATACACACACAAGATATATTTATTATATTTATCTTTAACTTCTCCTCCCAAATTTCATCGTTTAACTCTTAGCATTCCTCTATTTTGCTCTTGTGTTGTAGAAACTACATTTCAATAGCTGCAATTACAACTGCTTACTGTTTTGTTGTATGTTGTCATCAAATCTCAGGACCACACCTATACTCTCAACTTGAGACAATTACATAACAATGAACAGTATAGTTCAGTTACAGTGAATGTGTGAATATTTTGCCAACACTCCAACTTAGACAACATAATGACTGAAGCAGTCGAAGAAAAATTTTAAAATATATGAAAAAGTGCAGTACTTCTTTTTGTATTGATATTTTTAAACCATTTTGTTAAATTTAAAAACATAATATTTGCCATTTTTAAAGTTCAATTGACAGTGATAGCATCATCATAATATTAGCACATTCTGTCATTTTTCTCATTTATTTACATACTGAATGATGAGTATTCTTTCTGGAAGAATTACACTGGAAAGTTTAAGCAAAGCCTAAAAAAACTTCTGCTGCTTTGCAAGTATCTGCATTTCCTTGTGGAAACGCAATCTAGTTCCATTAGAGGACTGCTTGCCCAGTTGAAGCCCACTGACAGATATGGAAACAAGAATTTTAAAATGGAAAGGTTAATATTATTATAATGATTGGCTTTCTAGAGTACTAGAAGAAAAAAAGCTTGAGGTTTCATAGAGATTATATGCTGCCTCCCAACTTTTCTTAACCACTCTTTCAGGATCATTGACACTCACAACATAAGACTCAATGGCCATTAGATGATCACATAAAGCCAGTATTATCTATTATTCTCTCTGCTCAAACACATGCTGTGTTCGATAACACTAATCGAAACTGCGGACGTTACAATAAATGTAACGATTTTAGCCTTTAGTTAGGTAAAATCAGCTCAAATTGGTGTAAATTTAGTAGCATGACATCATGTGGTTGTACATTATGAGGAAGGATTTTGATTTTGTAATAGATCTTTCCTCACACCATTTTGGACAAAACGCAATGTTCTGTGGCTTCAGTCAAGTTGAATTATGTTTTTATTACAAAAAGAAACCAGAGTCTGCTGTACTTTAATTTCCTCCCTGAATACCTGATGGCTTAGAAAAATTTAAAGATGCAGCTTTAGTTTTGGGCTATAAACCTTTGGCCTACGTTGTGTTTTCATCCACCATCAGTTATACAGTTATACATTCTATGTCCGTACACAAACATTCAGCGTTCCATCTGGAATAACAAAATGTGCACGTAGCCCACGTCTTAACCACTATCTCCCCCTGAATGTTACCTTTGCCTTATGAAACATACTGCATGGATTTTGACTGCATCTTCTAGCGAATCCTTGTGTAGAGCCTTATCATTTGACAAGCTTGCATAGAATAACAAACACACTTATTGGACCGATTGGTCTTCACTACTACCTGTTCCCCACAGACTTGTGGGTAGGTTAACATAAAGTTTAGCAATTCTCCACAACTTTAAATTCAATGGACCTCAAAGGATCTGAACTACAAGTCATTTCTTTCAATCACGTTGAAGTGAAAATGAACCAAGATCTTTAACACGTAAAAGGTCGGTGAGACTAAAATAGTTCTCGTTCATGTGACGACAACCTTCAGAAAATCTTGTGTATCAAATAGTTACATGTATATATCTCAAATAATACAAATCAAATTAAATGCATATCATTTTGAATATTTTAAAAACTTGTCTATGCATTTATAATTCAAAACATGAAATGCTGCAATTAATAAAAGTGCACTGAAATGTGCAAAAGCAAATATGGCACAAAATGCTTTTATATAAGGTAAACAAAATATGTTTTGAACAGTTTCAAAATATTTCAGACCTATTTTTGCTCAAATATGTTAATTTTAAATATGTTACATTTCATGATGCATTCATTTCATCGTATGATGAAATATGTCTTGGAGTGTACAAAAATCCATATTTAAGTCCATTTTATATAAATAGATTGTCTTATTTATGCTTCAATTACTGTAATTCTATTCATTGATTACATATATCATGAAATACAACATTTTATCATCTCCATTATATTCACAGATACACAAAAAAGGGGGGTTGGACAACAGAAAACCTTCTCACATGTGAATATTTTTTTTACCTTAATTGTGTAGAAAGTTTGATGTGAATAGTTTGTGTCAGTTTCACGATTGTGTAAGTGCACAGGCAGGGCTGACAGCATCACCTCATAAACAACAGACAATCTGCTCCTCTTAAATGCTCTTCTGGCGCACAACATCCACCACAAAACAGACCAAAGCTTTTAGGCAGATCAAAAAAAATCTACTGAAACAATGATCATTGCCAGACCACCCATTCTACTACCATGGTATTCTTCAACCACTATAATCTAAAAATACAGTCATTGATGCAATTTCTTGAGAAGAAAGAAAATAAGGGCCCGATTTAGAGCGGAGATGTTGCGATTGAGGTTGTAATTGTGTGTGGAGAGCAGGGGTGGAGTCGGACAGTGAGATGTCTGTTGACTGAACCAGGTCCAAATCAAACACAGCACTGGGGGGTCTTTGTGTAAGAGAATCATTCTCTCTTCCTGTTGAAACAGATTTAGAGCTTTCGACAGCGATAAAAACCTTGCACTATTCTCCTGTGACCTCAGCGTCCATGACTCCAATCTGTCTGTTCTGAGGGCCCCGAGGGCCTTCAAAATACAGGGAAATTAAGAGTTTTACAGTCATGGATTCTTTTTCCAACGTAGACCGACAGCAACCTCAAAAAGGAATCTTTTTCTCTCTCTCTCCCCCTCTTATGGTTCTCAAGGATCTGAAGGTGTGTTACACAAGTGGTCCTAAGCTTCTTCCAGGCCAACACACTCAATCTCTCTAATGGAAAACATCAAAGGAGGAAGAAGCAGTCCAGAAGCTCAAATTATGTGTTCCTGACGTGACTGTAATACAAACACAGACAAGACTGAACAGATCTCAGCAGGTGCTCATCTCTCTCTGAATAGGTTTGGCTTTAGTGGCTGTATATTAGCATCTATACAGCATCTTCCCATTCCAAAACAATCTCTATAGTCTTTCACCTGATATCAAACATATCCTTTTTATTTAAATCCTAAACCAAACTCCCAACCAACTCGACAGAGCAGCTCTGGATCAACCAATAGTGTGAGTTTAGTTTGGGACTATCTGTTTGTCTCACCAATGGGAGTGAAATCAGTTTATTTTATACTTTTATGTTCACTTTACGTACATGTATATGCAACAGCAGACCTAAAGCTATAAGCACTTTCTTAAAATGAATCCAGGATGGTAATCTTGCGCCCTGTACCAACATTTTGACTAGACTTTCTTACGTCATGACTTATCCTTCTCAGAATCCTTCATGTAAACCAAGGGACCAAAACAGTCTGAAAGCTTTTTGGCGATTTGAACAGCTTTATTATATTAAAGCGGGGAACTCAAACTCCTGGAGGCCACTAGCCAAGTGGTGTCTTCATCAGGGGTCAGTTGACCAGTCACAACAAACAACAGAGATTTGCACAAGTTATATTTATTCATACATGATCGGACCTTTTCCCAACTTTCAGTCTTTTCATTCCTCAATCCTTGCAAACTGCTCTGCATTAAGTGAATTAATGACACCTGAGATTGTGTTCCTTGAGAATGCTAATTTACTCCTTGTGGAACAATAAACACAAGCGGTTTCCAAAACTGATCCTTGTTCCCTATATAATTCACTATGTAGCATCCATTTACTGTAGGGAATAGTGAACGAGTAATCATTCGGTCATCTCATTTGCCTGCAGTTTTACTGCCAGTAATATTATTTCCAAGAATTAAAGGTTTAATGGTGTGATAAGATTATGCCAACGGAATTATCAGGGATTGTCCAGAGTTTTGTGAATCCAGCATACTTCCCTTACGCTGGTTACGCTGAGTTGTCATTTTTGTGGTGTGGAGTCATTCTCTGGTCGATGCTTGTGTTTGTGTGCAAGTGAGTGTGGTCTCAGTCAGTGAGCTGAACTGCAGTCATCTGCTATGCTCTACGGCAGTGATTCCCAGAAAACCTCCCATCATGCATTGCTGGGAAGACAGATAAGACTCATAATTCTCCTGTCCATGAATTAGTGACTAACTGCAGAACCGATCAAAGAACAAAGGCTCTCAAAGCAAACCAATAGAGACAGAACAAGAGTTATCAAGCAGGACAGACATTGGAGGTCTGAGAGAGGCAAAAAGAGGACAAATCGTTCAATTAAACAAACAGTTTAAAAATAAATATATTGATCAAGAAAGAGGTGAGCTCAAAAAACCCATCAAGAACAAGCCCAGGTCATAATTGGAAGGAGAGCTCGATTGCTTACAGAGAGGCATTAAAAGATGCTAGAACGGATTATTTTTCAACCCTATTAGAAGAAAATAAACATAATCCTAGGTATTTATTTGAACAAGTGGCTAAACTAACGAAAAAGAAAGCTTCAAGCCCAGAAGTTTCCAAGAAACACAGCAGTAATGACTTTATGAACTTCTTCACTTATAAGATCTATAATATCAGGGACAAAATTATAACTATGCAATCGTCTAGCACATCAGGGAGTGCATTGTAGTCTCCGTGAGGAACATTTTGATTCATTTGTTGCTATAGGAGAGGAAGAATTTTGCAAACTTGTTAATTCATCTAAATCGACAACTTGTATGCTAGACCCTATACCGACTAAGCTACTGAAAGAGATGCTTCCAGAGGTCATAGATCCTCTTCTAAATATATATTAATTCATCTTTGTCTCTAGGATACGTACCAAAAACCTTTACGTTGGCTATGATTAAACCGCTTGTTAAAAAAACGCAACTTGATCCTACAGAATTAGTCAATTACAGGCCAATCTCGAATCTGCCTTTTCTGTCAAAGATACTAGAAAAAGCAGTATCATCACAACTGTGTTCCTTTTTAGAAAGAAATAATATCTGCGAGGATTTTCAGTCCGGATTTAGACCGTACCATAGTACTGAGACTGCTCTCATTAAAGTCACAAATGATTTGCTCTTATCATCCGATCGTGGTTGTATCTCTCTATTAGTGTTACTTGATCTTAGTGCTGCATTTGATACTATCGACCACAACATTCTTTTAAATAGACTAGAAAACTATGTTGGCACTAGTGGAATTGCACTAGCATGGTTTAAATAATACTTATCTGACCGTTTTCATTTTGTAGCAGTAAATGAAGAGATGTCTTATCGATCACAAGTTCAGTATGGCGTACCACAAGGCTCAGTACTAGGACCGCTGCTGTTCACTCTGTACATGCTACCATTAGGATATATCATTAGGAAATATGGAATTAGCTTCCACTGTTATGCTGATGATACTCAGCTGTATATTTCTTCAAAACCTAACGAAACTTACCAATTCTCAAAATTAACGGAATGCATAGCTGATATAAAAAATTGGATGACCAGTAATTTCCTATTACTAAATTCTGAAAAAAACAGAGATTCTAATCATTGGACAAAAAACTGCCACACGTAATAACCCAGAATACTGTCTAACAATTGATGGCTGCTCTGTTAAGTCTTCGTCGTCAGTTAGGAACCTGGGTGTGCTCTTTGATACCAATATTTCATTAGAAAGTCACGTGTCTAGTATCTGTAAAACCGCATTTTTCCATCTTAAAAATCTAAATTACGTCATATGCTCTCACTGACAAATGCGGAACAATTAGTTCATGCATTCATGACATCAAGGCTAGATTATTGTAATGCTCTACTGGGTGGTTGCCCTGCACGCTTAATAAACAAACTACAGCTAGTTCAAAATGCAGCCGCTAGAGTTCTTACCAGAACCAGGAAGTATGACCATATTAGCCCGGTTCTGTCAACACTGCATTGGCTGCCTATTAAACATCGTATAAATTTTTAAATATTGCTGATTACTTACAAAGCACTAAATGGTTTAGCTCCCCAGTACTTGAGCGAGCTCTTAACGCGTTATAGTCCTTCACGTCTATTGCGATCTCAAAATTCTGGCCAGTTGATAATACGTAGAATATCAAAATCGACTGCTGGCCGTAGATCCTTTTCCTATTTAGCACCAAAACTTTGGAACTATCTTCCTAACACAGTCCGGGAAGCAGATACAGTCTGTCAGTTTAAATCTAGACTAAAAACACATCTCTTTGGCTTAGCATACACATAACACATTATAGATTTCTATAATTCAATGTTAGGCTGCATAGTTTAGATCAGCCGGAACCGGGAACACTTCCCATAATTCCTGATGTACTTTGTACATCATAAGAAGGATGGCGTCTACGCTAATATTAGTCTCTCTGTTTATCCCGAGGTTTACCGCAAACCGCCGGATCCAGGCCATATCCAGATCTGAGGAAGGACCATCACATGGACACGACGACAACGCATCCCTGATGAGCCAGCCCCATCAACACTGTGAAGGCCCATGGACACCTCAACACACTCATCTTCTCACCGGCTGGATGACCCAACCTCCAACCAGATGAACTGGATAAATATCGTGAAAGTTCTGATCACATCTGACTCCTGACATTATGCTGCCTAACTCATAATCATACACTGTTCGTTCGTTGGCCAAAGGAGGACTGGCCCCCTGACTGAGCCTGGGTTCTCCCAAGGTTTTTTTCTCCATTCTGTCACCTGATGGAGTTTTGGTTCCTTGCCACTGTTGCCTTTTTCGCCTCTCTTCGCCTTTGTCGCCATTGGCTTTTGGCTTGCTTAGTTGGGGACATTTAACATTTAATTTTGAATTTAACAATACTATTACAACATTGTTTTCCTGTTATCTCTGTAAAGCTGCTTTGAAACAATTTGTATTATAAAAAGCGCTATATAAATAAAGGTGACTTGACATAATTCACAACAAAATAAAAATAGATACATTTGCATCCCAATTAAATGCAATAATTAAAAAATATAAATTTACACATATCAGTAGTACCTTATTTCTACTTATTAAAAACATTTCAGTGAAAAATTCAGTATTCCATTTAAATACTCACACATCACGGTAGTATTTACTGTACTGCATTTAATTTATGAAAAAAATTTTAGTTATATTTTAAATACAATACCGTTGACAATAGAAAACAAAATGCAAAAATGGTTAAAAGAATGACTTTGACAAGAGGCCAGTAGTAATTTTGAGTGAAATTTGAGTGGTACAATGTAATTAAGTGACATGAAAAAAATATATAATGGTATTAAAATGTATTCATTTATTACCAACCAACCAACTGGTTGTCTGTCTGTCTAAATCGTTTTTATTTTGGGATATAATGACTATGACAAGTTTTTGATATTCACCTTAATATTAAAAGATCAGTCATGTATACAGTATGTATAAAGATGTTGACTGAATTGATGGTCTAAAATGAGCAGTGTGAGGCGTGCGATCAGTGAGTGTGGCGTGTATGACACCGTTTTGCACATTAGGGTTTGCGTGTGAAAGGTTCCCCTCACTGGAGAACTGCCATGTCTCGGAGCACAATCCAGCCTTACTCACCTGTTGAGTCAGCCAGTCTCACACAATCTCCAATTTCACCTCACACAGACTCCAGACAAAAAGACAAACAAAGAAAGTTAAAGAGAAAAAGACAAAGAGAAAGTGTGAGAATGACAGCTGAGAGCTCAGAAAAAGAGTGACAAGACCGAGAGGACCAAAATATGGATATAGTTAGCAGATTAAAATCACAGCAGAACTCCTCAAGATGGTTGTGTAACACCTTCAGCGGTTCTCCTGCCCGTACATGTGCCCGGACGCACAAACAGTTTGCCTAAACACTTCAGCATCTGTCCGCACAGTAGCACATTGCAAAGCGTAAACTACAACTGTTATCTAACTGCTCCTCAGAGCTCCTACAAAAACAATGTCCTCCCAGTTCTCCAGCTTTACAATAACACAACGGAGGCCTTCTCGACAGCCTTCAGATGTAAACGCAGCAGCCAAAACAGTCTGCAAGGCCACCATGTTCCAGCTGTACCGTTCTGGAGGAAAAACATGTTTGTGAAGACCTTTACCATGTCAGTGCAGTTTCAGGCTTTTAAAATGTCACCTGAAGATAATTTTATGTTCATTTTAAGCCATATTCTTAAGGGATAGTTCACCACAGAATGACACCCTCACTAATTTAAGGTGAACTGTCTCTTTAACTGAAAATGGAGTGCAAGTCTGTATATAACAATGACTTAAGAGGAATTTCTGTTTTTATTTTGGGCCAAGCAATAAAATCAAAAAAGATTTTATTTTTGTTACACTGAAATATAGCCATTCCATTTGGTTACACTATAATATTATAACAGTCACAAATTCACTCCTGGTTTTCCTCCAACAGGGTAAACACACACAGCTTTGACAACTTATGTAAAGTTAGAAACAGCTACTGCCTGTTAACTGCTATTCTATCTAGTATAATTATCTAACACGGTAAAATGTGATCAGTTTACTTAACTTAAAAAAAAAGTGAGGAAACCCATTGCAACTTCACTGCATAATTGAAAAAAATAAACTAAATTCCACATAACTTTCTCACTTAAGTTTATTTACTTTATAAAAAGTGATCAGTTGACTTAACTTAAAAAAAAGTTTGGAAAACCCGTTGCTTTAAAATTATAGTGTATATATCCGAGGTGGTCTCCATCCATTTTATGACCAATAACCACATGCAAGACACAAACGGTTATCGTTACATTTGTAAAATATCCAGATACACAGGCGGTGAAGCGGTTCTATCACAAACTTAATTTGGCTGGAAGGCTTATTCGCCAAATATTCCCTTTTGGAAGGTTTCACATTATGAGTTAACAAGGTTGTTGGGTTAACATTACTTGAGCTGTGATTTAAAAAAATTTTGTTTTGTTTTTTTGTTAAGATGCTATGTTAAAGGTTGTATCAGTGATTTCAGGCCCAAAAATAAATGTCTAATCTTTCCTAACGATCCGCTAGCTGCCCACCCCATAAGCATGCTGTCAAAAAAAAACGCGTCTCTGTATGCAGCCTAGGCTCTGAGATCTGCACACAAAAACAAATGGGTACAACCACCACTCAAAACCAAAATAAACAGTGTTTCAACCAATCACAGACAGGGGCAGGTGTTGTGAGGTTTTGAGCTCGTGCACGGCTGGACGCGAAGACGGAGCAACACCCGCCCCTGTCACCCGCACAGAGACGCGGTTTTTTGACGGCATGCTTCTGGGGCGGGCAGCTAGCGGATCGTTAGGAAAGATTAGACATTTATTTTTGGGCCTGAAATCACTGATACAACCTTTAGGGCTACAATAGACCTTATTTACAGCAGCGCCATCTTTGATTTTTAACAGGAATGAAAGCGAGGCTGTGAGGGATAGACCTCCATCTCTTCAGTGGGTTGTACTGCTATTAAATGTGTTTGTGGATTGTTCTGCTGACGAAACCATGCAAAAATGTGTTTCTGAGAAATTCCAGTAGACCAAAGTGATCTAGGAGCTTTATGCAGCTTTTTACATCGGATCCCATTGAAAACACAGTAAGTCTATCCCTCACAGCCTCACTGTCATACCTGTCATGGCGCTGGTCTGAATAAGGTCTATGGTTGACTGATTCGTCAAGCCCAAACTCAAGATTTCCTCTTTTATAAGCATGCAATGGTTTCATAATTCATGTTCGAGATATTTCTGTTGCGATAAATATAAATAAAACTGAAAATTCTTTGTTTCACTTAAATTGAATAATTGAATCAATTTGAATATTCCATCATAAGACTCCTCCGGGAAAAGACATGCAGTCAAACTCTCAATATAACTGCATCCTAATATTCCCACCTGTAAGGTTAGCCAGATGTAATTTCATCCGAAGGGATTTTTGGCCGGGATGCTGTGACCTGATTTCTCTGCTCTCAATTTCAAGTGTGATTGCTCAACTTCTGGTCTGTTTGTGTGCCAAAGTGGCCTCGGTGTCTTCACAATGCAACATCTGCAAGATCTCACAAAAAATACCTCGTAAACCACCTTAATCCGTCAACAAGCCTTCGTGGAGATCTGATAATTTCACTCAAGAAATTCAGAATCCCGCATCTGAAGTCACAAGACGTTTTCTGAGAAATATACCATGAGGCCTTGAAGAAGTTGTTTAAAAAAATATTATCTCCTCGTCGAAGGGAATGAAAACAAATATACATCTATAATAGACCCAACAAAGTTCCAACGAAATTAAACATTCCACTTGTAGTGCAAAACAAATCCAAAATAGAATTGTTGCCTTTACTGTACTGATTACATCTGAACAGATTTACTCTTTTCCTGCGAGTCCAAATCAATGTTTAGAATACAGCTAAATGAGCTTCTGTACTTTACTCTCCTAAAATTAGACAAAAACTGAAAAACGGCTGGAGGCAGGGGAGATCATTTAGTCCATGAAAACAAATTAGTGTATTAAAAGTTAAGCAGTAAAGGTGGGCAATGACCCAATATGAAAGGTTGCAGGTTCAATCCTTATCCTTGATTTCTGTGGCTGAATGTGTTGTGAATGACGCTAGCAATACCAGAGTCATGGGTTTGATTCCTAGGCATCACATGCACACAGAAATGTACACATTGAATGCATGCATGTCTGCTAAAAGCATGTAGGTGACCCAAAAACTGTAAAGTTGAACTGGAGCCTTGCGCAAGGCACTTAACCCCATTTTGACTTGGAGAACTAGGCTAGCTGTAAACAGCATATGGAAGATCACTTTTTGATGAAAAGTGTCTGTTAAATTGCAAATAACTGAAGATAAACCAACAAGGTCCACTTCAGATAACACACTGTTTCGTTCTTTTGCCGTTGCTTTTCCTCCCACACAAGTAAACACAGAACAATGCATTAGTCTTTGTG
This sequence comes from Semotilus atromaculatus, assembly GCA_031834385.1. Lineage (NCBI taxonomy): Eukaryota > Metazoa > Chordata > Actinopteri > Cypriniformes > Leuciscidae > Semotilus > Semotilus atromaculatus. The sequence goes on from JAULUF010000009.1 coordinate 49,620,431, forward strand.
CATTCTGACTTATCAGAGTTTCAGTATCTCAAGCTTAAACAGAGACATGAGCCTCCCACTATCCTTGATGGGTGCAACACTTTGCCCTGGACTGGTAAAACAATAACAGTGTTGCCATGGACACCAAACCAACAATACTGTCCTTCATGACTCATTCAAATGTTTTAAATGTCCCTACATTACCAATACACAAGACTTCACTGCAGGTGATAAGATGACTCATCCCTAGATAACATGATTATGTTTTCTATTTCAATAGATTAAGTTTTAAGTATTAAGCCTATAAAACAATGATTTTTAATCCTGCTAATTATCTTAATATGCTCTTTGGCACAATGTATATTAGAGTCCTCTATCATTGGCCTTAATTTGATTCCAGTCTATGTTAGGTTACACTATTTTAAGGAATCCGTTTTACGGTGTAATTATACATTTCAGTATACCATGTAATATTACATAGGATTATGGTTTTGTTTAGGGTTAGTTGTATGTGAGTTATCCATAATTTATATTTTTACTAACACGTAACAAGGACACTCTAAAAAAGTGTTGCTATTTGAACATTGTAATATTAATTCACCTTCTTATTATATTAAATATTGGTACCAGTGTTATTAGTTACCTAATAAACACTGTGTTATAAATGTTAGCTAAAACAAACTATTCAAATACTTTATATTAATTGAAAAAGCTGAACGAAATATGTCAATTAAATGAAAAAAAACGATTTCATAGCAACATTTCTAATTTTAAAGTTGATGTTCTAAAATTACTAAAATTTAAATAATAGCTAAATAGGATACAAAATAAACTATGGTTACACTTTACAATAAGGTTTCATTTGTAAACATTAATGTATTAAACAACCATGAGCAATACATTTGTTACATTTATTAATCTTTGATAATGTTTGTTAATAAAAATACAGCTGTTCATTGTTCATGTTAGTTCACAGTGCATTAATGTTGCAATACATTTCATACAAATTTTTGTACAAATACATTTGATTTAAACAATATGTCAATGTTGAAATTAACATTAACAAAGATTAATGCTGTAGAAATGCAGTTAATAATGTTTCATTAGTTAACATGTAACTAATAACTGTAAAGTATTACCCAAACTATACGACAAAAGTAAAAATGTCAAAGCACAAAAATGACTAAAACTTCAATTAAAATGGAAACTGAAAATATAAAAAAGCCTATTAAAAATATAGTACAAGTATATAAATATATAAATAATCATGAAATAACCCTGACTGGTATATTATTATACTAAAGAATATTTCTGTCAAGATTTCAGCACTTTAACATGTATTGCAAGGCAGAACAGCTAAACCCCAATGGATTTGTTTTCACATAAACTTTAAGCGCTTCAAGTTAAAATACACTAATCAATATACTCAAACTGCTTTAAAGGGATTTTCGTAATTTTTTAAATGTTCACTTATGAGTCATAATTCTGAAGGTTGCTGGTTTGAGGGAGTAATCATCATTTTGCCAGTCAGCAACACATTTAACCCTAAGATTGTTCCCTGTAAGAAGTGCTCTGGAGGTTTTTGTAAGTAGTCATTTAATAGACACTTAACTTACTCCCATGAACCTGATTTTAAAACTGCATTAGTGTCTCATTCATTAGCGTTTAAGTAAAAGAATATGTAAAAGGAAACCTTGCCACTTTCTGTTTAACTTCCTAAAAACTGGTTCAGCAAGATAACAGTTTCTTTGCAAGCATCCTGGGTGTGTAAGAACACAAAACCTTGACAAAACAAACCATTTTTCATCTTTTATCTTACAAGCATACAATCTACTCTATATCTTTAACTAAAAACAACAAGACCGCACGGCTTAACTAACACAAACAATCAGGCAGTCAGCTACAGATAATTATCATTATTACTACAGCAGAAGGCGGAATAAATGTAGTTTTAAAGATCAGTCTCAACAATCAGGCAGTCAGGTGCAGATCACTATCATCACAATTACAATGGAATGATGAGTAATCTAGTTTTTAAGACTGAGGTGATAGAGCGCACTGTATGCCCCCTCTAGCAGTGGAGCTTTAACAGCTCAAGTCATTCACACACACTCACTCATGTCTGGTTCCAGCTGTTTCAGTAACAGCTGGCGAGTGCATTACTACCATCACAGACAAAACAAGATCGAAGAGCAGCACAGGAAGCCCTCGATTAAAGCACTTCCTGTCTCGCTGCCCGGAGCATTGTGGCATTCGCGGTGTCGTTTTTCTTCATGTGTGAGAGCATATCGCCAGATTTACTTCCTGATGTAGTTTATTAGAGTAATATGAAACCAGTCCTCAGACCACGTATCGTTCATGTACACGACAACGGCATTTTGGTAGCATGAAAAGGCAAAATTTAAAACGGGCTTCAATGTGCTCGCTTTTGAAAACAATGTGAAAACTACAATAACACGAATTTGTGAAAATGGTAACGTCATGTGCATGCATATTACATGTTCAGTCTATGGCTTGTAGTGTTTATTTACAAAGTAACATCACCAACTACTGGCCATGAATGATACAACGTTTTGACAATGTTGTCGTCTGTACGTGAAACTTTTCAAAAACGCAAAGGATCCCCCCCCCCGTTTTTAGTACATCATTGTCGTGTTACCCTAAAACTTAAACTAAAATGATAAAATTGTAAAGAAAAAGTCAATCGTTCAAATCAATCATTCGATAAACCAATGCATCACAAAACCTACTGAACTAAAACATTTAAACAGCATTCAAATAAAAGCAAATGCTAACCTTACTGCAAACTGGAAGTGTTTTACATTTAAAAGGATTAAATGTAAATTTATGTGGAAAGAGCTGTGTCAGTTTAAAAAGGGGGAAACAGTAAATTGGATTCAAATGCAACCTAAAAGGCGCCTGAAACCATATAAATGTCACGTCATAATGTGGTGTTCTAGGTGTTGAACTGCAGCCAACATCGTCTTTGTCTTGACTGTACGAGGAGCAGAACGTCTGGGGAGTCTCGCTCTACTTTATAGTGGTGTCTGTTTTACATTTTGAGTCATTGTCAGATTGGCAACAGATGTTATCGCAGTGGTGACTCAAAATCTATATCAATGTCTTTGACAGGCAGGAAACCTCTGTCTCTGTTTTTACACTGAGGAATCACTGGTGTCATCAACTAAATGACTCTTCCCTGTCACTCTCTCTTCCTTTCACAGCCTCACAAAATTGTCTTACTCATCCCACTCTCTAGATAACTTAATTAGTCGAGCTTCTTGCAGTAAGATAAACAATATTAACATTCTAGGCTTTTCACACTTAAGATTAACAACCCCTGAGTTATCTTGTCAGTGTTTTACATACTTCAACCCAGATTTGCAGTCTGAAATCTTTGATCCTGACAGCCTACGGTAATATTAGACAAATAGGTAACTTTATTTTGATAGTCCACTTTAGACATTCTGCTAAATATACTTTGCAAATACATGTCATCTACCAGCCATTAGAGTATTAGTAGTAGCACTTGATTTTGATGCTCCCCAAAAGACATTCTACTGACGAAGTAGGTTTGCAAGTAAGTAAATGTCAGCTTATTCTACTAACTCAAACCTAACAGTCTATTGATACTCTAATGAGTGTTAGTCGATTTGTAGTTGCAAAGTTACTTATAGTTAGTAAAATGTCTAAAGTGGACTCAATGTGTTAACACAGAAATATGCAACTGGTTGTTCATGTGAAACAAGTGTCTCCACAAAAAGTTTATTCTGGTTGTATTAAGTCTACTGAAATAAGCAAAAACAAACAAGTCTGCTATGGGATATTTTCACTCGTCTCAGACACTGAAATCAAGTTGCATGTAGAAAGTTTCTGTGGCTGTACAAATCTCGTGAATATTTAATGAGCTAAATACTGATGCAGTTTCTGATTGGTTGTCTAACCTCCTTTCAAAGTCTGCAGTTTTAAAAGACCCGAGGTTGAACTTAGTGTGAAAAACCTTGTAGGGACAAAGCCTGTTGATTCCCTGCAAGGCTCAGTATTGACAATACTGGGTCATGTTTATTTTATTTGAGGGAAAGCTGAAGCCTTGCATTTTGTAACCAGACTGCTCTGTTGTCGCATGTTTTACCAGAGCTTTCTAGGACTCAAAAACTGTTAACAGATCTAACCCTGCAGGAAAACAAAACAAAAAAACAGTATACTTTAACCGCTGTCAATACATCACAGCAATAGAGAACAAGACAAAGATATATTGATATATTGACATTGCCTCATTGTGGATATGAGGTCTCATTGGTTTATTTAGACACGCATTGCATGATCATGTCTGGGTCTGTGCTAGGTTGGAGTACCATGGGCCTAATTCCAGCCACCCACAGCTGATCCAGTAAAGTCATCTTAGGTGAATCAGAAATATACTAATCCATAACCAATTCCAGCTCCCCATGAACCACCTTTGGCACATATATCTGAGCAGAAAGTCTACTAGAAACCCTCCCTCCCCCCCCCCCCCCATCAGTGAATGGATCTCTGTTTAGATTAATTCTCTCCATAACAAGCAGGCGACAGAGATGTGCGCTTTATCTGTTTTGACAGTTTCACCGTCATGACATCACACTTTGTTCTCAGCCAGTTTGGTCACCCGACAGGATGCACCAATGGGTTTTCCTTCCAACTTTGTTTGCCTTTCTCTCTGTTTACTATCACTTAATCTTTCTGCTGTCTGGCAAACAACAATGAGCAGTTTTTTGTCTGTATTTTAGCACATACCACTGGGGCCGGTGAACCGCTTTGTTCCAGGTTTAGCCCTCATCACTGAAATGTTCAAAAAGATACAGCAAACAATAGGGCTAGTGAGAAAAGACTGTTTAAGTTGTGTCAGTTCTGATCTAACAGACAAAACGCTTGTTAGCCAATTTGTTATTTGAACATGATAGTCAGATACGACACTTATATATACAAACGTTTACTGTTTGCTAACCTGCTTCTCCTGTTTGGAGTACAAACAAGATTTACAAGACTGAAGCAGCTAGCATGAAAAACCATCAAAACACGTCAAAGTTTGTGGTTCGCATTTGCCTTATCTTTTGTTTCATATACCTAGCAGGAACATAGGCTCATTGGAAAACCGTGCCTCTACCTATATTTACCAAATTTACCTATAACTCCAAAAACACACCTAGAAACAATTCACTGAAGATTCCAGCTGAAGTGAGAAAGCTCACCAATGTCCATAAGCTCCACGGTTAACAACTGTAGACAGGAGCATTTTGATAAATATATGAACTATTACATATTCATTATATTTGTACTTGACCAGTTCTTCAATATTTAATGTATATTTTAATAAATGCATCATGAAATCAACTTTTAAAACTATAAGTACAACATGTCAACTAACTCTAATTTAGTATTAATACTGTTAGGTTAGGGAATAAGCTTACTACGTACTTGCAAACCTACTGATGGTCAGTAGAATTGTTTAAATTCACGCGCACGCACGCACACAAATTTGCTAATTTGTTAACCCAGCCTTATTATCAATTAATAATAAAGACTTTTTTTTTGCAGAGTTCCTTGCACAATATATGATCTCAAAACACATTTCTAAACAAATACATTTGGACATTTTTTAATTGACTACTTTGCTGTTAAATAATGAGTACGTCATCTTCGTCCCATCTCTACCTGTCAGCCATCTTCATTTAAAGTAGTGCGGCAAGATCCAACAACTTCATTGAACTTCTTTCTGCCTCTACCTACATATGACATCTAGTCTGAAGCAAATGTAAACATTACTAGAATGTAAGAACAAACAAAAACACAAAGCAAAATTGAATCTCAACTTCATAATTTTTTGTCTGAATTTGTTTTTATATAATACAGTACAGCTTGCAACTGTAAAAAAAGAAAAAAAGAAAAGCCTTGTTTGCACAGCATCTGACAGACATGAACATGACAAGAACAGTTTAATTGCTGTGTGTTAGCTCAGGTGACAAAGTGGACAAAGCAAAGCAGATGGTCTGATCTTCTTCCACATCTCATGTTGAACTTCACATGATTATGGAATGGTGATTAGATATAAAGAACATGAAGGAAAGAGACAGTTGTCAAACAGTGTTGCATCAGATACAACAGTTGTATCGCCATATGACAGATGCGATAAAATCAGTGCTGGGAAGTAACCAACAACTATAACTGAAGATACAAACTACATTTTCAATATTTGCCAGTATCTGAACGGTTCTCAAAATAATTTTCCAGGTAATAAACATGGTCTCTTAAAACATTTGGAGAACATAAAAAAATTATAATAATTATTTAGTGAATCCGATTGTCCAGGCAGTCACAAAAAATAAATGATTTGTGGCAAAATATGTTGTTGACTTGATTATATTGTAGTTTTTTTTTAAAAAATATATTGCTTTAAATCGTTTCAAAGTAGTCAGCTACACTGTATTAATAGGAGCTGAAAGTAGCTCGGCAAACTGAAGTAACTTCCCCCACTGAACTGCGGTTGGTAAATGCAGACTTCATGCACATTTCTCTATTTTTTTTGGTACACACACACACACACACACACACACACACACACACACACACACACACACACACACACACACACACACACACACACACACACACACACACACACACACACACACACACACACACACACACACAAAATCACACTAAATCCTCTCCAGTTCCCATGAAAGGTCTTGGGAAATAAATGCATGCACACACACACAAAAGCAGTAATTTACATTTATCGAAATCTCCCATGCAAACTGATGGTATTTGTGGTTGGACAGGACTTCCTTAACAGTGCTCATATCACACGTGTCTTTGTCACACGTGTCCCCCGCTCACACACACTACAGTTACACGGATCAAGGCTTATGTTTGGCCCGGTCACCACTGTCATCAGTAACCCAACACTGCTGCTGGTCTGCAAATGGAAAACACACATGCCAGTCTTCTGAATGTTTGCCTTTCATCTTTTGTGTGTGTGTTTGACGGGATGTTGTTCGATCTGTTTTTGTTTTATGTTTGACTTATAGTTTGAATGAAGGGTATACTTTCAAAATCATGCATTTTAGTGTCTGTGTGTGTGTGTGTGTGTGTGTGTGTGTGTGTGTGTGTGTGTGTGTGTGTGTGTGTGCGTGTGTGTGTGTGTGTTTTATTGCATATAGTCTCATGTCAACTTCACAAGCTATTAAAAGTCCTACTTGAGCAGTATTTGATGAAAAGGAATCAGCAAAATCTGGTGAAAGGTGTATTATCACAGAAGAAAAACGAATACCCATTGAGGTACGGCTTCAGAGCATCGGGTCAAATTCATGCACTCACACCAAAAGATTTATTCCCGATTCGATGCAGTCACACTCACAAGAGTGATGTCATTCACGTGTGGTGTGTGTGTGTTTGCTTGAACAAAGACACTTTTGTGCTGCTGCGGACATTCGATTACATAGATCACGTGCCAAAAGACCGGAATGCAGACTTTTTCAAATCAGAATTGGATTTATGATTGTATAATGAGCTACTTTTGTTTACCTAAACAGCTAAATGTGTTTTTTTTATTTTAATTTTTATGAATTGAACAAATGCTTAGTATCTAGGATTGTATTTCCTCCAAAGCCTTTTCACGACTGGATCCCTGATACTTTTTTCTGTTATGCTACAATATGGCTTACTTTCAGCCAATAAAACAGATAATGAAACAAAAATGAATATTGATGACAAACAATAATATTAACTATTATTAACATTATTAGCTAATCATAAGTTGTAACTAAAAAATTATATAATAATAATAATAATAGAACACAAATAATATCCACAATCACAATGATTATAATATTATTATGATTAATTAACATGTTAATAATAATATAAATAAAATTCACCATCACAATGATTATAATATTATTATGATTAATTAACATGATAATAATAATAATAATAATTATAACAACACCAACTACTGTTATAATTATTTAAAATAAGAATAACAATAGTCATTTATCATCATGACAATATCATGATATATATATTTCCTTGTTAGCTGCTTTCCTGAAAAACCACGTTCTCATACAGTACGTGAGACCTTTGATCCAGATACTCTCCTTTGTTATCATATCACAGCGTAACACTTGATTATTATGGTGTACTCAGTGTTACGTGCCATCAAGCACAGACAAAAACTCGATGTGCCCTTGTATTTATGTTAATATTATGCATTGCGCGTTGTGTTTGGATAGTGCAGACAGAACATTGTGGAGAAGCCAGTCAATGCACATTTATCAGGACCCTTACACAAACCCTGAAAGACAAAGACCCACCAGACGCCTGCGAGGGACTCTTGATGATTACTAGAGGCTGATTCAGTAATCATTGAAGACTCTTAATTTTAACATCGAAGTAGAGAAACTTAATTTTAAAGTATTTCACCCTTTAGTAAACAGACTCCAAGAGATATTCTGCATTACCTTGTAAGGCCCATGCAAGGAATAAGTCATAGAGTTGATGTGGCTTCGGCAGGCCAAGACAGATTTGGCGTCACTGTATGAGAATGTCTGTATGTGTGTGTCTGCGTGTCAAAGTGTGCAAATGAAGAAGAGATTATACAGGCTCCATTACATACTCATTTAACTGAACCTGCAGTTTAGAAGATGGACAGATGCAACAAAGAGAAAGCGGTCTGGGTGTCAATAGAGTTTGGCAGATGCCCAATAAAAAGAAATAAAGATGATGTTTTACATTACACCTCTTTTCAACTGTCCCGGCGATCATTGGCCAAATTGTTCAAAATGATAAATGATAAATTAAATTAATGCAATGTATAGTAATTCAGTTAGAAAAGGACTGCACTTGAGAGAGTCTCAAATATAAATATAAGGCATATAAAACCGTTAAAACATTAATTTCGTGGTCAGAGGGTGATTCCTGCGATTACAGAATTACCTGTTTTTTTTGTTTATATAAAACAAATGCGATTGACACCTTATTTGAGATATTGCTGGCTTGTTGGTGACTGAATTAGTTGACCCGGGTTTCTCTTCAAACAATGTTTCAAGCTGTTTTGAAAATACCTTTTGTAGATATATCATTCAGTATGGGGAAGTAATCCTGCACAAATAAAATGTGCAGGATTTGATGTCACAATTTAAGATTAAAAAAGGGCAAGTTTAAACAGCATCATCTTAGGAAGAAAAACTGACGTCACTTGTCCACATTGAGCCAAAGTACAGAATAATAATGTATATCTCTTTCCTTACAGGATGTGATCATTGCAGTCCCCAAACAACCTCAAGCATTTTGCACTGAGATCATATGTGTTTATTGACTGATTGTTCATTAACTCAGAAGCTCAAAGCATTCATACCTTCATACTCACAGCCACAAGACTTACTGATCCTTAACCACACAGATCGAGGAACCGAAAACCATAAATGTCATGCGCACTCATATTATGACCGGTGTGTCAATAACACTTTTCACAAGTGTGTCAGTGTTTGCAAATAAAAGATTTTTATATTTATGTCTGTTTAAATAGCTTAAGTATTTTATAGCTTTGGGTTGAGCACCTGAGGCTCAGAAAGTTCACATCATGCCTGTACCTGCGTCTGTGACGGGGTTAAAGGTTAAGACTTCTGAAAGGGGAGGGTGAGAGAGAGAAATGCTTCATTTCAGAAATCATGGCTAATATGCGGCCAAATAATTTAATAAACATGGTATATATATTTTTACATAAATAACATTATAAACAAATGAAAGTAGTAACAAAACAAAGCATAAAAAAGCAAATAAAAGCACAATACAAGCATTTAAAAGCATAATGTATAAATAAGTGCATAAATAAAAGCATGAATAAATTGGACTGAGTTTGCTAGATTAATGGGGCTGGTTTGAGCTCTCTGTATTTTCAGCATGAGCTTTTGTCATGTGATTGGAAAAGATAGATCGAGCGATCTGGCGTTTTTGTTATGTATGATAGTAATAGCACTGTACAGCCAACTGTGAGTCTAAATGCAGGAGTCACAGTGCTAATGCCACATGACGGCGGGCTGTTTGTTTCTGGCCTGACAGAGCTGCACTGTTAGCTAAACATGGACACGTCCTGCGGCATCTCAGAGGACAGTGGTTTGGCTTGAGGGGGAGAACATAGTTACTTAATACACACTAATCTAGAACCCACTACGCCAGAACAGGATGACAAGAACAAATGGGGGACTGAACAAATTTATCACCACATGCAGCAGGGAATTATGGGAGATGCTAAATGCATGATGTGCATGTGATAGAGTTTGCATGCTTGTTTAAGTGTGGTGTCGTGTTGCTGTCACTTGCCCTTTTAGGGTTCCCTGTTGTTCTCCATAAGCTCTCATTGTCATGTTCGGTCATGTCAACCCAAAAGGAACACCTCCTTCCCTGCTTCAAGTGTCTAGAGTTTAAACAGGGATGATAAAAGGAGGTAGAGAGAGGAGTAGAGAGAGAGGAGATGATTGTTGATGTTGAACTCATGAAACCCAAGCTCCCCTGAGCACCAAACTCATGAGCCGCTGGCCTGAACTTAACCGGTCGCTCCGACTGACTTTAAACACAGCCAGAGTGGTTTTGCAGCCCTCATCAAGAACAAAGCCACCCATGAAGGATGGTTTGTTTTCATGGTGCTTTTAAACATGGCCAATAGAAGCTGGTTTCTTCCCCCTCTCCTGGTCACGAAACAGAGACCAGACACTGTCATGACAAGGGTTTCCCTCCTTCTCAACTCCGTCTCAAAAGCACCAGACAATTCACCACACAAAATTAACTTACAGTAGCAGATAAGGGCAGATTAGTATTTGCATACATTTAATAAAATAAAAAACTTATAATAATAAAAAATAATAATATTTGTATTCATAAATAACATTTGTATTATGAAATGATCAAATAAATAAAGTGTACTTATAAAATGATAAATATTATTAAAATGTACCATTGTATAATAGGTGAATTTGTATTATAAATAAAAATAGTATAATAATGTTATACACTAACATTATGATAAAAATCATAATAAGTGGCAAAAAAATAAAATGTACATTTACTAATGAAATGGTATAATAAGTGAATTTGGATTTATAAATAAAATGGTTATAGTAATGCTATACAATAAAATCATATAAAAACAAGAAATTAAATTTGCATTTACAAATTAAATTGTATAAGTGACTTTTTATTTATAAATATTTGTATAATAATGGTATTCAATAAAAGTTCATTTGTAAATGTAATATATTTTTTAAATAAATCTAAATTATATGAAAAAAAAATATATAGTAAGCTACCTGCAAAAGGTCAGATGTCCAGAGCAGTGGTACCAAAGATGCAAATTTTCATTTTCTATTTCTGTAAAAACCTAACTGATCAAAAATCATGCTGCACATACACCTAGCCTATATTAAATATCCGATATGTTCTGATTGGCATTGATGTGTCACGTTGCTGTAAATGTCACACATTGCACAATACCATATTTATTGATCTGGGTCAGATAGAAAAAACAACAAAGAAAAAGATTCTGTACTTTCTGTACAGATGAAAATATAAACTTGCTGAATCCAAATGAGGGGAAAACTCAAGCTCAGCACTCTCTCTCCTGTTCTCACACTCATAGGTTTGTAGAAACGGTTAGCTGGAGTAACCTGTGATCGCTCACCACAAGGTTCATTTGTGCTCGAGGCTGAAAGTGTGTGAGCTGACGAAGTCTTTGATGGGCGTTCATGAGGAAAGGCTGGTCCCTCTGCAACCCATCTGTCATGGCCACTATTAACACTTCATCTGTGTCCACTGCCCTCATTTTTTCACTCCCTCATTCGATCTTTTCCCTCAACTGAGCCGTTTCCTCAGGAAAGGAGGGGTGAGGAGGGTTTTCCCCCAATGTTTTTTTCCTGGCACGTTAATGAGGGTATATGAGGCCCAGGACTGTTCTTAGATTACACCGTTCCAGACAGAACCAATATTGGCTAGACCAGTCTCTTAAAACGCCAGAGACAGAGAAACACTTCTAAAAAACTAATATCCATTTCACACTCATTCTTCCACACTTAAACAACAATGACGACATTAAAAATATACTGTACACCATCACTCAAAAGTATGGAATCAATTAATTATAAAAAAACTGATACTTTTATTCAGAAAGGATGCATAAATGCGATCAAAAGTGACAGTAAAGGCATGGATAATATTACCAAAGGTTTCGATTAATCAAAGAATTCTGGAAAAAACAATGTATCACCGTTTCCACAAAAATATTAAGCTGCTCAACTGTTTACAATACTGATAGTAAGAAGAAATGTTTCTTGAGCAGCAAATCAGCATATTTGAATGATTTCTGAAGGATCATGTGACACTTGAGCAATGATGCTGAAAATTCAGCTTTGACCTCACAGGAATAAAGTTTCATTTTAAAATATATTAAAACCGACATTTGGAAATGAAATAATATTATTACATTTTACTTGATATTATATTTAAATAAATGTAGCATTGGTGAACGAGAGACTCCTTCCAAAAAGATTAAATAAATATTTGTAAAAAATGTGTACATCTAAAACAGTATGTATAAAAGTTCTTTAGTTAATGTCTAACATTTCGCACTAGCATTACACGCACGCACACACACACAAAAAAAACCCATTTAAACCGATTGCCATATCAACCCTGTCTGCAATTGGCTGAACAAACAGACAGTCCCCGCCCCAAAAACTATTTTATGCGCTCTTCTCAAGGTTGCAACCTTCCACGTGATACTTCATTGAGGAGTCAAGGTTGTGAACTTTTGTGTAGAGTTTTTTTCCTCTGATTTATCCCCGTTTAACGCTCATATTACTTTGAATGGTGTCAATCACAAAATAGAAGAACAAGGTTCCTCGGGCATAACCGGGCCTACCAGACCTGTAAAACGGGAAGCACGTCTGATCATAACGTCATTCTCTGCTCTGCTAGGCTTAAGTGTAATTACCTGTCATCAAACGCCAAGCTCAGCTCAGTCTCACTTAATCGCCCTCTAATACTCGTAAATGCTGCTCTAGTTTTTTGATGGAAAGGCTGAAATTATGCGTTGTGATATTTTCTTTTTGCATGCGTGCAATTTCGGAAAGGAACCAGTTTGTGGCTTAAAAAGTTGGTGTGTATGTGCCAATGCAGTGCTTGCAATATTGAGTTACAAAATGAGGCAGCAAGTGTCTGTATCAGTCCCCTTTTCTTATCAGATCAATATGTGCTACATTACACCCTGGTCTTGCATCATAACCGCTTATCTCTTGCTTATTATGAGTCTATCTTAGCATTTAGCTGTCAAAACTTGGCTGTGTTTCATATGACTTAAAGGTTAGCTCTTTGTAAGTACAAATAATGCGTCAATCCCATGAGAAAGACTTTGTGCCTAGGGACAAAAAGTGTCATCGTAGGGTCACCGTTGGACAGATAGCACAGCTATTAGCGAAGCGATTTACTACATTTCTAAGTACCAAAGTGGTAACATCGTTTTTAAATCAAACTTTTCAGTATAGTGAAGCCATTTTATAAAGATAGTGTTGACAGTGTTACACTGTCCGTGTAGTGCGTACATTAAAATAATATTATAAATGGTCAGATGACAAAAATGGTTTTGTGCAAACCCTACCCCTAAACATAACCCTACCCATAACTTATCCCTAAAATCATAGAGATGGAGGTAAATAATACTGTAGCAGTGCCTTACCCTGCATGTAAGCCAAAAATTGACATACTGTAAACTTGTCCCTCAAATCTGATTGGTTGACTGGAATGTTGTTCCATGATCAACAAAGATGTTGATCCAGGAACACGTTGCACTTGGTTAAAGCACATTCATCGCTTTGCAAGTCTGCCTCTCCTTTTACAACTCTCTCCATCAATTTTGCTTTAACATTTCTTCATTCTGTGTACACACACCAGTAAAACAGACACTCAACTGGCGTTGGCCTGATTCCTGCCCCCCTGCAGTACAGCGAGTACAGCTCATGGAAGAAACAACAATATCTGGCGCCCATCTCTAGTTTGCTGGACGTGATGCTAACAGTAGGTGAAATGTGTCTAAGCGCTCCCAGCTGACTAGCCTACTGTTTACTAGGCAGGAAATGGGAGATATGGGGTGAAAAGAATGGAAAAATGGCCAATGCTAATGGGCATTATGATCACGCTGGCGTGGAATTCACATTCTGGGCTTTATTGCGCTTGGACTTGAACAATAACAGTTTAACACCTCGACAAAGTAAAAGAGAGAGCCGATCAACTCATTTTTGTTTTAAATCGTTACGAACTCAACATAACATGCAAATTCACACGTGCACACTAGTTCAAGCACACTGTTAAGGTCAGTTCTGTGGGTCCGGGCTGCTTTGGTTGGATTGGCGGTTTGCCTGAGCGCTGGTCCCTGTTTGCTGCTGATGGCTGCAGTTTTCCCTGCGCTCTTTGTTTTCTTTAGCACTGTGTCATTCGCTGTACAAACAACACTAAAACGGCCCACTTTAATTACTCTTCATTTCCTCTGCTGCACCCGCAAAACAGAATATTATCCCAATTAATGAGCACACTGAAACTTGTAGCCTACACGTGAGGACCTCCAATAGACTTTCCATATGAAAGAAAAATCACAAAGGAGATTCTAAATGGTTTCTCCTGGACTACAATGTGACTAAATAGAGATCAAATTTAGACTTTTTTCCTTCTGAAAACCAGTCAAATGTTAGCTTTTCTCATCAAATAGTTACAAAACAAAATGACTTGGACCATCTCCTTTTATCATGAGTCTTTTATTTCTCCTGAGGAATTAGGAGGAGATGATCTATAACTACTTTGGCTCCTGAGCTATAAAAGAGCAACTTTTGAGAAACAAAATGCTCCATTCGGTTTGGTTTCATCTTAAATTAGGCAAGTTATAACAACACCAGCACCACCCAAACAATAAATCAGAGGTAATTAACAAACCGAGGTCTAGATCTAGACCCAAGATCGGTTTCACCGGGACCACAAATCATTCCTCGTAAATTAATGTAATTATACATAAAATTTTTCTCCACAAAGACGACACAAAAGCTGAATCTGAAGCAATATATAAAGATGCAATTACACTTTTTTTGTGTAAAATGAGTTATGCATGAATCACACCTCATTATATATATTATTATTAATAATGTTAAAAATAACTTTAATAGTAATAATAAATATTGTAATAATTTCAATAAATTTGTATGTATAATGTCAATTATTGTAATCATTCAATTAACCTTAACATTAGTTTTGGTATTAATAATTGTATTATTAATTTTGATAATTTTAATAATAATAATAATAATAATAATAATAAATAAATACTGATTATTGTAATCGTTTAAATTAATTTAATTAATAATATTATTGTAATTCATTTAACATATGTATAATAATAATAATAATAATAATAATAGCAGTAGTAGTCATAATAATTAAAATTAAAATTGACAATATTAATCACCAAGTTATTTAATTACAATTAATTTCTGAACCAACTAAATTCACAGATGTAGATTTAACACACGTGTATATCTGGCCACTGGACGAGTAAGTCCACACTGAATGAGATGGTGGCAGCACTGGGTGAATCTGGCTAAAATGCTTCTAACAGATGTTTTTAGATTGTCAGCGAGGCCAGCCGCAGATGGTTTGGGCTTACGGGCAGACATTAAAAAGAGCAAATTTTTTTCCTAGGGAATGCTCGGTTTTCCGTCTGTTGGCTCGCTGCTTGGTACAGGCACAGACGTGTAATGGGTCTCTGTGCACTGGCACATCAAGCATGCTGACCGGCTCAGTCCTATAACAGTGGCCCTCACGCTCTCTTGCCTTATTTTTTTCCGAGAAGCGGTTAACCCCAATCACTTGGCCCTGAAGTCTCTCTTCCTTGGAGCAGATTGGATGTAGACCCTCGAGGCCTCATGTGCACTTTTCTGTGCTCGGCTAGTTAACAAAAGCTTTATTGCTCTAACATGTCTAAAACCTCTATGTTATTTTGCTAATGCAAATGCTCCGCTCTCCATGTTCTAAAGAGCAGCATGTTTTTTTGTCACAATCAAGGTTGTTTTATAGTGAAACAAAAATACACTGCAACAAATTAGAATGTAAAATGGATTGTAGGCCAATAGGTATGAAAATATTTTGCCCTTCTCAACAGGACTAAATCGTATCTGTACTAGTATTTAACCAATGGATTTATTTGCATTTACCAGTTTGCTTTCTAAGGTTTATCCTCACAATCAAAACTTCTCATTTACACAGAATAGCTGAAGAACAAAGTCAAACTTTATGGTAGGCTGATTTTTGTTATGGGACCAAAGACCGTCTGGCAGTCAGAATTGAAAACTGATGTCACAGTGAAAGGCTTCTTTGTCTGAAAGTTGCCGACGTAGGAGCCCGGACACGGAGTTTGGTCTGAGAGTATGTGTGTGTGACGCAACAGCTGAAATTGAATGTCTAGCCACAGCAGATGTCAAGGGTAAAATGAAGACAGCCCAGCCATAAATCCTACAAATTACAGTCTACTAGTATATTACAGCAAGTCAGCAGTACTGCCTTGGCCTCCACACCAGCAGCAATGCAGATTCCCCCCCGATATTTTAATTGGTCTCATAACCCATTTAGCCTTTAATAAATGGACAAAAAGTACAACTAGGACTATATGTTTGTTATAATGCCAACTAGCTCATGTACACATAAGTATTGTTTCTGTGCCAGAAATGTTAATACAACTGAACTTAAACATCCAGAGAAATCTGAACAGATATAGGTTAATCAAGCTCAGTATGATCATGTTGGTTGGAGTAACAGACTGTGACTTATTACTGCATTCAAGTGAAACATCTTATTGGCTATACTGAATGTGTATCATTAGATAATAACCCTCCATCATCGTGTGTCTTTCAAAAGACATGAAAAGATCAATTTCCAGAACTTCTGTTATTGCAAAAAAATGCAGGCCAATGCATGCTGGTAACAGACAACTGCAAATTAATCAAAATGCACTTATGGGAGAGAGAAGAGGGTCACGGGTTCTTGGAGTACAAAAACATTAACATTTTCATCCTTAATGAGAAGAACATGATGTGCGAAGAACATGGTGGCCTACTGAAATTAACCAATTATAAATTACTAAACAACACTATTTAACCCCATCAGACAGCTCTAAGAACATTTTCCAGTTTCATCATCACTATAAATGCTCTCCCAAAAGACTTAATTTATCTATCTTCAGGACATCTCTGGGCCATTTAAAAATTTTCACACAGCAGTTTTATTTTCTGTAAATGTGTTATAAGATAGCATAATGCTGAAATTTTAGAGACAAAGTGAAGGGGAAAATGTATATATAGCGTGCACACACACACACACACACTTTATTTTTTACAGTTTACGAGTCTGGAAAAGTTTACAAAGTGTGAAGGAACTTTCAGGTGTTTGACTATAGCGTATTAAGGGAGGTCTGGTCTGGCTAATTGTTTATCTAGCATAGCCATGTACTTTAAACAAAAGCACCAGCATGGTGACAATGGTTTACAAAAGTGGTTTATCTCACAGGTTATGATAGTTAAGCTGTCCTGAAGAGGAAAAAAACCCTGTTCGTCGGTTTTGTATATGCGTTGAAATGTATTACACTAAAAAAACGTATGTAGGCCTACATGAAAACTGTATGGTCAACTCTCTTTATCTGGATGACACGCACAAAACAAAGAGGTAAAACTGTAAAAAACTAGAATACCTTAGTAGTTACACATGTAGTTGATTTTTTTTTGCCAGTTTTAATTTAATCATTGACTATTCACTATAAAGCAGTGACAACAGCAACAACAACACAAAGTCCGGAAACAGTACAACAATAATCATATAACAGTAACCGTATAATTAATAGGTATTGCATACTGAGAACATTCAAACCCTTAACAAATCAGCCAAATTCTCCAATAGGAAATTGTTCAGACAAATCTCTTAGGAAAACATTTGAGGGCATATTGTAATACACCTGTCTTAGTGATTTAAAAAGGCCTTTTGATGCAATTATATTTTTAGAGAGTGGCCAGCTGTCAACAATGAGAAGCCTGCATGACAGGTACCAATCTAATTACTCACTATGAATTGAATTATTTCAACCAAAACAACATCTGCTCAGTTCATATAAAGTATCAGGTGAAACATCCACCCAACAGTAGACGACTACAGCTGCGACTGCCTGACACCTAGTATGTTAATCAGCCTGGATACACTCAGACATGTTTGATGAAGAGTCCATTATCAGAGTCTGACCTGAAATTTAGATGGTTGGTTTGAAGGAGTGGAAACAGGGGGTTGCATAAGACGACGACCAAAAGAGATGAAGTCAAGGGGGAAAACAACATGGCATTCTCATTAGCTGTGAAATCTGAGATCAGAGCATCAAAAAGCATCATTACCTTAAAGAACGGTGATGAATGGGGAGCGAGATTTATTGGCTTCGCTTATACAGCGTCACATACAAAACGCAGTGCTTCACTCATGGTAACAGACTGTAAAGGCATTAAGGTTCTGTTAAAATATTGTTTCCTGGAGATTAGACCCAGTCTAGACTGGCGCTGTTTTTTGTTTTTGAGTGTACCAGCACGAGCGATGTGTTTTTAAGAACGTTTAATTGTCAAAAGCACAGAGACCCCTGCGTTCTGTCTCATTCTATGGAAAAGTGTCGATGGAAAGTACAACTTTTCAGTCAGATGGTTCATGATGCATACTGATTCAAAAATGTTAGTGACAGTAAAAATGTAGTGCCATTTTCGTTTTTAGTTTAAATTTCTTATAGATAATGTTATCACCCCATTTATAAATGTATTCAGATAGTTATATATTAATGCATTTATCTATTTTTAGCTGGTAGCTTATAGTGTAGCTAACTACAGTTCCCAAGTGAAGCTTGACTATAGTTTAACTGATTTAAATGAAAAGCAAGTTATAGCTTACAAAGCTACATTTCCCAACAGTGTTCTGATTGAAAAAGATGAACCAGTTAAGATGAAAGAACAATTTTGGGCCTGCAGGTTAACCCATCATCTGGTCATAATGCAGAAAGTGCCATGTTTGCACCTTTAAACCTGCTGCTGAAATGGCCACACACCTGACCGCTTCATTCACAGCTCAGCCTCTGACCTCTGGTTACCGCTTCTGAAAGCATAAAGAGACACACCTGCCCCAGTTTCAAGGCCATTCGCCCACCCGCATGAGCTCACACACACACACACACACACACACACACACACTATCTCTGTCATCAGTATCATTGTGTGAGTAAGCGCATAAAACATTAAGGTGAAACCAGAAAAATCTCTGACTGCCCATTTGGACACATTTAATAGCAATCTGTAAGGAATATTTTAACAGGCTCTGTTAAATATTTACTTGAAATTTCCCACCTAAAAACTAAGATTTAGCGGGAGCCCTCAGGCTAATTCAGCAAGCTTGCCCATGCTAACATGGCAGAAGTATTAAAATGGCATATTTAAGTCTCCACTCACACACACGATGCAGGCAGACTGCCTGCTATGGAAAAAGGAGAATCCTTTTTTATATTTTCACACTTTGGATCCAGAGAATATGATTCCTCTCACTAATATAACATTTATTTTCACACAGGCAGCATATGTACATTTTCTCCCCAACCACAACGCAAGCGACCCAGACATTACGCAAGTGTGTGCCTTAAACCAAAAGAAACCATGTTGTAAATCAGCCAAGATGTCAGTCAGACATTTGGAAAAGGTTACAAAATGTGAGGGAATGTTCCGATAGTATTCATATAAGAGGTTTACATTTGCTAACAACTTATATTTACAGATAAGTACTGGTCTGGCTGATCGGCTAAGTAGCATAGCCATGCAATTCACCAACAAAAGAGCTTGACAGCATGATCTTTCTGTAGATAACCGTTTACAAAAGTGATTTATCCCACGTTATGATGGTTAAGATGCCTGAAGAGAAAACCATTACATTAACATCTCATGCTAAGCGCTAATGACCAGTACTGTTGCATTAAGGTATTTACGACCAATGACAGGGGTCAAAGCTGTTTAAGTAAAGTCCTGCGCTTTTATTCTTGAACAATAATAAAAACTGAGCTTAATCTTTCAAATTTGCAATCTCTATCGTAAACGGCTTGATTTTATTAGGATCTTGTAAGGAGAGACAACAGTTTAACGTTAGCTCTTTGAAGATTATATTACAGAGGGGAATATATGTTCAAAGCGAGAAGAAAAGCCACGGTTTGATCGTACCATATGTCTGCTTTTACGAGAAGGTTTTGAATTGATCTCAGGGTGCATGCATGCTAATGCTAAAGGGCTAACACATGGGGAAAGCAGGTTTACAAGGGTCATGTCCCCACGGTATGTTCTAGGTGACCTCTGGGCCATTGTGTGACTTCAGAAATTAAAAGAATGTGGGGTGGTGTCCTAAAGCATGACGGGATGGCTAGTGATGGGCCCAGCAGCTGTGTCAAGCAACCATTCGTTATTTTACTACACAGGCTGTTTGTCAATGCATATATGTGCATACCAGTTTGCATACTTGTGCACTATTCTATGTAGCAAGTGTGTTCACACTAAAAAAAAAAAAAAAAGTGCACTTTAAATACCCAAATGATACACCTAATTACAAAAAAAAATATGAAGGCATTTTGGACAATGCTCACGACTGTCATAGCTTAATTACAAAGCAGAAGGGGAGGGGTAAAATAAAATACCATTAATTGGTAAAATAACCTTATATAGGCTAATTCATACACTTCACAGTTGAGTACATAATGCATAGTACGAGTGCATAGTGCACACCTAATGATTCAAAGCCAAACAATAACACACACAGAATTTCAGTAGTACAAAAGTGCAGACAGGAGTCCAGGATTTCAGTTAAACTGATACAGGATTTGTGATATTGGTGAGGGCAGATGAAGTATGGGAGGTGTAAGGTCCTCTCTGGGTCAGTTTTGAGACAGAACAGATCCACAAAGCCTCAAAAGAGCACTGAATATTGCACTAAAAGCCATTCCAAGATCCACGATGCAAACAAAAGTAGAGACAAATGACTTATGACTCCATTAATGTGAATGCAGCACTTAAACAAAAGGCATATGCTGCAAACACGTGCCTTCTGACTCTAACAATCCTGGACAGCACAGACATACACTCATAAAGCAGCCAAAGGACACAAATGCTTTATTCACCCTATAGTTGATTGTTTGATTTAGCGGACTTAAACTGAGCCAGAGAAAGAAGGTGAGCTGTGAGGAGAAGAATGGATGCAATGAAATCTGGAATTACCATCTCTGAATACATCAAGTGCAGCATTGGCTTATGCACATAAACACTAAAATACATGCACATGTACAATACGCTATCATGCTGGCCTATTAGCTCATATAAAAAGCGTGCTGCGGTCCAGACTGAGAGAGCGGCATGGCCTTTCTCAGGTGGACTTATTTCTTGCCAGCTTGGCATCAAACAGCGTTTTATTGAAATCTCTTATCCCAGTGCTAATCCAATCTTTAAACAACCCTGTACCATCCACACAGCACGACATTGATTCATGCCGATTTGGTTTATGTTAAATCAACTTGTTGGTGTGCATGTTTTGGCAGGCATGCATGAAGTCCAGTATAATACAAACATTGAGAGATAGCTCCCTCTATCCTTATCTCTGTCTGTATTTTTAAATCATAAACAGTTTCTTTTGAATGCCAAAGGGTCTATTTTGTTTCTAATTATTTGTTTAAATCTCCACAACAACATAAAACTTTATAAGGTGGTGTCTGGTAATACTTACCTTGAGTTGAATTGGTACCGTGTTCATGCCAAACTTCATCAGTACACTGAAGCAGCAGCCAACATATTGCAACAAATCTACAGTGTCATTTCCACATAGACAGCACAACACCTGATTCAAATTAGCATGACTCTGCTAATCAGTAGACCAAATGATCATGAAAAAAGAAATAAAAATACAGCTATGTTCAGAATGAAATGCTATCTATACTTACTGCCCATTGAAAATATGTTAAACAGAAATTGCAGTTGTTTTTTACTTGTTTTGAATGATGTACTTCATTTTTTTTTCCACAGCACTTTGGTCAGCATCAGCTGTTATATGTGCTTTAGAAATAAGTTTACAGCAGTATGTATTAAAAAAAAAAATTCTGTTAAATTTTTTTATTCTGTTAAAATGTCTGATTCGTTTTTGATCACTTGATACTAACTATCGCCAAATGTCAAACATGAAAATAATTGTGCCACTTATTTTGTAACAGGTAGCAAAAACATATTATTTAACACTTTGTCTCACCTCCGCCTCATCTTATTGATAAAAAGGAACGGGTGAACTTGAAAAGCCAGATCTGGAGGACATGGCTTGGGGCAAAAACACAATCTCAAACCTTAAAACTACTCAACCTGCTGACACACCTTGTCATTACAGCCGTGGCTAAACGACTAATAGTCGGTTTGGCGGAGTGAGAAGAAGCTACCTGGAGCACATAGTGTTCTTGTTTTATCTTTCGGCATGTGATCCACAATAATAAAAAAAAGAGTCCTCAGTGGAGCCTGAGGCAAATATGACCTCGAAACTGCTTATATAACCAAATAGCTGTACTCTACAGTGGCATCAGAGCACTAATACACTCCGCTATCATTCCTCTGCCATCACACAAAAATTTGCCTTCAAGCATCCATTCTTAAGCAGTTCAAATGACTGCATATGTTTTTAGAAAGCCTGAATCCTTGAATACATTTTAATGTGTGCTAATTCACCTTGCGTGCATGGAAAACAAAATGTAAAACATGTAAGTGGTTAGGCATGACTTTGTATATACTTGCGTTGCCTTTTCATGCCTCAAGAAAAGAAATCCCCCAAAATATGCTGACTACAAAGCAAGCTTGTAATTGAGGGTTGATGCAAAAATGATAGACTGAGATTTAGGCCACAAAGTAAACAAGAACACAGACAAAAGCCATCGAAGTTATACACAGGGAAAAACAACTGGTGTGCAACACACAAAGAATGATATTATAATGAAGCATATTCATTTAGATCAAATAAGAATGTGCAGTCAGGTGATTGCTGCCCTCGAATTATTTTAACCAGTTTAATTCATTTTCTGTGAAAGATCAAACGAGAAATCATGTGCATGTGTCTATGTGAGGCCTTTGTTCTCAGTATGACATGTGCTGTGACCCCTGAAGCCATGAGGAAACGCTAAATCAGATTTACGTTATGGAGTCACAGTATTTTTCTTCAAAAGGCACTGGCCATATCATCACCAACTTGTGTTGTCAAATCACCATATCAGAAAAAAAGATTATGTATTATATAGGGCTATCAGATGATTAAGGATATGAAAAATTAATGATTGGCTTTATACGTCAATATAGTGTTCATTTTAAAATGTGAATCACTGATACACAATCCATAAAATTAGCCATTGCAATAAATGATACAAAACAAATTACATTAAAATAAAATGGAGATTAATTGTTGGCTTTAGAAGTCAATATATTGTTAAAATCAGCCAAGCAACTGCCACTGAAATGAATGGGAATGCTAATGAATATAATTAAATTATATATATATTTTATTTTTTTTAACTAAAAACAACTTTTGGGTTGCAAAACAAAAAAAACAAACAAAATTGGAGTGCATTTAAACAATCAATAACAAAGTGACTGAGAGGAGCTAATATGGAAAGTTGATGAGGCCACTAGGTTGTGTGTTGCCTAAATATCCAATAGAGGGAGTCCCTTTAAAAAAAAGAAAAGAAAATCACACGCACAGATGGTTTGGTCATTTAGAGGGAGAAAGGGAAACAAAGACAGATGACGTGTATAGGCTATGTGTAGTCTATACTCTCAGCTGGACAGAAACACATTTTTCTGACTAGACATACACAATGACTTTGAGTGAGTCTTGTCTACTGTCTCAACAGTTCTGTAGACAGTACATAAAAACAGACGAGTGGCCTAGTGGTTAAAGTTTGATTTTAGATAGGGACAAGACAAACTCCAGGGTGAAGCACTTAACCCCGTGTTGCTCCAGGCGGGCTGTGTCTGCAGTTACTGACTTTTCAAGTCACTTTATGCTACATGACAAGCAACCAAGATAAAAAAAGATTCAGGCAACAAACTTTTCTGTCCTATAGCCTTTTGGCTTTCTACAAATTGGTCATGTAATTTACTCCAATACGAAGATTCTGAATAGTTTTTCGTAATAGAATAAAGTGATAGAATAGTAAGTAACAACACCAGATCATGTAAATGTTTCATGGGCACAAAACGATGCATCACAACTATAACTTTGTCTAGCAAGACTGCAGCGTGCAGTTTTCCAGCTGAGCCTGTCTTTCATGGCTGCGCTTCATACACACACATCTGTTTCTCATTGAGACGGAATTCCTGAGTGGATCTGAGGTGATTTGTGCCTGGGAGCCACTAAAGACAAGAAGCGGACCGTCTCAGAACCAGAATCTGCTTCCTCCTTTCTCCCAACTTTGGGTTATACAATCTTTTTCTTCAAGTACATTTGTTTTTACAACCTTCTGAAGCCAGTCCCGGGCAGAACAGCAGACCATTGTTCCAGCACAAAAGCTGCTCACTTGTGTAACCAGGTGTGCTATTTTTCTTGAATGACAAGATTCAGTGTGTCAACATGCAGTAGCAAAACAGCAACCAGCAGAAGACATAATAATAATGAGTCTGTTAAACGAACAAGTCTCCTTTCAATTATGTAATGCGCATGGGTCAACAGCCAGTTAGACATTCACCAGAATGTGATCAGATGCTTTTAATCAGAAAGTAGCCTACTTTCGGTCACAAAGAAGCAAGACTGTCTAAAAACAAAGAGAAAACGGACAAATGGCTCATATATAAAAGCTGCAGAGCCCCCTTGTTGCAACAAAGAGAAATGCAACTGAGAAATAGGTGAAAACATGGTTAGATGTTCATGATGGACAAAATTACAGATATTAAAATATGATTAAAACAATATCCTTGTCAGTTCTGTCAGTTTTTTTAAAAGAAATTGATAGAAATAATAGAAGGTTCAAAAGAACAGCATTTATTTGAAATAGAAATCCTTTGTTGCATTACAAATGTTTTTTTACTGTCACTTTTGATCAATTTAATACATTATTGCTTAATTAAAAGTATTAATTTCTTTCAAAAAACAAAACATGATCCCCAAACCCAAACAGTAGTGTGCAGCAATTTATCTGTTTATGCAATTCATAAATAGGCCTGTGAAGTAATTATAGATATTCATGAGGGCCAAAAATAGGAAGATTAAAAATTAAACTAGGATTAAAACAATATCCTTAATTGTTGTTCTCTCAATGAGGAAGAATGATAACTGTTTTATGGCTTATTACTGAATATCCTGATGAAAGACAAAAAAAAAAACTTCCTGTAAATATTTACTTCACAACTTAATCATAATTAGCAACAGTATTAAAACCTTGTAGCACCAAATATTTTAAGCTTGTGTATTAACGCCATGGAATAACAGAACATCCATGAATTCCACAATCTGCTTCAAACAATTAAGACTGGTGAAGATAAAACAACAATCCTTTAAAGGCTGTTAAAAGATGAGAGTCGGATAAGAAGAAATAGAGCAGCATTCTTTCAATAGCAGCTGTCCGGTTTCTGTAAGCTTAATATCAGAAAAGAGTAAGCGTTCTAATAACAGCATTCCTGCCGTCCCTCCATCCCGCTCTGCTTCAGGTCAGAACTCAGTGCTTGGACCTCCATCTATTTCTGCTCTGGCTGCTATTTATAGAACATTCTGTAATTTATAAGAGGAGGCCGGAGGAGGAACGTGGGATGTGAACGGCTCATGAACGGATGGATAAAGATAGAGAACTGTGGGTCAAACTCACAAAACTAATCCTGACACCCTTTAAATGAATTAAGGGAAGGAGCAGCTGAGTGAGAAATTAAATCAAATTGAAACTGTAAAAGTTTTCTTCCTCTCATAGTGACAACATGAAATCAGGCTTACTTTCGTGTGCTCACCAAAGATGCATTTATTTGATAAAAAATACAGTAAAACAGTAATATTGTGAAATCCTGTTACAATTAAAAAGAATTGTTTTTATATTCATATATTTTAAAATGGTACACTGTAAAAAAAGTTGGATTAACTTAAAAAAGTAAGTTACCTGGTTGCCTTAAAATTTTGAGTTCATTGAAACTAAAAATTTGAGTTAATACAACAAAGGAGATTGGTTTAATAAATAAAACTCAAAATATTATGTTATCTGAACTACATTAATTATCTAAGTTGATTTGACAAAATGTAAAAAGTTGTGATAACAAATCATCAAAATTCATTTTTACAGTGTAGAGCTAAATTTTCAGCATCATTGTTCCAGTCTTAAGTGTCACATGATCCTTCAGAAATCATTCTAATAAGCTGATTTACTGATTATTATCAATGTTCAAAAACAGTTGCGCTGCCTAATATTTTTGTATTCAGGATTCTCAGATGAACAGAAGGTTCAAAAGAACACCCTTTATTTAAAATATAAATCTTTTGTAACATTATGTCTTTACTGTCACTTTTGATTAAATTTAATGCATCCTTGCTGAATTTAAGTATTAATTAATATAATTAATATAAAACGATAGTGAACATGCAGCAATTTATCTGCATATGCAATTCATAAGTGCATGTGAAGTAAATGCAAGTTTGATGTCACAATCTTCCCTGAATATATTACTTTGTTTACCTCTGAAATATATTTCATTTTTTGTGATGTATCCAAATTCAGGAAATATACTATTAATAACAAAAAATGTGACATTTCATGATTTTTGTACTTGATTTTCCAGATGGATCATATCAAGCTGCATATTCTGATTAACTAAAAAATATGTTACATTATGGCACTTCAATAAAAGTTGTTTCATGTTTGATATCTTTTCATCACTTCAGACAAAATTTGACCTGTACGAACAGCAATTAAGAATAAGAAACATATATACAGATTACAGCAAATCCTTCAGAGGAATTCAGAAATATTATGTCCGGTGTACTAATACAACGGCACTAAAATCCAACACGTTGTAAACTGGTTTCTGTCAGTGTCACCGTGGCGTCACTATGGCGGGACACAGCTGCTGGTATAACTCAAGCTGCTCATGCCATAATATGAATGCCCATGCTTCCCTCAGGCCTGAGCAATAACACTTTGTTCAAGCCGTTGTGTTCGCCTATAATGAATCTCTAATAAGAGCACGAGGATGATCACACGCTACTATCCAGCAATCCAGCA
Organism: Semotilus atromaculatus; assembly: GCA_031834385.1. Taxonomy (NCBI): domain Eukaryota; kingdom Metazoa; phylum Chordata; class Actinopteri; order Cypriniformes; family Leuciscidae; genus Semotilus; species Semotilus atromaculatus. The sequence goes on from JAULUF010000009.1 coordinate 49,647,795, forward strand.
GAACACAGTGACTAATGTGCTGCTGTTTCCCTGGACTAGTGCTCAGAGGAGTTCCTGAATGTAGACAGCTGCCAGATTAAGTGTTTCCTCTTTTTCTGTGTCTCCGTCTCCCGCTCTTTCTTTCTGGCCATATCTTGCATGGGTTTAATGGTTTACATCAGTCCTATATTGACCCAACACACAATAAGACAACATATTTTACAGCCAAAGCCAGAGTGTTGTGATGAGAAGTGCTATAATGAAGTGCTCCCTATTTACTGTATTTCGCTGTGCTTCTGTAAATGTAAAAAGGACAGTCCACCCAAAAAAGACAATTCTGTCATCATTTACTCCCTAAGAAAATAAAAGTGAAAAATTTCGTATTGTTTTTAATCGATCCATACAATGAAAGTCAATGGGGACCAAAGGTTATTTTGTACCCCACTGACTCTCATTGTATGGACAAAAACATTAGAAAACCACGAAGAAATAAAGTCATACAGTTTTGGAACGACATGAAAGTTAATAATGACAGAATTTTTATTTTTGAGTGAACTATTCTTTTAAAGGTGAAGTGTGTAATTTCTATACCAATAGTTGCACCGTACAAAATTGTAAGAATAATGATTAGGAAAAATTTTTAAAGACTGCATGAAACATGCAAGATATGCAAGTTGCCATAGTCTTTTCTTCCCTATTATGGCATGAAATGGCTTCATGAACAAGAAAAAATGTAGAGCAGGACTTGAATTTGTCAGTCAGGAATTGATTGGATCGTTGAATGGTTGTGGTTTGCTATTGGTCGCTCTCAGGTGAGTGACAGGTTGTCCCGCCTTCGTGCTGAAAAAAAAAAGTCATCCGAGAAGAGACGTCGCTTTCAGAGGGAGAGGAAGTTATTTTGATTAAAGATTATGAGGGCACGTGAATTCAAAACAAATGTTGTGCACGGATAAATCCTTTAAAATACATTTTGCAAAAACATGAATTGTTACTTTTGATTTCATGGTGTCTTTAACATTGGAAAAAGTTACACACTTCACCTTTAATGCCAGTACTGATATAACTCATATTTGTTGTTGGAGATGTCTTTTTTTGTACATTTGAGGTAAAAAGTCCATCTTTCCACTGCATCTGTGGACCTCTGCAGGAGTTGTTCATTGGTATAAGAGATAACAGATAATACGGTTGGGAATATCCAGTTTGGTCACCACGTCCACAGCTTTAGTCCCCAGGACGGTCCTCAGGGTGATACGGCTCAGCTGCTGCAGAGAAAGAGGGTAACCTGCAAAAACACACAATGCAATGCAACATTAAACACCTAAATCAATAACATTTCAATGCAGTGCCATTCATTTATACATGAAAAAGGTTTTGAACATCATTAGTGTGAGTAAATAATGATAGAGCCTATTTGGGTGAATATAATTTTGTGTGGCCACATTTTCTACCACATAAGATTCCCTGTATGTTGACATTGCCTTCCATAGAAACCAAACAAATAGGGACAGATAAAAGAGAGCATTCCAGAAGATAAAACCTTGCTTGATAACATTTAAAATATGAGCATTCAAGATCACGACCTCGTGTCAAATCATTTCTGAATGCTTGAATTCTCAAAAAAAAAAAAAAAAAATCTTGTCTCTAAGAGGCCAGGAAAATATTTATATGCTCCAAGGCCACGGATTCCCATTAATGTGGTTTACATTCTGAAGAGGGGCACTGGCATGTTGTGTATGGATGAGGTTGCGAATGAACCTTGCGGATGAGACTAATGATGGATTCCAGGCCAACACCAGAATCCAACTTTTAATCTCATCATCATAAACTTCATGTATTTGTTTACATTACACACCAAAAACATCCTGAGCAGCACCTAGGCAGCAGACCTGGCAGTGCATGCACTGTAAAATACAACCAGCACCAGCATATCACTGTATCCACAACACTTAAACAGATAGGATTTTTAGGAACATTTTAAAGATCATTGAAAGCATAGAGAACATACCAAACTAATAAACTTTGAATTGATTTATCATGCAACAAAAAGGCAGTTTTTGCTTTTATATTAAGCCATGAGCACCATCTGCTGGTCACTTTCATTACTGGTTTTATTTTGCCTTTGAAAAAAATCCCATAAAGAAATAACACACACACATATATATATAGTGTCCAGAATATTACATTTTATATCAAAACTTTTTTTTTAAATTTAATTTATAAATGTATACATTTTATTTCCACATTTATTCATTTTTTTTCCAATCCTGTATATTCAGTCAGCATGTCTAATAAAGTAATGAATGTAAATCATATAACGTATCCTACAACAGATGTAATCCATTTCAAAATGCGATTTGAAGTGCCCCTATTAAGCTTTTTCAGATATTACCTTTCATGTAGTGTGCAATATAGCTGTTTGTGAAAGTAAAAAGGTCTGCAGAAGGTTCAAATGGAGACAATTTAAATGGTAAATGGAGTTATTGTCTCCCAAAAGAAAGAACCTACTCTGAACTGCCTGAAACGAGTTGTCAGTAATTCCAGTCTTATTCACTGCTTGATATGTTTGCAACAAATTTGCATAATGCCAGGGTATGGTCTCTTTTGGATGAACAAGGATGCCATTGTTACTGTTTGTATCACAGCTTCAGTAGCTGAAAATCAGATATAGTAATGGGCGTTTCGTTTCCGACACATGCTGTAGGTGGTCAACCAATCACAACAGACCTGAACCTTCAAAATAGCCTTAAAAATAGCATAAAATGGCTGTTTTGATTTGAACTCACTCTCATAAAGTTGAAGGCAGTGCGCTGAGGGCGTATCTGGGCTTGTGTAGTCGACTGGCTTCCTATCATATTTGTCTCTGGCATAAATGTTTGCTCCGAACTCCACCAGCAGGTCAATCATGTCCACATTGTTGGACTTGGCGGCGTGATGAAGAGGCGTCTTGTGTAGCCTAGCGGCGTTCACTAGCGCACCTGCACACAGGCATACCACACAGGACTGCTTTTCTGACATTTTCATAAAGATTTCAACACACCGCACCACTGTTCATGAAAAGCTTCACTTTGGTTATTTCAGATTGAAACTACCTTATATAGTAGCATGACACATGACAGAGCACTTCACAGTCTCACAGCTCGTGGGATCTGGTTTTACCTGCATTCAGTAGCACCTTGACACACTCCAGGTGTTTGTTGGCACACGCCACATGTAGAGGAGTACCATAGTACAGGTCATAAGCCTCCAGACTGGCTCCTTTAGCAATCACTAACCTCACACAATCAGCATTACCTGCAAAATACAGAATATTCTTACATTATATGATGGACAGACAATTATTTCACTCAGAAAGGTTAGTTTATCAAAACAATTCTTCCTCTGTGAATGTATACAACTATCCTAATGATTCTTTGATACTACATAAAAAGTAAAAGGTCAATATAATATATAAAATTATATAATATATATGAGGGCATTATTTTGCTGATTTATATATAAATATATATAAATCATCAAAATAATGCTTACTCTATGAATTTACACTAAGTTTGGAATAATTCATGTTTTAAAGTCTCTCATGCTCACCATGCTGATCAAAACTATAGTAAAAACAGTAAGGTTGTGAAATATTGTTAGAATTTAAAACTGTTGTTTATATATTTTAATATATTTTTTAAATGTCATTTATTTATGTGATGGCAAAGCTATCCTTCAGAAATTATTCTAACAGAGATATGTAAGGTCAATAAAACACAATTTATTATTTTTTTGTTGATAATTATATTTCTTTTTTTCTTTTTTTTTTTTATACAAATAAATAAATAAAAATCGACAAAATAATTCTTACTCTATGAATTAGTAAAATTACCTGTCAGATTCTGCAGTAACACTACAGAATAAAAAGTCAAAATCTAATATAAAAATGTTTTTGATAGTCTGAACTATACACTTTAAAATAAAGTATAAATTAAAAGAAATAAACTTTAAATACACAACAATTCACACCAAACCACCACACCTCCCATGCAGGCCTCATGTAGAGGGGAGGTGGTACGTGAGGTAAGGGTGGGGTTGATTTTTGCTCCATACTCCAAAAGAAGCCTCACACACTCGAAGTTCCCGATAGAGCAAGCTTCACATAGAGGAGTGCTACCGTCCACATTCCTTGCATCAACCTGCAACACAACCCCAGACAGAGGGAACCTGTCAGATGGCAGTACTTAAAGGTGCCCTATAATGTGAAATTGAATTTATGTTGGCATAGTTAAATAACAAGAGTTCAGTACATGGACATGACATACAGTGAGTTTCAAACACCATTGTTTTCTCCTTCTTATTTAAATCTCGTTTTTAAAAAACACCCCTGAAAAACAGGCGAATCTCCACATAATACCGACTGTGACGCAACAGTCGGGGATCACGCCTCCAAAGATTTGCATATCCCAGCCCTCAATGACAAGCACTGCACAGCCGAGTCATCATCGGAACAAGCGAGGATCAGAGAGAAAATGGCAGATCATGGAATAAATGCTATGTTCCAGGCTGTGCAGGGGATGTGAGGTATTTTCATACCCTTCCCACAGAAAAGAAATGTCAACAGGCGTGGACGCGTGGTTGATGTTTATATTAATCGGATACCGCAACAGTTTAATTCGAAGTTGTTAGTTTGCTCTGCCCATTTCACCACGGACTTATTTTCGAACCTGGGACAATATCAAGCTTCTCTCAGCGTCTCAAACTGAAGAAGGGGGTAATTCCAACTATATTCCCGCAACCGGTAAGTAGTGATTTTATTAAAGATAATTTACACTGTGTTAGATCCAGCGCAAGATCCTAGTACAGTAATAGCAAACTCCAAGTAACGAGCATACATAACTAACGTTAAATAGGCTAATTCTCAGTGAAAAAAGTATACAGAAAGCGGTCAAAGAACAATCCACACAGCGCGAGTTTATCTCTCTTGCCAAACTCGTTATGAAATCAATGACGCTGTTACACTGCACAACGAAGCTCTCATAGAAGTAGGCTATGTCATCGTTTGCATTGGTGAAAGCATTAGAGAGAGAAACTGCGTTGTCTCGCGATCAACAGACTGTCATCTGCTTGCTCAATGCTCATCACAGCAACATTTTATGTGATGGAAATAGATTTAAATACTTTAAAAACATCTCACGATTCGTTAATCTCGATAGCTGTAATAGTTAAAACGTATATAACAGCTGTAATAAAAGTATTCGAGAGAGTTTCACATGTCATATTTCATATGCAAGCATGTCAGCCAATCACAGCAGTGGCCGGTTCTCACAGCAGACACGCCCCTTCAAACAGAGTGTTCAAATCAGAGACTAAAATCAGGCTAGGAAAAATGCCTTTTATTTCTAAATTATGACTATTTTTGATCTAAAAAACATACTAACATTATAAGGGCAACCCAGGAAACATTATAAAATAATAAAAAAAAACATTCTAGGGCACCTTTAAAATAACTTGTTTGTCTCCCAGGCCTTCTTTAAGAACTGTATGTGTGTGCCTGGTGGTACCTGAGCTCCTGCGTCTAGCAGCAATCTCACACACTGTGTCTGTCCGCGTGCAGCTGCCTCGTGGAGGGGAGTGATAGAGTCCACAGCCACAATATTCACTGAAGCTCCACTCTGAATCAAACTCTGCAGCACTGACGCCTGACCCTGATACGCGGCCTTATGAACCTCTGTCCTCTCTGCCCAGAAACCTATAGATCCACACACATGTATCAAATAAAACTGTAATCACAAGTCAATCTACACTCACAAATGTTCTATTTGTAGACGCTGTATTGTTATGGTACTGATTTTAGTTTATGTGCTAAAACATAAATATTAAGCATTAATTTAATGGTCATGGAAAAAACACCTTCATGTAAAAAAAGACCTGGCAGGTAAAGTGATGTGACATGGCTCAATAATCCAGATAGGCTATTCATTCTTTAATTTCTTACTGTACACACACACACACATATATATGAAAGTTTCCGACATTAAGAATAACAATATGGTGCAAAATAAATAAGATACTTGTCAACAGGACGGCACGGTGTATGATTGCGGCATGCACGCTTTCCTCATGGACTTACCGATGTCACCGAAAAAATAAGGTCGTGCTGTTTCCACCTCCATCTCTGCTTTAGTACACTGGTGGACAGGAAAATGTAAACTTAACAGTTCGCTAGCCAGCAAATTAAAGCAGGAATCATTGCTGTTTAGAAATGCGGTCCATACATCACGTGGTCTGTTCTGTTTTGGCACTTGCTGTGACGTATTATTGTGAATGCTGGGAGTTGTAGTTCATTGTAAATGTGGAGAGGCCCACAAACGTATTTTTTGGACACAAATGTATCAATGTCAGTTCATTAGAACATGAGTTTGTAACCTTTAAAGACCAAGGGGCACGGCATACCAGATAATACTTTACAATAACTAAGAACATTACCAATGCTTAAAAGACAGAAATGTTTAGAAATTAATAGCTAAAAGTTTTCATGGGATCCATTTTCAGGGGCCCTGGCTGATAACCAAAGGCAATATGACTATATTAATAGTACATGGCAAAATATTTCAAGGCAATGTAGCACATTCATCATTATTAACTCAATTACACACACATGGTGGTGCGACAGCATTATGAGGACTCTCCATAGGCGTAATGGTTTTTATACTGTACAAACTATATATTCTATTCCCTTACACTGACCCTATCCCTAAACCTACCCATCACAGGAGACATGCTGCTTTTTTAATTTTTTAATAAAACATTGTTTTTTAAGCCATTTGATTTATGAGGACTTTTGAAATGCCCTCATAAACCACCCATAAGTTGTAATACCAGTGTACCGGTAATACACATGTCATTATACAAATTTGTGTCCTCATAAATCACATCAACAAACCCCCAACAACAACAGTCCATTATAGGCCATTATAAAAAAAAGGGTTTCTGGGGACCACATTTATGATATATAAGTGAGGTAATCAATGATGCGCTGTGAAATGTCCAGTTTGGTGACCAGCTCTAGAGCTCTGGTGCCCAACACAGTCCTCAAGACGATACGGCACAATTGCTGCAGAGACAGAGGGTTACCTGCAGAAACACAGAGAGCAGCAGATTAACAATACGATATAACAACAATCATATAGCGCCTATGCAGATTGTAACATACTCTCATAGTGCAGCAGACAGAGATTAGCAGGAGATTCATGTTTTGTGTAGTCTCTAGGTTTGTGACCAATGTTATCGCTTAAGTTTACATCTCCACCGAACTCCACCAGCAGCTCCACCAGGTCCTCTCTCTCGGCTCTCGCCGCATGATGCAGTGCCGTCTCATGGAACTTGGTGGCATTCACCTTTGCACCTTTAAGAGTTTGAAAAAATAACCATGCAGAATAATCTAAAATAGTGCAAAATAATATAAAACAATAAAAAATGTGCCACACCTGCATTGAGAAGCAGTAGGGCACAGTCAAAGTGAGCTTTAGCACAGGCAGCATGTAATGGTGTCCCAAAATAAATGTCAAAGGCCTCCAGCAGCGCTCCCTTAGCTATCATAAGCTTCACACAGTCTGGGTTACCTGCACAGAGGTACACTCTCCATAACCATCATGATAAAACACACAAGTCTAAACACAAAGCAATCCTCCTCCTGGTTGTCTCACCTCGAATACAGGCCTCATGGAGGGGGGAAGCCGTGAGGGCGGTCAGGGAAGGGTTGACCGACGCTCCGTGATCTACCAGTAGCTTGACACTTTCTATGCTGCCAGCAGCGCAGGCGTGACAGAGAGGAGTACTTCCATGGATGGTGCGCACATCCACCTACACACACACACTTTTAAGTGGCAAAATGCTAAACTTTTTTTATTATTATTTTAAAAGTTAATTTTAATTCCTATAAATGTCACCTTATAACTAAATGAAAACTTTGAGCATTTTTAGAATTCAAATAAATAAATAAATAAAAGGAAGCTTTATTTTCTGTTTATGAGTTTTTCCAAATAAGGGCATGGCCGGATATATAGGCTCATTAACATGCTTGGTGTTAATCTATAAAAAGTTAGTGAATATAAATACATTTGAGTGATATTAGGTTTTTTCTAGCATGACTATTTGGTACAAAAAAATAAAACAATTTTCCGCAAGTTAATTTTTTTTTTTACTTCGCAGTACCGACATCATTTGCGGGCCATCCGTCGAGCATTTTTTTTTTTTTAAAACATTGGTGGCATTTTAATCATTAAATAGTCAAATTTAAACAAACAGCTGTATTTATGAATAGTTTTCAGGAAATTGGAGCTCAACCCACCTGAGCTCCTGCCTCCAGCAGTATTTTAACACAGTTTGGATGGGCTTGGATGCAGGCATCGTGCAAAGGTGTGAAGTTGTCCACATTTACGATATTAACTGATAATCCTGCTTCTATCAGCTGCTTTAACTGCAGAGCTCGACCCAGAGACGCAGCCTCGTGTACCGGCGTACGGTCAGCCCAGTGACCTAGAAATGCACATCGTTTTCATTTATTTTCCCGTAGGTGTGTCTGTCTGTCAATACATCTTTTAGTAAATATAATTCCCCACTCCATTACACAAAAATGTTGAGCAATTACAAGGCCAGCGAGTCTGTTTTGTGTCAGATGCAATATTCCAAGACAAATACTCACCGATGTCACCGTAAAATGTTGATCTGACTGCGGTAATTTCCATAACTGGATAAACTTACCTGAAATTCAACAAATATTATTTATAAAGCACGCAAACAACATGCTGACAAGGTAAAACTTGTTCTATATTTAGAGAAGCCGCCTCTGTGGTTTGTCATGATTTGCGACACTACGGAAACAGGCAAAGAATGCTGGGAGGAGATGTAGTTCCGCCAGTTTCCCCATACTCCCACAAAATAGCATGAACTCGCTCTTTATATTTTTTGACTATCAAAAAAATACCTTTTACATCAAAGCAGTAGTGTGTAACCCCACACATATTTAATACATTTCCAATAAAAGATAAATCTGCTGTTGAAAACTTTTGACAGAAAAACTTTAATGTTATAACAAGAAAAAAAGGCTTAAAAAACCCTTACATTTCATGTTATTATGTTTTTGAAATATGGATTACCATTTATCTTTAAATTTTTTATAAAAAACAAACTGTTAATGAATATAATGGATTTTGGAGTGCAATTAGGTATTTTGTTTCATGATGTATTTGGTAACAAAATAAAAACACACAGTCAGTTTTCCACAAGTTAACATTTTTACTTCGCAGTACAGAAATCATTTGAGCCCCATCCGTTGAACATTTGTTTTTTTGTTTTAAAACATTGGTGACATTTTGCACAGGGCCCCGGTCATGTCAATACTGCCATAGACATTTTGGTCCTTGCTAACATGTCAGAGCCGTTGAGAAGAACTCAGCCGACACTGGCACTGCTCCTCTCTGCTCTGAAGTGAGGGAGAAGGAGAGCTCCCTAACACACACTAGACAAGCAGATTCCAGACTTACAGTTAAGCAGCTTTTCCCACTGATGTGCGATAACCTCCGCATAGTGGCCTTAGAATCACGGATAACCCATCAGAAAAGAGATGCAAGGCAAAGCTGAAAGAAAACCCGGGCCTTCCAACAAGTAGCACAATTTACAGCTAATAGGGGGGTCAGTTATGTCAAATCACGTGAGCACATTGCAAAACGAGTACTGTGTGGTTGGACACGGATTACATAAAAGATTATCTAAACGTTGTGTGCTTGATACTTCCCTTCGATCTGTAAACACAGGAAATCGGAGAAATATAACCAACTCAGGATACTAGTATAAGCACCAGTTGCAATTTTTAGGAAAATAGAATAATGAATAATCCCTGGAAGTTATCTCAGAAGTAAAGTTTCTTTTAAAAATAAAAACGTGCTGTTAAACCGGCCCAAACTCAAAACAGATCAATTCACAATTTTGCAAACCCGATCCCTCTCTGCTTTAAGGTTATCTTCTTTACAGCCAACACCAATACATTTAAAAAAATATGCATTTCTTCATCACTTGAATACATCTGATAATTTGGCATCTTTGGACTTTTCATATGCCATGTCTAAGAAGGTTGAGATAAAGATCACATGATGGAATCTAAATACAGGGCATTGATAAACAATCAGTGCAAAATGGATCTTGTTTCCTGATTATAAAAAGCAGACTGGCAGAACCTTCTCCCCTTCTCCCCCAGAAAATGCTAAATTTGTATAACGGTTTACATGAAATTCCATTATGAGCAAAACATACACTTGTATAGCCAGCTCGCCCAATTTGGTTGCCATTTTTTTCTTTTCTTTTTTTTTTTAACATTAAGATTATGATCATCTGAATATCTGATATTCAAGAGCAGCTGGAGCTAGTTTACTGGTCAGCAGCGTCACCGAAGATGTCATTCTTCTTGCGCTCCATTTCAGCAAAGTCAAACTCTGTGCCCGTCATTCGCTTGTAGATGTCTTTGATATCGTCGCAGGTCGTCTCGAAGTGAGTCGTAGCATCGTAGGAGCGAGAGATGAAGACCTGGGTGCAGATACATACAAATGTATCTTCAAAGTACTGTAATGATCACTATTCGTATATCAAGTGAGTACAATGTAAACACTTACCTGGCTGTCAGATCCCAAGTCAGTTGGTGCATACTGGTCACTAATGCTCACAAACCTGCAAAAAGATCACATACAGCAAAATTATTTTTAATTTAATTTAATTTAAATCAAAGTAAGCTTTAGATGTCAGCGAGCGCATGCAGACTCATGCAAACGTACTTCTGCTCAACTGGTTCCAAAAGGTCCAAGGCTGGTTTGATCTCTTTCTCAGGGTCGTTGGTCTCCACAGTGGTGCTGACGATGGCTACGTATTTACCCTGGGCTGCCACGTTGTGTGCGTAAGAGATCATGCACACATAGATATCTAAAAGAAGAATTTAATGTAGAATTAAGTATTGTTTAATGTTTGAAGTCAGTCATTTATATCACCCAGACGGCATTTGGTCAAAAACAGTAAATTTGTGAAATAATATAACAATTTAAAATAACTCAAATTGTGTTAGAATGTAATTGATTAATGTGCTGACAAAGCAGAATTTTCCAGTCTTCAGTCACATGATCCTGCAGAAATCATTTAAATGTGCTAATTTGCTAATTAAGAAACATTTCTTATAATAGAAAAATTATAGCATTTAATTAAAATACAAATATTTTTTGTACATTTAGCAATTTATTTTCAATTAATTTATTTTAAGAAAAAGTTCCTTTTATAAATGCAGTTACTTCATTCTGTTTTTTTTTTTTTTTTAATTAATTGGAAAAATAATCATTTTTACTTGATTTTTCTTTTGAAAGCTACATGCCATCATTTTAAATTCAGTAATGTCTTAACAAATGTAACTTTTAAACTAAATGAAATAAAATTGCTTTGAAAAATACAGAAATTTCAAAAGGTTTTTATTATTGCCCACTGAAATTTTGGTTCCTTTCGACTCTAAAGGACCCCCAACTTTCTAACTCTAAACAACAAAATATAAAATAATGACATGCAAATCTCAAAATCCGTTTGTGAGTAAGAGCCCACACAACTAGAGCACTGTGGCTTCCTGTCAGACTAACCATGCTTCCTGTTGACCTGGTTCTGAGGGATGATGATCTGGCAGGAGTTGGCGTCGCTGGTGTGCTTGATGGGGTGGTTCATGATGCAGATGACCCGCATCACCTGACCCACCTTGTTGACTCGGTCCATGACATAGCTGGGGTCGCAAATCAGCTGCTTGCAGCGAGCGATCTGACCGTGAAGAACAAACAACATTAAGTCAAAGCACATTTTAAAGTTAAATCAGATTTCACACAACTTGCAACAGACTCACCTCTCCCTCGGATTTGACGCCCACCACTTTGCCGTTCTCTACAACAATTTCCTCAATGGGTTTGTTCAGCATGTAGGTTCCTCCATAAATGGCACTTAATCTGTGAGTGACAAAAATAAACTACTAGTGCACTAACAGAGGTCTGTAATCTAATCACACTACACACAGACACATTTACAATGCTGTAAAACTATTAATGCAATTAGTGAAAATATCAGTGGCAGAATAAGTAGTTGGGAAACTCACCTGGCGAAGCCTTGGGGCAGCTCTCCCAGGCCATAGAGAGGGTACAGATATGGACTCTTTCCATACCTCGCCAAAGACTCACTGTACAACTTAATCCTGTTTATCGTCTCCATGCAGGGCTGATCCAGGTAGCTGGACAGATAGGAAGCACAAACACCAGAGCTTTAACTTCAAGGGACAAACAAGCCTGCAAGGTTCTCTCAGTGTTGTAAGTGAACTTTCGGCAAAAAGTAAGACGAGTTTTCGACTCACTCGTCTGTGCGGTAGAGTGCGAGAGCGTGGCCGGTGAAGTCGACAACATCCTGTCCGAGGTCGAACTTTTTGTACACATCTCGCATGGTGGTCTTTTTAGGGTCAACTCCCTCCAAGGTCTTTGGGTCGTTTTCATCGAAGTTGGCAACAAACACGAGGAACTTCCTGAATCGCCTTTTCTCGAAAAGCCCCATGAGGCCTGAAAGAATTAATACGTGTTCAAATATTTTATTTTTTAAAAATTCACATTTTGTCCATCAGCTCCATGACAGCACACACCATGTTTGGGTGGATGAAAAATATGCTAGCATCTCTCACTTAGTTTGCAAAAATGTAGGAGGAACTACAGAATTGTTATACACGCTATACACTGCATCATGGTATAAAATTAATGAAAGGGGAAGCAGGGCACTTCACATATAGTGTAATTGCTCTTGCACATATATTAACACCATGTCATCCATTCAGGCCACGGTGGTTTGGTTCAGATAATAAAACACTCCAGCCTAGTTGGCTATAGTCTCTGCCTCAGATGGCAGGACCATGGGCCGCCCACAGCCTGTTCACTGACCATCGGATGAACATTGAATACAAAAGTGGCAAGAGCTGTCTTAAAATCACCAGTTTCAAAGGGATACTTTTGGCAGTCCAACAGAAAATAAAGAAGAAATCCCAGAAGAAAAAATCTCAGCTGAATTTGCACAGTGTGGGGCCTTAAATCTTATTTGTTCTTAACTTTATATTATCAGAACCGTACAAATGTCACTTACTCGATGCCAGAGCTTCAGTCTCAGTGGAGGGCACTTTGTAGATGCTGCCCTTTTTGTAGACAAAGCTGCCCTCAATCACTTTGAAGTCTAGGTAACGTGTCACCTGTGTGATCAGCAGCATACGCACCAGCTGACCTATAAAAGCGAAAAAGACACAAATGGCAAACAAACTGATCAAAACGGTAATGCTGACTTCTTTCTATCCATTGATGTTTTGTATTCTTGAGGCATTTCAAGAGTGACAGAAAATTGCTAAGCAACAGGATAAGTGTAGCCGAGGGATCCAGCAGCGCCTGGTGCAGAGCGATCCAAAACGTGCTGTGTATTTGACCGAGATTACAGATTCCAAGAAGTGAAGCCTGAAGCGTAAACGTAGAGTGGGATGTTGTTGCTTCTTACCGTTGGCCATTAGAAACTTGGGAATTAGGTCCACGTTCCAGTCGCGGCCCTTTCCCATGGACTCAGGGGGGCTGCCAGGAAGGCTGAAACGCTTGTACAACTGTGAGCAAATCAAAAGACAGTTAGCATCTGTGGAGATATAGAGAAGAGCTGTGGGGTCAGAGGTCAAACGGCGACTTACATCCTCCAGAGGGGTGATGGAGGCACTATCCCCTCCATAGTAGGAGTTCCTGTCCATGTGCAGCACCTTCTTCCCCTTCACGGACATGATCCCGGACAGGATGCATTCCTAGAGGAAACATATGAATGCAGCTTCAGTACAACATATCTCAGACATGTGACCACGATGACCACAGGCATTTCAAAATGTAGTCATGGTTTTCATAATGTAATGAATAGCAGTATTCTAGTGGTTTTAATGCAGGGTGTATCTCCATATTAAATAAAAATATAATTTATACGGTCTTACTTAGACAAAGCTTGCATTACTTGTTTTACAGAACCAATCTAAGCAGGTTAACATTCAGTAGACGTGCCTTTAAAACAAGCCCTAGCACTTTTTTGACTTTTCAGTGGCAGTGCGTGGAGTAGGTCAAAAGGACAACAGAGGAACGTCCTGTAAGCTTTACAAGAATTCCACGACTGGAACAGACAGCTTTACTAAACATAAACTGTATATCACGGTTGCAAAAACAACTTAACCTAGTAGTGGTTACAGAAGTATAAATTACACAAGAGGAGAAATGAACTGAGCAGGTAATAAAAGTATGTTAAAACCTTTTCAAGCCAACTGTGACTTCCGACAAATAAGATTGAGCCATTTATAACAGGATAAACATCAAACCATTTAAGGGTTGTTATTTTGTTATTATTTTACAATATTTATTCATATTTTAAATTATCTTTTATTTTTCATTTCATCCGATTAATTTTGCACTATTTTTTATATTTCTAATTTAAATATGTCAACTTTAAATTATTTTAGTTAATTGTCAAGACTACATTTTAAATTTCTCATTTAGGTCCTTCACCTATTTTTTTTTTAATTTCAAGTAAAGTAAAAAGTTAACAATAACACTGTTCATAACATCTTAACAACGCACATCACAGAGATTTGTTTAGAGAAATGCTATAGAAAGATGACAAACATGAATGTTTAAAGATATGCTGAAACATTTTTCTCTCAAAGCCCATAAACATTTAGAAGCAGCGAACCAATGGATCATGTGATGGTGTGGACTTTACACGCAACGCAGGCCATTGAATGACAATTCACAATGACATGTACTCTCAAAACGTTTAACAACAGTAACTCATTTTCTGGCAAGCAACAACACTGTTTTCTTCATTACAAGCTACAAATAATTTGACATCAAATGTTCTGATACTGGATGAGAGTCCTATCCGAGCCAAGGTCTTAGCATAACAAATATGTAAGCAAATACCTAAACAAGACAACGGCTGCTTTGCATCATGCTGCTAAGACAGGTTAGGATGGGTACACACAATAAGACCTACATTTCAGCTAATCAAAGTAGTTGACAAGCAGAAAAACGTTTATGTAATGTTTACTAGAGGTCGACCGATATTGGATTTTACCGATAACGATAGCTGGGTTGGGCCGTACTTGCCGATAACCGATTAATCAACCGATAGTTTTTAAAATTGATACTGGATAAAAACAATTATTCACGATACAGCACAGCCTCTGGAACCTTATTGCTTAAACATAACACATTAAAACAGTGCTGAACTTTATTATATAGGCATATATATATATATATATATATATATATATATATATATATATATATATAAAACTGTATGAACCATGAAAACATGCTAAATGAAATAAATATATAAATATGAATATTAATTAATTAATTAATTTAGTTAATTAATTCAAACTGAAACAAAAAGTAATACTCTAACAAATAAAACCAGTTACATTCAAAATGTATCTGTTTAACAGTTACATCCATTTTGTACAGCGTACAAAACTCATCCAATACAAGATGATTACAACAATATTATCAAACTCTGTAAACAATAAATCAACTCTGATTTCATTTTAAATACAATCAAAAACGGAGACGCAAGACGGCAAGTTGTATTTGAATGAAATGAGAGCGCGCGTCCATTGTGATACATGGATGTGTGCTGTTATAATGCGTTATTGATGACGGTAATTATAAGGAAGGAAATGCTACAGAATCTTGCTTTAAAAAGTTTTTCCACTGTTCAAACAAGTTCAAACACTGAAATGTTTTCATCAGTTCTTTTTGAACACGAATCGAATGCTTTTCTGATTTGTTTATATGTTTCTGTCGGCTGTATTAACATATCAGTTTACTATTTTACGTCTAGCTTTAAATATGCAACTTCGCTGCATAATGAATGCATAAAAGTGACCAGCTGTATAACGTTATAATCTAATGCAAATAGATGGTAACAATTGTGACATTAAACATTCGGGTCGGACTTAGGTTTGTATTTGTCAGTGTTTAACCGCTTGAGGTAGCCTACTACTAATGAATGTTAGCGTCCTCTCAGCCTCGAAGGCAAACAAACATGCGGTTCTTTCTCTACTAATGCAGCATAGTCAACAAATGAATCACTTTATAATGATATGACAAAATGTACTGTATGAATACCTTTTCGCTGTCGGTGCTTTAAACGCGCATCTGATGTAAGCGCTCTCAGTGCAGCGCGCAGCGTCACGTGTCGAGATAAACAACACGAGGCATCAGTGATAGTCTTTATTACACCTCTAGAGGCCGCTCTTGTACTGCATGATGCCAGCAGACCTTTCTCAGCTCTCTCGTACTGTGTAATGTATTACAGCGCGCACTTCTCAGCCGCTCCAGCAACGGACGCAACCAGGAAAAACTATCGGTATGGATTTTTGTCGATAACGATAGTTCCACCAATCAACTATCGGTGCCGATTAATCGGCAAAACCGATGAATCGGTCGACCTCTAATGTTTACATCATTTTTAATTCACAAACCCCTTGCTCTATAAAGGAAAATGCAGGCCTGACACAAACCCTTTTTACTTTGAGGGTAACAAAAATGCTGTTTAACACAAAAAGCAGTTTCTCATGCCCACAAAATCAATGTCCATGACTCAGCTGCTCTCAGCTCAAGGGATGAGTCATTTAAAAAGGAAAATCTTAAAACAAAATGACTTTAAGCAGCAGCAGGGTTAAAGGGTTAAATGTTAACATCCACTGTAAAGTGTACGGTACAGCCGCACGAGTGAACACCACCTGCTTCTCCTTACTAAAGAATCAGGCTGCAGTCACATGAAAGGTCCTAAGGAACACTCATAACATTTTTATTGTATCCCTCTTTCATGGCGTTAAACACCTGCTGGGATCCAGCATTCTGGCTTTAGATAACTGTCAGCTTGTTATCATTTTAAAAATCATCACGCTCCAGTTAAACACTTCTCCCTCTATTCCTCCAAAAGCAAACTCAATCATCCAGTAATTGATGTCCCTTTTGTTTGTCGCCTTTGACTGTAAATCCACTGTAGATCATTCATCACAATTGATTTTGCAGAGAAAGAGGCGTCTACACAATAGGAGACAGTATAGCTGCCAATAACAAGAGAAGAAAACAGTGCAAAGACAGTGACAAAGTAACAAGTGTTTTTTTACCATAAATGTACTACTACAATAAGACGCCAGTATAAGAATTCCAATTATTGCATGTGATAAAATGGACAAAAATGTTCTGACATTTGTTCCATTAAAACTGAGCAGTTTAAGCATCAACGCTCCAAACTTCCAGCCACTACACCAGCCTGCTCAGGCTAAATGGATTATGCAATAAGCCATGTAATACCAGAGCTGTACTGTGCTCAGAGGGACTGTGGCCACAGGAACTGTGAGAAATTCCTTATAAAACATCTGAGACGGGAGCATTGTGGCTTTTTTATCGCTCATATGCCACCCTCAGCTTACCATTCACGTCTGATTTGCAGAACTTAAACATACGACGTCAGTCTCGGTTCCTCTACAAAGCAAACCAAGGCCTTATCTGTTGCTCTACGGATAGCCTAAAGCACCTCTGCACAAAAACGTCCTCTGTTCACTTCCCATATTTCCTGTTTTAGGGGAACCACTTTAAACTCATTACACGAATCCAAAACCAATAAAATTAGCATATTCGATATCCACAATCAATAAATAATGTTTTTGTGCACAATTGAATCTGGCAGGATTAATATGGATTACCGTTCAAAATCAATACAAACTTAATGAGACTACAAATTAACTGAAGGCATGAACCAGAAGATGCCCCTTTTTTGCCCATTGTGACGTAAAGTGAAATCGCTTATCGAACAAGAAAAAAATGTAGGGTGGGACTTGATTTTGTTTATAGGGAATTAATTGGATGATTGTGGCTTTCCAGTGATCTCATATGAGTGACAGGTTTTTGCAACAAAAACATCATTAGAAAAGAGAAGTCACTGCGAGGGGGAGGGAAGGTTATTTTGAATATGTTGATAACAATGGAAAATGAATTAAAAAAAATTATGTGCACTGTATGGCTAAATCGTGTACAAATACTGCAGTATTCTTTTTTTTTTTTTAAATGCAAAATTTTATTTCATTGTGACCCTAAGGTTCGGTTTCTGTGCACACCCTGTATGGAGCGGGTCAAATTGACCCTAATTGGATTCACTACAATTCCTCAAAAATTACACTATGAAAAACAACAAAGATTTAGATATAAACTGTAAACTTTTAATATCAACATTTGTCAAACATTACAAAACAATTATATCTGAAAATATGATTTATGAAAATGTTTTTTTTAACCATTTTTTAAAACGGTTTTATTTTGACAATTTTAAAATAAACAGTATACTGACTTTTTTGCATATATTTTACGTTTTCATTTTTTTCCCCAATTTTTGTTTTCATTTTATGCTTTGAACATCATAACTGAACAATTAAATTCAGATGTATAATGAAAATGTTTAACTTTCCTAAGACCTAGTTCCCTATTGTTTCCCTAGTTTCATTCATTTTCTGTATCTTCAACAACATTTGTCCTCAATCTCTGAAGCATCCTCTAACTCTGAAACATCTTCATCTGTATCAGTATCACAATCAAAAACCTGTGAAATTACTTATTTTACTGTCAATCTTTGGGAGCTATTTTTTCTATGTCGAAGTCTCGTGCCACACTAAGCAAAACTGTGGGAAAGCTCATTATTCACTCACAGTGGAGTGAGAAACCAAACATAACAAAAACACAAATGTTTTGGCTCTGTGAAGCTGCCTTTGAAAATCCTACATAAAAGTTTTGGTTAAAAGCTAGGTATTTCAGATATCTTGAATATAGAAATGAGAGTTTATTTTACTATCTGTGTCTGACAAAGATTTTCATCTGTAATTTGCAAATAATTCTGATCACTGTGATTTCAGCTTTTTCAAGTGTGTTTGGTTAAGGTTAGAGCACTTTTAGTACACTTGCACGTTAGAACTGGAGTTGAAGTGCCCTGACATACATAAAATAAATGTTTTTATTTTTTGTCTGTACAGTTGCTTTTGAATGGCTGCCTATGAGGGTCAAATAAAAAAAACAAAGGTTTAATATTATTTCAGGTAGCTTGAAAAAATAAATTATAGCTAATTTTTTTCCATCTGTGGCTGACAAAATATTTTTCTGTATTGAAATAAGTGTGGAAAAGCAAATTTTTTAGCTTCATAAGGTTGTAAAAAAACTAAATAACAAAATATAACCAAGAAATGTTATTATTTTGGGTTGGTACAGTTGCATTAGAGCTTTAAAATATGTGGGTCAAATTGACCCGCAAACATCACGAACGTAACAGTAATTTTGTTTGTATATGTCAAAACACATCAGCATGTTTAAACTTTGCATGCATGTTCATCATGTTAAATGAGAAAAAGTCACAAAATATCAAGAAAAAAAAACACAAAATGTTAACCAGTATTTCCAACAACTAGAAAATCGAAACGGGTCAAATTGACCCGGAACATAACACAAGGGTTAAGAAGGGAAATAAACAAAACTGTTTACTTTATCTTGCTTAAACCAACAGGAAGCAAATTATTCAGGGACAGTCCCACCAAACAAATGACTGCCCGAAAAGCACAGTACAGTAGCAGCCGGGAATCATTTTCATCCTGAGTTTTTCCAATGAAGCATTATATCTAGGCCAAGGTAATTGTTTACAACAATGTATACTACAAATAGTGTAATTTTGCAGCTAAGTTCCCAGCAGATCTGTATGATAAGCATAAAAGAAGTTCCTGACGAATAAACAGGCCTTTAAAGCATTGTAATGGAATATGAAATTAGGGTTTTCTGTTTGACTTGAGGGTGTGGTTGTTTACTGACCTATATTGACGCAATAAGTAATCTCAAACTCGGTTTATTCCGTCATTTCATTTAGAAGGAAAATATACAATAACCCTCAACCCTTAAAATAACCATGAAGTCAACCACTTGTAAAAAATAACACCTCAACATTGAGGAAGCCATTGGTAACATCATACACAACGTTTTGAAAAGTAGAGGAAATACTGCATGCAAACTACTTTCTATTAACTTGAACTCCATTATAGAAAAACACTCTATATAAGTAATTAGTGATCATTTATCAGCTAGACACAGCGCAAGCTGTCTTGTTGGCACTGTCAAAACATGAAAGCCTTAATGTAAGCACGATATCTAGTCTCAAATATCACACTAAAATAACAAAAACACAAGAAGAATCTTGGTGCGTTATTAGCATGATATAAAATAACATGAACAGCGATATAAAATACTCTTGTGTAACGTTATCAAGTCACAAGCCACCGTCAAATTTGTAACCGAGGCCTGTGAGATAGCATTAGCCGCGGCTCTGAGCGCCAATGAACAACTAACGTTATATCTGATGCTAAAGTTAGCATAGAGGCAGATAAGCATATCGCGTACAGTTTTAATGAATGTGTACTAGCTCAAGGCTAACATTAGCAGTGTAGCTAATTAGCATATCCGATAGAAACGGTATGGCTAATTTTAGCATGTTAGTAATTAGCCTAAACAGAGCGGTAACGTTACATTCAGAGCAACGCCTAGCAAGATCGAAACAGCATCTGATTGTTGCTTTTCTACATATTTTTACATCAAGTACGCGAGCGTATTTGGATTAGATGATATTCTGATACCGTTAGCCCGGTTCCCAACACGATAACGTCGTATTCTTCATTCATTTTTCCTCGTCTTTAATCCCCTTTTCCTATGCGTCGGCGCGAAGAAAATGGAGATCTTGCAAAGCTGGAAATGAAAGAAGTGCGCTGTCACGTCACTCACAGAGGGTGTGGCTAAAGTGGGCAGGGCGTGCGAGTTGACGCGTTCTGAGATGTGATTGGTGGACTGTGTTGTCAATCACCGAGGGTGAATGCGCGCCCCTGATCGATTCACCCCAGTGAGCATGCCAGTGAGTAGCCTACAATCTTTTGAAAACGTTCACATAAATATATTCGCAAAGTAAAATATATATTTAAATTGTACCAGGTATTAGATTGTTTTCTATTGTCTTATGCTTCTTTATTTCTATAAAAAGTAATAAAGCTAAGACAATAAATACAGGATATTTTGTTGTTGTAAAATATAAGAGCCATATTAGATTATGCGAATATGGATGTATATGTTTTGGGACTGATTTCCCTCGTTGAAAAATCTCGTTACGCCAGTAGGTGACGACTACTTGGAGTTTATGAGTGAGTGAAATCGTTCGTATGAAACATAAGTTACCATAATACAGTAATCAAATAGAGGTGAAGCCAAGTTCATAGATTTCATGTCAAATGAAAAGGCACAAATAAATAATTTACCACATGACTTGATAGGTCAAATTTAACTGCGTTAATTTTTTATTTTATTAGAAATTCTTTTTCAAATGAGGCTGCTAAGATATATCTGATTCTTTCTCATTTCACATCTTGTTTGACAAGCTGGTCTAATACGCACATTTCATAGTTCTAAAACAATTGGAATTATGATATAAACAAGCACTTTAAATAATTAATAATTGTATATTATATAAACATTTTAAATAATAATAACAACTTGCTTAGCTGTGGGAAAACCTCATTAAGTTTAAAAATGTGTGTTTAGTTCATAAGATTATGTGGTTTAGCCCCTCCTCTAACTGATTTTATATTTTAAATCTATAGAAAACAGAGTAACTAGGTGCAACTAGAGCGGATTGCATAATTCCACGTAGGAAAACTTCCTTTGGTCAAGCTGTTTTTTCATTCAGAGCATCACATCATGGAATTCTATACCACAATCAATTAGAGAATGCACATCGTTTAACTCATTAAAGTATCATTTTAAGAAATGGCTTATTTAAAATTAATAATGTGAACATTAATGTTGCTCCCTCTATTATTACTACTAATAATTTGATTATTATTATTTAACCCATAACAATACCTTGTCTTTTTTTCTTTTTATATAGATTACTGTACACTGTCCCTTTTTAAAATAAATAAATAAATAAATTACTTTCATAAAAAGCATTTATTTTGTAACTTGGTATCTCCACTTTTGCTTAATATTCATTCAAAGCAATCATTTATTCATTTGACACAGCGATTACATTTCAAGACTTTCAAACACTTCTTTAATGTTAGTTTTTATGGCATACTGTCTTGCTGTATTGCCGGTGTTGTCTTCAGTGTCTCTGAGTCCCAGCTGCAGTAGTGTCTTAACGGCGTCCGCATGCTGGCCAATGCAGGCCACGTGTAGAGCTGCAAACCATTAAAAGATATTTTCACTTTGCTTTCTAATTAAAAATATCCCAATTACGGCATCGCCCTTAAGGTGGCATGCAGTGAAATACACTAATGTGTACTCCTACCTGATCTTCCTTTTGTGTCTCTTGCATGAAGATCAGCGCCCAGGGAAAGCAGTGTTTGTATGGTGCTTGTGTGACCTTCCTGAAAAATTTGCATCGAGATTGAAGCCAGATCAGAGGAGGAAGCTGAAAAATGTTATCTTAACTGTGCTTCATGTTTAATGCAACCGATAAAACCTTAGCAGCATAGTGCAATGCAGTCAGATCCAGTTTTGTAGCTCTCGAGTTTATATCGATGCCAAGGTGACGCACGAGGAAAGAAAGTGCTTCTTCTTGAGCAGTAACAGAGGCCTGGTGCAGGGGCTGCGCTCCGAGAATATCTACTGCTGAGGGACATGCCTAAACCAGATAAACGTGTACATAAACATGCTCACATCTAATAAAAGAAAACCGACATGAGTTAATGATATGTGCAAATATATGTGGGTACCTGGTGATTCTCAAGGAGCAATTTAGCAATAGCTATGTGTCCATTCCTTATGGCATCCATAAATGGCGTGACTCCACAACTGTCCTTCCCATCAGGCTCATAGCAACAACTGAATTAACATGTAAACTATGTGAGCTACAGTATAATAAGGACCTGTGCTGTGCTATTCACAAAAAACATTCATACTAAATGTTACCTTTTAAGCAGAATCTTCACTGCATCCTCACAGCCATGCATAGCTTGGGTGAGAAAATGGCATGGAAAAAAGATACATAAATGCATCAAATGGTCATTTGAAAACACACTAATTCCTGTGCTTCCATACCAGCCGTGTGGAGGGGCGTCCGGCCAGTCTTGCTCTTTGTCTTCCAGACCTCAGGTTTGGCCAGTAGGAGGTGGTGTATGACGGCTGGATCTCCTTCTCTGCATGCTATGTGGAATGAGTTCCATCCATCCTTGTTCTGCAGCATTGGGTCAGCACCGTGATCCAGCAGCTCCAGGACGACCTCAAGGTTTCGTCGGGTACAGGCCATCATAAGAGGGGTCCTAGAGAGGTTAAAAGTTAGTTTTGTTCAAACTCAGCAAAACTGAACAAGAATAAGAAGCAGTTTTGTTATTGTTAACTAAAATTAAAACTTTTTCATTAGTTGAAATTAAGCTGAAATAAAAATAAAATAAAATATACACATTAGATAAAAACTTAAACTTAAAAAACAAACGAAAATAAGAAACGAGAAACTGCTCAAATTTAAAATATAAAACAAAAATATGAAACTAAAAGCTAATTCAATATATAAATAATACTAAAATAACACTGATGTAACCTATATGTAAAGAGTATGAAAATAATCACTCAAAAATAGACTTCACTGCCCATACATATATGTGCTCTAAACATGAATACGTTGAATGTAAATTTACAAAAAGTTGTTATAATTAATTAATTCATTTATTTACTTTTCATTTTTGAACACATTTTAGATATTTTATTTTAATCTAAAAATTGCATATTCCTTAAGTAGCCTTCTTTTCATTGTATATTTCATATTTATTTATATTACATTTATATTTATTTAAATTTATATTCTACTATAGTAATTTTATAGTTTTGTTTTTATTTTAAGTTTTAATAATTTCGTTATATGCTTTTTTAAACATTTCTATTTAGCTTTCATTTATTTTTATTTCAATTTTAGTAATGCTAGTACGTTTATAGTATTTTTATATAATACATTCTAATTTTTATACTTTATTTCAATTAATCAAAACAATCCATAATATAATTTTCTTTACTTATCAATAACAGCAACGGTATTATGAAATGACACACAAATGTATATACACTGCGGCAGGCGCGTGTATTTTGTATTAGGATAAAAACATTTCCTTCGAGCCGGATTCGAACCAGCGACCTAAGGATGCCAGCATTAACCTCTACAGTCCTCCGCTCTACCAACTGAGCTATCGAAGGCGTTGAGAACTATGTAACTGCCTGATTGGATATTACATTACTCCTACATGCAAATTCGAGCAAGTTTTATTTATTACGTACCAGTCTGCTTTCTTCAAACTGTCTATTTTCGCTCCCCTGGCAATGAGATACCGCACACACTCACAATGACCCATGGAAGAAGCCTCATGCAGAGCTCTCTTGTAGTCGCTGTTGTACACATCAATGTCCACGTTGAGCTCCTCGACTAAATAACGCAAAATGTCCATGTGTCCATGTCTGGAAGCATAGTGCAATAAAGTATCTCCAGATTTTCCAAAATGAGTACAGATGACAGACTGCTTGTTTACGTGCTCATTGAGTTGCTGTTTAACTGTGCACAGCTCTCCATGTTGAATTGCTTTGATTAAGTGTTTTAATGTGCTTTCTTCCTCCATTTGGCTCAATCAAAGCCTGTTAAATAGACTACTTTAAAGATTAAAATACACACGACAGTGATTCATTACTGGTGAAATTATAACAACAGACACCTCCAGTGTGATTACTGCGTGGTCGGTCGGCTAAAAATGTGACGACGAGACGAACATGTTCTTCAAAATAAAAGTCCCTTTATTAGTATTTTATTTTTAAAAATTTTGTTTTTATCTTTGTAAAATACAATATTCGCACAGACAAATATAAAGTACAATAGCAAAGCATTGTGACAGCGATAGATAGATAGATAGATAGATAGATAGATAGATAGATAGATAGATAGATAGATAGATAGATAGATAGATAGATAGATAGATAGATAGATAGATAGATAGATAGATATAGAGACTCAGTCAGTCAGACAGACAGACAGGCATATTAGATATAGCCTAAGGACAGATAGATAGAGACAGGCAGACAGACAGATAGATATGATATAAAGATGAAAATGTGTGAAAGTGGCTTACAAATGAATTCACCTCCAGGAGAATTGTACATATATTATTTAATATTTTGACTTGGGGCATTAACCTTTTATTACAGCACAATTTGCATAATTTATCAATACCGTTTGTGTACAACCACAAAAACCATGACAGTTTGATTTTTTTTTTTCCATCAGTTTACATTTAGTGGAAAACCAGACGGATTATACAAGCATTCTTTGTACAGTCAGCATACATATTTAGATTTGATTAATTTTTCATAATCATTTTCTCTTTTTGTAAATAGAATCTGGACACAAAAATAGTATGAACAAACCACCAACAAAACATGCAACATCCAAAGTGAAAACACCATACGTTTCCTGATTCTACTTTTGAGTCAGTAAGGTCATCATCTGTTCTATATTATACAGGGTTAAACTGGTGTCTGTTGTGCAGGTCAAGTCCAGTCCATCAGAGGCAAGCATGGGGAAAGCTTTTACCCTAGTGCATGTACAACATGTAACACACAGATCAAAACACAATCGCTCTGCTCCTTTCCCTCACACATGCTCTTCGTTGAACCAGAAATCTAATACAAGATCATATTTGTACAAAAAGAAAATTATTATTTTTATTTACATGGCTTCTTTTTGTTTATTTTTCTTTGCTTTGCAGAGGTGAAAGAGTTAGTGTGGCGAAGTGAAATTGAAGCATGCACAAATTATTCAAAGGAGGCTGCGTATGAATTCATGTGACAATTTGTTATATGATGCTTTTTTCCTCTCATCTAATTTGTAAACATATATTAAAAAAAAAACACAAACACACACATTCTGGGAGATCAGAATATGTAATGAAAGCTGAGCATTGTATATAAAGCTGAGTGCAGTGAGTGAGATAGTTGTGTTTCCAGACACTGTGTTTGAAGGGACGAGAATGACGAACCAGTCTGCTATGATCTTGTAAACACACATTTCGTTATGTACATAACTAGCAGTTAAATAGTTGAGTAGGATAACTACCCTACATTTTGCAAACTCATTGTTACATGACCTCAAAATAGCATTAAAAAAATAATAAAACAAGCATCAAGCTAAAGACACAACCAATATATTATTATTATTATATATAAACAAACATATTTACCATGTGAAAAAAAACATACAAAAATAAAAAAAGTCCTCATTCGTAATGCTTTATCTGTCCTCCGACTACTAAACAATAAGCACACCAGATGCATTTTCGGTTGCATAGAATAACATACACAGAACCTGCGGATTTTGGTAGTTTGGCACAGGTCAAAGGTCGACTTAACCCTTAACGCTGAACGTTTGAGTGAAATATCTTTAAGTGCTCGACCTGTAAAATGGCTGGGTTATGTGTTGTAAAGGTTTCAAAAAAAGATTCAAGGCATAAAAACATAAAAAAACAACATATAAATAACACTAATGGCATTTGATTTAAGTGTCTGCATTGCGAGGTGGCCACACTTTTCTGAAAGCACGAGATGGTGCGCTCAGCATCTCCTTTTAGACATGTAAACCAAGAAGATAATTGCAGTTAGCCAAAATGATCAGTAAAATTAAAAATGAACATTTTGTGATGTCATCACCCTGATCCTCATTGTTATCGCCTTAAGCTGAACCTACTTGATCAAAGATCAGTCAATAACATTTAAGCAAGGCTTTTTCATCGAAAACCTGAGTGTTTAGGAGTTTTTTCTTTAAATTTTAAAATAAAACATAATATCAGTATTGTATCAGCAATATGATGACTTCAACATCTGGACAGACACTACATTGACCCATTCAAACTCTAATCCTCGAGTAATCAAGAGAGACCGATGCGTACGTGTTTGTGTGTGGGGTTGACAGTGTTTGACTGTTGTAAATGGCAGGATGTTCCGCTTTGTTGACGAAAACTCAGAAAAGACCTATCAACCTACATTCGTAAAATGCTAGACACAAAGTGCAAAACATATAACAGTGCTGGATTTGACATTTTCAACTGAGGCTGCTGCATATTGGTGATATTTCATCTTGAAACATTCATCAAATGAGCAAATCATAAAAATCAGCAAACAATTTCTATTAATTCTGAGTGAATCATAAGAGACCGGCAGTTTTCTTAAACATTTAAATTCTTTGTTATTATCCACTTTTTGATTCATAGTCTTAGGGCTCTGAAACTGTACTTCTGAATTCAGTATCACACAGCGAAAGACAAAAGTATTACTTCTGTGAGTGGAAATAACCGTACTGACAAAACGAGTCATCACAACACCCAATAAATCCTATTTCATTCATTTCATTCTGTCTATAATATACCATAAAATACTCTTCTAATCCATTGATAATATGCTTTAAATATCAGTTCTTTCAACACATAATAACATCTGGGAGGGAATGTAAAATAACGATAAATATCTAAACTGAATTTGTCTCTATCATACAAAAATAATGTATATGATATCTATCTGTAAATAATCATAATGTTCTCATATGAATAATGCACAAACGGGAAAGTTACTGGAAATGTTCCCTCTATCATCTAACTGTCTGCTGCGGACCAATGTACACATATTATTATACATACACCAGTATAAATATGTGTGAGTGATTGTGAAAGTGCATGTACACATACACGTATGAACATTGTGTCAATCTCCTGCTCAATTTTTTTGAGCTTTTCCCAACATAGAGATCTGCATCTTGTCACCAAAGGTCAGATCTTCCCTGTAAACACCATTATACACCTGTTTCTCCTTGGCTTGGGTTAACACAATCACACGTGCC
The DNA here is from genome assembly GCA_031834385.1 of Semotilus atromaculatus. Taxonomy (NCBI): domain Eukaryota; kingdom Metazoa; phylum Chordata; class Actinopteri; order Cypriniformes; family Leuciscidae; genus Semotilus; species Semotilus atromaculatus. Next base: position 49,675,812 of record JAULUF010000009.1, read on the forward strand.
AGTGCAATCGGGAAGCTCCCTGTGTAGGCCCTCCAAATTCAGCTCAGTTTAGTCCCAAAGAGTGCGGCAGAGATGTGCGACTCCACTGCCTGTTCTGTCCTCGCGCCTCATCTGACCGCCGTCTTTAGGAGTGTATCTGAGCTGTGCTGGCCAGCAGCTTGTGCCAGCTCACCACCCGTTTCCGCAGGTCGACCTTATCCAGCCACACGTAGGCTTCGCCAATTAGGGTCTTCTTTACAAACTTGCCTCCATTTGAAACAAGAAAAAGCTGCAAGGATGGGAATAAACATGAATCACTACTTTAAGTTGGATCAAATTTGATGCATGTGCACAGGGTGCATCGATGCCGTACCTGAATGGAATGACCTGTGGGGTTCATGCAGAAGCGGAAAGTTTCGTTGAAAGACGGTTCGCGATCATGACGACACACTCTGGTCTTCTTCTTGATGATTCTTTTCTGAGTGGCCACATTCACCACATAGAGTTTCACATACAGGTCTGTAACAGAACATCGACATTACTTCTATGAATGCTTATTTCTTTATTATAAAGTGGTAATTAATAATCATAATGCGTTGTGACATCTCTGGAAGTGCAAGGGAAGCAGTCCTTTAGAACTTTACGTTCTAAATATATAAGTTCAAATATTTTCAACACAAAATATAAGAAACAGTTCATTTTACTGTATAATCAAGCAAATTATACTTTGAGATTAAACAAATGCCTGCAGGACTGCATTAAAATCTGCATCCAAAATTTGTGTTAATTCTGACAGAAATTAAATTCCTGCCTGTTAGCTTTGAGGCTAATGCTATTATGTAGCATCATGCCAGTATATTTCCCAACAAAATTCATATTATGTAAATATGCACAGGGAAAATGGGCCAAACATACTGATGACTCATGTTGCACCCACAGGCGTTGAACATTTTTTGTCCAATCAAATGCTCACTAGGGTTAGTCAGTCCCTCCCCTAACGCCATGCCATCGATAAGCAAATCTTGTTTTTGCTGGGCTATGGTGTAAACTAAAGCCTAGTTTAGTTTATTTCAAGATTATATCAATGAAGAAATGTGTGTATCAACTGTATATCAAATCGACTCATGTTAGAATAAGCGTGAGTGAACGTGTTTGCTGTCATGTGTCTTATTACCCGGGAGGTGGTCGGGAGACTTAAATTTGTAGGTGATGTTTCTGCACTGAAGGATCTCAAGCACCAGGTGCTCTCCCTCTGTCTTCATCTCCTTCTTCAGGGCGATCTTTATTTCCCCCATCACCTGAGTCTTACCTAAGCGAACACATACACAGACACGTCAATATCTCAGTTCTTCTACCCATTTCTTATCTCTGTACCTTTTCTTTCCACATTCTGTGAATCTCTGACTGGCTTGAGGAGCATAAATAACACGGCACAGGAAATAGGACTAAGCCACGAGGAATTATATTATTCTACACTTATACTAATACTTTTGTACAGCAATGATCCAATAAATTGATCAAAAGTATCAGTAAAGCATTTATAATGTTACAAAAGATTTTATTTAAAAAGCTCTGTTCTCATCACAGTAATAAACTAAATTTTAAAATATATTAAAATAGAAAACAGATCATTTTTGAGAGATCATTTAAGATTTTGATTAAATAAATAATAAAATACAGCCTTGGTGCACACAAGAGGCTTCTTTCAAAAAAAATGTAGACCCCAAACTCTTGAACTGTAGTTTACATAAAACTATATTATAATATGATTTAAACCAATCTAAAATATATATAGATTATATATAGAAGTAATTACATTTCTTTGCTGCAGTATTATAGGCTCAAATACACTGCTACTGACTCAAACATGCACAAATAATCCCCAAACCACAGAACATCCCATGCAAACATTAGCCTACCCTCTGTATCTCCATGAGCAGATTTTCCAGCTTCTGTGCCATTTGGAATCTTTCCACTAAATAATAAACAACATCAGGTCAGAGTACACATGGAGTGTCATATATATATATATCTTTTTTTTTTAAATAAATCATAAATAAAAGTGTTCTAGATATACTGTGAAATAAAACCAAGAAACTAGATTTTTTTTAAACAAAACTTGATCGATTAGCAATAATTACGAGAATCATAGAGAAAAGCACTCACAATCTGGGAACCTGGAAGATAGCACTGTCCACCGCATTGGTCCCGCCCTCTTCATCCAGTAGGCTGAAGGCACTGCCACTCAGACCGCTGTCCAATGAGGCTGCAGTAACAGGAGCATCACCAGATCTATGGCTGCGGGACGCTGTTTTTGAAGTGGACTATGTGAGTTGCACAAGTCACACACACTACTTACGACTGGCAACTATCAGTTATGGGGTAGATGTCCACGTATCCACTCCCAACACATACACACAAATATATACTGGCACTGCTGGCAACATTTAAAGAAAGCATGACAGGCAGCACTCCATAAATGAAAGGAAATATCACAGACAGAGATATGCTAAGCAGACATCAGATGACATAAGCAAAAGCACAGACAGAACAAATTAAACTGTTCATTAGTAAACTGTGTGTTTGAGTTTTGCACTAAGTATTTTGCATGAGTAATTACATTATGCTAATTATTTTAGCGTTATGCTAAGTTTATTTTAATATTTACTTCCATTTAATCAAATTAGATTATTTTACTGTTGTTGCATTACGAAGAGTTTGACTGAGAGTGATGGCGATGGTGTGACGTGGGATGCATGATTTTGGCACGTAATTCATGCACACAGTCTTTTTCAAACAGATTCAGCAACGGTAACGCTAACACCAGGCACCTTACGAAACTCTTTTGGGATGGTCAGGGGGTCAGTGCTCCTTTCTAGAGTTTCCTAACAAGGTCGAACGCTACTGTTTTGTCCCCTGGTTTTAGGGAAGCACATTGCTGAACTGTTGAATGAGACTGAGACTCGCTGCATGAATTTCCTGTGAAGTGGCAAAGGGCAAATTCCAGTCGGAAGTGAGCATCACTAGGCCCTACTCACTAAAAACATGGATTTTGAGCAATATGTGTCACTGCAACTCTACTCAGCAAAGTTAACGCCTGTTCACACCAACAGAAATGTTCGGTACAAACATTTTGTCAGATTTTCTCATGCGATTTGTCTGTTCAGATCAGTGTTGCCAAGTCCGTGGGTTTCCCACGAAACTGGACTAGTTTTAAGTTGTTGCCGTGGTGTTAATGTTTTTCTGTGGGTTGATTTCCACTCCCGTACGTACGAAGAAAATCAGGAAATTTTTGGGATACTTTTGACAGGCCATTGGGCTACTTTTGTTGCACAGACCTGGCAACCTTGTTTCAGACCAATACGATTTTTTTATTTTTTTTTATTTCACTCTCTTTCACTCTCTGGCAGTAGATGGCACTTACGGAAAAGCTTTTTTATTAACATTCTTATGTTTGTCTCAGTAGGCCATTTCTGACACCCACTTGCCACAGAGAAGAAACAAGTTAAACAGCAGTTAGGCTACATGTTTTCTGTTCAAATTTTTTATGCACTATGATATTTTTAAACAACAGCAAATACAAAAGTAAAGAGAGCCGGGTCCGGATTCTTGCACTGCTATTTACTGTCGCAATATAGTCTGTTTGTAAATGCCACCAAGTTTTATGTAACAACAGCATCTCCAAGCACATGACAAAATGGTAACTCTTATTGGTTGGCTGATTTTCTTTAAAGTGCAATGGAAAAGGGATCAGAACACCTCTCCATAAAAATGTTCCAGATAAATGTTCATGACGATCTGAACAGATGAATTAACTGCTGTTTATTGAATTTGCGCAGCATTCATCTTGGTGTGAATAGGCTTATAACTTGATAAATCATGCTAATAATGTTAAGATTGCTGATAAAGCCTCAAACATTGTCGCTTTGTGTCTTTAATTCAAATGTATTTTTCAATGTGTGCTATAAAACTTCTACTTAAATATGTGAACCTTGGGTGTCTGAGAGCAACTGAGGGTTTTAAAATAAGTACATTTCTTCAGGTTTCAAAACGAACCGTGAAGATGCAAGGTTCACATGATCATAAACTGCAAATTTAGATTTTTGATCATCTTCTGTAACGGTGTTGTGTAATGGTATCCAGTTGCTCACTTTCGTTTGGAACGACCCTTCGGATAGCGTTTCCTTTCTGGAGTGCCTTTTGTTGGCGCAAATAGGCTAGACCCTTTTAAATTTTCAGTGTCCGCTAGTTCCTCAAGTAAGATGTGCGTTAGTAACTCAACATCCTCTCGCTCTCTCTCTCTTGCTGTTATTGGCAATCATACGAGACAACTCTCACCTCCGTCCGGCTGTGGCCTCTCTTCAGACATGGCTTTCCTGAGGGTCAGGTGTCGGCCTTCAGGGATCTCATTGGCCGGCGACTCGGACGGGGCTCTCTGAATGGTGAGCACACCAACTACGCTGTGCCGGTGGTGCCTCGGGCACCTCGGGTCGAGGCGGCCATTTTGGGCTGGGGCCATATATCAGCCATGGGGTGGGGGGGCAAGAAGGAGGGGAGGTTTGAAGAGGGGAGAAGGGGGGCGAGATGGAGACTCAGAGTATGAACTCGTCACAACATGGACACCACCAGCTTTTACTGTAGGTCATAGTCACATGCAGCCACAGTGCGCACAGCCCGGCTTGGGCTTACAGCGTCGACTGAGGTGCAGTGTAGGCCAGCGAGAGACGCAGAGAGAGTGGAGGCAAGGTGGGATGGTGCTTTAAGGAGCGGGCGGCCACATGCACGGCCATCTTGGTGGACTGGGGTAGCTGCTGAAAAGCCGGCCGTCTGGGACAAAAAACAACTCAATGGGATAAATAAAAGAGGAGTTAAAAGAAAGGTTGTTGGACTGCCGTGAAGGGCTCAAGTGGGAAAAAAAATGGTGCTATGTGTTGATCAGGGATGATTATTTGCTCTCTAACTTTAATAAAGTGGTACGTTAAGTCAGTTTTACCTAAAATAACCTCAGAAGCAAGGTTCTAGCATGTTCCTGTGGGGTAAATGGACAAGTCTGCATGACTAAGTGCCTGACGTGTGCAGTCAGATCTCCTCACAGTGAATGACAGGTCTTAGTAATCTTAGTTAGCATCCTGTGGAAGACTGTTTTTGGTCTTTCACTTTTTTAAGCTGGACTCTACATTATTTTATGCATATGCATATTGTATGTTTCCTGGCAATCAAACATGACCTTGGCAAGCGCCATGCCAGCTGCACTGCAGGAACACTTTCAAGGTTTAAAGCACCCATTTTAAGGATGCTATAGAAAAAAATAATTATATAAAAATAATTATAGTTTAACTCTGTTACTTCAAATTATTATATACTGATATACCTTTATTGATTATTTAAAACACTAAGTTGTTAAAAGTGTGAAATTTAAAAAAAATAAAAATAATACTGTTTCTACATGTGTGTGTACGACGTGACGTGCTCCCAACACACTGGTGAGAACACACAGGTGAGGAAGTGAAGTGACAGACTGTGACCACAAGGGGACCAGAAAAATAAAAACGGGAGAAACCAGAAAACAACAACGGGAAGAAAAAAACAAAAGAGGGCAGTGAAAAAGAAAACAGGAGGAGGAACAGATGAGAGCGAAGGCAGCCATGCTGTGGAGGTTTTATTTGCGTCGTTTACTTGGTTGGAGACGGGGCTGCTGGCCGGCAGCTTCGGCCGTTGATGAGGCATCGTCAAGGTGTGCCCGGGCCGTGCCACTTTTGCCATGAGCCCGAGGGCCTCCGTGGGGGCGGGATTGGCCCTCGGAGAGGGACGGCTTCGACGTGCTGGGGCTACTGTGAGATTTCTCAATAGTGGGGACCTGCGTGTCTAAAACAACCAGAACCAAATTACCATTTCATTCTCTACTTTTACCTATTTACTCATTTTAATTCTCCAAAAACCCATTCTTATTTAAATTCTACATAAACTACAATTATTATTTTGTTAGGTTACTTAAAATAATTGAGTCTCCTTCTGACACAATTTATGTGATACTTAAGGTCCAACTATTGTGCCCTAGTTAGCATCTAAGCAGGCTGCTTCCTGTCTGAGCGGCCCTGTCACACCCTGCGTGAGGTGGCTGGAGTGAAGCGCTGGTGAGCTCAGCGCCGTTGTGAACTGAACACACATATATGGAGAGCAAGAAGCCAAAGCTAGGAAGCTCGAGAAATACAGGATGGAAAGATCAAGTGAAAGCAAGAACAATATAGAGAGAGGAAGAGAAGACAGAATGTATAGAAGTGACAGCAATAGAAGAGTGGAAAAGAGGAAGACATCACGACTGGCATGCGACTTGCGGTCCTACCCTTGGCAGGGTCAGGGAAGATTCCGTGACTACGGCTCTTGATGACCGAGGATTTGGGTGAGTCCTCCTTGCTGTGGCCGGATGTTTTTGGGGAATGCTGGGTCCCGTGTCCTCCGTGGGGTTTAGGCGAGTGCTGGCGGCCCTGTCCCGAGTGAGAACGCCGGTGATGCTCGCCCTCGCTCTGCTCCTTTAGAGGCAGCCAGCGTGGGACGTTGTCCAGTTGGGCCGTATTGGACAGGTCGATTAGTACCTAGCCCCATACATGCATAATTTCATAATTTATTTTTTTTTTTGCACCAGATATTCACACCTGAATAATTTTTTAAAGTTCAGATACCTGAATATACAGTATATATATATATATATATATATATATATTTGTATCGTTTAGACATACTGAACCTGGTGTTTAATTTTTCAAAGTGCGTTTAGAGAACTTGTAGCTCCTCACCTCTCCCAAGAAGTCATTGGCAGAGCTCTTGTCGTAGTCCCACACACTGACCTCCAGTGTCTTCTTTCTTAGCTAAACACACACCACATAAACACAGAGTAAAGGTTAGATTGAGCAGATTCAGTGCCAAGATGATTTATTTTGTGACTCCATCACTATACATTATTTTAATGTTGTCATTCTATGGAACTTTCCATCTTAATTTTATTTTTTATTAGGGGATTCGGGGAAGGAAACACCTGATAAACACAATATTTTTCACATTAGTCTTTTGCCTTGTTTTATAGTAAAAACCTCTTTTATATCCTTAAACAAGAAACACTTACATGAAAACCAATATTTCACGTAAACATGGGGTCAATACGATTTAAAAAAAAAAGAAATTGATACTTTTATTCAGCAAGGATTATTAAATTGATCAAATGTGACAGTAAAGACATATAATGTTACAAAAAAAATCTATTTGTAACAAATTCAAGTCAAATGTATCATGGTCTCCATAAAAATATTAAGCAGCACAAGGTTTTGCATCTGACAAAGAAATGGATCTTGAGCCATTTCTAAATGGATCATGTGACACTGAAGACTGGAGTAATGATACTGATACTGAAAATTCAGCTTTTCCATTTTTAAATATATGAAAATAGAAAACCCAAATATATTTCACAAAATTACAGTTTTGACTGTATTTTTGATTAGATAAATGCAGCCTTGTTCAGCATAAGAAACTTATTTCAAAAGCATACAAATATCTTACAGACCTCAATCTTTTCCATGGTAGTATATTAAAATATATACAATTCATAACATATTCACTTGTTTTAGGTATGGATTTAACTACATTTCATACAAATAAAGTCAGTTTGTTCAGACAAATAAACTGAACTTTACTCCTGAAGAAAATTTATTTTGTTTTTTTAGATATTTTTACTGGAAAGCAAGACAAAAATACTGATTAATAAAATATCTATTTTCTGTTAAACCAGCAAACATGGTATGCAGCACTACAGCATTTAATCCAGATGGTTTTCGATTCAAGCCTCAACTCCCTACATTCTTCTTTTCTCTCTCAATTAAGAGCTGTTTGCCTCGCTTCAATAGTCCAGTAAAAACATATCAATCACATCTGTCAGCAGCTGCCTCAGAGAGCTCAACAAACTCAAGAAGCTCTTTGGTCTTAATTAGACTAAAGTACTTCTGGGAGACAACAGACTTTTCGCTGTTTGCACCTAAAGCCTGAGATTCTCTCTGAAGAGCTTTCATATAATTGAAATCTCAAAACTGACATGGCAAATTCAATTGAAGTAAAATCAGATTTTTCTTTTGGTTTTTCAGATATCGGACACGCAACCTAGATGTGTGCAAATGCCTGTGAGTTTGTAGTTCACCTGTTCTAGGAGGATATTTTTGTAGATGACAGTCTGGTTCCACTCTGGGTTCAGGGTCTTCTGAACGTGTTTGGACCTCCTTTTGTTTTCAGCACTACAATTAGATAACATACCACAAGGGGTCACCATGAGGTACAGTTAGATCAGTGTGGCACAAACCATCAGTAACCGAAAAACATGAAACAATCCACACTGGTGGCAAATGGTTTGCACAATGGAGGACATCTAGTATAGGTCAACTTGTGTTGCTGCTGTGACCACATACTACATTGAGAAAATGATCAAATGAGCAACAATGATAAAAGTGTAAAAAGAGCAAAACCCTACATTATTAAGCCATTCATGTCCAAGCATGGCCAAGTCTTGTATAATGTGCTGTAGGAAAGAATCACATACCTGGCATTCTGCACAACCATGACCTGACTGTGAAGATCCAGCATGCAGCAAAAACAGACAACAATCAGTGATGAGTGGGAGATTGCAAAAGTGTGTGTGTTTGTTTGTGTTTTTGTAGTAGCTCATGCATTCATGCCCATATGGAGCAGAGAAATGGAGAGCTCCTGTTTCTGTAGGTTCAATCCAAGTACTGCATGATCAGATGAGAGCCAGAAATGATCCAATGCACACACACACACCAACCTACAAACATCAATCAGCGCTATCATTTTACACACAAATTGAGCTGCCATTGATTTTCCTCTTTTGCTGAGTCACTTACTGCACTCATATGCGTTGACAAACACACACCCATGCACGCACGCACGCACGCACACAGAATATATATATATATTTAAAACAGCTAAAAACTAGGGCTTACAGAATATGCATAATCCTTTCCAGGTCTTTCCCATGGACCTGGTGCTAATTATAGCTGGATAAGTGATTTTCTGTTTCGTTAACTCTTTGAAAGTAGCAGCTAGGATTGAATAACAGCTCTAGTAGTCTTAATTTCCAGTGCCAAGGGTGAAACAGGTGAATTTATCTAGTTTAAGTCACTAACACTTTCTGAAATCTCACATACTGCAGCTATTTAGGCAGGCCGACTGAATGACATGTAAAGTGACCAACTACAGTTGTGTGTTAGTTTTTAAAGAGTAGCTATACTGTCTTTTTCTCCATTAAAAGGTGCACTTAATGAATTCGTTACACAAAAGTAATGTCTCGCTAAGAGAAACAAATGGACTGCAAATACATTACCAACCAAACAAAAACACTATTATTTCAATGAGTGTCGGTGCGAGTCGCTCTCTTGCTGATATACCTGATGATCAGTAGCAGTCCACTAAATAAAATCATTTAATAAATGCCATTTTATAATAAGCACTTAATTCAAATAACTATTAAATAATCAAATAAATTTGTACATGGAATTATTCAACATACAGAGATGGATCCTTAATTTCTTTACAATTTAAAAGTGTTATTTATGTCTTGGAAGTCTGATCGTTGATAGCTTTTGGCAACATTAAATCCAGAGAAGAGAATTATAAAGAAAGGGCACGTAGATATTCGTGAGTGCGCATGACAAAGTTTGAGCATGTACGCTCATCAACAATCACTGCTGATGATTATAGAGTAAATTACTTAAAATGCAATTTATCATTGTGCAAAAAAAAACTAAAACAGAAAGCACAAGCTTTTGTATCAGGTAGTTATGTTGCAAGGCTAAATATAACGGTAGAATTGTGTGTATTACGACCCGCTGGAACCTGATGTGAGATCCACCAATCAGAGAGGTTCTCAAATCTCAATTGATTTTTTTAATTGGTTAAAATAAACTGAAAATGTCTTTATGTTTATTTATATGAAATCTTGTGTTTTTTCGTAGGTGCTCGACCATTTCGAGCTCCCGAGCACCCACGGGATCAGCGCCTAATGGTTCACACTGAGGCTGAATCCATGAGAGACAACTCAGTTCCAGTTAGTTGAGTTTTATAAGCTACTTACCCTCTACCCGGCAGCAAGTAAACTTTAACGAATGGATCCGAGTAGCCGTTATTGTCCCGGGGTGCCAGATTTCGAGCTTGAAGAACATGGACGATGAGATTTCCCAGCTGTTTGTCGTAATTGATTTGAAGCTGCAAAATTGAAGCAAGAAAGAAATGGTTGGTCTACTTTCTACTACTGAAAAGCTGAATGAATATGGCATAAATACATTTTTTTAATTACTAAGCAGGGTTTTGACACGATTCACACGTTTTGGCCAGTTTGCTATCTTTTTATAGAGATCGCACTTATAAAGAGCAATTTCTAGCTGATGAAATATTTTAGAGCATAAGTAGAAAAGTTCATACTGACTATGGAAATTTCCACATTTGCAGGTCTGTAAATCGCAATTTTAAAATTCCCTGGTTTCCAGATTTCCCGTGGCCTGGATAAGCTACTCAATATAGCTGAGTTAATGAGAGCTGAAATCTACCTGGATCTCTCCTGACACTGGGTGGGACTGAGTTTTTGCAGCCTCAGAGGTCTAAGAAACAAAACATCAGCAGTAAGAAAAGACATAGTTTTGCATTTGACTCTTTGTACACAAAATAATAGTGTGTGTGTGTGTGTGTGTGTGCATGGCATACACATACCTTGCTGTGGCGTTTCTTGCTGACAGAGGGTGAACCAGGCTGGCCAGGGCTGGGAACTGCACTGGAGCCAGCGGACGCTGAGGCTTTATCCAGAGTTGACGCAGAGGGGGACGGCACCTGCTGCTGGGACACTTTCTGCAGCTCCGCAGCCAGTTGCTTAGGGTCTACACCTGGTGACCGCGGAGGTCTGTCTCCTGAATATTTAGAAGTGCAAGTCAGTGGTCAAGTGTCTTTGAGGTTAATCAGGACATTATCATTTGATTGCCTTCTCCACTGACTGATGGTTCTCACCTTTGTTCTGGTCTTGAAGGTCTAGGTGGGAGCTTTCAGAATCAGACAGCATATTTAGGTCTCTGAAAATGACAAAGAGATAAACCATGGTCAAATGACAAAAAGTTCGGTTAAGCCAGCATGGAATCAAAATGTACCCCATTTGCTTGCTTTATGTACGTTCCTGGCCTTAATGTTCCTTTGAAAAATAATGTACTTTTTTGGCTCTCCTATTTGGTTGAAGTCACAAACCCTTCCTAGTTTTTCAACCCCGTTCCCTCTAACCATCAGGCTCCATTCTGCTATATAACCACATTCTTCTTCTAATCTTCTTCTTAAATATCATGTTTCACTCTGAAATATGTCAGAATACAGAAATAAAATGGGTTAAGAAATGTGTTTCATGTCGACTTATAGCAATGACAATAACATTGGCACAAATTTTTCAAACAAGTACTAATAATTTTTCTAATTATTGTACTAATACTAAAAATTAGTACAATTATTAGGATAATACTAATAATTGTACATCTTTCTTAGATAGACAGTAAAAGTAAAAATTACCTAAATAAAATTTTAAATAATTAGTAGCTATGCAAATCTGGCACTCACAGTCTGATACATAACTCCGCCTCTCCAACCTGGTGACCAACCAGACCCTGCACTTCCTCGTACGTCTTACCAGTCAAGCAAACGCTGTTCCACTCCAGAACTTGCATTCCTATGAAAACCCACACACACACACACACACACACACACACACACACACACACACACACACACACACACACACACACACACACACACAAAATCAGCCACTGGATACATTTTATTCACTATCTGAGAGATCAAATACGCTGTAAACAGCACTGCAATGGCACACGTGATCTCTTTCAATTAAACGAACCGTGCTGTAGAAACCCTGTGAGAAAGGAGAGGAACACAAGCAGCAGAGTTCACTCCAAGTCACAGCAAACTGAAACCACTCAGTTGGTGCACTTACACAGATGAAAGCGTGTCTTCAGGTAGGCCAGGTATGCCCTCTTTGGGCGTTTCGAAGTTCCCACTTTACGATGGATGCTTGGGGTCCCTGGAGGTGAATGTGTGCTCAATCATGTCATGTACTGTATATGTACACACTCACAGATTTTATACTTTAATGTGAGAGGCGGAACAGCAGACTCGCATTACTCCACTGCTTAACACCAGCATGTTCTGTTGGTGTTACATGTGCGTGCTTTCACAGTGCTTTTATAACCATGCTGACCGCATTCATAATCACATTTACGCCAAGTAGAAACATTTGACATTTCTCCCTTAAGAAGCTTCATCTGCTTGGGTCATTATATGGGGAAGAGACAAACAATACGATACAATACGAGAAGAGAAGAAGAGACAAGATGAGACGAGACAAAACAAGATGAGACTATGGCATCCGAAGAGATGAGAAGAAACAAGATGAGATGAGAAGAGAAAATGTGAGATGAATAAAAGAAAAGGGTAGAGACATGATAAGATGGAATGAAAGAGTAGATACAGGAATAAAGAAGATCAGAAGAGATTAGATGAGACTAAATGAAATGAGACAAGAGTTGATATGAGAAGAGAAGAGAAAAAGTGAGCTGAGATGAGACAAACAAGCATAAGAAAAGGGAAAATGAGAATAGAGACAAGAAGAAATAAGATCAGAAGAGGAGAGAGGAGCCAAGATGAGAAGAGAGAAGATGATACTGGAAGAGAATACATTTAATGAGATAAGAGTAGATATGAGAAGACAAGATCAAAGAGAAGAGAAAGGACAAGATTAAAGAGAAAAGGTGAGATGAGACAAAACAAGAAGAAAGTAGAGACATGTTAAGATAAAAAAAGAGAGAGTAGATACAAGAGGAAACAAAAAGAGAAGAGAAGAAAAGAGAATAGAAGAGGACACAGCTAAGGAATCAGATATCTAAATACAAAGTGATATTTGATCGAGTGTGAGAGGAGGAGGAGGAGGAAGAAGAAGAAGACAGATGTGAAGTGTCAGTCCCAGTCAAACCTCAGAATGTTTTTTCACAAGGCCCAGCTGTTGTATATAGCCTCATAAATAAGCCTGTGGACAGACAGACCCACTCCCTCCGGCTTCACTTTCCCCCTCGCCACCTATTCTGGCCCCTCGTAAATTATGACCGCGAGAAAGCAGCACAAAAGCCGGAGCCCAAGCAGACCTAATTTACAATGTTCCGTGCTCACCCTCATCCCTGAAGAAAGAGAACGCATTAACGTCTCAGTCACAACTGAGATCAATAGAGCTTGTAAAATTCGGTTTCATCAAATTGGCTGAAATAGTCCATCAAGACAGTCCAAAGCAGTCATAATATTCTGATTTCACTCTGGGTTTTATTCCAAAAGTCTGTGAGGATTCTTCCAAGTCAACGAGAAACTCTAGCCGTCAGCAATCATTGGGCAAATCTGTCACAATGAGGTCAAGTCTGACTGTGTAAAGTGCACATTTACATAACTGCATTGTAAAAAAAAAACAGTGTTAAAGCAGTAAAACCTCAAACTTTTTTTCAGCTGAACTCTCCAGAGATATCTCAGTCAAAGTTTCGATATAAATTTAACATTCAACTCTCATTTGATCTGCACAACACCTACGCCGCCGGTGTACACCGCAGAGGAAACACAGTCATGAACCTGAAACTTCAACTTCATTTTCTTCTTTTCTATCTTTATCTCTCACATCAAGAATGAGTCATTCCCGGAGCTTGGAGGCGAAGAACCGTGCAGATTAGCATCATTTGTTTTTCCTGTCTCCTATCACGTCACTTTGTGCCCTTTAACGTCAACAGATGTGCTTCTCTCCCTGCTCTAAGAGACAGTGAACATTGATACACCTCTTGAGTGAACCCACTCAGAGACAGGTCTTAAAGCAGTAACCGTGCCTACCTTCCACAATCTTCCCCGTCTGTTCTGCAGCTCCTCCTGGTAACACTTTGGCAACATACGCACCAATGTCCCCATCGCTTCCCGGGACCTCTTTTCCTCCAACCACACGGATGCCCAGTCCGTTTCCTGTGAGGAAAGAGTTTTGTATTAACATAAGGTGGCACAAACACCAACACTAGAGGATAACAAGCCTGGAAGACTGGCTCATTTTATTCAAATTTATTTCCAATCAATACATTTCCATTTGTTTCTGACGTACCAATCTTTGGAATGGGGCTAGCTGTCACACGGTAACGGGTAACGTAAACTGTCATCCCAGTAACGTGACTCAAAAATGTGTGCATATTGCACATTTGTAACAATTTTTACACTTGCATATTGTATTGTTTTCCAGACCCAAGGGTTGAAAACCCTTTTATATTACACTCCTAAAAATAAAGTTTTGAAAAGGGGGGTTCACAGCAATGCCATAGAAAAAACATTTTGGGTTCCCCTAAGAATGATTCAATGAAAAAAAAGAAAAGAAATAAAAATAAAGAAAAACATAAAGAAATTGTCTTAGTGTGAAGAACATTTTAATAATCTGAGGAACTTCTGAAGATTGATTTGTCCTCTAAAAATCATTTGTGCATTGGAAAGGTTCCATGGATGTCATAGGATCTTCTAGGAACCATAGATGTCAATCAAGAACCTTTGATTTTAAGAGTGTAAAATAATTATTGTGAACCTAATCAAACTAAAATACCAATATCATCACATTCTGCTATATCTGTTGAGTAAAAAAGTCAGTAAAATAAAAAATAAAACCCACACTTCAAATCTTGGTAGTTAAAACTACTATCCATTCTTTCCAGGACAGCATTTTGTTGTGTGACATACTCAGAATGACAGACCCTTCCATCAGACTAACTACCAATGTACACACAAATCCACCAGTCACCACAGTACACTCGCTATAGCCTTATTCATTGTCTTTTTTAAGTCGCTTGTTTGTTCATCAGTTTCTAATTAAGAAGATAATCCAATTTGTGCATTACACGCCATTTTAAGCTTTGATGACTGACGAAACTGGAGGTATGCCAATCTGCCACATTGCTGCGTAATGTCTGGCCTTTTCTAATACTTAAAGGAACAGTGACACAGGAGATCGAGGAGAATCAACCAAACCTATGTGGCATCCCAAAGCACGAGGAGGGGCTAGACCGCTGATGTGCTTTTGCTAAGCGGTTTTGTCTGTTGACATTTTGTGTGCAATGATGTGGCAAAATAGAGCACCACAAGAGGACGCTAAAGGGAAATTAGAAGAGAGATAATGTGTTGTTTAGTAGTAGGCATAAAATAAAACTCTGCCAATGCAATCTCAGCATGGAGAAACTAATGTTTGCATAGACATAAGCCTCGGGCATCTCTCCATGATGGCCTGGTAAGCGAACAGATCCTCTTTTACCAGGGGCAGCTGTCCTAAACGTCTGTCTACATTGTTGGAGTATGCCAGGAAGCCAAGCAGAAAAACATTAAGTATTTGAGAGGTTGCACGTCTTACCTGATACACTACGGTCTTTGGGATCCCTCTGTAGCTTTATTCTGGTATGAGGAAACGGGTAGTGTGCTGACTTGCCCTAAAGGGACATAAAATAAGCACAATCAGAATTCATTTTCATAACACTCTAACATGCAATAATATGTTTCGAAAATACTGTGATAGAAGATACCTGTCTTCTGTCCACCCCTTGTCCATTTTCTGTGCGTCCATCTCGTGGTTTATCAAACCAGTCAGTTTCCTCCCGTCGCAGGTGGTACGCTTCACAAGATAAACAGATGGATATTATAGCGTTAAAGTCTTGCTTGCCAGTCTGTTACAACCAACCACTAAAGACATTATGGTAATATCAGGTACTAGAGACAGCTAAGGTACGTATGCAGTCTCAAATTTGAACAATATAGAGCCATCTGGGGCAGAAAAGGAAATGGTTATACAAAGTAGAGCAGTTATTTTTGCATGCAAACCTAAAACTACAACAAACCCGGAGGACACAATTCTTCAGTTTTTCTTCAATACATAATTCACCATAAGAATTCCGTAAAAAGATTTAGAGCAAGTCTGCCTGCTGCTGTACCTACCCCTAAACATTTTAAGTTTTCATGAATAGGGGTTAAAGACAGACAGGGGTAGGCCTACTAGGAAATATTTTGCCAGACTATTTTGGGTCTTTCAGCTACAGTGTGGAAAAGGGTGGGTGGGTTTTATGGAGCATTCATTTTTTGGGAACATTCAAAGGCAATATAATATGTATTTTGTCATAGACAAGTAATTAACTGACCTCAGGTTTTCAAGAGGAATCAACATTTAACAGAAGACAATTCTGGTGTTTACAGACCTGACATTCAGATGTAAATGACATGACAGATGTAGATCCTGTTACATGATAAAACACTCATTAACACGGAGTTCTATTATTGTGTACAATATACAGTATCTGTGGTCATTTTGCTTTATGAGCGTGACCAGTTTTATCAGGAAGTTAATACTTTGACATGCAAAATATTACTAGTACTACATTAATGATTTTTTTTTCACCCAACTGGTGAAATTGCAGCAGCTTAAACTGGGAAATTGTTTTATTTTTGGAGAGAAAGGAGTGTGAAAATCCAATTTAATCACAGATGCAAGAGCACACAGCATTACGTTAATAGTGCAAATTCGTCATACTTCCTGCAACATGTTGTTATGGCGATGAATTTGTGGTCAATTTGGTTGCCTAACAGCTCATGGGTGATTGGCAGGTGGGTGTTCATGGTAGCAGGGGTGTGGGGGAGACGGGAGACGTGCAGGAGTCTAAGGTGGTTATACTCTACCGTTTGTGACATTCTCATGTGAGTTTCCTGGATCGTCTCTGCACAAACCCACCAGGGATTCACTTAGTGCTGCAACCAAGGCAAATGCATTTACTTCCAGATGACACATATGATGAACACATCATATGCTGTTACATGTTTGGGGTTAGTTACTACATAGATAAATGAAGAACAAAAAAAACTAAAAAAACTATAAAATTGGTGAGTATTTTCGGTATGAGCTTCAGTTTTGTGGTTATGTGATTGTTAAACCATATATTGTGTAACAATATTCGGGTTTTTTGCAACGTTCAGTGCAGTTAAGTTCATGTAATTTCATCCATTTAGCAGTTAATGAGGGGAAGGAGCATGCAATGCATATCAACTATGTTTTGATCTCATCAGTCAAACACTTACATTTTTATTATAGGCAGAAATCAAAAGACAAATATTAACACAAAGCTGAGAAAAAGCATAGCCCTTTCTATTTGAAGGCATTTATTAATTCCTGGAGAGCAAAAAAAAAAAGCAGATCAACATGCAGAAAAGTGAACAAGTTTATTTAAAACCATACAGGAAGAGACATGCAAATCACTTGAGCTATTTATTAAATGAACATCAAACATGCAAACACAAACTGGCATGATAATTACTCCAGGAAATGCTAGCAACATGCATGAAGAGTATCACCAATCGTGGAGAAATAGATGTATGAGCTATGAAATTTCGTATATAGGCTTTAGGCTATAACATTTTCACTATGGAAGAAAAATAAAACTTTTTAAAAATAAATTTAAAAATGAATGCCTGACGTATAATGTCAGAGGAAAATAAAAATATCTCATCAATAGTTTCGTGTGGTTGAAGTTTTACATAAAATTTGACATATCTAGATTCTGTGTAGTTAAATTATGAATAATGCTAAGAATATTTTGCTAGAAGGCACATTAAGGTAACTAAAAAGATGAGTAAATCATAAACATATGCAGCTCAATTGTTACCAAGCAGCTTAACTAGAAATGTCGAGGGTCATGAGGCTATTCCTCTGCTACTGAAAAAAGAGATTTATAATAGGTAATTGTTTTCATATAAACTGAACATGCAGAGACTGAAAACATGCACTAAAAGTATTTACACAGAAACAAAAAGTCAGTCTAAGAAGAAATAACATGCAAAATGTTTACTTCAACTGTTACTAAACCATAGAAATTTTACTATAGAAAGCCAACTGGGACATTGTTATTCTTTCATTAGTTAAGCATAGGGCAATTAAGCTTGAACAAGACAGAAAAACAAATATTTAGTGAATTGATGCCTTCATATAGACAGGAACGGGGCACTTACAGGATGAGACAGAAAAATAAAAAGCTGGAACAGTGTATGAAGAGTCACTCTAAGTGGACAGTCTGTGGTCAAACAAATTACCTTCACTATCAGACATGGTGCCCTGCAGATCATCCATTAGCACATAGCCACGTCCTCTTGAAGAAGTATCTTCTCTGAGATGTTGCTGTTGAGGGTCTTGGAGGGACATACATGACCCAAACTGATCACGGGAGTCTGCAGATATGGGTGGGAGCGGACCTGCAGATGCCCGTGCCATACCCATTGGCTGACCCACCGGACTCAATGGGCTCTCTTCCTCTGAGTTCTGTGCCACAATAGGGATGCGTCCACGCCCACCTTGTACAATGGGCAGGCTTGTAGGTTTTGTCCTCCCTGATGGAGTCTGGAAAGCTGAAGTTTCTGAGGAGGGGTCACCTTCTGCTTTGAGCCTCAGAGAAGAACTTGAGATGTCCCTTTTAATGGACAGGTCAAGGCCATAAACAGAGGAGGGTCTAGAAGAAGGCCGTGACCTGCTTCCACTGGGGTAAGCAGAGTCTTCACCCAAAGAGGACCTCATGCCTGGGCTCAGATTCAGGCTTTGGCCCAGATTAAGTGAACCTGCCAAATTAGCTCCAAGTGTGGAGCCCAGGTATTTCTGCTGTTCAGCAATATTCTTGCGAAGCCCAAAGGTGATCTCATCCTGTAGAAGTCTGCTTGACCTGGGAGAAGCACTACTGGACCCCAAGTAGCTACTATAGTCTGCTTCTAGACCCCTGCTATCCTGGATTGAGGAATACTTGCCAATGTTGCTGGTGTTTTTGTGTTTCTGGTAGATCATAGATGTTGGGAGTTGCTTGGCAGCCTGTTTTTCTAAAGTCAGTCTACTGATGCTGTACTTCTCAGTTTTAGGGTAGGCTCTGTAGCCTCCACTAGACACTCCAGTGCTGGGGGTATAGTGATGTGAGAGTCCAGCAAGCTGCTCTAAGCTTTCAGTGCCCCCTGTGCTTCTCCTGAATTCCTGCTTCAGTTGCTGTTTTAAAAGCTTCAGTTCAAATGGCTCTTCCATTGGGTCCTCTTCATCCTGGGCCTTACCATAGGAATGAAGTCTGGAGGAGCTGCCCAAGTAGTCTGTACCAACATCTGCAGCAGCATGTCTCAGAAGACGCTCTGCTTTAGCCAGCTCCCTCTCAGCTATGCCATAGCTGGTGGATGAAAGGCTACCAGTGCTCTTTGCAAGTTCTGCTGCATCTTCTAAAAGCATGTAGCTCCTTGGTGTTTGATGTGGATCTAAGTCCGCATAGAAGGAGTCAGCAGATACATTGGACATTGGACTGACTGCCATGCTGTCAGCACGGTCTTCTAAGCTCAGGGCAAGCTGGTTTGCATATTTTCCTCCCAAGTAAGATGAGGTGTCATAGTTGGTGGCAATCTTGGTAGAATCTAATTCAGAGAGGAGAGCAGCTTGTTGTCTGGCTTTCTGCTGGAGCAAGAGCATTTGGTGGTAGCTCTGTTGTTGTGAGGCAGTCAGAGAAGGAACAGAAGAGTAGATGGACTGCGATTGGTATGGTGACTGAGGCTGGTACAGGGACTGCTGGTACTGTGGGTACTGGTACTGGGAATACTTTCCGTACTGATCGTGCTTAGTCTGTGGAGGAACAAACTCATCAAGTTCTGACTGTGGTGCAGTACGTGGTCTCTCAAGCCCATGTCCACTGGCCTCCTCTCCACTTCTCGTCTCACGAATGTTACTCACCTCACTGTCAGACATGTAGTCACGGTCCTCTGCAACACTCTGCAGATAGGCCCTTTCCCTCTTCTCCCTTTCTTTGAGCAATGCATCCTTTCGTCGGTTAATGCCCATCTCCAGGTATCGCAGCTTGGCATCAATCTCTTTTTCTTCCTCATCCAGTTCAGCTTGCTTTTTACGCAGTTTGGAGGACTCTCTCTCAACCAGGTCAAGCTCACGGTCAATGTCCTGCAGAATTTTTGCCCGTGCCATGTTTGTGCTCCGGCAGAGACGCCGACGAGCTGAGCCAGTGGTGTAGGCTGTTTGTCCAGCATTGACAGCTTCTTCCTCTGAAGGTGGGTTGGGAAGGGTTCTTTTAACTTTCTTTTGGGTGCCAGATGGAGTTCCACTTGGAGATCCCTTTGCCTTTGGAGTACAAATAAAAATAGTGTTAAATGACAAAACAGTTTTTTATTCAGACTAACTTATTTTTAAGCTGAATTGTTCATAGGAACAAATATAATGCATTAAATGCCTTAAAGGGGTCATGACATGTTTTTTTGTTTTGTTTTATTATGTTCCCTTAGGTGCAATTATAGTATTACTATAGTTTTTTGTACAAAAAAACTTAAAAAATTTAGTGATTTATGACATTTTCCCACCCTGTTTCTCACCTCTGATTCAAACAGTCTGTTTTGGACGTGTTTCCCCTTTAAGAGTTCAATGTTAACGCCCACTGTTATGATTGGCTAACGTCAGTGCTGCTTATGCATAAATTATTAACGTTAATCATTTTGTATCACATGTAGACTACACAATGCTCCACCACGTGAAACTTCGGTCTTCCAATCTTTTACCATCGTGTCAATTCTCAATTGATTTTGATTCATATACGCGAGGGAGGGAGGGAGAGAGAGAGAGAGCAAGACAGTTTGAAGGCGCGCGCGCGGCCGGGGCTCTCTCTCTCTCTGCTCGTTCTTTCAGTAACATGCCCTGTCACACTCATCTGATCACTCACCGTTCAAATAAGGCTTTGGCGCGCTGCATATGCTGCAAATAAACTGCATCCAACTGCTTTCCCTGACGTCTGGATCGTTCGGCAGGGTATTCAAACATGTTGTATCTTGTAAACAGACCCACTCGCTGCACAAAAACGTATGTGATGATGCGAACTGAGGAGTAGTTGTCTTGCGCTGGAGGCGGTCATATGCAAACGACTGGTATGTCACTTCTAACCGATACGTCACTTCTAACCATGGATCCAGAACGAGCTGTATTTAGAGCTTGATTAAATAAATGCTTCGTTTATAATGGGGAGGACGTCTTAAGCTATGAAACTTGCAGGAAGTTTTAATAGTACATAGATCTCTTATATACCAAAAGATCAAGGCAAATTTGGTTTCTCATGTCATGACCCCTTTAAAGATGGTTTCATAGAAGCACTATAAAAACAAGTAACCACACAACACTTCTGTTTTCCAGTTTGACTAAGAATAAAGGAGAATAGTAAAAAAAAAAGTCTCTTGGGAATTTTGTTCACTCATGACAGATAGGCCTTGAGGATGGAAAAACACACATGCACTCTATATCTGCAGTGCTGCTGGAATGCCTTTAAAAGGGCATTCAATAAACAATGGCAAGATAGCTAGCATGTCAATGACAATCAGGCCTGACAATAGGGCAATAAAACAATAAATCAAAATCAATTGAGAACCGAATAATAGACCGATATTATACAATTTATCAAACTGCTTCATTGCATTTAAAATTTGAAACCATACATTGAGAAAGACTTACTATTATATTTCAGCATTTTTTTCAGAGTTGAGATGAAGCAGAGATGAATCATATAAAAACTTATAAAATCATGTATACTCACAGAATAACCCTCAGAAAACTGGAAATTTGCTGCTGCCCTCTCTTCTGCAGTTGGGCTCAAGGGTTTGGGGTCAGACATTGACCTTTGTATGACCTTGGGTGCCCTAGGACTTGTTGGTTGACCTTTGGATAGATCTGTGGCAGAGCGTATTCTCTGTGGGCTTGTGTCTCCAAGGGATTTCTCATAGGACAAATACTCAAGGGATTTGCTAGGGGATACACAAGGGGAAATCGGAGAGTACAGAACTTTTGGGGATTTGGGAGGACCTGGCACAACCTGGAGAGTGGAGGCATCTGCTTTGAGGTGAGGGGACTGGCTTATTTCAAGTGGAATGGGGCGTCTCTTTGGAGAGGAAGTTCTATCAGAGTCAGGATAATCTACTCTAGCCTCTACCTGCACAGAGTGTCCCCTTAGTGTTCCAGGGGAGTCTGTTTGTACAGAGATTTCAGTAAGGGCCTGAACTGAAACAGCTCCTCTTTCATCTATGCCATTTTTACCACCACGTGGTCTACTGCGCCTGCCTCGAGTAGGAACTTCCCAATCATCCTGGTCTTCATCATCTGTCTGTACACAGCTGTCAACACTTTTCTTTGTACTTTTCTTCTTCCTTCCTGCAGTGTAGGCCTTTTCAGTGTTATCCTCTTCATCAGTCTGACAGCCACTATCCATCTTTCTTTCTCCCACTACAACAAGAGCCTCTGGCAGGACTTCACTTGGATACATTTGCCTGAACTTCTGTTCCTCCAACTGCTGTCTGAGCTGTTCTTGGAGTCTTTGGATCTGCTCTAACTGCTCCTGTTGCTGAGCATAAGTCTCCTTTTGCATCATCAGGTGGGCCTGTCTCTCCTCTTCTTGCTGACATAGTATATGCTGTTTCATGGCCTGGAGTTCTTCCAGCTCCTTCTGCACAAGAAGCTGTTCCTGCTCACGGAACCGTTGTATCTCATGCCTCTCCCACTCAAGTTCTTCAGCCAAGCGCTGCTGCTTCATCTTCTCTAGCTCAAGAAGCTCACGTTCCATCTGGTACTGTCCATCTCCTGGAACAACAGGTGAAGACAGAGCTTCTAAAGAGGCTGCAATTGCCTCAAGTGAAGCATTTGTGTAGGTGTCCAGTGCTGCCACTGTGGTGACTGTAGAAACTACATCTGAGAGAGTTGTGGGAAGGCCAGCTTTTGAAACACCAGTCTCCAGATTTAAGGGTAAATTGATTTCCTCTTCTGCTGTGGTTACAGCAATGGTTGAAAGAAAGCTGTGTGATCTAGTAAGAGGTTGATTCTGTAGAGTTGACAATGATGGCATAGTATCACTTGTGTGCATGCCTGATAGAGAATTGTAGGATGTGCTGAAGATAGAACCAGGCTGGGTGGTTATAGCATATGTAGAAGGGACTGGTGCTGCTACAGAAGAATAAACAATGCCATTGGAAGATCTTAGGACACTAGAAATTCCATAGTGGGTTCCAACTGATGAAGTAATCCTGGCTTGTGTGTACTGTGGAACTGTCATTCCAGTGGACACTCCCATTGATTTGCTTGAATAGTCCACAGCTTCACCTGTTAAAAGTTCATTTTGTTAGATTAAAGCTCAGCACATTAAAATAGTGCAATGGTAACAGCATCAAGGTATCCATGCACCATCCAAGGGATGAAAAATTAAAACAGCAAAATGTATATTGAAAAGCATGCAGCAACATGCAGACACACCCCAAAAAAAGAGAGAGCATGCAAAATGTCTTCCCAAAGCAAAAGAGAGGTGAAAAAAACAGGCATACAAAAACATCAGCTGGGAATAAGTAGAGGTAACTCAAAATGAAATTGAGAAGAAAGATCTTCAATCTCGTACTGACCTGTCACTAACATTTTTCCAGATGTCAGGTCTACAGCACCTTCAATGGCCTCCTTGTAATCAAAGCTATGCTTACTTTTATATAGGAAGAGACCAGCCTCTGCCAAGTTTGTGTCAGACATAGAGGGTTTAATGCCACCAAGACCTCTCATACCATAAGGAGTACGATCGTATTGATAATGGTCATCTCTGTAGCCAAAACGATCCTCTGGTAAAGGAGCTGAAGGCTGCTGAGTTGTACAGCTACTTGCAAAAGGAAGCTTATAGACTACATCACAGCAGACTGCTCTTCTTCCAGCAGTAAGATCAACTGGTTTTCCATCTTCCTCTGTAATTACAGCAGTGACCACCTCTGCAGTGGATCCATTCATTGCAACCATGGTCTGTGCAGGTTTTACTGTGGTGAGATCAACTGCACCTGATAAGCCTGTTTCTAGGCGAGGAGGTAAAGTTGCACCAATGCTATTGTTTGCAATCGTAGGAGCTATTGTTACAGGAACAGAGTGAGTTTTACCCATTGTTGTAGAGAGATTTATGGGTTTTTCTGGTTGAGAATCCACAGGCCTGTAAATAATTTGAGTCACAGGCTCAAAGGATTTAGCTGTTGTAAGTTGGAGAGGCATTGAAGTAGACAGAGATGCATCACTACCATAAGCTACAGTGGCTGTGCATGTGAGGATGGTGATGTTGTCAGTAACCACTGAGACTGAGGAAGCATCAGTGCTTAGGTTTACTACAGATGACTGCACAGCACTTTGCTGACGTCCACCACCATCAATAGCAAGGGACTGTCTTCTTGACTCAGAGGAAGACAGATCCACACCTTTCATGGATGTCTCTACATCTATCTTTGGGGTTCGGAGATCCACAACCTCACCAGGATAAAAGGCATGGCCATTCTGCGCTTGAACTGGTTCGGGTTTTGTGTTTTCTTGAACAACAGAGATGCCAGTGGCTTTTGGAATGGGATGTGGAGGGGGTGCTCTTTCATGCACAACAGACACTGTGGTTCTTTGGACTTCAGTGGTAACTACCTGAACACCAACATTTGGAGTAATTGATTGAGGCTGTGTTGAGGCTGAAATAGCCTCGTATACGTGACTCATGCTAGAAACTACCTTCTCTGGACCACATATTTCTTGACTTTCAATAGATTCAGTAATTCGGGTGAATGCCAAAGGTACTCTTGTTGTTTGTGATTGTGGAGGTGGTTGAGGTGATGTAGGAGGCAGTTTCTGAGGGGATTCTTGGCTAGGACTTATTGAGGCTTGAGTTGTGATACTTTCTGTAGGTGAACCGGGCTGAGATGGTAAAGTAATGACAACATAAGTGTCACGTAAAACCTTTCCAAACCTGGGTGATGTAGGGGATTTTAGGGGAGATGTGGTTCCCATTCTACTCTCTGCAGAAGGACTCAGATTAAGGACACTGTCTGCGCTGCTTGTACTCAGTATGGTAGGTCTTGAAGGGGTGTGGACTGTAAAGGGTGACTGAACACCAGCTATGGGTTTAGGAGCTATGGGAGGTTTAATAGTCTCTCCTGGTTTGTGACTAAAAGTTAGGCCTGCAGGGATGGAGGATGGCTTTGGTGGTACAGGAGGAGGAACATGGGGCTTGTAGGCTGGAGCAAGCGGCTGTCTAACTGGTACACTGTCCCCTGTGGTTGGCATGCCAACTGGAGTAGTTCTTGGGGGGACCTGAGGTGGAGTCTTTTTGGGATACACAGAGGGTTTGGGCAGTGTTGGGGGAGGGAGGGGTGGAGGAACTGGAATGTCTGCTTTTTCCATAGACGCAGCCCTGCGCAGTACTATGGGTTTGGGAGGAACTGGTGGAGCAGTTGATACAACACCAGGTATGGTAGATACTTTATATTGCGGTACAGTGGACAAGGGTGATACACTTACAACTACTGGGGCTGACTGTCTTGAAATTACACTAGGAACTGGTGCTGTAACAGAGTCAATTTGAGTAAGGACTGATGACTTGGACAAGTTAACAACACCTGTCTGGTCAATTTCTACATCTTTCTCTGTGGCATCCTGTGAGTCATTTGATATGGCAGGTAATGCTACTTCTCTTTGTAGTGACAAATCATCTACAACTGTCTCTGAGACTGATGTTTTCTGGAAAGCCTCATCCACAAGTGGTTCTGGTTCAGTCTTTGTAGCTGAAACTATAACTTTCTCAGAGTCCTGTGTTTGATCAGAAATGCTCTCTTCACCAGATTCCTCTTCACCTGATGAACACTGTGTCACTCTCAGATCAGGTATAGGCAGTATTCTTCGTAGGGGTGCTGTCTCAGTTTTCTCAACTTGGGCTACTGTTGACCCTTGTGCCATGCCAGTCAGATCAGGACCTGCTTGAGTTGGACTGGTTCCTGGAGTCAGCACTGCTCTTTGCTTCTTCAGAAGTTCTTCATAGGCTGCCTCTGCATCTAATAATGGTCTTCCGTCCTTCCTAGACTGGCCTGTGTTGCTTGATGACATAGTGTATTTGCTTGAGTCAGTATTGGGTAACACAGTTTCTGGTTTAGAAACATCTTCTTCTGGCTTATTGTGTGTTTGCTCCTGTTCTTTAAGCATTATCTCTTTCTTTCTTTGCATCATGTCCTCATAAATCTCATCAGGTGATCTCAGGTTTTTTGGGGGTTTCTCTGACACAAAAAGCTTGTCTGGTTCTTGCTCACAGGATGCATCATCAACAAGAGACTCATACGCATAATCTTCTATGAGCATGCCTCCATAAAGAGATTCTTTACCTGGTGGGGGTTTGTTTCCCTCATTAGTTGGAGATTTGGCTTTGAGCATTATCTCTTCATATACCTCATCTGCACTTTTTAATGAATGCTTTCCCCTTTCTTTGAACTGATTATCAACATGTTGCTCATCTGTTGGAGAATACAGCGAAACTGAAGTTGGTAACTGATACACTTTTTGGACAGCAACAATCTTCTCTGGGAGTATCTCAAAGCTCTCTGGTTCTGACTCCATGCTTGGGGAGAGGTCTGAGCAGGAAGACCTGCGGATTTCCTCCATCTCTGCTTCCTGTCGTAGCTCTTCTGTGGGAGAAGCATCCTCAATAGGGGAGAGGTTGCTTGGTGGAGTTTTGGGCCTTTCTCTTCTTCTCTGTGCCCGTATCTCTTCTTTGTCTTTCTTTGACTTTTTTCCTGTGCCCTTTTGCTTTTCCTGTTCTCTCAGAAGCTCCTCCTCTTCTCGCAGCTCCTCTTCCTCTGATGAATCCTCAATGGTAGGCAGCGTCTGACCTGGCTGCCGGTGCTTTGCTTTTCTCTGCTGCTTGCCCTCACCACTAGACCGAACATGACTTGGGCTGCTGCTGTCACTGTCTTCATCAAGAGAAGACAAAGATGTTGGAGATGTTCCTGGGGTAAAACTGGATGCATGCAAACTGGAAGAGCCTTCACCTCTTGACCTGTCATCAGGAGAGTCTGTTAGGCTCTCTAGCTCACCGTCATCTGATGTCTGACGTACAGTTGCTGTACTGTTCAGCTCAATTGTTTTGAAATGCCGTATGCCAGCTCCACTGTCTACTGAAGGTTGTTCTCCTTTAGCTAGTTCCTCAATTTTAGTTACAGAGATAATACTCTTTTGTTCAGGCTCATCTTCTGGACTGACACTGCTCTTTTTGAGAAGACGTCTGGCCTTGCCTGATTCACTTTTGTCCTTTACAACCTTTTGTGCATTCGGTTCCATTTGCTTCTTCTCTTGATCTTTGATTTTACGTCTGGCAAAGTTTTCTTCATCAGATGGTGATGCATCTTCATCTGCACTCATCTCTATGATCTGCTTCCTGATAAAATCCTCTTCATCCATTGGACTCTCCATTTCTACTTCCTTATCTCCAAAAGTATTTTTGCTTTGTAGTTTAGGTGAAGGTTCTCCCTCACTACTTTCCTCAAAAGAATCACCTTGAATATCAGTTGGAACCAGAAGCTTTTTCCGCTCTTTTTTTGGAGCATCGTTCCTTTGCTCTTTAGTTTCTTCATGTTGGTCATCCTCCGAGCTGGGTGACACTGGAGACATTGGCAACACCTCCAGTCGACGCTTGACCTTTGGAGTTTCAGTTTGTGATTCCTCTTTAGATGATGTCTGAGCCTCTAGGATTGGAAGGACAGTACTTTCCAACTTGGCCAGGTCTGAAGGACTCGTGGGGCTGCTTTCTCTATCTTTCTCGCTAGGCTCCTTCAGTAGCTCATTGTCTTTTATTGAGACAGCAGCCTCTTCTTTTTTCTACAAAACAGAAAACTAATTAGAATTTGAGCTGTTTTCAAGGCATAATAAAAACAT
The DNA here is from genome assembly GCA_031834385.1 of Semotilus atromaculatus. Lineage (NCBI taxonomy): Eukaryota > Metazoa > Chordata > Actinopteri > Cypriniformes > Leuciscidae > Semotilus > Semotilus atromaculatus. Next base: position 49,703,665 of record JAULUF010000009.1, read on the forward strand.
AAATTTAAAAAGGAGAAATGAAACATAACTACATTAAATTTGGGATACTATCTAGACACTGATCCTACAGTATGTGCAAGAAATACCTCTACAGCTACATGTACAGTTACCTCTCCAGATTCATCAATTTTAATAGGCTTTATCAATGGCTGTAGCACATCATCCTGTTTCTCTTGTGCTTCAGAAGTCAACTTCCCCTCCTCTGATTTGTTTATTTCCTGTTGGCTAAATGTAGAGGATGGGGAGGCTAGTTCTACATCATGGTCTAGACTATGGGGCACACATTCAGCTGTAAATTCAAGGTTTTTTTTGTTTGTAATATCCTGGTCAGTAACAACCAGTGCTTTTTCCATCAGCTCCTCACTGGGTAATTTATCTTGCTCTCTAGATATGGTAAATGTTACAGCAGGGGTTTGGGCTTGTTGTGTAGACTGCATCTCTTCAGACTTAATTTCAATTGCTGCTTTTATGTCTTCCTTCTTACTAAACACAGGGGATGAGAGGACTATTTTCTGGTCAGTAAGACCCTTTGGTATGGCAGACAGTTCTAGAGCCTTTCCAGTCATAGAGTCTGGAATGTGCCCAATATCCTTCTGTTCTGGCAATACTCTTTCTACCCCCTCAGTTACAGAAGGAGTTTGGGTTTGTTGTGTAGACTGCATCTCTTCAGGCTTAATCTCAATTACTGCTTGTGCATCTTCACTCTTACTAACCACAGGGTATGAGAGAACTTCTTTTTTTTGGTCAATAAGACCACTTGATATGGAAGACTGTTCTAGAGCCTTTTTTAACACAGTGTATGGAATCTGCTTAATTTCCTTCTCCTCTGGCAATAATTGTTCTACCATCTCTGAAACATTTTTATTATTAACAGAGGACAGTTCATCTCTAATGATTATACATTCTTTCTTATTCTCTGTAAAAACAGCATCTGACTCTGGTTTTTCATCATAGGCTTTATCTCTTTCTGATGTTTTTTTGTCTGGTTTGGGATCAGCCTCTTGAAAGGCTGGAGAGCATGTATCCCCCATCTTTTTCTCTTCTCTGTTTGTATCTGGACTAATACCTTGTTCAGAGAAAGTGCTTTCAGGACCAAATTCAAAAATGTTGTTGTCAGAAACTGTCTTGATAGTGACTTTCTGTTCTGCAATCTCGGGCATCTCTAAATCTCCACCTGCTTGATCTGGAAGTTTTTCCAGCATTGTTTTATCTGTGCTCATCTGTTCCTTTTCCAGTGGCTTATCCTCTTTTTCTGCAAATAGCTCTTTAGTGCACTGCTCCTTTGGATTACATTTTCTAACATTTACAAATCCATTTGACAATATTTTTTCTGTGAAGTTGAGCTCAGTAACTGGAGATGGTGAGGGCATATCTAACTGTATCTGTGATGTGTCCTCTACATCTATCTTATCTTCTATTAGACTTTTTTCAGAGATTTCATCATTTTTATCTACAGAAATATTTTCTAGACTAGAATCTTTGCTAGTGACTTCTGACTTCTTGAATTGGTCTTTCATCTCTTGCATTTGTACAATAAGCTCTTCTGTGTCACATACATTTAAATTGTTTTGGGGGGTTAACTCTGTATGGTCTTTAAACTGCTCTGCTGTTAATTTGGTTTCTAAATTAGCCTCTATGACCACATTTTCCATATTTTTAAGTTGATTTGCTTTATTTTTCAGCTCTGCAGATTTTTCTTGATTGGTAAAATTATGGGATAGGTGATCATCACTGCACTCAATCTTTGGTGCCTCAATTTGTACAGAGGCCTCAGGTTTCCTCCCTGGCAGATTCCCTATGCTACTCTGATCAGGATCAGAAGTTGCTGTTTCGATAGAGCTTTCCTTTTCAGACATGTTATCTACTGCATCTACATTTGAGGGTAGTGTGAGCTCTTCAGATTGTTTCTCTCGAGTCTGACTGTGTGGTTCCTTGCTTATAGGAGAGCATGCATTGGGCTCTGTTATTTCAATCTGTGGGTCTGTCTCTGATGTCTCAGTGGATTGTGTCTCTATGTCTTTCTCTGAAATAGCTTCCATGTCACTAACCAGAATGGTCTGAGTAACATTACTAAATATAGGGACTTCCTGACTGGTATCAGGCTCCGTTTCAACTCTGTTAGCGTATTCTGGCTCTTGGACCTGGCACTGTTCTGGCTCCCTTTTCTCTGATTTCTGTCCCTCTGCAGGGGCCTCAATTTGTTGTACAGTTTCAGCCTGTTCTACATTTGCCCCTTTAACATCTGCTGTCTCTTCTGAAACATAATGTAAGGGAGGGGTATCTTCCCTAACTATTTGCTCAGGTGGAGTCGTTATGCCCTCTGCATTTTCAGTCAGGGTGCCAGGTGCTTGTTTTTTGCTCTCTTCTGGTGCTACCTGTGTACTCTTCGGTATTGGCTCTGCTGTAACCCCTTGTTCTGTATCTGTATTTTTGACATCTTTAGCATCAACTTTGGCTGAGACTGGCTCAGACTTGTCATCCAGGGGCTGAGTAATGCTGGGCATCCGTGTTAGCCCTTTGGCAGGGGTGGCAGTGGGTGCAGGAGAGGAAGGCGTGGAGGATACGACACGGGCTGGGGAGGAGGGAGGGGTGGGTTCATGTTTGGCTGGTAGCTTGGATGGAGAAGGTGAAGGTGGCATATCCCCAAGTTGCCCAGAGAGAGCCCTTTGTGTCTGGCAGTTTAGGCAGAGCCATTCTTTCTGTAAAAAAAGAAGGAATAATAGCATATTTGAGATGAAGTACTGAAGATAAACTGCTATTTCCATACTTGATTCAATGATTTTTCCATGTTGAACAACACAGTTAACCAATAAACCTCTAATGCTACAGCAGAAGGATAACTCATTATATTTCTGGAGTGCTTTTTAAATTTATGTAACTTAAGAGATTGTTCATTTATTATTAATAGTAATGGGATGAAGCTTTATCAGCTCAATGTCAGAAAAAAACTTGTTCAGAAAAAAACTGCACCTCAACTACAGTTTAAAGATGCCAATGTATGTGTGGGGTGAACACATATACATTTGTATGTGTGGAGGTGGGTGTATTTGTCTTTCGGTTTAGGCGAATTCCCATTGATATTGTGGAGTGAAACAAGCTAAAAGATTAAGCAGGTTTAGGCAGTGCTGTGGGGATATATGATAATTCTCCAATTTAGGATTGACAAAGTTAATGTTTCTGATGGAAAATATTTACAGTAAATGTGTCTATTTGTAGCTAATTAAATCTTCTAGAAAACACTTTTGAAAATGCAGTAACGGAAATGTGGTCAATAGTTGTTTGTGAACTAGCATCCTATCAGCTTAATTTACTTTGAGAGACCACATGGGGAAAAATTCCATCCCCCACTTAAGCCATGACTGTGATTTGAACACAGCTCAATTAAAACTAAACAACTGTTAATAATGGCTGTTTCCCCAAAATTATTGCAGCCCACATTAATTTATTTAGAAAGATTTCAAAGATATATTTTCTAAAGAAAAACAGTGAACCTTGTGACGTCAAGAAGAGCACTCCTTTTAAACTGGGTGCACCACAAATGGTAACGTCAGAGATGAATATTACATGTTCGTGGGGGATGTAGATGCCACATGCAGGCAGTCCTCTCATGAGGAATCATGCCCCACTGGCTGACGTAAATCCAGAGCGATCTATGTTAGGCTTCGGTGCTGAGGCATGCTTAGCTACGTTGTGGTGCTTCAATGGCTTAGCTGCAGGGTTTAGTCTAATTCTAGAGGAGGTCTGGGATCCCTGTGCCATGCGAGGGCAAAGACAGTCTGAGAAAAATATATTTCATTCCACACACAATGAGTTGTATGGCAAGGCTTAATACTATATGTTGTGTACATAGACAGTTCAAGGACAAAAACACACAATCCTAATGAAACCGTATACTGTAAGATGAAAGATAGATGTGATTGTAACTTGTATTTAAGCATTATGTGGTAAGGTACATCAGAAGAGAAGGAAATATTATTCTTATCCTATCTAAGGAAACATGACCAACAAGTAAAGAGCAAGGAGACGACATGTTGAGTTACTTTTTTATTTTTATTAATTTTTTTTTTACTTCTGATGCTTAAAAGGGTTTAAAATGGTGAAGAAAACATTTTTTTTTAAGACTTTCAAACAGTCAGGTCAACACTGCACTAATATTCCCTGAATCACATCATTGCCAGTCATAAAAACGATGAGCAAAAACAGATGTCTGCTCTTGCTTCTAATGCAGCTTGAAAATATAACATGGACTTGAAAAAAAAAAAAATTTGCACTCAACTCTTGTTCATGTGCCAAATAAATGACAAATTACAGATCAGATGGAGGCAATGTACTGTAGACTGAATGGACACACATCTGTTTGACATGCAGGTCACAGACTTTAATTATGAAACATCAATTTTGAGTCATTTTGTTTAATCTCTGGCCACTAAACACCTCTGCATGATCTGGCTAGCATACTCCTCATGTGTTGTACTTGCCTCACAAACTGAGGCATTAAATCCAGCAGCCTTTTAGAGGTGAAGAGAATGTGAGTGATGCAAAATAATGAGAGTTCAGGCAGTCACATGATTTGTGGCTTGGGCTGAAAACACTGCTTGTCTCCTCACCACTCATTCTTTCATATTTGCTGAGTTTGCAGACAGGGATATCAGACACAGCTAAATGAAGTTTTTATGAGGATCTATATAATATATTTCAGACTTCTTTCGAGCACCTCAGGCTGCTGATAAGGGATTGTGTCTCAGATTTATTACAGATTATTTTGAAGGGATATTTACCACATTGGATGTACAGCAGAGAATGGAAGAAAAATGCATGTTAATGCAATGGCACATCATCATATTATAATATTTTTGAAAGTGTAATTTTATCCCATGAAGTAAAAAAAAAAAAATGCAATCACAGCACAGACCAACTTTATAAAATAACTACTACAACAGAGCAGTATTTCAAAAAGAACAGTAAGAAAAAAATTACCGTCCTCTCTTTTGTAATGTGATGCTACTTCAAGAGGGATTTTAACTGCTTAATAACAAAAGCTGCAAAAAAGTTTTCCCCACATAATTGGGCTATTCCTATGGCGCAAGAAATCTGACTAATTCAAGAAAACTGTGCTTGAAAATCCTTATCCAATGAGCACAGGAGAGGTGGGTGTGCTCACTCTCAAAGCCAGAATTTGTGTTTGTGTGAAATCCGTCAATAAAGGTGTGAAATAGAGCTAAATTTACTAAAAGCCCAAAGACTACGACAAGCTTATTTTGCTAATGTAATACACTTCCTTACAAAATGAAGCATGTCAATTATAATTTCTGTCAAAACATTTTTTTTACAGTTATTTTTTACAACTGTAAAAGAATATTAAAGTAATACCCTCAGTATAAGCACATAATCAGTATAAAATGCTTTCCAAATATTTGTCAATTTAAATAATTTTTTGATGCCAGTCGCCTTAATACAAATTTACCACAGTTTTACTGCTGTGACAATAACGTTTTGGTGGAATCGGTGGTTACCATGTAGAATTATCTAAATGATCAGTTATCAGTACACAGTACACACAAAACATAGATACTCCAGTTGTACTGTAAGTATATCTAGACTTGGATTTCTTAATTTATATATTTTTTAATGTGACCAAATTAAGTATTCAAGTCAATTTGTTTGTACTTCTGTTGTACACACAGAAAAGCAAACAGATATGAAGTCATATTTTCTCAATAACCTTTCCACACACTTCCTCCTCCAAAGTCTAATATAATTCACCGCCTCCTCTCTCACTCTCAACTCTCTTTCTTTCTCTCCTCCTCTCACATCCGCTACCCCTCTTCCTCTCCTTATTAGCGGCCTGTGTGTGAGGTTCATACTTCCTGTTAGACTCTGTGTTGGCATCATACCGATTTCTTGGTGCTGTCTGCATGGGTAAAATGTGCCAGTTATCAAGCGTAGCGTCAGTTCTGGCAGGTCACGTTAGTAAAGCTCGCATTAGCTGACTCTCAGCTGATCCACGTCTACCAATAGGAATACAACGCCTATACATATATACACTCATTCAGCAGCAGCTATCGTGCTCTCAAGAGCTCATTACCCTCCTCCATCCCCAGCTCCTCCTTTCATCAGTCAGTATGGCATTCTGATTCGCCCTGAATCAGAATAAATTCTCGAATCATGTACTTTAAAATCTTGAATTAATGATATCTGCATAAAATATGTTGGTTTTGTTCTGTTTACCCTAAGGGGGGTTATTGCTGCTCTCCCTGCTCTTATCCATGCTAGGCTGCATGGATGAGCAAGGAGATCTTGCCCAGAACAGAACCAGATGGCCAACCCAAACTGTATGCTAATTGTCAATCGTATTTTACGATAGTGGTCCTGACAGGAACCATAATACTAAGCATCTGATGTATATTGAGACTAACACCTTAACACATAATAAAATAAAATAAATAAAAGACATTGCATAGCAAGACCTTCAGAATGACGGTAGCAGGTCTGGACTTCATCATTGCTTTTATTGGCCAAGGGGCCACCAAAGTGGACACTGACTGACACGTAAAGCAACCAATTACAGTTTTGTTCAGAATCATGTTTAGGGGCATGACATTATAATGTCGATCTCCTTACAATAACAGACCGTGGTGTAAAACCAAAGACTATTTAGATAGAAAAAGAGTTCACTCCTCTATTACTTATGAATGAGAGAAGCTGCAATGCGCAATATGGCGGAATACGTCTCGCCTTCTAAGTAAAAGAGCCAATCGCTGATGGGTAAAGTCATTGCATCACTGCAGCTGCCGTCAAAGAAACCTGAAACTCACGCTTAGAACTGCAAATGCGCATTGACTAGTCTAGCCTGAAAACGAAGCTTTTTTTAACGTTATTTGAGCATAAGAAACAACATTTGACAGTTCATGTCAGATTTTGGTGCTGATTTGAAATATGTTATGTAATCGCGAGTTCGGCAAGCAGTTTTTGAGATTTCAGGATTCCCCCATTCAAATAGATAGCAGGACTTGTCACAGTCACAGTTGTAAACATGACGGCTTTCTTCCTCCATGAGGGGGCTTGGAATCACAACGGCTTTGTTTCCAGGCAAATCGTTATAGAACGCATCTCCCTGAAATTCGATAGAATCCAACAAATCAGATGATGACTTCGAAACACCTGAAGTGCTTCCAATTTTGTGTGACTTATGCATCAGATGTCCAGCCAACGGTCCGTGGGCGTGATGTCTGAGCCTGAGACTCTAAATAACTCACTGTATCTATGGACTACAAGGTGATTGTTAAAGTCCCCATTAAATATTAAATAAAAAATAAAAAATGTTTTATATCTATTAGTTTTTAAGTTAACTTAATGCTAGTGTAGTCCTAAAAAAGTAAAATAAATAAATAAAATAACATTAACTCTAAGGAGATACACACATTCAAATGTGTGCCTCTCTTTCTGGATAAAATAATAAAATAAAATGCACACTGTCACTGCTATGCACACACCTGTTATAAAGGGCCAGCAAGACAGATGAAAGATAAATGTATTTCTCAATGGCGAGATTGCTGTCTTTGTACACCAAGAGCTTGGTTTAATGGACAGAGTGCCTAGTGGCTGTCTCTCCGCCATGCAAGAACACACAAAACACCTTCACATCTAAAAATACGACTGCTTTCAAATCATCGGGGAGAGGATGGCACGTGGTGGACACTGCAGGAATGCATCTGGCCTAAAACGAGCCTTTCAAGCTCAAAGGAAAACACACACAGTCGCATACACGGCAATAAAAACTTGCTGCCACAAAGAGGACCATCTCCCATAATGCTCTGCAGTCATTCTTGGTTCTGCCTCTACCACTCTTTTGCCAATATGGCTATTTTTGCCTTAATGTATTGAGAGGCACAGTTTTGTCTGTGAGACAGACAGACAAGTGGAATAACAGACAGATAGATAGAATTGAGAAAACATGCAATTTCACACAGTATGATTAAACCAAGAATAAATAATTAATATCTGAAACTTCAGATAAAAATTAAGAGAACAAATATTTTGTCCCTCAGTGACAGGCCATTACTCTGACATTCATGTGGACAAATCGTCCTGTAAATTAAAAGACCAAGAGTTTCTGCTAGAAATGCATGCTAGAAATCAGAAGATCGCTAAAGATAAACAAAGCAAACATCATAATCAAACAGACAAGCGGACAGATCTCCATGGTGATGGAAGGCACACAGACACACACGTCTGTACACATTATATAAAGTGATCAAATAGACAGATAGGGAGAAGGCGCTGTAGCTATGGGAACAGAACACGCAGACAGAGGAAGGCTGGATATGAAGTCTTTCAAGGCAAGATGTTTAACTTCTAATTTCTAGACAAAAATATAATGTAAACATTTATGTAAAAGTAAACAGAAAATGTTATGTCTTGTCTACAAGATGACATTCTAAATGAAAGTTTGGGAGGAGCTTGTTCATCCATCTGATCCTCTCAATAGCCTCGTTTACACCTGGTATTAAAGGGTTAGTTCACCCAAAAATGAAAATTCTGGGTAACACTTTAGAATACTGTATCTTATTTACTGCATAACTAATAAGGAATTACTGAAGAACTGATAGGTAATTCTTTATTAACACTGAAGTCACTACTGCTAACTACTAAAGAAGATGTGTTAACTAATCAGTATGTAATATAATTTTATGATTGTGTTAAGTATCAGTTAGTTAATCAATAGCTAATGAATTCTCTCATACCTCCTGAAGAACTACTATTAATGATCTATTAAAGGTATTGTAGGTAGAATTTTTATAAACTTTTTTCCAAATTTGTTAAAAACTTTCTGTATATATCAATGCATAATTAAAATGTAAGTACTCTGAAAAAGAAAGTATAAAAATCGAGTGTCTGTAGACCTCTCATTGTTTCCATTCACTCCACCCCCTCCCTTCTGGGCTCCTTCCAAAGCCACGCCCCCAAAACACATGAACGCGCGACTCCGACCGCTGAGCTGAAGACGCATTATTTACCTGAGACGAGCGGAGAGGAAGGAGCGTCAGAATGTCAGAATCACATGTAAAAAAATCTAACTTTATCATTATGAAGATAAACAAATAAGATGTATTTTAGTACTCACTATCAGGCTAGCATATTGATATTGGTCAAGTTTAAAATATATATTTATTTATTGATTCGCTAACGAGCTAGTTATCTATAAGGCAAAGCTAAAAACAGGTTGCATGATACACGTTTTTCCATTGCCATCATTTACACTGTGATGAAGATGAATTTCGTGGAAGATTCATAACATATATGGTGTTCTGCATGTAAGAGTTTCCATGATGAAAGCATTGTTGACTCTGATGAGGACTACACTCCAGAGACAAGTACCGCATCGTCAGCTCGAGGACAGATCCAGGGTCGAGGGCGAAGCAGAGGAGGTCGTGCAACTAGGGTCCGAGGAAGTAGAGGTTTGCCTTCGCGAACTGCATATGTGAATTTCGATTGGTCTTTCTCTGCCATTGTTTTGCTATTGCTAGGTTCCGTGCCTCTTGAATTACTCAAATCAAACGGGTACGCGCAAGTGGGCAGGTCATGTGTGGCAAAAGGGTGGTTGCCATGGTTGCGAGAGAGTGACAGTCGCCTAAGCCAATCCTTTGTTTCGTCCCGAATGGAAATAATGAGCTGTGTTTAGTGCAGATTAAAAGTTCTAGAGTCACCCGATTTTTATACTCTTTTTATCAGAGTACTTACATTTTAATTATGCATTGATATATATAGAAAGTTTAAACAAATCTGGAAAAAAGATCTTTATAAAAATTCTACCTACAATACCTTTAATTAAGGTTTAAGAAAAATAACTATGTAGCAACTAATGAGCAGTCATACACAGTAGTCAGTTTGTCATTCTTCAGCACTAATAAGAAAGATAAGTGCAGACGTTTACCTATAGGCTATGATCTGCAAATAAGCAAACTTTTTTTTCATTAGAAAAAATTATCATAATATTACACCTTATTATTATACTTTTTTCTTATACATTTTAAATTTCTTTTGCACCATTCAAGTTCCGGCAATATCGCGGTAGCCATTTTACAGTGATTTGGTGATGCAAGAGCGCGGGCATTTGCATCCTCCTCTGGAGAGTTCTCAGCGCCGCCGATTTGGTGCATTTCTTCGGCGAAATACAGATTTGTGTACGTTTTATTTAATCCATAAAATCATTACTGTGCTGTAAATCATTTTATTTTATGCAAGACAACATACAAGGACGCAATGTCAGTTAGCCTATTGCTGGTTGGTCTTTTTTGTGTGATGGAAACGCCTGATAAAACAAATTATTTTATTTATAAAGATACTAAATCTATTTACATCAGATGTTAAAATCTGTTCTCAGAGCTGTGCACTGTTAGGGCAGGTTATGGAGTCAAGTATTTTTTTATTCTGAAATGTTTGTTAAATGAGTTTAAAGAGGCTATATGCGTTTTTCTGAAATTTAAACTCGCGACTGAGGCCCCGTTTACACGGAGGGAAAACGCAGATATTTCCCTGCGGTTTGGCCTCTCGTTTACACGAAAACCCAGTTTTTATCACAGAAAACGATTATTTCTAAAAACTCCGGCCAAACGCCGTTTATGTGTTGCCGTGTCAACTGGGAGAAACGGGGTTTTAGGTTCTCTCGTGTCGATTCTGAGGATTCTGATTGGCTTTATCCTTCTCCCTACACTGCCGCCCATAGGTTTGGCATAGTTATGATGGCGCTCGCGGCGTATTTATGCGGGTCGTGTGCACGATGTTTTTATTGAAAACGGAGGGGGGAAAAATATTCGTTTCTCTAAATACCCGGCTATGTGTAAACGTAGCCTGAGACCTGTGGCCAAAAAACAGAACTGCTCTTCCTTTCTGCTCGCTCTCGCAGCGCGCTCGTACGTGCACACTTCACAAGTCATCTGCTGCAAGGAGGTCAACATTATGTTTACAGAGGTAAGAACAGTCAAATACATATATTCCATTGCACTGCTTGCGAGTGTAGGCTACTTGCTGACTAGCGGTGGTGGCAGAGTGATCTGAAAAACGTTTAACATGAACGCGCTCGACGTCACATCTGCAGACAGCGCGGGAAAAATCCGACCCGACAGAAAATAGGAAAAATAGGATACAGGCTTATAGGTGCACCCACTGCGAGCGGACAAGGTGTCAGTATGCTCAACAGGAGATGTTTGAGTCATAAATGGTCAAATAAAAAGGCTATTGTTACGTTTATTTTGGGGAAAAAGCTGCATATAGCCCCTTTAAATTTAGGTAGTATTATACATGTTAAAACGAAATAAATTTTTTGCTGTATTAAAAACTCAACTGAAATAAAGGAAGATATCATGCAAACAAGGCATTGTCGTGTATTTTACAAAGGTTTAGATGATTACGTTTATATATATATATATGTGTATATATATATGTGTGTGTGTGTGTATATATATATGTATATATATATATATATATATATATATATATATATATATATATATATATATACACACACACACTCACCGGCCACTTTATTAGGTACCCCATGCTAGTAACGGGTTGGACCCCCTTTTGCCTTCAGAACTGCCTCAATTCTTCGTGGCATAGATTCAACAAGGTGCTGGAAGCATTCCTCAGGGAGTTTGGTCCATATTGACATGATGGCATCACACAGTTGCCGCAGATTTGTCGGCTGCACATCCATGATGCGAATCTCCCGTTCCACCACATCCCAAAGATGCTCTATTGGATTGAGATCTGGTGACTGTGGAGGTCATTTGAGTACAGCGAACTCATTGTCATGTTCAAGAAACCAGTCTGAGATGATTCCAGCTTTATGACATGGCGCATTATCCTGCTGAAAGTAGCCATCAGAAGTTGTGTACATTGTGGTCATAAAGGGATGGACATGGTCAGCAACAATACTCAGGTAGGCTGTGGCGTTGCAACGATGCTCAATTGGTATCAAGGGGCCCAAAGAGTGCCAAGAAAATATTCCCCACACCATGACACCACCACCACCAGCCTGAACCGTTGATACAAGGCATGATGGATCCATGCTTTCATGTTGTAGACGCCAAATTCTGACCCTACCATCCGAATGTCGCAGCAGAAATCGAGACTCATCAGACCAGGCAACGTTTTTCCAATCTTCTATTGTCCAATTTCGATGAGCTTGTGCAAATTGTAGCCTCAGTTTCCTGTTCTTAGCTGAAAGGAGTGGCACCCGGTGTGGTCTTCTGCTGCTGTAGCCCATCTGCCTCAAAGTTCGACGTACTGTGCGTTCAGAGATGCTCTTCTGCCCACCTTGGTTGTAACGGGTGGTTATTTGAGTCACTGTTGCCCTTCTATCAGCTCGAACCAGTCTGGCCATTCTCCTCTGACCTCTGGCATCAACAAGGCATTTCCGCCCACAGAACTGCTGCTCACTGGATGTTTTTTCTTTTTCGGACCATTCTCTGTAAACCCTAGAGATGGTTGTGCGTGAAAATCCCAGTAGATTAGCAGTTTCTGAAATATTCAGACCAGCCCTTCTGGCACCAACAATCATGCCACGTTCAAAGTCACTCAAATCACCTTTCTTCCCCATACTGATGCTCGGTTTGAACTGCAGGAGATTGTCTTGACCATGTCTACATGCCTAAATGCACTGAGTTGCCGCCATGTGATTGGCTGCTTAGAAATTAAGTGTTAAGGAGCAGTTGGACAGGTGTACCTAATAAAGTGGCCGGTGAGTGTATATTACAATAAGTTTGATTTAAGTCAGAAGTATGTGGTAATTCTTTATTAATTACTAATGGGTTCCCTATATTGTCACTTTAGAATACTGTTTCAGGTTCTAAGTAATTCCTGAAGGACCATCTAATAATTATTTATTAATTACTAATAAGTTCCTTATATTTTCACTTTAGAAGACTGTTCCGGGTTATAAGTAGCCTAATTCCTGGATAATTATTTGATAATTATGTATTAATTACTAATGGGTTCCCTATATTTTCACTTTAGAATACTGTTCCAGGTTCTAAGTAATTCTTTAATAACTACCGAATAATTATTTATTAATTACTAATAAATTCCTTATTTTCACTTTAGAAGACTCTTTCAGATTATAAGTAGCCTAATTCCTGGATAATTATTTGATCATTCTTTATTAATTACTAATGGATTCCCTATATTTTCACTTTAGAATACTGTTCTAGGTTCTAAGTAATTCCTGTAGAATTATTTGATAATTATTTATTAATTAGCTACTATAAGTTCCCTATATTTTCAGTTTTCCTCAGTCGTTGCCTCAAATACATGAATTTACTCAATGGAATTCTATGCTGAGGAAAACCGACACACAGTACTGTTGTATATAAAATATAAAAATAATATGAGGTTAGTTTTGTATGACTGTTCAGTAGTTACTACTTAGTTATTTTTCTTGAACCTTAATTAGTAGATAATTAATAGTAGTTCTTCAGGAGGTATGACATAATTAATTAGTTATTGATTAACTAACTGATACTTAACACAATCATAAAATTATATTACATACTGATTAGTTAACACATCTTACTTAGTAGTTAACAGTAGTGAAGAAGTATTTAATGAAGAATCACCTATTAGTTCGTCAATAATTCCTTATTACTTATGCAGTAAGTAAGATACAGTATTCTAAAGTGTTACCAAATTCTGTCAGTAATTACTCACCCTCAAGACTTTCGTTCATCTTCGGAACACAAATTAAGATGTATTTGATGAAATCTGAGAGCTGGCTCATTCATAGCTCATCATGGCTCATCATTCATCCCCGGTTCCACCTGACCAAGTGTCGAGGTGTCCATGAGCAAGACACCTAACCCCGGCTGCTCCCGACGAGCTGGATGGCACCTTGCATGGCTGACACCGCCGTCGGTGTATGAATGAGTGAATGGGTGAATGTGAGGCAATATGTAAAGCGCTTTGGTGGCCATTGGGCCTGTGAAAGCGCTATATAAATGCAGTTCATTTGCCATTTACCATAGGCTGCAAGGCAATTTCATTCTGCCGGTTCAGAAAAGTTAGTAAAAGCATTGTTAAAATAGTCCAAGTGACTACAGTGGCCAAACCTTAAGTTTAACAAGCGACGAGAATACTTTTTGTGCGCATAAAAAACAACTATTCATTTTCTTTCCGTGTAGGCCTCTGAGTGAGTTCACGAGAACACCACGACGCATGCGCGAGAACTGAGAAGATGACGCAGATGGGTCTCGATGTAGTGTTTAAAATGGTTCTAAAGTGTGCATTTCCTGGATGTCCGAATCGTGAGAAACCAACGAGAAAAAGTGCCTTACCAATCCAGTAAAATTAATGGCTTACCTTTCATACTTTCTCATCAAACAATATGGAACAACATGAGGGTGAGTAATTACTGACAGAATCTTCATTTTTGGGTGAACTAACCCATTAAGATACATTTTGGTCGATCAGATCACAAGTAGACGAGGCAGACACATACCCTTTTACACCTGTTTTAACTTATCTATTTAGTCAACTTTCAATCACTTCTGTCCTGATTTCTTCAAGGAGCTTGGGCTTGGTCTATGGGCATGTAAATGTATGTTTTATTTTTTAGATCTTTTGATCTAATGGACAAAATAAGCTTGTGCAATATACATATGAAGGCGGAAGACAACAGAAAAACACACGGAGAGAACACACGGAGCTTTCGTTTCTACTTTGATAGACGTGAGACTACGCCGAACACTGTGAGTGTGTGTTAGAAATCTGGCATGGTGAAAGAACATTGTGCTTGGTATGTTAATCTTCTTCAAACCAAATTTGCATCTTCAGCCAACAAAGTTAAAATTCCGTCTGGCTAGCGCGCTTCCCATAATGTTTGCGCATTAGTTCAGCAGGCGGAGAGTAGGTGAGCGTTTACACTGCGAAAGCAATGTGGTCAAATGTGAACTAAAAAAATGCATATTTTAAGATTTTAAGATGTGTAGTGGCAGTATTATTCTCTGCTGAAACTTATATGCATCCTTTTTATCAAGCCCGATTCAAATCAGGTCAAATGCAGAATGGGATCACGCCTGCTCTACAGCTATAGAGAGACAGCACAAATGCATAAGGCAGTTCTGGCTGTTGGATGCTCAGATTCAGGGAAGTGGTGGATTATGTAAAACTGGAGTTCTGTTCTGAGGTAGGCCAGGCAGTGCTGTATCTGACCCCAGGGTGGAAATACTGAGGAAGGGGAGTCAGCTAAATCTTTTAGGCTGGTGGAGTGGGAGGTGGATGGGTCACAGTAAGCGTGAGCGCGTGGGAGCCCTGGAGGATATGAGGCATGGCAAAACCAGAGACAAGATCTTACACGATCTCAGACAAACCACATGCACTTGATTTTAATGTTACTCAGGGCTGTTTGTGACTGTATGCATGGAATGAATGGGTTATCTTTGGGGTGGGGGGTGCACTGTGAGAAGGGACGATACATCAGGTGGCTGGCAACTGACTCAAAGCCTAAGGCAGATGGCCAACCAAAGAAAAAAAAAAAAACAACCAAAGAAAAAAACACGCTGTGAAATCTAATCCCTGGTCCAGTTCTCTGTTGGACCGTTGTGAAACTGTCAAACATGGAAAAAGCATCACACCTGGTTTGTCCGATAATACCTACGTCATTGGCCATAAAAGGACAATTTCATATAGCTCATTAGCTAACAGGACATGTGCAACTAAGCAGAGATCTGACAATCTGCCAAACACATTGATAATATTTATTCTACAACATATACTGGGTACACCCAGGTTAAATACCATTAAGTTAAAAGAGTATTTCAGATTCAAAACAAGTTAAGCTAAATTGAAAGCATTGGTTTCCACAAAAAATGAATTGAGATGTCCCTGATGCCCCAGTTTTTTTGAGGATTTAAAATCCCAAAAATAAAATCCTAAAATATTTTTTAAAAGCACTTACATTAATTCTTCTGTATTATTTCAGCTACAAATTGTTCTTATCATTTTATCACTGTTTTAGGGTTTAAGCCTTAAACTTTAAGGTGTTTAAAGTTGTAAAACTGGACACAGAATAGCTTTTTTTTCTTCACTAAATTCATTGTGTCCATTGGTTATGGTATTGCAATAGTCAGCATTTTAATGTCAATGGATTGACCACATTTACTTCCAGTGTGCCTCACTATGACCCAGATATTCGCTTTTTTTTAAGAAAAGGACAGACAAATAAAAAATTACTTCAGAGGTAATCAACATTATGCCACAAGTGTTATCAGTGGATGTTTTATATATTATACATAGACTGTGGTGCTAAAGGGAACATTTCCAACCTTTTTCAAAACAACCAGCAAGAAATGCCAAGAATGAGAATGAAGAAAGAAGAGAGATGAAATGCGAGTTATGGGAGATTCTAATGCAAGTCATATAAATCTATAGAGGAAGGTGGAGTGAGGCAGAGGAGCAGAACCACAAGGAATTCCAGTCACGTGAAGTTACCAAACAAGTCACATAAGTGAAAAGCCCAATGGAGAAGGTGTGTTGCCATTGGAGAGACAGAGGAAAGAGAAATAATCAACAAAAACAGAGATAATCTTTGAAGGCCAAAGTCTGTCATATTAAAATCTTGTACACACTGACAGATTTTAAAATATGGCCCTAAAGTGGCCTTCAGAAAAAATCAGCTGTTGCCCTTTAAATCCTGTTAGCAAAAACAGATTACTACACATACTTGCACACAAACTCTCATATGCACACACGCCCGACGTTGTCATTGTCACAGTAGCAAAAGTAGTGTTGAAACCTCACAGGAAGAGAGAGAGACCAAATCTAATCTCAAGTGAGGATGTTACTCAAATGGAAGCACTTCAGCACTGATCCTGATAAAGCAATTTTCTACAGCCTTGAGCCGTTTTGATCAGGACAATCTGGTGAATAAACAACACACAGCAAAGGCATGTAGTCACACGCATTACAAATTTCTACAATAATAAGGCCAGTGTACAGATAAAAATGGCAGGACAGTCTTTGCTTTTTAGTTCTGGTCTCAGCTAAACTGGGATCAGTGTTGTCAGCCATCTTGGTAGGGTATTCTTGACGGAATAATGATGAGTGAAGTCATTAGCTGTACCATGTGAGGTGGAACCGGACGCACATGCTCTGGCTAATCTGTTTGGAAAACCTGAAATCGTCTCACGGGATTACAGAGAGCTTGAGCAACCTGGTGTGCAGATCCATGATCAAACACACAGGGTGGTTTACACGTGAGAGCCATCAAATGCCGTGGTGCGCAGGGTCAGAGCATGTCACTTTAGCATAACCTGTTCATACGGACAGAAGAACACATGAATTTCCTTGGAGGGGTTATACAGTCTTATTATGCACCAATTGATTTGGTTACCAGATCAATTTAGTGGCTTCTTTCCATTTGGAAAAGTTGGTATGTCAGATAGTTTGTGTTATTAGAAATAGAAAATAATAATAATATAAATAATTATTAGAAATGATTTAAGTGTAGAAGTGCCTCCAATAAGACAAAACAAGCATTGTGAGATTTGATACATGTATGCAGCTCGAGGAAGACAACTTTGTGTCCCTTAGGAGACAATTATTAGCTCAGAGTCACACAAGCAGTTACACTCAGCGGACAGACTGATATTGACACACTGATTTGTGTGCAAATGTTATTCTACACAATCAAATCACAAAGAGACTAAGCATTGTTTTTTACTTTACCAGGTCTGGGAATTTTTCAGGCATTCAAAGTTCAGGCATTCAGGCATTCACTATATATCGTAATTCAGTAGTTAATTTTAGAATATATAGTAGCTAACTATAGAAACCATTAATCAAAAAAAAGTCCCAGAGGTCTAGATCCTTCATCTAAGCAACTGATGTTAACATGATGGAACATTAAGTGGTGAACTATCCCTTAAAGGTGCATTGCGCAACTTTTCATGTTAAAAATATCTGTTTTTCTATCCTATACATGCTTAAAGAACTGCCTGATGGGCTGAATGAGCCCTTCTCTGCTCACTGAGATTGCCTCTATAATCCTGTACAGTAAAATATATAAGAGGGATTCGGGCTCGAATTTGAGACTGGGCGTGATGTCATGCGCGTTCACGCTCACCAGGCTATGTCTCGTAGGTTTGTGTATAAGCCGCCATTCTCCGCATCAGCGAAGACAACTCGTGCGTCAAAGGTAGAAGATGGATTCAAAGAGACCGGCTTGTAGTCCATTCCAAACCCCAACGCAAACTCCACGTAAAGTAAAGAAAAGAAAAATTTTGTCTAGTGCCACCACTCTAGTTGCAGTTTCGCTTGTCGCCAGAGGGGGCGTAGTTCTGCAAAAACTCAGAGACTTGCGTTTTGCACCTTTAACATATATCCCTTTACTCATTAACAAAAAAAAAACAATCCAGTGTAGTACAAAAACAGAAAGTGATTCACAAATTTTTAACTCCCAACTATGTTCACTAAAAAGCAAAGGCTAATTTCCAAACAGAAAGCGAAGTTGGTGAGTCACCTGACATGGGATCAGACTATGACTCTCCCTGTCCTTAGTGCACACACATTCCTAAACAAATTCACTCAAAGAGGCTCAGAACAAGTCAAGATTTTTAAGTAAACCCGGACAAGAATGATGAGACTTGTGTGTAATGCAACAGAACAATCACTGTTTAAAGAGCAAGAGCAAATGGCCATTCTCCAGAAAAATACATGAACTGTAGCTCACCCAAACCAATTTTAAAGCACAACTCTGATCACCAGAGGTGATCTAAAATGAGTTAGCTGTTAGCTTTGATGGTATCTCTACATGCCAAATTACTCCAAGAAGTTGACAAAAATCCCACTTTAGTACGTTTACACACTTTCTCTCTCGGTCTTTCTCTTCATTGAAAAATGACCAAAAAAACTGATGACCCATCTTGTT
The DNA here is from genome assembly GCA_031834385.1 of Semotilus atromaculatus. Classification (NCBI taxonomy): domain Eukaryota; kingdom Metazoa; phylum Chordata; class Actinopteri; order Cypriniformes; family Leuciscidae; genus Semotilus; species Semotilus atromaculatus. The sequence goes on from JAULUF010000009.1 coordinate 49,722,587, forward strand.
CAGAGGCACATACGGCAAATTCATGTGAAATAAAATGCCCTCTAGAATCAGAATGTCCCGTCCTCCTAAATTATAAATACCACCTGCTTACGGCAAGCAAAATAAAGTAGCAAAAGTACTCTTTCGGTGTTGCAGGCTGTGACAAAAAACTAAAAGCTCCTGCCAGCTAAAAACAGAACAATCCCTTTGAGGTGTCCCGCCCCAACTTCCTGTTTCAATAGGAAATAACTTTAAGTCAAACACTTTAACAAGGAGTTGCAGCAGAACTCTTACCTCTGAGAGATGTGGAGTAGGGTTAAATCCACACAGGTTGCACACAGTCTTCTGGCACTCTGTACACAAGCTGTAGTTGGGCGATTCTCCTGATCCTAAATTCAGCTTCACTTTGCACAGTGGACAGCAGGACTGGGTATCAGAGTCTGAATCTTGAATTGGAGGCTCCTCTACTTTAGATTTTGGAGGTGATGTGTCCGCTAATGCTTTTCCTTCATCAGTTGGTTTTGGAGATACTGGGTCTTTGGAATAAGCAGGTGGCGTGTCGGGAGGTGAATCTGAGCCTGAGTCGGGGAGGGATCCAGGAGGGGAGTCTACGTCGGACCCAGTTGGGGAATCAGGGGGCGATCCCAGAGGAGATTCAGGGGGAGACTTTGATTCCTCCCCAGAGATGAGATTGGTGGCAGAGCTTAGGATGGATGAGCCAAAACCAAACATCTTTCCAGAAACACTCTCGGCAGCCTGAGGAGTTGCTGCCGGAGGCTTTGCTGAGTCAGTGAGCCCACTAAACCCGCTAAAAAGTTTTCCGGTGACCGACTCGCTAGCCTGAGCTGCGGAGCCAGCCTGAGGTTTGGACGACCCACCAAAACCACTAAAGAGTTTCCCTGTGACTGACTCTGTAGCCTGGGTGCCTGCAGAAGGTTTTGTCACCTCTGTCAAACCTCCAAGACCAAATCCCCCAAAAAAGCCCCCTCCATCCTGTTTCGGGGTAGTTTTTGCTGGAGAAGGCTGGGGACTACCTTTTGGGCTCTGTGAAAGTTTTTGAAGAGGAGGAGGCTGCCCACGCTTGGCCCCTAGTTGATCAGGGTGAGGTCCCTGATGTGGTCCTGGTTTTGGTGTTGCTGGAGGTGTACTTCCTTTCCCTGTATCAGCAATACTCTGTTGTTTAGTCAGCATTGGGGGCTTCTTCCCTGGCACATCCTTTGAGGGAGACCCAGAAGGTTGCTCTATCCTTTGTGGGGAAGGAGTTGCTGAGCCCTGCTTGGGTGGCTGTTTCATCATTGGAGGTCCAGGAGGCTCCATTCCCCCCACCGCCCGTTGCATCTGACAGTTCAGACACAGCCATTCCTTATCCTGTGGAAAAAAGCAGAGAAATTTAAGGCACATGAGCACAATATTATTTCTGTTAGAATATTGATTTGCAACTGTTTTCCTCAAGCTCATTGTATATAAAAAATATTTATATAGCCAGCCACTGAACAGAAACTCCCAGTATAAAACATCTTCATTTGCAGTGAACTTGCTGTTATTAAAATCTCTTCATACTTATTGGATTTATCAGTAAGCCTTGAAAGCCAGAAATGTATGATTTAATTACACTAATTTTATTTCATTTACTTTTATTGTTAGTTTGGTTGAGTCATTTATTGTAATGCACATTTTGAAATCCTTCATACAAAATAAAATTAAAAAACAAGAAAAACACTGAACACTTAACATTATGTGACTAATAGTGTTATTCCCTCTTGCCAAATGTATGTACAATCACTGCCTTTATAACTCATGAATTTAGTTTCTAAACACAGTGAAAAACAACTTCCTCCAATTCCTGTCTGGGTGACGCAAGTAACCTTGATAATCTTCTACCTACTGTGCAAATACTTTTCTCCTAAACTCAGGATGAGAGGAATTAGTGCAGGGTGACTCTCAAGCAGAACCAAATAAGAGTTATTAAAACAAACCCTGCACAGCTTTAAATACCAGGTATGAACTAAATTAAGTATTCAATGAAAGACTGAAAAAACAAAGCCTGTATCTTCTGTGTATATATATATAAAAAAATCTTTTTTTAAAAAAAATTCCTCTTATTATCTATATCTGGATAATAATTTAGACCAGTGTAAAATCTATGTCACTGATGTACTAAGGTGAGCATATTTGTCTCTTACCGCTGAATCTGGTGGACTGAAGCCACACAGGCTGCACACCTGCTGTTTGCACTGAGTGCAGGTGTTGTAGTTGGGTGGCTGGTCTTTGGCCTTCACATTCAGCTCTGTAGACTTACAAAGAGGACACATTGCTTTCCCCTGAGCAGGCCCAGTTTTAACAGGCCCTTGTTGCGGGCCTGGTCCTCCAGGTTTGGGTCCTTGCTGTTGAGGTCCCGGTCCTCCAGGTTTAGGCCCTTGCTGCGGAGGTCCTGGTCCACCAGGTTTAGGTCCCTGCTGTTGGGCTCCTGGTCCTCCAGGTTTGGGTCCTTGCTGTTGAGGTCCTTGTCCACCTGGTTTAGGCCCTTGCTGCTGAGGTCCTGGTCCTCCAGGTTTGGGTCCTTGCTGTTGAGGTCCAGGTCCTCCAGGTTTAGGCCCTTGCTGTTGAGGTCCAGCTCCTCCAGGTTTAGGCCCTTGCTGTTGAGGTCCAGCTCCTCCAGGTTTAGGCCCTTGCTGTAGGGTACCTGGTCCTCCAGGTTTAGGCCCTTGCTGTTGAGGTCCTGGTCCCCCAGGCCTGGGTCCCTGTTGGGGTCCTTGTGGTTGGGGACCAGGACCTCCAGGCCTGCTTTCAGGCCCATGTCTTTGCTGAGAAGGTCCCTGTCCTTTAGGGGGACCTTGCTGAGGTGGCTTACCCCCTTGCTGTGGAGGACCCTTTCCCGCCCCACTCTGTGGTCCAGGAGGCTTTCCTTCCTGCTTTGCAGGCTGCTCATCCTCATCATCACCAAACAAACTAAACTTTGGGATGCTGGCAGATGAGACAGCAGAAGAGACTGCACTCAGGGGGTTGGCCCCACTCAGGAAACCAGACGAGAACATGCCGGTTCGTGGTTGTTCTGGGTCTTTCGGCTCCTGCCGGAAACGTGACTCAAGGAGGCTGAGGGAAGAGGGGCTCCGTCCAGGCTTTGGCTTGGGAGGTGGCCCCTCTCCAAATGCATCTACAGTCCGACTCTTACTGAGACCAGCTGAAACTCTGGTGCCACCAGCTTGAGCCTCTGGTGGCCTGTGGAGTGAACATACATAAGGTCAACTTCTCATTCATTATTCTCAAGTAAACATATATTTTTCAAAATCTTTTTTGTTAAAGAAAATTAACAGATAGGTGCTTTATATACTTAATAGGTATTCTGGATACATTTCAAAACTACATTTCAAGGGGCATTGCAAATTATTCAGACAATCAATCAATAAAAGCAAAATTTATACAGAAGAAAAATGGGCACCATGGTCACACTAAACTGTAGCTCCAAAAAAGAATGACACCACTGATAACATATATTTTATTATGTCAGTAAATAATGTAAATTATTCCTTCTAATCAGAAAACTGCAGCAACAAACTACACAAAAATAGTAAAAATAGTAATTGTTTTGCTAAAATTTTTTATGTGAAAGAAGAGAATTTAAACTGCTAACTAAGGACGCATCAGACTTTCAGGCCACCAAAAAAAACCCCCAAAACCAACATTATATTGTGGTATATATATATATATATATATATATATATATATATAAAATTATTAAAAAATATATATTCCCAATGTTTCCCAGTGCATTATTAATCAGAATTTCCCCACAAAATTCCCCATCTGTAAAGGTCAGGAAAAAAAGACATTTTCCTCTCAAGATTTTTTAAATATTGCACAATATTATACAAGTTGCTAGCCTATATGCTAAGTGTAATCGTTTTAGCAAAATATGATAATATTAATATTAAACTATTTATTCCAAGCAAAGACTAATTTAAAAGACACATTTTTCGGTTTTGGCACATTGTCACAATCTTCATTTCTGTGCATCTTCTCCACTATTAACAGTGGCTGTTCAGCACAGCAGCCTGAACTGCTGGTTGTTTTCGTGGGCGTTCTTTTACATATATTTGGGTGTTCTGTCATTCATTCACCCAAAGAAGATCATCACGCCACGTCCAAGATGCGTATTGTATCTGATCGAGTGGCGCTCTTTGCTATGCGCGTTTCAGCACCATGGACAGCGAGCCAAATATAATAATCGCTTAAACTGTAACACGGTCCTTGTTCTCAGGTGTAATACTACCCGCACGCTCCCCAAAATAAGCAAAGCGATCAATGAGCATGATAGCATTTATGCTTGCGGTGCTATATTTAGTCATATTAATATTTATGCCCCCTCCCCCCCCACCCCATTTGCGCTTGGGTAAAAATAACACATTTACCCCTAAGCAACTTTAAAGACACAATTCAATCAGTTTACGAATGAGATCATGTCAAAGAGAATGTCGATCGCGTGCTTTCAAGTGATCGAATTTTCATGGACTTGTGTTATTCTAAGGCAGTGTTTTCCAAACCAGCTCATGACATCACCTACACAGCCCATATGAAGAAGATGGAGCATGGAGAACGCAACGTCGATCTGGATACACAGAGGACGGATATTTATTAGAGAGAATCATTCATATTTTTCAAGGAAATTTTATATATATAAAAAAAAACTGTACCAGTTTCCCTGGTTTATCTCATGGACTAAATAAAGCGGTTTAATGAAAACTACATTCATTAAAACACTATGCACACCCACTGAGCACCCATACATAGTGACCCACCATATTAACAATGATGATACCAATTATGAAAAAAAAAAAAAAAAAACGTTTTGTGCAAAGCGGCGGTAATTTTCTCTACATACGTATAGCTGTAAAACAGAAGTGCACCAAGTAGGAATTGAATTGCAATCATATGCACGTCTGAAAATTGGGCTGGAATAAATATATCGCTATAAAACGACCGTAAACATGAAGCAAGAGCGTGAATGGGTGTGATCATATTTTGCATCGGTGATGCTGTCGTGATGTGCCAACCTGCAGTGCCCTGATCAAAACACAAGCCCATCATACCCATCAACACAAGCGCTCGGTCACTGGAGGGATGGACATCATCATCATTACGGGCATACATTTATAGACATTTCAACTTGCCTGGACTGCGCTTTGGCCATAGCGGCCACAAGCTGCTTTCTTTCCTCCTCAGACAGATTGCTAAGGTCTGCCTCCACCCCTGCGGGCATCTGGATGAAGCCACCCTTTCCGTCAGGTGCGAGTCCCGCTGGTAATCCAGTGAGCGCCCCTTCACCGCCTTCCAGGCTCGCTTCGTTCCCCATGATCGACCCCCTTTTCCTTTTAATCCCCCTCCCTCCAGCTAATTACGCGGCGATACGGATCTTAATGTACGGAATAAGGCGACAGGGTCGGTATCCGCGGTTGTTTTGGATGCATGGCGGTTTATTTCTCCATTTTATTCGAGGGTCTCTGTAACGCACATCCCGAGAGGGGAGCCTCTCCGTGCGGGTGTAGATCTAGAGTTGTGCGCCTCCCTCCTCCATCCATCCAACGCGCATGTCCCGCCCCTCACAGGTGATCATAAGACGTATGGGAAAAAAAACGTAGTTAAAGGGACAAAGCGCCTTAGAATGAACAAATCTTGTCATAATTATCCTGTTTATTTTGCTCTCAAGTCGAGCCTAATAAGCGAACTGATTTGGTGGAGAGCAACTGTAACAAGACCTGGTAACATTTTATATTACATGAAGCATGTTACACACAGACCTGCTATTTCTAAATGTTTTTAATTGAGTGGTTGACAGATTACATAAGATGTCCATACACTTTTATTAATATAAATATTTTTTTATCTATAGAAATGGAAAACTGTGGCTAATTGTCAGATCTCCTGCTGAATAGGAATCATGAGTCACTGCATCAATATGTCCATAAGTCATCAATATGTCCTTGGCTCATAGCTTTGCCAAGGGCCTGAAAACAGAAGGAGATACTGAAGGAGCTTGTCAGCAGTGACTTTGACAGAGTCAGAGGGAGAATACAGGAACACACTGCACGCTTTAGGGGGCTGGATGTCGTGTCAGTGCCATTTGTTCTAAAAAATCAAACGACAGGATTTTAGGATTTTAATTTTGCACTGCCTGTTCTATGAATTGAAACCCAGAAAGCTCCAGCCGTGCAACTTAATATTAGTATAAGTCTAAGCAGCCTTGAGGAGTGACGGAAGAAAATCCTGTCTCCATTAGCAACCTTTATTGATTCCCACTTGCGTGCAGAGATGAAGCTGACTGCAGGATCACTCACCAGTGTAACCAGATCAACACAGCACTGAACCAATCCTAAACAAAACACTGAGATAAAACGTTAGGGTGTTATCGAGGGCTGTGAATACATGCATTTCCTAAAGTTAAAAGTTCTTAAACTATTCATATCAAATACTGCAATTAAGCTCGAAGCAGCAGCAGCCAAATTAAATGCAGAAACACATAGTGAGTCATTCTGAACTTGTGAAGAGTCCAAAAACAGATCATATTTTACAGGAAGCATCCATTTGCTCAATCTGATACGGAGATTTGATAACCCTAGAATCACTGCTGAAATTTAAACCAGATGTGTTTCAAACACTGTCTGAACCATGGTCTAGCAGTTAGCAGACATGCAACTGACGTTTTGGGCCATGGTGATTTCCCGATGAAGAGGTTGCCCCCTCTTCTAATCATTTTAAGTGCATTCTATAGCACTTTGACAAAAAGACCACAGCTTGAACCAGCTAATTAAGGTCTTCCGGATCTCTTGAAAATCACAGACAGGTGTGTAACAGCAGGGTTGGAGCCAAACGCAGCAGGAAGGAAGATCTCCAGGAGCAGGACTGAGCATCGATTTATCATCAGCTATGGTTTTAACGATACATCAACTCCATGGCTGAAACTGAATAGGCAAAGAAAATGAACACTTCCTGTAAAATTCAGACCTTTGTTCATTCACAGGGTTCAGCCAACCAACACGCTTAATCACAGACTGTACCCCAAAGTGTTATTTTAGTATTTATTTATAAAATATAATTGTATATATTTATTATTTCACTTTTCATTTTAATTGAATAATTTATGTACTTTTGTTATTTTTTAATACATCTATTTAGCTTTAATTTATTTATTTTAGTTTTAGTAATTTTAGTACTTCAACTTATTTTATTTATAATGTTGCTAAGGCAACACACACACACACACAAACACACAAACACACACACACACACACACATTTATATTTGACTAATTTCAGCTTCATTTAAAAAAACTAAAAACAAAACAAATGAATACTATATCCCCTGGTTTCACAGACAAGACTTAAGCCTATTTAATAAAAATAATTAAAAGAGAATTAGAGTAAAATGAATTAAAATAGTAAAAAGATGATACATAGAATAAACTTCTCATCTGACAAAACACTGGTGTATCTGATTGTGCATATAGTTTTACTCTGACACTGTGTCTGTGGCGTTTATTCGGGCCTAAAAATTCCATTTGACGTCTCAAATGGACACAATTTTTCCCTAAAAAATCTAGGACTGACTCACGGTGTAACCTCGGGTTCACTGCCCCATCAGTCCGCACCCCAAAAAACCCCATTTGTTCGGGAGTCGATCCAGTCCGCACCCACAGAACCTCGAGTTTAATTGACACATCAAACTCACTACTCCACCACAGACCCAGGTCATCAGCATAGTTTCATCTTTCAATTTCCCCAATTTAGTGCTCTCTTACCCAATTCTCATTGCCATTTGTGTTCAGTTTAGAATCAAAAGGAACAATACAGTGCTACTTGTTATACTGTGAGATTATCCCATGTGGATTGTACTGTGTCTGTGGTGATCTTTTGATGCTCCTAAAAATCTATTTGACCTTTCCAATAGACACGATTTTTCCTGAAAGCAACTTGGACTGACATATCTTAAAATATGTCAGTGATATTGTTTTGTCTCAAGATGCACACCAGTAATCTTTCTTTCTTAGGTACATTTATAAAAACTACTTAAATATCCTAATTAAACTAAGGCACGACCTGTCTGCAAAACCAGGCCTATAAGTTTTACTTTATATTAGTTGTAGTAAAAAAATAAAAAATAACAAAAACACACACACTGTGGTACCCAACGTCCACATGCATCACTAATAATGAAAATAAAGCAACAGTTTTGCACACACTCCTACAAAATTTGGCCTTATCATTCAGCACTCAAACACAGAATCAGTCATGCTATGCATCTCATTCCTATAAGGATATCAGATTCCTTCAATGCTGTTTCCGGCTTCCTTATAACCGTTTACGTGTTATCCTCTCCACCCTGCTTAACATCACAGTGAAGACTGCATGATGTGACAGGGGGGCTTATTCAGCCCAGTCCAGAGCTCTGGGGGGAATTCGTCCTCTGTGCGACCAGCTGTTGTCCCTGGGCTATATCGAGGAGATGGACTCTTATCAAGATCCACAGATGCTCTAACGATCTCCACACATCAATTAATGAGATCTAAGAGAATTAGCGGTAAGTTAAGCTCTCTATCACGACTATCTGCTGTTGGCACCACAATCAGGATAACTACAATGACAGGAGAGTCACAGATTATGATTATTGTTGTTATGGGGTTGTCCTGCCCTTATTCCCTCTTTTGTTGTTCCTCTTGTCTACAGTGATGAACGGCGGCCCAGAACAGATAGCCTTTCCCACACAGGGCTGATCACTGGAGCGTACTCTAATGACCTCAACGCTCTGAAGCGGAAGTACACACACATACACCACACAGTCCTGTAAATATAGCTATGAAACCTGGCCAAACTATAAATATATACAGTGCTATTTAATATGTTTTTTTTTTTTATGTTTAAATGTAACAAGGCTATTTATTTGATCAAAAATACAATAAAACAGTAATATTATTTTTTAAAAATATATCTTTATTTGTATATATTTCAAAGGTAATTTATTTCTATGATGGCAAAGCTGAATTATCAGCATCATCACTCCAGTCTTCAGTGTCACATGATCCTTCAGAATTTTTTTTATAGAATAGAAAAGTTCAAAATAACAGCATTTATTTGAAATAGAAATCCTTCATAACTTTATTAATGTCTTTACTGTTACTTTTGATCAATTTAATGCTTCCTTGTTGAATAAATGCATTCATTTACTCAAACTTTTGAACAGTAATGCATATTCTATAGCCACATATACTCACCCACCTGTTTTTGACTTCCTGTAGCCCTGTCTCTCTAATGAATACACATACACTTCATATACAAACACTGAAGGCATTGATCATGCTTTACAATGTGTAAGTGTGTGTTGCTGTGCGACATGTATTGTATTTATGCCGGTGTGTATGGGTGACTTACAGCGCACAGAGAAGCAGAAAAGTGTAACTGAAGCCTGAAACCTAATCACACACAGTGCGTGGCTCATTAAAATTGAATATGGGCTTACAGAAAATATGCCTGGCATGACTCTACAGATGAATATAAGATAGATAAAACATTGCCAATAAAAGATACACAGATTATGAGCTTCATATGAACCATGACTAATCTAAAAAACAAGACATTGTAGTTTTAAAAGCATACATGAACAATAATTTCTACCTATGAACTCAATACTATTCCTGTCTAGACGATAAACAGTATATATATATATATATATATATATATATATATATATATATATATATATATATATATATATATATATACACTCACTGAAAAACACAAAAACAACTTGTGTTGGTGGCAAGGTGACAGGTGGCAAGAGTTTATAAGTGCTGCTGGGTTGCAAGAAGAAGTGAGAAAAGAGTGACAAAGAGATTTAAAAATTTGGATCCAGAAGAGAGTAAAGGGTCACATACCTGCACTACAAGCTGGCTGTCTGTTGTTGGCTGCAGTACTCGTGAGTTGGACAGGTCCTTGTGCACTTTGTTCCTTGGGGACGACGTTTCATTTGTGGTATTTTAGCCGTCCTGATCTCCACATCCTTCTTAGACAGTGTGCATGTCCCTAATTCCACCCTTAACACCCCGTTTTCCCTCCCAATGAGAACTAATAAATGGCTGGCTAAAAATACACTCTTAAAGGGACGGTGTCTTTCCCCTCTCTGGCTGCACCCTGCATCTGCCTCGGCGGTAAGCACACCCCCTTTAATTTACACACACCTCTAATCAGCTTTCATACGAGCCATCGGCCAATCACAGGGTCTGGGATAAGACACACTCACAGAATAAGTCACGGGAACATGCACTTACAACAAGCACACGTGTATAAACTGGGGTCAAAGCCACATTGAAACTCTGTGAACCTAAATATAATTTAAAGATGGACAGAAGACACATTATTAAGTAAAATGAATAAGGACTAATTGAAGATTTCAATATTTATAGGTCTCAAATTGTGATGAATGATGATAATATAACTTTAAATGATAAATTACAAAGAAACAAATTTTGAATAGACAAACTGAAATTGTATTTTCTTGTAAAATGTCCTCTAATAATCTTGCGTAATACTGTTTTATTTACAACATTGGAAAAAGCTGTATATTATAAAATATCAGAAAAAAAGTTTTCACTGTTTGTCTCAGACTTTGGGACCCCACTGCATATAAACACACACACACACACACACACACACACACACAGGAAAAACAGAAATTATATTTTGCATTAAGAAAATTAAGCATATCTGATGATTAATTTTCTTAATGCAAAATATAATATCTGTTTTTCCTGTGTGTGTGTGTGTGTGTCCTTTTTTCCTTTTGATTATCGTAGAACCGTTCAGATTGTGCCATTACTTTCATTAACATTTTGCCCAATTCTCTGTACAATAAAAAAGTAAACATGATTTTAATAGATATAATTCATGTCAGTATTTGTTGTACACTCATTAATTTATGCTGATTTAAATTTTTAAAAATGTGTTACAGTAATACAAATCAAATTTATTGTAATTAAAGAATGACTGTTTTATGCAGGGAATATTGCTATAAAAGTCTTACCTTGAAACAAGTCATGCGTTACTGTACATCTGGCAAGGACAATCTGAACTCCTGTAAAACCAATATCGTCATGTTATTACATTTGTCAGCATAAATGGTTAAAATTGTTGCATAAATTGCATGTTAAAAGACATTATCAATGACAGTTTAACTTTTCTAGGGTTAAGGTTAAGTTTAACAAGACAGCTTTGCCAAATCATTACATAATAAGACATAATACGGCTCAGAGTAGCTCTTATTCTCTGTGTATGAGTGGGGAGGCCGTTTTCTTCAGTCCAGAGTAAGATTAAGGTTGAAGACTATTGTTTGTGAAGGACATATTGTCGGTTTCTCTTTCTTCAGGTTGTCTCCGAGATGCAGATGCTCAGGTCTGCCAGTGCTATTCAGCTCACTTCCCTAAGATCTTCCCAACGGTTTAAAAGAAGGTTCCCTAAGATTGTCTTATAAAGGAATAGTTCACCAAAAATTTTAAACAGAATTATTTACTCACCCTCATGTAATCCCAAACCTGTATGACTTACTTTCTTCTGTGGAACACAAAAGATGTCTTGAAGAATGTCGCAGAGTGCACTATTGAATATGCATATGCACCAATGAGATTTTAAGTGAATGATTGTAATTTTGGTCTCTTTCATGCACAAAATTAATATGGGCTACTTTGCAGGTTCTTTTATGCTGCAATTTGTCATTTTTGCAGCTTAGCAGTCCCTAGTTACTGTATGCAAGGTCACTGTATAGAAATGAGCAGCATACACATTCCTAAAAATGATAGTCATATATGATATCAAACATGAGGGTGAGTAAAGTAAGCTTCCTTTTTCCTTCCTACTTGAAATGAAAAACCAAATCTGTGACCAAAGGTTTCTAACAACCGAAACCATGATTTTATGTGAAAGTGAAAATTATTCAGGCTGTTGAAAAGTAAAAAGGCATCATATTTTAACGAATGCAAATTGTAGATGATATCGCCTCATGCTCCAAGGGTTATGCCTCCAAACTGTAAACGAGAGCGATAGAGAAGGATGTACGGAGAAAGGAAGGGATGGAAAGACCGGATGAAGGAAGGAAGGAGGGGGAGGAAGAGAGGGAAATTCATTAGCTGTGGTGAAGTGTACCATTCTCATCAAGGGCAGAGCTCATTTTAACTCCATAATGAGCCTGAGATTAGGGGCTAAGGGGGGTTGTGCCAGGTGACCGACTGCTGACTTCATCACTTGCTGTGATGCTAAATATAAATGTACCGAGACAGCAGGGAGTCTTTTTTATTATGTAGTAAAAATAAAGATGTACCTTCTTGTCAGAAACACTTTATTGCTGCCATTCTGACTTCTTGTGATTATCAGGCCATGTATATCAGGGTATATCGTTTTCAGTTACCTTGCATACCTTATAAGTTATTTTAGTAGTGTTTGTTTATTAGTTTTTATTCTAGGCGCTGTTTACACGACACAGCTTTAGGCTAAAAACTTTTTATGCGTTGTGGCCGTTTATTTATACAACAATAGAATTTTGGGGGCCTGAAAACGCAAATTTGTGCGGGTTTCAAAGTGCAAGATTTTGAAACCGATACTGTTACTGTCCCAGTGTTATCTACAAAAACGGTGACGTCACGTGCATGCATTGCATTACGTGTTTAGCCTACAGACGCTGTTTCTTTACAAACTAACTAGTGTTTCTTTACAAACTGACATCGCCAACTACTGGCCTGGCATGAGTAAAAACGTTTTTAGTAGTTTTTTTTCCACAAATCCGTGTGAACTGGAACTCTGTACTCGAACAATGCAAAGGAAAAACCTTAGTTATTTTGTGCTTTTGTCATTTTATCAGTTTTGTTTAATATTTATAGGTAGCTTAAGCTTTAGGGTACGTTTACATGACAACAATGTACTAAACTATGTTTTTTGCGCACAGCCGACAACGTTGTCAAAAAGTTCCCTGTTCACACATGATCTGCGAAAACGACTAAAAATGCTGTAGCATTCAGGCCAGGCCTGTAGTTGGCGATGTCACTTTGTAAAGAAACACCTACGCGCATGTAGACTGAACACATAATATGCATGTGTGTAACGTCACCGTTTTCACAAATTTGTGTTTTTGTAGTTTACACGAAGATGATAAGTGTATCATTTTCAAAAACCTGCACTTTGAAACAAGGTTTCAAAAGTTTGAGTTTTCACAGGCCCCCAAAACACTGCTGTCATGTAAAATGCACAGCTAAAATGCATGAAAAATTTTGGTTTTAGTTGAAAATGGTGTAATGTAAACATCTATTTTTATTTCAGTTGTAGTTTTACTTTTGTAGGCTATTTCAAATGAAACGTAGTTTCCAAGACAACATTTCTAAGTTTAGCTTTTATAGTTATTAACGGACGTTTATATGTTATCTCAGCTTTATTTCAATTACTGAAAACAATTTAGAATAGGTTTATTCATCTTAATAATACTGATTCAGACAACTAGGTAAATGTTTGCACGTGTAGGCTATGCGAAGAATAACATTGTTAGTCAGAATCTAATACAACTGAATTAATTTTCCAGCAATAAATCCATGACGAAATGTGCACTAGTAATTACATTTACTTACAGAGAGCAAGAGACTTTTTTGCCTTGGCTCTGACCTGAATCTCCTTTCTACCCAGAATCCTCAGGGCTGTGGTGTATGTGTGTGAGTCAGTCAATGTGAAGAGACCTCTGATTCATGAGTAGGCAAACACTTGCGCACACGCCTTGTGCGCTCATAAATGTGTGCTTATGACACACAAACTCACACACGCACAAATCTCCAGGATACAGAGTGACACTTGCTTTCTGGGGACACTTTTGATGGGGCGGAGATGATGGATGTGTCGAGGGCAGCTTCATTTCTGTTGCTGTTCTCACAAACACTTACATGCGCACACTCATTTCAGGTCAAACATTGGGCACAGAATAAATGAACAGTGCTTAGTGCTTTGCTATTAAAGCATTTTTTCTCTCTTCGTCATAGAGATTTTGAAGAACATAGTAAAACCATAAGATATAGAGCAATATAGAATATCTTGCAGTTCACATTTGAATAAAACCCATTCCTGATTCATTAAATGATAATGCTGAGTTTTGGAAAAAAAGAGGTAGCACGCCATCTAGTGGTAATAATAAGTACAAACTGTGACCTTACATTATACAGATGACATAAATGTAAATCTAAAGCTTAAGTTAAAAATGCGTAAAGACCCATATATGCAACAACAACAAAAAAAATCGATATATATTTAACAAAAAATCATCTTTTGACTATATGACTGACTATATGAAAAAGACTGGTTGTCTTAATATCTGTATTCTGCAACTTGGCATATTTACAAAACAAAATGACCAACGCCTATTAAGTTTGTATTAGTGTGCTAACAGTCACAATGTATTATACACAGTGGGGAAAAAAGCTAAACATCTCATCTAAATGAGACATTATTATGAACATTTAGGAACTACACAGTTAAGATGACATTTCTGTTATGGTCTGTCTCACCCTCATGTCAAGCGCACGTCCAAGCTCTTCAGCGGCTGTCATGCTCCACAAAAGTGTCATAAAAGTAGTCCGCTGTATTTAAGGTCTTCTAAAGACATTTGATAGCGTTGTGTTAGGAACAGCCCGAAATGTAAGTCTTTATTTGCTGAAAACATCAGCTTCTTTGGTCCAGCTTCCGTATATTTAAACCTCGCGCGTCATGAGCTTCGTCATGTTATTTCGCCCCGCCTACTTCTCCTAATATGGCATATAGACTGTTGTTGGGAACAGACGCGGATCTTTCACTCATTCAATATTGTTCACTCTGAAAACAGACAACACAAAATGGCAGAAAACTAGTCTAGGGAGCTATTTCGGACACAAAACGTATTTGGATAAGAGAAACTAAGCTTTCTGAATCTTCGAAACGTGTTTTATTTTTATTTATGTAGGAGGCAATGACGGGACCTCGCATTGACCATTATCTTTTGAGAGAAAGGTCAAGTCAGGCGAGTGAAGCTCAGCGGCCGGAATCAACCCACAGTCCAATGAGCATCAGTACCCCAATGGCTGAGAGCAATTCAAGCACCACAGCTGAGAACCTGGGACTAAACCAGTCGCAGCCTGTTATAGAGAAGAAGATCAAAGGCCGCAGATCTCAAGTAAAATGGCCAAAGTCCAGCAGCAAGAACGAGTGGGCAACGGTCGATGCAGACCTAGGTGCGATCCTGGAAGACATCAGAGGAACAGCGGAGAAGAAACTGGAGAAAATGAGTGATCTGATCTACTTCTATGGCGCAGAAAGATTCGGAACAAAAGATCAAAGGAAGGAAAGACCAACCCCTCCCATGTCCAGAAGGCAACAGGAAATCAAGCACCTTATCAAAGAGAGGAGGGATTTGAGGAAACGATGGAAGAAATCATCACTGGAAGAGAGAGAAGGCATTGACCTCCTGCAAGCAGAGCTGAAGGGACGCCTGGGAAGACTGCGGAGAGTAGAGAACCTCCGAACTCAACGCAGGAAAAAGGAGAAAACAAGAACATCCTTCTACAAGAATCCCTTCAAATTTGTAAAAGGGCTTTTTACAAGGGAAAAGAGCGGATCTCTTAAGGTGCCAAAGAGGGAACTGGAGCACCACCTGAAGGTGACACACTCAGACGAGCAAAGACTCGAACAAAGGGAGATACCATCAGACATGCCGCCAATTCCCCAACCAGAACACCAGTTCGACGACAGCCCCCCAAAGTGGACCGAAATCAATAACATAGTGAGGAAGGCAAGGACAGCTTCTGCACCAGGACCAAATGGAATTCCTTACCAGTTGTATAAGAACACCCCAGGCGTCTTGCGGTTTTTGTGGAGGCTAATGAAGGTGACATGGAAGAAAAAAAACATTCCAAAAGCATGGCGAAGAGCAGGGGGAGTAGTAATTCCAAAGGAGAAGGATGCCTCAAACATCGACCAATTTCGACAAATCAATCTCTTGAACGTTGAAGGCAAGATCTTCTTTAGCATCGTTGCTCAAAGAATGAATACTTACTTAAAACAGAACAACTTGATTGACACGTCGATACAGAAAGCCGGGATACCAGGTTTCTCGGGATGCCTTGAACACACAAGCATGATTTGGCATCAAATACAATCTGCAAAAAGGGAAGGAAGAGACCTGCATGTTTTATTCCTCGACCTGGCCAATGCTTTTGGATCCGTCCCCCATTCTGTCATCTGGGCAGCCTTCAACTTCTTTCATGTGCCTGAAACCATCACAAATCTAGTCAGAAACTACTTCAAAGATTTGCAATTCTGCATAACAACCGCAGAATACACAACATCATGGCAACCATTGGAAGTAGGTATCATGGCAGGGTGCACCATATCTCCTCTAGCTTTCACTATGGCAATGGAGGTGATTATCAGGGGATCTAGATGGGTAGTCGGAGGGGAGCGTCAGCAGGCTGGACAGCGGCTACCTCCGATTCGCGCCTATATGGACGACATGACCACCTTGACCTCAACCATTGCCTGTACCAAACGCCTGTTAGCGAAGCTTCATTCCAACATAACATGGGCAAGGATGAAGTTGAAACCCAGTAAATCCAGGAGCATATCCATCATCAAAGGAAAGCTTACCGACCAGAGGTTCAACATCAATGAATCACCCATTCCATTGGTATCAGAGCAGCCCGTTAAGAGCCTAGGACGGTGGTACAATGCAAGTCTCAAAGACACAGAGCAGTGTGACCAACTGAAGGAAGAAACCATCAAAGGCCTTGTCAGTATTGATAAGACTTCACTTCCGGGCAAGTTGAAACTGTGGTGTCTGCAGTTTGGGTTGCTCCCCCGCCTAATGTGGCCTCTAACGGTGTACGAGTTTCCCATTTCTAAAGTTGAGAAGCTGGAGAGGACAGTCAGTGCATATGTCAAGAAGTGGCTGGGACTCCCGCGCTGCCTCAGTAACATTGGGTTGTACGGACACGGTGCACTGGAACTGCCTATCTCTAGCCTCAGCGAAGAATATAAGTGCACCAAAGTGAGACTGAGCATGACCCTGGCAGAATCTCAAGATGCAGCCATACGAACAGCTCCTCCCAGATTGGCAACTGGAAGGAAGTGGACCCCAGCTGAGGCGGTAGAGCAAGCACAATCCGCTCTCAGACATGGAGACGTAGTGGGACATGTGCAGCAAGGAAGAGGTGGGTTTGGACTTGGGACAAGTCGAACTGCATGGCACAAGGCAATACCTGCAGAGAGGAGAAAACTGGTAGTTGCTGAGGTCCGACACCAACAGGAAGCAGAGAGATGTGCAAAGGCAGTGTCACAGGCCAAGCAGGGCCAGTGGACTACCTGGGAAAACCTGGAGCACCGTAAACTCACTTGGAGAGATCTGTGGGAGATGGAAGGAAGCCAAATCAGCTTCATCATCAGGGCCACCTATGATGTTCTGCCTACACCCAATAATCTTAAACAGTGGTTTGGAGATGATCCAGCATGCCCTCTCTGCCAAATCCCGGCAACTCTCAGGCATATCCTCACCGGCTGCAAAACCAGTCTGTCCCAAGGCCGTTACACCTGGAGGCACAACCAAGTTCTACGCCAACTGGCTGTCATTCTGGAAGGAAGGCGATCTTCCATCAATGCCCTCCCTCACCCAACAGCCGGACACTCATCCACTACCCCCTTTGTGAGAGCAGGGGAGTGCCCAGTGAAACCAGCTGCAAGAGTGGATAGCACCCTCTTGGACGCTGCACGGGACTGGAAAATGCAAGTGGACCTAGATCAGCAACTCAAGTTTCCACCTGAGATTTTAAACACCAAGCTCAGGCCGGATCTTGTGTTGTGGTCTACTTCACAGAAGTCCTTGTTCATCGTAGAACTAACTGTACCATGGGAGGCTGCAGTGGGAGAAGCGTATGAACGGAAAAAGCTAAAGTACACTGATATAGCTTTTGAGGCAAAACAACAAGGCTGGCGCACACAGATACTTCCAGTAGAGGTTGGGTGCAGAGGATTTGTGGCCACATCCATAACCAGGCTCCTGAAGGGGGTTGGAGTTCGGGGACAGGCCATCAGGAAAGCCATCAGATCACTGTCGGAGGCAGCAGAGCGAAGCAGTAGGTGGATCTGGATAAAGAGGAAGGACCCCAACTGGGCTGCAAAGAACAATAAAGAGGGGTAAAAGCAGAAGGGGGCTCACCTGGGACGCCAGGTGTAGCCGTTGAGCCCTTTGGAGGTGTCGTGGGTTTATCAACGAAACACCAGTGAAGGAGGGTGCCCACCTGAAGACCCTGATGACGTTCTTACCCCTCTACCCACTTAAAAAAAAAAAGGAAGTGCTGATTTTCTAGGGATATTAACATCAAATCCTATGAGCTGAACTAACTATGTATGGTCTATCTGAATACTCGATTCTGATTAGCTGGAAGGTGTGCAATAAAACTGTTTAATGCACAGGTAGTTCCAAGTCAGTTTTATCATAGACATACAGAGAGAGAGAGATGAGATATTCACTTCTAAAAATTAGTAAATTAGTCATTTTCTGTTGGCATACATTGGTTAATATTTATACATTTTTCCATCATTTTGGGTATATCTGAGATGCTCCAAGTTCAGCCTGGGTTATTGTAGCTTCCATCAGGCAACAGGTTTATTTGTGTGTGCAGAAATCTGACTTAACAACTAACCTATGATCTAAAAATAAAAAGCAACTGGAATGTCACAAAATTGGCAACTCGAGTAATTATTGTGATTTAGGGAAAAGAGACCGGTGAAAAGAGACCGTGAACTACATGATGTGATAACCTCACCTCTCATCAAACACAATACAAGAGTCAACAACATTCACAGATAGGCTACATGTGTCCTCCAAATACTGCCAAAAACACATCACAGAAATATACAAATAATCCACCCACGACCACCCTGAAATTATAGAGGAAATATTTATTTAGACAACCAAATGCATGCCAGAAACACCAATTTTACATAACTGACAGCTCCCTTCTCCTCCCTTGCTTCACCAGCCAGCTCCAAATCAACTCCATCTGGGACAGGGAGTGGACGGGAGAGCCATCTGGTGGATATACCTCTGTATCGCATTGAAATGACAATTGCAGAAAAGTTGGGGGAAACCTGTAAAGACTATGGACCTATAATACATAAAAAGGGACAGAGTATGTTTAGATGGTGTAATTTTTGCAAATGGCAAAAATATTATTCACATCTCGTACATCTTGCATGGCACAGAAATGACCTCTCGCACGACACACACCGACAATAAAAATAAAGATGCACAAAGGCAGAATTCACATGCAGTGTGTTCTCCACGGCATCTAATCTGACCGAACCCACACATTTTTTTAGGGAGATTCACAGCTAATCATTGGACATGGTTTATTATTTCTTGTTAGTTTTGCACAATGAATGAAGTTAATAAAAGAAAGACCTAAAGATAACCTTAAGAGACAGAAAAAAAAAACATAAAACTGAGATAAAAGGATACAGAAGAGATCTGAAAAAGCCCCATCTGCTAACACGTAACAAGAATCTTAGCCTAAAAACAAATAATTGGTCCGTCTATGCGTACTGCGGCCCGTCAGCCACGTTTACAACTGAATAGAAAAAAAATATCAAAAATAAATGCAACCCTTTGAACAATAAACAATAACCAGCAATAAATAATCAAGTGGTGTTCCGCTGTATATATGTACATATACTAGGGTCACTCAGCATTCAGCCTAACATAGACTGAATTGGCAAATGAATGACGTAAACTTATGAAATATGAGTAATAATAATTTAGAAATACACTACAGACATTATGGAAATATCTAAAAAGATGTTCTTTCATTTTTACGCAACCGACATTTAGAACGATCATCTATACGGCTGTAATCCGCAGATAGTTTGACTATGCAACTGGTTTGGAAGAGCTTATTCATTCAACTCATGCACGTTGTTTTTGAAACCTAAATTTTGGCAGAAATGGTCACCACAGTTAGACCTTTTTTTAGTCAGTCAGGCCCACTTGATTATCTGAAACAATTAACACGAACATCAAAACGCTTCTGAGGATCAGAGGTTAGACAAGCTGTTACTAAGACATGCCTTATTTTCACCTTTGACCAATTGTGTCCATAATTACTTAGTGTTGTTCTATGTACAGTACAATGCTTGCTCATATATTACAGTCTTTACAAATCAGAGCAACTGGCTTCCAGTTTTCCAGGTGCCAAATTCGCTCCACCACGTCTTTTCCACAATCACATTCCGTATTTTGTCACATCGACAAATAAGTTTCCTTTGACACCAAATGCATCTTCTTTTCCCGTTGGCACTATCCCTTTTAATCACAAAGGTTTTTTGGCAAACGACTGTCTTAGAAATGCGTGCTTTGATGAAAACCATCACGTGTATGACGTCGGATCTGTAACACTAGTAGTGTAAAAGGTCTTTGCTGTCACATCACAACAACAAAGAGAATGTGCTTTCCCTGGTGAACGGGTGACA
Source organism: Semotilus atromaculatus (assembly GCA_031834385.1). Classification (NCBI taxonomy): domain Eukaryota; kingdom Metazoa; phylum Chordata; class Actinopteri; order Cypriniformes; family Leuciscidae; genus Semotilus; species Semotilus atromaculatus. The sequence continues at coordinate 49,743,127 of JAULUF010000009.1, forward strand.
TGAGCGGGATTCCAGTTGAGTTCACCGTTTTTGAGTTTTGTGCTATCGATTATGGCCGCACTGCACGCATGTCTGTTCTATGAGTGACTGATGCAGATGTTTACAATATGTCGTCGACTGAGCGTGCGTGTGTGTCTCACACGCTGCGTGGTGGTCTCTGCTGTTCGTGGGTCCTGCGGTTGCGCCCCCTCTTGTTCTCCTGGAGCTGTTTCCACTTGGCTGTGTTAGGAGGTCCTCTCTGAGGGGTCTGGGTACCTCTTTTCCCCTGGTTCGGCAGTGCTCTTTGGCTCTCGGGAGCACTTTGGACCTTCTGCGCGGTCTGAGTGTCCGGTTTGGCGCTTTGGATCTCTGTGCTCACGGTACTTCCAGGGACTTGACTTCTCTGCAAGCCGGTGGACTTGGGAAGAATCTGAACACTCGGGTTGTTTGGCACTTTGGGTGTGTTTTGGGCTCTCTGCGTCGGGTTTTGTGAGTTTTGAGCCGTCATTAGAGAGGTTTTCTCTGTTTTCATACCCACACCTGCTCCGCTATTGACTTTGGGGGCTTTTTTCCCCTTTGGCTTCTTCTCTCGCTTCCAAACCCGCTCGCAGAACTCGTCCACGCTGTTGAGATCTGGGTGCTCCAGCAGGCTCATGAAATCCCGGTACCAGAGTTTGTGTTTTGGGGAGGGATCCTTCTCATTGGCTCCCGCCCGGAGAAGCAGCTCACCCACGCGCTGAGATGGGATGACCTGGAGATTGATACGCCTCAAGGGCTGGATGAAGCCGTGCTCTACGGCGTGGCAGAGGTACACTCCTGAATCGGCCTGAGTTAGACTTCGGATCAGTAAACCTTGGCCCGTAAGACTCACCCTTTCATCAATCACAATCTGACATAGAGAAAAAGAGATTGAGTTAGGACTGCTCGTTTTTTAAAATGGTCCCAGAGCAGGACTTAACTGCTAAGGGTCACATCTGGGGTACAAGGATAAACTACAGCACAGTTTGGGGATTTTCTTACACAGGAGGAAGGCTGAAATTTGACCGTTATTATATTAACATGATGTACCGTCTGGGCTGAGGTGTTACTTTAGCGCTATTTTTTGCCTGATCATATCTGAAAGAGAAACACAGCTGGTGTATGTGTGGCGGTGGGTGGTAAGGGAGGGAAGGAGGGTCATTATGTCATATCCTGTTCATTAAAATACCTTAATTTACTAGTCACAACATTCCCCTTAACCTTTGTAAAACAGCAATATTTTACTTAATGATAATTAAAAATGTTGTGGTCAGTAAGTAAAGAATAAATATTTCTATTTCAAATAATTGCCGTTCTTTTGAACTTTCTATTCATCAAAGAATCCTGAAAAAATCTATTATGGTTACATAAAAATATTAGGCAGATCAACTGTTCTCAACATTGATAATAAAAGAAAAAGTTTTTTGAGCAGCCATCATCGACTGAAGAAATGGATGCTGAAAATTCAGCTTTGCCACCACTGGAATTAATTACATTTTAATATATATTAAAATAAAAAACAGTTTTTTTTTTTTTTATCAAATAAATGCAGCCTTGATGAGATCACAACACAACAATGACTCAACCAATGGCGTGAGTTGGGGGGCGGAACTTTCCATTTGGCCAAGCAATGGCAGACCTAAGTGATTCCATTTGCCAAAGCTTATGGCACAGAAGTTCTCTTTAAAATGCATTTTTTTATTATGAAAATTAAAAATAATATTTTGGTATTCATAAATAATGACTGGTTCATTAGATAGACTAGACAGAATATAGCAATAACCTTTACATTAATCCAACAAGCAGTGTTAGACTGTTAAAATAAACAGCCAATATCAGGGAGCTTGTTATGTAATATGTGAAGAATCTGGAAACTGACCACAGCAAGATAAACTGAGAAAACGGTTCACATGTATTTACATACTAGACAGTGACATATCCGAAATGCAATATTAGATTACAATGAAAACACATAATTTAAGTGCATGCCTTGCTGGCTTATGTTCTTGTTATTTAGTGTGTATGCGTGTACCTCATGTTTCCGTTCGTCGTTGGGTCTCTGTAGCTGCCAGTAGATTAGAGCTCGCTGAGACTTTGGGCTGCATTCCAGAAACATACTGCTGTTCTCTACGCCATACACACTTCTCTCCTCCACACTGCTGTAACCTTCCAGATCATCTAACACACACACAGACACATGAGGAGGTAATGTTCAGTTATACCCAGAGTACTGAAATAGAAGAACGTATCAGTGGCATCTGCACAAATGAAAGATTATAGTGCATAAATTCTTCTCACGCGAACTTCATTGTTTTTAAGATTTAATTTTAATGTGTTGTTGATCACCTGTATTAAAGTGTACCATTCATTTCATTGAATTATTGGAAGTTGCTTTTTAGGCACAATAGTCAGTACATTGGATTATATAAAATGTGTAAGATTAAATGCACCAATTTTAGGCCAATCCATGAAGGTTGTTAATGTATTTTTGTATTTTTTTTTTTTTTATAAGGTGAATTTGCATGTCCTCATGTTGGTTTAGGCAAATGATTGATTATGCATGATCCGAAATATATATAGCAAGAGATATGCTGTGTAGTAGATGTACTGTATGTGTTTATTCTTACCATTATGTTGCAGATCAGAGCACTGGGAAAGAGGATCCCCATTTCTGATGTCCTGACGTCTTGTTCTCCTGTTTAATAAAAATGATTGAAAAAGACACATGTGATGTGATGTAGATCTTCCCAGCTAATAAAAATATGTTCTAAGAACATTTTGCTAACATTCCATTTAACGAGTTTGTTTGCCCATAAAGGTTTAAACTTATTTGGCTTCCTGTCTGATTAAAAGATTAGATTGGCTCACTCCTCCCTAACTTACGTTTAGGAACTTCATTAAGTTGAAAATCAAAACTTTGTTTCTGAATGTTCTCTGAACATTAAACATAATGGGAATGTTACTTTTGAATGTTCTCTTAACTTTGAATGAACATTTTGTTAATATTACAGATTAGGGAAGTTCTGGGAACGTTCCCTGTTGGCTGGGTTTGTACCTTCTAAAACACAAAAATTAAACTTAGTGTTTATCATTTGCAACACTACTACACTCAGGCCACTAGAGTGCACTGTTGTTTCAAACACCTACATTGTACCATATTGCCCTCAAGACTTAAACATGATGAGTGATTTTTTTAGATGGTAAAACACTTTATACTATTCCAGGTTAATGCACAGAGACAATAATTGATCTATTTGTGCAAACAATGTTCCTCCAACATTGCCCAACGTGGCAACACTGATTCATCATATCCAATCTGTTTGTCATCAGAAAGGCAGTGATTAGGAAAACGTGCAAATCCATGTGGTTCCATGTCAGAAATGTAGGTGCATGAAGGAAGGACACGTGCTTGATGTGTTGGTGCCCTAGTTTGATTCACGGAGAGATATTTCATAATGTTCAAATATATTGTAACAACAGCTCTGCACATCATTCTCATCTAAAAGAGTCTTTCATCTCCATTATAGAATTTACAACCACTTTTAGTAGAGAAGCTTCACCTCTTAAATGCTAACATGGGCCAGGGACTGAGCCAAGGCTGTCACTCTTATCCATTCTCAACTGTACTGAAAGGCTGAGAAGATTTCATGTGTCGAACTGAAAACATTCAGAATCTGGTGTGAAGGCTGAGGTTTAGCTGCAGTCGATCTGGGAGAATAAGTGAAATATGAAAACCTGCTGAGATTCTGTGCAAAACATGTTTGAAACAGCCTTGTTGTCATTTCCCCATGATCTTCTTCATTTTTTTTTCCTGTTCTGTTCTTGTATTTCAGTGTATAGCTCTCTGTGTCTCCTCGTTTCTGTAACATGTTTTGCTAAGGCGTGCACACACACACACACACACACACACACACACACACACACACACACACACACACACACACACACACACACATTCCTTGACTCTGGCTGTCTTGGCACGTGCGGGAGGTGCGGTAAGGACGTCTGTTTCGCATTTTAGGCACATTGAAAATATTTGGAGTGGCGTGGACCATCCTGGTGCCACGAGGGTGTGCCGAGACCAAAGCCATGGCCCTCTTCTTACTCTGCGAAGGTGTAGCTGGCACAGATAGTGTGTGTGTTTTACTATAAATATATTAACAGTGGTACGTGGTGTATTGTGAGCATGTGTTTATAGTGTGTTTAAAAGCAGCGTGAATAGTTGGATCCAGGTGTTTGTGCTTGTCTATGCATGTGCGTTGTGTGTTGAATTTGCAGTGCCCTTAACACCTGAACAGTGAATATGGTGCCATAATTTGTGCTAAAATGTCATTGACTTAAAAGGATAATTCACCTAAATATTTTGAAATAGGTCAAAAAAGTCCAATGGGATCATTTTTGGACCCCATTGACTTTCATTGTATGGACAAAAACAGTTATTCAAAATATCTTATTTTGCATTCCACAGAAGAAAGCAAGTCATACTGGTTTGGAATGACTCAAGGGTAAGTAAATGATGACAAATATTTCATTTTTGGGTGAACTGTCCCTTTAAGAATGTGCAATTAATCCAGATTCTAAAATAAAAGCACTAAAATATTGAAGAAATTCATCAATATGTGCTTACCTCTTAGCAGTGGGAAAATATCGAGAGCATTCGGTCCCGTCCCAGGCACAATATGGATCTCTTGCCAGGCAACATTCGGCACAGGCCTTCCCGTAGACCTCACAGCGGTGCAGGGGCATCTGGGAAATCCCTAAATCTGACCCGAGGTACAGCTGTTGCTGTTGACAGATGAACATATAAGTCTATTAGGACACGGTTTACTCTCTGCTCATGGCTGGTGAAGAGTAATTTCAAGCAGACGTACTTGTTTAGTGGAGAGCTCCATGGCAGTAATAGGTGTTGGCTCCTAAAAGAGAAAACAGAGCATTTTAAGATCCGAGGATATTTGTTTGATGACATCCAATGGTTGTGCAGACAGATTTATGGGAGAGCAATTAAATGTACTAAGGTGAAAATTATGGTTGGAGGATTTCGATTCCAATAACAAGCAGAAACGCAATGCTCTCTGGGTAATGAACAGTTGGAACTCATACCCTAAACACCGTCATCTCTTCCAGCACCACTTCCTCCAGATCATGCCAGCTTTCCCTGGGAATGGTCACCACCTTCAACACGGTTCCTAAATCTGATTTGGGATTAGAATATTTTTAATATTGATCATGTTTCATACAATATCTCTTAGTAATTGTAACTTTTTCTCTTCTCAGAAAAAAAATGATATCATATGGGTCTGAAACAACATGAGTGTGAATAATTAAAAACCAAAACAAAACAAAACATCTAAGGGAGCTTAGCAAACATTCAAGGGGATCTTGATGTGGGATATCAAGGGGATATTTTAAAATCAGACAATGCAACCACTACTTTAAACTAACTAAGCTAAAACAAATCAAAATAAAGATATTTCTTATTTTAGTCTTGGAAAACCTGGATTATATGATGGAATGTGTCATATATGTACTCTGTGTGAATGGCCCCCAAGAGTTGTTTTCTTGGAAGAGTGAGTAATTTCTTGAGATTAAGGCTTTGATTTTTTTATTTACAAGTTATATTTCTGTATTGACGACGTGTTGGTTGGTTTTACTAGCCTGTGCCGATGAACATGACTTCGTACTGGCCGTCCTCAGCTTCCACGCGGTCCACTACCAGCTGAGTGAACTGGTACTCCACGTTCGTGCGCACAACTATGGGCTTCCCACCCATCGGTTGCACAGGGTTATACATGGCTGGGTGCAGGCGTGCAAATGTTATTACATCATCGGGAAGGTCTTTGGTGGAGTCAAAACCTCCGAACGTTTTGCTGGGACACTACAGTGGGTAAGAAAGGGGAGATGAAGGGTTAAACTTAATCTCAGTATGGAATTCTGAATAATGTAGTGTGGTTTTAGTTATTTTTGAAGTGTTATTACAAAACGTGTTTATTGTATTAAAAGTATTTTTGCAAGAATTAATTATCAAACTAATTCTGGTAAATGTGCTTCCAAACAGGCTAATAAAGTACAGTATATATATTAGTTGGAAGAATAGTTTATTGTGATTATTATTTTTTGTATTATTATTTAACAAAAATACACAGATATAAAGCTGTAATTTGTCAGAAAACATAAAAAAAAAAGTGTTAATGCCAAATATATTGGCCAGTACTCACTGTGCCAGGACGGGGGTATGGCACTCTGCCCTGGAAGGGAACCCACTGGTAGTTTGGCCCGTCCCTGTGGGCATATGGACCTAGAAATACCCTTCGGATGTCTGCCATACTATACATGCATATAGCTGATCCACGGAAGATATTACTGAGGAAAGAAGAGGGGAGAAAATGGAGGTTACACAAAAGCTTGAAGCGTGTATATGAGATGTGATTGATCCATTTTAATTCAACAGAAAATGTGGGGCAAGGACAAATGTTTGCATGGATTTTATGGATCAGGAATTGATTAAATTGAAAATGGAGCTTTATGACAGGTGGTCTCTATCTGACAGGTGGTTGTTCGGGAGGAGATAAAAAAATGAGGGCTTGGCGAAGTATATTTTCATGAAAGATCATAAAGAAAAATGTTAAATATGTCAGGCAGAAACCTTGTACTGTATCTCCATATTTTGTCTTTTTTCATAAATCATTACTATTGGTCACACTTTATGTCCGTCTATGGATTTTGCAAATATTTAACAAATGAAAATTTTCTTTACTCAAGAAGAAACACTATATGTAAAGGCTAAAGTTTTATGAACGTGAGAAGCGGAGACGAGTGTCTTAGTCTAGATTTGTTGTCGAGTCATATCAAATATGGTCTTAAATATGCGTAGAAATTATAACATGAGATTTTGGCCAAATGACAGAAAAAACTGAGTACCCAGATAGCTACAGTATAATAAACTGTTGATGAAAACATAATGCGATTCACTTGCTTCATCAGATGTGGCTGTTCTAATGACGGACAAAACATGTATCAAAAAACCTTGTAACTCCATTTAGGGTTGATTTTGGTAAAACATTAATGATAATGACACATGTGTCTGACATATGAAGCCACAATATCAACTTTGACAACACAGTGTTTAAAAATGTAAAAAAAAAAATATATAAGACCAAAGAGGGTTGATTCTGATTGCATGATTACTTTGATGTGTGTTAGCTGATGTACAAAATTAGCATTTGTATTGCAGTGTATATGTGTGTATCCAAGCCGTTATTCCCCCTATACAGCCATGAAACCAAACACACTGTGGTGGATCAGCCCTTAGCATTTGTAAAATGTTAATTAGAGAGAAAATCAATTAACCACAGGGCACATGAATAAACGAATTCCCTATCACTCAGTCAGGGTCCCAGACATAAAAACGCCTGCACACACACACACACATACATGTGCTTTCACACTCTTCCTAACACACATACACACCCAGATAGAGCGAGAGATAAAATACTGATCCATCACCGCAGAGTTCAGGCCTCATTAAGTGGCAATATTAAAAGCAAGTTCCTAGAATGCACTTCTATTCATCTCAGAAACAGGGCACTTAGAAAACCAATTAAAGCAGTCTAATTCTTTAAAGCCTGTAATTGAATTTTTGAGTGTTGTGTTCCCTGCATACATTAGGAAATCATTGAGTTGGGAACACATGAGCCCGATGTGCATGGTTTGGACTATCGCTTTTGCCTCTCTCGCTTTTTGACAGTGATTAATCGTGATATGTTTGTCTTCTTCCTCATCTCATGTTTACATGCAAGCACACCTCCATACACACACACACAGTGTGCTCATCCATCATCTTAAAAGTCTTCCCCTCTTTTGAAAATCGTTTATCTGCTTTTGTTACTGCCTTCACCCCTCCCCAGCCCTCCGCTCCTCGCCAGCAGGCCCAGAGAAGAGGGTGTCTGGCTGGGGAGTGAGATTCAGGTTACCACCTTAATCATATTTCCACTGAGCTTAAGCTGAATGGGGAAACAGGTAAGAGGGGGCAAAGACCAGGATAAGAAGGAAATTCCCATCCAGAGTGCAGCGATGTGAAGCGCCTGTCTGAGTTTAACCAGATTACTGAACTGCAAAGCTTCTAAAGCGCCAAACATATCATGCATCACAAAATCACAGCCATCTCATAAAAGAGAAGAGAAAATAAGAAGGAAAGAAGGAAGGGAGAAAGAAAAAGTGTGAAGGAAAGAAGGTAGGAAAGGAAGGAAGGGAAGGAAGGAAAGGGAAGGAAGGAAGAAAAAGAAAAGGAAGGAAAATAAAGGAAAAATAAAGGAAAAAGTGAAGGGATGAAGAAAAGGGAAGGGAAAAAGCAAAGAAATGAAGAGGAAGGAAGGAAGGAAGGAAGGAAAGAGGGAATGATGGAAGGAAGGAAAAAACAATGAAATTAAAAAAGGAAAGGACGAAAGAAAAAAAGCATAGCAATTAAAGAAGGGAATAAGAAAGGGAAAGGAAAGGAAAAGAAAGGAAAGGATCTTCTTTGTAACTTCTTATGAAATATCTGTTAAGATTAATTGAATGTATGTCTGTATTACCTGGATGTAGTAAACACAGCGTAGATCACTGGATTCTTTGGGTCTTTAGCACTCATCAGAAACACATCCTCTGGAAGTTAAATAAAAAAAATTGAGTTATTAAAATGTACCTTAAACTTTACTGACAGCATCTGGAATGTAGCAATATGGAAATGTATGTGCCACTTGTTGTAAGTTTGCCCCAATTCATTGTAAGTGTTTCATTCATTACTACAACGTTATTACATTACAACATTCACAGACATACTTACGCAGCTCATCAAAGTGTGTGTCTATGCCATTGAGACCGGGCACTGAGCAGGTCAGCTTGGCTTTCAAGAAGGTCGTCCATTTGTTCACGAGACTCCTGTGTCCACCCATGTCATTCTAGAAAACATGCAAGCAGATTAGCCACATGTTCTTAAAAAAAGATTTAAAAATTAGTATATGATAACACTGTGTGTACAAAGGCACTGGAAAAGTTTGCTTATCCATGTGCGTGTTTTATGTTTCTGTATGTGATGATACCTTACACAGTTGTCCTATCCTGGAGATAGTAGCTTTGCCTGTATGTTCACCATCCATGGCATTCTCTTTGAAGAACAGGAAGATCTTGTCATCTTCAGGATTATCGCTTTCTGGGATCAGGTGTATTCCTAGAAACCTGGGGTCTGGAATACACACACACACACACACACACACACACACACACACACACAATGCACCAGAACTTCAGTTTCATAGTACTGAAAGAAGATACAGAAGGAATTAAGCTGTTTAAATCAGAGAAGTTCAAACACACAGAAATGATTGCATACTTCATTAGCTTTTCCAAAATGAGCCAAGACCTCAGTATCGCCAGTTACAGGGGGATCACTCTTACCCAGCTGTGACCGCTCACTCGCTCTCAGAAATGAAACGTAACACGTCCCCCACCCACGCAGGCGGCACACGCACACAGCGACATGCAGTGCTGCATTACATTGCAACAGACCCATCAGAATGCGAGGTTTAAACAGCGGAACAAATATTTACCGAAGACCGACTGCATTCATGAACAGTAAGTGTGTATGTGTCCGTAGAGACGCCAATGATACAGTTCCACCCATGTCATTCAATACACTGACTGTTTCCCAAAGATATTCAACTTGTTCCAGCCTTCCAAACTTTCTCTAACCGAATGTTTGCTCTATAAAGACTGATCCTCTTTGAAGTCCAGGAAGAATAACCATCAACAGCCATTGGCCACATTGTCCGAGGATAGCAAGAGGCCCGTGTCTCTATTGATAAGGGCTTGATAGAATATCCATGTGACTAATCCTCTAAACGACACTGGCTCTTTTGTGCGAGAGAGACAGCTTTCAGTGCAGGCGAAATGGAAGTAACGTCCAATGTATCCGTGGTAACAGACAGCGAGGATTAAGGTGAGATGAGCGTTTTCAAAAGCACCTTTCCTCGAGAATATAGGGGGGTATTGATGCTGTGGACGTTGACCCTGTATGAGGGGTGAAACGAGAGCCACTCGCAGGAACAGCTGAGACAGGATTAACTTCATGGGAAAACCCTGACCGGCTCTCCTATCTTGATATTGACCTTTTGTGTCCATAAGTCTGCAAAAATGCAGGCGGGATGTTAGAGGAAACACTCAACACCCCGGTCAAGCTAATCTCTCCTGCAGACGTTCACAAAGAGTTTCTTTCTTTCTCTCACACATACACACTCACGTGCAGGGACATAAACTCATGCACACAAAAGAAAACCCATAAATTTACATTTATTTCACACATTTCCCCTTGGCAGACACATGCTTAACAAAGTAACATAACTGTGTGATGAGTTTAGCAGCGAGCTATGGATAGAAATTGAGCTCTAGGACAAAAATCAAAGTCTATAAAAATGCACAGACAGACACATATATGCAAGCACATGAATATGCATTGTCTTTACAAACTTTACAAACTGACTCAACAATATCTCAGTTGCAAGAGACCGGCATGTCTAATACTGTATTTCATATCATGGTATGAATTCAAAGCAGAATTATCTGTTGTGGATTTCCAAGCAGCACACAGCAATGTTGTTTCACTCCTGAATGAATCAATGTTGTTGAACAAAATGGTTACGTGACTAATTCGGTGACTCACTCATAAAGACAATCACTTGATTCATTCCTGAATGCATCAGCCTTTTTGAACAAATCAGTTGAATGAATATTTCAGTGACTCACTCAAAGACAGTCACTTGAATCGAAAAGTCCCTACCAAGTTAATACTTACTCATTAAAACAGTATCATATCACAGAAACGTTATATATCACAAAACTAACAAAAATATTGTCCAGTAAGAATATTTACCATTCAGCCATCTGGAATCATGCTGCTCAGTTCTGATTGGATGATGAGACCCAAGTGTTCGGAAAATGGCAAAGTCTCGTCCCATGAAGTCTGCTGATGTTCCAGAATACAGTTCTCCATCTGACAAATAGATAAGAGTATAACATCTCCAATCAGACCACAGATAACTGATTTTAACAATTTAAAGACAAAAACAACAACAACATCTCTGACTGGCTCACCAATCAGGAGGGATGAGGACTGCATATTTGGATCATAGGGACTTTTCCCACGTCCATTCTCAAAGTAGCTGGCATCCAGTCTGAAGATATTGTCCTGTGGAAAGGGATAATGAATTAACCAACCACAGCAAGGCATGAATAGTAATTGGATGAGGCAATGGAGAGGTGAATGTCAAAAAGTGCCATTAGGATCTTGATATATATATATATATATATATATATATTTTTTTTTAAAGTTACAGTTTTTGAAGTAAAACACTAAACTCCTACTTTAGATCTCTCTAAACTCACGCAAAAAGAACAGCACTCAACTTATCTACGTCGAGGCATTCAGTGCACTTAGGCCATGATTAATTTGTGTGGATCAAATGTTGAAATTCACTGACATTTTTCCACCATGTAAAGGCCATCTCATTTCCCACAGCTGAGGCACTTCTAAATAACACACTCGCTGATTTGTGACACTCTCATTTTCTACTTCACTGGGCTGAAATTGTTAACAGGTTAAATCATCAATTTCCTTTTTTATTCCTTTAAACAGTTTGGTGAATGTGCCTTTGAGATTTGTACTGTATGCACACAGGCACATGAGTATGTTTTAATGCTGTTACTTTGCTGAGATTCAATTAAAGAAAATTAAGTTTTCTAATTATTGATGTAGAGATTGTGTGTGTGTGTGTGTATGTGTGTGTGTGTGTGTGTATACCTCTGCTCTTTTCCCCATCTCCAGGTAAGAACAGATAGGATGGAAGGCTCCAGTGCCACATATGTAAATATGTGTCTGGTTATACGACTGCAGCACACGCACAAAGTTTGTGCATTCTTTCTGAAAAAGGCATAACAAAAAAAAATAAAGTGTTAACCAACCAGATATAAAAAAAAACATTCCTATTAAAATATTATTTAGCTGACACCAAACAAACATTTGTTTTGCTAAAGATACTATATAATATACAACATTTGGGTATAATATATATATACATACATACATATACATACACACAACATAATATACCACGTTACAAGTTTTCTTGTAAAATACTTTGCAAATATAATAATTTCTCACTTTCAGACTCTCTGGCTCTGTATAACTCCTCTAATGCATTTAGACCTTATGATGAAAGATTATACCGCAAGTACATTTTGAGAATGCTTCTAAATTGACAAAAGATCTGTAATAAACAGGTTAACGAGATATTTCTATGTAAGCCTAATATTTAAGCTTTTCATGCCATTAAAATGCCTTTGAGTTCCTGCTGGTTGACTGATGACGATCCCACCTGTTTTATCCATCTCAATATCCTGTCAGCCAACTCTCATTAGTGCTGAAAGTGTTAGTGTGTGTCTGGTTTTGATGAAAGGGAAATGTATAGCACATGTCTTTGGGCTATCTTAGTGAGTTGGCGAGAGCCGATGAGTGAATTGTTTCATGTGAATGAATGCTCTTTAATTCCCTTTCAATTGCTAAATATGCGAGGGCTAGGTTCAACAATAATAAACCGACACATTATAAACATATAGTGCACGCACAAACACACACCTATGTGCGCACACACACACCTTTCCACAGCTATTGAGAAAATAAAGCAGGTCCATCTGTGTAAACACTGATGGTCTCGGGCCAATGTGTGCCGTCTGAACGCGAGTTGTCATTTAAGAGCACAGGAAAGGGTGTTGCCATCTCTGTGTGTGTGTGTGTGTGTGTTTTCACCACAAAAAGACACATACACACTCTTATTCACTGTACGCATGTGTGTGTGATGAAAGCAAAACAGAAGAATAGATAAATGCAGGCCTGTTTCCCTCGATTACATCCAGTTCAGTTCAAAGAACATAATAAATGCTTGTATAGCACTCTGCATCAGCAGATTTTGTGGCAACACACTCGGTTCTCTTATAAAACCAAAGACCTACCTCGCCTGCAACTTCCATACGGCAGCCAATCAGATCACTCCCTCGCACATATGTGTGACCCATCTCTGTCAACCCACACAAAGGAACTTTAGTGTTTCAGTGTAATGGCTTTTCTAAGCTATAAAGGAAATGTGTATATTCCTAACATAATCATTCCATGTGCGCTATAAAATTAATCTCTTCCTGCACAGGGCGGAATGTTTGAAATTTCCCATGGACGTTATTGTTTTTAAGGCCCTCGCCTGCTCCGATAGAGCCAAGTACAGCATTCACGTGAGATAGAGGTGGCTGATCTGGCACTCTTTGCAGTTTACTATGTATACAAACCTCAAGTTGTAATAACTGGGTGGTGTACTGTAATTTCAGCGCAACTACTGTGTAATTAGACACATATAACCCTGCTGTTTTATCTTCAAGGTCCATAAAGAAGCAGCCAAAGCTGTGACGCAGAAAAGTGAGCGTTCCTTTATAAGAGTGAGAGAGATATATGATACCCATTCAGATAAGAGAAGAGTGTTGGAGATTATAATTTAGACACATCTGCAATTATGTGCAATACTAACAACACACTAGTGACTAATTTCATTCACACATGAGTGAAGTCATGAAAAGATAATAACAGTAAAGAGCTTGTCAATGTCAAAACTAATGCACAGTTTTTAAAAAGTACAGATTGATTCACCCATGTGAATCATGCAAACATAATGAAATATTGCCAGGACACATAATTTATCAATTTTTTTTATAGTACAATAAAATATTCAGAACTTTATTAGAACATCAGTGCAAGCTATTTTATTTTATTTGAAACAGAATAGATGACTATTAAAAAAATAGACATGTTGTGCTCCATTGTGAGATGATTACAGTGATTTGTGTTCCCTTTGGCTCTGACCTTTTAGAATTAATTCAGAATAAATAGGCTACAAAATGCACAAGTTCCAAACAATACAGTTTGGTAAATGGCAAAGCAAATTTCAATATATCAAGATATAATTACACAACAAATGTAGACAAATAATATACAAAAGAGACTGACTTAATTTACTGAAGCTAATCATTGTGATTCTACAGCACAATGTTCATACTATATATCAGTCCTGTTTGCTCTGAAGACATAGTATTCAGTCGTCATTTAATTATAATAATTAGTAGAGCAACTACTGGGAAATTTCTATGAAAGTCCAGCAACTAGTAGCCAGGAATATACCGTAAATTCACACTAAACCTTTTTGTACAGTATCATTGTCATCCGTTCAAACAACCCCACTAATTCTTTGCAAATTATGTATTAAAATATAGTATTGAGATTTGAATGAACAGTAATGAAATGTGCTGCTGAGATGTTTAACCCTCATCTCACATGAAACACAGCAAGAGTTTAAGACAGAGCAGCGAGGCAGTTGTACCAGCTGCCGTTCTGGGCTTGTTTTTGCCTCGTCTTGCCAAGCCAAATGTGAGAATGAAGAGCTTTATGTTTGCAGAGAGGGAAATGCACTGGTAATACCCTAATCAAGCTTTCAACAACTCTGTATCCCAGAACAAACATTTTCACAGCACGCAAACGCCATTATTCTGAACCGGTGAATTTGTGTCTATGTAACGTCAAATAAACCCCTCACAGCCAGTACCAAAAGCTGAGATAATTTCAGGATGCATGTGGTAAACATGTGATTCCTGGACCTCATTGCAAAATCAGGTGACTTCATTTAAGGGTGTACGTCTCAGAAGTAGGTCTGGTGAGTTATCTGTAATAATCCCACTCCCCTTCTGCCCCCCATCTCAGCGGGAACCCAGCCGTGAAATTACCATCAGATACAACACACACACGTACAGAGGGAGCGAGAGCCGGGTTGATAAATAAACCATTTCTGTTGTATAGAAAGGCCAAGGGTTTCCTGGAGCCAAACACAGAATATAAACTCTCAAGAGGAACAAAAGAGCGTGTGCACAAGCAAAACTCCATTGCTAACAGCAACCGTGATCAATCAAGCCAAAGCGCACACGCAACACCCGGCCTGAGTAATGCAGGTCATGAGGCGCAAATACACTAAAGGTTCTTCAGTGAACAGTTTTCTTATCACAAACCATTTTTCAAGTTCATGTTGCTTTGGAGATTAGTAAAAGGTTCTTGACAATGGTTGTCCAAATCAGTGTATTGGTTCTAGCCATAGGCCAAGTTAAAATCAACAAAATTTAAATCTATTTCGTCTGCCGATTTTGGAAAAAAAATAATATGCAAAATTCATCAACAGAACTGAATGAATATTTATTTATATAATAGAACACTACCATTCAAAAGTATGGGGTCGCTAAGACTTTTAAATGTTTTTTTAAAAAGGTTACTTTCACAGTAATAAAGAATATATTTTAAAAAATTAATAGTAACATTAAAAAATATTATTACAATTTAAAATGTCTTTTTAACTCTTTCCCCACTAATTATGGAATTTTGCGCCATTTATGAGACAACGCTTCCCCGCTATTGACGTAATTTTCCGGCTTTCCGTGTTTTCACTGTTGTACAGTAGGTGGCGGAATTACACAATTCCTAAAAAAAGAGAATCTCCGGATTAAAACACAGAAAAAAAAGGAGCAGAAACAAGCAATAAAAGCATTGCTTATGCATGTTGTATTCTTAAAAAAAAAAAAAAAAAAAAAAAAAAAAAAACGAGTTTCTCAGCTTTTTGTTCAAAATGTTGCTTTTTCTATGAAACTTATCCACATTCAAGTGTTGATAAAAAAGGAATGCATGAAGCTAGAATGAAAGTTTTTTTGTTTTTAAAGCAGAGGTTCTGTTCTTTTGATATATTGCATGTTCAGATATTCATACAACAAAATATTCTTGTGGCCATGAAAGTTTTGTGAAAATTATAAAAAATGCTGGTGGGTGCTTGCAATTTTTTTTTTCTTTAAACGCTAACGGGGAAAGAGTGAATATATATTAAAAAAAAAAATGTATCTATTCCTGTTATTTTCAGATGCCATTACTCCATTGTTCATGTGTCACATGACCCTTCAGAAATCATTATAATGTGCTGAATTCAAAAAACTTTTTGAATTATTACCAATGTTGAAAACATTTGTGCTGCTTAATATTTTATTGGAAATTTACTTTTATTTAGGATTCTTTTGTAAATCGAAAGTTCAAAAGAACAGAATGTATTAAAATAACATATTTCCGTAACATAAATCTTCCTGAACCCAAACTTTTAAATGGTAGTGCATTTTTTTATATTTTTTTAAAGTGAGTGACATCCTAAATAAACCCACACATTCATTGGGGTTTGATGTAGTTTTGAGGTAAAAGGAAGTTGTCGCCCCACACTTACCACAAGGTCTTTTCCAGCCCACTTGCATTCATCCCGTTTGGAAGGTGTGGCAGGCCAGGCGATCTATAAAACAGTGAAAGAGAGAAGGTGTGAGAATGTGTGTGGAGCGAACACAATGAACTGCAAATGACTGACTAAGGCGCTCGGCATGAAACCTGGCTGTAAAATAATCAACGACTGCTGCCTGCCGTCCTTCTGCCACCTCCATCTGTGACGACGATGAAGACAGAGGATAAAAACTACCATTCCCCTTATCCTGAGAGCCCGAGAGACAACCGCACATTCACACATTCATAGGCCTGCACACAAAAAGTTTTTTATCCTGCCTTATCTTCCTCTGAGATCTGCTAAGGTATTCTGTCTGCGAAAGTAATTTTGGTAAATTAAGATAATTTGCCAAGTTCTTATCTTTAAACGATGGCATTGCTGAAGTATGCATGTTTGTGTGAGTGTTCAATAAAAGCCAGCTTTAACCCTTACGAGGACTGAATATAAAGCTGCAGCCTCCAGGACAAAGAAAGAATAAAAGCGTGAGGAAGAAAGAGGAAATCAAAGTAATAGAATCCAGAGAGAGGAACAAAGAGCGATTGAGAGAGAGAGAAAGAGAAGCATTACGCTGCAGATATGATCTGGGAATGAAAAACAGAGGGAGTCAGGCTGAGATCAAATGGGCAGATGGAAAGAAGGAAAAAGTCAACTCAGATCTGGGTTGTGCAGTTAATAGGAGCGAGATGGACGTCTCTGATGACCCTGGGTTTCAATGACACACTCCATAAAATCCCTCACTGATCTTTCTAATGTAGAAAGAAGGAAACAGCATGAATTATGATTCCCAACCTGAGCTTGACATGAACTTTTATGCTCACTGGTGGTTTTCCAAATTTACTAGCCACTCAGCATTTTCACTGGCCACAATTTTGACATCGATACCATAAGGACAACTGCCATATAGATATTTGTAATATTATCTCATAATTTCTGCTGTCACTTTAAGACCTAAAGCATGGATCCATTGCGTTACACATGCATTTTCTTTCTCAACTGTTTATGTTCACTTAAAATAAAACTGACTGTTTATGTGAACAGGCATTTTGTGTGTTGCAATTTTTGTGTTTGACTGTTTAAGCACAACAAGCAGCAAAAAGAACTCAATTTAGTGAGCTGAGAGCTTTATGTGCACACAAAATCGTCGGGAATGAGTAAAGTTGTGCGCAATACACGCAATGCCATGCCAAAACTCAAGCCCTGCAACACCAACAATAATCATCCAGAGCAAATGAATTGAGTGATTGAGAAGAGGCAGGTTTGTGTCAACACAAATAAATCATTTTTGATAACACTACATTTAATTTTGTTATTTCCACTGCCTTTTTAAAAGACTACAACTGAAAAATATTTTATATAAAATTCAACCCGCAAAAGTGGCTAGTAGGAGTGATTAAATGCTGAAATACACCTGGATTTGGTGGTTTGCTGAGTGTTAATGTCAAGCCCTGTTCCCAACCTATTTTACTGTTAAAATGTGATTTTCAAGTGAAGCAGGATATTCAACTAGAACAAATGTAGGGCAGAATTTGTTTGGATCATGAAAAATGGGCTTTCCATATCAAGCTGAATACGTTTGCTTTAAAAAACTGGCTGAATTTAAAAGACAGCTGAAATTTAGATGATTAATACTATTTAACATTATTCTAAGTGAAATCAGGAAAAGGAAATTGTTTTGATGGAGATTTTGATTGATTCCTTTGATTATGAAGACAGACTGTTTTAGTTGGAATAACATGCACAGATGAACCGTTCACAATAAGTCCAGGAACATAACATTCATTCATGTGACCTAGAGATGTGTGTCACCTGTTTGACATCTCTGTTGATGTTGACCAGGTCAAAAGAGAAGACATGATCCTCCGCTCCGACCAGTAATCTCCCTCTTTCCTCATCCATCAAGAACGTGTCGTAACCTGAACTGTTTGCCAAACCAGTGAAAGTCACTAGATTACTGGATTCCAGCATTTCTGAAACAGAGAACAAGAAAAAGAAGAATGAAAAATAGGCTACATTCGTATTTATACATCAGCGAACAGCCTGTGTCATTTTAGTCGAAAGTTCAACAAGTAGGTCACAAAATGTACACCTGCATTAAAAGTTATTTGCGGCACTTCCAGCATCTTTGAGAAACAACACTAGTCCTGTGTTTAGTTACGCTTTCTTTAAAATCCCCTCAATGGTTAGTGGACCACATCTGTATCCTTTCAACCATAGCATGACAATTGCTGAAATAAACACAATCAGAAGGATCTAATCTGAACCACGTAATCATTTATATGAGGTAAAGACATGGCTGGACGTTTGTGTGTGCACTGGGTTTAAGGTGGTACCAGGACAGCTCTTAAACATATTGGTATATATATACAATATATTTTATAGTTCAAGCATTTGGCATTTTATCTACATCTGTAGTCTATATTAAGACAGAGGGCCTGCTTACATATGTGTGTATAAAAACTGTGCAACATCATAGTACAAGAATCCGGTCGACTAACGTGGTTTGCCGAGAACTACGTCTTTCAGCACCAGCACTAAACGTCTCTTTTAAATATAGGTGTGTCTGACTTATTTGCACAATTATTCTGAGTAAATCTGCAATACACTCAAAAACGACCACACACAGTTTGTTAGATTGCACAACCAAATTAGTACCGCTTTATTTGGAATCTTAAAAAACTCGGGTCAGAGGAATAACTAATCAAGTAAAACTGCTTTTGTTTTGGCTGTTCTCTTGATAGACACAGCCAAACAAACTATCTGTTCAACAGCACTAGACCAGACACTGTGAAAATATAATGACCTGAGACAAAAAATCTGCCAAATTTGTCACTCTCCCAGTGAGCAATGAAGCAAGGTCGGATAAAAGTAAAGGAAGGCAGAAAAAAAATCAAGTGAAGAGGAGATGAAGTGAGAATGATAAGGAAGAGGTGAAAGAGAGAAATGAGTTTGGAAAAGAGCGCGCAGGAGCCACTGGCCAGAACATCTGCTCATGGGAGAGGGTGAGGTTAACATATCTGCAACGTTTCTGCAACAAGCACACGAATTATAATCAACAGTGACATGCAAAGACTGCAGCCCCTCTCCAGAGCCCAGATCAATCCGCTCCTATAGTAGCCATCTGCGTTTCTCCCCGCTAAGATTCAGGACATCTGTGTGGTTGTGGGAGAGGAAGAGAGCGAGCAAGGAAAAGCGTTAAGGAGAAACAGACCATCCATCCTTTGCCTGTGTCAATAACACTGCATATCAAATGCAGAACAGCATTCCCACAGGACCGAATGCAGAACGGGCACAGTTCAGTCCGTTCCTGCTGAATTCAGTCTCTGCTTCTAACACGAGAGTTTCATTAACCAATCACAAGTAATATCCAGATATATAGAGAGTTGCCAGGCCTGTCTGACAAACTCCGGCTGAGACAGAATATTGAGTATGTTCTCTTTCATGTAAGGATATACATACAGAGGGGTTTTGTTTCACCCTGAAGGGGTTTAAAGAGATAGATCACACAAAAATGAAAATTCTGTCATCATTTAGTCACCCTCATGTTGTTCCAAACATGTATGAGTTTTTTTCTTCGACTGAACACAAAAGAAGATATGTTGAAGAATGTTTGTAACCAGACAGTTGACAGTAGCTATTATCTTCTGTAGTATTTTATTTCCTACTAAGTCAATGGATACCAACAATCGTTAAAATATCTTTTGTGTTCAACAGAAGAATGAAACTCATACACGTCTGGAACAGCTTGAGGGTGAGTAAATGATGACAAATTTTCATTTTTGGGTGAACTATTCCTTTAAGCAATATCACACAAGCAAAAAAAAAACAAAAAAAATCTGCTGTACTAAATATCAGCATGGATTATAGCTTTTATACAGACACATTTCATATGGTTTAACATATATAACACCATTCAAAAGTTTGGAATCAATAATTTTTTTGTTGTTGAAAGATATTAATACGTGTATTGAGCAAGTATGTACTAAACTGATCAAAATTGACAAAACATTTGTTTTAGTGTTTTAAATAATGCCTATTTCAAGAATCCTGAAAACATGTATCACTATTTCCACAAAACTATTACAGTACGTAGCACAAAATGTTTCTTAAGCACCAAGGAATGTTTCTTAAGCATAAAATCAGCATATTATAATGATTTCAGAAGTATCATGTGACACGGAAGACTGGAATAATGATGCTGAAAGTTCAGCTTTGCCATCACAGGAATAAATTACATTTTAAAATATATACTAAAATAGAATCAGTTCTCTGGGTCAACAATCTGTACTAAAGGTGGCAAAACTGTTTACAAAAACATTTAAACGCAGAATGCTGCAACTGACCAATCAGAATCAAGTATCCCAGAGAGCTGTTTAATAATTAATACCAAGTATTCTTCATAGGTCAGTAAAATACAAAACACTGCCTATTCAGAAAACCATCTACACTGGTGCATTAAAGAAATTTGTGATGTAATAAAAAGAAAAAAAGATATTTATGCATGGATGAATCATTCACAAGATCAATAACATGACTAGGGTGAATGTTCAGTTCATGTTGACTTTAAACTGATCTTAAGAAACAATAATGTATCAGCACTAACTTTTTTTAACCTCCAAAGGTTCAGAACGCTTTCTCCTGTCACAGAAATATGCAAAGACAACTTTAAATTATCATTTTAAATCAGACTGTCATAATTAAATCAGTCTTTTTTTTAACTAACGTCAAATGGGAGAGTGTTTGAGAAAGAAGTTTGAAAACTAATTCTTCAATTCCACCTGTTGACTCTAGTGGTTAAAACATTCAATAAGAAATATTAACAGTCAAAAGTATAGTGCATATTCAGGAAATAAAAGAAAGCCACACTGATTTCCTCTTGCCAGACTTCAGGGGAGGCCTGAGAGAACATAAGAGGACATCCTGGAAAAAGACTTCATCTCATCTTTCTTTTTCTCTCCCCTGGCTCATTATACTAACTCATCTAGTCTTTACATCTCTACATCTGCCAAATATTCTTATTCTTAGCCTCCTTTTCCCCTGCCACTCTCTCTATTACTCCCGTTAGGTGAAGTTCTCCAAAGCCTCACTCTCCTGCCATTCTGGCTCAAGATCTGACGGCCACGTCTGGCAGTTTCACTATTCCCCAGCTCAAAGTGAGCGACTGGTGCATGAACTCTGAAGACAAGGCATTTTTTTCCCTAAAATGCTGCCTTGGCAAGACCATCACAAAAGGTAGTCATCTGATGATCCGTGAACACACAGACACACACACTTTATCTGGGGATACATCAACCTGGAAAAGAGCTTAAAGTAAATAAAGTGTGAGTTTTAAAGGAGAAAGAATCTTAAAGGTTTCTCCCTCTTTCTCAGTCTCTCTCTGTCCTGCAGAATGAGAAGTGGGCTGTCAACACTTTATATATCATAGCAAAGTCTGTCCCACAATTTATTTATACTGCAACGTTTGTTTGTTTCCAACAGATTTATGATGTAACAAATAAAACTCAAAATAAGATGAAAACCAAAGAGCATTTCAAAGCAAAACGAACAACTTTGATTTAAAAATTAATTACAGCTTGGAGCCGTGTCAAGTAATCAAACATGTTGAGCTGCGTTGCAAAGTCTATAAGTTTGGCTATATTTGGGAATAATATACAGTATTATTCCAAGTAAATGTGTTTGTGTGTGTGAGCAATGCATATATATATATATATATATATATATATATATATATATATATATTTGTGCATTTTGATGTTCTTTATTTTACTCTTATCAGTGACATTTTTGAAAATAAGGTATTTCAATAACTGACTAACAACCTTTTCATTGCAATTAAAGTGAAATTACTGAGCCTAAACACAGGAGCCTGATTAAAAGCTCATTTAAAAGAAAAATTTTAGACAGACTTAAACGGTTTTTGCAATATATAAACTCGTTGTCCTCACTAATCAATTAGTTGCCTGAGACGCATACCTAAAATAGTTGCTTAAAGGACAAAAAATGCAAAAGAGAAGTATGTCCAACATAACACATATGACTTAAGAGAAAACCAACCTGTGTTGGTGAAATGAAAAATGAGTGGAAAACTAATAATACACAAAGTCTAAAGGCTATAAACCAGTTTTGGACTGACTTTGGTGAGGGTGTATTATGCATCTCTGCATCTGTGAGTGTAGGTGTGTGTATGTGTATTGGAGAGATGGGAAAATGTGTGTGTGTGTGTGTGTGTGTGCGTGCTGCTGCCACTGTGCTTTAGCTCTGCCTCTGGCTACCAGCCGGCCCAGGAGAGCGAGGGAAGTGAGGAAAGAAGGAATAAAAAGTGAAAGAGTGCTGCAGATGGTTTTGGGCGCTACCTGTTTATTTAAGTCAGAACAATGGCGTGCTTCAAAACACACGTCGTCGATCTTGACACGGTTTTGGCAAAAGTTCTCCTTCTCTATATTCTCTAAATGGGCTAAGTGTGTGGTTCGGTCTTGTTGGTTTTTTGCTTGAGAGAACCTAGATTTTAGAAACAGCGATTCGCTTAACACGCTGTTTCGCATATTGCTTTAAGCTCTGGGATATGAATACGCCTGTAGTTTCGCTTCATTTTAACTTGCTCTCGCATGCAACCGGTCGCAGGTTTTGGTAAGTTTCCCCGGTAACCGTGCTAGATCTTGGCCTATGACAGCTCAGTCTGCTCGATTGACAGCTAGTGAAGGGCTGCTGAGAGGAGACCGACACCAGCGGGCCAACATTTGATTCCTGTGACACCAACAGAAAATATAATCACTGTGTCAAATCTATTTATGCACATTAGTTTTAATAAAAGACGCCTCTGTACGAACTGATGCTTTATGTCACGGCCAACTGCCTCAAATTTCCATTAACAAAGCCAAACGGTGAGGAAAAGACCGATGTCTGCTTTTTTGCAAGACACATGTGGCAATTATAAAGATGAGCTTGTTTAGCTTAAAAGGAATAATTCACCCAAAAATGAAAATGGTGTAATTATTTACTCAACCTTATGTCCTTCCAAAACCACGTGATTTTTAAAAGAATTTCCTGGCGACTCTTTTCTTTGTAAATGAGAACGAATGAGACAAAAACAGGCAATTCCTACATAAAAATTCTGAAGGCATAAGATATCTTTGCATGAGGAACAGCCCGTCGTTTTCACTAAAAAATCTTCACTCTCTCCTTAGGGTGTTCATGAGAGTTTCCAATTCATGAATTTTAAATGAATTTATCAGATACACAAATCGGTCTCACTGATTCATTCACTCCCTGATTTAATGATCCAGTCACAGTGTTTAACAGCCCACTGGAGGGGAAGATTGGGAGGACTTTTATTTTGGTTTGTTCGTTACACAAAGTTTTTTGTACGACTTCATATAGTTCATATAGACTTGGAATAAAGCGTAAGTATCATATGGATAACTTCTAGAACACTTTTATAGTGCTTTTGTGCTATTTTTGAAATCGCTTTCATTTTAATTGAATGTAAAGAAATAACTTTTTCTATTCAAAATCTGTCTTTTTATCTTCCACAAAAGAAAAAAAAAATCATACATGACTGGAACAACATTAAGCTGAGATAATAATGACTAAAGATGTTAATTTTTCTGTGAACTATGCCTTTAAAAATATCCATATATTGTGATTGTAATTTATAAATAAGCGCTTTCAAAATACAGGAGGTCTAATTAAACTGAATTAATTTGAGCTTAAAAACAAGCATATAGTGCTAAAAAATGTAAATGTCACATTGGCAGTGGTGTTACATTCATGCACGTTCATGCTTTCTTAGTTGTGCGCGCCACAAAAAAATCCAACATCCTTGCTGATCTCCTCCATTGTAGACTGCGCTCGACCGCAGGAGATTCCTGTGTTGCCCTGTTCCACAGAGCGAGGGGAGAGTATGTGGAACCGTTTAATTACCCCTGAATCTGCTCGCGACATGACGGGTGAACCGCAGAGTCTGTTTAAAACTGGCCTCCGGCCACAGACCGTGCAGAG
Organism: Semotilus atromaculatus; assembly: GCA_031834385.1. Taxonomy (NCBI): domain Eukaryota; kingdom Metazoa; phylum Chordata; class Actinopteri; order Cypriniformes; family Leuciscidae; genus Semotilus; species Semotilus atromaculatus. The sequence goes on from JAULUF010000009.1 coordinate 49,767,537, forward strand.
AAAGCACAATCCACTCTCCACAGCTCCAGATGACGTACAAAACACAGCGCATGTACACAGAGCAAGAGTGACAGCCAAAGATAATGTGACATTAAAATAAATAGCTGAGAGAGGAGTTTGACAAGAGGGAAAGCACAAGGTAAAGTGCTGAAAGATAACTCTTATACGGATCTTTTTATTTACTTCCAGTCTTTTTGGAGGTGATGTAATTCGAGGAATGAACTCGATCTGTAGGTTCATTCTAAAAATTGACCGAAACGGACAGAAATTTCCAAGGCAGGGCTCATGTGACTAAAATTGACAAATACAACAAAAATGTTTGAAAATACTTTAAAATGTAGTTGCCATTGGTGACAGTCAAGGTTTGTGTTTTGTCTAAATGTGTCTAAATGTGTTTCCTGCATGCTCACAAAAAAAAAAAAATAATGTCCTATTTGCGAACAAGTGACTCTTATGAACTGGTTCTTTTTAATGAGTCAATCAAAAAAATATTCACGTAACAGCTTCAAACTCGCTCATAAGTTAGTTTGAATCAGACTTACTCAGTCAGAGATGTTACTTACTTAATGTCTGTTTACAACTTACTCACTGAAATATACTAAACTTTACGTTTGTGAGAACTATTTATGACTGGTTGTTATTGTGACATGTAAATATGTGGCACAAATTAGTCAGACAGCATAAAATTGGAACAAATGTATACTATATTCAACAACAAAAAAGTTTAAAATGAGTATTATATAAAATAAAAGCAAAAGTTAAACTACAATACTTCTGAACTATCATGAAACTCTAGCTCGCAGGCTAATGGGTCCTTAACGAAAGCTGATGATATTTACAGTCTTAACTACTTGGCACAACCTGATTGGTTAATGTCGCATCTGCAGCCAATGAGCTTGCTGCTCAACATTTAAATGACTGGTTACCATTCACTACTGCGGTTTGCAGCATGGGTTCAGAGTTAGTCTAAATCCTCCACCATCCCCAGCTCCACCTGTATAGATCTGCTATGGGTAATTGATATATGCTATTTGTGCAGCAGCAATATGTCTTACTCACAGCAACGTGTCGCCATATGTATTGTCAGGAGCAAGTTCCTGTACAGCAGAAATAATCAACAACAGCAGCAGCAGCGTAGCATCTATTCCGCCATATACATTAACATTGTCAAATCCATGACCATGCTAAAAATATTCAGAGAGTTGTCACGATATCAATATACATTTAGTGTATATAGTCTGGAGCATTGACAAGCAAACATGCATACACACACACACACACACACACACACACACGGAATTTGACTCATCTGGAAATGCTTGTCTAAGAACACCATTGAAATTCAATAACAGGTGCACCACTTCCCAACACACTACCCAAGTTATCACACACACTGCATCTGAATATTCAAACACACTTCTTATTAATACATCTGTGTTATGAAGAGGAAGCTAAATGTGCAAATCCTTCAGCCAAGTGGGTGCTGAGAGTCATTAAAGGAGTCTAACATCTAATAGGGCCAACAGAAGACTAAACACAACAGGATGTGATGCGTAAAAAGGTCAATAAGGACGAAGCCCTTCTGCTGCCACAGAGTAAATAATTCATTCAGTAGAAAGACTTCAGGTGACCTTCAAGTTCCTTACAGCAGTCTGGACAGAAGGAAAGAGCCAAATAAAGCAAGAGAATGAATGAGAGGAAGGACATGAACTATAAAAGAAAAACACACCGAATCATAGATAGACAGCAGCTTTTCCAGTAATAAGCTACTTTTTCCAACAAGCAGTGGAGCACAACAAAATAGCAATTTTTTTTAACCACTTTTACAATTGAAGCAACAATCAAATGTGTTGGTTACACTTTATTTCGATAGTCACTTTAGACGTTTAGACAACTAATTATAAGTAACTTTTGTCAACTAACTCTCATTAGAGTATTAGTATATTATAGTAGACTGTCAGTAGACTGTTAGGTTATGGTTAGGTGTTAGGGTTCGGGTTAGGAGAATAAGTCGACTTGTAGTCGCCAAGTTACTTATAGTCAGTTGAATGTCTGTTGGGGGATCAACAAAAAGTGTTAGCAGATATTAAGCTGACAGTCTAATACTCTAATGACAGTTAGTTGACATGTAGTTGAAAAGTTACTAGTAGAATGTCTAAAGTGGACTATCGAAATAAAGTGTTACCAATGTGTTTGGCTAAAATGTGTCTCTCTTATATATTGAGCTTTGAGCTTTCCTGTTAATTTGAGTGAATCAGTTAATTCGGAAGTTTCACTTAAAAAAAAAAAATCACAAATTCACAAATTAATATTCTAATATTTATAACTATCATTTAAAAATAGATGTGTGATAGTGTTAATAGATACAAAAGTTAAATGCAGCTGTTCATTGTGGAGCTCCGAACATAAATAATATCGTTAATTTGTTAGTACCTAATTTTTGTGAACATTGACATTAAATTGTAATCACATGGCAACTAATTCGTTCTCTGATTTTCATGTAGTTATTTCATGGCCACTAAATTTAACTAAATTTAATGAAACAACTATAAAACAAGGCAACAATTTAGAACAATGTGACCACTATTTAACTAAAATGAGGGGAAAAATATATTGTAGGAACTAATTCTTAATTCATGGCCATGATATCTTGATTTTCATGATTTGCTTTTAAATGGTATTTAGTGTAAATGGACCTATACAGTTCATAATATAATAATGAAATATTGTAACTTAAGTTTCTTGACAAAAAACAGTTTAAGAGAAGCTTCATCGTGTGAAAATGAGAGAGAGAAAGAGAGAGAGAGAGAGATCTACTTCTGGTGAAGAGGGTTAAAAGAGACAGGCAAGAGACGGATGCAGATGAGGCCGTGAGAGAAAGAGAAACCAGCATCATTCCCAGCCTCTCCATATAATCATTCCCATCCAGCCCAAAATCCTGGCTCGACGCCAGCCTGCACTTCACCCGGCAGCCAGCGAACAGCCCGCTATTATAGGATGCCTCCAGTCTGCGTCCAGTGCGGTCGGGCGCGGAGTGTCTATTTCGGAAGATTTAGGCTGAATTCCGACGACTCGCAGTCTCTTGTCGTCCCAGAGTCGCCCATCCCAATCAATCCCAAGAGGCCATGGGGCATGGTAATGAAATGGGAAGCCTGGTAATTACGCGGTAGTGAGTAATTATCAGGTTGTTTCACAAGCACTTTAAAGTCCCGATGCACCATTTTATCAGTGTGTGACGGGCGGCGGGATGGCCTTTTTCATGAAGGGACCCCCTATCAAAGGCGAGAGTACACACGTTGCCACCTGCAGGGGGCAGTGTCTTCATATGCACCGACCACCTACACCCTTATCTGGCATCTCAGATGGTATTTATGCAGGGTTATGGGCACACATGGGCCCAGTAACCCACCGCTAATCCTGTAGTGTGAATTCACAACCTCGTAACCACAAGTTTGAGATCCGAAAGGCAACCCGACAGCATCTGACAAGCATGTGAAGGCCTATCCCACAAGCCTCCTCAAGCACTGACAGATGAACGGGGCCGCTGATAGCCCTGACAAGAGCAATTTTCACCAACGGTAGTTTAAAACATACGAGGGGAATAGAGAGAAGACATAGCGCTGGTATAATTACAGGGAGGGGAAACGAAGAGGAAAATCTATCACTCGGCCATCATTTAACAACTAAGATGGATCTCTCCGTCTGTGATCGTCCGACTGGCCTCCCCGGAGGCGGCATGACTGTAAGCGGCCCTGAATTTCAAACTCTATGTGCAACTCATGATAAATCTGTGTGTGAGAAAGCGATATCCCCCTCTCGGCGCTCGTTCAAGTGTGCGTCTCTGGAGAGCATGTCTGCGCGTTTATTTGGCTTAATTACTATGCTGCATTCACAGGGGGAGTGAGAATGAATGACACTTCACTTAACGACTACCCTCTCCTGGCCAACTACTGTCTGCCCACCGCCTTCATTAAAACAGCCACTCTCTTCCCTTCCCGCTCCCTCTTTGCCACTCTTCCTCCATCCTTTCCTCTCTTCCTCTCTCTCGTTTTAACACTCAGACACTGTGTGGGTGTGAACAGCGATCTGTCATACTGCAGAGCATCAAAAGAGCCATCAAGCACCTGTGGACTATGTCTCTCTGTTACACACACACACAGACACATATACACACACACACACACACACAGCTCTATCACCATGGCCAGGTGTCTAATTATCTAAGCCTGCCTCCATTCTCACACATCTTTCTGGCCAGAAACACATCAGACATTTTCTTTCTAACACACACACACACACACACACACACACACACACACACACACACACACACACACACACACACACGCACACGCACAGGCAGCATTTATTAATCTTGGTTAATATTAATTTCAACATTTCCTACTACATTATTAAAATCAAAAGTTGTATTTGTTTACACTAGTTATGCACAGTGATGCAACATACACATAAAATGAACATCTATATTTGCATTACCTAACGTTAACAAAAAATAACAAATGTATTACTCATGGTTAGTTCATGTTAGTAAATACAATTATTGTATTAAAGTGTTACCCTTTTATTTTTACTCAAGATTTACTTTAAAACCAAAAAACAGAACTTGTTAACACACCAGAATGAAAAACCTACCGTGGTCTCCTAACCAGGCATAAAGCGATAAAGTGACAAGCGATGAAAGTTATTGTTTTGTCCGTAGCTAATGACAAGCGACAGGACATTTAGTCAAATGCTTAGTCACGGATTTCTGTAGCGTCGCACTGGGTAGCTGCCCTGATATAGAAATATCAGTTGGTTCAAAGTCCTGTTCCACAAGTGTTCATTAAAAATCAATTATCATCTATCGTCACACAGAATTTTCGCAATCATTAGAAATGTCTGGTTAGGATGCAGCATAACAGGATTCAGGGTAAAAAATATCCAATGGGGACCATTTTGACATTCCAAATTTATTTTGTGTATGCTAATGTCTTAGCTGTGCAGCCTCTATGTTTTTCTGAATGCATATGTCAATCAAACTAAATCCAAATCCATTACGACATACGAAAAACTCTAACATGAATCAGAGAAAAAATAGCCATAAAGTGGACAGGTGGCATAAGTTTGGAAAGCATCGTGGTGACGCAATGTGAGACTGTTTTCCCACAATGCTTTGGACCATCCAAACACAACAGTATTAACTGAAAGAAGCATGTGATTGATCACAGGTGGACTTGCATCTTTTTTACATTAAAGTCTCCTTTCCTCTTAAAGTTAAACAGCAGATGCCGATGGTCAGAGCAACAATTGGTTTCTTAAACACTCTCTCTCTCTCTTCATTCTGCATGCTCTCTCTTTCTAAACAACACATTCTCAGACAAAAATAAATCGTCTATTTTATTCTCCGTCTCTATAAAAAAAATGAGAGGGCATTAAACGGACCCTGGTGGGGTAAACCCATGCCACACACAGACCTTAAAATCAACACCAGAAGCACAGATTCACTGACAGAACAGAAGGCTATATTTACCAAATGAGGGAGAGAGATCACCGCCACACATTGATGCGTATACTTTTGGTCATGTTCCTGAACAAAGAACCACAGCAGACCCGCTAAGCTTACATTAAAAAGGGAAACAGCCCAAAATATGCCAAAAATGTTGCCGCTTATTTCCGTGAGAGATGAAAGCTCTGGGTTACAAAGAGGCTGCTATAGTCTGGATCTCTCCGCTGTCTCCTATAAAATAGCACAGCCCGGAGAATAACATGTTTGCTGTTACCACCATTCACGCATAGCGGCGAGCATCACCAGAGCCTTCAAATGCAACACATAGAGTACAGTAAGAGAGAATCATGCTTCAAAATATACAATGTGTGCGAGTATGAGTATGCATGCTTGCTGGAGTGTGTCCACATGCCAATATAAGATTAAAGATCAGGACAAGGCTAGTAAACGCATTTGTGACACATTTGTGGCATAATGCTTATTAACACCAAATAATGTTCTACTTGTTCCACCTTTTCTTTTAAAAAGCCAAAAATCTGGGTTACAATGAGCAACTTACAATAGAACCGGGTCCGATTCATAAGCAATAAAAAAACCAGTTTTAATAGTATAGCCACTAAACATAAACAATGCATGTTAACATGATTTTAGTGGAAAAAAAGTAGTAGTTTTTTCAGTGTAGTTGCATCTAATTTTACAACTTTGTTGCCATGACAATAGAATGCAATAAATCCTAAAATGACTTTAACAGCTTTACAGTTGAAATAATACAGGATAATTAATGTTAGAGCTTTTATAAAATTAGAAGTGTTACATTATTGCTTTAAAATCCTCCAAAAATTGGCCTCATTCACTTACAGTACATTGTAAGTGCTTCACTGTAACCTTGGTTAATTTTATTTTTTTTCCTTTAAAAAAAACAAGGAGTAGGTCAAAATAATGTCTTAGTGCTAATCTACATACTGTGGACTGAGTTTAACTTGTACTGAACCCACAATATTTCTTTTAAAGGATTGCTGTAAAATCAATTTGGAGGCAAGAGAAATTAGATTTCTGGCCGCAACTGCAGAGTCATTACCCACGATACCTCATTCAGAGTTCACAAGCCATAAGACAGGGTACCAGTGCAGAGTTTAGAGCTATAGGACAGTGCACTGGAAAAAATTATGTAGAAGCCAATACATGCAGAAACACCACATGGAAACAATCTGTCAGAGCAAAATTTGAATAAATCATATGCAAGAAAGTGAGAGAGAGAGAAACTAGAAAAAGGAATTAGACAACAGTGACAGTGAAGAAAGTCAAATTATATATATATATATATATATATAGATAGATAGATAGATAGATAGATAGATAGATAGATAGATAGATAGATAGATAATGACATATATAATGACAAAAAGAGTCAAGTTTGAGAGTACAGATAGGTCTAAGATGGGTAGTAAGAATAAGAAAGGTAATAAAGCTTGTGTGCATTACGAAATGGTGATTTGTCTGGTTGCAAAACTTACCCTTGTAAGAGAGCTTGAGTCTGGGCACATTCTCTTTGGTGTGCTGGGGTGCAACTCTTCCAGGTAAAGCCACCCCACACAACAGCAGAAAAATCCCAACTAGGTAATCCATGGTGCTGGAGCGCTGGCCTCCAGCCCAGGGGGGCTTGCAGCCCACAGTGCCCAGAGCAAAGGGCTTCCCTCTGGGATAGCCGGGATCTTCCGAGTCCCTCCTTACTTCAAAAGATCCAGCGCCTGGAGCTTCTCCCCAAGGAGGCTATCCGAAATCAGATCCCAAGCGAGACAGGAGACGGGGGTTCACATGGCTCCATGTGGGGGGCGTTTCACCAGTCGTGGGGGTAAAGGTGTACTCCTCTGGGATGCGCTCTCGGACACTGGTGGGGAGGACCGCAGAGTGGGATTCTGTGTTTGTGGGAGAGGTAGAGTTTCAGTAGGGGATCCGGCAGACCCTCTCTCCGCTCTGGCTTCGCGCGCACACACTCTCACACACACTCTCACAGACTGCTTCTGCTTGTGTCCACTGCTCAGCCTGAATGAGAAGGAGAGGGAGAGAGAGAAGTACACCATCCACCGGAGCGCAGGAGGGGAGGAGAGGGGAGGAGAGGGGAGGGAGGGAGGGAGGGAGAGCAGCTGAAGGGGGAGGAGGGGGTTGAACGAGGGAGCGGAGCTGAAAGGAGAGGTATGCGAAAGACTCTTCTGCAAAGGTTTGCTTGCTCTGTCTGTGTCCTTCTTTTCTGCATTGCTTATACGCTGCACCTTCAATGCATTGTCTTTCCAGCTGCTCTCTCCTCTTTGGCTTTCTTACAGACCTTCATATTTCATCACATTCCTAGCCTCATTCCTAGTCTCTTCTGCAATATTAATAGAATAAAGTATTATAAAATAAAAACACATTTGAGAAATTAATGAATAAATAAATCCTCTGCTATTTTAAGGTGTTTCTCTTTTTTGCCACTGTGAGAAATATGTTCCTCTTTGGTGTCCATAAATCAACTTCAGCCTATAAAGCCAGTAAACTATAAATCAGACGTACTGATAATCCTGAAAACAAATAAAAAAGTGAAACATCGAGCCAGTCTAGCTAGACTATCCTGCATTCTTCTCTCACTCACTCTCTGCTTGTTGCAACAAAGCCTCTGATCGAAAGAAGTGTTAATGTGTGATTTTTCACCCCTGAGTGCTATAGACAAAAGTGCCTCACAAGCACCAGCTGAGTGTGTGAAGGTATTTAACAACCTTGCAAATGTGCAAAAAAACACACAAAAAAACACAGATCTCTCAATGCCTTTAGCATGTCCGTGTGTAAGTGTTTCCTGCTTCCATGAGCGGGTCTGTGCCAATATCTCGTCACCTTTACTACCAAACATGCTCTTTAGGTGTTTACACCACATAGACTTGTGGGGATGAAGGACAGACCCTACAACCTCCACACCTCCTTATATCCGAAGGCTAAAAAAAAACACCTGCAGCCTGGTCTCCATCAACCCACAGCAGAGACCGTATCCCAGGTGGATCCACTGGCGTGTGGAGGTTTTCCTCTGGTCGTCGCTCTCTTGTGCACAGCTATGTGAAGGGGATTTGTCAGGGCGCTTTGACTAATGATGTCTTAATGAATTGCGACTCACAGTGCACTAAAACGAGATAGCTCATTGACAACTAGTTTCCAGAAGCCTGTCAGTAGCAAAGTGGTAAATATAGCCTCCGAAACATGAGATCCACAGAGGAGCGACCTCCTCGAAACAGGGAATGGATCCTGTCAGTCAGAGAGGATTTGATAAATATGCCATTTATGTTGGGAAATATATATATAAGTTTGTAAAGTGTTCCTGTAATCATTAGTGCAAATGCAATGGGTCTTTGACACCTGTTGGTGTGGAATGATTTGTGCAATCTACTGTATAAATAACAAATGTAAATAATTATCTGTCTGTCACTCACGACTAGGCCTATAGGCAAATGTTCACATTGCTGGTGTGTACAGTATATGCAAGACCACACATCTGCATGCAAAAATCAATGACTCGTAGGTGTCTCCCTGCATTTTTTTTTCTCTTAAAGGAGTAGTTCACTTTCAAATGAAAATTAGCCCATGATTTACTCACCCCCTCAAACCAGGCGTATATGACTTTCTTCAGACAAATACATATACATAAAATATCCTGGCTCTTCCAAGTTTTATAACGGCAGTGGATTGCAACCAACAGATTGAAGCTCAAAAGCAGACTGCGTATGGCCGGAAGCTAGAATTTTACTTTGTAATGTGTTAAATATGAACATTTTTCTTACACAAACTCATCGTTTTGCTTCAGAAGGCCTATATTAATCCACAGGAGCCGTTTGGAGTTCATTTATGATGGATGGATGCACGTTTTTGAACTTCAATCTGTTGGTTGCAATTCTGATGATATGAGCGATGGTTGCTGACTACAAATTAGACTGATTTTCCAAATAAAATATCCCAAAATCCAAGAAACAAAGTTAATTTACTTGAGAAGGATCAACATTATCAACTAGGATCATTAAAATACCTTCTTTTTTTTTTATTGATTCATCAAAATGATTAACTGAGATTGCAAAAGTAAATAAATTATATTTACACACACTGCATACAAGTTTAAATATAAAAATGTGAAATAAAATTATATTAAATATTAGATATGTACAGATTCAAGATTTAAAAGTTTGATATTATATTTAAAAAGTCTACATATATAAATGGTCATGTTTTTTGTTAAAATGTATTGGTTTTAAGCATGTGAACACTTCTTCACCTTCACTCTCTCTTTCAACTAGCCGTTCCCTTCCTGGATTTTGTTCTTTAGAGGTCATTGTCATGACTATTACGATAACTGCCGGCCACGTTCAAGGTTCCACTCTGCCGGAAGGAACTTCCTGTTTGAAAGGTCACACTTCCTGTCTGAGTAACACACAGCAGTGACGTCTCTCCAAACCATGTACACCAAATCAGCAGATATTACTAAACCACACGCACTTACCCTACTGAAGGGGTTTTGAGTTAGGTGAGTGGAGGAGAGGAGGGATGGATGGAAAAAGAAAGAGAGGAGAGGTGTAATGTTTGCATGGCATAAGACGTCAGTCTCCACTCTACCCACATCCTCCACTCGCAGTGATGACAGATCAGACGGCTTGGTCTGCTCAATCAACACATGGCCCAGTGAAAGAGAGAGAAGTAGAGAGGGAACGAGAGAGAGCAGTAAAAAAAACACACACACAAATTACATCTGGTCATGAACAACAAGCCTGTATTCTGCATAGCGAACAACACAAGTGAAATTATTTAGTGCTGTTATAAGATAGATCGATAGATCGATAGATCGATAGATAGATAGATGCAATGACAGCTATAAAGTGGAAATGCCAAAGCAGACAGGGCCAAAAACAAGCCTCTCTCTCTCTCTCTCTCTCTCTCTCTCTCAAGACAGTATGCAAGTAACCCTAGGGCTTTATCACACTCCAAAAAGAAAGGGAGCAGAGAACGTAATCACTTTACCAGAGATTCCTGCTGGGACATCAAAGCCCCCTGGAACATGTACTCTATTACTCGATGTAATAGAGAGGTGTTACACCGGCAGAGGAGACAGGAGGTGATGAGAGAGAGTGAACGCTGATGATGTTGTGGGCAATATTGTTAACTCTGACTTTAAAAAAAAATTATAATAGAGGCAAAAATGCAAACAATCTCTTTTACACTTGGAATATATTAAAAACCTTTTCTACTTGTTTCATTACAGCACTGTGACCTTCATGACGGAGCACACAGATGCTGCACTGAATTTGTCAGTTTTCCTCAGAACTTGAGGGTGTGTTTGGCTCATTTAGTACCTCCTGTCCACTTCCATTTTGGATAAGGCTCTTTCCTCTGCTTCATCAGAGGGACATGGGTCAGAGGTCAGCCTTCATTTCACAAAAGAGGTCACAGTTCTTGCCATGCAAGCGACAAAAGTTTCATAATCTACCGTTCCACCCTCCACAAGCCCCCACCTTGACACCCTCCCCCTCATGAAAGCTTTTGATATTAAATCTTTTTGTTTGTAAACAGAATATAAATAAACAGTGACAAACCGCATTTTAATGTATGAGTGAAATGGCACCCTCATACAAACATGAAAGAGCGTCAGGGTTGAGAAAATGGGCTGAATATATATATTTTTTTATCAGTAATTTGTTCCCGTCTATCACAGTGGAGGAAGCATCCCGCAGCGTCTTCGCCACAGATGCATCCGTTCCAGCGGTGCATCAACGGGGTCTTCGAATTTCAGAAGTGATTTACAAAGCAGAACCGAGGAAGAAAGAGAGAAAAAAAACTTTCATCGGATTCATAAAGTCTGACAGTGTCTGGACTTGTCTTACAGGTGATGTAATGTGAGTGGCAGACAGCAGGATGAGGTGGAGATATATCACCGTGTAGTTTGGCGTGGGACAGTCTCAAGTTAAAATGAGTGCAATTGGAAAGACTTTGTGCACCTGGATCTCATTCACTGTAGATTTTTTGATTTGTCAGTTAACCAAGTAAAATACTCATGGTAAAAAAGAAAAAAATACAATAAAGTACTGTGGTTGTACCATGATAGAGTGATGGTATCAGATGGCAATACCATGGTACTTTAGTGTATACACCATGATACTGAATGCTTTAGATCTATGCCACTGCTGCTGAATCTTCAGTGCCATTTAGTGCATCAAAACATATAGTGCAACCAGCGACGTCTGATTCTTCAATGAATGATTCTTCTGAACCAGTTATTTTAGTGACTCAAAAAAATAGTGCAAAGTCTGATTCCTGAACGAATGACTCTTATAAACCAGTTCTTTTTAGTGAATCAAAAACATATAGTGCAAACAGTGTAGACTGATTCCTGACCTGATATGAATGTACTCTATAGATATTTTTAGTAAATCATAACATACAGTGCATTCAATGCAGTTTGATTCCCAAATTAATTACTCTAATGAACCGGTTCTTTTTAGTGAATCAAAAACACAGCATAAAAAGTGTAGTCTGATTCCTGAATGAATGACTCTTACGAACCAGTTATTTTTAGTGAATCAAAAACAACCAAGTGTCTGATTCAACAAATTACTCTTCTGGTTCTTTTTAGTCAAACAAAATCAGTGCAACAAAAATAGTCTGAACAAACAGTTGTTTTAATGCATAATAGTTTGAAAAGATGTCTAACGAATCTTTCACTTAACCGAATACATCAGAGTGGTTACTGAATCAGCATCTGACTCACTTACTGAACACACACATGATATAGTAGCTACCAAAAAACATATTTTTGGTACTTTTTTGTTAGTGAAAAGTTTATAGTCCTATTACTAGCTTTAATAGACTCTGTACCTAAAAAGAATCACCATTAAACTGTTACTGAATTATTCAGATCAGAACAAAATAACACTAGTTCCAGGGTAGATATTGAATCAGCTTTCAATAGATGTGCAGGTCTCCGCTCCGGATCACAGGAGTTTATTGTCCGTTGGAGTGCTCCTAAAAAGCACTAGTGATGTGGAAAGGCCTAGTCAAGTTTGTGAGGAAGCTGAACTAATCCAGGAGGCAAAAGGTCTTTTTAAATCTCATGTATATGTAAATGTTGTGTGGCGTCAGTGAATGGCTCGGTCCGCAGAGCTTAACTCCAGATCGGCTGAGACAACAGAAAAGCACTCATTATTCCATTTGTCTAACCCAATCAGAAGGCTTAAGCCGGCAGAAAATCCCTCCTGCAACCCCCAGTCAAGGTGAATTGGGGTTAAGAAGGACACAGAAAGAGCATTAGCTTCTTTGCATGGCTGCTGAAATTAAAATGTAACCAAATCAAATGGAGAGTTTCAGCTACAGGGGTCAATTACTGTATTAGGACACGCTTGGTAAGTGGGCTTCACGAAGTTCACAAAGGTTAAAAAATCAACCAAAGACATACAAACAAACATACTGCTGTGAGTTAAAGCGAACCGTTCAGAAAGTTATCTTTGGCCACTGCGTCGCATCTCATTACTATTTTCAGTGCCTTTAAGTTGTGTCAAATTAAAAACAGTTTATAAAGTTTTAAAACTTTCATAGTTGACTCAAAACTGCAGTGCTCTGTTTCATTCTGCTGATCCCTGAAACTGATGCTATACCCAATCCCAAAATTTAAAAGCCGTCCCTTTTGGGTAAAATACGCATAGGCCTACTAATAATAATAATAAAAAATAAATAAATAAAAAAAAAAACTTATTTTTTTGGGAAACAAAGGACACCAAAGACTTATATAAATCTGTCCTGCATGTCCTGAATCTCTGGTCTTGGATATCTCTGTTGTCAGGCACAGGGATCTTCAGCTTGGGAAAACTATCACAATGAGATTGCAGTCCAGCCTGCATCTCTATTAAACATTTACACGCTTGTGAAACGAATAAAAACTAACCGCCAGCACTCACGTTACAGCCAAGCTGAGGAGTCATATTTAATATGGAGCTGAAGTACTGCCAAAACATATCAGGGTAAAAGAGAGAAAGAGAGAGAGAACAGCAACTGTAATCCTCTTTCGAATGAAACCTGATGATCTGCGGTAAAATCCATTTATATGGGGTGTTTTTTGGTGTAGTGCTTAATTCGATTTGCTTTATAATGCACCGTTTTTGTGTTTAAGCAAAAATATAATGAGTCAGTCTGTGACTTGGTAACCTTATGTGACTGTCTATGAACTTGAAACTCTTACATCACACATTAACATGACAGTGCCACCGGGGGAAAAGGCCTTTGTGACAGAAGCATGAGGGTGGATGATTGCACAAATAACCGGATGCTCTTCAACGTAGGTGCTTCTCTTGGACATTGAATGCTTCCTGTGAAAGCGCAGTTAATGCAATGTGGCGTTGCGATGAGTCACAGTGTTTGCTGCTAGTGATGAAATCCAGCTGTGAGTGTCAAAGAGCGACAAACATGTTTTTTCACGACAATGACGCACAACACGAATTCAGGGACAGGTTCAGATTAGCAGCCCACCTTTACCAGCCAACAAGGAACGTTCTCAGAACTTACCTATAACATTATGTCACGGTTTTCTCAAAGTTATGAACAAATGAACATCGTCCATTTTTTTTTCAGAAGCGTTTATCTATCATTTTTTTAAATAGTTTCCGAATGTCCAGAGGACATTCAATAGTAAAGCTCCCATAATGTTAGCATTTTTTTTTCAATTGGAACGTTCCCTTAATGTTTGCATAATCTAATTTTAACAAATTTTACAACTTTTAAAACTAATTTTTTAAGTTAAAAATAATGTATTCATAATGTAATGAGAACATTAGCAAAACGTTTTAAGAACATATTTTTGTCAGCTGTTGTCTCACCTGATTTTGATATTGAAGTGTCCATACAAAAAAAGTCAATGGGGTTGTTTTGAACCAAATGTATTTATGGACAAGACCTGTTAAAAAATTATTACTTTTGCGTTCCACAGAAGAAATGAAGTCATACAGGTTTGAAATGACATGAGGGGGGACTAAATGGTAACAGTATTTTTGTGCGAGTTACCGCTTTAAAATGTTCTTCCAGGATTGACAGTCTGTGATAGTTTTCACCTGTGTTGGAACAGACTAATGGACACATTTCCATGTTACCCAGAGGAAATCTTTATATGCAATGCGGGAAACGCTTTTGGAAAGCACACATGCTTTTGTTAAATGCTGCCCACAATTGGGCTACGTACACATTACTGAATAAGGCAAGTCAAGAGCTATTCAGGAAATAATGGAGGGCAAGACAAATTGTTCGGTTGCCATTTAGGATAATGAAGGGATATTTCCGCATGCAAATGAAACGCTGGCACGCGCTCCTCCACACCGCTACTGTCCTGCTTTCATTCCTCACCCCCCAAAAACAATCAAGCTCTCAAAAAAACAAGCTTTACAACCTAATTGTACATCAAACAAATGACAGGCCCACAAGATAAAATGCAGATCTCCTCAAAAAAGTGACTTGAGCTAAACTTTCCTTAAAAAAAATTTGGTGTGGCCAATTACTTCAAAGACAGGTTCTTTTTATGGGACTGCCTTGGATAGAAAATGTATTCCAGCAGCATATCTAATTTCAAACAAATTTCAGAAAAAATAAATAGTGTTTCCCCAGCCAGTAAATCAGTCACTTGCTAGATTTGAGCAATGGGAGTGCGTGGAAAACACTTTTGTGTTCATATCAGGGTTGGGTTGAAGAACGAGTGTGAATTTGAATTGAACTAGTGAACAACTGTTAGGATTTAATAAAGACACACAGTGAAAAAAAATGTGCTGAAATGGCATAACTGCAATGAAAACAGTTTTTGCGCATTTACAGGTCACCTGACGTAGATGACGTGGTATGTTTGGACAGAATACGAGACAGAGTTCTTTATTAAATTCATAAAAGACAAAAGAATTACAGGAATACTGGATTCTAAACCTCAAAGAAATGCCACAATCAAGACCTCGAAGCAGATATGACGGAGAAACACCCAGAAACACCAGCCGCTCCAAGTATAAGGGTCTTTCCTTACTATTAATGCTTGGATAACACACATACGTCTCCTTTGATTAATAATAATGGCCAGTGCAGTGGCTGGGATATACGTAAACCTACCAACATCCATCGCCATGATTTTTGCAATGACTTGAGGAAATGCGAGAGGAAAAAATTACGTTTTAGTCGCATAACATCGGCTAATGGAAACACCGTCATTTCGCAATCATTTTTTGTCGACATTTACTAAATATTTTGCGCAAATCTGTAATGTAAACGCGCCTATTGACTTCCATAGTATTTTTTCCCCTACTATTCCTATCCCTACTACTTCCTACTTACATGTTCTTTAATGTGTTGTGCACATTGTCAGCAAATTGTCAGTAAAAAGGCCTTCTCAATTCAGTCCTCAATGCTGCACACCATCCATGGAACAATCCATGTTGCTCAAATTATCTATTTTTTTCTGGTTTAATTTGACAAACATTCATTGAACTTTGATTAAATTATGTTGAACAAACAACGTTTTTATATTACAATTTATTACCACAATTGAAACCACAAAAGATCCATTATCTTTAATTGTCAAATAATAAGCATGTTTAGGGCACTTCCACACAGCAGAAAGGGTCAAGTGATTAGAATGAGGCCAGCATTGATTTACACTGAGGGATTTCTTCAGTTAACTGAGATTCATAATTGAAATGAGATGTTTTCTATCCTTGGTATGCATTTCACTGGGTCTGCAGGCTTTGTACATAAATAAGCTTTCTTTCGGTCCTCATTCCAATATGACATGCCATCCATCAGAGACGTCTAGTGTGCATTCTGTGGTTGCTTTAGGGAAACACTAATGGGCTATTCAACTGTTGGCATTGGCGTTCATGACAATAACTTTTGGCTCAAGACATAAAGACTTGGCTGGGAGCAGACATCTCTTTGAGATAATAATATGTATGCTGATTCGACAAGTATACTATTGTCATGATGATGGACAGTTAATCAAATGCATAAAACTCACATTTATAACAATCATAATCATAACCAAAAACTGACAATCTCATAAACGCTTCTGCATAGAATGTGCTGTTCAACATATTTTGGAAATAGTTATTGGTTGGCCATGGCTCTTCTGGATGTATCCGCAGTAGAAATTCCCTGGCAGAAGATCAGTCTCATTCATTCCTTTCCAGACAATATCATCCTCTCGCTCCCATCAGCGAGACACTTCAAAATACTGACGCGCTCCACTTTGAAAACAACCCCTTGTCCTGCTGGTGGGAACAGAGCTAAAGGACCAGCTAATGACCGTGAATTATACCTCATCAGATCCACATACACACACATGCACACTGCCTAGGCTCTTTTATAAAGTCGCCGATAACAGCTGTGTGTGTGTGAGAACAAGAAGCTACTAGGGATGGGTGATTTGTTGAATTAAACCTACTTCAGTAGCAAAAATACTAGAGTTGGTAAAATCAATTAATTTCTGACTCACAAAATGTCCATTTGAATGAATCAATTCAACAACTGTCATCACTTATGAACACACAAATGTTTTCTCAAAAAAGTTTCCAATTAATTAAAATGTATATGTGTTTTTGTTTAGTATTGGTGCATTTAAGCAAATTATAAATTATAATTTATAAGCGTCATCCCTTTTGGAAAAATCCGATGCAGGTTTTATATGTTCAGTATGTATTATATAATTTGATAATGATAAAATAACACAGAGTTTTGTTAATGAATGTTTTGAATTTTATATTTTGATGTTTTTGTCATTTTTATAAGTTTTAAGTTTTGTATGTCTGCACAGTTTTATGAAGTTGTAGATTTTAATTTAAGTAATATTTGTAATACTTCAACTTAAACTAAATGAAAATGAGAAATGTTTCCTTGGCAACTAGCAGTTAACGCTTGTTTTAGTAATGTATGTAAAGTTTTAGTAATGTTTAGTAATGTTTAATGTTTAGTAAATGTCAAAGCTTGTTTTAGTAATGTTTAGTAAAGTAGTTCATTTTTTTAATGGTTTTAGTCAACAATAAGGAATCTTCCAAAAACAAAAAGATGGTTATGCAGGATAAAATGTGGCTTTTAGGGAGGAGAATCACTTTAATGTGACTCCTGTGCGGATTGTAAAGTTAGACATGGGGGCTGGTGGCGGGAAAGCCACATCAATAACTTTTTCAGTTAGCACTATGACTGGCAACATTTACTGTACCTGCAGGAATGCATAACTTATATCTCCTACACACTTAGTCTAAATATCATACCAGCCTCTTTCAAAGAGCGTCCTGCACTCATCAGGTCATCTGTCACTTACAAAGCCGCATCCGGGCCAACTTTTCTTCCATTACCTGTCATTGTACTCGACAATGTGGCAAAACACACCTCTTTTCACTCACAACACAACAAGCTGAGATTCAGCAGTGTCCTAGGGCAACGAAACCAAACAGGCATTCAGAGCTCCATCTGTCACTTCAGCAGCTCTGTGTTTGCGCTCCCATCATGCTCGGTCTCTGATTTTTTTGTCCGATTATCTGTTGGTCCAGTGGTGTTTTTGGCGAGATTAGCCCCTGACTCACTGTTGTTTCAGTAGCTTTTGAATGAACCCTGTTCTTCTATCATGCCCAGATCAGAGAATCCCTGTAGCATTGTTAGAGTTGGACGGGAAGGCTCTTTAGAGTTATGGGAACCTGCCATTGGAAATCTGTCATTTGACTCCCAGCTATTGTGGTTACGTCATCTAGAACTTGTAAAATCTTATGTAATTCCTTGATGCTCACATTAAAGCACATGTATGAGGCCTCAGAGAACAAGGCAACATTTTGGAATACTTTAACAGTAATTCACAAATCAATTCAACTGCATGACACAACATTTTCCCCTCATACATCTTTCGTAAAAATAAAAGAAAAAAAGAAAGAAAACCTGATGTGTCTCTCAAGTTACAACTTGAACAGTCAGATTTGGAAAAACGCAGACAGACCTTTGCATTTGTTGGCTTGCAACTGTAATCCCTTAAATAGGGTTTAGCCACCCAAAGAAAACGTTTTTGTAAACGTTGCTTGTGCTGAAGACAAGTTCCACCTTTTTGGCTAATTCCTTTATGATTATCGAGGCTTTGAGACATATATGCAAGATTTACCCTAAAACAACATTTGTCAGGGAAATATGTCATACAGTCAGCAGAGCAACGAGCAGACTTGCCCTTCATCTATACATTTCTGTCAGCGTGCAATCACAAATAATGCCAATCGACTCATAAAAAAACATATTTTTTTATATAATTCATGCGATACTCTTCCAGAATACACACACACACCTGCCTGTTTAATTCTCCTTAAGGAGACCACCCTGAGTCAATATCTCTTCATGACAACCTGACATACATGAGATCAAGGGGTATGATTCATTTGAACGAGAATATCTACAGTATCAACAAACTTGTGGTTATGGAGATTGAGTTGATGCATGTAGCAACACATTGCATTAATAACAATCAGAGAGTTTTTTTTGCATGCTTGACGAGTCACAGAAGCAAATAAACTTACACACGCAATAATCCACAATGTTCAGGGTCTGGCCACATGTTCGAATAAGTCAGGGGGGGTCTTGTTGGGAGGTGGCCCAGAGGGTGAGAGATTAACTCAAGATGCGAGGGCAAAACACTCCAGGGCCCTCCAGTAAAGACCAGCTCCAGGCCCCCGACCCGCTGGCTAATCCAGTCCCAGCTGCACTCAATCCGTCTGGGTTTGCAGAGCTTCGTCACTGCAGCCCTGCGGCGCAAAGCCTCCAATAAGAGGCTTGGACAAGTCTGACAACCTGTCAAGCTGAGGACTTAATTAACCATCTAAAGTCAACCTGACTAATAGGGAAGAAAAAGATCCACTCAAGTAGTGCCACAAAAGAAGAAGGGGTCAATTCCTACTCTTCTTGCTATTATTGTGAATGGCAGGCACTCTGCTAAATTGTCTGAGACTTTTTTTTTGTTGTTGCATGCCTTAGGGTCAAACCTGTTATGGAGCCCCATATGAACTAGTTAACTTTGAAAATAAAAGTGAATATGCTTGCAATTTAAATTCATTTAAGTATTCTACAAAAATTAGCTTTTTTTTTTACTTGTTATCAGTAGCACTGGTGCTCCCAACTTCAAAAAGTAAGGAGCACAAACAAAAATTTAGGAGCACCCATATATATATAGGCCTACAAGATTTGTACAAGATTTAACATATATTAAATATGTCAACAGATGGTGTAGGCGTTATTAAATTTCACATTCAGCTCTGCCAATTAAGTGGAATTGCCGGCAGCATCCATACGATTAAAAGCTTCGAACCTGATCCTGAATGATTTGCCACACAATGTGTGTGTGTGTGTGTTTGGCACTCTCTCCGTATTTAATAAAGCTATCGCGCTTAAAATGTGTGGATTCAGTGGCGAATGTAGTGTTACCTGCAACCTCTGTCCCACAGGCTTTACAGTGAACGCAGTACATTGAGCCATTTTCATTGTGGACCCACTCAAAGTCTTTCAGCCACTCTCTCTGAAAAACTCGAAGTCTTCTTTTCCACTGGTGGATCCACATTATCTGTAAGTAACTTTAGGCAGCTTTCAAAAGAAGAAATCTCTCAGTGTTCTTTTCATCTTCAGCTCTTTCCATGTTGTGCGCTAGTTCCCAGTAATGTGACAACGGAGCGCAAGTGAAAAGGAGTTATTGGCGGTTAATGATAAACAATCTAAAATCTGCATTAAAGTTAAGAATGTAAAGATGAAGTTTAATTGGTTATGTAATGGTGGACCGCTCACTGTATCAGCTCACAGCGGGCACATACTGTGCAGTAATTAGCAAATGTCTTGTAGAGAAATTAAAACAGGTCGCACCACAACAATTATCTGCACTCGCACAATTGCTACCAAATATATATTTGAGGTCGCATAGATTAAATTTTAAGGAGCATATACGACCAAAATGGTTGCAATTTCGAGCCTTGAAAAGGTATGTCAGACTTTCAGAAATATTTTTTGGTCAATTTTATTAATTATAACTATAACTACAATTTACACAATAGCAAGAAGAATAATGGAAATAAACAGCTATTGCTATATACTATAATACATACATACACACACACATTCCCATACAATACGGTTCACAATGTTTTAATTTTTTTCAGTCTCCTTTGCTCATCAAGACAGCATTTATTTGATCAAAAACAGTGAATCATAAACACTTTGGAAACACATTTAAAGCTGTTTTCTATTAATATGTTCAAATGTAATTTATTTCTGTGATGCAAAGCTGAACTTTTAGCATCATTACTCCAGTCTTCAGTGTCACATAATTCTTCAGAAATCATATGATGATTTGGTGCTCAAGAACATTTCTTATTATTATCAATGTTGAAAACAGTTGTGCTACCTACCTAATATGATTTCCATCTTTTAAAGGTCTAGTTCGAATTATTTAATACTTTATCCAGTAATGTTTTAAAGGGGTGGTATAATGCCCTTTTACCCCACACAGACATGCACTGAAAATTTCAAAAACTTTTAGCCTTTTATGTTCAAACCAGAGTCAGACAATGATGGAGAGACTCAAGAAGAAGTGACAACAAAGCAACAGGACATTTCTGAATGTTTAGTTGACGAATTTATGTAGCTTATGAGTATCTTCTAGTCATTGATTAGCATAATTCTGTCATGATAATCTATAAATTGGGTTTATGCAAATTTTAGGGTTGTTGATGTCACTAACCCTGGGAGGAATGTCGTGTAGTCCATGTCAGCCGTTTGTTGTAGTCCTTAAAAAGAAATTTCTTTAAAAGAAAAGATCTCCCTTTGCTTTGAACTTTGAAGTTGTTGTTAATGCCATTACACATTAACTAAAGTTAGAAAAGTGAAATCATAATCACTCACCCCTTTAATGTTTTATCCAAAATATTACGCACATTTGTGATGATTTTTGTTTTAGCAGTGTAGTGCAAATAAAAATCAAAGTTATCAAGCACACTTTTATCTGCTATTTCCAAATTCGCACAAAGACTGCACTATCGCACATTCCTCAACAGGAAGAACAAGAGACACTGTAGAGTTGAAGGAGACGGCGATCAACTGCGCATAACTTGTTTGTTTGCACAAGGTAAGGCTGTGTCAAAACTCAGTCAGTGAAGATTCAAGAGGCACGGCGGTACCTCGCTAAACTAGTCTGAGTTAAAACAGAGTCTCACTTGACCTTCCTCTCCTCCTCCTCTCCATCACCGTTGAGTGTTTAAGCACACCATCTCCTTTCCGCCATAATGTGTTTAGAAATGTCACTCGCACCCCCTCCCTTTCAATCACTGTAATGTGTTTGACTGGGCTAACCCTCTTCCCTCTGGCCATAATGTGTGTAAAACTGTCATATACTCAGGCAACACTCTATCAAGGTAATGTGTTTGATTATTCCAGTCCCGGCCTACTTTACAAAACGTGCCTGAGTGTACCAACAGCCCTTATCCTAAACCGTGCCGGCATGCTAAACAAGGGACGGACCGACAATGTGAAGCAACAGAACCTGTCCATGTTCAAATGAAACCTAAACCGCACTGGATGCAGTATTTGAAATCAGTGTACTATGTAATCTGAGTCAGTGTAATGTGTAATCCGTCTCTGTGACCTCCAGCTGAATGACTGTCTGAGAGCTTCCAGGTGTATCATCAGATTTTCCCCTTCTCTGCCTCCTTAAATCTCATTCTTTCTTTCCTGGCACCTTCCACTATTTCAGCCTAAGCCACTTGATGCTTTTTTCTCCCCATCAAGTCTCACTTCTTTTCCTTGCTTAACCCACTTTTATTTCTTCGTCTACAAAACACATTACATTGCCTCTTGAACTTTTTGTTATTCTGTCTCGTTTGCCCTCATTCTTCCCCCTAAATCTTCTCATTTTCCGTCAACAAACTGTCTCTTTCCCACTGACTCTCTCTCTGTGCGCTACTGTTCCGAGAGCCAGAGGTTGCCGAAGAAAAGCACACTGCGCCACGGCAGTAATAGCAGTGTTCCAGTGCGGTACAGCTAATGATGTGTAGCTGTTAACCTCCGAGGTGCGGACCCTGGCTGTGGAGAGATCACCCACGGAGAGGTAGCCCCAACTCTGCAAACACCCCTAATTCACACCACATCTTAAAGCCTTTGTGTGCTCCTTAATACTGTATCCAACTTGTTAACACGCTTATTTGAATCTCAAACTGTTATCCAAGGAATTACACACTTGGTGGCGATTTACTTCCCCAAAAGATTTTTTTCTTCTTCTTCTGCACAGCAGACTAAATATGAAGTTTTCCAGAGATTCTGATGTTATCTCAGCTGAGACTTTCCTTGCTTTATGAAAGGTGGCTTTAAAGGTATAATTCACCCCCCCCCCACCCCCACCCCCCCCAAAAAAAGTCCTCATTTACTCACCCCAATTTCTTTCCAAACATGTTCTGTGGAACAAAAACATTTATATTTAAATAATGTCCAAGCTGCTGTTTTCCATAAAAGGAAATAGTGAATAAAGCTGTTAAGCTTGATTTTCAATCAAAATAAAATAAATAAAATAAATGTGTGTGCCTCAGACAAATCTATCTTATGGTTTATTGTTTACTGTTTTTTTGTTGTTGTTGTTGTTGTTGTTGTTGTTGTGCGTTTATGGTTCTTTTTTCCCCCCTTATATAAACCTGACAGCTTTTGGTCTCTATCCACTTTCATTGCATGAAAAGAGAGCAGTGTGAACATACTGAGCAACTTCTCCTTTTATGTGTCACGAAAGAAAGATTCATATGGCTTTGGGATCACCAGTGTTATTTTAGTATTATTTATATACTATTGAAATATTTATTAACACATGTGCTTTTATTTTTAAATTTTAATTTAAGTTTTAGTTTACAATAATAACACTGGGGATCACATGAGGGTGAGTAAATGATAATGGAATTTTTATTTTTAGATGAACTAATCCTTTAAGTTCACAGTAATTCCGAGCAGCACGTCTAAATCCCTTGGCACCTATTTCCTAATTAGCCAATAATGCCGCTCTGTTTAGCGTCAAATTAAATTCCTAAGGAGTCAGTAGGGAGTAATTTAATCAATTAACCTTTTTACATTGGAAATGACTTCAGGAATGTGGTCTGGCCTGAAGTCCAGTGCAACCCACCTCGGTAACAATCTAAGAGCTGAAGCATGTGAGTGTGTTCTTGAGTGTGTGAGAGGATGAAACCTGTGTGGTCGGGGGAAAACGTAGAGAGTCTGACATTAATAAATACTAAATCAGGCTGCGCTCACATAAACACTCTATTGTTCTTTGAAGTTTCTCTGTAGTCTTGCAGACGGCGAGTCATACATCACACTCAGACACACATGGGGGTCTTGGGGGCCACGGCTCCTTCAACAACTCTCCAACCCTTCGGCCTAATACTGTGTGTCCCCTAAAAATCATCTTTCCCAAGGGCTCAAGCCCCAGGTTAACAACGGCTGGCTGTGTGAATGGAGTCTACTGGATGATCAATTGACATTCCAATACATCACAGAGGATAAAGTTGGCGCCAAGTCAACAAAAAAAGACGGACACTATTAATATGGTCATTTACTAAACTGATAGATTCCAGAATATTCCAGAATACAAAAAGTCAAAATCCACTAAAGTCAATGCGTCCTTTGAGTCTATTTTTGTCCTACTTATAAATATTCACATATATTGACTTAAATTAAAAACAAAAGAAGTGCATTCATGTGTTAAAAATCATTTTGATACTGTTTGGAGGGCATTAAGTCCAAAAGAGGTGATACAACTGTCCTGATATTATAATGAAGAAAAATAACTATAGTAAAATAATCAAATCCTTAAGTAGTTTGCCATTTTATTATTATTACATAAAATACTAAGTAATAATATCAACTAAATAAACTACTAAAACATATTATAAAACATAATACTGCAGCTACTATCTCTCTGTATTCCTTATACAACCTTTTCAAGTCATAGGGCTGGAGCATATCCCAGTTTCTTAGGCCAGAGGCAGGGGAAAGCACCCTGGACAGATGGCCAGTCCATCACAGGGCTCACACACACAGGCCATTTTTGAATGTCCAATTCACCTAAACTGCATGTCTTTGGAATGTGGGGGAAACCGGAGTACCCGGAGGAAACCCACGCTGACACAGGGAGCGCATGCAAACTCCACACAGAAAAGCACACATGCTTTTTAATATTTGAAAAACTAAAAAGTGATATCATAGAGAGGACGCCAGCAGACACTGATGAAGTCTCTTAAAATATTGTATAATTTGACCTTTTATGGTACGGCAAGGTAAGGTTAGGGTGTAAAATATCAAAATGTTATTCATATTTATCATTCATAATGTAGGTGTAAGTTGTAAGAAAATATGTTTGGCACTTCAGTCAAGTCACGTCCCATCACATTTATTTATATAGCACTTTATACAATAGATTGCTTTAAAGCAGCAGCTTTCATTTCTAAAGTGGATCTCCAGTGTGTTTATGTTTTTCCTCACGTAAGTCTGACCTCGATGGACTGAACAGAAGAAATGAACTGCAGAAGATTACTATGTCAAAAAAGGCGGAGCCTCAGTGCACAACTACCTATTATATAATCGCAGCGGACCAATGGCACTTCGAAGATGTTTACCAGCTGACATTTCTGCAAACCCTTTTAAACCCCTGAAACAAACTTCATTTTGGCTTGATTTCGTTTGAAATCACGTTCGTTCTTCGATTTCGCTTTAAGTATACTGAGGCTTTAAAGGTTTGCAAACCATGTCTAAGCAGTCTAACTGTGTAAGCTCCCAGCAGCCAATTATTCCACATTTCAGTAAGAGAAGAGCAGCCATACTGAAAATACATTCTCCCTCAGACCCTTTGGCACTGTTTGAACAGGGGTCACCAGTTGAACACAAAGTCCCTTAACCCTCAGAGACCTAAGGGTATTTTTACAATAAATTTTCCGTCTGGTGTTATTAACTAAAAAAGCTTGTAAAACATCAACCCTTTTGTGCACAGACAATTGACACACCTCTTTTTTTTCAGGACAAATTGAACTTTCAGCATATTTGTGTTACGTTGATGTCACCTGAATGTAAAATAAGTTATGGGGCCATAAAGACAAATGAAAAAATAAATCGGAAATTGAATCACTCAAATATTTATTGAAATCACACACAAATAAATAAAAGCTAATCAAATTTCCTCTGGAAAACAGTTTGTTCATGTCTTTGGAGTCCTGGAGCACAGGAATAAACATTATAACTTGTACAGAACCAAAACTATTTACATTTTTCCAAAAGAAGTCCAGGCGTTTTGGGCCTCATGAAATTCACTGGTGCCAAGCCTCAAAACAGTTCCTATCAGCAATCACAAAGAGGGCCACATCACAAGGCTTTGCATTTCTATTTTATTTATTATTTTATTTATTCTATTCTTTTTATGCTACATTTATACTACTATAATACTTTTTTTACAGTAAATAAATAAATCAGCAATCACAAAGAGGGCCACATCACAGGCTTTGCATTTCTATTTTATTTATTATTTTATTTATTCTATTCTTTTTATACTTTTATACTACATTTATACTACTATAATACTTTTTTACAGTAAATAAATAAATGGCACTTCAGCTGGGTCTATCCTGGTAATCTAGTTCCTCATCTGTCAAAAAGCTCTGTTCTCCTGAAAATACATCATCCTGCATGGCATCAAAAAAGGCCAGCGCTCGATTTACATCCATTTCTCTGTGTTTCTCTGTGAAACCTGCGTCTCCGCACACCAATGTTTACGACGGATCAGCCTGTAATTGGTCAAAAACCATCACGTGAAAACATCACGTGATATCCAAAATGGCAGCTAGCATCGAGCTAGCGGCAAAAATGACAGAATATTGATAAATTATGGACTTCAAGTGTATCAAAGTTGGATATAAACATTTGGATTTATTGCTGAAAAACTCTGAAAGGATGCACAAGTTCCAGGCTGGATAGAAAACCTTCTGTAAAGGCTAGAAAGACACCAAAGACACCCCCGTGATGGCTAGCTCGTTAGCTTTCTGCTGGAAAAAACGGTAAGAAAATCGATAAATCTGTCTTCGAATAATATAAATATTTGTCGGAGGTGACGTGTGGCGTCGTCGACGATGCCGTCGGGCTCAGAGGGTTAATGGACACGGGCAAGAGAACGAGGGTCAAAGGGTCATGTTTGCTGTGCCTGGGGCATATCACAACACACAGCGCCAATGGCAGCCGAAGACCGAGTTGAAAGAGCCAACGTTTGGACAAGCCGAAGCTTATCAACATATAACAGGGACAGATTGTGATGGAGGAGGGGGGAGAAGAGGAAGGGCACTCAACTAAAGGCAAAAAAGAATACAGGTACGTTTCTGAAACCGTGCCAGGAAGAGAGGGGAGGATAAAGACAAACAGGAGCTGCATGCGGACAGGTTGCTGCTTATCAGGGTGTGTGATGGAGAAGATAATAGAGTGATGACAGTCGTGACTGGTATCCAGTTCAATCAATCACAGCATGCTGTCAGTCACAGCACTGATGCTTTATTGACAGAGTCAGGCTGTCTGATAGCATTAACCCCCCATTCACAGCCAGACTAACCTACAACACAAACTAATGTGTGTTGTTGACAACAGATGCCTTTGAAGCGGATCAATAACGGCACGGGTTTGTCGAGAACGCACAGGGTCAGCGCTTAAATTCAAGAGCCCGATGAGTGGACTATACAATAAAGGACCCGAGAGGGCTTTCTTACAGTTTTGATCAACACAATATGAAGTATTTTACCATGACCAGAACTTAATTTTTGTGCTGACTGTGAAGAACTGCAAGAAGATTGTCCGTTTAATCCATGAGTCCCTCATGCATTTGACCTCTGCATGACTGAACTTTAACGCTTCACAGGTTCCATTAAAAGCCACGATCACACGTCGATAAAAACCAGCCCGACATTGACCTAAACCCTGAAGCCTGTATTAGCCGACATGCCAATGTCATTGATGAGCCATTCGTTCCAGTTTGAATTGATACGAGACAAAACTGCACATGCAGCTCATTACCCATAATGCTGCAGTTTATCTGGTATATCTATCCAATTTCCCCAATGGCTTTTTTCCTCAATTCTTTTAGCATTTAATTTGTCTTCTTTCGCAATGTCTCAAATTAATTCAGATTGAACCACTAAAGTACTAATACAGTATATACACACATATTAAATATATATATATATATATTATATATATATTTGTTCCAACTGCAATAAACGAGGATAGGATTAGTGTCTGTCCTCTTATTATAATTTTTGCAACATTGTGCTGGTTATGCCACATCTCGATCTTTTAAATACTGCATCTAAACTGTTTCTGCTGTTAATTTTGGCCAAAAATTTCCCTCTGTTTTTGCCCCTCTCTCTCTCTCTCTCTCTCTCTCTCTCTCTCTCTCTCTCTCTCTCCACTCCTCACACACATCGTTCTCTGGACCGGGCACACGGGAGAAGCTGAAAACAGACAGGACCAATTTTCTGCTAATTGGAGCTCAGGAAATTGCTCCTCATTTTAATTTACTGCCACACAGCCAGATAGACATGTGATCCGCCGCCATCCTCTACTAGTTCTCATCGCAGGTGTGTGTGTGTGTGTGTGTGTGTGTGTGTGTGTGTGTGTGTGAGAGAGAGAGAGAGAGAGAGAGAGAGAGAGAGAGAGAGAGAGAACAGATGGAGACAGAAAGATACACTATCCAACACCCATACTCTTCCAGTCTACAGGTGCAGAGGTCACACCTCTGGACATTAATTTGACTTAAATACAACATGAACTCTCTATAAGGTCAGACGCATTGGGAGAAACACTCAAGCCCTTTGACTTCCACTGCAGTCTGACTTTAAAGCTGCCAGGGTAATTCAATTGATTTCATATTTTTCTTGAAAGCCCACGAGGGATGCGGTCAGTTGATTTATGATGACTGTCATAATATTTCAATAGCCGCAAGACACTTTTTTTGAGCCCGAAAACAGACGAGCGGTATAATTAAATCAGTGTTATTTTAGTATTATTTATAAATTAATATAGTATTTTAGAATTATTTTTTTATTAGAATTTATTTATTTATTAATATTTTTTTCCATTATTTTATTAATTTTTTTATTCTTTTATTTATATTTTATTTTATTTTTTTATTCCATTTTATTTTTATTTTATTTTTTAGCTGTATTTCAATTACCAAAAATCATGAAGACGTATCTGATCATAATTCATTACAGCAGATTGTCAGATCTCGCGTGCCAGAGGCCATCAGGTGCTGACCTAAGCAAACGCGATAAAATCTTGATAAACAATGAAACAGTAACCCTTATAAGGAGATTAGATTATTACCCATGACCCAGACCCTCTTTAGGGAAATGCACTTCCTGATTGGATCTCCCACATAATGGATATAGGAAATGAATAACTTTAGTAGCATATCGCTTTAAAATATCACTTGTTTCTGCTTTGTCTACATTCTCTCCAGACTCCAACTCACTAGCCCCCCGTAAAACTATTTCCTGTAACATTCTCCCGTCTGCGTTCGCTCTGCCTGTCTGGATCTCTCTCCCTGAATTCATTCTCTCTCTGGTTGTTTCTCCGTTGGCTCTTATTTGTTGTTTCAGAGCAGCAGGGTGAGATCCCGCTGCAGAGACGTCAAGAATGTTTATTTGGGATATGCGAGGCTCGCCACATCTTTGACAGTTTATGTGCTTATGGAGACAATAACATCGCTTTTTGATGGATTCAGCGGTTCGGTACAGTTCCATTTTAATGGCAGTGAATGGAACTTTTGAATGAGCGCAAGCGCTTTCCTCCCCCTGGACCGAATCCAAGCCTTGGATGACAAGAATCCAGCATATTGAGTTTATTTACTGTGGGAATGGAGTAAAAACAAGACCATGACTCCTAGTCCTAATGAGAGGCAAATAACTCTGAGAATGCAGATTTCGGAGTCAAAAGTGCCGCATACACTCACAAATATGCTTTTGGCGAGTATATCTGACCTTGCTTGACATTTACCATTGGTCATTCGTATCCGAGAGGCTTGCTTTGACCCCGGCCTGAGCTGATCGATACAGTGATACATGTTTTAACACAGAATCGCTTACTAATCAATAGCGCGACATTGCCAAACAGAGACGTCTATCAGATACGCATCACTCAATAAGACAAGAGCACAATCGATGGATGCTTGGCGAAGAGCTCATCCATCCTGCACTGACATGTTTTCCAACAACTGACACTGTCATTTATCTGTGTGTGAAAGCACGGGTGGGGTTGGACATCGTTTTGCACATATAGGCCGTTTTAATGAGACTGTGACCTTTTCTTCATGGAGCGGCAGGCCTGTGTTCTCTGAACTTGAATAAATCCTCTTTTCCTGTCACATTACCCGGCCATGCTAGCGGCATTTCAGTCTATCGATCACTGGCGTATACACATGCACAAGCACGCTTTAAGAGCACACGCATAAATATTTATACATCGACGGCATTTTAAAACCGTCAATCCTGTCGTTCATTCATATTCATATTCATCATTAGTACTGCTCATAGCTTGAAAACAGTATGTCCCACCACTTCTGATTCTGAAAGTGATCCGACAAATTATGGTTTCTGCCAGGCAGATGATAAAACAAGGGAAAAATAATAGCACTGAAGTAGGAACCCGAGCCACAGGGTGTCCGCACACCTTAAAATGCATTAAATGCACACTGAAAAGATTCAAATTGCCTTTTCAGTTTTATCTCTACTGATTTTTATGCTAACCAACATTGAAAAAAGAAAAATGCACTACCGTTCAAAAACTGGGGTCAGTAATTATTCAGCAAGAGTGCATTAAATTGATCAAAAGTGACAAAGACATTTTTTATATTCTAAAAGATTTATATTTCAAATAAATGCTGTTCTTTTGAACTTGAATAAAATAAAATAAAAATATCATGGTTTCCACAAAAATATTAAGCACCACAACCGTTTTCAACATTGATAGAAGAAATGTAATCACAGGAATAAATTACTTAGTCACAGAGACTTGAACAATGTTCAACTTTGGGTAAAACGCAGCGCTTACCACTGTCACTTTTTACCCAGCCGTCCAATCACAATGGAGGAGGGGTGGGACAAATACAACACCGACCAACTACCACATTCTGCATGTACAACGTCAACAGATGACAACAAGCAGCATAATAAATATATAAAATATTTAAAACAAGAGCCAGAGCAAATACTTTACATTGTATCAACATTTTTATATAAACAATAGAGAAACAAACTATCTGTGAACTAAGATAATAACATCTCCACTCATGGCATTTCTTCTCGCATTTTCTTCAGTAAAACACTTATTTGTGCTTCTCTACTGACTCTTAAAGTGTCTGTTAGGGACAAAATGTCACTATATGGAAACTCTGTGTATGTGTGTGTGTGTTTACAGGAGGCTGTGATTTTAGCACTCAAAGTACCTCAAGAGCCAGTCCCAGCTCATTAGGAAATGTCATCTTGTGTCAACAACAACGCTTGACTCCCTCTCAACATTTATATTGACTCTGCAATCTCTTGTCTCTCTGCCTCGGCCTCTTTAAATTAGTCTCGATCTTTTCTCCACGTTTTATGAGTCATTATGATCTCTACAAGATTTGGGGGCTGTTCGATTTGAGAGTTTTTCTTCATGAATAATTCACCCTACACCCTTCTACCTTTCGGTCTCCCTATCATATGTTGCAGCGGGTCTATTAAAACAGGAGCCTCTGACAGTAAAAGTGAGTGGTCCGTTGTGACTGATACAACCATCCATCATAACATTCGGTATGTGCCTCCTGAGGGTCTTTCTCCACTTCTGGCCGTCCCCTTAATGAACTGCTGCCATCACTCACTCACGCACCTGCAGTCAGGCCAGCATGTGTGGGCTTAGACTCAATAAAACTGTATTATGTCCTGGCAGTGGTTTCCCAATAATTATAGAGTAAGGGGAAGCAAAGGGAAAAACAACAACTGTGTAACTGTATTTCTGTACATGCATGTTACGACATAAGCAATGTCCATCTGCAGTATACGGTCACATCAGGTGGCCGGCATGACCAAAATTTCAAACGGCATGAGTTATATCACAATATTGTATATTTACATGGAATTTAAAACCCAAATGTTTTATAATTATTGAAGTTTGGCATCAGTACAACATCTGCACTTCAGATAAAAGCAAAGGCATTTTACAATATAGCACAAAACATTTAAAATAATTATAATTCGCATTAGTTAATTCATAATATCATCAATCAATGATATTGTTGTTTTAACAACATTGATCTGTTATTTCAAGTTTGCCCATACTACATTAATATTCATTTATACACCTTGAAATTTGAAAAATCTATTATGGACATTAACCTAATTAAGTTTAATAAATATTTTGTTAAAAATGCAAATGGTTGAATATAGAACGCTGCAGCAGTCGGGCAGACTACAACACATAGAGACACACACACAACAAAGCAGCGTTGCAGCAGCAGCAGCAATGCAGCCAGAGCAATTCATGCCAGAGCTGCATTAAAGAACAGAGAGGCAGCTGACAGATCTGTTATTAGGGTCAGAGAGGTCACCGCTGACAGCTCGACTTCCCCTCTGCTTTGAAAACAAGGAATGTATATGACATCTATAGACACTACCTGGGTGGCGAGTAAATTTGAACAATTAAATATCTCAAAAAGCGATTTTAAATGACTGTGGTAAATATGGAGACAGTGCAGTGGGGGGTGATCGATGTGGGTTTGTGGGTTTGGCTTTGTGAAAGTTACATATGCGCTTTACTTAAATAAACCACTAGTCCACTCTCAAAGTTTACTCCATTAGGAGGGTGAAAGATAGAGCGCAGAGGCAGGGAGGAATATACAGAGCCACATATGCTTACAAACACAGTTTTTCCTCAAAAAGCATGTTTAAACTCTCAGCCCTTACTTCTATATTTAATCTTCAAAACAAAAATATATGCAAACTTCCTAAATTCAAGTCGTAATCAGGTGGTTTGCTAAAGGAATTATGCATAATGAATCATCTATCCCTTTTTTCAATATTAATGCAACTTTTAAAATAAACTTTTAAAACATCCCTAATCCCTAAATTTAAGTAGATTTTTACTGAAAATCTTAAAATCCATCCTTGTTTACCTTAGCATGTTCATGAGCAAGGTATAGCAATGTATGATTCACAAACAAATAATTGTTTTGAGTCAGATATTTTCAATGAATCAGCTAATCCAGTTCATAAAAACAGTGGATGATTCATTCATGAATCAGACTCATGTGGTTCTTGAGCCTTGCTTAATGCTTAACGTTTAATGCTATCAGTGCAAAAAAATTAATAAATTCTGTCTATCACACAAATCTATGACTTGTATAGACTGCATCTATGGACTTTTTTAAAGGGATAGTTCACTCAAAAATGAAATGCATCATTTACTCAACATCATGTCATTAGAAAACTGTCTTTGACTTTATTGTGTGGAACATATAAGATGATACTTCAAAATGTCTGAGAAATGTCTCTTATTTTATTATATATAATAATATATATATATATAGCCTATATATTATTCAATGGAATAGTGATTTTTTTTTGTCTATACAAATGGAAGTCAATTGATATAAAGGTCATTTGGTTCCCAACGTTCATCAAAACATCTTGTTTTTCGAAAAAGAGCAATGTGTACATACAATTATAAAAAAAAAATATCCTTTTGACCTCCATCAAAGAAAGTCATGCGAGTTTGGAACGACATGTCAGCACTTTCATTTTGGGATCTAATCCTTGAAGTATTCCAGTTCCTTCACATCTTACAGGTGACATTTACAGGTGACCCTTTAAACGGGCAAAGTCATCACCCCTTAAATAGCCCTGGGGATCCTTTTGGTTGGGCGACCTCTGACCCCTGACCGCAGAAGCTGCTGACTTATTACTCAACGCTTCATGCAATTCTGGAATGTTCCGAGCCAATGGCAGGAAAGCTGGAGGGTCAGCAACCACTTCGATTTGCTAATTGATCTCTGAGCGCGAGAGCGCCGAAAAGAGTGTGCGATTGGGAACGAGCGAGCAAGACAAGAGGAAAAACAGACAGAAAGAATATCCTTCCATACCTTAGAGATATTGAAAAATGGGATCAGAGCCCTTTGGCCCTGTAGGTTGAAATAGCACCCTGAGCTTATTGACTGTAAACACAGAGAAATGACTGAGCTACTTGTGGAGAGCACTTCTATCATGAATCGAGGCTTTTTTTTTTTTTTACCCCAATGCATGTCTAAACCATTGAAGAAACACTAAACTCACTTACTGTCAGAATGAAACCATTTATTGGCTTTTAGAAGGATGAAATGTCAACCAAATTCCTAGTCGCTATCGGATCCAATAGGGTGTTCTGAGGTATATGGCTTTCCAATGGAATCATCTATCACTTTTATCCTAGTAATGCAACTTTAAGACGACAAAATTCAATATGATTGATGATTATGGACAACAAGCTTGCAAATTTTAAAAGCATATTAACTTGGCATTCCTCAACTCACCATCGTACAGAGGCCCGGAGAGGACGTATCGCTCATAAACACCAATCAAAACAACGTCAAACACAATTTGAATTATTGTTGGGCCAGATGAGTGGATATCTCTGGAAGCACATTACGTTAAAGCAAACATTTAATCAATGGTAGTACAGTAGAATGGGTTGACGTTTTTATAAAAGGCCATTGTGAGCTGCTGAGGAGGTAGAAAATAATAGGTTTAGAAATTTGAACCAGATGTGTGTGTGGAGAGAGAAAGAGGGTTAAATTGGCTGGACAGAGACTGGATGGTGATTGTTAAGGGGTGTGTGGTTTTTTTAAAACAAGCTTGGTCGGTGCAATTAAGAAATGAATAGAGAGAGGGCAAAACAGGATTCATAAACATTTTGTGTACTTTTATGAGAAGAAAGAAAAAACGAGTTGGAGAGAGCGAAAACAAGGTGAAAGAAAGAATAGTGGGTAAAGGTGATAATGAGAAAGACTTACATAAGAGACTTGAAACAGAGTTGCATAGGATAGAAGTAATATCTCTTTAATATCTCAATTGTTTCACCAAGACAGCAGTGAGATATACACACATACATAATGGAGGTCAAATGTTCAATATAATATTTTTTATTAAATTCTTCTGAGATTAAAACACAAGATATGCTATCTATGTATAAATATATATATATAAAAAATAAATTAAAAAAAAAGTGTGTGCAAATTTCTGACTTACTGTCTCTGGTACATAATATTATTGTCACATTCATTCAAGACCAAAATATTTGATATATATTTTCTTTTTATAGCTCTATATTTTTATTTCTGTTTAGGAGAAACACATGAGATTAAGTTGACACTTAACTACTTTATAAAGAAGTCTATTCAATCTCCAGAGATAGGAAAGAGCAACCACTGAGCAAAAAAAAGTGAAAGAGTGACGTGGGCTGATGGAAACATGAGTATTTATATCCGAGAGGCCGTGACACAGCAG
Source organism: Semotilus atromaculatus (assembly GCA_031834385.1). Taxonomy (NCBI): domain Eukaryota; kingdom Metazoa; phylum Chordata; class Actinopteri; order Cypriniformes; family Leuciscidae; genus Semotilus; species Semotilus atromaculatus. The sequence continues at coordinate 49,802,643 of JAULUF010000009.1, forward strand.
AATGCTGGGCCATGTTTGGTGTGGACTGTCACATCGTGACATCTCGACTTCACATCACACTAACGAGGTGAGGTCCCGACTTCAGCTCTTATAACTCATCCTGAACGCTGACCTTATAACCCAGACGCTTCGCCACATACTCTCAGCTTCAAAACTTACACTCGACACACTCTGGCTCGGAGATGTTTGCCGCAACACATTAGAGCCGGCGAAACCATTTCCACTTCACTAGGACAACAATCAGACAAGTTGACAGACGTCTTCAACAACAAGAACAACAACAACAACGACAAAAAACGACTTCAACTGGAAGAAGCCAAATTGCTTTTACATGCTAAAAGCTAATACTTTTTTTGGGGGTCAAATTTTGATCTCTTTTTTATTTAAGAACCATTTAAAAGAAAACCATTTCTCCAGATTTGCCAACCAAACATGTTCCAGGTGTATGTGAGTGTGTGAATGCAAGCAGTGGCGGTGTGAAAACCAAGCAAAGCTCGGAGCTGTAAACAGGAGGTGCGAATTCATGTAGGGTTTATCACGCCTTCAAGTGCCCCCTATAAAGAACATATGGCACCCCTCTCAGTCTATCAGTTTTTATTGACAGGCATCAGTTATACTGATTGTTCTGACATATGTTTCATAAACCCAGAGAGACTGTTAATCAATTGACGACCATTACAGTGCTGTACTAATATATGAACAAGGACAAAGGACCAATGGCCTTCAACAGCTTTGCTAAGAAAGCTACCTAAACCGAACAAAGTAAAACACTTCAGTTCAGCTAAATAAATAAATAAATCTGTCTACCGAAATGTTCTATACTACACTGAAAAGTCTGATAATGCACAGAGAGGCAATAACAAACTTTACGGGACGAAACACAAAAACACACAAGCAAAACATTGACTGAATGAAATATCGGTCACTTTAAATTAATGACCAACTCACTGTATTGGCTGCTGTAATTTATTGACAGCTGTTAGGTGATTGTGGCCCACTAGAGTGTAGAACGGCAAGTAGTCTGGGAAATCGACCTCCATTAAATACTGTCCGGATCAAGCCATTCAGCGTGAGATTGCTTTGTGACATATTACCCCTGCCGATACTTCACATACGAGTCCACGAAGCTGAGCACACAGTATGCCGCTGAAGACTCTTTCATTGCAAGTCCTCGCATCGTTTATAGCGACAACCCCTTTCTAGATGGTCATGTTCATTTTGATTAAAGTTTGATTAAAATCACGAGTGAACCGCTATGATTTAAAGCGCATTTGTTTGCATTGAAAATGAGAGAAATGTTTCAAAAAATTGTTTCTATTACAACAGTAATGGCTCTTTAATCATGTATAAACTACCAAACAGAAGTAAAAAAAAAATGATACACTTGAGTGTATTCTTTATTACTGTTCCTATATAAAGAAACAATTTCAATAAATCGCGATTTTAATTTCCTCTCAGCGGGAGGCTGCGTCGATGGCGGATGCCAGGGAGAGGGCGAGAGGAAATGAAACACAAATGCCCTTCGCAAGCGAAGTTAACATGTCTGTGACTACAGGAGCTGGCAGAGACTCCTTCCAGTGCTTAATGTGTTCCCTGGAATGGAACAACAGAACGGTCTGGATGACCTTCAGAACAAGCCCACACCCAATGAGACGCGCAAGATCTGTGACTGCTGTGGAGAGCAGCCAGAAACTCCCTAAAAGAGAGAAAATGCAAGAAAAAAAATGAGTAAGGGAAAAAAAGGCAGGTTCTTCTAATATACAATAAATATAGAGCTTCCAATATATATAATATATATTAGAGCAGGCAAAAGTAACATTCATCCAATGTTATTTAAGATTGATTATTTAAAAAAAAGAGAAATAAAAAATAAGCATGCAGAGTTGGCTATGCATCCATCCATCTATGCATCTACCCATCTAAGCTTTCTATCTATGAATGTAAACATCTATACAATCATCCATGTAATATTCTATGTATCTTCCATGCATCCATCCATCATGCATCAATCTATGTATCTACATCTATGTACCTATCTACCCATCCATCCATGTATCTACCATTTACCCATCTATGCATCCGTCCATCCATGTATCAATCTATGTATTTATGTACCCATCAATGTATTTATCCATCCACCCACCTATCTATGCATCTATGGATGTAAACATCCATCCATTTATGCATCCATCCATTCATTAGATGATAAGATTAGATTTGATACTATATCTACTGATTTATGCATCCATCATGAATCTATGTATATACCAATCAGTGCATTTATCTATCAATCCATCCATCCTTTCATCCATCCATCTACTTTTCAACTTTCAAAAGTCATTTCATGTTAATTACAATTCTGCATCCTGTTTGTTTCCTCAATTAAAATTCCAAAACTGAACTTGAATTTTAAATGCATTCTCAAATTAATTGCAAAAGGTTGTACAATGCACAACACTGTTATAACCCTGTCTTCTGCGTAGACTTTCCAGCAGATGTTACAACATGACTGTGGGGATTCGCTCTCATTCAAACACAAGCATCAGTGAGGTCAGGCCCCGATGTTGGGTGATGGGGTCCAGCTTGCAATCTGCATTCTTATGTATCCCAAAAGGTGTTCGGGTCTGGGCTTTGTGTCAAATTCTTTCACGTAAATTATTTCTTTATCTACATCGCTTTGTGCACAGGGCCATTGTGAATCTGGGCCCCATTCTTCTAAAAATGTTAGTCTAAGGAGATTACATGGCTGTATGGTTGATTTTATGCACCTGCTAGTGATGTAACTGAAATAGTCAAACCCATTAATTACAAGTTCACACCTTCAACTATATATTGTAAAACTAATTTATTTATTTATTTTAAAATAAATTAAAAATTTTTCAAAATCATTTAATTCAACGTGTTATTTGCCATTTCTTTCTTTCAAATATCATATTGAAGATTAGATTCTTAAAGAAATTCGATACATAAACATAACTTCAATATACCTGTTTTACATTAACTGTTCCAGCAGAGATGTCTGTGAAAAATGAAATATTATACTATTTATCAAATGCAGACAAGCAGAAATAGCCACATTTCAGCACTAGGTTTGCAAATAACTTTGACCCAGTGCAGTTCCAAGATGTTTTAGAAGTCAAACCGCTGATGTTGGCACGTGGAGCTAATTCTGGATGGGTTTCTTTTCTGCTCTTTAAACCTGAATAAGAGTAATGGAAGCTAACAACTGTAAAAAATGGACACACTGTAAAAAATAAAAGTAATTTTAACGGTAAAAATCATACCGTGAAAAACTGTTAATTAGTTAACAGAAAGTTACTATATACGGGAAATAACTGTGATCTAAAATCATAGATCTAAAATAAGATCTAATGGTACATTTAATGTAATGTAATGTTTAAAATACTGTTAAATTTACAGTTTTTGAAAGTGAAAAAGAACAACTCATTGTATAATTTACAATGAAAACCCGTAAATTGACATTCCCACAATTCCCTGCGTGACACTTCACATTTGATGTATTTTTGTTGAAATAACTATGTTTCTTCATAGTTTTTTTCTTATCAGTTATGTACTTTAGGGTTTAATGTTGTTAAATTAATGTGTATTGCATTTTTTTTTATTTCATGTGTGTTAACATGATGGTATTTAATGTTATTAAATCATTTAATGCGAACGACACTGTGCAGCTTCTATATTAGTGTTAAATTTCTTGTGTAAAAGCTTAAGATGAGCTTTGATTGATCATGTGACTCTCATCACTGAAGTGATTGTTGGTTGTCAGTTTATTACAATGGTACAAAACAGATATTAATACTTCACTAGGTCGGTAAATTAACATTATATCAGATAATGAAATATTTATGTTCTGTAAGGTTTATTACTGTAAATTTTAAGTTAAGTCTGTAAAACCAATAACGTTGCTGCCGTTTTTTTACCGTAAAAATTGCGGTTTATTTTTTACAGTGCACTTCACTGCAACTTCACATCCTCTGACTAAAATGCAATGTGTTAAAGGAAGAAAAAAAATTCTGGAAATTAATATATATATATATATATATATTTTTTTTTATTTATTTATTATTATTTTTTTTTTTTAAATCTGTAGATCTTTGAGGCATCATTGTTTCTCTACTTTTCCCTGTCTTCCTCAAAAAGTTCCTGCTTCAACAATCTTCTGGTAAATTTTCTTTGCAAATCAGCATAGTAATCAAAACTGGGCAAATCCATCATTGTCCCCAGAAGTCCGACTCATAAATAGCACAAGGACACGATCTGTGCGCTGTAAAGAATTGTGTGTGATTGTGCCAGTGGCTCCGTGGACTACTGGTCCATATGAAGGCGGCGTTTAATGCTGGTTCAGCAGAGAGGGCTGCGTCTCATTCACCACTCTGATTACCTTACATCAGCCGCCTGTCTTCAGTTGGATTGATCTCACAACCCAACCTTGCATTTTTGCAAATCTATTTCATTCTCTGTTCCCTCTGACTTGTAGTATTCAGCTCTCCCAACCCACACAGGTTTTTCATTTTCTCCACCCTTCCAACTAATTTATTAGCCAGTTATCTTTTCTTCTCTCATTTTCTTGACGCTTCTGCTTGTTTTTTGTTGTTGTTTTTTTTGTCTTTTCACATGGCACTCAGGAGCTTACGGATGCCACTCCAGAGGTCGAAGCACTCGAACCTTCAACTTGATATTCCTAAGATAGCAGTGAGTTTCCCCCTCCTTTCGTCATCTAACTACCGTTTTCCTGGTTGCCAACACCTTGGCATAATCTTCTGTGACAGATCTGGCCCTCCTCTGGCATTCCCGTCGCCATGGAGAGAACCAAACACAGAGGCGTCTTTATTCAGCTCGAAAGAAAAGCTCTTGACATGATAAATACAGCTCTGTCATGTCTCCCGAACTCATCTGCACACATTTAAAAGCGTGAAACAAGACACCAGACTCTAAAGGTGGGAATCCTGCTCAACTAACGCATCCACACAACACAAAAGGCAAACCTTTGGCCCACCTTTACAGATTCAAAACATTTGGAGGGATTGTCTCGAAGATCTTCCATGATGAGTGTTCAAATAGGTGTGTTGGTTTGTCTTAAATCAAAAACTGGTTCCTTAGTTACCTAGATCCTAGTCTCAGCCGGGGCACCCACGTACCGCCCACAGCCCGCTTACTGACCGATGATGCATACCGCACACAGAAATGGCAAGTACAGGATGAAATCAAGGGTTTCAATCTGATCACCACACAACCACTTTACACAACTTTCATACTCTGGTTTTTTATCAGTCTGCCTGGAAACGGTATTTAGGATAAAATAATTTAGGATTTTCCAGGTTAGTGCAATCAGATCTGTTGAATGGCATAAACATGTAAATACATAAAATGACTGTATATGTCTGAAAAATAATAATTCTTTATTCAAATTATGATCACAGGAGGCGGGTTGGAGTTATGAGGTTTTAAAGACAGTTCGAGGATCCAGTTGAGTTACGAGGTTTAGTCACAAGCTCTTTTTAATACTTTTGATTGGTTAAATATTCACAAAAAAACACAGATAGATGTAAATGTTGACCAATTGTAATGATTTATGAAAGAAAATAAAAATGATTAAATATCACAGCGACGAAACTGTTTGGTCACGTTATGTCGGTCAGGCAATCTCTTTCGCTTCCTTCCTCCAGTTCTTTGCCAAAATAAGAGCACACAGTTAAATGTCTTGCTACATGAGACTACCTATCCAAACCTGTAAAATAATGAAGAATAACTCATCCTCAGGAGAAATGGAGAATGCATCTAAAACGAATTCACTCCCACAAGCAATGCAACAAAAATCAATACAGTAATTTTCTACTTAGATAACCCAATTCCTCAAGAGCGATTTTTTAATTTCCTCCCAGAGCATCTTCGATTGTTCAATTAGGGAGTCCATTCAAGGGCCAAACCAGCAATGAGGAGACAGTTTTCAAATCTGTTTCTCTTGTTCTCGACCGACACGATCTGTCTGCAGCTCATGCATGCCTCATGCAGGTTTTATTAGATATCGGCTCAAGCTCTGCCAAATGTGAGGCAGAAATGAACATGCACAGCGGCGGCCGCAACAGAAAAGACAAGTGCAGACGCATACGGCAAATTTTATGCCTGAATCTGGGGATTTGAGGTTGGCTTACAACCACACTGTAAATGTATATCCTACACGTATGTGGTCTGAAGCCTGGGTGGTGCGATTCGGGATAAGTTTGTGGTTTATTAAACTACGAAAGAGGAAAAGGAGATGAGGAAACAGCAGGCGGGTGACTTTGAGGCAATAGTGTGGTAAACGAGTGGGCGGTGGGGCGAAGAACAGCAGACGTGTCGTTTTATCCGAGGGGTTCAGACTGAAGCGTAATCTTCGTGGCGCAGGAGATCAGTCTGAATGTGAACAATTAAGATGATGAGACAAAATCATTTATCAAGCTTCCTGAGAAGAACCCCCCTGCCTTTTTCCGAAAGGGAAAGACAGAATGAATTCATTTCCTTTATCTCCTCAAGTCGTTAGTTCCAGCAGTCATTGTGGATCACAATGGAAGCCGCACAGGCTGGCGGCAAATGAGTATTCATTAGGACGTACAGATGGACGGGCACAAACATTCATTCACACACAAACAGACAGACACACCGCGCACACATACACATAGTGAACGTTCTGCGTGCTCGAGCCTGGGATATTGCAGATTTTCATTCGCTGGATGAGGTAAGTGTGAAGTGATGCTGTCCAACAGCTGGACAGTGCTTTGCTTCCTTGGAGTTTGTATCATCTTTCTATTCCCGCTCCACTACAATCCCCTTCTTTTTTTGTGCCATGAGCGAGCGGCCTTCGCTAACCATAGCCAGGCCCAATGAGAGATCAAACGGACCCGCGCTGCACATCTGGATCAGATGAGAGATTTATAGGGCCAGTGTCTAGGTACCAGTCTCTCATGACTGACCCTTACCAGCGAGGATGAGGACTGACCTGATTTGGTAAGATTAAGTTGCGTTTCATACATTTCATACTATTTTAAAAGAATCAGTTTTTTATGGTTTTTTTTATTCCTTTTGTAGTTTCTGAGTTACTGTTACTGTCAGCTCAACACGGTCTTACTCATAACATGTCACAAACTGAAGCTTCGTCAGGACCCCTCGGAGTCACTTTTGAACCCCTTTAGCGTAATTTTTCGACGTGCAAGGCACTCCATTGCTTTCAATGAGAAACCTTTGGCTTCATACACAGACGCATTGGGCATGGGAATGTTATCATCATGGTGAAATAATATATCGGGTTATAATTTTGCCATTATGACATGTTGGGTTGTTATTCTCAATTTAATCAGCCAGCATAATATTATTTACCTTTATTTACTTTTTTTATTTATGCTATTTGAACGTGTAACCCAACCCCACCCATCTGTGTATTATATAATATAAAATGATATAACAGGCAGAGATGACTACAGAAACAATTTATTCAAAACAAATTCAGTTCAAAGGCCAAACACTTGACTTGTGTGAAAAGAAGACCCAAAAGCTATCACCGTCTCCATCCACCGTAGATCCTATTCACAGATTCAAAAATTGCCGCCCAAAGAACCTTTACATCAGCTTTGATGGTGAAATGGCATTGGCTCTTGACAATTGTGTCATGCTAAAGAGTTTGGGGTATCTTGTGAATGAGATATGAGTCGAAGCAGGATAATTTAAAACATTAGGATCCACTCTCTGTTGTTCACATAAAGATATCATATGGCTTCAGAAGACTTGGAATGCAACAAGTTATTTGTAATACTTTTATACTGTTTTTGGTCAGTTTCAGACTCGAGTAATGACTGCTAAAAGGAAGTCAGCTTTGCCATCCCAGGAATAAATTACATTTTCAAATATATTAAAATAGAAAACAGTTATTTTAAATTGCAATAATATTTCCCAATTTTACTGTATTTTCTATAAAATAAATGCACCCTTGGTGAGCATAATATACTTTAATTTATAAGATATCTTTTGTACTTATTTCAAATTATATTTTGTAATAATTTATTTGAAACTTTCTTATGCAGGGGGCCTCGAGACCAGATTTACGGTATAGTGTTTGGGCAAATGGCTCAAAATTGGTCTTTTTTCATATCTCCTGTAGGTGGCGCTGTGCTGAAATTCATGCACATGCATGATCATGCACTGGGCCATCCTTATCGTTAAGCCCTGACCAGATCAAGATGGTATAGATATAACCATTGGTCTACAAGGTCAAAACCAAATCCCACCAACTGTTAGTCCAGTTGATCAATCATTCAGACCAGTTTGGACCAGTAAAGAGACTAGGTTCCACATTAGCTGCATTTTCCATCAGGGTGAGATCCCTGATTTCCACCCTCACAGCTGCCCTGACCAGACTAATCTCTGGCACGACACACATGCCTACTTAAAACAAGGGCACAAACATAAGCGTGCCTGCAAAAATCACGGAAATGACTGAGGAATCTTGGGAGTCAACGGAAACACCTTCCCCATGTGTGGTGTACGAGTGGTTAGCAGCATGTTCAGGGCATTATTCCCAGCCAGTGGAAACATTCGGGCTGATATTACATCCCCGCTGTAATAATAAACCTGTTTCATCTAGGGTGAGATGGATCGAGAATTCCAAATGCACAGAGTCCTGAAATTACATCCTTGATGCTGAGGGCATCTCTCCAGAAATGAAATTAAATCATATAGCTTGAGCCAGGGCGGGTGCGGGGAGCTAGATTAAACATACGCTAGTATTAAAGTCAGCTTTAAATAAAGAGAATTCACACATGGTCACAGACTCTCTCCCTGACCTCCCATAGATCACTCTCAGAGTAACAGGCACTCTCGTGTAACTCCCATCTTAAAGTAATGAAAAAAATGAAAATGTTGTGACAGTAAAAATGGAGACTGGAGTAGAACAATAGCCCCCTTTGTGCCACGGGAAATGAATGCTTTTAATGACTTGTTAGGAAACTCTAAGAAAGCTGCCTGGATGTGTTTTTGCACAAGAGGAATTCACTAAATCCATGTTGCATAAAACACTGTCGAACAGCTGTAGATGAATACAGGATGAAGCAATGCAACATCCGAGTCACTGCCAGTGTCTTCATCTGTTTCTCGTAATTCCAAATTAATGTATTCCCAGAGGAACCGAGCCCCCACGTGCCATTAAACCTGACATACCTGATAAGACAGAGAGCAGGTCAGTACAGCACCAGCGTGACCTTTCACCTTACAGAGAGGGACAGGGGAAAACAGGAAAACCACATGAAACTGAACTGTTTGTAAGCAGTATCTGACAAGCTATTCAAAGACATACAAACTGTCTGCAAATGAAAACATCTGCTGTGATTCTTCTAATGGCTTTTATATTAGTGGAAAATTTGCCCTCATTTGTTTATCTCGAAAACACAAATTGTTACTTGTTTTTAGCATAAATCGAACTAAATTTAGAGAGGTTTGTACGTAATACAAGGCAAATGATTCGCCAATGGGATAAGAAAAATAAACTGAATTCTAGATACTCTCTAAAAGCAAGTCTTATTATTCAACACATTTCTGGTTATTAAGTAAATTTACATTGTCTTCATGGATGTTTCGATAGAAAGATAAAATTACTGATTAATAAAGATATTTTTTTACAGAGCTTCAAAATGTCTTGTGAAGATACATATGAGGATCATTCCTCGCATTAAACCAAAATAATAATAATACAAAACAAAATACAATTTCCTGACCAGTCAGAAATATTTATTGCCAATCCCAATTGACAAAAAAGAATTATGAATAAAACCCCCCAAAAAACAACATATTCGCATTATCAATGAATAAAATAATTAATAAAACTATTTTAAGATACAATTTTCAATTTTACAGTTTTACAATAAATCTAAAATTTTCTGGCTGGTAAGAATGGCCAGTGAAAATTATTTAGATTTTTTTATTTATTATTGATTTGTTAAAGCAATCGAATATTTTAAATAAAATAATTTCAAATATTTGAAAATAAAAATATTGCCGGTATCTTTTTTCCAAGTCAATGAAAAGGTCATTTAACTTATTCAACCACTAAAGAATAGACATTAACACTTTAACACATTTATTTGAACAAATGTAGGCACTTAACAAATTATTGAGACACATTTTAAGATTAGATTGACAGATTAGGCTGTTATCAGTGTGGGTGAACAAATCACAAAGCGCCCTTCTTCTCTCGGGAGTTTATTGGCTTTTCCTCTTTTGCTCTTTCTGCCTTTTCTCAGTCAACAAAAAGTCAGTTCATAAAGTTACCGCTATCTCCCAGCACCATCTGTCATCGGAATATTCTTCCCTTTGCCTGTCCTCCCTGTGCTCATTTCTTTCTCTCGCACACAGACAGCTCACGCCAGCTTCGGCACAGAGCGTTGCAGGCGCCCCCCTCAGCTGGTTTTCATTTCTCTACAGCCAGGTCAGGGTTTAACAGTCTCACAGTCTATCACACACACATCAGAGCCTGATACCTGAGTGGCGTCCCCCTGGAGCTCCACCATATAACCCTCAGCGTGCTCAAATACCCTCACATGTCAACAGCACCTTGAGAGAAGAAGTGTGAGGATCACGAACCAAACACCTTGTGCTCCAGCTTTCAGGAGCTCCTCCTGAGGCAGCAGGATACGGATATGAATGCATTCCTGTCTGAATTAACTAATTTTCACCTTTAGTCAATCACAGCTTCCTTTAGGGGTCTTCTGTGCTTCTGAAAGGGTCACGTGGCTGCTTTATTGAGGGAGTAGAATTGTGTGTACAATCCTAAATAAGGATTTGGTGCATAAACGGCTCTAATCCCAGGTAAATCTCACAGGACAGGCCTGGTCTTCTGAGGAAGGGGTGAAAAGATTAACCTGATTTGCTCAAGCTAGACTAATGCCGACACAACACGCTAATGCGCCATAAACAAACCCTTCAGACTGCTGATCTTCTCTGTATGGCCACACATTCCTACATAGCTGATACAAGCCATCCTGACCTTTAAAACCAGTTTTATGTTCTAAAGTTTGCTGTGTGTGTAAGAACTAGGGGAAGCTTAGAGATGATGTATGCATATGATATGCATATAATTAAATAAAAAAAATAGCGATATAGTATATAGAAAGAGGTATCATGGTGGAATTACTCATGTATGTCTTTTAATCTACTGCGTATGATTTCTGTTTTAGGATAAAACTGCCAATAATTATTTCTTACTTCTACCCAAATTCAAACCTTAATTAAAAATAAACAAAATAATAAAATATATAATATATAAATATATATACATATAAATAATTAAATTATTTAACTAATACAAACAATTTAATAGTTAATAAAATCACATTTTTATATACAAAAATGTAATTCAATGAAGAAAAATATTCATTAAGTTATGGTAACATCAAAACCAAAGTTTTAATAAAAAAAGAATTCACACACACAAAAAAAATCTCACCTTATGCTCAAGTCACTTGTGTTTTTCTACCCAAATTCAAGCTTTAACTAATAAAAATAATAAATAAATTATGAAAATTATAATAAATAATAATAACTAACAGTATTTTTGTTCAAATAAAATTATAGATATAAATAATGTAACTAAAATATCTTTAAATTAAAATCATTTTACATGTCTAATTCATTGAATAAAAATATGAATTAAATTATCTAAGCAAACGTTCTAATTAAAGGAATAAATACTGTAGTTTAGATCCTATTCACACTGCCATGTTAATGGACAAGCAAAATCACACATTATATACTCTCAAGTCGCTTAAATAATTTTCAGTCTGAAGTGAAAAGTCTTATAGATACATCACTGTAGTTTACTAAGCATTACCTTCTCGTAGAAGTTCCTGAAGTTCTGTGCATTTCTGGAAAATGATGCTGTAAATTTAGACCAGAATACAGTACCATAAGTGCACCCGCTAGAGACTGAGGAACTGTAACCTCTACTTACACATAACCGTCCACTCACTCCCACAGAGCTTGATTTGTGCCCGTATTGAATTCTATACAGGTATTTAAAATGATTAAATACCCAAAAAAGAGAGCTTATGTTTGTAGCGATACACATTCCTTTCCCGCTTATTCCCAGAGGTCTGCCATCCAGGTTTATGTATGTTAGCAAAAATGTAAAACTGCACCACAAACTACACATTTTTAACGCTCTCTGGGACACCATAAAGTACTGTCGGTGAATGGCGCTGTTCATATTTTTATGATCTACGCAAGTTTCATTTCCAACAATTGATTATGCCTGCGCAGTCACAGTCCAGTGGTTTCAGGCTTACTTTTTTACTCATTAATGATGCCAAGAGCTCCACCGCCAAGCGACACCCAGTTCGCCACATGCCAAGCTTCTCACCTTCCTCTCATTCTCCGCCACACATTCTGCCCTATTCTCCTCACCTCGCCGTTCCAGTCGCTCTGGCTCGCTTCACTACTCTTGTTAACTGCTGGAGCACATTCAGAAAGCTGCCCCAAACTTAATGAGATGTGACTGGCTATACGGTGTGGCTTGAAAATGAAACGTGGTGCAGCCGGCCTAAGCAATCTCAAACCAGAGCACACATCGCTATAAATATGTCACTTTCGAGAGCGTTGGAGAAATCTGACGGTAAGCAGCGCAGAGGGTCGTTTGTACCGAAAACCCCACAGTGTATTGAAATAAGCAAACTTTCCCAGTTTCAAAATGCTCTTTACTGAAACCCCACTACCTCCTCTCTGCTTTCCTGGCAGGATTATGCATAGGTCCAAACCCCCCCACCCCCCAATGGCATCCAGATGCGGTGCTGCACTTGCTCAGGCTGGGGGAAAATGGATTGGCATGCGGCACGCTCTGGAAGGCTCTGAGTAAACATGACCCTATGGTGACCCCCACTGCTCATGGCCCCTGCAGGTCTCAAACAGGTCCATTAAGCCTGTTCAGATACCCTGGGGCTGACCTGCTCCATTTCAAACTCAATCACCATCCCCAACAGCCCAATCACGCCGCACCGGCTGACGCTGCATTCAGGGAACTGCAAAACACACAAAAGCCTCCACAATCGCATCATAACGAGACAGGAAAAGAGGTCTAGAAGGGTTTGCTGAACTGAACTGGAGAAACAACAGCATTTTTCCTTATTTACACATAGGAGCATGCACGGAAAAAAGAGTTTTGTTTAGCTACCACATACATATGGCTGCCAGTCACCATTTGTTTTCCTTAAACACAGTTCCTTCACACTCTGCTTAAGGGTCTTGGCAGTCACGCTCAGTTAGCAAAAACACACGGCCTTGGGAGAATCTTCCATTTCTTGTATGCCTGTGGTTTGTACTGTCATCTAGAAAGAAAACTGATATATGCGCCGTAAACATACCGAGCCGCTGTTGTGCAGCTCATACACCAAGAAACACAGCGTCATTGTCTCCTAAGAAATTGTGTTAAGCCCAGCTTTAACAAGTGATTAATTAGAAGTGTGTCGGCCAAAAGAAAAGACTCATTTTTTATCCATTGACAGGTCAATGATCCGAATCCACTGTAAGCCTTTGATTCTGGATCCGAAGGAAAACAAGACAAACGCATAAATCAACACTGTCGTCAAAGGCAAAAGGTTAAGAACGTGTAATATAGGCTGGTTTTATCAGCCTTCTTTCCCACATTTACAACCTCAGCTCGTAATCATATAACTTCAAACATCGTCCAATAAATCTGGCACCGACATTCTTAAGTGCCGTAGTTCTGGATCTACGGGTTTTTCGTTTCTAAACAGCATTAGGGATTCGTTGTAAAGGCACGCTGAAGTGTAGTTACCTCACGCTGCAACCACTGTAATTATATATTCATTCGGATTGTTCTTAAGGACATATTAATTACAGCTGTGTAAAAGCTCTTAGCTTATTCACTTACCTGGATATATTACTTGTCTCAGTTCAATCACATCTGCTGTGTGGCCAACCGCAGTTCTTCTGCATCACAGGACAAACTTTGCGACGTCTCTGTTAAAGAAAACAGGAAAAGTGACGTTAGTCCCTACAGAAAGAAAGACAATAACATATCATTAATTATTAAACATTTTAAGCTAAATTAAAGATGAATTACGACCATGATTTGCAAACATGTTCCTGTTTTTCATGGCATGCCACTACAGCAAACTTAATTACTTCCATAAAGCTGATGTCTTTTAGTTTTCCTGTACTCACGCATTTAATTACATTGTAGCAATTAGCCGTGATTACCTGAGAGCTTTTTAATTAACACGCGATAGCAGGCCAAGATAACAATGACAAAGTGAATGAGCGACTTTGAATTACTTTCCATTTTATATGTTTATTTACATATTTTATACCATAGAATGCTAACTAGTCTCTTAGCCCAGCATTTAGTAATGCAAACAATAGCTAATGAACCGAGAAAGCGTTTGTCTCATCTCACTCTTCTACCTAACTTACATAGCAGAAGTGAAAGAGTGACTCTGAATTGCTTTCGGTTTATTTACAGATTTCATACCACAGAATGTTGACTACCCTTGGAAAAATGGCATGCAGTTAATTGTATTTAATGTGCACTTGTAGTGTACCTCAAATCCTAAAGTATATTTTTTAAAAACTATACTTGCAAATAATATATTAATGAAATCAAAGGCCACTTTTATGACTATGTTTCTTAACACACTTAAGTATACCTTTAAAAAGTAAAATTTAAATTATCATTATGCTTTAGACTTAGATGTCTTGATTAAAGCATTCGTAAAGTGCTTGATTATAATTTCAACTGCAGTGTCTTATTTCATATTATATTTAAAGTTAATATATTTTATATATTTTAACTACAACTTCATCATTTCAAATGTGTAATTAGAAATATACTTAAATACCTGACATACATTACATTGTAATTTAGTTTACCCTAAATGCTAGTCAGTACATTTGGCTTTAACACTTTAACAACATTTCAAAAGACAATAGAAGTTATTATTATTAAATAATGACAGTCACTTAATATAATTAAGTCCTACTTAAGTGGGTAAAAAAGCTCTTTTAAATTCGACTAATTCCATTTAATATAAATTTAAACCACAATATATTTTGATTCAATAACATTCAATTTGCACTCAAGTATATTGTTTTCAAGTATATTATTTCTGTAACAACTACTCTTTCTAGAAGTATGCTAAAGTGTACTTTTCACAAGGGTACAGTCTTTTAGCCTAGCATTTAGCAATGAAAACAATGGCTAATGAACCGAGAAAGCTTTTGTCTCATCTCACTCAACCCATGCTGACATAACAGAAGCCAAAATCTCATAATGGAACTCCAGTGGAAGTGTTTACCTTTCCCATGGTTCAACACTAGCAGCGATTGCTTAACCATGCGGCGGGGAAATCAACGGAGGGACATCTTCTCTCCCTACATACCAGGTTTCACTAGCGTGGAAGTTATTCTGAGGCCGCCGCAAGATTGTTTGGATGCTCGTCAAGAACTCCAAATTAAAAACCACAAACATTTCGAAGCACTTAACCCGAAAACACTCTCCTCAATCAAGCTGAAGACTTCAGGGAATGGACGCGTCGTTCTCACAGGTATAGGGAGGGCCCGAGGGACCACCAGGGGCCCCCCATCTTCAAAACATTGTGGGGTTCGATGATGTATTGTTTGGAGCACCTCCCAAAAGGCATTTCACTCACTGTAAAAAGCCTCTTAAAAGAATGCCGCTCTCCCATGGGTCGCCAAAAGTCTTGTCCGAGGTTTGCTGCTGTAACTACATGACTGCATAATTACGCTAGTGTGTGATAAAAAGAAAATAGCCCTATTTTAAGATCCTTCGCGTCCAAGCATTCACGCAAGCCACTAGAGTCTTAGCAGTCACCCTTAAATAGTTCAATAATATCTGTGAAACCATAAATAGATCATGTCAGCTCTCATAAACACGCAAAAGAGTTATTTTAAATCACCACACTAGGCTTTAATATGGGTTTTGATGGTTTTCGGTAGAGACTAGCAGTCTTGGAACAAACTGTGTTGGAGTATCAGACACGACCCAAGCCAAGGAATCATTTCTTGGAGGCTTTAATCATCTGGCTCCTGCTTTGCACTGGGGGGCCGACAATTAAAAGTTTAGAGGGATAATATAAATATGTGTTGCTCTCAGCCTTGTTTACTTCTCTTTTCGCACCAAATGAATGGCTTTACATTGTAAATTATGCAAGCTTTAGCTTCATAATAGGTAATCCTATATGAACTTTTTGATAGGCTTGGACACATAATGACAGGATAAACAAATGTAGTCCAGATGGGAGATCTAATTCTGTTTATCCCTATTGTGTCACAACCATTCAGTAAAAAGCTTGATCAACCAAACGTTATTTACTGCATTGTTTCGCCATCACTTCAAGCGCAACTGTGAAAGGCCTTAGATCACGGGTATTGTATGTTATTTATGGCTGTCTCACACATAAAAATATGTAGCTTTAAATTACGATCACAGCCATAAGAGGCCAGCTATAAAACCCTCAGGAGTTGTTCATACATAAGACAAAATGCAACCAGGTACAGTGCCTTATTTGAATGCATGTCTATGAGGCCAGTAGCCTGGTAATACCAGACTCTGCTACTTCACTTTGCTTCGTACACAGAGTCTGGCATAGCATAATAGAGAAGTGTTTTCTCTCTGGCTAGGGGGCGCTTGTCTGAAGTTTAAAATCATTGGTTACCCGTTAGCCAATCAGATACATTTATTTATGACGTATGTTATGCGCTGACACAGCCACATCGAGCCACAGACATCATGCATCGAACTCAAATCTATGATCGAACTTCCACTGTAAACCTGCTGTAAACATTTGATGATGCAAGCGAAATACCGGTGTGAACATGGCTGTAAACGACTTTTGCAGATTATGTGAAGTTAATCTACGCCTCCACGGTACAATCGCGGCCTCTAAACTTATTTTTGCCAGAGTGAAACAAGAAAATATTTGTAGCCAACTCTCAAATTTAGGATTAGATCTTTTAAACACAGCTCTCTGTTCCTCACGAGTCTGTCGGAAATGCTGCAACTTAATTTCAAGATTACAGCATGACATGGAAATATTTCAGGACTGGAAAAAAAAAGGAGACACTGACCTGTCAAAAGGTAGCCAGTTCGAGCTCGACCGATAAAAGAGACCGAGATACACCATCGAAAACTCCAAGGACCATAAAAAAGCCGAGGAAGTCCACGGAGTTGCGATCACGGAACAGTGTCACCGAGGTGGGTTGACATGGCTTCAGTTAGAAAAACCCCGGAATGTTCTCCATAACAGAGCGAATAGCATCTCGTTTCGGTTTTCGATTTCTCTAACCTACAATGTAAAACTGGGCGCTTAGCGGCTACGTCACGGCTCTCAGCCGCCCTCTGTTCGTTGATTGGCCGGCTGTTTTCAGGCCGGTGGAAAACAGAAAGATAGGCTGCTATCTCAGACTGACTAAATATCACTAATCAATATCTTTAGGACTACAGGACTCCTGGAATGAGAGGTCGCATATGAGAGCTATTACCCAGCATGCTTTGCTATCTACCTCATATGGAAGAAACACTAACACAAGTCCGCCGAAGCCCAGCTGACTGTTTATTATTACAGGCTTAGGCCTAATCAATGTTTTAGAAACTGGACCCAACCCAAGTCGAGCTCTGATGGACGGACAATGACAACCACCTGAAAGTCAGGAGAGTGAAGAGAAGGATAGCCAGCAAATCAGACCACACAGTTTTGAGGGGGAAGGATCCCTGTTATGGCATCCCACAGAGTACAAAGGCATTTTAAAGGTCTTTGAATCTTTGGCCTTTTATTCAACCTACAAGTCTGACGTTAGTTTAGGGACACTGACTCAGGCTGCCTCCATTCTCTAGTTCTGTTTCTCCATAATGGCCAAACAATGGCTCTGACGTGTTGGCTGACTATTCTCCACCTCACATGAATGGATTCAATCTAAAGATTTGGCAGATGTTCTGACTAAGTTTTGTCATCATTCTCAGTTCGACCCACTCGAATTGTTTTCTGTGGCCCGTGTATGAAACAACCAATAAAATACACAGCAGACGTATGGCAGTCCAGGAAACAGTTTACACCATTAAACTGACTGGCAATCTGAGATGCCATGCTGACATGCAGGGAATAGAGCCGTCATGGAAAATTCTTTCATGCTGATGACAGATTTGAAATTGGGTTTTCTAGCTCCTGTATGTCTGTAAACAGCATTATGACTATGAAGGGTAACAATTTCCCATCATAAATGGGGAAAGTATCCATTAGCAAAGTACAGTAGTGTGCAATCACAAGATATCAAGGCATGTCGCAAGAATAATAAACGCATGATTATGAACTACTTTAAAAAAAGATTACATCCTCCTAAATCTTCCAAATTCAAGATTCAAAGTGCATTCGGGATGGTGCCGACATACTGATTGACAGTGGTATGCCCACCTGTTTGGAAAGACTCAGCAGGTGTTCAAATCTCCATGACAACCGTACCATCAATTTACTTTTACTGTCTGTCTTCCACAAAAATACAGCAGCCAGTGAATTCCTGGTCTGCTGGGCTTTGCTAACTGATTTGATTTGAATCCTTCTTAAATCTTCATACCACAATAAACCTTTACAATTAGCTTGGTAAGAAAGCAACTTTCTACCTTACTTTTAGGGTGGAGAACCCAAGTAGTTCTGATCTGGACTGGTAAAAGTTGTAAACCCTAGAAAGGGTGAACTGAGAATAATCACCATTGTGCCCTTGAGCAAAACACTTAACCTTAGGTTGCTCCAGAGGGACTGTCCCTGTAATAAGTGTATT
The DNA here is from genome assembly GCA_031834385.1 of Semotilus atromaculatus. Taxonomy (NCBI): domain Eukaryota; kingdom Metazoa; phylum Chordata; class Actinopteri; order Cypriniformes; family Leuciscidae; genus Semotilus; species Semotilus atromaculatus. Next base: position 49,821,486 of record JAULUF010000009.1, read on the forward strand.
TCAAGTTCCTTTGGCTATAAGGGCCAGCTAATTAGTACTTTGTCGACATAAAAAGCAATAGTACGCTAAGAAAATGAAATATAGTGCGCTAATACATCAAAAATGTAATGAAATAAAAGTAGAGTCATTAGAGTTCAAGAGTAGGGCCTGGAAACAAAGGGGGGACACTATTGAACGGTCACAAATGGTTGAGCGATCACAGACTAGCTCATCAAATGGTCTTTGCAGCAGCACTTTTATGCAGGTCATCCGTCTAACTAATCCCAGACACATCAACACAGGACTTAAAAGAACTAAGATCCATTCGATACACACACGCAAGCAGAAAGTAGTAACCCCCTCTGGAAAGCAAGACCTGGACGGCCCTAATTTGTCATCTGGTCAATGCATTAGGACTTTCTTCCGCCAAATCCACCCATTACTCCTTTAATAGCCACAGAGAACGCAGAGGTAAGCTTGAGCAATCTGTCTTGAGTTTGACACTCACTTTCAAACTTCACACTTTTAACAGGGGCAACTCAACACCTTTCAGCTCAATGAGCTGCACAAAGGAGCCAATTAGATCCTGGGCTTCAGTGACCAGGGATCCCACGCTCAACTCTATTACGCTGACTGCACAACCGAGGGGATAAAGCTTCAACACTTCATGAACTCTTCCCTTTTCCAAAATCCAAACCACGGGTCATTAGCAGTCTTACTCATATCAATCAAAGAACATGATGTTTGTTAACAAGGTCAGCTGTATCAAGAATGGTTCAGATCATATCAGGACAACAATGATGAAATAATCGAATTAAAGCAAGTTCAAATGGGAACGAAGCCTCACTTTGCAGCGATGGGTTTCGTACATCTTCTGAAAAGGTGGGATGAAGCAAGTTGTTTGTACTGTTTGTTGGCTCTAATTGGACAGGGTGAAGATATATTGGCCTCCATCTCTGAGATGCATCTTTGGGATGAATTCCAGAGAACAAAATCTGACCTGCTCTGCTAGCCAGGGGATCACGAAACAAACAACCCTTAGATTATAGACATAACTGATGTAAGTTACACAGAGAGGAAAATCAAGTGGAGTATCCATATTTAGGAAGTTATTTGTCACTTTGCAATTTACAGTATGGGTTGGGAATGAAATTCCGGTTCTTATTCAGAACTGGTTCCAGTTCCAAAAGCGGATTGGGTCAACACCACTACCAAATCTTCAGCACGAAAAAGATCAATGTAGCTACCAATGTAGTCTGAAGACCACAAAAGTTTAGGGTGTCATTTGGGACAGGCCTAAGTCTGAAGCTCAATTGAAGTGAAACTGAAGTGAGTTTTGGAGTGACTCAAAACATACAAATTGTAAAATCAGTCATATAGTGTACAATCAGTGTGGTAGTCCAATTCCCAAACAAATTAGTCTAATTGATAGTCTAATTGAGTACATTTTTAAAAAGTAAATAAGTCACATAAAGCGAGACCAGTGTAGACCGATTCTCGGTCAAACACATTTAAAAACCAGCAACATTAAATTGAATTATTTCTAAGTGAATCAAACATCTACAGCACAATCACAGTATTTCCAAACAATTTCCTCTAATGGGTCAATTTGTTTTAAATGAATCCAAAACACACAGTATGACCAATGTAGACAAATTCTGGATTAAGTTAATGTTTTAATTTCTTTTTAGTGATTAAAAAAAACATGTGACATTTATTCTTAAAGTACTTAAAATGGAACCGCTAAGGCACATGCATTATTAAGAGGAATCAACAAGAACCACACCACAGAAATCAAGAGTAAACAAGCATCATTCTGTCAGCCGTATGCTAGTGAGTATGTCTGTTCAAATAAGGCAACTGAATCTCTCCTTTAACAAGATACAATGTGAGACTATGTGCTGGAAATAGCAATCCTAGGCTAGAATGCTCTTTGGACTGTCCTTAGCTTGTCCTTAACTCATATGAGCGTGATTTGTCGCCTCCCATTCTAACACAATAAAAGTTAAATGAGGCCACAGGGGCAGAAGTTGAGTCTTTTGGCATTGCATTTGCAGTGTTGACTCATGGCTTTGGATAAAACTGAGCCCTGACGTGACCGCAAGAGGGCACGGCACAAGGGGTTTATCGTAACAACTCCATACTCTGTCAAAATCAGACATCACGTCACAAAGAATAACACCATTACCTTAATAGCACTTAAAATGACTGATCTACATCTCAGTAAGTGTTTTATCTGCCTGTCTAGATGAAAGTAGATTTAAGAGAAGTGGAGAAGAGAGCATCTTGGGGGTGGGGATGGATCCGGGTGCACAAAGACAGGCCGAATTACAGCCTGTCACATGAAAAACACAACTGTCTGAAATATGACAGATATTAATGAATGCTAATGAGAGGGTGAGAGACAGAGATAAGGCACAAGGAGAGATAAAGAAGAGATGAGGAATAAGATGAAGCCGTACAAGTGTTTGAGGGTTGGACACGCATACCTCCAAACCAGGTTCCCAAGGGAACTACCAGAAAAGAGATCTAAATATGGAGCTTGGGACTTAGGCAAGGTTAAAGTTCACAGGGTCAGGGGGCCTACCGTCAGTCCATACGGTGACCTCACGGTCTACTAACGTCTTCATCAGATGTCCGGTTACATTATACCTTTTACAAGAACAGCCCCACTGTCCACAAACACTAATAACTGCACAAACAGAGCTTGATAAGAAGCCAGCTCTGACAGATGGACAGAGGTGCATGGACAGCGTTGGACCCCATTTAGGGGGATTCAGCACCCTTCTTTCACCTCAGAACACTTAAAACTGTATTAATACATGTATAATAACAATTTAATATTCAATACAAATATAAAATGAATTCCTAAAAGTATTTGTATATTTAAAAATGTAAAGATTCCTAATCATTTATTTTTAATGTGGTCTCAGACTTTTAGACCCCACATGCATATTTAAACACCTGAATAAACAGAAATAAAATAAAAGACTCAATCCCAAAACTTAAAAGGAGGCCCTGTTTACTAATCAAAAAATCAAAAATAAAATAAAATCTCAGAACCCTTAAGAATATCTGGTTTTGTAATTATGTTGTCTCTTTTCATAAAATTAGAGGTATCGGTCGATACTGGATATTTAAATATGCATGCTCATTTTTAAATGACCTTAGCTTATTACCTTATTTAAAAAGTAATTGTGTTCTAAAAATGGTCATTTAAAAGTTATCGGCCATAACATGAAAAGATATCAGTTTATTTGTATAACTGTACATTAATTATTTTAAAAAGTTGTCTATCAAGCTAAATTCGAACTCATGACCTCTCGCACTAACGGTTAGAGATATTTTCTGTGAGCAACATCTACTCATGCTCCCGTTGGGCTGAGAGCGAGACCCCCTAAGACTGAAATCATAGAACGTCCCCTGCTGAGGTGTCATTCACACACCCTATTCAGTGTCACAGCCCTAATGATTTTATATAGCCGGGTGCTGATGTGAGAGTAATGATTTATTAATAGAGCGAGATTTAAGTATAGTCGTCTGATTACTCTAGCAGAGGCTCAGTTTGTTTGCTGAGATTTTCTCAACGGTTTCCGGGTGACGCGTGGAGACGGGCCGTAGACGTGGGTCCCCTTTCAAGCTTGCTTCGGATTCTTTCCCTGTTCGTGTGCCTCGACCCTTGGCCTTTGTCATGCTGATGCACACATCACAGTACATCACCATGGGGGCCCTCGAGGTCGCGACCCAGAGCCGAACACGGGTTGCACACAAGAATCAGCCTGAGCATTGACGTATACACCTGTACAGAGAAGTGCATCTGTCCTTTTCATGCGCTCTTACTTTGTTTGTCCACTCACTTGATGCGTCCTTTAGCTTTACAATGCCATTATAACATTATATATACAGTGAGAAACAAAGGTCTGAGACCGCTAATTAAAATCCTTCTTTTTTTTATTACAAGTAATATTATAATGAAATAAATTCTTTTCAGGTTTAAATTTGATTTTAAAACCGGTCTCAGACTTTTGGACCCTACCGTAAATGTACATTTAAACACACACACACACACACACAAAAAAAGAATAATAATAAAATTAAATTTCATGTTTGTCAACCTGCCCCGGTTGCCCTTTTGTTGTGGCAGAACTCCTCATTCCTTTCTGGGGTTTCAGCAGGTGAGTTTGTCCTGTGATTTCACTTTCTCCCCCTCTCTCTTTCTCTCCCTTCTGCCTCAAAGCGAGATCCCTTTATTACAGGAATCACACATTGCATTAGAGCAGTCTGTAATTAAACATGTCCAGTGGCGGTCATTACCAAATACCAGCTCTAATTGCCCCTTATCTGTGGTAATTACTGCCTAGTAGGAGAAAATGACTCCATATCATGTGGAGAGAGGCTGAGGTGGCACTGGTGTGTGTATGTGTGTGTGAAGAGGTGGGTAATTGTGTTAAATTTATGTTGAGATGGAACGAGAGCTGTACGAGTCGGGGGAGGTGAGAACGGACTGTAATACAGAGGTGACGGCTTAGCAGGTGCATTAATGCTAAAAATACACACACATACTGGCATGTGAAATCTAAAGAGGGGATCAGTGTTAATATGATAATATTATTATTTTAAATACTTTATAAAGACTACTACTACCAAATGAAAATGATAACAGTTGTTTATTTAATATAATAATGACTTTGGTAACACTTTATTTTAGGGTTCAATTCTTGCTATTAATTAGTCTCTGATTATGCATATATATTACAAGCATATTGGCTGTTTATTAGTACTTATAAAGCATTAAAGTTATGGGTTTTTGAGGCAAAATTCATAGTTAATAGTGAATGTGTTTCCCATACTGAAGTGTTACCATAGTTTTTTTTTTACATTTTATTATAATAAAATAATTTCATCTTATATATTATAATAATTTAATAATATAACTTTTAGGCAGAGGCTAATTGCAAATAGCGTTACATTGACACTAAATGAAAATAGCAGTATAGTAATATAGTATATAAGTGTAAATAGCTGCTATTCTTACCTCAGTGTATTGCAGTACATAATAAAACAGTAAACAATAACAACATATTCAGTGTATATTACTAATGTTAAAATCATAAATGGATGCCGCTTTATTGGGACATTGTCTCGTTCATGTCCGTGAAGCCCTCCCCTACACCTAAACCTTTGCCCTACCCGAGAAACACATACTTAATACCTGTTAAGCACTGTATTTAAAGCACTTTTTTCAAATTTTACTTAAAATAAATGCCTCTGTACGAACTGATATGCAATGGGAAAAGGGAGAATAATGAGTTAGGAAAAAGGAATATTCATACTCAAAAGCTAGCGCCAGCACTATACTGCCACACCACTGCTCCAGTTATCAGATTGGTTTCTTTTGTTATTTTGTCAGGCTCAAACATACAATGGTGGGTGGAGTTAGTGTGAATAGTCTCTGCCAACAAGGCAGCCTATTTGCACTTGGTGTAAATATACATTTCATAACTTTTGGGACCGGGACATTAATTGACCCAGACTGTTCCTGAGTCCCACTGCTTATATTGGACAGTGAAGATTCAACAAGGAAGTGGGACAGAGAGAGGAATGTATCCGGACCATTTTTTGACTCAAACTGGACCTATGTCCCACTGCTACAGTTAGCTAAAAAAAAGAATAGCTACTTTTCTCTATAAAATTTTACGGTGGTTGTGAGACACAGTTAACACCAATTTAGCTGACCTCCTCAGGGAAACCCAGTCCCATCCTAATAGGGCTTTCTTGTCACTGTGGCCGCCCTAGCAGCACTGCAGGTTTTGTGCGGGGCGTTGGCAGGCTGGAGACATGCTTCTTTCCCTGCAGCGAGAAGCAATGTTTTATCCATACATGAGTGTGCACTCTCACTGTCTCAGCGATTTTTAGTCCTCTGCAGCTCTCAGCACATACCCCCAACAACCTCCGAGTATGTGTGTGTGTGTGTACTGAGGATCAGGGGTGTCACTACTGGATCGATGGCTCACTATGTCTGACACGACTGTGTCGATTCAGCACACTCTGTGAACAAAGACAAATCAGCACATACAACTCAAAATTCTTGAATTCCATCACAAGGTCACTGCATTCAGCCGGGGGTCCCGAGGGACACGTGTTGAGCGCCCTGTCTAAATCTGAAGAGCACTGAGGTTACTCTACAGGAGAGGGACCTACAAAGAAAATCTACACAATTGTTCCTAATTTGCCACTAACAAATAAGAAATCAATTTATTAATAAAAAAAAAAAAAAAACTTTTAAAAAAACGGAAAAAAAATAAATATCAATATAAATAAAATGTCTAAAAATATATAGGAGGTCTAAAAATAGTTATAAATGTATAATTAAGCTACATCTACTAACACTCACATTGGGCTGAGACCACCTTATACTGAAATCATAGAACGTATCATAGAAAATTATTATTTTATCATTATTATTTAGAATTAGACTTTATAAATTACAGTTTTTTCCAATTGCTAACACACTAAAATGACATGCACAGCACAATTATTTAAACTGACACACAGAGAGCAAAAGCTCTTATCAAGTTTCCAAAAGTCTAAACACATTTTCTGCTTTACACACATTTTGCAATTCAAAATGGCACTTTTTAAATGCACTGAACACGGTTCTCTGCATAAGACACAACAATCTGACATAAAGTCACTTGTTTGTCATTTCAAAACATCCCCATTTAAAATGACACTACATGAGCTAATTGGTCAATACATGTGTCACCTGGCCAAACACCTCAATGGTTAATTGTTAACACTTCAATCAGGATGTTAGAACTATGAAAAGACCACAGGTGAGCACTTTTTTTTTTTTTTTACAACGATGGAATTATTGTTATAATAAATTTTTTGCCTCTTTTTTTCTATATATTTTTTCTATATATTATTTTTCAGTTTACTGTATTTTTGTGAACATAATTGTGTTATGGCAGTTGATTCAATGCATTTAGGGGTGTGGTCCTGGTCAAGACAATCTCCTGAACTCCAAAGTGAATGTCAGAATGGGAAAGAAAGGTGATTTTAGCCATTTTGAGCGTGGCATGGTTGTTGGTGCCAGACGGGCCGGTCTGAGTATTTCACAATCTGCTCAGTTACTGGGATTTTCACGCACAACCATTTCTAGGGTTTACAAATAATGGTGTGAAAAGTGAAAAACATCCAGTATGCGGCAGTCCTGTGGGCGAAAATGCCTTGTTGATGCTAGAGGTCAGAGGAGAATGGGCCGACTGATTCGAGCTGATAGAAGAGCAACTTTGACTGAAATAACCACTCGTTACAACCGAGGTATGCAGCAAAGCATTTGTGAAGCCACAACACGCACAACCTTGAGGCGGATGGGCTACAACAGCAGAAGACCCCACCGGGTACCACTCATCTCCACTACAAATAGGAAAAAGAGGCTACAATTTGCAAGAGCTCACCAAAATTGGACAGTTGAAGACTGGAAAAATGTTGCCTGGTCTGATGAGTCTCGATTTCTGTTGAGACATTCAGATGGTAGAGTCAGAATTTGGCGTAAACAGAATGAGAACATGGATCCATCATGCCTTGTTACCACTGTGCAGGCTGGTGGTGGTGGTGTAATGGTGTGGGGGATGTTTTCTTGGCACACTTTAGGCCTCTTAGTGCCAATTGGGCATCGTTTAAATGCCACGGCTTACCTGAGCATTGTTTCTGACCATGTCCACACCTTTATGGCCACCATGTACCCATCCTCTGATGGCTACTTCCAGCAGGATAATGCACCATGTCACAAAGCTCAAATCATTACAAATTGGTTTCTTGAACATGACAATGAGTTCACTGTACTAAAATGTCCCCCACAGTCACCAGATCTCAACTCAGATCTTATGGATGTGGTGGAACGGGAGCTTCGTGCCCTGGATGTGTATCCGACAAATCTCCATCAACTGCAAGATGCTATCCTATCAATATGGGCCAACATTTCTAAAGAATGTTGTTGAATCAATGCCACGTAGAATTAAGGCAGTTCTGAAGGCGAAAGGGGTCAAACACAGTATTAGTATGGTGTTCCTAATAATTCTTTAGGTGAGTGTATATCTGCTGTGCATATGTTGCACTGACTTGTATAAAAAAAATTATTATAAAAATTAATTTCAACAGCATGTGTGTGTATCTGCAAATATTGCTGTGCATGTGACCAATCTAAAGAATATTCTATAAAGAATATTCTATAATTTGAACTATTTTAGTATTATGGCAAAGCATACTAAAGATGAGAGTGCTTTTCATTATGCCCAACAGTGTGTAGTTGTTTAGACAAAAATCTGGTAATATGAATGAAGTGTGTGCCATTTCATGCAAAAGTTTGATTTTGATAATGCTGTGTGTAGTTTCGGTTGCAGTGCTTCATTTTGCAGGATATATGAGTTATTTTGCAGTTTGGGTGTGTGGTTTTGTGAATTGTGTTAAGTATTTTGATAAAACCAGACTAGTTTGCAAAATTGTGTGTTAGCAATTGGAAAAAACTGTAAGGGATTTCACTATATTTATAAATATAAATATTAAAATTATAAAATAGCATATAGGCTAATTAAATATGCCAAATAAATGAATAATTAATTTTTTTTTTACCTTTGGTAAGATTAAGTATTTATGAATTTTAATTTGCCATTTAAATAAACAAAAATAAATAGTTATCAATTTATTTAAAAATGAAAGTATTCAGACCTTTAAAAAGAACAGAAAAGAGTAGTATTATAAAATGTTCAATTATAAATATGATTTAATTTATAATAAGTTATAATTTGACAAATTTCATAATTACAGTTTATTATAATTGTATTATTTATTTATTTTAAGCATTACTTAAATATGTATTTTTATATAATTGTATTACAATTTATAATGATATAATTATTTATTAGTTTTATAGTATATGGTTAAATATAACAAGTAAATTAATAATTTAAAATACAAGAAAATGGATAAATACTTAATCATTTAATTGTATAATGTATACCGATTATTGTCTATTTATTTGTCAAAATTGCCAAATCATTCATTATATTTTATAATATCTTTCTTCACTTGAATATCTTATCATTTATCTTTTCATAATTGTTGGGTGTCTCTGGTGTTTTTTTTCTTTTGTATTTCTTTCTTACAGTTAGTAATTCAGTACGAGGCTGCTAAATGAACAAACGTAATATATCAAATTAGGTCTGATATGCTAAATGTGAATTAGATGTGCAGAAAACAGCAACACTTAGAGCACATATCACATCTGTCATAAACAGCTCATATAATGGACTTCCATTGCAGAAGAGTGATTAAATAACCGTCTATATGCTGCACATTTCCTGTCTGTGCACTACCAAGATTAAGTATACAGCAAAGAGTGCAGTGCTTGAGGTACAAAGTAACGTATACAGTTGCATCTTTGAAAGAGCTTGTGTGTGTGTTAATGATTAAACTGTGTTGGCTCTCTGTTCATCTCTGATTGATAACTCGTATCCCTGTCTCCCCACGGGCCCATTAAGAATCTCTTGTCTGTGTTCCTGTCACAGCTCGTGCTTCGAAAGAGCACATCACACTTCCTCCCCGGCAAATGTCGGAATGGGATTAAACGATCGCCTGTCCCCGGTGAGCGCAAATGAAACCAGAGAGCTGATCCGCTCCGGTGTGGTAAAAATCGCTCCACCTCAGCAAAACACTTGGCATTTCTCAGTATCAGCTTTCGTTTTCAGCATAACTTTTGGCTTCCAGACAACTGTGATCCATAAATCCTTTTCAGTGAAGGTTTTTCATAATGCTCATGCCATACAACTGCATGCGATGCGCATCGAGAGATCTCACAGAGAGGAAGTGGAGATGACGAGATGTTTCTCAGTCTCTTGAAAGATTTCAAGGTGATTTACAGCTAATCCTTTGTCCGTGAACTTCAAAAATCAAGGATTTATTAAACATAAAGAGCATGGGAAAAAGGACACATGCTGGTTTGAAGAATTATAAGTGTAGTAATTCGAAATGGTGCCACTGTAAAATTAATATTGCCTCTAAGGGTATTTTCACGCTTGAGCTTTTGGAGCAGAAATGATTCAGCCTGACTTTAGAGTTCAGTTCATTTAGTTGGTGTGAAAATCAGAGAGAAAAATACAATATTATACGAATCATCCATTTGTGAGGAGATTTAGAGGATATAGTGAATGCAAGCCCTCTACTCATAAAATATAGATTCACAAAAACTGCTGAGCCAAAACCAAATCTCATCCTTGAACCATTAAAAATATCTAACATTTGATACCATGGATGGCTGACAGGAGGTCAGTCTTCTATCTAAAATTCATGGAGTTTCTATGGAAAAGAGCCGGTCATACTCTCTAATTAAATTATAGCATGTAAAAAATGGATCTCTTCATAGTGCCAAAGACAAAAGCCTTACTACCGGTCCGTTACTACAAAACAGAACAACATTTGACCCAATCATCCCTGCATATGGCCAACTCAGAAAAAAGAAATCAATAGTAAAACATCTCTATCCCAGCATAAAAAGCATCTTTTATTTTGAACATAGATTGATCCCCTTGGTGCTCTGTTTATTTGGACATTGACCAGGCCAGTATAGCAACAATGGCTCAACCAATAGCATGAGTTTAGGGCAGGAACATCTGTTTGTTCGACCAATAAGAATGGGAGGAGTGTTTGGGAGACCTGTTTGGAACAGCTATTGTTTTTGCTATAGTGTAAAAATGACTAAATCCAATCAAATTAACTTCAGGATGACACTAGATAAGAAATAATCGAAAATGGACAAAATGCGATAAAAGTGTCCGAAACTTCCGTTCGACTCCACGTGTCCCCATTTAGAACATGCACTCGTGTAAACAGCTGCATCAGTAATGACGATGAATAGCATCTCTCAGCGCTGTCTAGGGACATTGATCATGGACATTAAGCACGGAGGTCTGCGGTCTGGGAGAAGGCTGTTCACATGCTTAAATCTGTGACAAATCCATTCTAATTTGGCTCCTTCTCCTGATAACCTCCAATACTGGGCGCTTTGTAGAAACAAATGGCCTTTAACACTGTACGCCAACATCTATCTTCCAGAAAATGTGTCTTATAGAAAATGAGATCCATTTATATGCATTTTAATCATCTTTATTAAAGTGATGTTACCCCCAAAATGAAAATTCAGTCATCATTTACTCACCCTCATTTCATTAAAAACCTGTTTGAATTTCTTTCTTCTGTGTAACACAAATGAAAAAGATATACATTAAGTCAATGTATATGGGTCCGATGTTGTTTAGACACTGCAGCGTTCTTCAAAACTACTTCTTTTGGGTTTCACAGAAGATATTCATATGTAAATGAGGGTAAATAAATGATGACTGGAATTTTATTAAATAAATTATGACTGGAACTATTCTTTTAAGTGAAACCCCCCCCCCCCCCCCCCCCCCTTGTTTCTGTCCAACAAGAGAGAAGATAATGGTTAAAGGAATAGTTCACCCAAAAATTAAAATTTTGCCATAATTTACTCACTATCAAGATGATGAACACAAAAGATGGAGTGAAGAACGTAGGTAAGCAAACAGTTGACGGTTTAGACTTCCATAGTAGGAATAAAAATACTACTAAGTCAATACCGTCAACTGTCTGGTTACCAATATTCTTCAAAATATCTTCTTTTTTGTTCAACAGAAGAAAGAAACTCATACAGCTTTGGAACAACATGAGGGTGAGTTAAAGGTGGGGTGTGTGATTCTCTTTTTTGTCCATTTTTTTAAAATTACTTGAAATCCTATTCATAACCCACTTACAGCCACTGAGTTAGAAGCACTGAAATGAAAATTAAGCAATTTAACACTAGAACTACCGGAATTCCATAACTACTAGAACGACCACAGCGGTCATTCTGACCGTTTATACTTTGACGGTCATATGGCCGTACTGAACTTAATTTTCGTCATGTCATATCTACATTTGAACCTTTCTCTTTAAGTTTTCCAATGATGCTTTTAATTCCTGTCGTCATGTTATAACGGCATCGCCCTTAAAACAAGCACAAAAGAAAGATTGCCCCGACAGGTCTAAGGAAATGTGAGGAAAATTTTGCGTCAAAAATATATTTTTCACCACACTCACAACGTGAATAGAAATGCAAAAAAGTTAGGAAACGTCAAAGCTTCATACCGTTTAGTACAGCCCTGTTTGTAAATAAGTTCAATAATCAATACAAAATCTAAAAATAAATGGATATACAATATAACGATAGGTAATAATAAAGGGCTAATTTGAACGGAGCAAAAAAACCCCGCATCATTCACTAACGCGTACGCAGTCCACACAAACACCGCATTTCGTGTGCAGCTCCCACACACTACTTTGTGACATTTGGCACATGTCTCCTTGGTTTTATTTTTTTCGCAGTTCCTCCTTACTTGGCACTGATCGTTCTCTCCATCAGCTGCTGCTCCCGCCCGGGTCATGGCTCTTGTACCACCAGTTGTGTGACTTTTGATTTCATGTGGTCGGAGCGAAGTTCGCTTGCCAGTCGCGTGATGAAGTCCCTCTGAGAAACTTGCTCATTTGTGCACTTCTTGAACAATATGTGCGCGTTGATGGCGGGAAATATAGCGGACTTAAGATATCTATAATGCGTGCGGTCAAAATGACCGCCATGGCCATTCTAGGTAGAAATAGTCAGAACTGTTTTGTGTTTTGTGATTTTAATAAAATAACAGTGTCAGAATAAAATATACACATATTTAGGAAAAGTCAGAGTCCTACAGCCACATTGATTTTATTTTAACAAAGTTATTACACTGTAAAATTTAAAAACGGTCAAAATGACCGCCTTGGTAGTTCTAGTGTTAATCATCTGTGGAACGGGCAGGACTCGAAAAACTCAATCATTTCCAAGACCACCTAGAATCATTGGACAGTAAGTCCATCAATCAAACGGTCGTACCATACCCCCCTCCCCCCATCCCCTTCACGCGAATCAGGGCCAGCGTTGGAGGAAAGTAGGTAGGACCATTTGAGTTGTGTATTTTCAAAATCTGCCGGCCGTTTTGCAAATCACATACCCCACCTTTAATGACAGAATTTTCATTTTTGGGTGAACTATCCCTTTAAGTGTTTAGATTTGAAAGATAAATTGCTCAATTAAGTTGCATTAACAGCTGGTTGGTCTTCAAGTTCCACATCGATGGTATTGATCAGATACAATGGAAGAAAATCCAAGTGAAGTGAAATCCAATGCAATGTTGAGTGCTTTCATCTTCCTCATCGAGTACGGATGAACCGTGTTGTTTCTCATAAACGTCATCTTACCCATTCAAGACATTCATCTCTGTGAGGCCTCGCTCAGTGACTAGATTTCGTGGAGTCTGCTGGCTTACGCCCCGCCGGACCAGGGTTGGCAGGGTTTGAGGTAGTGTGTGTGCGGCCGTTTTTATTTGACCCGACTGCAGCAGCAGCAGGGGTACGAGTGGGAAAACAGGAAAGGGTTTTATGGTCGGATCTATAGCTGCCACTGGAATCAAAGACACACAGACAGAGGAAACATGAACACATGGATACAAAGGGCAGACGCGCATTACTAGCTGAGAAAGCCCGATCAAGCAAATCTAGCCTCAGAGAGAGAGCGTTCGCGCATGGTAGCACACCAGTGTGATATAAATGGCAACCTACTGAGCCATTTGTGCTCCTACATTTGATATCTAATAAACAAGAACAAATGAGACTGTCCTTCACACTCGAGGAACGAAATCTGACATCAGCGCACAAACAGCCCATTGACAACTGCAGGACAGAAGCACGCTAGGAACTGTGTGAAAAGGTTGATCTGCGGTCGAGATGATATCGGTTACGTACTAATGGGTTCTTGTTGTATTTTCCATGTCTTGAAGTTGGCCAACTATGCGAGAATTATTATTGCACAGTTCCATTCTTGAGTTTGAGGTTTGAGTGACAATGGTAACGATCAGTGACTTGGTGCTGAAAGCACCAAGGGGACGAGTGTGACCCTTGGCCGAGAAACCATCAGATGACAAGGTAATTTCCATTGCTGCTAAGTTTAAGTTTTAACTGGTTTACAGGTCTTTATTTTGAGCACACAGCTAAAGTAACAAAAGGCAACAGTGCTGGCGAAAATAACCGGGTTTGTGATGCCATGAAAAAGAAATAGAGTTATGCCAAGCCTAAAATGTATGACTAGACACAGTATGAGCCTAAAAAGGGCTCTCTAAATATGAAACCCCCCCACCTCTGTCTTCATGTTATATACACACACAGATCTATTCACAATGATAATTAAATTGACAGCTAGATGAATATCTACCTCTAGCACATCAATAAAGCTCTTAAAATCGCCATCACTTTTAAAGAAGGCAAATACAATGGGCAAATCATTCAGAAGCACTGTGTCCATAGCAACGGCAGAACCATCTAGCCTTCTAAACGAAACATTGACCCCGTACTTTCATTTTCTGTCACCAGAGGCAGTGAATGCTGGAGAATACAGTAAGAAAGCAAATCTCACAAAAACCTTTCAAGAACATTTCCGTGTCGTATTTTAGCCCACGAAGAGAATATAATTAATATGTTCAAGGTCATTAAGGTTTAATTTATATATGTGTGTGTGTGGGTTTCATTATTTTCATGACAACTAAGCACTCCAATATACAATTTATAATTTTGACAGTGACTGGGAATTATTACACGGTTTCATTGAGTTGGTTGATAATAGCCACTCCCACTTGTTAACCATTTTCTACTGGTTGCAAATAGTTAAAAGAATGCTTTTGTGGACAATGGATGTGGAAGGCTGTGTTAAGTCGAAACTGATTGATCAACAACTTTTTCATTTTGTAATTATTTAGACCAATTTATTAAAGGCCTTTTATGCTTAACCATGAGAGTGCCTTGGAATATTGTATTGTTTTCAAATAAAATAGAATAAAAAAAAAAAGACATAACTGTCAAAGGTTTGGGATCAGTAAGTTTTTTATTTTAAAAGAGGCTCATTTGATCAAATATTGTGAAATATCATTATAATTATATAAAATACCTGTTTTGTTTTTTCAAAAGAACAGCATTTATTTAAAACAGAAATTATTTGTAACACAATATTGCATCCTTGCAGAACAAAAGTACTTTTTTTTTTTAAATTGTACTGATCCCAAAGTTTTGAATGGTATATAATGCATTTATATTTTACAAATATTTTCATTTGTACTGATTATTGAAAACAATTGAAAAATACCCCCAAAAAATGACCATGAACTATGCAGAATGTGCGAAACTGGCCTAACAGTCCTGAAATTAATGTCACAATGCAACAACAACAAAAAATGCTTCATACTAATAAAACTTCTTTCAAATAGAATTTCTCATTTCTCTTTAGAATTTGGACTGAAATGCAGCCAGGACTGTTTTTGTGAGATTGGTGAGATTTGGGTGGGAGGAATGGTGGGGTTTGAAACAGGAGAGGATATCAGCTCAGTGGATGTAATCTTTATGCTGACTTATCAGAAACACATTTGCTGAAATAAATCGCTAAGCGCCTGCAACACAGAATGGGGCAAAGGGCCAAAAAGCCCCTCTCAGACTGGATGAGGCATGTGATGTCAAACTCTCTGGGTCTCCTTTCAACCTGGGACCCCCCCCATCTCATTTTCATTCGCTTTTTCTTCACCTGTCCTTCTCTGCGTCTCTCTGTAGCCTCACAGAAAATAATAAGGCTTCCTCCCGCGTCCCTGAGGGCTGTGCTTGCGAGAGGGGTCAGAGCGGACCCCGCGCGCACAAAATGCAGCCTCTCTCTCCTTAGCGGGCTGTCAAAAATGTAAAAAATGGAGACAGGCTGAGAGAGGCTGAGGCAATTACTCATTTACAGTCTGTATAGACGTTACTGAAAGCTGCCTTCCCTCGGCTACGGAGCAGCAAATGTGTTTCCAATTAAAACTTATGTTTACATATTCTGCATTTTCTATTGTGTAATTGCAAGATTTATTGCAGGCCTCTTGTATTTCCTCCGGGGCGTAAAATATGGTCGTGAGGCGTTAATGTCACATGATTGGTGCCAAGCACAAGAAGTCTCTTAAAATTTGATCAGCGAGGCCGTGGAAGCAGGACGGAGCCGTCCGCATTGGGCCATATGGTATTTCTAGTCATAGGATATAAATGAGAGGTTTTGGACTGTGCGAGAACCAGTCGGGTAACGCTGAACGTGATCCAGTTATGGACGTCCGTTGAGGTCCGCTGCACTGGCACCCCTAACACGCTGTACATATGGCCATACGTAACTTACTGCACAACAACACGACACATGGAAGGCATGCGATCTGGCCTTTGAAACGAACACCAAATCTATTTAGTGACACAAGAGATATGAATAATTGCAATAATGTCCTTGCGGTTTCCGTCCGCCTCCGTCCCCCAGATCCCTCATGATGCATGCTGTTGTCCAAAACGAAGGCACGCTCATGGCTTAGATGTTTCGGAGCGGAACTTGGCAAGCGTCATTTGGATCCACGCACTTTAAGGCTTGTCGTCATGGTGATTTGTCTTAATGCCCATGCGACCTAGACCCCTGCATCTGTTTTCCTTTCTCTTCCCTCTCTCATAATCTGCTTAATTATTTAACGGTAATCATTTATCATTCAAAACTGGCTTTGGGAATTTAACACTCTTTTGCTCTCATTTTTTCTCTCAATCAGGACCATTTCACTTTAAATGCATAAAATAAAAAGTAACATTTCATAGGTACAAGAATGAACTTGTTAAGATTAAATAAACATAAATGGATAGTATTTATACATCCCTCAATTTAGAAAAAGAGAAACACGCACAATATTGTTTCTTGAATCCACGCCTGATGATTTTGGACTAACAGTGCCCTCTGCTGGACAGTGGGAGCATTACGATTGGCCCACCACTCGAGATCAGCCATTTTGTAGTTTTAACACGTGGCCACAACCACTAAAACTCACACTGACGTTAAGCAGACTTTCCGAGAAGCAGATTATTCCGACCCCTGTACGACCACCGCTGTATCCCATACAGACACATGCAGCGAACGGTGAAGACGCCAGCCGTAATGTGAGGCATGTGTGTGTGAGACAGGTCTGAGGGTCTTGCAATGCTCGGCAAGACTGCGGTGCAGTGGGAAAAGGATCTGTGTGTGTTACGGTATGCAGATCTGTGAGTCAGCCAGAGTTCCACAGACACACACTCGCAAACAACTAACACGCACATACACACTTCTACTGTTCCCCAGAGAGAAAGAGAGTGATATGCCAACAAAACTTCACCACAGTTCTCAGTAAGGGGTGGAAAGACATGACGGATCAAGTATGAGGATTTGAAGAGGTTCACCTCTGTCTGCAGGCCTTTCTCTAACAACTGCTCACACAACTCATAGGACAAGACTGCTTAAAGGTGGAATGTGTCGTTTCTGAGCGACTAACAGAATTGGGCAAAAATATGATGGCCCCTTTGCACTGTAAAAAAAAAAAAAGTTGCTGTCATACATTTTTAAGTACAATCAACTAGGATGTTTAAGTCATTTCAACTTAAAATACATTAGTTTAGTTGAAACTTGTAAAACTTATAAATAAAAAAGGTTAAAAATTGCTTAACTTATTTTGATGAGTTAAAGCAATGTAAAAACATGCTGTAATAACTTATTGATCATATCATTTTTACAGTGTGTCAAGCTGTACCCACTGTAAAACAGAAATTCAACTTAATGTTCTTTACTACAAAAAAAATAATGGTCTTGACTCATTCCTTGCTTTTTTTTAACTAAACAAAAAAGCTAATTGACGTTACGATAAGGCACTAGACATCACATGATATACTCGGTCTCCAACAGCTAATTGGATACAGCATTGGATTGGATATAATTGGATATAGCATTGGATATAGCACAACAAAATTGGATATAACTTTACACACAAAAAAAAAACTTTTGCTTCCATTGTAAGTGCTTCACTGTAGAGACATTTCAGGCCAAATTTCAACAAAGGTCATCGCCTCACATCAGACTGCACATGATATACTCGGTTTAAACCTGAACGGCCTCCAGTGAAAATATCCCACCTTCTCTGTATTTACATACTTTGGGTTGAATTGAGGAAATTTCTCCTAAACAGACTGAGAATTGTTATGTAACGCTCTATGGTGCTGTAAATAACATTTACACTTTACAGATGCCAAAGCGACTTACAAAATAACCTAGATACAGTATAATATGATGTCATATATCCTCAGGTGAATGACATCCTAAACTTATTTTAATATATTTATGTTAATAAAAGCAATAGTTGTTACTTTCACAAACAGGCTCAAGTTTCCTTTGAACGGCGAACTGTTTAGCTATCAAACTGAAATGTGTTCCAGGTGTTCGTGTCAATATAGATGTTCTGCAGTCTTGTTGTGTGCTGTTTGACATGAGAGCTTTGAGATGTTTGAATCTGAATAAGCTGAATTTCGCCATGTACTCTTTGACACATTACCGATGAATCTGTCCTGTTTCATTGTTTGCATGTCAAGCCAACCAATAACTTGCATTTGCTGCATTTTTAACGTATTTTTCAGTCAGGATACAGGAGACAAACAACTTTCAAAATCGATCAAGTGATTCGAATGGAAAAACGGGATTTTATATATATATATATATAAAAACATAATATCATCTGCAATTTGCATCATAACTGAGTGTGTTAGTAAGGGGCTATGGCTGTTTCAATAAAAATGAATCAACTTCAAGTTGAAATGATTAATTTGGAACAATTGCTTCCCTGCATATAAAAAAAAAAGTCCTTGGCTTTGCTTTTTTTAATCAGTCATAGAATAAGAGAAGTGCACTTTCTGATTATTTTATGATGCAATCCAAATTCGAAGAGTGTGTTAAGGTCATATACCTGACTGAACTGTGACATTTAGCAACATAAAGCATAAGCAACACCCACCTGTTTAAAGGGAAAGTGGGGCCACACACACACACACACACACACACACACACACAACAAAACAAAACAATTATACAAAAAATATAGCAAGCATGTTCAGCATTGCCAATCTTTTTGCTTTCTCACATACATAATTCAACAGTAACTTACCAAATCAGATGTGCTTTTACCCAGATGAGTCAGCTGCTTAACCTGAAACGATATAAACAGCTGAATGTATCAGTGTACATCTATTGTTTTGTTTATAGTATATATAAATTATCTCTGGGTTAATGTAATCCTTGGTTAACTAGTTCCACTTCTCACTTCTTAATCATACTTTACCATGAGTTGTAATTAATCCTCCAGATTTTACGATTTCTTCTTACTGTACGTTTGTGAACACTGACCCGTTTACCGTTCTTATCTGCATATTTAGGCGACTTGTTTTAATAACACCAAAAATGTCGTAATGTAAATTAGCTCTGGTTGTCTTTTGACACACAACGCAGACATTAAGTCTTTATCACTCCAGGTAACGGTTTCTCCGTCGTTGTTCGATTTTTTTTTTTTTTTTTTTTTAAATAAACTACACAACGAGCGAGATAAAGTTCCTCAAGAGTAAGACTGTAGACGCGTTCATGAATATTTAATAGGTAATCGCTGAGGATGATTATGATTGGCTGGTAGTTGATTGGTTGCCATGTCAAGTTTATGCAGTGTTTTAAAATATGTGAAACCATATGAAATGTGTACTGCTAAAAAAATGTTTACAGTTTTGGGCATTTTACAATATGAACATTATGATGTGTGTGATTGTTTTGTAAATAAATTATATTGTGTTTAGTGAGCTGTCTATTCTGTTTTGATTGTTCTGCATAATATTTATTGTTGCCTGTTTCTGCTCAGAGTTTGTTCTGAAAGTTATAACAACTCATGTAAATAATTGGAGAAGAGATTAATAAATTGGTAAGGCATCACATCAAACATCAGAATCTTTCTCTCTCATTTCATTCCAATGCTGGAAAGGCCAAAATATCGAAATAAACAAAGCATTTTGGGTCTGTGTATAAGTATGCATCAATAATACGTAAGACTATGGCACGCACAAATTGCATTATGTATAGGCCAAGGGTCATGTTGTACAATTTGTGACTGTATAAGCAAATAATTTTACCATGCAAGTATAATCCACTAGCACTAAAGCAGCATTAATGCTTGTCAATCACAATGACAAACTTACTTTCATTTAATTCATTTAGAACACTGAAGAACTGACAGATGTAAAACATTCAGTCATCTGACTTAACTTTGATTGAAAGCCCTTCTCCATGGACGTCTGGAGGCCATCTTTCCAGGCTCTGATCCAAGAAGCAACATCTGGCACTATTCATCTCTTGCTGCGATTGCTTTGGTTCTGACACATGTCCGCATGCTGACAGGAACACACTCTACAGTTTCAGCTTGTGTGACGGGCCTCTGGTCCTGGTCCCGCTGACACTCACAGCTTTTGTTGTTTAAACGGCCATCTTATCCAAGCTTTGATCATGGCACTGAAACATTCCAGCATGTTTACTGCAGAGAACAATGGCGTTTAAATATTCATGTCAGGACAGTTTCAGTTCCACAGTAAACCATTGTTTGAGATGGATGGATGGATGGGTGAAGATAGATAGATAGATAGATAGATAGATAGATAGATAGATAGATAGATAGATAGATAGATAGATAGATAGATAGATAGATAGATAGATAGATAGATAGATAGATAGATAGATAGATAGATAGATAGAACCTAAATATATCTCAGAGAGCCACAAAATGAGCTCTAAGCAAGAGTATTTATTCAGTAAAATCATACATATTAATTTATCATTGAACACAAATGTTCGCAGTTGATTGGATAAGCAAATTAACAGATTAATAGATAGTTCATCTTCATCCACATTGGTCTTCCTCAACATCCCATAATATGCCCACCTGATGTACATAAATATATATTTTTTAATTGACTGACCTTGACTACAGAAAGAAGCATTATTCACAATTTCTTTTCACAGCAGCAGATTAAAACTTGAAACATGAGAGATACAAAAAAGAGATAAAAGGGGCAATATATATCTCAAGAGTGATGGAAGGAGGGGACCTGTGCTCCGTAGTTATCCGAGGCCTTGCATTTGAGTGCCTCAGATAACTTACAACATCCAATATTTAACAGTCATAATCTAACCTTTATACAGTATGTGTGCCATAACCTCCATGGGTGCAGGAACCTGCTTGAAACCTTCAGTTCTCTTACAATACAAAGACACGTTTTCCATTTTCCATAAATCATTGAT
The DNA here is from genome assembly GCA_031834385.1 of Semotilus atromaculatus. Classification (NCBI taxonomy): domain Eukaryota; kingdom Metazoa; phylum Chordata; class Actinopteri; order Cypriniformes; family Leuciscidae; genus Semotilus; species Semotilus atromaculatus. Next base: position 49,842,772 of record JAULUF010000009.1, read on the forward strand.
ACAGTTAGCTGAAATAGGTGTGGCATTACTCCGATAGGTGTGGCATTACTCAGATTTAAGCTCTCTCTCTGTGTGTGTGTGTGTGTGTGTGTGTGTGTGTGAGGAGCGTTATGTATCACCAGCTGTCTTCCATTCACTCTCGCTTGTTGGTAATGTTAAACAGGGGTAGTGTGGGGGGTGCTAAGCTCACTCAAATGCTTTACTTGGTTATGGATGGCTTCCTGAGGAAACAACAGGAGTAGAGGGGGATTTTGCCCACAATAATCCACTTTATGGATCTTGGAATGATCCGTTAGATGCTTGACAGTGTAACTGCATCTATGCATTGCATTTGCATTGCTCAAAGCACACTGAGAAGTGGTTTAAAACACATTGTGCATGTGAGTGAGCTGAAAACATCTGTTTATTCAAGTTGCATAAGTCATCATTACTCCACCGTAATTGAATTTGTCAGTAACTTACTCATAATGGGTGACAGAACAGATAAAAATGTGTGCGGCTGCAATGCCAACACAAGATTAAAACTCTTAAATAGGCAGAAAAACACAAGACAACACCAATAACTCAAAGTCTTGCTTTAATATACACATCCATGACAAGGACATTCTGTGGCAACATCACAAAAAGGCACCAGGAAATTTGCTTTCAGATTTGTTTGCAACAAGGGGAAAGCATTAGGCTACAGATCAGATTTTTATCTGACAGAAACAGAAAACAGAGGCAAATTTATGTGTTAAAATGTAAGGACAATCTAGATCTGGATATTATCCGAATATTAAAGTTATTACCCGGATATGAGTGGCTGCATGTTAATGGGTCTTTGCTTATAGAAAAGCACATTAGAACCGGGTGGATTTTCAATTCAAAGTTGAAGTTGAGTTCTTGTCCTTGTCCTTGAAGAAAGATTATAAGCTTTAGAAAGCTTATATTAAGCTTGTGTTTGTCTCCATCTACTGGCTAAAGTGCGTCAGTACAAGCAGTCAACAAGAATACGTCAGCATAATACGTTTATTAGAAGTACATTTAAAAAAAATATTCAAAAACATACAGCTGTTTCACATAAAGCTCTACTGCCCACAAAAGGATGCAATAATCTTAAAGATAGGCAAAGAATTTATCAAGTGAACCCATTGTTATCAAAGCAAATGGTGATATAATATTATGAATATACATTCAATCTACAAACACATGAAAGATATTATCTCAACTAATGGGATGGTTAAATGCATATTTTAAATCACAGCCTACAAGACTTTCTTGCAGCTCTGATGAAAGATTGCTAATTTGCACAATGTTTTAACCAACATTTTAAAATATGCATAATCTGTCATTAGCATAAAGCAATTTGATCACATATGCATAATCAGAACAACAGAAAACAAGAATGTTACATTAAATCTTTTTCTTTTTTCAAACCATTTTTTCCCCAAATGACATTGAAATTCGAAAAGGCCGACGTTGCTGTGGCAACTACATTAAGATTTTGCAGCTGTGATTTGTATTGCAATGCACTGATGGAATAGTGCTCATTCTGGGAGTTCGTCAATTCAATGAAAGTAAAATATTAAGCATAATATTCAGCCAATCCATTTGAGGGATATCATTAAGGTTCAAAAAGCTCCTTCATTTTTTAAAAAATGATAGCCTATTAACATGAAGTGTAACGATAGGCAGGATTTGCATTACATTTTTTAGAATTCGCGAACTGATATCAGGAACAACTAATGAACAGATCCACAGATTTAAAATAAGACACTTGCTTCCTGTTTGGCATGATATAAACATGATATAAAGACTACAGACATGCTTTCCGCTCTGTTTTAGGACATAACGCATTTTTTCCCCACAGGATATGAATACCAACACTACCTGAAACTTGCTAAACAGTCCTCTATCCACAAGCTACATATATATTTTTAGGAAAATATAATAATAAATGTTCTTCAACCCATTTTTGATGTTGGTCCAGTGTATTTTTGTGCCCATAAGCAGGTTCCCACACCTGTTCGAGTTCTAGCAGCACATTACATACATTTAATATGAGCAAATCAAAACAAATATATGTGGTTCATAAAAAAATATTTTGATATATGATATCATAATTTATTAAAAGTGAAAAATAAATGTCATTTCTAACTGCCTCCTTGACATCTAAATGACCACAGTGAAATCTTTACGATCATAAGGAGGCAACAACAACAGCAACATTTGTCTAAAATGTGGCATATGAAAGATAATAAAGCCCTCACGTTGATGTAAATGCATTTGGTCATGCAGTTTTAAATGGGCACAGTAGTAAGGCCGTGTATGTGTGTGTGTTGGAGCGTCAGGAAAGGCATATATACGTTTCCAAGCATCAGTACGGGTCCAGTTTAATTCGCCTGTGCAGGCAACAGGTGAACACCATTCCACATATCTGAAACACACACAGACATAAATATGATCAAAGAAACATCAAAATGATGAAGTTTGGTCCTAGTTAAAATGTCCCTCAGTCTGGTGGACATCTGCCTGGTCAAATGCTCAAAATAATTGGAACAGAATGAGATACTGGCAGGCATCAAGCAGCAGTGCATTTCATAAAAAGAGCCCCAACAATAATATATGTTCAGTATTTCTTCTTTTTTTTCAGTTGATTCAAGCACAGATATGGTCCGATGTGGCCTTGTGGCAATTGTTGAAACTCTCTTTATAAAAGGCTTGAAGGAAGAGGGAAGAGGTGTACAGTTACTATGGAAACCGAGGTGTACGGCAGCCAGTAGCAGTGTTGTTGTAATTGGGTCAATTAGCATGTGTGGGAGTGTGTGTATGTGCACGTGTTTGTACGGAGGCTACAGTGTGTAGGCAGAACCAGAACAGTGGTAACTCATAATGAAGAGAGCATACACGTTCATTTTCACATTTGAGATTCACACAGGTGAGTTCTTGGAGTCTGAGCGTTTGTTGTAAAGTTTGCTCTTCTAGCTGTCATAATCCTGGGAAAAACAACATCTTTAGGAGATAAAAATATAAGGTTGCAATTCTATAAACTCAGTCTGCAAGTTACAAAACACAATCTAAAAATATATAGCGTTTCAACATCTAGCCAGGCTTTTTTTATTTTTTTATCTCCATGGAAAAAGCAAATCCGAAGACAAATCGGAAGCCAGGTCCTGGGAGGGCTTGTGGTGGGCGATTATTTCTACAAAAATGATGGAGCCTCATCCTACCCACAGACACAGAAATAAACCAGAGCTGGAAGTGCAGCTCAACTCAAGTATTTCCTTCCCTTAATAATGTTCTACTTTTATAGGAAAAACCATAAACTTTAAATTGGTTAATGTGGCGTTAATTGTAGGGTAAATGAGCATTCCTGGCGCATGCAAGCAAGGATCTCGGAGTCTGGTTTATGAGTGTTTTTTGAGGTTTCAAATCAACCTCTGGGAACTGTAATGTTGGTGTCAATGTGTGGTAGTTTATAATGGGGTACATTTATATGTTAGTTTATAACCGAAAATGACTGAAATATACCAAAGTTAAGATTTAGCAATATCAATTTTCACCTTTTCTATTTAAACCCTACAAAATACTACCATATAATCGCTTAAAAATGATGTAATTTACTTAACCTAATCCTAAACCCATATACAAATTTGTCTTTTAAAGATATTTCACAGAATGTCAAAGCTGCTCTTTTTCATCCAAAACTAATAGGGACTTTTATTTGTGCTTGGGATCAATTAAAAATAATTGTTAAAATCTTTGACGAAAGAACCAATGATGTCAACGGGGTCAAAATTGAATGTTTTATAATAAATAAAAATACAACAAAACGATACATTTTCAGCAAATAATGACTAGTGTTTCAAAGTTTGGGGGTGAAGTCTCATTAAAGAAGGCTCACCAAGGCTGCATTTATTTGGTCAAAAATACAGTAAAAACAGTAATATTATTACAATTAAAAATATCTATTTTCTATTTTAATATATTTTCATTTGTAATTTATTCTTGTAATGAAAAAGCTGAAATGTCAGCATCATTACTCCAGTCTTCAATGTCACATGATCCTTCAGAAATCATTTTAATATGCTGATTTGTTTTAAAAGTTTTAAAGAACAGCATTTATTTGAATTAGAAATCTTTTGTAATGTTGTAATGTTGTAAAATTACTTTTCTGTCACTTTTTATCAATTTAAGCATCCTTGCTGAATACAAATTTAAAACCGTTTCAGAAATAAATCTATCTGGCCCCAAACTTTTGAACAGTAGTGTAAATATGTCTTTAAAATCTTTAAGCAAATGCTGTCATATGACATTAGCAAATATAGAATACAGTGAACAAAATGTATAGACTATTTCATGGTGCTTTTATGCCTCTTGTCAGTCTTGGATCTTAAAAACATTAATGTGTGGAAAAGAGCAGCTTAGAAAATCTACAAAATACCTTCCTTTGTGTCCATTTTTCATTTTCAGCTTTAACAAGTTTGGTCTTTCATGCATCTCTCCTCCATATCATAAAGCAGTGAGTGAGAAGCAGTATTACTGCTCTCTGCCAGCACTTCTAATGCTACTCTAGAGGAAAATAAAGCCGGATGAAAAGTGGGATTAACTTCACTGGAGAAAGGCACGACAGACAACAAACTGTGAGATGAGACTTATATGTAATCAGCAGACCTATAGAAAAAAACCAAGGGAAAAAAAGACTCTTTTTCTGAGCAGATATGTTGACACCTTTGAAACTTCTCCTTTCCAACAGCCTGTGTCCGCGGGGAGGGATACAATAGACAGGAAGAGAAAAGTCTGAAATAGATCGGACACACTGGGAGTCTCACAGCAGGTTTCAGGTAGAAGGTTATATCAGGTCTGCACAGTCCAAGGTGAAAGTTGCTGATTCGCAAAAAAACGCATTTCTAACTGTGTCTTCAAAAGAAAAATGATCTTAAAATACAAATGATTAACATCAAATGTTATTCAGTGCCATTAGTTGTGCTACTTTTTTTCCATGCAGCATTCAGCATGTGTGGTGCCGGAGTGCTGTGGTCATGCCAAACACATACGTCATACAGAAAGCATGAGGTGACCATGAGATGACAGGAACAAGGCACATCGACATGCACACACACACACACACACACACAGCATAAACTCAAACAGCCGACCTTCTCATCGCATTGCGGTTCAGGAGTCAAATATTGGCACTAGCCAATCAAACGTCAGAAAAGTCCTCTTCCTCTTCTTTATAAAGCAGATATATAAAGCAGGCAGTCAGCACTGCTCCTATTAACTACAGGACACACAAACACACACACAGATAAATAGAGACAAAAAGAAAGAGACAGAGAGAAAGACAAACAAAATCGAGACAAAACAGAGACACAGTGTAATTTAAGACAAACATTACAAATCCCTGATTTACAGTGTTCGCTTCAAATGAAACAATGCACTGATTTTTTTTAACCCTGGCATGTTCTTTTCTTAAGTAAAATAATAAGCTAAATGCTGCTTTATTCATTTTTTTTTAAACTCAGTTACATAATTCAATGTGTTTTATTGGTTGTATTATTGCAAAATTAAACTCAATTAATAGCTTTCACTCTAAATAAGATGTTTTGATATTAAATAAATATTCTAATTGCAGAATTAAATAGTATCATCTCATATAGTTATGCATTGATAGATATTGATTTATAAGATATTGACCCCTTGATTTCAGTGGAGTTTGCTTAGTAACTTCGGCTAGCAGCTTGACTAGTTTACTACTATATAGTATTACAAATGATGAGTAGCTTGTAGCTTGGCAAGCAACAGTTTTAAACTATTTCTTCAACACAAATAATTTGTTATGTTATGAAAATGAACTCCAATGCTTCAGACCCCTGCGGAGCAGCACTGTTTACTGCCATAATGACAGTAATAATGAAAGATCATTGAAGAGGATCAATTTAATTAGCCCTCCCTATAGAGAGCTGCTTCAAGCCACTTTGAGGCTTTTTGCAGTAAAAATCATTACATTAAATTTAACACAGGACTTATTTTTAGTCCCCTAATCGCTCCATAGCTTCACATTTACTGGATGAAATGATCACATGACCAGCAGCCGAAGCCTTGATGCTGAAAACGCTGCTCATAATGAAGTCCGTAGGGTTACAGTTTTAGGCATCCACTTAAAACTAGGGAATTTATTAAATAATTTTGACTTACTAAGTGAGACTAACATCCAGTATACTACGTAGTATGCGATACACAGTATTACAGATACACAGACTGCATCCTATTCACTACATCCCATACACTACGCATAGTACACAATGCACACAAATAGCTTTTTAGAAGAACACAGTGTTCTAACGGCTTGTTAGAACCAAAACTAATGATATTACATGAAAGACATTGATTTTATCACGTCTGGTTAGGGAACTTTAACACATATTATGCCGGTTGTTGAATTTCAGATCAATACATGTCTGACAGCAAACATTTAGATTCATGAACATATTAAAAAATTACATAAAAGCATTTAAGCCATATACTACCCACTAAAAAGAGAAGGAGAGGGATAAACTTCTTAAAAACATAATCTATGGTCATTATACATCACTCCCAGCTATGGGAATCAATATGAGGTCTTAGCTGGAGTCACATTTCAGTGGTGTTTATATACAGAGTTTATTCAAAGGAAACAGATCAATGGTCCTCTGCACCCCTGCAGTGAATGCAGACGCTCACTGTGAGATCTGCTCTTAAAGCTGAGAGCTCTTATCTCTCTTTCTTTCATTTTCTCAAGACTGCATGCGGTCTCCACCTATTTTTACCCAGCGGGCAGTGCTCCGTGTTACTACCGTGCACATTACCGGTCGAGGGCAAAAGCAGAGTCCATTAAACGATTGCCCTCTGGTCAGTGCATCAGCTATTTTAGTGACGGCTTTCATGTTATTGAACCACATCAGAAGACCTCAATGATCCATTGTTCCTACTGTTGCTTCACAGTAATTGGACATAAACATCACTGTAAAGTATGCAAGTTCTAAATGTTTTGTGGTCAAAGATTTGTGGACAGTAAATTCTCTTTTTTTTTTTTTTGAAAGAAAGAAATGACTTTTTATACGTTACTTTAAAAATTTAACGTTGTGACAAAAAGTATCACGATTTCCACCAAAATATTTGATGATAATAATAAGAAATGTTTCTTGAGCCGCAAATCAACCTAATGGGAAGATTAGAATGACACTGAAGACTGTAATGGCTGCTGACAATTTAGCTATGCCATCTCAGGAAATAATAGTATTTCTTAATATTACTGTTTTTACTGTATTTTTGATCAAATAAACCAATACAGCCTTGATTAGACTTTAAACATTAAAAACCATACCACACACTTTTGAATGGTATTACAGGCACACACACACATACACACACACACACACACATATATATATATATATATATATATATATACAGTATATATATAGCCTATATATGATGGTAAGTTGAATTTTACTTTTTGTGTGAACTATCCCTTTAATTGCGCACCCCACCTGAGGGAGAGGGAGGGGCTTACCTGTAGACAGGCCACGCCTATCCCCACTGCTCCAATGATGAGCAAGTGATCCGCCAGGAACTGCTCCAGTTTTGTGATACAGCCGCCCTGTGAGAGACCACAGCATTATAAACTACTTCAGTTCATAAATGTACAAATCACATGCTTGTCTTTTCAGTGTCAACATGCATATGTGGATTTGTAAATCGATTTATTATGCAGACTGATAAAGAGTTACAGATTTGTGGGTTAAAGGGAGATTTTTTTAATTGTGTGATTTACTAGACATTATTGTGAATACTGCCACAGCACATCACATATAGAATAAAACGAATGGCTCTCGATAGGCCTGTAAAACCAATGTTGTAATGTATTATGTATCACACCAGAGGTCTGTTCCCAAAGAATACATACAGAGAGCTTGGCAGCAGATCACTGTAGTGTTACCTCACACTTCACAAGCTGCTCATATATGTTACCAGTCGCACCTGTCTCGCTCACAGCTGTGCTTTCATAGTCTCAATTACTCCCAACGGGTGTATCAAACACTTCATGATGATATGGTTCACGGGCGCATTGTAGTTCCCACAGACAATGAGGAAGCATTGCCTCAAACCTCAATGCCACAACAGAACATTAACAGAGTTCTGTGTTTTGTAAAGGAAATGAATTAAAGGATGGTTTGATGTTAACCGTGTCAGACCCACCTCCACCTTGTAGATGTTGGAGGGGTGGTCTCTCTTTCCACACTGAGGCGTGATGGTCTTACAGCAGCTGTCAGGGACCAACCTTTTCTCCGTCTCCGGAGACATGATGATGTACACGCTGTGCATCCAATCAAAAGAGTTGTTGCTCCCGCAGCACTTGAACTGCAAGGTGAAGGTGAGGGAGTTAGGATTATTTTACAATTAGGATCAGTGCACAAATTGGTCCAGTATTTATACCATAATGGACCTATAATGTTCATAGTAGTGATTTTACATGATGTTTAGGGACAGTATGTTGTGTAGCTCATTCAGTTTAATCTTTGGTTTTAATCTCTAATCTAACCAAATAAAAGGCTGGGATTTGGAGTTTCTCACATCCTGCTGTAGTCTGTCCACAGACTGAGTGATGCTCTCTTTTCCAGGTTGGGCATAGTTCTCTGTCATCGTCTTGCTCAAGTGCTGCTTCAGCTCTTCACTCAGCTGTGAGAGACAGAGAGAAGAGAAAAAAGGGAGAAAAAATAACAAAAATAAACAGAGAGGCAGTGCCATCACTCAAATGTCTCATCTGTGCCAGTGACGGCCCTACAACTAGATCCATCATAAACGCAATTGGGAGTTGGTTCTTTAGATCTTTGTTTTATAGTAATAGTTCCTAAAATTTCACTCACCGCCTGGTAATAAACATAAGCCAGAACACCAGCCACCAGCTCAATGATGAAGATCAGAAGCAGACAGGAGAAGTACTGTAAGAAGACAAGAACCAGTGAGCATTACAAATACAATTAATGCAAACAAAATAAAATTTCTTTATCAGAAAACATGTAAAATGCTGATGTCATAATAATCCATGGGAAGCACATATAAAATATCATAATTCCTATTATTCTCATTATTTCATAAAGTCATGAATGTCAAGGGGACGTTTGTGGTTGTAAAAAAACTGTAAAAATGTAAAAGCTAATTAAATGACAAAACAAAATGATGCAAGAGATTTTCAAATAAATAAATTTAAGTCATCTTGAATTTGTTTAACTAAATGCTAAACCTAGATGCAAAAAACCTACAGTAACTACAGATCTTTGGTTCAGAAAATCTTCATTTTCCTTTGTCTCTTTTTTTCAGTTTAAATAGCTTCTCTAAAAGAAACAGCACATCAACACTTGAAATACAACAATATTTTGACTGTCATGAGGATAAAGTAAATAAAATTGTTTTTCCAGAAATGTCTTGTTTGGAGCTGGCAGAGGTGTAGACGCCTGCCTGACAAATGAAAATAAAAGACACAGTGACATTTTCCTCAGAGGAAAATAAAACAATAAATGACTAAACCGAAGAAGCTGTCACAATTTACAGGGGGAGGCTGTGATAACAACCACAAATCTGCCACAAAACACGTTTTCAGGGAAATATTTTTCATGGCATAATTAAAAACAAACCGACCAACAAACAAAACAGCGTTTTCAAGATTATACATAACTCAGCCTTTGAGGATACACTGATTTCTATTATAATTGCCAAGTGAGTACTGAACTTGAACTGAACAGTCTGTTCAACTTTAGTTTCCGTCACCAATCAGCGGAGTTAAAAGTAAGCAAAGAACAGAAATGTTCACATCAAATTATGCGCAGAGGACACTGAAGACCGAACCACAGACTGATTGACAAATTGCCTGTCAAGGTGGACGTGTGTGAGAGATGAATAAACTCACATACTGTATATACACATCCGCTTCTCTTCTAGAGGTCAAAAGAAAGGACAGGAAGTCCAATTTCATTTATATAAACACCAACACGAGCACTGAAGCAAATGAAATGAACCTATTCAAGGTTATTCAAACAAATGAACAGCTGTTAACCTTACGCCAGCTGTCGCATGTTGACATTTATGCATATATGGGTTTTTTTTCCCCAAAATGCAATGCATTCAGATCAGACCAGGAAGGCAGTATCCTCATTACTAATTCCTAACGAGGTTGGCGCTCCTCCGTAGATTCATACATCGAGGCGAGACTGGGCTATAAATAGCACTGCTGCAGTAGCAGTCACAACCTTGCTTGTCTCTTTCACTCCCTCAAACAAACACAAGGTACTATGTTTTTTTTTTTTAAATGGCGAGAACGCACATGCCTGTCAGCTCATTAGTCACGGCTGCCATGGAGCCTGTTCTACTTTGTCTGTGGACATTTGGTGCCGCCCACCTCAACTTACAGGCAACAATAACTGAGTTGACCGAAAAAAAAAGCAATTACATCTAATGTGTAAAGAACAATTGATAAATTGGTGCAGCTGGCAAAGTTACGACCTCTCAGTGTGGTCGTTCACATTCGTCTCTTTCTCTCACCGTGGACAGACAGCTTCTCTGCTCACGTATGACGGCACAGCAACCCAAGAACCCGGTGACCATCACCAGCCCCCCGGCCAGGATCAGGATGTAGGCGGACACGGCGAATGTACTGGAGGCCAGCAGGCTCAGGTACTCTCCTTTATCCACCAGCGTCCAGATCCCAACACCCATCACCACCCCGCCACCCATCTGAAAGACACATCACAGGATATCACAGTGCTCCTGCTAATACACTAAGTTCAAAAGGGGACAAATTAAAGGAAATCAAACTCAAACATTAATGTATAAACATTTCAATTTTAATTAAATTAAATGTAAAGTGCCTCTATAATGTTTGTGAATCTAAAAGGTCTGGAAAGTTTCAGTTATTGTCTCCCAAAAGAACGAACCAATTCTGAATTGCAATCTTACTTTCTGCAAAAACCTACGTAAGTTTGCAACAGATTTGCATAATGCCAGCCTATGGTCTTCATTGGCTGCCGACAAACAACGTCAACTTTGACCCGCCCTCAAACACTGTAGTTGTAGCTGAGGACTGGAAGAGTTTGGTTTGTGTTGTCGGCAGCACTGGTAGCCTATCAATTCTTACTATAGGCACCTGGGACACAGGACGCCCTGAGTTTAAGGGGTCATTAACCACGACTTTAATTATTATTTTGAACTAATTTATTAAGGTGTTAGTACATTCTGATGGGCATATTGAGCCTGTCAGGATGTGCTACCACTGATAAGATACTATGTTGAAAGAAGGACAGCCCTTTAAACTGAGGTTGTGACTTTCTGAGGTCATTAACCTCTTTAATTATTATTTTGAACTCATTTATTAAGGTTATAGTACATTCTGATAGTGCATTTTAAACTAAGCTCCCTGAAGAACTTAAGGTGTGCGAGAGCAAATTCACTTTGCTTTCGCTTCCAAAGGAATGAGGACTCTGGCTCGAATGTACTGTATACAGTAAAACCAAGCCATTGTTACTATTCGTATCAATGTATATACAATGATGAAGCATCTCAGGTGAAATTCAGATATGGTAAGTCTAATGGGCGTTTGGTTTCCTACACACGCTGTAAGTGGTCGACCAATCACAAAAGACTGGGTCATCTGACCAATCAAAGCAGAGTAGGCTCTCTGAAAGGAGGGTTGAGAGAGACCGAATCCTTTATCGAACGTTTCAGACACAGTACATCGGATCTTGGATGCATGTAAACCTCTTGTAAGAGACCTCCAAAACAAAATTAGGCTTTTAAAATATTTGTAATAAACTTTTTGACTGTTTTTTAACAATGTGGAAAGTTAAACTGAGGGGGAAAATTACATCAAATAAATATGATGTGACCCCATGGATAAGCAATAATGAGAGCAAAAACATTTTTTAAATTCTTCAAATTAAAGACAAACAATTATGAAAACTCTAGGATTAGACAGATGGCTCAGGACAAACAATGGCGTCATAGTAGCTGGAGTGAGAACATAACGGAGTTAATTATAGATATCAAACTGAAACTCCTGTTTCAATTGATAAACAACTATTTCATGTTGTTTGACAGGCTTGTCATTATTTAACCAACTCAAATAATCATTAATTTACCCTGAGATTTCAGCACAGGTTAATTATCCACCTGTGTGGTGCAGTGCAAGTAAACACTCCATTAATCTATGCGCATACAAACTAATCTATCCGCTTTTTCAGATTGATCCAAGTCGGAAGAAGAGGACATTCCAACAAGGCTCTTCCCTTCAACACTCCCAGCTCTTTCCTTGAGATTCTCCTCCAGTGCCAAACTCAAACAACAGATGTTCCAGACTCCCATTGTCTTCCATGCCCCCTGAGCTTGCATACCACACACAGTGAGGACTTTGTGTTTGAGAAAGAAACTGTGTCTTTACAAAAGTTCTGCATTGAAGGAATCACTAGAGTATATGCTGAACATATTACAGAGGTTATGCTTTAAAGTAATAGTTCCCCCGAAAATGAAAATGAGTCATTACTTACTCAACCATGTCGTTTCAAACCCACGTGACTCTTTTTTCCCATGGAGCACAAAAAGTGATATAATGAAAGTGTGTAAGATGCGGACAGAAGTATATGATTTTTATGGTGTTTTTTTCTCCATTTTGAAGCTCTGAAGCATTGTAATTGGATAATTTCTCTTTTTGTCTTTTACAGAAGAAAGAAAGCAATACCGGTTTGGAACAACACGAGGGATAGTAAAAGAGGACATAATTTCTGAGGACAAAGTGGATAAATGCACAGGATTGTGCATTCTGGTTGAAGGTGTGGCTTCTTCTTCTCCAGGATTTATGAAAACCTATCTATTTAATGTAGAGAAACCTAGAAAGATCAATTCAATGAAAGAATCATTTATAGGGATGCTTTTTTCAGACAGGTTTATTTTTCTCCATTTAGATTTACTCATGTTTTAAAGAAACAAATTCAACCCTAGAGGGCGCTGTACTTGTTGAGCTAAGGCAGTGGGTGGGACGAGGAACTGAGAGGGGGAAGAGAACAAGAGAAGGGATGATGGGACAAGACTCAGATTTAAGTTATAAAATCATCTTCCCTGCACTTTTTCATTCACGTACACACTTCCATCGCCTTGTTATTCGTCTCTCATCACATCTGATATTAAATAAAAATGCTGCCTAAAACAGATTCTGGAAACATTCTTCTAACACCACTGTGCATGAAAAAGTTGAAACAACAGCTTGAACTTTTTTTCCCCACTGAAAACACACATTATTCATTATAAGACCAGAAATGTGTATTGAAAAAGTACATTTTGATTTCAAGTTGATTAATGTTAAACACAGCACATTTTGCATGTTGCATGATAGTTATCCAAAGGGGTTTAAAAACCAAAGCGATCTCAGACTCACCCAGAACAGGAAGTTGAAAACAAAGAGGAGGTATTTGAGGCACACTGTGACCCAGTCGTCCTGCTCATCCTTATACATGCTGCCCATCTTTTCTGTTGGAGAGAAGAGAGAAGAAAAGAAACGGAACACAGAATGAGTTCTCATGAAGTGGTGGATGTTCACTTTGTCAAAAGGACAAAGAGGAGGAGGTGGGCAGGAGCGTAAACAGGCTTTTGGAAAGATGGCAGTCAAACACTGTTCTTTTCCATGACATGTTAATTAACAGCTGCGGCCCATGGGTTTCTGCCACAGACAGACGACACGCTCCATCGCTGGGTCTAGTGTGGAGGCGTCGCGTGTCAAAACAGCAGCCATGTATGGCCGATAAAATGAGGGTGTTTGGTTTGAAATGGTGGCAAGCACAACAAAACTACACACAATCCAACCCATTCGGCTGGTTTTAGAAATCCTGAGGACGCTGAATGCAGCACCAGATTGGAAAGGTGACTGACATGTTATGTCCCAAACCACAACATTTGACTGCAGACTTTGGTTTATAAAAAAAATCCCTGCTATAATGGGCTTTTTGCCTAGATTTTCACTGTTAGACCCATCAATTTCTTATGGATAGAGAGGCATAAAGAATCTGTTTAGAATGACTGTGGGGACATATTGATTTGCTGATCACATGATGTAAATGTATGGAGAAAGCCCTCGCTGTGTGTCAGTAAAGTAATCACTTAAAGTGCTTTTTCTTAAAGGGTTATCTACCTGTATTGAACAGTAAATACAGATTATTTATGATGCTGATGGACTCCAAATGCAGACATAAGTATACCACTAAATTGGAATTATCATAGTACAAAATAATGTTTTATTCATTACATTTGCATTTATTATTCACCTCATTGTGAAGGTCTGCCTGATAAAGACAAACTACCCTTTTATCCACTCTGTTGACAGACCATTGGCTTTGGCTGGGATTTGAGACACATGCATGCTTTATGTTGTTATGGGTTACTATACGTATTCAAAGAAATGTTTCAAGAATTTTAAGTCAGCCTGGTCTTCATACTCCATAGTCCATACACAGCTTTTTTCTTACTCCATTATGAAACCATACAATTTCACTCAAAAAAGTGTAATTATTGAAACATTTTTTATTTATTAGAGAAAACATAACATACACATTATCAAAATTAATTTGTCATGTAGGGACTTCCTTTTATTATTTTGCAGCAAACTGTAGTGATATTTTTTATATATATTTGCTGGTCTCTGGCTGGTTGTAATGCAGGGAACTGTGCATAATGTAGACATGCACAGTAATTTATGTGGTAGTAATAGGCCTACGTTTTACTTAATTACCACAAACTATCGGCATACATAGCCTATATTGTCCAATTAAACACAACATTTATATTAGAGTAAGCCTAATAAAGTCAAAACTAACATTTTTAAACACATCATCAGGTATAGGCCTATTTAAGGTTAAAGGAAGTTGAAAACCTTTCTAAGGTCTATTCTGCAGCGTTTTACTTTCGCTCTGTTTCCTCTCACAGTGTTCAGGGGAGTTTGTTATGGTTTCCTCGCCAACAACTGACACGCCAATCGATTCAAAAGACACGGATGCTATGTGACTAAATACCGCATGAAATTACTCCTCTGAGCATTTATATAATTAAAATTCACGTTATTATGCTCCTCCTTCAACACCCCACATACAATGAAAGCTATGGTGGTTGCCCCGAAAAAAAGAGGACAATGTTGTTTCAATGCAGACGATTCTCTTTCTTTCCTCCCCCGGACTTTGACTATATAGATACTTTCCGCAGAGCTCAGTTGCATTGCGCGTTCATGAACATAAACAAAACTGCGTGGTGTCATGTACGCTTTTTTTCTTTTTTCCTTTTTTTTTTTTTTTAAATAAAACCTTCTGCTCTCATGCCGTGTTTGGGACAAACACCAAAGTCACTTTCCATTGCTTAAAGAGAAAACATCGTGTTTAAACTCACCGTAACAGCAGATTGCGGTTGTTTTCCCCAGCGAGGCTTGTTGCTCCGGACTCCGGAGGCGTGTGTCCAGTCGGAGCCGGAGGGTCAGCGCAGGATGTGAGGAGGAAATGCATCTACAGCCCGCCCCTTCATTTCATGAGATATACGAGCTGTTCATCTTCAAAGGCTGCCGTGGACTGAATAACTGTTATTAGTGCTTTTAAGTAAGTTGCCTTGTCTCATTCTCTGGGAAAAAAATCAATTATTTTCTCCCCTGGGATTGAATTTGAACTGGACTCTGGTGTCTGCACAGACTAGACTACTGTATAGCCTACTCATAGTAGTTTTACTGTAAAAACCTGTTGACTCCAAAAAATGTTTAGGCCTAAATTTAAGAATTAGCCTATGTATTTGAATAGCAATTTCCATCCATTTGGATTACTTAGTTCAAACATAAACAAATGAATAAACAATAATATTTTTCTTTCTTGTTTCATTTATGTATGATATGCACAAATAAACAGGTAAATATGCATAAATAGTAGTTTATGTTAAAACAGCTTCATTAAAATTGATGGAAGTTTTATACTTTAAATACATAAATAGTCAATTTAGTTAGAAAATATTTGTAAGTGTTATATTTTAAATAAACAGTGTAAGGAGTAATACACAAGTTTTTTGAGTTAAATAATCAGATTACTTTTTTCAAGTAACGAGTAAAGTAACGCATTACTTTTATATTTACAACAAAATACCTGAGTTAGTTTTTCAAATAAGTAACAGAAGTTTCTTTGTTTTTCCATTTATTGACACCTCTCCTGTCATGTTGAGAGAAATCGGGAGAAAGTACAGAGGTGTTGTGCGCTGTGTGAACATGATGGTTATATACTAAATATGAATGCATTTACTCTCATGTGCACAAAAACAGATTCTGTATTCCTAAAAATTAATTCAAATAGTAATACAAATAATTAATGCAAAGTTTGAGCTGTGCCCACTTACGTACCAGCGTGAATTTACATTTCCTTCAGCCAGAAGCTTATTCACTTCACTTTTAGTAACCACAATACAATGTCTGTCCAACGTTGGAGATTAATGTCAATCTGACGTTGGATTCTGACATCAACCTGATTTTCATTTTCCACATTGGGTTTGGTCTTCTGAATGCAAAATTTTGTCATTGTTTTAGAGCACACTATAACTTAGATAACAGTAAGGCTAACATATTCATACTAAAAGCCAAAAAACTTTAAATAGGACACTATTTGAGGGAACAGCCATTTGGGTGTCCGAAACCATTGTGGACGTTATTGAGTGCATTTATTCAATCTCACATTCAATCCCACTACTGGAACTGTGTAATAAATTTGATATAGTTATGAGGGTGGGTAGCAGGCATATTCAGAGGCATAAGGTACCGTATACAACAATGCTACAATAATAAAACAATGCATTGACATTTACTTTTTATTTTTGATACTTAAGCTTTTAAAAACGATTACTTCTGTACTTTTACTTAAGTATAAAATCGGTCTTTACTACTTTTACATGTAACAGAGTAATATTAGTATCTGTACTTTCACTCAAGTAAGGAAGTTGTATACTTTGTCAACCTCTGCTTATAAACAAACAAGCAAGCCCAGCCACGGTGAGAAATAGTAATGCAAAAGTAATGTAATGCTTTACTTTTCATAAAAACTTTTTTAGGAAGCAACGCAATAATTGTAACGAATTACTTTTAAAAGTAACTTTCCCTAACAACAAAACTTGATTTTGGTCTAATTTTTTTTTTTCAAGTAGTAAGTAAAAAAAGTAGTAGGCTAAGTATAATGGGCTTATAATTTACATGGAGAAGTTGTAAAAGCAAAAAGCATCTTATAACAATGGGCATTCCCAGAATCCCCTGCATGAACAATCACATTTGTTGCACGTTTCTTATTTTTGTAAACATTGAGCATCTTAACAAATTAAGATTTTTCATTTTTTTTACGTTCATGTTTATAGCATTATTTTAGAGCCGTGTGCAAAGTATAGATTTGTCATAAATATTCTTTTAATTATTTTAAGTACGTCTGTCAATTTCCCCCAGTTGTGATGAAAGCCAGCCAGGACAAAGCAGGGACAAAGTAAATTATGCTTCCCAATGCATCTCAACAATTCACTTTCACTTAATCTTTCACGATATGGAAATAATACTGACAGTTCCTTGATGCATGCTACTTGACTTTCAGTTGACTCTCTGTTCGAACTTAAACTCTCTGCCCTTTCTCTTTCAAACCTCAATCCCAGTAACCTAATAAAGTCAAAACCCCATTAGGAGAACACAGGCCGCCATAGGCAGCGGATATGAGCCGCAGTCACCTGTCTGTGACACAGTTTCAGCTGAAACAGTGTTAGAGAGGAAAATCTTATCCATCATGTCTGAATTGGTTTAATGGAAAGAGTCTACTGAGAGAGCGACAAAGCCACTTAAAGTGAGAAATGTCATCGCTAATCTGTATTCTGGCTCTGTTAGGTCTCCTAATGGAAATGAACACAAACTCATTAAATATGAGATTTGAGTTCTGCATCTTCTATCTCTATTTTTCCTGATAAAACGTCTGTTGATTGACAATTGACTGCAAAGTTTTCATTCAGGGACTCAAATCTGAGCCAAATCAGATGGAAATCCACAAGAGGGGACATCAGGGACAACAAACACGCAAGCATCAGGAAGATGGCAAAAGATGACAATAACAATGCAGCAGATGACAGATAACTTTGAAAAGAAACTCAGCCTATTGAACTGTTTATCCTTTTGAATTTGACTCATTGTGATTCTGTCTGGTTTTCTCTGCTGCTCCCCGGTTATTTTATTCTTGTGTCCTCTTGTCTCCTCAGTTCTTAGCTATAAATGGCACCTTCATGGTGGACGGCAAGAGTTTGTGTGTATATGTGCGAACAAGCACATGAAAATGGCATACTGGATAGTGAAAACGACCAAAAGGACAAAGAAGAAACAGAAGACAAAAGAAACCCACTGACTCACAGACCATAAATGCACACACGCACACACACACACACACACACACACACACACACACACACACACACACACACACACACACACACACACACACACACACACACACACACACACACACTTCCTCCATGAAGTCTCAGAAAAGTCTCTTTCATTTAGCAGACCGACAACAAGGCCAAGGATGATCCTGCTGTTTTAGGACCGTTTCAACACACAGATAATAGCTTTCGACCAAAAAACAAACCATATCTGTTTGGTCATTTATTTTAAATAAAATGTCCAGAAAAAAATTATGTGCGATTGAAAGGATATTTACTTGACGCAATCTGTCTCAATGCCAGAAACAGTGTTGGGCTTATGGAAATTCAGAAAAGAATTTGTGTTTTGCTGTCCGCTGCCCACATTTTCTCCTGGATATGTTTTAAGCCTGTGTGTGTGTGTGTGTGTGTGTGTGTCTGCGTGTCTGTGTGTGTGTGTGTGTGTGTGTGTGTGTGTGTGTGTGTGTGTGTGTGTGTGTGTGTGTGTGTGTGTGTGTGTGTGTGTGTGTGATTGACAGTGTATGGTGTTGTGGTGCCGAGTGTGTGGTATTACTCAGCATGCGTGGGCATCCGTCCTTCAGTGTTATACATGAGCAGCCCGTGTGTTGGAAGTCCTCTCAGCAGGATACAATAGAGCGCACCTTTATTTCGGTCTGGTAGATCACACCAAGAGCTCCATTACTGTGAGTGCTCTGATTGAGTTTGTTTATCGTGTTGACATTTCAGTGCTGGGAAAATATTATTTTCATTGATGACCCTTGCTAATTCCACATGTTTTCAAATATTTCGATGGATAGAGAGGATACTGGCCTTTAAACTCATACATGAGTGTGTTTGTGTGTGTGTGACAGAGAGAAAGGGAGTATGTTCTGGCCAGGACTGCCTCCCACATTAGCTCCAGGGATTACACAAGCAGATAAGTGGGTGGCATGTAAAAACAACGAGGGGGCCGTTGTTCGACTCCAAAACTAGAATCCCACACATTATAGACACATGTGAACTCAAACCACATGAGCTTAGATTGGCACAGACAACAGCTGTTGGTAATGTTTCGTCTGTGGTAACCGTATGAATAAAGATTTCCTGCTAAATGTATTTGGGCAGGGTATTGGGCTTCAAACATAAGACAAATTACCATATCAATGTATGTGTAATATGTGTGTTGTCAAAAAAGCACAATGTAGCAATATAATAAAGCAAATCAAATTATTATAAAATGTTAAAATAATGTTTATCTGTTCTCATTAGATTAGCTTAAATCATGAAGTATCATAAACACTTGTATGACTACTTTGTGGCTTCATGAGAAATGGCTGAAATAAATGTGACAAATAAAAAGTTCATTGCATTTAGTTATGTATCTTGGGTCTTTGAGACCACAAAATAAGTAATGCTATATTTTTCATAACATTTAACAATAATCACGATATTAAGTTTGAAATTCAAAATGTGTGGTTCATCAACCTGAATACTTGCGTTTGGAACGCCAAGGTCATTGGTTAAGATGTAGGCTATGCTTTGAATGTAATGTAATAGCTTTGAATAATAGCGCCTGTACAGTGCAAAAGTACATGTTTGTCTGAAAAGTTGCAGCCTTTGTAATGGATTGAAAGCCTTGTGTCCTTTATTTGGAGAAAGTGGAGGTGCGATACTTATGTGGGAGGCACTAATTCAGCTATACTGATATCGCTCCAGTTCTGCACTCGCTGCGCTCGAGTTCAGTCATCACAGTCTTTCAACTCCAACTTTCAGCGCGAACCAGAAGCACTTGACTGACCTCAACGCGACCAAGTGGGCAACTAAGATTCGATGCCTTTTTGCGATCTGAAAAAGATTTGATCATCGTGTTAAACTGAAATAAAAGATGCGTTTTGATCTGTCAGGCTACAGTTAACGGCGATGCGCAGCGGCAGGTGATGTGGATGCTGACGCGTCGTGGCTCAACTGGTCTCCAAGTGCCGCTGAGCACCTCTGGAAGAACTTTTGCGCGATGGGCTTTCAGTAGGAGTCGGAACCATGGAGTTAAGGGACTATCTAAGAAGTCTTTATGACATATTCCCTATTAGTTTCATTTTAGCTATGTATTGTTTATTTAACACAACTGTGCAAATTAACAAATGTATCGTTTTAAAGCGCAAACCGAGTATTGCTTATTGCAGTACGTTTTAAAACTTTTATAGGACATTTAGTGCCAACACTTGCCCTTATCTAGTTAATCCTGATCCCGTTGGCTCGCATGGGACTGAGGCACTCATCGCGGTGCCTGCTCCTGCGGAGAAAGATGGCGGATGCGGAGAGCTCGGAGGTAAGTCAAAGATTCCTTAAGTTATGCATAATACACCAATGCTCGTCCAAACATTCATATGCACACTTGTAAATCGCATGTGATTTATTCTAGTCGCTCATGTGTGCTTTAGTGCATGATCGCGTAAAATGACGCGCTGGTTTGGAGGTCATACAAATTCATACCGGTGATGTGTGACTATGCAGGCTAAAGAACAGCGAGATCCAGAGCAGAACACGTCCAGATCCCTCTTCCTGAAAGAATAGGGATCACACACCACACCAAATGCTACATAAGAGGTTTATAGGCTATCAAAATGTATGCGGCGCGTATTAGGTTGCATAAAGATATAAGCGGATCTGATACAAGATGCCTTTTAGAAACTCGAACACAATAAATTAGCCTAAATTTGTACCTATACGATAGTAAGGTAGTAGACAAGTAAGAGAGTAAAGTTAGTCGTGTGCGTGCTGAATAGCACTCAATTCCTCTTTTATATAGTCTATGGGTCATCGCGAGACGGCTGAGCGCTGTCCTTGGTGCTGCAGTATTTCTCTCCCCCCCCCCCCCCCCCCCCCCCCCCCTCTCCCCGGCTAATTAGCATATTCACCTTTGCATACCTGATTTAAACGTCGTCGTTAATATAATTAGTGCACTAAATATTAGAAGCGCTGAAAAGCAATTGGTGAAACACATTTATGTTCCTGAGTCCATCTACACGTAGCCTATTTTTACACAAATTGTTTTGACATTATGTATTTATTTATCACACGAAAAAATCTAACATAAAAAAAGCATTTACAGAAAATATAAGTCTTTACAATATTTCGTTTTATTCAATGTAATTTTTTTCTACAAATGTGTTTTTTTCAAGGATTTTTTTTTATTACTTTCACTAAATAAATGAATAAATTGTTCTTGTAGCTCAAACTGTACCTAGCAATACCAAGGTCATCAGTTTGATTCCTAAAGAGTGCATGAACTGATTAAATGTATACTTTGTTTGAACACATTATGAGTTGTTTTATGTAAAAACTGTCTATAAGTGGTTATGTAGGACAGAGATCCATTGCAGATTATTTTACTGTTGACTTTGCCATCAGCGCCAGCAGCAGCAGCATCATCATCAGCATATTTCCAGTGTTCCCTCGTCCCATGCCTTGCAACCTTCTACGCTACCAAAGCCAGTGACCTCCGTTCATCATGTTCCACACCCCCCACACACACCACATGTCTCTGCACTGTCTGCCTGTCCGGGACGAGGCAAAATGGCCAAGCTACTCAACCCAGAGGACATGACATCACGGGACTACTACTTTGACTCCTATGCCCACTTTGGAATTCATGAGGTAATCGAAGGTCCAGTTCGGATGGTTTTATGCTAGTCTAAGATGAAAATGTTATCTTGTTCACTTTCAAGGACAGGAAGTTGTTTCTGCTAAAGAATGTTTATCACGTGCAGCTGATGATAAGAGCATACTTAAATTTGTCACTGAAACCCTTTTCTAACCGCATTGAAGAAGAGAGAGAACACCTTTGATGCCGGCACATTCAGAGCATGAGGGTCAAATTGGATCTGTCTGCAGATAAAGGAACATTCTTGATAACACACAGAAAAAGAAGGACAAGAGTAAGATGGAGAAATAGAGAAAGAAAAGGAAAGAGAATTGGAGCGGGGGGGAGGGGGTGCTTGGGAAGATGTGTATCAGTTAATCCCAGCAGGCTAAATGGAGACCTGTCTCTATAAAAAGAATCCTGGAGACACTGCGCTTTGTGTCCTATATATTGTCCTCCATAGCACAGTCCAAGAGAAATGGTCCAGAAATCAGGGATAAAAGTCATAATAAGTCAAATATGTGCAGCAATATACCGATCAAAAGTCTGGGGGCAGTAAGATTAAAAAAACATTATTACAGCAAGGATTGTCAAAGTAAAGACAATTATATTATACAATTCTATTTCTAATAAATGCAGTTCTTTTTAACTTTCTATTTGGTAACACTTTATTTTGATGGTCCCTTTTAGACATTCTGTTGACTAAGTAACGTTGCACTTACATGTCAACTAACTCTCATTAGAGGATTAGACAGACTGTCTGCTTAACATTTGCTACCACATTATTTTGATGGTCCCCCAAAAGAAATTCTACTGACTATAAGTAACTTTGCAAGTACATCAACTTATTCTACTAGCGCAAACCCCTTATTCTACTAACCCTACCCCTAATAGTTTACTACTACTCTAATGAGAGTTAGTTGACATGTATGTGCAACGTTACTTATACTCAACAGAATGTCTAAAGGGGACCATCAAAATAATATATATATGCTAGCATTTATAACTTGTGTTTTCTCTCAATAGGAAATGCTAAAGGATGAGGTGAGGACCCTGACTTATAGGAACTCCATGTACCACAACAAACACATCTTTAAGGATAAGATTGTTCTAGATGTGGGCAGCGGAACCGGAATCCTCTCTATGTTTGCTGCCAAGGCAGGAGCCAAGCATGTGTATGGGGTGAGGACTCAAATAACTCACTTCAAGTGTGTTTACTGACATATAGGTTGAGTTAGAGGTTAACATACAGGGTTTACTTTACTGCAAATCTGACTCTTTTTTTACACTTCCAAACTATATCTTATCTATGTATATCTGGAGAGAAAGAGTGGGAGAGTGTACTGATAATATCAGTAGTGTAACTAAACTGTGCTTCTGGTCTGTATTAGATAACACTCCATTGATCCACCCACTTGGTCCAGTTCTCTCTTATCTTTTCTATGCCACAATAAGCAAAAGAGGTTTCTGTTTCTGTCCAGAGCATGGATAAGTAAGTTTTCACAGGTTTATAGACATTTAAAATGCACTTTTATGCATTTGGCAGATAACGGAATAGTTTTAATCCTGTATGGATACGTTTTTGAACGAATGGGTTGAATGAACGAATCATTGATTCACTCATTAAGGCAGTCACTTTTCACCACCTACTGGCAAAGCAATGTAACTAGTGACATTGGAACGGTCAAACAAAGACAAGCGGAGTTATACAAACAGGATATTTCACCAAAAATATATATAACAATTACTTTATAATTATATTCTTTTTTTATTTTATTTAAATACAAACACCATTCCAATAAAAATGGGAAGTTATGCATTAAAAAGGGTTCTGTCTGGCTTGAGTCAGCTAGCATACCTCTAATACAGTTCATGCTAAATATGCTAATATAATTAAGCTAATTTTCATTTTGTTTTGTAGATTGAATGCTCCAGTATATCAGAGTATTCCGAAAAAATCATTAAATCAAATCACCTGGACAATGGTAAGATATTCTTCTGCTCATTCCTGTTTGGACACAACACAGTGTTAAGGTCTGATCTTCATTCTTGTGTGGAATAGAAGAGTCATACATTTTCCTCTAGGCAAGTGGAGTTCCATGACACAGGAAGTAGCATAGTCACATCCTGTAGCTGACACTCTCCACTTATGGTGTGATGGCAGAAGTTGTTGTTTAGTTGTCCACAGCAGCTCTCATTAACACTGAAGAGCAGCGGGTGAGTGAGAAGCCTGAGTCAGTGTGTGAGAGAGGAGTCACACACACACACACACACACACACACACACACACACACACACACACACACACACACACACACACACACACACACACACACACACAGACATGGAAATTGGAGATTGGCAAACTGCCTTTCGCAAAATGGGAATAATGGAGAGGATGAGATAAAAGAAGAGGGGGAGAGAGACAACCATGAAGACACCCAATCAATCAAATGTAACGTTATACTGGCATTCTTGTGACATTCTTATCATTCTTGTGTGTAAATGCTGGGTTCTTAACTTATTTGATTTCTGTAATGTTACATTTATAAATGAAACAAAACAAAAAGTCAGGTGAGACTTGATTTTATCCATCAGGAATTGTAATTTTTTATTGTTTATATAAATTTATTTAGAAAAAAAGAAGAAAAATATATATATATATTCAAGCTTCACTGTCTCTTCTCTTATTTCTGTGCATCTTGCAGTTATTACCATCATTAAAGGGAAAGTGGAGGAGACTGAACTGCCCGTGGATCAGGTGGACATCATCATTTCAGAGTGGATGGGCTACTGTCTTTTCTATGAGTCTATGCTCAATACTGTCATCTACGCCAGGGACAAATGGCTGGTCAGTGTGTGTTTGTCTGTGTGTGTTGGATGTCTCAAGGCCAAGGTTGTTTGACTAATTAGAATGTGAAGCGTGTGTCCATGCTGAAAATGATCATTTATAATGGGAATGAGTGGCTGCTGATGAATGTCTACCACTGAATGACAATTTGGTCCCGAGGACAAGTGGCTTGTTAGAGATTTTTATAGAACCATTGTGTTGGTGCCAGTACATTGTTTCACCCTAGAGTTATTTTTATGGTGCACTGAACAGGAAGAAAAAGAAAGAATGATGTGTAGTCACTGGAATAATAGAAATATAATCACGCATATGCCAGGAATGCATTTTTGTAAATTAAAATGTTAGATGAGGGTAGTTGAGTTTAAATTTCAAGCAGTTTCAGCAGTGTCTACTTTAGATAATAATTACATAAAAAACAAACAAAAAAAAATTTATATTTAATGTTGTCTTTTGACCTGATATGATTTATACTACTAATAAAAAATATTACAAAGTATTTAAAATCTTTTAGATAATTATATATTATTATATAATTTGATAATTATATGTTATTATATTATATTATTGTGGTTAATATTATTATGGTGTTTATGACCTATTATGTGTACTTCTATAATTAATAATAATATTTGAACTTTTACAAAAAAATAAGTTGGACATCTGTCAACAACCCATACATTTTTTTCATAGGTGATTTCTGAAGATTTTTTTGTTGTCATTTTTCAGAAACCTGGCGGTTTCATGTTTCCAGACAGAGCGACATTGTATGTGGTCGCCATTGAGGATCGACAATACAAAGACTTCAAAATCCACTGTGAGCACACACACACACACACACACACACACAGCCATGAGGCAACTACGTCCTGTATTAAATGACCATTTAAAACTGTATCTCTTTGGTTCCCTCACATTTATTTAGTTAAAAAAAAAAATCCTGTTGATCTCCATTACTCCCCCGCAGCAAAACGCATCCCTCTGACTCCCTCCTTCATGTTTTGGATGAAAGTATGAGATTCTCCTCGGCCTAACACTCATGTGATGGGATGTAATGAAATGCTGCCAGACACAGAGGAGGCAGGAGTCTATTTTAGGGTCAAACGAAGACTCCCAGACACAGCCACGCATATTTTCAACTTTTCAGACACACGTGAGTTTTAAAATGTCTTAAAATATATTTTCTCTGTCGTTGCAGGGTGGGAGAACGTCTATGGTTTTGACATGACGTGCATTCGTAACGTTGCTATGATGGAGCCCCTGGTGGACATAGTAGACCCTAAACAAGTCGTGACCAACTCCTGCCTTGTTAAGGTACGAGCCTCTCTGTGTATGTGTGTGTGAGCAAGATCAGATTTGAATCATACTGATGGCCTGTGCGATAGGCCACTATGGAACACATGTAGCGTGGATGAATAATTCGCAGTAACGTGCCGCCTGATGACAGCGTGGTAACGTGTGTTCATCTCAACACACAAACACCAATCATTCATTTAAATTAGCAGGGCGGAAATAAGTCCTCACGAAATATAATGCTGATAATATCATCATGTTGGTCATTTGAAGCCTTGCTTATAAATATTTCTTTATCCCTTAATAAAAGTGTATTATCCCTTACAGTAGGAAAGATTTCTTTAATACTGTCAGGTTGTTTCACCTAAACAGGAATATGATTAAATTGATAATATATTAACTCTCAAAGTATCTGCTACCCTATGCTTATCTATATTTCCATAGCCATAACTCTATATAGTCTTACTCTATTAAAATGACTGTATAAAGATGATACTTAAGTGAGAGAGAACTGAGATCTCATTTAAATCTCCCGAAACAGCAACCTATGAGCATTGGGCTTCATTTTTCATGAGCAAAAAAAAAAAAAAAAGAAAAGAAAAAAAGAGTTTATGATCCATTTGTCAGTGAAGACATATTGAATATCAAGAATGTCAAAAGAAGAGACAATGTATGGGACAGAGAGAACTAGAAAGAAAGAAAGAAAGAAAGAAAGAAAGAAAGGCTGTGCTTTCAATGTGCCTGTGAATCACCTGCGGGATCGAACTCTTTGAAGAGGAGAATGATTTCGGCCTCTTTGTGAGGTTTATTAAATGAAAGGCTGAATTGAACAAATGAAAGGCTCAATGCTGCCACTGATCTGTTGTTCACACAAAGAGTAAGAGGATCTTTGTTCACCGAGGCTGTTACTTGTGCCAACTTCTCTATCTATACAGGCAGCAATAAAGCCACAGCTAAACCTATAGTCTGAAACTGGATCTGTTGTGATGATGTATGGGTTAAGGCTGTATAAAACACATCACACTTCAAGCTCAGGTCACAGATGGCAGATCATCAAAGGACTTTGTTAGTGCAAGTATGCGGGCCAATCATAATCTCCATTTAAACAATCTCTAAGTGTGCGACGGGACATGTGGCTTTCAGGAGGTGGACATCTACACGGTGAAGCCGGAGGACCTGGCGTTCACCTCAGCCTTCTGCCTGCAGATTCAGAGGAACGACTATGTTCACGCTCTCATCACGTACTTCAACATCGAGTTCACCAAGTGTCACAAGAAGACGGGCTTTTCTACAGGTTCAGCCTTCACTTATTCCGTACCCAATTATCTCTTACAAATAAATCCAGTTCTAACCGAGACATTGTACATTCCCTTCCAGCCCCCGACGCTCCCAGCACTCACTGGAAGCAAACAGTGTTTTATCTGGAGGATTACTTAACGGTGCGGAGAGGAGAGGAAATCCTGGGAAGCATCACCGTCAAGCCCAACGAGAATAACCAGGTGAGGCTGGGAGTGTGTGTCGGGGTGGGAAATGGAGAGAAATCAAACGTTTAGAACAGTGGTTCTCAACATTTTTGACTGCAAGACAATATTTGAAAGCCCAAGATATTTCTGGTAGGCCTACTTCTGCTGTTATAACAAAGGTTCTCATTTCCAAACTTGTTTACATAAACTAGTAGTAGCAGCAAGTGCAGGTCTGTTGATCGTGATTAATCACAGCTCACTTAAAAGTTTGTGTTTATGTAATATATATGTGTGTGTGTGTGTGTATACAGTATATTTATATAATATACGTCTGTATGTGTGTGTACGTGTCTGTGTATATATATATTTATATATACACACATATGTAAAAAAAATATATATATATGTGTGTGTGTATACTATATTACACACACACACACACACACACACACACACACACACACACACACACACACACACACACACACACACAATATGTAAACAAACTTTTAAGTTAGATGCACTTTGACAGCACTAGTAGCAATATATTACAGCAAATAAAATAATTAAATTCCAGAATTTCTTACCTTTTCAATAACTGAATATTCTCTATGGTTAATAGTTTACACTTTTTCTTACCAGTAAAATTACTGGACTGGACTTTTCGTTTTATAAAATTTAAAATATATTTTACTCACAAATAGCAATTTCTACCCAATAATATTTTTTAGCACTTGACATAACTAAAAAAAATAAAATAAAAAAAAAGTATTTATATTTATATATATATATATATATATATATATATATATATATAAATAAATAAATGTCCACGACTTTTCATTAACTTCCATGACTTTCTCAGATCTAGAAATCACACTATTAATTTCCCCTGTATAACAAATAAAAATACATTTGAGCTGTTTTAGCTTATTTTTAGATTGGTTGGTCTTACTTTAAATCATTTTAAGTCAGTGTGCCCTCTAGTGGTTCTTGCCCTTCTTGTTGAAAACCACTTGTTTATAAACAAGGAGGGAAATTTTAAAGAAATAAAATGACAAAAAAAAGACCTTGATTTATTTCAGCGTGACTTGGACTTCACCTTCGAGCTGGATTTCAAAGGGCAGCTCTGTGACGCAGCCATCTCCCATGACTACAAGATGCGGTAAAACTGGTGCGGCATCTTGAGTCGGGGCGCCGTTTCCCAGGGAGATTCGGTGGAGAGATGGACCGTGTCTCTCCTCTGCCTCTGTCTGGATAAGAGAGGCTGCCGGACCACAGGACCCTTCTGTGATGTCTTCGGTGCGAGGCCAGCGCTCAAGCAATAGTCACCGCGTGTCACGTTCTTAAATGCACGTAAAGAATAGACTGTGAAAACGTCACTCTGAATGTAACTGTTAAAGAGTCTGAGAATGTCAAAGTTTGTGTTTATTAAACCACATAAGATAGAAAAGTGTTAATGAACAGTATTATGTGAAATCGTACAATGCCTCATAGAACAAAGGCTTCAGTTTGGACGCATAAATGAAGAGTTTTGCTAATGTTTAAGTGCATTTTATTGTGTTATATTTATTGGGTTAGTGTTGAGTTGTTTAACATAGTGACCACTGGCATGTTTTCTGCCTTTTCTTTTATTTCAATTAATTCAGGTTTTACTAAGATTTTTCTAAAGAACCTCTAAGAGCAGCTAACCTATAATTCTTATCAAATGCAAGATTAGTTATTTTAGAGTAACTTTAAAGGAGAACTCCGGGCAATTTTTAAGTTAATCTTGATCGTTAGACCTTTGTGAGTACTGACTATAGAAAAAAAAACGAACCGGATTGGTGCTTGCGAAGCGGAGCTGCGACCGCGAATGCCCAGAGCTCCCACTCAGCTAAAACGGCAGCTCTGGGGGCATGTACATAAAGAGCGTTTTTGTGCCTCTTAACAGACACATAATGCAATTAAAATGTCTGTCCAACATGAACAGGGGCCTTACCTGTGAACGAGTTGCGTTTAGCAACTTAGCCATGGTTTAAATAGTGTTTTAGACGGCAAGCTGTAGTCTCGCGCTGAAGTCTCGCTCCTCCCACCTGGACACTATTTACCAATCCCGGCTACAACTGAGTTCCCACGTGAGTCCAGGTGGGAGGAGCGAGACTTCAGCGCGAGACTACAGCTTGCCGTCTAAAACACTATTTAGGTGAATTTAAACCATGGCTAAGTTGCTAAACGCATCTTGTTTACAGGTAAGGCCCCTGTTCATGTTGGACAGATATTTTAATTGCATTATGTGTCTGTTAAGAGGCTCAAAAACGCTCTTTATGTACATGCCCCCAGAGCAGCCGTTTTAGCTGAGTGGGAGCTCTGGGCATTCGCGGTCGCAGCTCCGCGTCGCAAGCACCAATCCGGTTCGTTTTTTTTTCTATAGACAGTACTCACAAAGGTCTAACGATCAAGATTAACTTAAAAATTGCCCGGAGTTCTCCTTTAATGTGAGAGTTTTAACTTAAGAATATTTTTGGATTTGAGTTCTTGTTTAAGTGTCAGATCCCTCTCACAAACCACCAGTTTGCTCCTGTGTAAAACAAGATGGTCACAGAGCAGTTCAGATGAAGGCAAAGAAGAAAGCACGTCATGTTCGACACCGACTCCAGACAATGTTCTTCCCTCAATAACATCGAAGATTTTAGTGCTTATTGATGTTGTCATCAACTGAACTGAACTGCAAACGGTTACTGAAAACACTTCTTGTTCTAGTAGAGAGGTTTTACTGGCCATTTTGAAATCTAGGTTTCATGATGCTAGTACTTTAGAGCGACTGAATGAGGCTATTGTAATGCTAAATAAATGGAAAGTAACAAACAATCATATTTTTTCCTAAATTCTTACCTGGTTGAATGTGTTTAGTTGGATGTAGTGCCAACCACACTTGTCACACGCAGCTTGGCTGAACATATTTCCCATTCAAAAATAATGGGTTGATATTAACAAATAGAATATGTACAAAGATCATTTTAAATGAGGTGTGACAAAGTGTCCCGTGACTACAATATACTTCAAAATCTTCAGTTGGACACATATCAGATGAGCTCAGAGCTACATGCTCTTTGACAAGTTAGTGCTCGATTCAGGTATCAGTGAATTTGCACTCTTTCAGCCAACATTAAACTATTTACATTGAGTATAAGGTTGGATGATGATACATGAAGCGCAGAGTGATTTCACCCATAAGTGTGTATGTGTGTGTGGTCACTTGCAGCAGGATTTCTTCTTCAGTGGTTGATCCACCAGTCTGACCGTGTTCACCCATACTCGGTCTTCCTGTTCTCTCAGGACTCTGCAAAAATATCAGTGCTCTTAAACATAAAAGTCTTAGCTGTCGAATAAATAAAAAATGGGAGCACAACCAAAAACATTTTGAGAAAATAATAATTTATATTTTATTGGATTCTGTAAATGCAACTTTTAGATTTATTATCATTATTATATAAGTATTTTAATGAACACTAACCTACATTCATTTAAATGTAACCATTTGTAATTTGTTCGACAGATGAAAGTGTGATTATAGTGGGGTTACTGTAGTATTTAGTAGTATTGGGCTGGTCATGTGATCTTAACATGGCCGCTTAGTGGGCCTTTCAAAGTAAATAAACTACATTAGGTTGAAGAGGTCTGCAACAAAAAAAAACGACTGATGTAGAGATGAGAGAATCCGTTCGACATCTGATAATGTTTGCAGACGTCTTACAGTTTTATAAATGTCTCTTTTTTGTGGGTTGCAGCCCTGGGTGAGGTGTTACAAAGATCACAGCTAAACGTAGTACGTTTGATAACGTTGCATTCATGTGTTTTTCAGTTCTTACCTGGCCAAATGTATCATGGCCTCCAACACATTAGCTCCAGTATAAGCACTGCACTCATAGAACATCAGGTTTGTTTCCTACCAAATAAAGCAAAAATCTGTGCATAATGTGTTGGATATAGTGATGTAGACTAGTGAAAGAAAATTATATGATGTAAATATGCGAAGATATACTGTGTGTGTGAGAGAAAGCACAAGAGCGCACCTCTGCAAGCATATCAGCCTCCTTTGTCTGCACTTCTCGCTCATTCTCCTGGTCCGACTTGTTGCCCAGGAGCATGACAGGGATCGGGTCGCCTACGGCCTCCTGTATGCTGGTCAGCCAGGGGCGGACTGATCTGAAACTGTCCTCCATTGTTATGTCGTAGATGACAACAACGCCATCTGCCTTGCGGAAAAACTGCTTGGTAATGCTGCGATACCTGCAGGGCACAGTGACATTGCATTTTTTTCACACTGGATGTTTATCATCAGTGACAAGTGAGTTCATGTTTTGGTTGCGACAAGCTTTTTAGAGATGCTTCAAAGGATAACAGCACAGTCTGGGGAACAAAAATGCAGCATACAAACTGAACCTGAATGTAAATGTCCTAAATAAGAAGATATAAATGTAAAACTCTATCCTGTATGCAAGTGTCTCACCTTTCTTGGCCTGCAGTGTCCCATAGCTGAAGAGCAACGTGACTGTCCCCCAAATTCAGAGTCCGCACACTATAGTCAATGCCTGTACAGCACAACACAATTTAAGTTATATATAAATGTGCACTACACACATAAAGCTAAATAAAAATATAGACAACAAAATAAAGGCAATTCATGTTCCTTGAAACCATTACTGCAGTGAGGGATAATGGCCACTAGAGGTTACTGTTGAGTAATATTTCTGTGTGGAATATACAGGGGTTTTAAACACTTTCATATATGCTTGTCATTGAAGTATTAAGCAAAATATCAAACCAAGTTGTTTTTATTCTAAAGAAAGACAACAAAGTAAAATTCACTAAAAATGTACTTGGGACCAGCAGGTTGAAAGTAACTAAAATGGCTACAAAAAGTCCAGTGTTAATTGCCATTTTGGTTTACTTTTAATTAATACAATTAGATTTCTTAAGCGTCCTGGTTGTTTATGGGCCACTAGAGTCCAGGGGTGAAAGGCTAGAAACTTTGAGTAAAGTGAACTGATGGTGTTTGACATAATCTGCTGCACAATGTGCGGCAGGGTTTAAATGCAGGGAGTGTGACTTCGCAAGCCCTTTCATGTGATGTTCCCTGCTTTAAGAAATCCATCTGATATAGCATAGTAGGTTTTCATTAACACTCACACATATTCAAACCCAATGCACTGAAACACCTTTAAGGAGTAATACTATATGCACAATAATAATGCACAGACCATTTAAATCATAACAAAGAAGATTGCAGTAATTCATCCTTCTGATCAAATAAGGTAAACTCCAGTAAAAGGGATTTTTACTCTCCAATTTGCATTTACTGAAAATCCCTCATTTCAAAGTCATCTGTTAAACCCACTTGAACTGACCCGTCCACTCACCAACTTGTGCAAAGTTAAATTGTAAATTGCACATGGAGGGTGAGAGCAACTTACCCACAGTGGCTGAGGTGGCAGAATGAAACTGTCCGTCACAGAAGCGTCTCAGGAGTGCGGTTTTACCAACACTGGAGTTTCCCACCAGAATGACCTTAAAGAGGCGTTGAGGCGATGCGGCAGCACCTTCTGCAGGACCCTGTAGCCAAAAATACACACGGTGACATCTTTAAAGTAAAGCTACCAGCTAGTGGTGTTAAGTGCACATAGTAAAAAACACGATTACACTTTAAATGGGCCATAGTCTTGAAGTGTCTCTTGCACTTTCAGTCTCTGAATTATTTTGTTACTGTACTTTAATATGTAAACGCATATGGAATGAGGAACTCAATGATATGTCCCGGTCACTGAC
Organism: Semotilus atromaculatus; assembly: GCA_031834385.1. Lineage (NCBI taxonomy): Eukaryota > Metazoa > Chordata > Actinopteri > Cypriniformes > Leuciscidae > Semotilus > Semotilus atromaculatus. Next base: position 49,876,280 of record JAULUF010000009.1, read on the forward strand.
CTGCCGGTGGGTCTCCTTTCCGACAGGCTGACCCCGTGCAGACGAGGGCATGTTTCCTCGGATCCATTTCTTGTTAGACGGCTTCTTCACCCGAACGGGTGGTGGAGAGTCAGCAGAGGCCAGAGACGCATTGGACGGGTAGAGGGAGCTCGTCTCTAGATCCCCCTGACCTTCTTCCTCTCCGGCTCGCTCCTCTTCTTCCTCACTGAGCTGATGCAGAAGAAGGTGAGGGTCTCCTTGTAACAGGTGGGGAAGGTGGTCCTCCTCGATGGATATGACTCTGCGTAGAGGCCAACCATCCGGCGGCGCATCCTCCACATCGCCTCTGTCATTCACACCGTCTGAGTCCCCAGACACCTTCTGAGATTGCACATCCACCTCCGGCTTCCCATCATCCCCTGCGGCGAAGGGGGAACGTTGACTGTTTGCTAAAGAGGTGGTCTTCCTGTTAGAGCGCTGAGTCACTTCCTCCTCGTCAACTTCTCTGAAATGACAGTGAGAGTAAATGTTTCCATGTTATTAAATCATGTACGTAGATATTCGCATGAGAATGTGGAGATGTCTCACTTTTTGACTGATGGTTTTCTCTCAGTGTATTTTATTGAAGCTGCGCTCAGTCTGTGCTTGCGCGAGGATTTCTTCATTGAATTGCTGCGTTTCTGGTGTAAATTACAAGAGATATTCTGTTTATGATTGCTCTTATTAGTCAAAAGTTGGAACACACCCACTCATTTTCTATTATGAATTTTTTTCACATTTTAGAAAAACAGTCATCAAAGTCATCAGAACTATGAAAAAAAAATGAAAAAGAAATATGGGAATTATTATTTGACCAAAAAATGCCCAACCTGTCTTATTTGACTTTCTTCAAACTAAACCAAAGTAAAACATTAAAATAAAATATAAACAATTAAATAAATATTGTTCACACACACAAATTATAATAAAATGCATTTCCATTGTCCAAGCTTTTTGGGCAATATTTATGCTTCTCATAAATCAGTGTTATTATCATTAACTAAAATTACAAATATTTTAAAAAACATATTTTACATTAATTGAAATAAATGTTATCTTACGCACACAAAAATTATAATTAAATTAAATTTTAGTTTCATTGAGAATTTCATATGTAGGCATAATTATATGTCTGCTAGATTTATTTCTAATATCTAAGCTTTAGAACAAAATGTTTTTAAGATCATGAGAAACATAGTGTTGTTATCATTAACTAAAAACGAAATATATAAAAAACATTTACGTTAATTGAAATAAAATAAATGCTAACTAAAATAAAATGAAATATTTTTTTTGAGTTAGTTGCTATGGCAACATTGTTGTTTATTTTGTTTACATAAAGTTTCTAAAGTTCTAAAATTACTAAAACTAAATATATACAAAAGACAAAAACGCACAACCAAATTATAACATTTTTTTTAACTAAAATTAAAATGTAAAAATTTTAAAATTGGTAAACTTACCAGAAAGCTAATGTCTCGCTCATCTCGTAGATGTTTATTCATTTCTCTAAAAGAACAACATTTAATTTAAGATTTTTGATGTTTGTCTACAGCATATGTGAGGATGTCCCAAGCTCACCTGAGTAGATCTAACTGTTTCATCAAGCTGTGTTTTTCTCTCTGCAAGCCTTCTGTGATTCTGTACATCTCCCTGTGAGGGTAAAAAGCATGTGTGTGTATGAGAGACACAAACACACTGGTGGGATTCCCGTAATAAACGCAGGGACTGACATCTCTCTCTCCTGCTGTAGTCGAGAGGCCTGCTCCTGCAGAACGCCCAGCTGCTCCTGTGCCAGCTCCAGCTCCTGGCAGGTGTGCTCAAGTTCACGAGACAACTCCTCATTGCTCATTTTCAGTTTAACGTTCTCCAGTCGACTCTCCTGTTGTTCGCTATGAAGGTCACGGCATTGTCGCTCTAACTGAAGAAAAATTATATAATAAAGCTGTGAGTTGAAAAGGTGTGAGTGCCACAAAAGTATAAGATTGTGTATGATTCTGGCCGTTCATTTGTGGCTCTCACCCTCCTTTGTTTTTGGAAAAGCTGCTCCAAATCCTGTTCTTTACTACGGAGACGCTGCTGGAGGTCCTGACTGCGCAACTGCAGATTTTCTGAGTCCTGGAAGAGAGAATTAACATACTAGTCAATTTCAATATTGTTACAATTCGAAATAACTGTAATTTATAAAGCTGAATTGTCTTCAGTGTCACATGATCCTTTAGAAATCATTCTAATATGCTAATTTGCTGCTCAAGAAACATTTCTTATTATTATAAATGTTGAAAACAGTTGTGCTGCTTCATACCTTTGTGGAAACTGATAATTTTTTTTCATAATTCTAGAAAGTTCAAATATGTCTTTACTGACACGTTTGATTCATTTAATGCATCCTTGCTGAATTAAATTATTAATTTCTCTTTTTAATAAAACATTCTCAACTGTATAGTGTAAAGGCACATACAACAGTTCAAGAATGTTTTTACCTTCAGAATTGCTTGATCTTTTTCATTAATGATCTGTTGCTCCATTTCCTCATATAATCTGCGTATTTCGTTGTCATGTGTGGCTGCTTTCCTGTGCAATGACAATGGCGTTCAATGTTAAAACATGCATTTAGCCTAATACAATCAAAAGATAAAACACAAACAAGTCTTTCATACGAAATGATTTTTTTTTCAAATTCTCACAGTATTTACATTCCAAAACATTGGCTCAGACCTGCAAATCCAGTTAGGTAATAATTAAAGGATCATAAGATTTCATGTGTATATCTTTAAACAATGCATGTTACAAATCACATAATTCTGACCTAGATTTGATCAAAATACATTTTATTCCCACCAGAAGTACTGTAAAAACCTGGGTAACTCCTAAACTTGGTGGTCACTGGACTGGGATAAAACAGCATTCTATAGGGAATTACATTAAGCCTCTAAACGGGGATTATTCAGAAGTAACATGGGGGGAAATTAAGAAAACAAAGCAGATTATTGGCTCTTAAACTTTAGTTGGCACAGCTCTAAATTCATTCTCATTTTATGTTGCATAAAGAATCATCATGTCACCTTCTGAGGGTGCTCTCCATCTCCTTCCTCTCTTGTTGTGCCTCTTTGATTTGATATGTGACACGGGCCAGGAACTCTTCAAAGTTGGACAAGAGGTGAGGCTCATCCTTCCTGAGCCGAGTCCACAGGCTGCGAACCTCACTCGGGCTGAGTTGAAGAGAGAACTGTTACTGCTTGTAGCAATATGAAGCTAATGTTTTATTGCAATGCCATGTGCAGTGGCAAAACATCAGTACTAACTCCTCAAACATATTACTAGCACCCAAGCTCTCCATCAACACGCTGAAATGTCTCTCTTCATCATCCTCTTTCCCTGACAGCTCTTCATCCCCTGATCTCTGAGAGGATGTATTCACTAGTTCCTCAGTCTTGGAAACTCTTCGTCCATAAAGAAAGTTACCTGGGAAACAGTTACAGATACACCTTGTAAAAGTGTGCTATAAATATGAACCAAATAACAAATGATTTTTGAATAGATCTCCTTGACTGGAAGGAGATGATCATAAACTCACTGAATCCGGAGGAAAACTCTCCCATGGTCAGGAATCCATTTTTGTCAAAGTCTAGTGAGTCAAAAACGTTCTCGAGTTCCTCAGCAGTGAGCGGCAATTCTTTGAGTAGCCTCTAAGATAGAGAGAATGATGGTTTATGATTAAATACTAAAGAAGCACATGGAAAAATTACATCATTAACACTATTTTCTGCCATATTCTGATTTACCTATTTTGTACTAATAGAACATTGTAAATAACAAATCCTTTTAAGGAGGGAAAATAACTGTAATGGTTCTGTTCTGTTAGTGGACTCTTATGTTGTTTCCTTTAGTTCATGTGTTTCTTTCCTGTGTTTAGCTCCTGTTTGCTTGTCCTTTGTTACTATGGTTACTCATTGGTTAATTGATTATGTTCACCTGTGTCTTGTTTGGTTCCTCCTGTGTATTTAAGCTCTCAGATTGTTTTAGTTCAATTGTCCTGTGTTTTCTTTGAGTTAAGTGGAAACTGTTATGTTTATCTATACGATTAAGTGTTTTAGATTATCTTTGTTTTCATTTTTGTAAATAAAAGTAAGACTGCTACAATTTAGGTTCTCAGCTCCTCTTTCTTTGCCTGAACTGTAACAGAAATTAGCCTCATAGCATAATTGCCTAAGTCATTTTTTGTTTTTTCTTGTTTTCCAAAGACATTGAAATATGACTTAGGCAATTATGCTATGAGGCTAAGGAGCACCCTTAACATTTTAATAAAATTAAAACGAAATTGATGACCATAGAAAGCTAAAAAAATACAAAAACATAATTTGAATACAGAGCTGTATTATACCAAAGCCATGGCAGATGTAAAAATAAATAAAGTAATGAAAGAATAAAAATATCAAGTAGGACCTGTAAATTTTAGGACCCCTACTTTACCCTCATATCAGTGCGCGTGATGAAGCCCTTTCCCTCGCTGTCACAGATCTGAAAGAAGTCCTCTATTTTGTCCAACATAGCAATGTGTCCCCATCCCGCGTTCTTCTTCACACTTTTCCTCGGCTGTGGTTTTGGCTGCTTCTCATCCTGGTCTGAGCCACTGCTGGTGACCCGTGTGTCTCTAACGTGTCCGATCTGTGACATGATTCCAGCGCTGCTTACCTTGACCGTCTTTCAACGGGTCAGGATACAATGTAGGCGAGAGACGTGAGAGCAGAACTGAGACGGAATCCAAAGCTAGATCCAATACAGGGAATTATGCTGATTAATTCAGGAAACATAATTTATTGTCTTGTACTGAATGCCTGCTGTGGTCAGCTGAAAGAAACAGAGAAAGTGCAACACATCAGCAATCCTTTTCGTCTTTAGGAATGTTAAGATTTTGAGAAGTGAAATGCAGATTAGTCTTAATCACTGGCACTGCTGACGTTATTGGTAAGCAGACCTGTCACTTTGCGTTGATGTCCCACCACTACAACGTCAAGGGGAACAGGAAGAGATTTCTGTGGTGAAATTTATTGTTTGATAAGGTTTGAATGAGGGTGTATCAGTAGTTTATACTGTATTTTTATTTAAGAAATAACCAATTAAAATAAACTTTTCTAGGCTATAGGCTACTGAGCCATTCCACCGATTCCGAATAGGTGACATTTCTGTCCCCAGGACATGTGTAAAAATAGAAATAAAAAATTAACTCTAAAATACACTTTATTATTAAGCAACGTGTCCTGCACATTAAGCTAACTGCACATTTAAAATGTATAATTAAAAACATTCATAAAAACTACCTACACTAAAAAAATAGCATTTGTTGCATCTACCTCTCTATCTCTAAACTTTAGCAAGAAATATAATGATTAAAATCCTTCAGAAATCTTTTTTTTTGTTGTTGCATTATTGTGACTTTATATCCAATCTATGCTTTAAAATGTTTTTTTTTTTTTTTATGAGAAATATAAATATAATATTTTAGATAAAAAACAAACAAATTTTAGTCGTGTTCCTGCATGGCTTTTCACTCAGTCCTGTTACCCTAACACATTCCTCCCTCTGAAAAAACTTGGAATATTCCACAAGACACATTTTCAACAGGAAGTTGCATCATCTGGATCTTCTGAAGGTAATGGGAAGACCATAAGTAAGTCTTATTTTAATTTCTGTATATTTGATGAAATTGTAAATATGACTGAGAAGGTCAATCTCAACGTACTGTTACCTAAATGATTTCTTAGATGTTATTTGTTTATTTTAAAAATATTTACTTTGTTTATTTTAAAAATATGAACTTGGTAAGTCACTCAAATTTGCTCAGTGTCCTCATGCTATTAGCATGCTATGTCGCCATATGTCATGTATTTGATAACTTTTTGCTTAAAAACTCAATCCTGTTACTTTCAGTCCTGTTACTCATATGAAAAATAACAGGAGGGAGTAGAGTTCTCTGTTTTGTTGATTTATTATTGTAAATATTAGTTGATATAATACTATTCACCTGAATTATGAGTTTTAAGGTTAGAATTACTTAAATTGTAGACATTAGTATAGTTTTACAATGTGAATACCATGCTTCCAGGGAGCCAGTCCGTCACGAATTGACAAACATTTTTGTCTTTGTCTTTCTTATATTTTATAGAAGATGGAGAGAACCCATACTATTCAGGTGCCAGAAACACCCATCCATGGCATCCTGCAAGGAAAAGTGTGAAACACACCGCAACCGTCTCTTTTCCCCCTATTTAACTTCCCTATCTCTTCCTCTCTCTTCTCCTCTTTCTCATTCTTTTTTCTCTTTCCACCTCCTTCACTGTGAAGTACTACTGGCACATAGTACATCACTTCAACACAGAAATCTCATGCACACACAGTTATGTACACTCTCTCTCATACACACATATGGACACTCATTTCTATTCAATGTTCATTCCTGTTACCAAGTGTTCATTCCTGTTACTCTTTTTTTTTCTTCTAAATAAAATAAAGGTAAACCACTGTTTTTATCAGTTTATCAGAAATACAATTGTTTAATAAATTAAATTATACAAAAATTATATAAATTAAAACAAAATTGATCAACTTTAAAATGGAAAAAATGGCATTGTGTTTTTTATTAAAATACACCTGGCCTTAATATATATAGTGATTTTTTTTTGTCACAAATATTAATTATTTGAACATCTAACCAACCATTTCTTTAAAATAAACACTTAACTGTGGGGAAAACGAAGGATTTAACTGACATTTTAAATGGCACATGAGTTTCGGTAACAGGACTGCTAAACCTTGTAAAAAATAAAGTTGCCTAAGATTGACCAATACACATTTTGAATAGCTAAATATGTGTATTATGAGATTCAGTGTTGAAAAAAGTTTAAAAATAAAGTTTCATTTTGAAGTTAAGCAAATGTCACAGATTCGGTGGAATGGCCCAACAGCAGATAAAGTGTAAAATCAATGTGCAGTGAAATGAGCTCTACTACATGAAACAAGTTACTTATAAATGTTGCTATAAGTGAAGAAAACCCATTGATTGCCGTACTGAAATACGTTCAGTCTCCCTCATGTGCAACACTATAGTCTTTACAATAAGAGTTTTGCTGCTCTCTGCTGGACAAATACAGCATTAAACGCACATTCATTGCTGTTTTTCATTTTTTTCTCTAAGGTTTACCTATTTATTTAGATAATATTTAATTTATTTCATAAAAACACATCAGAATAGCTTAGAAACAATATAGTTTATACTATGATGTAATAAAAAAAATTTTTTTTAGAATAAAAGAACAAAGAAAGCAGTAAATCCCACATAGTAATATTATGCATAATTTACCCAGAAACAATGAGATTAAAATGTTACATTTATTCAAATAGTTAATGGGAAAAACTACTTCTACTAAGTTTTCTACGAAGTTACAAGTGTTTGAAGTGATTAGACTTACAAAAATCAGTCATAGCTTGTATCTCCTGTGTGCGGTGACAGCCTTTGATTCTGAATATATATGTTTGTATCAATCTCCTTTAAGTTGTGTGACTTTATCTCCATCCTGACTTATGAAATATATGATTCTATCCTCTGTGAAGTGTCTTTTCATTGTGGAGGAGGAGTCCCGTTCATCAGCGCAGATGTTCTCTTGATATATATATGGTGAAAATTAGAAATGTCTCCTCTGATTTGTCACTGAAGTTGTTTGATGATTTCCTCTGTTGTGTCTAATAAGGTAACAGTGAGTGTCATTGGCAGCTGTGAGAGTCTCTCTCTCTTTAGGGGACTGACAGGAGCCAGTTTCTTCAGTGTGTTTGAGGGAGCAGAGGAGAAACTTGTGCTGCGTTCTGAGCCGATGAGTGTGTGTCGAGCAGAAGAAGATGAAGAGCTGTCTGATGCTGATGTTTCTGTGCTTTATGGTAAAACACACCACCTCTGGTAGGTACATAAAGAGATACTTTATTCTTTCATATGAGCTGAAATCATTTACATGTTATGTTACACTTACATTGGTATATTTACTAGTTGTCTCCCTGTCGCTCATGTGTAGACAGTGTGAGTGTGAGGTTGGTGAATGGCAATAGTCCCTGTGCTGGTAGAGTGGAGGTTCTTCATGATGGTCAGTGGGGAACAGTGTGTCATTGGGACTGGGATATTGCTGATGCTGCAGTGGTGTGTAGAGAGATGGACTGTGGGACGGCTGTAAAAGCAACACGTGAAGCGCACTTTGGACGTGGATCAGGACCAATTTCAATGGGTTTTATGCTCTGTAGTGGATCAGAGACTGCACTGAAAGACTGCAGATCAGATAGCCGATATACATCAGATATGACACCGTACTGTAATCATGATGGAGATTCTGGTGTCGTCTGTTCAGGTAAGCTATCCCTCAGCTTGTTATCACATCACACTCTTTCATAATTCTCACTCAAGCAATAATGTTTCTGTTTGCTGGCGAGGACAAACTGCATCAGTCAATCTTACGAAACATGCAATCTATTTCATTATTTTGTTAATGATATTTTATTTATCCCCATTCCTTGTTTTCTTATAATAAAATATGATGCATAGAATCCCCACTAAATAGGCCTATGTAATGTCTTTTTTTATTATTCACAGTCGGATTTGAAAATATTTTATTTATATTTTATTTAATATTTAATATTACATTCTTTATTTAATAAAGTATTATAAAATTACAGATGAAAGATAAAATTACAGATAAAAAATTGCAGATTAAGTGAATTAATGAAATACAAAATTGTTCTAGTGTTCCAGGTGAATAGAGATGTTTAATTAATGATCTGTCTTTTCAAAGACTCAGAGCAACGACTTCGACTTGTGGACGGGTTTCACCTGTGCTCTGGGAGACTGGAGGTTCTTCGTACAGAAGGATGGGGTTCAGTGTGTGACGCTGCCTTTGACCAGCAGGATGCAGAGGTTGTGTGTAGAGAGCTGGACTGTGGGGCTCCTGTACAGGTGCTGGGAGAACATGCTTTTGGAAAAGGAACGGGTCGAGTTTGGTCAGAGGAGATTCAGTGTAAAGGAATTGAATCTCAAATAGACGTCTGTTCACGATCATCTTCACAGATACACGGCTGTTCCCATGACAATGATGTGGGAGTGATTTGTTCTGGTTAAGTATAAACATTTAGCATTTATTTAGATAAATTACATACCTAATATACTGATGTTGTATTGCTCAATTATCTAGATTCTAGTTTCATGTTTAAATAAGCTGCCAGTTCTCTGCACAGGTTACACAGATCTCAGACTGGTGAACGGTTCAGACTCCTGTTCTGGAAGAGTAGAGCTTCGGTTCCTTAATGAATGGGGCACAGTGTGTGATGCATGCTGGGATATGAGAGCTGCCAGTGTCCTCTGTAGACAGCTGAATTGTGGGATTGCTGTGTCTGTTGTGGGATCAGACTGGTTTGGAGAGGGAAGTGGTGAAATCTGGGCTGATGTGTTTGATTGTGACGGGAAAGAAACAAAACTCTCAGAATGTTCCGTCTCTTCATGGAGTCGAGCTGAATGTTCTCATAGACGAGATGTTGGAGTCATCTGTTCTAGTGAGCGGATTTTATTGAAGAAAAAAAAGTTATAAATGACCTATATAAATCTTGCAATATCTTGATTAAATGCCACATATTTCACTCAGATTCCTCTCTGGCTGTTCATGACGGTCTGGTGCGGTTGTCTGGAGAGAGACAGTGTGAGGGGGAGCTGGAAGTTTCCATCCATCAGGTCTGGAGGAGAGTTCTGCTGGACTCCTGGAGTCTCACTGAATCCTCTGTGGTCTGCAGACAGCTGGGCTGTGGCTCTGTGCTGAACTTCTCCGGCTCCTCTTCATCCAGTCCTGAACACAGTCATGAGTGTGTGACGGGCTTCCAGTGCTCTGGGAGTGAAGCTCATCTGGGGAACTGCAGCTCTCCACAAACTCTCAACTGCATCTCCACACAACAGCTGTCAATCACCTGCCTTGGTGAGAACAACAACATCTGGGCAGATTCTTCAGTTGTTAGTGATCAATAATGTGTTTTTCTCTCTCTGAATATCAGGCCGCGGGTCCATCAGGCTGGTGGGTTCTGGGGGAGACTGTGCAGGGAGGCTGGAGGTTTTTCACAGCGGCTCATGGGGGACAGTGTGTGATGACTCCTGGGATATTAAAGATGCCCATGTGGTGTGCAGACAGCTGCAGTGTGGAGTGGCCCTCAGTATCCAGCAGGTACCAGCCTGGTTTGGTCCTGGTTCTGGACCCATATGGCTGGATGAGGTGGAGTGTGAGGGGAATGAGACGTCCCTGTGGAACTGCTCTTCTCCAGGCTGGGGGAAACATGACTGTCAACACAAGGAGGATGTAGGAGTCGTGTGCTCAGGTAAACAGTAAAGTAATGTGATTGATTTTTAAATATATAATTTCGAATGTTTAAAGGAATAATGTGCAGCTGGTAATTTGTGCTAAATAAACACCAGGATAATCAGGAGCAGATGGGTCATATTTTGCAACAAAGATCATCTTCCTGTATCGATGGTCAGATAGACATCGCTGACATGGATCCCGCTACTTTTTAAATATTTTGTTATTGACCAAGCAGAATCAAGTAGTAAATAAGATTCATAGTATATTATAAAAATATAATTAAGTATCTTTTTCAGATGCTACCAGTGCTAGCAGCATGCATTAGCCTTGTATTAACCAGTTATTTTGGTGATATTTTAGGTTTAGCACAACCTGAATTCAAATATTTTTAATGCACATCCTTTTCCATCTAGAGTTTAAAGAGATCAGGTTAACTGAGGGCTGTGAAGGGAATGTGGAGGTTTTCTACAATGGATCCTGGGGTAATGTGTGCTGGAACCAGATGGACAGAGACACAGCGAGTCTGATCTGTCAAGAGCTGAACTGTGGAAGATCTGGTGTTTTGTCTGATTCTACATCAAGACTGGAATCAGCTCGTAACTGGCTGGATAAAGTGAAATGTCGACCACATGATTCAAATCTGTGGCAGTGTCCATCTTTACCCTGGGGACAGAACTACTGTAATAATGATGAAGTGGCCAAAATCACCTGCTCAAGTGAGATTGTTTAAATAATGTAAAATGGTCTCACTAGTTATGTTTCTTTAAACACAATGTTTGTATATAATATGGTGAATAGCCTAAACTGTTTCTGAAAGACTAAACTAATTTGATGGACAGAGCTTAAAATGATTTGAGACTTAAATTATGTTTTCACATTGATATGTTTCACTGAGTGAAGTTATGATTTTTGTGTCCTAATGTTCAGTTCTCTTAATATTTAATCTCAGAGGAGGAAAGCCGTGAGTCTCCTCGGAGTCTTCTGACATGTTCTAACTCAGCATCTCCTCACCAGAGACAGTGTTCAAGTAAGATTGTTATGAGTTTATCACCACAAATTTATAAATGTGTTGTAAATGTGTTATTGTAAATGGTGTGCTGAAGCTGGTCAGTGATGTTGCTGTGTGTGATTTAGATCATGTTCCTCTCAGACTGAGTGGAGGTTTGGGCCGGTGCTCTGGGAGGCTGGAGGTGTATCATAACGCTGTGTGGGGTTCAGTCTGTGCTGATCTGTGGGACATCAGCGATGCTCAGGTGGTCTGCAGGCAGCTGGGTTGTGGAGACGCACTGAGGGCTGATGGGAATTCAGTCTTTGGTGCTGGTGAAGGTGTTGTGTGGCTGAACAGAGTCGAGTGCAGAGGGAATGAGATTCACCTGTGGGACTGTCCTCTCTCCATGAAGAAACACACTGACTGTTCTCACAAAGAACATGCTGGACTTACATGTGCAGGTCACTGCAAAACACTGACTAATATTTTTTTTGACATTTAGAGCTAATAATATTTTTAAGATAATTTGCATTATATTTAATGTTTGTGTCTGTCTGTTTTTACAAGGACAACTTTATCTGTGTCCACTACCACATCAACATCAGCTTCTCGTTCAGTTTCTCAGACAGTGCGCTCAACATCAGTCACTCCTCCACAAACTCCTCCAGCAGCGTCTCTCTCTGTGCTTGTGGTTGTACTGGGAGTTTTGCTCTTACTGCTCTTAGTGCCACTGCTTATACTGATTCAACGGAACAGAGTGATGAGGAGAGGTAGGAGAGATCCAGAGACTGTCATATTGTGTCTTATTCAGTGTGTGATCAGTCATGTGTTGTGAACTGACAGCAGGTTTGTCTGTCTACACTCACAGCTCTCTCTGACTGGTACACAGGACTACACAGGACTCAGACTGATGCCGTTTATCAAGAGATTCATCACAGACAATATCACTTCACTCAGAGGGGTGAGACATCATGGGAAAATGTTAAAAGCTTTAATTATGTTACAATTTATGTGTTTAGAGATTCTGAAAACCTTGATGAGAAAATTAAATTGACATAGACAAGCAAACACCTCTGTAGGTGCATACAAAGGTTTGGGATTGCAGTACAATGAGACAGTTTATCCTTCAGTCTTAATCACATCATAATGTTTTATTAATAAAGTTTAGGAGGAGCACGTTCAGATAATCTACCCAATCAGCATGAGTAGACATATATAAATAGCCAACTCACCTCTGTCCCACGACAGTTTTTCAGCATCCCAACTCCTCACTCTCAACTGTTCCTATCCCAGACATTGATGGGGGGTACATTCGAGCTCGGAGCCTCCCCTCGGACAGCAAATACACATACTCTTTACTCTATTTGATTATATGTAAGTGTGAACTGGTGAATATCACTTTATCCTGAAATAAGGGGAGACAGGGGAGTTCAGTGATCCATATCTGATCCTGATCCACTCTAGAACTAAAGCTTTTTCTTTCATTCACATCTGCCTTATAAATGTTTATCATATGAAAAGTAAGATTTCTATATTCATGAAAGTCTCTCCACTGAGAATGTCAGATCGGTTTGACTATTTTATGTTTCTGGGTTGTTGATGTGTAATCAGATGAATCTGTAGATAAGAATTTACCAGCCACCAAACCACAAAGCTGCATGTTTATGTCTGTGTGAAGATCTCGTGTGAATTTTTAGAGAGTGTTAAGCACTAAGCAGGGGGTTATATTTGGTGCATTTGTAGAGTTGGAAGAGATAAAGAGCTTACATAGCCTCCCAATCCCAATTAATTTTCAAATAAGTAAAAATATGATATGAATGATAACATCAGTTATTTGAATAAATGAAAGTTTATTGAAACAGAAACAGAAATAGTTTAGTTCAAACATTTGGCTACTGACAGATGCTGAGCAACAGACATACTTAGTGTACATACTTCAGTGTACAATGACTTCAAGTCAGTGATTGCTATATTAAAAGGGTATAAATAATATATTATTTTTTTTTTTACATTATTTTACATGTGTATCAGAGGGAGATCAGGAGGAGTATGATGATGTGAAGAACACCAATGAAGATGGAAAAAGCGGTTAGGTAAGACATCATCTTTTTACATATAGATACATTTCATTTTTTATGTTGCTCAACTAAACTAAGCCTAAATGCAATTAAAACAACAGAGGATGTGAATTTGCTTTTGTTTTTAATAACAGCCTATGATGATATGGGGGAGGAGTCAAATAAAGAGGATGGGGCCATATGACTCACTGACCACACCCACTTCATCTGTTCATGAAATCATATTACAGTTACAGGAGCTGGGAGTTTCTTATATTGCTATTAAAGATTCAGTGCCTTATGTTTTTGTATTATTTTAAATCTTTCCTATTCATCCTGTTTACCAAATTGAAAAAAAAATCATTTTAGACAGCATTTTGACAGCATTATCTACCAACATATAATTACAAATAACATATAAAGCATAACATAACATGGAATGTTAAGGAATGTTTCTCACTCTTAGATTTATCTTTGATGTTGTGTATTTAACATTTCTGAAATGGCTTTTAATTGTGTAGTTGGCATAATACATTTTTACCTGACAAATAAATTGTTGTTATATTTGATTTATTCTGTATTCTTCTGAAATCATAATGACCAGTAGATTAGGTGGAGTCTGGTGTTTCCTCAAATCTGTGTCCAGGATAGGTCAAACTAAAGGCTCATGAATTAATGGAGTAGTAGGCAGTAGGCACGTCATCTGAGACCTTTTGATATCTGTCTATCAATGACTTAGCAAGTTGTACAGAAGTGGCTAAATAAACTACACTTATTTTGTACAAGTATAGGCAACCGACTAAAAAGGTAATAGTTAACCTTGCACCCTCTGACTAAGATCAGACTAGTGCAGCTGTCATTGCTGCATGTGGAGGATATTTTGATGAGAATACTTTGAAGTAGTTCTAAACATTTTCTTTCAAACTATAATAGTAATTTTTCCACATTATTAATGTCCCCCTTTGATGATGGCTATCGGATACAAAAGCTGCAGGAGTGGTGTGTAGAGAGCTGGACTGTGGTAAATGTAGCACGCCCGCCGTCCGACTGACGGTGCTGCAGTAAAATAATTCTGTTTGATAAAACAATGAGACAGAGACAGTTGTGCTGTTATCCGTAACGAGTCGCTCTTGTAATTCTTTATTTACAATAATTCAAAGATTATTTGTATATATTTTGTATGATCACAATATCTTGTCACCTTACATGTGACTCACTCAAACAAAACATAAATAAACGTTTTGCATCACTCTTGTATGTCTTTCTTCTTATGCTTTAGTATTATTTTTCTTAGAAAACTCAATACTCTTTCCCTTAAAACATACATCACCATACAGTCTCTGTTGTCTGTGCAAATGTATCCTAATAAATACTATATTACTGAATAGTTGAGCGAACCAGTGGTTACTCAATAACCATTTAAACTGAATTACTATACAGCGAATATACTTAATCACAAGATCATTAGAACATCCAAATATTAGTAACCTGTATAATATAATATGCAAAGATTATATATAATATTCAACAATTAACATTACATATGTATGATGTATCTACATATACACTTCAATCTTATAACCCATTTCAATTGCTTAATACATCACTTTTATGCTATAAACATAACTAGAAAGCTATAAACAACATAAACATCACATTACTTTGGGTTTTCAGTGTTTAACCATTCAGATTGTATAATATTAATACCAGGCCTAACGCGGCACATACGCAAATGAAACGTAATTTCTATGAACACAACACCGTCTCCATTAAACATCTTAACACTACTCAGGAAATGTATATAACCCTCTTACAACCGTGTACACATGTCATCAACATATTGTTTCATGTTTTTTATGTCCATGGTGATTGATTTCACCCACCTGTTTGATAAAACAATGAGACAGAGACAGTTGTGCTGTTATCCGTAACGAGTCGCTCTTGTAATGGCGGCTTCTTCTCCGCGACTCAAAGTTACTCAGTCCCCGATCAGCACATTGTCTCCCCCTACTGTCCACTGAGGGTATTACTCATCACAAGCCCAGCATAATAACAGTAATTGAAACAATACTCACAATATAATAAATCAAATACATAAAGAAAAATAGAATTATTTCTGTGACTATACATACAGGGTGTCACACTCTCCCCGACAAAAGAAATGGCTCCAAACAACACTGACCCTTTAACTCTTATAAACAGTTTACTCAATAACACAAACATTCTCCTCACATTGTAACCAATTTCAAGATTACTGTCATGTGTAATATATGCGTGTTCACTGTTCACATTCATGTGTGTGTGAATCTTAACCCTGTGTTCTTGTAGGCACTAATTCTCTAGTATCCACTAAAGGCAGCATAAGGTGATAAGGTAGGATAAGGCCCTATCTGATAAGGAAATGTAGGTGGGACGTGAGCAAAAGTCACACATACTGGCCCCTGTACCCCAGAGTAATATGGTAACTGCTGTGTCTGCATAAATTGAGCAGCCCCCATCTCAGTAGGCAGTTCATACTTGGGCTGACCCAATGAGGGGTAAGTGAAGACCCGTGTGGGTTTTCTTTCTCTGCTTGATCTTCTCACATATCCATCTCCTGCAACTTTTCCCATTGGACTAACCATTTGTCTTTCTTCCTCCACAGGTACCATCTCTCCTAGCTCATCATTCATCCTCTCAGATTCTGGTGCAGCAGGTAAGTCAGTCAATGTGTGAGTTGCCACTGGCTCAGGTAAGTATTCTTCCTCTACTCCTAGAGTAATCTCTCCATGCCTCGCAGATACATCCTCGCTATTTCTCTGTCTCCAATCTTCTCTTTCGTAAGTGTCGGGTATAGTCCTTCTCTGCTTAGATCTCTGCTGTTCAGAGGAGCGCAACCAGTAGTAAGCTCTCGGAGCGTCACTGTCATCCGAACATGAATCACTCGAATTTGCTTCCTCAGGCTCTCTTGCTGATTTTAACAATCTTGGTTTCCTTCCCTTAGGTCTACATGACTCATCAGCTCCCGGA
Source organism: Semotilus atromaculatus (assembly GCA_031834385.1). Taxonomy (NCBI): domain Eukaryota; kingdom Metazoa; phylum Chordata; class Actinopteri; order Cypriniformes; family Leuciscidae; genus Semotilus; species Semotilus atromaculatus. Next base: position 49,892,728 of record JAULUF010000009.1, read on the forward strand.
GGTAGCGGGTCTACAGGCAGGTCATTAACCAGGTGAAGCAGGTTCCGATGCAAGGTACGTATCATGGCTGGATTTTGGCCTCCACTGGACTCCGGGTACACTTGATAGACCGGTCCGTCCCCTATTCTTTCTTTGACCACGTGCACTGTTCTCTCCCAGTATGATCTTAACTTTCCAGGTCCGCCCCTTTCACTTAGGTTACGAACCAGAACTCGATCTCCTGGTTGTAGCATAACACCCCGAAGGTGCTGGTCATAGTATTTCTTGTTCCGTGCGCTCGCTTGTTTACTGTTGTCTGAGGCTATTTTATATGCATCCGCCATCCGTTGTGCCCACTTCTCTGCATAATCTCGAGGTGAGTATTGGTCATCCTCCGATCTTAGACCAAACAACAAGTCAACGGGCAGGCGAGGGTGACGTCCATACAGGAGGAAGAATGGAGAGAACCCCGTCGCTTCATGCTTAGTGCAATTATAAGCATGCACTACCTTCGGGAGGTGGTCTTTCCATCTATCCTTTTCCTTCTCTTCCAGCGTCCTCAACATTTGTAGCAGAGTACGATTGAAACGTTCCGCTGGGTTTGCTTGGGGGTGATAAGGTGTTGTTCTTGAGTTATTGACCCCTGTTAACCGCTGCAAAGTCGCGAAGAGATGGTTCTCGAATTCACGGCCTTGGTCGTGATGAAGCCGGCAAGGATAACCAAATCTTGGGATATAGTCGTCAAATATCCTCTCAGCCGCCGTCCTTCCAGACTTGTCTCTTGTCGGGTACGCCTGGGCAAATCTGGTGAAATGGTCCACCACCACCAGAATATATTCATATCCGCCCCGACTCCGCTCCAGGTGCAGATAATCGATGGACACCAAATCCAGTGGACAACTTGAGGTAAGACTTCCCATAGGTGCTCTGATCTTCACCACGGGTTTCTTCTGCTTCACACATCGGCACTGCTGGGTGACATAGTGCTCAATCTCCTTTTTCATAAAAGGCCAATAGAATCTACTCCTTGCCAAGTCTAGAACTCGTTCCGTCCCTACATGACCCATGTCGTTGTGCAACTGTTTCAAGGCCAATTGCTTAAACTTAGCTGGAAGAACAAGTTGAGATCTGTGATTGGTCTTGCGATACAGCAGGTCCTCTTCAAGATCCAGTTTTCTCCACTCATACAACAGTCTCTTTAGGCCTCCTTTAGCAGTTTTCGTCATTTCAGATGTCAGTTCTCCACCACTCTCCTTTAACTCTATCACCTTACCAACAACAGGATCTTCCCTCTGGGCAGCTTTCAACCCGGAGCGGTCAAGTGTAGTGATACTCTCTCCAAACTGGCACTCTGCATTCTCTTCCCGTGCATTAAGAGCCGCAACCCAAGCAACTTCATTCTCTTGGTCAGCCCGACTTCCTTCCCATGTAGCCCGGACCACCTCCTCTGTGAGAACTTCGGTACAGTCGGTCATAAACTCATTGATATCGAGAGGACAACGAGAGAGCATGTCCGCGTCCGCATTCATTTTGCCTGGTCTGTAGCGAATGTCAAATCTGAAGTCTGCCAATTCTCCCACCCACCTATGTCCAACAGCGTTGAGCTTGGCCGTTCTGAGGACATACGTCAACGGGTTGTTGTCTGTGAAAACTGTAAAATGTGGCGCATAGAACAAATAATCGCGGAACTTCTCACAGATAGCCCATTTAAGTGCCAGGAACTCAAGCTTTCCAGAGTGGAGTCTATAACCTCTCTCTGCAGGAGTCAGCGTTCTGGAGCCATAGCCAATAACTCTGAGTCTGCCCTCTTGCTGCTGGTACAGCACAGCCCCGAGCCCCTGTTCGGACGCGTCTGTATGGAGCACAAACGGGAGTTCAAAGATCGGGTAAGCAAGTACAGGGGGGGTTGTTAGAGCCCCAATGAGTCTCTCCAGCACACCTTGGTGCACACTCAACCACTCTACTTTCGCACGGGATGGTAACTGGTTCCCTCTTTTCTCGGTTTTACCAGACTTATTCTGCTCTCCAGAGGTTACTGATCCCCGAGACTGGAGGAGTTCGTACAGTGGCTTAGCGATCCGTGAAAAGTCCTGGATGAAGGTGCGGTAATAACTGAGGAACCCCAACAATCGCCGCAACTCCCCGACAGTAGTGGGCTTCTGGTCTTTCAGGGAGAAGACAGCTTCTAGGTCTTTTGGGTCGATGCGGACACCATCCTCCGAAACTAGTCTCCCCACATACCTGACTTCTCTCTTGAAGAGCTCGCATTTTGCCGGCCTCAACTTTACTCCATGATGCCGCAGTACTCTGAGAACTCTCCTGACCCCCTCAACATGGTCACTGAACGTCTTACCATAGCAAAGGATGTCGTCGAGATACGGGATACATAATTCGTCTCTCAGCGAGTTCAGCATCCCCTCCATACTCCTCTGGAATGCCGCTGGTGCATTAGCCAATCCGAAGGGTATGCGCACCCACTCATATAGCCCCCAAGGGGTTGTGAATGCCGTAAGGTGCCGATATCCCTCCGCCATGAATCCCTGATGGTAGGCCTTTCCCTGATCCAGAATTGAAAACCATCGGTAGCCTCCCAGGGTGTCAATGAGGTCCTGGATCCGGGGAAGTGGATGTCGGTCTGGGACTGTCTTCTGGTTTAACAACCTGTAGTCTATGCACAGTCTCAGCGTGCCGTCTTTCTTCCGAACGCACACCACCGGGGCTGCATATGGAGACTTCGACTTGACCACCCAACCTCGAGCTAGTAAGTCCTGAACGTATTCCTTCACCTCCTTATATAGGGGTTTAGGGATGGAGGCATAAGATCGTTGAACAGGGATGTCGTCCTTCAGGTTAATCGTCATCTGTAAGCTAGGTATGCACCCAATATCATCATCTCCGCGAGCAAACACGTTGGATTCTTGGTAAAGCATGTCTTTGACTACTTTCTGCTGTTCTTCTTCAAGATGGCGTACATCGACCGGTGGATGCCACAAGCTGTCTGCCCTGTGGACCTCCTCATGTTCTTGGGAACCTGTTTCTTCTCCATGACTCACTGGTAAGTCACCTCTGTTTACCAACTCTTGCTGCTCCGTTTCCATGATGCTTGATATTAGCTGAATACTTCCTAGGGGTGTATGCCGTCTGATAGTGACTTCGCAAGCAGTAGGGTTTCCCAGGGGAATCCTAACAAAGGGCCGCCTGTTTGTCCCCTCTAATTCCATCAGACCTTCTCCAACGTCTAGTTCAGTTAACAATGAACTCTCCTCACTGGACTCAAACAGTACTACTGGCTCAGAGCATTCCAGGCTAACTGAAACTTCACACTTAATATGGGTCACCTGACCGGGTGGTACGACCACATCTCTAGGGCCGACTGTGACAATAGCCCCGGGGTTCACATTGGGCTGTTCCTGAATGAAGCTCACTATCGCGTTGGCTTGTTCGCCTTTGATGTCCAGGGCCATCTTTAGGAGTTCTGCGAAAGCACATAGACCCTGCTCTGTGTTCTTCTTTCCTCTTATTATCTCCTCGACCACATTAAAACCCAGCAAGGGCCGTTCTAATGGCATCTTCCCCACGAGGAAAGGCACTTGAATAGCCAAACTTGGATCATCATTCCCGGGCAGGTTCACTGTCAATTCTACCCATCCCTCGAATGGCAATGGTTCTCCATTAACAGCTGAGACACTGAAGTCGCCCCCATTGACTATTTCTGACAGTGGTCGCAGAGCTTGATTTGGTAAGTATTTACTCTTCCAGTTGCAGTCGATTATACTAACTTGCGCTCCTGTGTCCAGTAGAGCAGTTACTGCAAACCCATGAATGTGGCACTTGAGGGTGGCTTTCTTTCCAATGAGCTGGGCTACTCGGTCACAGGAACTTTGTCTTTGATTTGGCGAATCAGGTGTCCTTCCCAGCCAGGCTTCTTTCTCCTTAGGTTGGGGCTGTGGTTGCTCGGTCACTGTTCGCCCCTCATCAGTGGCCGCTGGTCGTTTCCCGACCCCTTTTCCCTTCTTAGACAGCCCACCGCACGATGTCCTTCCTCACCACACACAAAGCAATGACTGCAAGAGGTAGCCTCCTTGCTACTACATTTGGGACACATTCGTCGACGTTGCCTTCGCTGCAGCTGGGAGTCGATGACTTTGCACTGACCTTCTGTCGTTCTTGCCTTTGCAAGTGATTCAACGGTCTTTGTAAGAGCTTCAATTTGTGCACTCAACCGACGAATCGTCTCAGTTTGGTCGTTTTGTCTACTGCACTCTGCGTCTTTACCTCGGCTTGACTCCCACTGGGCACTAAGGGCATTCGACACTCTCTGCCGTGCAGCTTGTCCCAACCGACGTTGTCTTTCACTTTCGTCACTTGCTATCTGGGTTACTTGGCGCAGGAGTGCCTCATCTGTCACCAGGCGATTCGTAAGCAGAGGTTTCAATTCAGTGCGTAATTGGTTGTACTTTGCACCCATGCCCTGATAAATCGTCCTCAGAAACACATTTTGTATTGTTTGTTCATCATACTCCAGGTCTGAGACAGCTTGTTTGGACAGAAAAATTAGTTTCTGTTTCAGTCCAATCAATCTATACAGGAATTGTTGAGGAGTTTCATTGTCATTCTGCTTCCCGCACATTAACTCCTGAAAGAGCTCAGAGCTACTTCTCTCATTCAGATGCGACTGAAGGAAACTCTTTAACTCTAGGATTGTTAGTCCCTCCTTGTTTACTAACATGTCCTTAAAGTTTCCTGGCTTAATGACTCTCAAGACCCCTCTGATGATGTCATTTTCACTGTGGTTAGCTGAAAGTCCCTCATCTATTTGCTTGGTTACACTTGTGTAGCTTATATCAGAAGTACTGTCACCAATCTGCCCCCCTTGCACTTTGAACTCTCTGTGCTGAAATGGCAGTAGCTGAAGGTCACGGAGAGAGATCATACTTTCCCTTTTTCCACTAGTGGGCTCACCAGCTACATTAATAGGTAAGCTACCGCTACTTTTGGGAGATTCGTCTTTACTTGGATTAGCTTCGATCTTGTACTGTGCTAATTTTCGCCCTAACTCTTCATAGCAGTCTACCAATCGGTTATACTCCATCGGCTGTGCCTGCGTGTCAGTGGTGTGTGTAAGTTGTTGTGGTGGTGTAAGTGGGACAGTGTCATGCAAAACAGTTTTTACATTCTGTTTCTGGATTATCACATCAACATTGTCTTTTAACAGTAACAATTGAGACAACCCTCCATCTTCTAATTCCAGCAGACAATCACTGTTCATGTACTCAACAATATACTCAAAGCAACATTCCTCATCAGTTATATCCAACCTGTGCTTTCCTGGTGCTGCAGTTGGCTCCAGACAATCCATCAGGCTGATCAGTTCATCATGGGTGAGTTGATGAAGTCTTTTCTTGATTTCCCAAACTGTTGCTTTTCTCTCGCTCGAAGTCATCTTCTCGATGATCCAGCTGCTGATGGGTTCACACTTGGCTTGTACCACACTGCACTACTCCTCCTCAGCCAGGAAAGCCTTTCACTACCGTGCTTTGGTTCTCCTGCCGCCGTTGAGCTGCCCTTTGTGGTCCTCACGCTGATCACCCGTCACTCAGCCCTTCTGTGGTTCATTTGAATTGGATCCGCATACCAGCAGGTGGCGCTAGATCCCGGACGAGCCCCCAAAATCTGTAGCACGCCCGCCGTCCGACTGACGGTGCTGCAGTAAAATAATTCTGTTTGATAAAACAATGAGACAGAGACAGTTGTGCTGTTATCCGTAACGAGTCGCTCTTGTAATTCTTTATTTACAATAATTCAAAGATTATTTGTATATATTTTGTATGATCACAATATCTTGTCACCTTACATGTGACTCACTCAAACAAAACATAAATAAACGTTTTGCATCACTCTTGTATGTCTTTCTTCTTATGCTTTAGTATTATTTTTCTTAGAAAACTCAATACTCTTTCCCTTAAAACATACATCACCATACAGTCTCTGTTGTCTGTGCAAATGTATCCTAATAAATACTATATTACTGAATAGTTGAGCGAACCAGTGGTTACTCAATAACCATTTAAACTGAATTACTATACAGCGAATATACTTAATCACAAGATCATTAGAACATCCAAATATTAGTAACCTGTATAATATAATATGCAAAGATTATATATAATATTCAACAATTAACATTACATATGTATGATGTATCTACATATACACTTCAATCTTATAACCCATTTCAATTGCTTAATACATCACTTTTATGCTATAAACATAACTAGAAAGCTATAAACAACATAAACATCACATTACTTTGGGTTTTCAGTGTTTAACCATTCAGATTGTATAATATTAATACCAGGCCTAACGCGGCACATACGCAAATGAAACGTAATTTCTATGAACACAACACCGTCTCCATTAAACATCTTAACACTACTCAGGAAATGTATATAACCCTCTTACAACCGTGTACACATGTCATCAACATATTGTTTCATGTTTTTTATGTCCATGGTGATTGATTTCACCCACCTGTTTGATAAAACAATGAGACAGAGACAGTTGTGCTGTTATCCGTAACGAGTCGCTCTTGTAATGGCGGCTTCTTCTCCGCGACTCAAAGTTACTCAGTCCCCGATCAGCACATTGTCTCCCCCTACTGTCCACTGAGGGTATTACTCATCACAAGCCCAGCATAATAACAGTAATTGAAACAATACTCACAATATAATAAATCAAATACATAAAGAAAAATAGAATTATTTCTGTGACTATACATACAGGGTGTCACATAAAGCATTATGTGCAGTTGGTGTTGCTCACTTTGGACAAGGATCAGGACCAATATGGAGGGTTAAGTGTAGATCTGAGTCATGTAGCTTTATTAAAGGTGCAGTAATCAATATCTGAGAAGTTGAAAGTGGTTCTGAGTCCAAGCGCCAAAACACACTTGTAGCCAATCAGCAGTAAGGGGCGTATGCACTCATTAAGGGGGGAGGTGCCTGTGCTTCTCAAACGGAAGGCTGGATCCTACCGAGACTGCATTCTTCCTAGTCCAGTCCTTCTGAGGCTTGTAGGCTAGACTCCTCCTCAGCAATTAAACGCTAGAATGAGACAGTCTTGTAAGAGCGCATGGCTACGTCACATGTTTCCGCCCTCACGGTTAGTACACTAATATACTATTAAAACTTAATTTTGGAAAAATAAATTCTATTACAAATCTTTATATTAACTGGCTTTCTATTAATGCAATACAGTGATTGACAGCCATCTGCGGTCTCCCAGTGGCTTACATTATTGTCAGTTTAGTGTTAGTGATTAAATTACAGCCAGAAAAAAAGATAATATCTATTATTTTATGTCCGAAAAAATTATTTTTGTTATACATTTCATAACAAAGGATTGTGGATGATTTAAGGCCACGAAGGATACATCCGATGCATCCTTCAAAACAGGCCGAATGAAGGACTCGAAAGGAAGGCTGGCTTCCAAGGATCCTTCAAATTGAGATGGCCTTCAGCAATGTTTGATGATGTGGCAGCCTTCCGTTTGAGAAACACCCAGGGTGTTTATCAGCTATCAAGATAGGAGCGTGATCCTATTTGTTTGGTGATTTCAAATATCAACTATTTGTTTTTTTAGAAATCGCTTACTGCACCTTTAAATGAAATTTAATAAAAACATAAATAAAAAATGTGACTATGTATAAAGCCCATTCTCATCTCTCACAAAACCACATCTTTTATTAATTAAATGAATCAGTAATATCATGAAGCAGCAAAAGTTCATTGTGCCTAATAACCTCCATCCTCCACTCTCGCTCTCTTTGCTTTAGCGTCTCAGTGTTTTTGGCTGCTTGTTCTGCATATCTGATCTTCGACTGGTCAACAGGATGAGCTGATATCCATCCTGTGATCTCTCTCTCTCTCTCTCTCTCTCTCTCTCTCTCAGGCCAGTTTCTGTGTGAAGAGTCTCGTCTAGAAGAGGCAGCAATAGGCTAATGGCTCAGAAAGATGCAGAGCTGATTTTGTCAAAGCGCGTTTTGTCATTTAATGGTTGTTAAATTAAAAGTATCAATCTTCAAAGCATTCAGCCCTCAATCAAGCATTAATATATTGATGACTGTTGTAGGAATTAAATTGTTTAATATCAGGCTTTTTACCTAAATATTTAACCACAATAAAAATGTCTGTTCGACCATCGAAACAATTCAGAATTTCCATTATGAGAAAGAACCGAACAATTTCGGTTCCAGTAAGAGATCAACATGGAGACACTCTCTCCTGCCGTAAAACAAGAACAAGATGCTTATCATCTCGTTTCTGGAATGTGTTTTGCTGCCATTTATTGGAAGACAAGGCTACCGCATTTCAGTATTTAAACGCTTATTGTATCCCTTGTCCGCCTGTCTTTAGAATAAGAAGGTTTTGCTGCCATCTTGCGTGTGAGTAACGCATTGGCACATTTAACGCACATGCCCATGGCTGCTGCTGTAGGCCTACTTGCTATAGTGATAAAGTGAACATGTTTTTAAAAATTTGCTAAAATGGTTGAAAAACTACATATTGAGGAAATATAATGCGTTTATGTAGGCTACTTCTTGCCATGCTGTAGAAAGAGTTAACATGATGTTTTTTTTCTTGTGTCCATTTCAATTTTAAGGAAAAGGTTAGAACCTTAAAAGGTTCTATCAGCGCTACGTATTTGGAACCTTTAAAAGGTTCTAAACAGAACCCTTTTTAAGGGTTCAATAAAAATAACCCTTTAGGGTTCTTTGTAACCAGGAAAAAGGTTCTATATGGAACCTTTTAGGTGTTCATTCATTATCATTTGTTTTGTCCTTTCCGGATTAAATATTTCATATTATTGACAAACATCAAGACCCTAAAATGTATTTATGAATGCATGTGAATGATCACAAAATTCAAGATATGGGGGTTCGAAAATTTATATATTTATATCATTTTATGTAGTTAATCAATATTACACGAAGAGTGCCATTTCAGTTGTTTTCCTCCAAAAATCAGCATGATTAAAATGTGATATTAAAGCTGCCGTCGGCAACTCTGGCAGATTGAGTGGACTTAGGAATTTTTTTTAATGTTTACAACTCTCATGCCCCTCCCCACGATCAACGGACACCCTCCCACCGAGTTCGTGCTCGTCAGTGCGCCATCACTCTTCGCTACTGCGCGAACTTCAGGCATACGCATGTGATTGACGTGTGCATGCACGACTTGTGATTGACAGTCATATCTCACAACCCCCTGCGCTGATTGGACACAATGAACCGGGAGCGGTGGATTTTTGCAAAACAAATAACACGCTCCAGGTGGAGTTAGAAGCTCGGGTTTTTTTCTAAAACCACTTTATTTATGTTGTTCTGTCGGAATATAGTGTCGAATTCGCTGAATATGATCAAAAAAAACTTGCCGACGGCAGCTTTAAGTTACTACAACAGTTTAATAAACGATAATTTAATTACAACTACAAAATGTTGCAGAATAATGTAATATATGAATGAATAATAGCCTATAAAGAACCTTTGTGCCAAAAGGGTTCTTTCTTGTCATTATAGAACCTTTTTAGCATAAAAAGTTCTTTGGAGATTAGTAAAGAACCCTATGCTTCATATAGAACCCCAATGAACCCTTTTTTCTAAGAGTGTTGGCTATATATATATATATATATATATATATATATATATATATAGGCCTATATATAAAATAGGCTATAATCACTTGACGCTGATTGGACTATAACCTATACAGAGGTAGAACAACAGTGACGGCTAGCGTGATTAAAAAAAAAAAAAAAAATCCGTCCCTTTCACACTTTGGTGGTGCGTCGCCCTGATGAAGAAGCAGCCCGTCTCTGGCAGGTGTGTGTGTGTGTGTGTGTGTGTGTTCGTGTTTATATTACATTGTGAGGACCAAATGTCCCCACAAGAATTTTACTTGAGTAATATTTTACCTTGAGTATTTTTACTTTTACTCAAGTACATGGTATGAGTACTTCGTCCACCACTGCTTTAATATTTCCGTACTATATCTACGGTAAATAACTGTGATAGATCTAATGGTACATTTAATGTAATTTTACTGTAAAGTACCGTTAAATGTACAGTTTTTGAAAGTGAAAAAGAACAACTCATTGTAAAATTTACAGTAAAAAAACGTAAATTGACATTCCCACAATTCCCTGCGTGACACTTCACATTTGATGTATTTTTGTTGAAATAACTGTTTCTTCATAGTTTTCTTTTTTTTTTCTTATCAGTTATGTACATTAGGGTTTTATGTTACATTTAATGTTGTTAAATTAATGTTTATTGCATTTTTAAAATTTCATGTCTGTTACCATGATGGGGTTTAATGTTTGTGCGAATCACACTGTGCAGCTTCTATATATTGGTATAAACTTTCTTGTGGAAGAGCTTCTTGTGATGAGCTTTGATTGATCATGTGACTCTCATCACTGCTGTGATTGGTGGTTGTCAGTGTATTACAATGGTACAAAACAGATATTAATACCGCAAAAGATCAGTAAATTAACATTATCAGATAATGGAATACGGTTTATTACTGTAAATTTTAAGTTAAGTCTGTAAAACCAATAACGTTGCTACCGTATTTTTGACGGTAAATTACTGGCAACCACAGCTGCCGGTTTTTTACCTTAAAATTACGGGTTTATTTTTTACAGTGTTGTTAGACGGCTTCTTCACCCGAACGGGTGGTGGAGAGTCAGCAGAGGCCAGAGACGCATTGGATGGGTAGAGGGAGCTCATCTCTAGATCCCCCTGACCTTCTTCCTCTCCGGCTCGCTCCTCTTCTTCCTCACTGAGCTGATGCAGAAGAAGGTGAGGGTCTCCTTGTAACAGGTGGGGAAGGTGGTCCTCCTCGATGGATATGACTCTGCGTAGAGGCCAACCATCCGGTGGCGCATCCTCCACATCCCCTCTGTCATTTACACCGTCTGAGTCTCCAGACACCTTCTGAGATTGCACATCCACCTCCGGCTTCCCATCATCCCCTGCGGCGAAGGGGGAACGTTGACTGTTTGCTAAAGAGGTGGTCTTCCTGTTAGAGCGCTGAGTCACTTCCTCCTCGTCGACTTCTCTGAAATGACAGTGAGAGTATGTTTCCATGTTATTAAATCATGTACGTAGATATTCGCATGAGAATGTGGAGATGTCTCACTTTTTGACTGATGGTTTTCTCTCAGTGTGTTTTATTGAAGCTGCGCTCAGTCTGTGCTTGCGCGAGGATTTCTTCATTGAATTGCTGCGTTTCTGTTGTAAATTACAAGGAGATATTCTGTTTATGATTGCTCTTATTAGTCAAAAGTTGGAACACACCCACTCATTTTCTATTATGATTTTTTTTTTCTCACATTTTAGAAAAACAGTCATCAAAGTCATCAGAACTATGAAAAAAATAAACGTTTGCTTGTCCTTTGTTACTATGGTTACTCATTGGTTAATTGATTATGTCTGTGTCTTGTTTGGTTCCTCATTTAGCCTGTGTATTTAAGCTCTCAGATTGTTTTAGTTCGTCCGGTGTTGTCTTTGAGTAAAGTGGAAACTGTTACATTTATCTATTCGATTCAGTGTTTTGGATTATCTTTGTTTTCATTTTTGTAAATAAAAGTAAGACTGCTACAATTTAGGTTCTCAGCTCCTCTTTTCTTTGCCTGAACTGTAACAGCAACATATGAACCCTAAACATAAAAAAAAAAAAAAAAACTTTGATGGCCATAGGAAGCTATAAAAAAAATACAAAAACATAATTTGAATACAGATCTGTATTATACCAATAGAATCAGCTGAAGAAGGACCTATCCATTAGGACTACTTTACCCTCATATCAGTGCGCGTGATGAAGCCCTTTCCCTCGCTGTCACAGATCTGAAAGAAGTCCTCTATTTTGTTCAACATGTGTCCCCATCCCGCGTTCTTCTTCACACTTTTCCTTGGCTGTGGTTTTGGCTGCTTCTCATCCTGGTCTGAGCCACTGCTGGTGACCCGTGGGTCTCTAACGTGTCCGATCTGTGACATGATTCCAGCGCTGTCTTTCAACAGGTCAGGATACAATGTAGGCGAGAGTCGTGAGAGTAGCCTAGAAATCTAGACGCACCCTAGCGGCAGCAAAAATTATTTCGCAGCCAGTGTGTCTAGCAACTCTCCATAGACGTTTTAGCTGGAAAAACCAAACTCTGGTCAGGCCAATCATATCGTCGGGCGGGCTTAAAGGGGTCATGACATGGTTTTTTGTTTTGTTTTATTATGTTCCCTTAGGTAGGGCTGTCAACTTTAGTCGTTTAGTCGACTAATCGGTCGATGCCGTCTTGGTCGACTGACATTCTTATTGGTCGACCAGTTTTTTTTTTTTACCAATAGAAAGAATTTTTCAATGATTTACTCCTTGATATTTATTCCTTTATAAGCAGTTATATATTACTGTATTCTAAATATAATTAGCCTATGGTTTATCCCCAACTTTAAATGCTTTAATTTAGGCTATTTTGTAACAGCGCCACAGTTTAGCGCACACACATAGAACACTCGGTTCGCACCTGTGGCTGCGCTGCTGCTTCGTGCTCAGTAAGGGATATAGGTAGTTTAGCTGTATTCATTCAGTTAGAACGCTACTTGTTTCGAACTTGAGCGCGCAAAAGACGTGAGCAGTCCCTTTAACGACTTTATCATGCTGACTCAATAGATTGTTTTCTTGATATGTTTTTGTTTTTATTTGTACACTTGACGCATTTGAAAATAGCCTAAATAATGTAACAAAACGAAAATAAACCTATATGCGGTCCTACAATATAGCCTATTATTATTAGGATTGTTTTTTAGACTCTTTGGGTTTTTTTGTGTGTTTGTTTTAAAACGCCTAGATCGGCTGGACAAAAGTTAACCCATAGCTTTGAAAGTAAAGAAGAAAATACAGCCTGTATTTAAACGAGAGCTTTTGTTAGGATTTTTCATTGTGGCAGATAGCAGTTATATTTTTTGTAGCGTGTGGTCAGGTGCGCGATTGTGACTGTTAGGCTACTATAGACCTAGGAGGACAGTGCTCCTCACTTTTTGCAGTTAAAAAAAAAAATTCACTTAATTTTCAAAGAATTGTATAATTATTATTATAGTTTTATGTATTTTTGATGTTTTTTCGTTGTTGTTTTATAAATGCTCTATGACAATTGTTAAAAAATGTTCAATCAAAACATCGCGTCTTTTTTTTTTTTTTTTTTTTTTTTTGTCGACTAATCGTTGCGCAGGACAAGACTTTGGTCGACTAAGGATTTCTTTGGTTGACTACAGCCCTACCCTTAGGTGCAATTATAGTATTACTATAGTTTTTTTTACAAAAAACTTTAAAAATGTAGTGATTTATGACCTTTTCCCACCCTGTTTCTCCCCCTCTGATTCAAACAGTCTGTTTTGGGGGCGTTTCCCCTTTTAGACTTCAGTGTTAACACCCACTGTTATGATTGGCTAACGTCAGTGCTGCTTATGCATAAATTATTAACCTTAATCATTTTGTATCACATGTAGACTACGAAATGCTCCACCACGTGAAACTTCGGTCTTCCAATCTTTTACCATCATGTCAATTCTCAATTGATTTTGATTCATATGCGCGAGGGAGGGAGGGAGGGAGGGAGAGAGAGAGAGAGAGAGAGAGAGAGAGAGAGAGAGAGAGAGTTTGAAGGCGCGCGCGTGGCCGGGGCTCGCTCGCTCTCTGCTCGTTCTTTCAGTAACATTTCCTGTCACACTCATCTCACTCGCCGTTCAAATAAGGCTTTGACGCGCTGCATATGCTGAAAATAAACTGCATCCGACTGCTTTCCCTGACGTCTGGATCGTTCGGCAGCGTATTCAAACACTCAAACAGGAACAGCACATCTGCGTGGCATAGCAATCTTCTTGTAAACAGACCCACTCGCTGCACGTCGAGTCGTCGACTGAACACATGTGAAATGAGGCGCACGACAACGATGTGAAATGAGGCGTTCTTGTCTTGCGCTGGAGGCGGTCATATGCAAACGACTGGTATGTCACTTCGCACCGTGACGTCACTTCTTACCATGGATCCAGAACAAGCTGTATTTAGAGCTTGATTAAATAAATGCTTCGTTTATAATGGGGAGGACGTCTTAAGCTATGAAACTTGCAGGAAGTTTTAATAGTACATAGATCTCTTATATACCAAAAGATCAAGGCAAATTTGGTTTCTCATGTCATGACCCCTTTAACATAATGACGACAGAGTTGTGACGGTTCACTGCTACTTGAAAACAAAGAATGGCTGGTGAACAGCTGTCTTTCGATTCGGCTTTGGCCGCGACTCTGGAGGATTTAAAGTTAAACTTTTTAACCAACCTTTCTTTAAAATAAACACTTAACTGGGGAAACCGAAGGATTTAACCGACATTTTAAATGGCACATGAGTTTCGGTAACAGGGCTGAGTGCATCTGTGTCCTGGTGTCCAGTGCAAACATGTGTCCATCTTCTGCTTAGTTGCAAAAATAAAGTTGCCTGAGATTGACGAATACACATTTTGAATAGTTAAATATGTGTATTATGAGATTCAGTGTTTAAAGGGACTGTGTGTAACTTTTTAGGTAACTTATTATCTAAAATCAATATTTTTATTCATAAATATGTCCTCAGTGGTGTACAAATACCTCTGCCAAATATCTGACTTATCCTCGTAAACGAATAATTTATTATCTTTATATACATGGGATGGGTAAGTCCACGGAGGCTTCCATGTCATTCCGCCATCTTGAAAAACTATAATAGCAGAGAGGGTCAAAAGGTACTAGGCAAACGCGTTTCCACAACGCGTTTTCGTTCTGAGCCAGCGTCACGTGACTTGAAGCAGCAGAACCGGACAAGCAGAGCAGTGAGTGAGAGGCGCTTGTCTAAACCATAGGCGGTCTAAACCCGGCAATTTTAAAAAGCTCAATTGCAATTTTATTTTCAATGGCGGATCATACGTATGCCGAGCCACATTAGAAGAAATCCTCGTCGCCAAAGTCCCAAATTGAACGAAAAAGGAAACGTGACCGCAGAGCTAGTACAAAGTACAAGAGTAGCCTAAATGTCGGGATAGCTTTTTCCAGGTGGAAAGAGCTAATGAAGGAGAAAGATTTCAAAGGAGACGCTGAAGTTGCCTGCTTTCTCCTCGACAGGTAAGTCAATGTTTTTTACAGTCAATAATTCATACTGTAGTAAACATAGTAGTAACATAGTTAATAGGCTACATAGTAAACGCTTTAAGATACGCATAGTAAAAAAATACATGGTGAACGTTTGAAGAAATCAGACCAATCATAAAGGCTATCACAATCATGTTTTTATTTTATCTGTCAGATAGCCTAACGTTACGTCTTGTCTCTTTATACCTGACTACCATAAAATAAAGCAACTTTTTTTTCGGGAGCTTCCTCCTTTTTCTCTGACTGAAAATATCTGTAGCCTACTGGGAGTCCAGAGTAAAGCTCCCGATATGTCCTGTAACTTAGTTACAGGACATATTTATATCACATTTAGAAAGAAGTCCTGCAACTAAGTTACCAAATAAACAGAAACAGAAGTGACTGAAGAAGTGTGTCCTCTTTCTTTTGTGAAACCTAACGGTAATTTATTTCTGTGTGACTAATGTGACGAATAAAGAAGGCATACATACTAATTACAATAGTTCATGTTTTTCACAGTAAGTAATTCATACAGTAATTTGTTTGTTAGCTGTGTCAAGTTGCAGTTTGTTTAAAATTACAAACCTGTTCACCTGAAGGAAAACTCGACGAAGTGCTATTAGAAAACATCCTGTCATAGCTTTTTGGTACATAACGGCTACCGTAGATGCAACACGCATTTGAAAAAGCGAGGCGCTGGAGAGCACAGTTCGTTTGAATGCAAAATACAATTTCACCTCTAGATGGGAGTAAATCTCACACAGTGCCCCTTTAAAAAAGATAAAAAAAGATAAAGTTTAACTTTGAAGTTGAACAGATTCGGTGGAATGCCCCAACAGCAGATAAAGTGTAAAATCAATGTGCAGTGAAATGTGCTGCTCTACTACATGAAACAAGTTAGCCTACTTAAAAATTTTGCTAAAGGTGAAGAAAAAACATTGATTGCCGTCATGAAATACATTCACTCGTCTTTACAATAAGAGTTTTGCTGCCCTCTGCTGGACAAATACAACATTACATGCACATCCATTGCTGTTATTCATTTTTCTCCAAGGTTTACCTATTTATTTAGATAATATTTAATTTATTTAATAAAAACACACAATAGCTTAGCAACAATATAGTTTATACTATGGTGTAATACAATTTTATTTTTAGAATAAAAGAACAAAGCAGTAAACATATAGGCTAGTTATAATCCACATACCGGTAGTAATATTATTCATAATTTACCCAGAAACAATGAGATTTAAATGTTACATATATTCACATAATTCATGAAAAATGTTTACTTTTTACTTCTACTAAGTTTTCTACTAAGTTGCAAGTGTTTGAAGTGATCAGACTTACAAAAATCAGTCACCAGTCTTGTATCTCCTGCATGTGTGCAGTGACAGGCTTTGGTTCTGAATATAAACTGTAGTATTTTTGTATCAATCTCCTTTAAATTGTGTGACTTTATGTCCATCCTGATTTATCACATAATATATGATTCTATCTTCTGTGAAGTGTCTTTTCACTGTGGAGGAGGAGTCCCGTTCATCAGCGCAGATGTTCTCTTGATATATATGGTGAAAATCAGAAATGTCTCCTCTGATTTGTCAGTGATTGTGTTTGATGATTTCCTCTGTTGTGTCTAATAAGGTAACAGTGAGTGTCATTGGCAGCTGTGAGAGTCTCTCTCTCTTTAGGGGACTGACAGGAGCCAGTTTCTTCAGTGTGTTTGAGGAGAACAGAGGAGAAATTGTGTGTGTCGAGCAGAAGAAGATGAAGAACTGTCTGATGCTGATGTTTCTGTGGGTCAAACTCACCACCTGTGGTAAGTGCATTAAGAGATACTTTATTCTTTCATATGAGCTTAAATCATTTACATGTAATGTTACACGTACATTGGTATATTTACTAGTCTCCCTGTCGCTCATGTGTAGACAGTGTGAGTGTGAGGTTGGTGAATGGCAATAGTCCCTGTGCTGGTAGAGTGGAGGTTCTTCGTGATGGTCAGTGGGGAACAGTGTGTCATTGGTTCTGGGATATTGCTGATGCTGCAGTGGTGTGTAGAGAGATGGACTGTGGGACGGCTGTAAAAGCAACACATGAAGCTCACTTTGGACCTGGATCAGGACCAATTTCAATGGCATATGTATACTGTAGTGGATCAGAGACTGCACTGAAAGACTGCAGATCATATAGCCAAAATATAGAGGACTGTAATCATGATCACGATGCTGGTGTCGTCTGTTCAGGTAAGCTGTCCCTTCAGCTTATCACATCACACTCTTTCATGATCCTCACTCAAGCAATATAATGTTTCTGTATTCTGATGAGGACAAACTGCATCAGGCAATCTTATGAAACATGCAATCTGTTTCATTATTTTGTTCATGATATTATATTTACAGGTGAAACTCGAAGAAGTTCATGTATGTCAGTTATTAAAATTAAAAAGTGAAACTAATATATTTAGTATATATAAATATGCATGATTATACTTTTCAGAGGGGCAACATTTCTGTATTTAAAATCCTTTTTTATTGATTTTATGTAATATTAAAATTTTCTGAGATTTTGAATTTGGGGTTTACATAAGCTGTAAGCCATAATCATCAAAATTATAACTTTTGCATGATATTCAAATTTTTCGACTTTCACTGTATGCCATTACTTATTTTCTTATAATAAAATATGATGCAGAGAATCCCCACTAAATATGTAATGTCTTTTTTATTATTCACAGTCTGATTTTACAATCTTATTTACATTCTTTATTTAATGAAGATTATTACAGATAAAATAAGTGCAGATTAAGTGAATTAATGAAATACAAAATGTCAAAATTGAATTAAGAGTTTTCTAGTGTTCCAGGTGAATAGAGATGTTTAATTAATGATCTGTCTTTATAATTAAAAAGACTCAGAGCAACGACTTCGACTTGTGGACGGGTTTCACCTCTGCTCTGGGAGAGTGGAGGTTCTTCGTACAGAAGGATGGGGTTCAGTGTGTGACGCTGCCTTTGACCAGCAGGATGCAGAGGTTGTGTGTCGAGAGCTGGACTGTGGGGCTCCTGTACAGGTGCTGGGAGAACATGCTTTTGGAAAAGGAAATGGTCGAGTTTGGTCAGAGGAGATTCAGTGTAAAGGAATTGAATCTCAAATAGACGTCTGTTCACGATCATCTTCACAGATACACAGCTGTTCTCATGACAATGATGTGGGAGTGATTTGTTCTGGTTAAGTATAAACATTTGCCATTTATTTAGATAAATTACATACCTAATATACTGATGTTGTATTGCTCAATTATCTAGATTCTACTTTCATGTTTAAATAAGCTGCCAGTTCTCTGAACAGGTTACACAGATCTCAGACTGGTGAACGGCTCAGACTCCTGTTCTGGAAGAGTGGAGCTTCGGTTCCTCAGTAAATGGGGCACAGTGTGTGATGCATGCTGGGATATGAGAGCTGCCAGTGTCCTCTGTATACAGCTGAATTGTGGGATTGCTGTGTCTGTTGTGGGATCAGACTGGTTTGGAGAGGGAAGTGGTGAAATCTGGGCTGATGTGTTTGATTGTGACGGGAATGAAACAAAACTCTCAGAATGTTCCGTCTCTTCATGGAGTCGAGCTGAATGTTCTCATAGACGAGATGTTGGAGTCATCTGTTCTGGTGAGCAAATTCACACCGTGATAAAGTCATTGGTTTCAGATTAAAATGTAGTATACCAGCCCATTCTCACCCCAAGGCGTCATTTAATTGAGACTTTCGACCATGCTTCAATAACTGACGCTAAAGGGTGCCTTTAGCGTCAGTTAGATGACGCTCATCCTCGAGCGTCATCTAAATGACGCTTTTGACCATGCGTCTAAATTAGACGCACACGGAACCCTTTAGCGTCAATATGAGACGCGCCTACCTACATACCTAAACCTACCCACAACGGAAGCGTCATCTAACTGACGCTAAAGGCACCCTTTAGCGTCAGTTATTGAAGCATGGTCAAAAGTCTCAATTTAATGACGCCTTGGGGTGAGAATGCGTTGCGTATACATATTTGATAAATACTACATTTCAAATAAATACTCTCTCCAGAGAGTGAAGTTCATCTGGGGAACTGCAGCTCTCCAGAAACTCTCAACTGCAGCTCCACACAACAGCTGTCAATCAAAAACTTTGGTGAGAAAATCATCATCTGGGCAGATAATTTAGTTGTTAATGATAAATAATGTTCATGTACAAGCACTGTTTTTCTCTCTCTGAATGTCAGGTCGCGGGTCCATCAGGCTGGTGGGTTCTGGGGGAGACTGTGCAGGGAGGCTGGAGGTTTTTCACAGCGGCTCATGGGGGACAGTGTGTGATGACTCCTGGGATATTAAAGATGCCCATGTGGTGTGCAGACAGCTGCAGTGTGGAGTGGCCCTCAGTATCCAGCAGGTACCAGCCTGGTTTGGTCCTGGTTCTGGACCCATATGGCTGGATGAGGTGGAGTGTGAGGGGAATGAGACGTCCCTGTGGAACTGCTCTTCTCCAGGCTGGGGGAAACATGACTGTCAACACAAGGAGGATGTAGGAGTCGTGTGCTCAGGTGAACAGTAAACAATAAGTTAAATAATAACCTGATGATATTTTAAACATTTCTATAACTTACGTATGTGATTAGGTGTACTTATACACGTTAATTATACATCAATTAAAAAAATACATGAACCTATTCTGTTAATACAAGTGCATTTTTCAAATATAGACAGAATATTGTACTAAAACTCTGACAGTTTTCTAAACTTGAGCTGCAGCACGACACCTTGAATCTACAGCACTCACTGATGTTTTATTGACAAAGTTCGGGGGGAGCACGTTCAAATGATCTATCCAATTAGCATGAAACGGGGCCTATAAATTCGTAGCCGACTCACCTATGTTCCTCGACAGTGTTTTCTGCATCCCTCCACCACCCCGTTTCCTCACACTTGGTTACAATCCTATCCAGAGATACAGGGGGAATACTCTTGGTTCGGGTCACATTCTGAGCTCAGAGCTCTCCCTCGGACAGCACGCCAAATACGCACACTTTTTTACTCTATCTAATCATTTGTAAGTGTGAACTCGTAAAACATAGAGTGCGACAAATGTAGTCTGATTTCTGAACAAATAACTCTAATGATTTGGTTCTTTTTAGTGAATGAAAGGCATACATCTTACAACTACTGACTGGATGCCCATAAGACAAGCTGTAAATAAAGAAACACATAATTGGGCAGTTTTACAGTTTTGCTGTAAATTGCTTACACACTAAAAGTGGTACTTGAACCCACTTAGCGAAACCATTCACTCATATACCTAATCTTCAGACCAAGTCTGCAAAACTGCAAGCACATGATCTGCTTTACACTTAGTTTGCATTTGTAAAACAAACTTTTTGCAAAAAGACAGTTCTCTACATTAGATTATCATTCAAAACTAACAACTCTTGTGTTATTTTAGAAAACACTGCCATTTAAATGCCACAATCATTTTCCGATTATACCTATACCCAACGTTAAGGTGTGAAAACATAAATTGATCACTTATTCAAAACGCAATGTTTTTCAGAAAGAAAGAGATTATTTTTACCCTCTTGCATTTCTTTTTATAGTGTAAATATACCTAATTTGATCACTTAAATCAAAACTCAATTTTTGAGAAACAAATAAACTTTTGATCCTTGGATTTCTGTTTATTTTGTAAATATATACTGAATATACATACAAGTCAATTCATATTTATTTCTGTAGTGCTTTATAAAATACAGATTGTTTCAAAGAAGCTTCACAATTGTAACAAATTTAAATTCTGCAGTAAAGCAGCTCTAACAAGCCAATAGTGTCATTATTCATACTGTATACAGTATTTGTGCACATACATGTACATACTGTACACTGAACAAGCAAACGATAGAATAGGTTTTGGTTTTACATTTTTCACATTGACTGCTTGCCGTTTTTGTGAATGGTTACGCTAAGTGGGCCTCAAGTACAAAGTGTGTAAACAATAAATAATAAACTGTAATATAGATTTGAATTAAGTGTTTGCTTTTGCAAGAGATGTATGATGTTTTGCATCTTGTGTGCATGTTTTGTGGTTTCAAAAATTGTGCAAGCGATTTCGAAAAAACTTAGTGTTTTATATATTTATACACTAATGAATGAAATATGTTTCCACATTTTTGGTTTTAGTGTCCTCCCTTTTATTTATGTAAAGTTGAGACCAATTATTTCACTGTATGCCTCATCTAAAAAGACATTGAGAAGACTTAAAGAGCTAATTGTTTTAAATGCATCGATTCTCAATCTCATCCTTTTCCATCTAGAGTTTAAAGAGATCAGGTTAACTGAGGGCTGTGAAGGGAATGTGGAGGTTTTCTACAATGGATCCTGGGGTAATGTGTGCTGGAACCAGATGGACAGAGACACAGCGAGTCTGATCTGTCAAGAGCTGAACTGTGGAAGATCTGGTGTTTTGTCTGCTTCTACACCAAGACTGGAATCAGCTCCTAACTGGTTGGATGAAGTGAAATGTCGACCACATGATTCAAGTCTGTGGCAGTGTCCATCTTTACCCTGGGGACAGAACTACTGTAATAATGAGGAAGTGGCCAAAATCACGTGCTCAAGTGAGATTATGTTTAAATTATGTAAAATGGTCTCACTATGTTTTTTTAAACACAATGTTTGTATATAATGTGGTGAATAAATTGTTTCTGAAACACTAAACTAATTTGATGGACAGAGCCTAAATTATTTATGAGACTTAAATTGTTAAAGTGAAGTTATAATTTTTGTGTCCTAATGTTCAGTTCTCTTAATATTTAATCTCAGAGGAGGAAAGTCGTGAGTCTCCTCAGAGTCGTCTGACATGTTCAAACTCTCCATCTCTTCACCAGAGACGGTGTTCAAGTAAGATTTTTAATTTAAGACTGTTTTCCATTAAAGTGCATTTAAAAAATTTATTTGCATTTAAATCATAATCAAATTCATAAATGTAATCCACTAATCATACATTTAAATCCGTCTTAGTTAAGTTTCCATGTGTTTTGTTGTAAATGTGCTGAAGCTGGTCAGTGATGTTGCTGTGTGTGATTTAGATCATGTTCCTCTCAGACTGAGTGGAGGTTTGGGCCGGTGCTCTGGGAGGCTGGAGGTGTATCATAACGCTGTGTGGGGTTCAGTCTGTGCTGATCTGTGGGACATCAGCGATGCTCAGGTGGTCTGCAGGCAGCTGGGTTGTGGAGACGCACTGAGGGCTGATGGGAATTCAGTCTTTGGTCCTGGTGAAGGTGTTGTGTGGCTGAACAGAGTCGAGTGCAGAGGGAATGAGATTCACCTGTGGGACTGTCCTCTCTCCATGAAGAACCACACTGACTGTTCTCACAAAGAACACGCTGGACTCACATGTGCAGGTCACTGCAAAACACTGAGCAATAGTCATTTTAATGCTAATAATCTTTGACTGTTTGCATGATTTTAACGTGTTTGTGTGTGTTTTGCCAGATTTGTCAGTGTCCACTACTCCTGCCACAACAACATCAGCTTCTCGTCCAGTTTCTCAGACAGTGCGCTCAACATCAGTCACTCCTCCACAAACTCCTCCAGCAGCGTCTCTCTCTGTGCTTGTGGTTGTACTGGGAGTTTTGCTCTTACTGCTCTTAGTGCCACTGCTTATACTGATTCAGCAGAACAGAGTGATGAGGAGAGGTAGGAGAGATCCAGAGACTGTCATATTGTGTCTTATTCAGTGTGTGATCAGTCATGTGTTGTGAACTGACAGCAGGTTTGTCTGTCTACACTCACAGCTCTCTCTAAGAGGAGACACAGGACGACGACTGAGGCCGTTTATGAGGAGATTCAACACAGACACAATCACTTCACTCAGAGAGGTGAGACATGAGCCATGAAACTTAATATGATTAATAAGAGAGTCTGTCAGACACTTGATGTTCATCTATTATTAGTCCTGTTAAACATCCTGATTCAAACCACAGAATTCCTCACAGAAAACCACAGAGCTGCAGGTGCATGTTTATGTGTGTGTGTGTGTGTGTGTGTGTGTGTGTGTGTGTGTGTGTGTGTGTGTGTGTGTGTGTGTGTGTCAATGAGTGTCTCTTCCTGTGTGTATTTTGAGGGTAATAAGGAGTGGTTTATGTTTGTAAGTCTAGGTGCAGGTGTGTGTGTGTATTTGTGTTTGTGTGTTTTTCTCTTCCTGTGTGTATTTCTGGAAGGCAGTGAAGATTCATGGGTTCATGTGAGGATACATGTGTGTTTGCTAATAGGCCTAAAACTTTTCTGCCTCTAATGCTTTTAAAATGTAAGTAATTCATATTTGTGTTGTAAGTAACACAAAGCTTTATGATCCAAATGAGGATTCAGTCTGTTTGTAAAGATCAACATGTTTCTGACTGTTCTACTGTCCTTTAACAGGAAGTCTCGTCTCTGAAGAACTGCATTCTGGGTATGAAGATGCTGATGAGCTTCTCTCAGGTTAGAGAGCTAGAGATTCAAATCAATAATTTGATTTACAAATGTAAAAAAAAAAAACTACACATAAATTTAACAATAATTCAATTGTTCACAATACTAAAACTTTTATCTTATTAGAAAAAGAGTTCAAGACTGCATATTATGATGTCACCAATGGCAGTGGCCTGAAAGGTCAGTTAACTGATCACATGATTCATTATCAGATTGAATGTGAATGTTATTAAATGTTATTGTTATGTGAATGTTAGTGATTGAATTGAATGTGTCCCAATTCAGAGGTCGCATTTAAGAAAAATAGCCGTTAGATTGCAATGAAAGAAATGTCAGTATTTTACAGCTCACAAGGAATAAGAGTCAATTTTATTACGGTTACTTTTCTTAAATAAGACATCCTTGATGAGGTATGCAGCCTTCAAATGCAGCCTCCGAATTGGGACACAGCTAACATTCATTACCCAAAACCTGCAACAGTATATTTCCCAAAATGTAAAAAAAATGACCAAAATATTCACGTTTTGATACAGAAGAGATGATGAAGGAAATCACACCGGGATACTATGATGATGTCATCACTGATGGACTGAAACCAGATCGTGAGACAGGTGTCATTCGGTTATTCTATAATAGAAAGAAATATTTAAAATATATTAAAATCTGTATATATATATATACATTATATATTGTCTCATGTTACATTTACAGAATACACACCTGAGAGCTATGATGATGTAATGACAAGTGGACAGAACTCTATCAAAAATGGTGGTTACTTTTTATTGTTATTTGTGTATTTACCATAATCCTTTTATAGTGATTTATGATATTGTGTATTAATCCCATTACATTGTAAGATAAAATGCAATGTTTGTTCTGTCTATATGTTCATGTGTAGTGGACACACCAGAGCATTATGATGATGTCATCATTAATGAACAGATCTTTCAAGAAGTAGCAGGTGATTCACACAGAACTGCATTTCATTATCACCCTTCACTCACTAACATTGAACATGCATAACTTTCTACCATTAATGAATCATGACTTGATCAGGAGTAAATCTAATAATCTCTAAAAAAGTCTAAAAAAAGCTGATTTACAAACATGAGGTTTTCATTTACATGTGAATCAGAGGGAGATCAGGAGGAGTATGATGATGTGAAGAACAGCAATGAAGATGAAAGAAACCTGTTGGGTAGGTTATTGTAACATTTCTATAACCTATATCTGTTTTTATTTATGTTGCTCATTTAAACAAAATCGTTATGCATTTATAACAATGAAAAATATGAATTTGCTTTTTTTTTTAAACAGATTATGATGATGTGAGGGATGAGTCAAATAAAGAGGGAGGAGCCATGTGACTTATTGACCTCACCCACTTCGTGTTCATCAAATCATATTACAGTTACTGGAGCTACTGGGAGATTATGTTGTTTCTAATGCATCAGTGCCTTATGTTTTTTTGCTATTTCAATTATTTTTGTATGAAATGTTGCATGCGTCGCAAAATGTTATAACAAAAATTTTCAGTCTTCAGTATTTGGCCTGTTATTTTTATATTGATATCAATGCATACTCAAAAGATACGTTTTTTAATCAATGATTGAATTTTTATGAACTTTATGAATTAATATTTTTTTAAAGAGCATTTGGAGGATATTGGACAAAAGAAAATGTGGGAATTTTTTTTTAGGCAAATTACAGTATTTTAGGCAGTTTACAGTACTGTCCAATTACAACATTTTAAATAAATTTAGAGCATAACAATTCTCAATGCAATTTTATTTAAAATATATAAAGATATATTTAATTTTAAATATATCATTTTGATCATCATTAAATAAATAAACATTTAAACACCGATCTCAACTGCATTTTATTATGATAAAAACTGCACAGATTATTATATGATGTTCCATTTTAATTTTAAAATACGTTAAAGAACAGTTTTTTAGTCTAATTTTGTGGTTGATAGTGAATATTTCGCATTATCTCTATCTGCAGGTTTAGGTTTGCCTGAGCATTTTTGTCTTTTCTTTTCAACTCTTTCAAAAATTAATTAACTCAGACAGGCATATTAAAACATGCATCAAACAATTGACAAAGAATTTAAAGGGTGGTGAATATGTTTACATGAAATTACATTCATGAAGACAAGGTACCGTATAACTTATAAATATATTCCAACTTTTCTTCTTATCTGATCGTATGCAAGAGAGTAAACTAATCCAGTTGCTTCAACATGAAAGTAACGATCAATCCTCCGTTCAATCTAATTTAATTCCCTACCGTTTCGGAGAGAAATGTTGTATCACGTTGATCTGCCAGTCGCGGGTCTTTCATGAGGAGACTCTCCTCATGTGCAATTTGAATGTAATGATGCTGATGCATTTAAAAGTTAATGGCTAAACATATCTTTACAAAAGTTCACAATGCTGCGGCAGACACAATATAATGTAGACAACATTGAATAGATACATTTTCGTCAGGTTAGATACTGATAATTAATCACTCAAACCCCTTTATCTAAACCTCTCTACATAACCACCGGACTCGCGCGTCCTCCATGTCTGTAGTTTTTTATGTCTGTTGTAGTTTGTAGTTCTAATCGAATCCTCGTCCAGCGCGCGATGGGTTGTGGGCAATATCAGCCGTTAGAGTGTGCATCGATCTGCACTTCGGATTCTGACCGGAAATAGTAGATCATCCGGGTATTTTTGGAACACTCATTTCAACATACTACGATTTGGGACGTACTAATTCTATTTTCGAATACTATTTAGGACGGATAATATGCGAATTGGGACGCAGCAGGTGAGAACTAAATACAGATACAAACGAACACTAACGAGGTGAGGACAGGTGACACAGATGATGATGACGATGAACAGGTGGATGGTTGAGGGAGTGAGTTCAGGTGTGGAGACGAGGGATTCTGGGAAGTGTAGTGAAGACGAAGACAGAATGGTGCAGACGATGACTGTGACACATATAACTTCTTGACCACATAAAAAAAAAAACACGAACGGGGGTGGGGGGGGGGGGGGGGGCATAATATAAATGAAACATTGAAGAATTATGAGAACTACATGACACTGAAAAAAGGTTTCAGGTTACGAGAAGGGAACGAGACGATGCATCAATGACGCTTTGGAAACGCCTCCGCGTGATTACGTCTAAACCACGTGTGTCAACTAGTCCAATGGAATGAATGAATGTCACGGGTGGGTGACGTCATGACCAGGAAGAGATAAAAGCACATCCGGTGCGTTACTCGCGTTAGTTTCTAGAGCCGAAGTAAAGTCGATCGAAGGGATGCAGGAAGTATGGCAGGGCGATGCATCGTCTCGTTCCCTTCTCAGGGAACTAGGCTTACAGTCGTAACCTGAGACGTTCCCTTTCGAGGGAACTCGCGCATCGCGAGTTTTTTGATGCGTTGGGAACGAGAATACCCAATACGCCGTACTTACAAAATGCCAGATGACAAAACTGTCGGCAAACTAAGTAAGAAGCACCTGGGAACCTGGGGCAGCGTCCAGGTCCAGGCTATAAAACCTCACAAATGTGAGCAGTGAGGACCAGCCTGCCACATCACAAACCTCCTGAAGGGAAACCCCAGATAATAAGGCTTTAGAGGCCGCCATACTCCCAGTAGAATGAGCTCTGACCACCAAAGGGCACGACTGGCCAGAGGACGCGGAGGATAGCCTCGACTACCCACTTGCTAATTGTCTGTTTAGAGGCTGGAAGACCTTTCTTAGGTGATCCAAAGCAGACAAACAACTGATCAGATTTTCTCCATGGGGCAGCCCTGTGGATATAAGTGTCCAGTGCTCGCAGAGATTCAGTTTTTCCTAGTCCGAAGAGGCAAACGGAGGAGGATAGAAAGCCTGCAGTACAATAGGCCTCGGAATATTGGTTGGCACCTTAGGGACGTATCCCTGTTTAGGGTATAAGAATGCCTTGACCATCCCAGGTGCAAACTCAAGACAGGTGGGAGAAACCGAAAGGGCCTGAAGGTCTCCTACTCTTTTAAGGGACAAAATAGCTAGCAGAAAAGTCAGAAATTTCTCAGAAACCAACTCTAGGGGCAACTCTAGACGGCCACGTCTGCACCATAGTGACATAGTGAGTACCAAAGTGGACAGTGCGTCGTATGCTAAGACGCAAACAGATCCACTTCTGCTTGGCCGTAGAAGTCCCATATGAGCTCCACCGCCTCTGGGTGGAGTCTCCAGTCCCCTGGCCTCAGCCCCTGCCTCGACAGGGTGTCTGCTCCTATATTCTGGCACCGTGGGATATACACTGCTCTCAGAGAGAGTATCTTCCCTAGGGACCACAAGAGGATCTGGTGCGCCAGTTTGCAGAGTGGACGCTAACGCAGACCCCCCTGACAATTTATGTAAGAGACCACCGATGTGTTGTCTGTACGGACGAGCATATGATGGCCCCTCAGGTCTGGAAGGAAATGTTTCAACGCATTGAAGACTCCAGGCAGTTTATGTGCCAAGAGAGATGATGACTCCTCCACAGACCCTGAGCTGAGCGGCCTTCCATTCCCACTCCCCAGCCGGTGAGGGAAGCATCTGTCGAGATAGTAACTTGATGGCAAAGAGCTCCCAACACCGGACCCTGGGACAGGAACCAGTGTTTCCTCCATATAACCAAGGCACGGAGGCACCGCCGTGTGATCTTTATCATATGAAGTGGGTTTCCCCTTAGGGAGAACCCTCTGGTTCTGAGCCACCACTGCAAGGGTCTCATGTACAGCAGGCCAAATTACGCACAGGGGATCACATTGGACGCTCCCTCAAACTGTCTCACAGTGCGTGACTGGCCTAGCTTCAACTCTTTCCTGGCTGTTAGGATAGCAGCTACACGAACGGGCGATAGTGTGGCCCGCATCGTGACTGAATCCCATACCACACCAAGGAAAGTGGTTCTCTGTAGTGGAGAAAGCACACTCTTCTTGGTATTGAGTCTCAACCCCAATCTCTTCATATGAGCGAGGACGACATCTCGATGCCCAACCGCTAATGCTCCGATTCCACCAGAATCAGCCAGTCGTCGATGTAGTTCAGAATGCTTATGCCCTGCAGCCTGAGAGGGGACAAAGCTGCATCTATGCACTTCGTGAAAGTGTGGGATGAAAGAGCTAGACCGAATGGAAGCACCCGAAACTGGTATTCTTTGCCCCTGAAAGAAAACCTCAGGAAATTCCTGTGTTGAGCGAGGATGGAGACATGGAAGTAAGCGTCCTTTAAATCTATCGTGACAAACCAGTCCTCGGATCTGATTTGAGTCACGATCTGTTTGAGTATCTTGAACTTGAGTTTCATGACTGCAACAGACGATGATCTGAAAAGGGACGCAACCAGGGCTTGACATTAACACCCGCCAACCCGCCAAATGCGGGTGGATTTTGCTCGTGGCGGGTAACACAGTCACTCCAACTAGCCACTTTGGCGGGTTGAATAATTGTAGTCTTTTCAAAAGGCATCTGAAATAAGCGCACTCACTGGCTGCGTGGCGTGCGCGTCTCAGCTGCGTGGTGTGTCCGTTTTTATTTCGGCTCCCATGTTAACAGGTTAGAACTTGCACACTGCCTGCGTGACACGCGCGTCTCGAGCCGCGCCGAAAACGCATGCATGCTAGAAAAAACCCGACGCCTATTTCTCACGCGACATGCAAGCCTGTTGGAAGCGTTTCCAGGCTAAATAGAATAGGAAAATATGTCATTTTGACACGAACACATATTAATAAATGGCATTTTTATGTTTGAAAGTCCATAGGTTTTGGCAAATGCAGATGTAATTAAAAAAAAATCAAATATTGCACCTGTCAATACAGAACAAAATATTCTGCTAGCCTATTTTGCCGTCTATACTGCCGACGTTGTCTTTGCTGTAGGCCTATCAGTAGTAGTAGGCTATATATTTATGTTTATATAAACATGTATAAAATGTTTATATATATATATGTCCCGAATCCCGAGATAGCCCTCCCTGTACGTTACCAGCAGACACCAGTCAGACACGTTTCTGGTGTGCAAAGACACAGAAAACGCCACGCTGCTGACACGCAACAGAAACGACACGCAGCCAGTGTGTCGCCGGCCTAACGTCGTTGGACGCCGGTGGAGCTATGTGGTGTCCGAACCATGGCATGCATTTTTCGTTTCGAGACTGATACTTTCCATTGCAACTTGTGTATTGAACTTATTTCTTCTCAAGTGTAGAAACTCAGAAGCAAAAACCAGGAGACTTGGTTGTATCTTTTGCTGGATTATACTATTGGAGTGGAAACCTAAATTAAACATTTGATAAATTTGTAACACGTCAATTCCCCTTTTGGGAGTTCTAAATAACTCCCACACTATATACAAATTTAAACACTTAAAGTTCATTCTTGTAACTTGAGATTGTTACAGGCACATAGCTTGCTCTGTGTGGATGTTTCTTCAATTGCATACTGACACATAAACAAAACATGCAATTATGGTCTGTGAAATTCTTACGGAAGAATTAACTTCAGTCATCTGGGGTCTTGCTGAAAGATCAAGACTCTTTGTGCACAAGTGAGTCATCGAATGCAGCCATCTTCGGATGTGACATGCAAACGTTCTTTTCCAGCAAACAAGGCGTTTTTGACATATTCATCAGCTCTAAGAATATGTTGTTTCTGGAGTCCGGACTTTGTGCGATCTTCATGATGTGTAGTAGTATGACAATCTTGATCATGTTGATGGATGACTGAAGGTTTCGTAGTCTCTGCGTTGTGTATTTTTTCTTTTCTTTATCCTTTTGTGATAGTTGGCAGTGGGTCTCATTGATTTCTAGAGGTTGTGGCTTCATACACCGGTTAGGAGGTTGTTGCTTATGGGTCTCGGGTCAGCCAACACCCATCAAGTGGTATCTGCACAGAGGAAGACAGAAAACAAAAGGCAGGAGAGCAGTATTGGTTCAAACACTAGGGTTGTAAACTTTTTCCGAGTCTGCTATTGTTGTTCTGCTATTGTTGTTCCTTCTTTCCCTATTTCTTAATTATTTTGACACCTAAAGAAACACAGTGAAGTGAGGATTGACTAAATGGATGGGGAGGCCTATGAGGGAGTCTTCGCCGCAAGGGTTGGCCCCCGATTGCCTATTGCATTTTCGGTTCTTCCCTGGGTTCTTCACTGATTCCATGTCCTATTCTGTCCCTGTAGGTGGGGGAGGGCATTTTATGTTTACAGCCTGACCTAAACTCATTAGTGATGAAGGCAGGGGCTGCTTCAGATTAGAAGGCAGACTGAGTAGGAGCTGAGCAATATTGTTAACTTCTCTCAAGTTCTTTTTGCTTTTCCTACATTCTTTTCTCCAATGTCCAGGCTTACCACAGTAATAACAACTGCCCTCTCTCTTAGAACATTTACGTTTCTGTTGTTTCTCTGCTGATTGGAGAGCTATATCTGTTTCAAAGAAAGCTTGAAAATCAGGATAAGTTTTATCTGACTGTTGGTCTTCTGAGTCACATTTGGTTGAGGCCTTGTTACTGCCCACCTTTGTCTTGAGACAGGACACTTGAGTCTGCAACTGTTTGTTCTGTTCTTTTAACTTCGCAATACACTGAGCTTGTTCTTGTGCAATGGATAAGCTAAATTCTCTCTGACAACAAATAATGGCTTTCACATTGTTCTTGCGAATACTTGCTCCTAGTACCTTTTTACAATCTTCAATTGACCATACTTTGTCTGGATGAATACCAAATTTCTTTATCAAATTCAATCTGACTGACTCAGTCACTATGGAGTCCATGTGCTCTCCTAATAATGACTTAAACTCACTGTCTGTCCATAAAGGGGTAGCTAGTCCACCTTTCTCAGTTGATGGAATCAGTCTAGCGTTTTTTTCACACATTTTGTGAGCTACTTTATCACACAATCTAAAATCTTCTCTGTGAAACAGAGGATACAACAATATTAACACAATGTTAATCTTCTCTAAGTTTAGAGGATAACCCTTCTCTAGCAACGTAGAGGCTATACTTTCCTCTTTAAAAAAACACTTTTAAAGGATAACTTTAGTTAACCAAACACTACAGCTGTCTGATAACTCTTCTCTGACAACGCAGAGGATGTGTACTGGTCATTCAGCGGTTCTTTGAATAGAGTGAAACTCACCAAATCGTTGTTTGTACTGAAAAGATTCCGTCTGGAACTTCAGTCAGAAATGTTCATTCTTTGTTAAGATCTTTGTTGAGGTCGAAGTTTCTGGAACTCAGTCAGAACTCACTCAGCTTGGTTGAGGTCGAAGTTGCTGGAACTCAGTCAGAACTCACTCAGCTTGGTTGAGGTCGAAGTTGCTGGAACTCAGTCAGAACTCACTCAGCTTGGTTGAGGTCGAAGTTGCTGGAACTCAGTCAGAACTCACTCAGCTTGGTTGAGGTCGAAGTTGCTGGAACTCAGTCAGAACTCACTCAGCTTTGTTGATCTTTGTTGAGCTTTGAAGTTTCAGGATTCAGTTATGGAACTCAGTTTTTGTTGAGATCTTTGTGGAAATTCAGTTCTTGATTCAGGTGAAGTTAATTCCATCCGGGTCACCATCTGTAGTGAACTTATTTCTTCTCAAGTGTAGAAACTCAGAAGCAAAGACCAGGAGACTTGGTTGTATCTTTTGCAGGTTCTTTATTGCAGATGAGCTGGATTTGCTGTAGTCTTCTTCCAAGCGTCATCACAAGTCTAACTAAAACATGATACAATTTTAGCTTATATTCATTTCAAGGGGGTGGAGTTTCCTTGAGGGGGGATACATCAAAACAAAGCATGCAAATGTAGGCATTACCAATCCAATGGAATCAGCATAAACTATTCAAATGCTGATAGTGGCCAGGAACTCTGGAGCCAAAAGCCATCCCAGAGCCATTAAAGAAAGTCTCCCCTACAGTTAATCCAATCAACCTAACGATTCAACATCTAGGCTGAAAGGTGAGAATCTCAGTGATCTGAGAAAACAGGAAAACAGGCCCAGTAGCAGGACAGGAAATTCTTGACTAAACTTTATCAGTTTATACTATTGGAGTGGAAACCTAAATTAAACATTTGATAAATTTGTAACACGTCACTTGTAACAAAGAATTTCCCATCGGGGCTCAATAAAGTAATTCTGATTCTGATATTTAAACAGACAGTGTTTCTAATGCTACAGGTTTTTTCAGTTTAGTTTTTTAAATTTTTTATTAATCTTCTACATCCATGCACCACTTTTATTATGCAATAAGAAGCTATGTCTTTATCTTAATACATGGTTTTATTTTTTTTTAAAAAAAAGGAGCTTTACACACAACCTTATCAGAGCTAATGATAATGACCTGTATTGTTAGTCTTGATTTGGGTGTGTACAGTGGTTTTACATTTAAAAGGGTTGTAAATCTAGTTCAAGTAAATTTTAGCACGCCATAGTCAACTTTAATCAGGTAATTTCACAACAACAAAAATGTGGCTAGTAAAAATGCTGTGTGGCTAGTAACTTTGGAAAATCACTAGCCACATTGGCTAGTGAGCAAAAAAGTTAATGTCAAGCCCTGGACGCAACCACACATCCTTTTTTGGAACAATAAAGTAGCGGCTGTAAAACCCTGATTCCCTGTCGGGCGAGTACACCTGCTCTATAGCTCCTTTCGCTAAGAGAGATTCTAATTCTGGCTCCATTACCAGAGCCTGCTCGGGATGTACTAATGTGAGTAACACCCCATTGTAAGTAAGTAAGTAAGTAACATTTATTTATATAGCACCTTTCACAGGCAAGAAGTCACAAAGTGCTTTACAATCTGTTAATAAAAAGGATCAAAACATGCATACAATAAATACACCATAACACAACACACAAAACAAACTTTACAAACATGAAACGACAAGTAACCACTGCTGTTAAGTAAAAGCAAGTCCAAAAAGATGCGTCTTCAGGAGTTTTTTAAAAGAATTAACAGAACCCACAGTTCTCAGTGCTAATGGAAGAGAGTTCCAAAGCCTCGGTGCCACAGTACAAAAAGCACGATCCCCTTTAGTCTTAAGACGTGTTCTAGGGACAACTAAGAGGTCCAGACCAGAAGACCGTAAGAGCCGACCCGGTGAATGTTTATGTAAAAGATCCTGAATATAAAGAGGTGCCTGACCGTGCAAGGCTCTATAGGTGACAACTAAAATTTTAAACTGCACTGTGAATTCAACTGGGAGCCAATGAAGGTCTTTGAGAACTGGTCTTATATGAGACCACTTACTGGTACCCGTCAAAAGCCTTGCAGCTGCATTTTGTACAACTTGTAGTCGCTCCATAGATGACTTATTCAAACAAGTGTACAGAACATTACAGTAGTCCAAGCGTGACTAGATGAAGGCATGAACAAGCATCTCCATCTCTTTTCTTGAGACCACCGATCTAATCTGAGCAATGTTCCTAAGATGGAAAAAACATGAGCGAACTACAGACTTTATATGACTGTTAAAACATATGGCTCTATCCAGAAAAAACACCTAGATTTTTTATCTCCCTACAATCTGAAGTGGCTGAAACACCCAAAACCTGCATTGTAACAAGGTGGAGGAGAACCAAACTGGATTCTGTATCCTTTCTTTATTATCTGCAGGACCCATGGAGATATATTCACCAGATTCCACTTCCACTCTGTCAGAAAACCTACTAAGGGTACCAGTCTCTCGAGACTGGCCTCTGGTGTTAAAAGAACAGCCACTTCAGCGACCTGAAGCATACTGGCAGGAAACAACCGAACTGACTGTTTTTGAACAGAGGTCGTGAGTCCGACGCAATGTCAAGTTGACACTGAGCCAAGAGCTCGCTGGAGACCGCTGCACCCCGAGGCACCAAGGGTGGCGGGGTTGGCAGAACTGTCCCCTGAGGACCCCGAAGTGGAACGGGCACCGTATAATGAGGTGAACACCGTTCCACCCCGACTGGGGTTGTCCTCAACGGTCTGACGTACATAGTGTCAGGACCTTTCTTGAGCCGAAGCCGCCTTCGCCATAAGAACGGTCCTCAGATCCGGCTTAAACTTAGAGGACTTCGGCTGAGAGTGTTGGCTCGGCCTCCATGATTTAGTAGGGGGAGCACGTGACGCAACACTCATTTTCTGTTGCACACGGTGCGAGGAGCTTGGCTGGGTATGCTCACGCCCAGCATCCCCAGGGGGATGGACTCGGCGAGGGAGGAATTTTTTAAAAGCCTCTGATTGTTTTTTAGTTTCCTGAAACCTCTCAACAACTGTGTTCACCGAGTCGATTTTTATAACTATATCTTTATCGTTATCTTTATAGTTACTGTCCTTGGTGTGAACTGGCCTTAAGAGTGGAGGCAGGCCAGGTACCTAGATTTATTTTTAGTTGGCCAGGACATGATGTGTTCCAAAATCCACCCTTGAAAAAAGAGTGAAAAGTGTTGTGAGTGGATGTACTCATGCCTCTGGCAGAAAACCTTTTTTGTCAGAGTCGTCTGAGAAGGAACTAGAATACATGTTAAAGCTTCTTTTGCAGAGATGTGCAAAAAATAGCTTTTTAATATGCAAAAGCTAATGGAATGAAATTGTTTCCTGAAAACAAAAACAAAGCCTTTTACTGAAAGGTCAAAGGTTATTACTGGTTCCAAGCTGTTTTTAAAAAGGAGCCCATATGGAATTACTTTTGCCTCAATAATAATGAACGTAACTTTTCAAGAAAATAATGAAAATATAAATTGAAACTGAATCAAATATCTTTGAAACTGAAAAATAAAACTCCTTCTCCTAAAACATTGGACACAATATTTTATATTTTAAGTAGGCTATTATATACAGTAAGCCTACTTTGATGTATAATTACACCTGAATAGACTGAATAAATCTCTTGCGCTCCTAAAAGCTTCTGTCGACAAAGTAGCAGCAGCAGCAGGTGAATACATATAAAATTAAAAAACAAACATAACTTAATATCACTAAAATAGAAAGCTGCGCTTACAGACGCTCACATACACACATGTAAACACAACACTGACGTCTTCACTTCCAGGTCAAGAAGCTGTCCATCAAAAACTCAGTAGCCAATGGGAACACACTGCTACTAGCCCCGCCCCCACGAGAGATATGTGTCAAAACAGCAAACGAAAACTCTGGAAGCGTAAACGAAAACTCTGGAAGCGTAAACGAAAACTCTGAAAGCGTAAACGAAAACTCTGGAAGCGTAAACGAAAACTCTGAAAGCGTAAACGAAAAATTTGGAAGCAAACGAAAAGTCTAGATCAGTGAAAGAAATATGAAAAATAGTTAGCAAAACATGCAGTGTATTAAAAACAAACTAAAAAAATTGCCTGAGATTCATTATTTTTCAGTTTCAAAGATGTTTTATTCAGTTTCAATTTATATTTTCAGTATTTTCTTGAAAAGTTACGTTCATTATTATTGAAGCAAAAGTAATTCCATAAGCCCAGAGCTGTGCATGAAACATCATCAACACAACCCATTATAGTGTGTTTTAATAAAGTTATTGTTTTACATTTTGAAAAATTTCTATTAAAAAAGGATTTGTACAATCTCCTGTTGCAAGTAATTGTATTATCCAATCACAAACTAGATTAAATTGTGTGTCCCAAATTTACCTGAAAATGGCTAAATAATAAAAATGGGTTCTTTTCATTCATTACAAAACAAACACCCATATTTCTTCGAACAACTATAGTTGGATATTCAAGAGACATTGATCATAAATTAAAATTGTAGCTATAAGCAAAGTAATTTACATTTTCTGCCAATAAAAATGTAGGCTATGAGAAGCTCTAACATGGACCAGACTCTTTTCTGCTTCTCTTTACAATAAGCGTTTTGCCGCCAGCTGCTGGAGGAATTACACATTGCAATGTTAAACTCACATTACAGCTATAAATGTGTTGATTTTTTCACATTACAGCTATACATGTGTTGAAATTTGGCATATAATGCCAAATGAATATATGTGGAAAAAAGAAAGCAATGTTTATTTACAAATGTGGTCTGAAACTTGTCTTGTTTATTGTACACAACCATTCCAGTTTACTTAATAATTTATATTGGTTAGAACATAATAACAGTATAGTGAAATACAATTGATATTATACACATTTGTTCCAAAAATAACTTTAAAATGTTCAGTTTAATATGATTTATATAATTATAAAAAGATCAAGTATTTTTGTGTGTGAAGTAAAGCTTCAGTCTGTCATCAGTCTTGTATGTTGTGTGTGTATACAGGCTTTGATGCTGAATATAACCTGCAGTGTTTCTCTATCAATCTCCTTTAAGTTTAGTGTGACTTTCTCTCCACGCTGAGATATGACTGACACGAGTCTGTCCTCAGTGAAGTGTCTCTTCACACTGGAGGAGGAGTCCCGCTCATCAGCGCTCACACTTTATTGATATATATATATGGAGAATATAAAAATGCTGCTTTGTGATTTGTCAGTGATTGTGTTTGATGATTTCCTCTGTTGTGTCTAATAAGGTAACAGTGAGTGTCATTGGCAGCTGTGAGAGTCTCTCTCTCTTTAGGGGACTGACAGGAGCCAGTTTCTTCAGTGTGTTTGAGGAGAACAGGAGAAACAGAGTCAAACAAACAGTGTGACGAGCAGAAGAAGATGGAGGGATTTCTGACACTCGTTTTACTCTCCTCTATAGTCACTATAAACACATCTGGTAAGTACAAAATAGACATAAGATGTGAAATGCTACATGTTTAAATAAGCAGTTTATCTATAATGGCATTAGACCACTAGAAACTGAAGGAGAATATTATAAATAAAGCATTATAATATCAAACTTAAGATCTTGTGACACTATATAATTAATTATCTATTACATTTTATAAACTATTTGAGCTTTTACAGGCATCCGATTTGTTATACACTCATGCCCAGACTTAAAATATTACATTTATTTTTCCCAACTTTTTACATCTTGTGTTTCTTGACTTTGCATTATTCGATTCCTTTCTCTCTTTCATGTACAGATTTTGAGACTGTGAGGTTGGTTGGTGGTAACAGTCCCTGTGCTGGTAGAGTGGAGGTTCATCATGATGGTCAGTGGGGAACAGTGTGTGATGATGACTGGGATATAGTTGATGCTGGAGTGGTGTGTAGAGAGATAGGATGTGGAGAGGCTCTAGAGGCTGTGCATGATGTTCGCTTTGGACCAGGATCTGGACCAATCTGGATGGATGATGTGCGCTGTAGTGGATCAGAGTCAACACTGAAGAACTGTAGATCAAGAGGATGGGGTGTTCATTACTGTGGTCATCATCATGATGCTGGAGTCAGATGCTCAGGTGAGCGGCTCCATACATCACTCTATTAATGCATTACTGATCAGACTTTCATTCACAAACATCGGTAACGCTTTAGATTACAGCCCGGAGAGTACTGCGTAATTAAAGTGATTTTAAAGTGTACATTTTGTTAAAGCTGCCGTCGGCAACTCTGGCAGATTGAGTGGACTTAGGAAATTTTTTTAATGTTTACAACTCTCATGCCCCTCCCCACGATCAACGGACACCCTCCCACCGAGTTCGTGCTCGTCAGTGCGCCATCACTCTTCGCTACTGCGCGAACTTCAGGCATACGCATGTGATTGACGTGTGCATGCACGACTTGTGATTGACAGTCATATCTCACAACCCCCTGCGCTGATTGGACACAATGAACCGGGAGCGGTGGATTTTTGCAAAACAAATAACACGCTCCAGGTGGAGTTAGAAGCTCGGGTTTTTTTCTAAAACCACTTTATTTATGTTGTTCTGTCGGAATATAGTGTCGAATTCGCTGAATATGATCAAAAAAAGTTGCCGACGGCAGCTTTAATTATAGTTCATGTAAGTATAAGTGAACAATATGTAATAGTTTGGGGAATAAAGGGGTAACAACCAGGAGAATTAACAAATGATTTATACTGTAAGTACTATAGAACTAAGAGGTACTTTTTCTACTATTATGATACAACAATCTTACATTTAGGAGCAATTTAACAAGAACATACACTGCATACCTTTTGTAATAATGGTTATTTAAAAAAAAAAATACAGGATACATATCTGTGCATTTATACAGAAATATTTTTAACAAAAGTGCACTGAAATATATAAATATTGGGGAAAGATACTCTTGTTCCATGTAGTTACAGGGTAAGTACAATAAAAATACATATACGCAATCTTATCACTGACTCGGAAACCTTTATTTGAAAACAACTTAATTCAAAAGAGATTTACGACACGATTTTTTCGTTTCGTTTAAAAGTGCTCTTTTTAATCAACAATTCTTTTCAAATGCTTAAGTCTTGACAGAAAGTAGCATGTTTTGTCCCCGCTTTTTTCTCTTGCTTGGCTTCTTCCTTTTGTTCCTCTTCTTCTTTTTATTTCTTTCCACTGATGAATCTGAAGAAGAAATCAGGTCTCTTGCTTTTCTGTATTATCTATTAAAAGAAAATGCAATACACCCAGAAATACGTCCTCACCTATTACTCATCTTTTACTCTTCAGATTAACACAAATTAAGGTTTTTAGAAAAAAAGAAAGACATCTCTGGGAATACATATAATGCAAGCTCTTGTGTTCCTAAAACTTGGAGCATCAAACAACACATACTACAATAACTGTAGTAATCCATACGACCCCAATGGATGGATCAATATCTTCTGAAGTGAAACGATAGGTGTTTGTAAGAAAAATTACAATATTTTAAACTTTTTATACTGTATAGCTTCAGACCAACTGTAATAAGTTGTTTTTCAAATTTAGGTTTCCGAGTCAGTGATATTAGATTGCATATGTATTTTTATTGTACTTACTCTGTAATTACACGGAACAAGAGGGTAACAAGCACCACTTTAATTTACGACCCACAATGTCACCCTGTAACTACATGGAACAAGAGTATATTTCCCAGTATTTTTTAAAAAATTGCAATAGTTTTAGCTTTACTTGCCTTGAAACATGTAAGCTCAAACTTAAACATCTGCACATTTGCTATAAAAAAACAACTGTGTTATGCATATGTAAAATTTAAAAAGCCTATACTTTAACTATAGATTGTTGTATCATAAGTAGCCTAGTTCTATAATACTTACAAGTAGTGAATACCATGCACCACCTGTCAAATTTGATTGATTGACAGGTGGGCGTGGCTATCCTTTGATCTTATCCCGCCCCTTCCTGTCCCGCCCCTTCCTGTCCCGCCCCTTCCTGTCCCGCCCCTTCCTGTCCAGCCCCTTCCTGTCCCGCCCCTTCCTGTCCCGCCCCTTCCTGCCCCTGCCCCTTCCGGTTCCTTTTGACCTAGTTCTGCCCCTTCCGGTTCCTTTTGACCTAGTTCCGCCCCTTCCGGTTACAGCTTCTGTCAAAATGATTGATGATGACAGTTAGTTTGATCGTTTGAAGTTTGTTTGATCAAGAAAAGGGAGGTATTGGCATTGATGTTAACATAAGGTTTGATACAAAATGATGGATGATGACAGTTAGTTTGATCGTTTGAAGTTTGTTTGATTAAGAAAAGGGAGGTATTAGCTTCGATGTTAACATAAGGTTTGATACAAAATGATGGATGATGACAGTTAGTTTGATCGTTTGAAGTTAGTGTTTTGTCACTGGAATTCCCCCTCCCTCCACATTCCTGAGCAGTATGCAGCGTGTATAAATGAGGACAGTGATAAGATTATAAAATAAATAATATAAAATAAAAAGTTTAAATAATTGTAGAGCTATTCACTGAAGCAAGTATTTCAGATTAAATAAAATGGAGGCACAAAATTGCAAACAGTTAAAAATGTATTAGAGAGTTGAAGAAAAAATATGACCTTGCTCTGTCTCAAAAAATAGCTGGAGAGCGTCTATGTATGTGTGTCTTTGCCCCGTAGCCCAGTTAGGGATGCGTCTGTGTCTGTGTGTGTGTGTGTGTGTGTGTGTGTGTGTTTGTGTGTGTGTGTGTGTGTGTGTGTGTGTCAAAGTAGGAATTCCACTCCCTCCGCATTGCTGGGGAGGTTGGAAGTTTATCTCACACAGAAGTTGAAAAAGCATTATGTTCATTTAAATGAAATGGTTATAAATTTACATTTAGTCATTCACAAATATTTGACACTGACTCAAGTTGAAAAACCATGCTGTTCAATTAAAAGTATATAAATTAAACAAAAATAAAATCATCTTACTGTTTCACCATGTTGAAAAAATCCCACAAGTGTTTCCCCTGAAGTCTTTTCTCTCTGTCACACCAGCGTGTGGCTGGCCTGGTATCTGTTTTTGTGACACGTTCCTGAGCCCATTGAGAAATATCTTACACAACAGTTGAAAATCATTGTGTTCCTTTAAAAGTGTATAAATTAAAATATCTTACTAAAAATCTACTGAACCAATTATTTCAAAACAAAAAATAAAAATCATCTGACATGTTTAGAGGGTTGAAGACACATGTCCACACATTTTAAAGTTGAAAAGATCCCAGAGTGTTTTCCTGAAGTGATTCCCCTCCCACACTTCGCGTTTGACCGTCTCTGAGTCAGAGGTAGTGTGTTCAGTGATCAGAATGAGACACTGTGAATGTTTTGCATTAAATATTTTAAAATTGAATCTGTAAAGTTTTAATACATTTGATTTGTATGTTCTATTTATCCTCTTTTTAGATTACTGTAATGATTTTGTTTAACGGTGACCTAAAGTATAATTGTTATTAAACAACGTCTGTTCCAAAACTTTAGATTGTTGAACATTTTAAAGATTCAATCAGCATTTTTGTCCAAGCGGTGTTCATTTTTTATGCTGTGGGCTCTCCATAGCCATAATGATTTTTGTACTGTAACAGCATATTCTACCCCGTACACCTAAACACGACCATCACAGAAAACTACATTTTTACATTTTCAATAAATAAACCATTTAATGTTTTGCACTCACTAAATTGGTTCCATAAATTAACTAATCTCTATTTTTAAATTAAATGATTATAAATATGGAATATAACTCAATGAATAACAAATATGTTACTAAAATGTACTCAAACATAGTTTTAGCTAAATTAATTTATAATATGTATGTACATACAAAAACTCCTTGCATTTTCATAGAACTGAAGAAGTAGTTCTTTATGCAATGGTAAAAAACAATCCAAAAAGCAAATAGTTTAAGTTGTCATAAGCAAAGCCTTCCCAGATCCTTCAGTGATAAACTAGGGGTGAGATCTCTCACAGAGATGGGAGGAGGTACAGGCCAGATGAGCCTCAATGTCACAGCGTATGTAAAGTTAGTCTGCTTTCCTGAGTTTTATTCATACTAAATGCATGTAAAAGCATAATCTTCAAAGTTTAAATTAGATATTTTAAAATCAAATCTTTAAAGTTTTATTAAAATCCTATCTTCTATTTATCTTCCACTTCTGTATGATATAAATCTAAAAACCTAAGGTATTATTTGTTTAGTAAAACAGTGTCTGTTCAAAAAATAACACAAAAAAAGTTTAAAGCAAAAACTGTGCTTTGGCGTCTTAGATTGTATTTCAAACATTATTTTTATCTCTGTGCTCCATGAGATATACTGTCAAAGTGTGTCACAATGTTGTTGTTTTGTTTTTAAGAAATCCCAGAACTCTACATAACTCTTATTTAGATTAAGTTCAAATGTTCAGAGACGCGATGTGCCTCTGAGGTCTGTGCCTCGTCATAAATATGGTCCTGCATTATGAAGTACCGTGCACAGCTCAGACTTTCAACTTTGGCAGGGGAGTGGCAAGCGCCTTTCACGGATCTCCTTGTGTCCGCTACTTTACAGACACTCTCTGATCTGACCACCTCATCAAAAGACATGTCTAAAAGTGAGTATTGTCTCAATAAATATTTTATGCAACGTTGTTTTATTTAAAAGAATGTTTTTGTTTTATTTAAACAATGTTTATCTGCTGTAACCGCTCAATGTACTGTAATGCACTGCGTTTACTGCCTATAGGATGATTGCATGATTTTTGCTATTTAAAATAACATGGTCTTTCCTTTTCTCTCTCTAGAGACAGCAAACACTGCAGGACAATCAGGCATCCAAGTAACATGTAAGTGTGGTTTATATTTATTTTTAATGAGAAATATTATAGAGTGGAACAGGCGGTTTCTGGAAGTAAAAACACTTCCGTTAACCAGCAACGGTGAAAAAAAGAGGACAGGGTGTATTTTGGGTGTATAATGAACAATTGACAGATGAACTGACAGATATTTTATGTAAACAGGCAAAATCTCCACATCTGATGGTGGCCATGTGTTTTCTCCTATCATAACTGGTTCAACTTGTGGCTCCATTGAGATCAACATGACTTCTGCCGAATCAAATGTGCCGGCAAATTGTAAGTGTAATACATGAGAAACTATTAAAACAGTTTTTGCGGCTATGTAATGTATAAAATTAATCTTAATTAAGCAGTCGGAGTTAACT
This sequence comes from Semotilus atromaculatus, assembly GCA_031834385.1. NCBI lineage: Eukaryota > Metazoa > Chordata > Actinopteri > Cypriniformes > Leuciscidae > Semotilus > Semotilus atromaculatus. Next base: position 49,935,871 of record JAULUF010000009.1, read on the forward strand.
ATTTGGAACCAATTTTAAGTAAGGCTACATTCTGGTCTAACAGTGTCATGTGCAAATTTGGAATACTGAAAATGTTTATGTTTTTGGTACTATTGGATCGAGTTTTGTAGAATATGACTCTATTGGGTGTATAATGAACAATTGACAGATGAACTGACAGATATTTTATGTAAACAGGCAAAATCTCTACATCTGATGGTGTCCATGTGTTTTCTCCTATCATAACTGGTTCAACTCCTGGCTCCTTTGAGATCAACATGACTTCTGCCGAATCAAATGTGCCGGCAAATTGTACGTGTAATACATGAGAAACTATTAAAACAGCTTTCGCCTATGTAACGTAATCTTAATTAAGCAGTCGGACTTAACTATTCGGGACCAATTTTAAGGAATATCTATGTTTGTTCCTATTGAACAATTTCTATGTATGTGCAATATGTATGTTTTTGGTACAATTGGATCGAGTTTTGTAGAATATGCCAAGATGAATTTATTTTATGCGGTGTCATGCTCCTGGATTATTCAGACTCAGAATTGTAACTATTACTACAGCCTTTATCAGCCATTTACTTTACTGCAGACTTATCAAACTTATATATTTACTGCAGATTTGATCAAAGCCAAATACTGCCCCAAAAGGGTAGGCTAGGAAAGAAGAGAAACAGGTTAATAAAAGGTTAGATTCAATCCTTATATTCTTTCCCCATTTTGCCTTCATTTTCCTGTTATTGTTTTAATTGTTTTATTTTTTTTATATTCTCAGATCATCAAAGGTTTCTGAAAGCAAACACCTGTCAGTTGGTTGAAAAAGTGAAGAACATTGATCCAATCAGCATGAAGAATCTCTCATGTAGGAACTACAACAACTGTTTTATTGTTTGGCAGTTTAAAAAAAATATATATATTTTTAATAATTGATTGCTGATGGAGTTTTTATTTATTTTTTGTATTGATAACCAAGTATATTGTTCATGTAAGAAGAAATCAAACTGGGGACATAATAAACAGTGGCAAAGTTTATATTTCTAAAAGGTTTTAAGCTTAGATATCTTTAAATACATTTTAATGTAATTTTTAATGTTTTTCATTCTACTTGACCTTATGATTATAATAAAAGATTATAATAATCAAATATAATGTATTTTTTATGACCATCAAATGAGAAACAACTTAACATCACATCAAGCTTTGACGTAATTTTTACTGCTTTCTAAAGTGAAACACTTAATTGCATTTCCAGGTTAGATTTTAACAAATGATTGGTCAATAATTGAACAATTGCATGATATCCTCTGTGAACTAAAGCAAATGCACTAACATTAAGGATACACATACGGAGTAAAGATTTTGTAAAAGGTTTTCTTATTAGATAACAATTTTTACAACCTTAACAAATGTTGAAGGCATTCACTAAATAATCGAATAAATTAAACTGGATTATTTGTTTTAATTGAACTTAATAGTTTGGACAAAATTAAGAACTATACATGTTCTACTGTTATGCTGCCTACATAATGAATTACACAACCACGGAATGAAAAAGCTTGTAATTTAGACCGTAACATTGACTTACCTGTCGAGAAGAAAGCAGACAACTTCTCCTTCATTAGCTCTATCCACCTGGGAAAAGCTATCCCCATATTTACCCTCGTTTTGAATTTGCCGGACACGTTTCCCTTTAAATAAATTTTTATGCTACGAGGATTGCATTATGAAGTACCGTGCAGTGCTGCCTTTCAAGCGCCTCTCACTGAGCGCTTCGGATGGTTTCAGTCAGCCGGCTCTGAACGAAAAGGTTAGCTAGTTGAGCTATGCTAGTGCTTTTTGTCCCTCTCTGCTATTATAGTTTTTCAAGATGGCGGAACAACATGGAGGCCTCCATGGACTTACTCGTACCATGTAAATAAAGATAAGAAATTCTTTGCTTACGCGGATAAGTCAGTTCGTTGGCAAAGGTAATTTTACACCAATGAGAAAATATTTATGAATAAAGAAATTGATTTTAGCTAATAAAATACTTTATAAAAAACTACCATAAGTTTAATTTCAGATGTGTAAATTACAAAACTCAATTTTTCAACCGAGTGAATCTACGCATGAGAGGTCTTCAGAAGTCATAACTTCAAACCCCAAAGATTAAAAACCAAAGATTAAGCTAAATGTTCCAGCGTACCCCCCAAAATCAAATACTGTTTTACACTTTTCAAAGTATAATCTAGCTTTAAAGTTAGAATAAAAAAGTTAAAATCATGCATATCTACATACTTCTTGTGTTCTGACACTAGGCCATTAGCTGATTCTTTTTGTTTTATAAATTTACTTTACTTATTTCTACAAATATGCACTTAATACACGATGAAACAAGATAATCATGCTACCAATTACTTCTGACACAATGTTTTTAAGAAAAGTAGTGTTTTAAAATGCAACTAAACCAGATGATTTTTCTTTTGACAAACCTACAGAAATGCATGTCGATTATTAAGTTTCAGGCATAGTGCAAACAGGCAATGTTCGAGAAAGTGTAATCTTTGCGCGGTCTCACCCACAAATGCAAAACTTTGTGTTGGGTGATACGGGCATAGCTTTACTAAAGGAAAATATTATGGAAGGAATTTTCTAAACGTAATTATATTACATTTATATTTTATTAATATTATGGTTTCATGTTGATTTAAAGTATTTGTTATTAATTAATTAATACCTTTTATTTTTTTATCTAACACTTCAATATTCAGCACAAAATTGTGTTCAAAATTGTTCTCTGATCCCAAATAATTAGATAATGTAATGTTCACAAGCTTTATTACTATTCAGATAGCTAGCCGATGTCACTGTTTGTTTCACATGTTTCACATGTTGGTCCGTATGTGTTTTAGGTGAAGACTTTTCTTTGAGAGCCGTCAACATTCAGTGTTTATAGGAATAAATTATAGTATTTCTGTTTGAGAACTAAATTGATACTTTGTTTAGTGCAACCTTCCCTCTATCTATGTTGTGGAATCACACAAAGTATTAACATGCTGCAAGTATTACTTACTTAAGTTACTTATAAGTAAGTATTAACGCGAAAAGTAAGCGCATGCTGTTTTACACAAACTATTACAACAGAATCACACCTGACTATTGCACTGAGAGATGCATATTCATTAAAGCTCGAGGCTGTTAAACAAAGTTCGGTAAAACCTGCAGATAACATTGCACAAAGTAAATTCTAGTGATCAACTTGCTAAAAAGTAAATACAACATGAGCCATACAGAAAAGCCACTTGTGATCAGTTTTGTAATTGACATTTTATATACTAGTCAATTAGGCTGTTTACATCTTGCTTCTTTTTTTGTTTTTGTACAGTTTGCAAAAACTATAGTCTCCGAGCGTGGCCAAACATATTGGAATTTATGAAAAATATTTCTACATGAGATATTTCTTTTAGAACATCTTGCAGCTATGTCCACGAAACATCAACATGAAAGATGAGTATTGCTGTTTTTCTGTTACCTAAAACTATTATACTTCAAACTCGTCTAGCTATTGCCAATTTCACAGCACAGATACACAGTTATTTTGTGTATGTGGCTAAACAACGGTTAAGCTAATGAATTACCGTTGATATTTTTACGTGAAAGGCGGGATGTAATTTTATGTAAAAAGTATGTATTTTATGTAAAAAGGCTTTTTTATTCCGTCTACATTTGACACAAGAGTTTTAGTCAGGGGTCTTTTAGGCCTGATCCAGAAAACAGGCGTTGTGTTTTATGTCTTAATAATTGTTCTTCTTTTTTATGAAAACATGTGATAAGCAGTTTTGGCCTCATCAGCAGACGAAATGTTTTAACATATCGTAAATTTCAATTGTTAGATAAATTATATCTAACTATCAGCAGTTATATGTGAAACACGCTCAGTCGCATTAGAGTTGGATTCTTGTTTATATTGAACATTGTTATTGAACCGCATGTTTAACAGTGCTAGTGTTCTTAAATTGTTTACCACGGTTTCATTTTTAACAACACTATCGCAATTGTCGTGTGTGATTGTAATTTTCCTACAGTTAGCTGTAATGAACTCTAGGTCTTCTCTTTGTTCAAATACGACAGTATTCACATGAATTGGCTTGATTTAATAAAATGATGGTTTAAACCACATTATTTTATTAGACCATTTTTAAATAGCGCTTAAAGGTATATTTTATATTTTAACCCTTTATGCGAATATAGCTAGAATACCGCACAAGGATCTCTGAAATATTTTTTCGTGTAAAACATCTATGTAGATCTTTCTATGTTTTTTAAAAATACAAAGACATCTTTTTACCTGCGACCCTCAACATCTGGGCATACAACAAAACACAGTGCATCCGTGTACGATGATTGATCAGAAAATTACTTTTGTCGCTTTGTTTGAAGAAACAGTTTAATCAGCTGGTGCTTGATAACTATTAAAATTATTAAACAACCCTCGATTCGGTAATGACGCTATATTGATATCACGTTTTAATTTCAACTCAATACATTTGAATGCGCTAAAGGTCTAACTGAACTTTAACGTCTTAATATTTGGTAAAAGTTAACTTAAAGCCTTACTTTCTAAACGCATTTTACGGAACTTGTTGCGAACATTCACCCATCCATATGTTAAAAAAAATATATATATATATATATTGCTGTAATTAATAGAATTCTCTCTGGCGGTATATGCATAACTTCTCCATGACTTTACTTCTGATTCAATGAGGCTTTAATCCTATATAGCAGTTTACGATGTCATGACGATGACAGCACTATACGACTCCTCCTGTGGGGTGGGCGGAGACCCGTAGTCGTCCTTATAAACTCTACACAGAGCCCAGCCGCAGTTATCGCACACAACCCCTGGCTCTAGTGCTACTGCAACATCTCATCGATCAAAAGTCGAAGAAACATTGTCTGGGTGTTACATGGACTGAAAAAGCACGCTTCAACATTCATGTTTGTCTGAGCCTGCCGCAAACTACACTTTTTTCGACTAACCCAAAAACTTTGTTAACGCCGAAGGCCTGTACGATTGTGCTGTAAGGACTTCCAGGAGATTCCTGGAACTAACAGAATCTTTCACCATCGAATAGGTGACCGAAAAATCGGAAAACTTCAGAAATGACGACGCAAAAGCTGATGGAGAGCGACTCCCCGTTGAGTTCTGGCGTAGCGGGGACACTGCGTCATCCGGCGTGTGAGTGCGGCACGGGGAAAGATTGTCGTTTAAGAGCTACGCTAGACTCTATGTTTAAAGATCATTTTAGAGGCCCGATGGTTAGCTTGATGCATAGCATCATCGAGGGTGCGTTTGATGAGAATAACGATTGTGCGAGGGATACCAAACGTGTGAAAAATCTCAAAAAAGAAATGGATATCATAAGAGGCTTGGTTGGATCCTGGACAGATGTTACGCCCATGTTTTTTAAACGGCAAAGAACCGATCGACATAATCCTCAGAAAAGTTCTGGATGTGATGCTATGCATCAAGCTAACCATCGGGCCTCTAAAATGATCTTTAAACATAGAGTCTAGCGTAGCTCTTAAACGACAATCTTTCCCCGTGCCGCACTCACACGCCGGATGACGCAGTGTCCCCGCTACGCCAGAACTCAACGGGGAGTCGCTCTCCATCAGCTTTTGCGTCGTCATTTCTGAAGTTTTCCGATTTTTCGGTCACCTATTCGATGGTGAAAGATTCTGTTAGTTCCAGGAATCTCCTGGAAGTCCTTACAGCACAATCGTACAGGCCTTCGGCGTTAACAAAGTTTTTGGGTTAGTCGAAAAAAGTGTAGTTTGCGGCAGGCTCAGACAAACATGAATGTTGAAGCGTGCTTTTTCAGTCCATGTAACACCCAGACAATGTTTCTTCGACTTTTGATCGATGAGATGTTGCAGTAGCACTAGAGCCAGGGGTTGTGTGCGATAACTGCGGCTGGGCTCTGTGTAGAGTTTATAAGGACGACTACGGGTCTCCGCCCACCCCACAGGAGGAGTCGTATAGTGCTGTCATCGTCATGACATCGTAAACTGCTATATAGGATTAAAGCCTCATTGAATCAGAAGTAAAGTCATGGAGAAGTTATGCATATACCGCCAGAGAGAATTCTATTAATTACAGCAATATATATATATATATATTTTTTTTAACATATGGATGGGTGAATGTTCGCAACAAGTTCCGTAAAATGCGTTTAGAAAGTAAGGCTTTAAGTTAACTTTTACCAAATATTAAGACGTTAAAGTTCAGTTAGACCTTTAGCGCATTCAAATGTATTGAGTTGAAATTAAAACGTGATATCAATATAGCGTCATTACCGAATCGAGGGTTGTTTAATAATTTTAATAGTTATCAAGCACCAGCTGATTAAACTGTTTCTTCAAACAAAGCGACAAAAGTAATTTTCTGATCAATCATCGTACACGGATGCACTGTGTTTTGTTGTATGCCCAGATGTTGAGGGTCGCAGGTAAAAAGATGTCTTTGTATTTTTAAAAAACATAGAAAGATCTACATAGATGTTTTACACGAAAAAATATTTCAGAGATCCTTGTGCGGTATTCTAGCTATATTCGCATAAAGGGTTAAAATATAAAATATACCTTTAAGCGCTATTTAAAAATGGTCTAATAAAATAATGTGGTTTAAACCATCATTTTATTAAATCAAGCCAATTCATGTGAATACTGTCGTATTTGAACAAAGAGAAGACCTAGAGTTCATTACAGCTAACTGTAGGAAAATTACAATCACACACGACAATTGCGATAGTGTTGTTAAAAATGAAACCGTGGTAAACAATTTAAGAACACTAGCACTGTTAAACATGCGGTTCAATAACAATGTTCAATATAAACAAGAATCCAACTCTAATGCGACTGAGCGTGTTTCACATATAACTGCTGATAGTTAGATATAATTTATCTAACAATTGAAATTTACGATATGTTAAAACATTTCGTCTGCTGATGAGGCCAAAACTGCTTATCACATGTTTTCATAAAAAAGAAGAACAATTATTAAGACATAAAACACAACGCCTGTTTTCTGGATCAGGCCTAAAAGACCCCTGACTAAAACTCTTGTGTCAAATGTAGACGGAATAAAAAAGCCTTTTTACATAAAATACATACTTTTTACATAAAATTACATCCCGCCTTTCACGTAAAAATATCAACGGTAATTCATTAGCTTAACCGTTGTTTAGCCACATACACAAAATAACTGTGTATCTGTGCTGTGAAATTGGCAATAGCTAGACGAGTTTGAAGTATAATAGTTTTAGGTAACAGAAAAACAGCAATACTCATCTTTCATGTTGATGTTTCGTGGACATAGCTGCAAGATGTTCTAAAAGAAATATCTCATGTAGAAATATTTTTCATAAATTCCAATATGTTTGGCCACGCTCGGAGACTATAGTTTTTGCAAACTGTACAAAAACAAAAAAAGAAGCAAGATGTAAACAGCCTAATTGACTAGTATATAAAATGTCAATTACAAAACTGATCACAAGTGGCTTTTCTGTATGGCTCATGTTGTATTTACTTTTTAGCAAGTTGATCACTAGAATTTACTTTGTGCAATGTTATCTGCAGGTTTTACCGAACTTTGTTTAACAGCCTCGAGCTTTAATGAATATGCATCTCTCAGTGCAATAGTCAGGTGTGATTCTGTTGTAATAGTTTGTGTAAAACAGCATGCGCTTACTTTTCGCGTTAATACTTACTTATAAGTAACTTAAGTAAGTAATACTTGCAGCATGTTAATACTTTGTGTGATTCCACAACATAGATAGAGGGAAGGTTGCACTAAACAAAGTATCAATTTAGTTCTCAAACAGAAATACTATAATTTATTCCTATAAACACTGAATGTTGACGGCTCTCAAAGAAAAGTCTTCACCTAAAACACATACGGACCAACATGTGAAACATGTGAAACAAACAGTGACATCGGCTAGCTATCTGAATAGTAATAAAGCTTGTGAACATTACATTATCTAATTATTTGGGATCAGAGAACAATTTTGAACACAATTTTGTGCTGAATATTGAAGTGTTAGATAAAAAAATAAAAGGTATTAATTAATTAATAACAAATACTTTAAATCAACATGAAACCATAATATTAATAAAATATAAATGTAATATAATTACGTTTAGAAAATTCCTTCCATAATATTTTCCTTTAGTAAAGCTATGCCCGTATCACCCAACACAAAGTTTTGCATTTGTGGGTGAGACCGCGCAAAGATTACACTTTCTCGAACATTGCCTGTTTGCACTATGCCTGAAACTTAATAATCGACATGCATTTCTGTAGGTTTGTCAAAAGAAAAATCATCTGGTTTAGTTGCATTTTAAAACACTACTTTTCTTAAAAACATTGTGTCAGAAGTAATTGGTAGCATGATTATCTTGTTTCATCGTGTATTAAGTGCATATTTGTAGAAATAAGTAAAGTAAATTTATAAAACAAAAAGAATCAGCTAATGGCCTAGTGTCAGAACACAAGAAGTATGTAGATATGCATGATTTTAACTTTTTTATTCTAACTTTAAAGCTAGATTATACTTTGAAAAGTGTAAAACAGTATTTGATTTTGGGGGGTACGCTGGAACATTTAGCTTAATCTTTGGTTTTTAATCTTTGGGGTTTGAAGTTATGACTTCTGAAGACCTCTCATGCGTAGATTCACTCGGTTGAAAAATTGAGTTTTGTAATTTACACATCTGAAATTAAACTTATGGTAGTTTTTTATAAAGTATTTTATTAGCTAAAATCAATTTCTTTATTCATAAATATTTTCTCATTGGTGTAAAATTACCTTTGCCAACGAACTGACTTATCCGCGTAAGCAAAGAATTTCTTATCTTTATTTACATGGTACGAGTAAGTCCATGGAGGCCTCCATGTTGTTCCGCCATCTTGAAAAACTATAATAGCAGAGAGGGACAAAAAGCACTAGCATAGCTCAACTAGCTAACCTTTTCGTTCAGAGCCGGCTGACTGAAACCATCCGAAGCGCTCAGTGAGAGGCGCTTGAAAGGCAGCACTGCACGGTACTTCATAATGCAATCCTCGTAGCATAAAAATTTATTTAAAGGGAAACGTGTCCGGCAAATTCAAAACGAGGGTAAATATGGGGATAGCTTTTCCCAGGTGGATAGAGCTAATGAAGGAGAAGTTGTCTGCTTTCTTCTCGACAGGTAAGTCAATGTTACGGTCTAAATTACAAGCTTTTTCATTCCGTGGTTGTGTAATTCATTATGTAGGCAGCATAACAGTAGAACATGTATAGTTCTTAATTTTGTCCAAACTATTAAGTTCAATTAAAACAAATAATCCAGTTTAATTTATTCGATTATTTAGTGAATGCCTTCAACATTTGTTAAGGTTGTAAAAATTGTTATCTAATAAGAAAACCTTTTACAAAATCTTTACTCCGTATGTGTATCCTTAATGTTAGTGCATTTGCTTTAGTTCACAGAGGATATCATGCAATTGTTCAATTATTGACCAATCATTTGTTAAAATCTAACCTGGAAATGCAATTAAGTGTTTCACTTTAGAAAGCAGTAAAAATTACGTCAAAGCTTGATGTGATGTTAAGTTGTTTCTCATTTGATGGTCATAAAAAATACATTATATTTGATTATTATAATCTTTTATTATAATCATAAGGTCAAGTAGAATGAAAAACATTAAAAATTACATTAAAATGTATTTAAAGATATCTAAGCTTAAAACCTTTTAGAAATATAAACTTTGCCACTGTTTATTATGTCCCCAGTTTGATTTCTTCTTACATGAACAATATACTTGGTTATCAATACAAAAAATAAATAAAAACTCCATCAGCAATCAATTATTAAAAATATATATTTTTTTTTTAAACTGCCAAACAATAAAACAGTTGTTGTAGTTCCTACATGAGAGATTCTTCATGCTGATTGGATCAATGTTCTTCACTTTTTCAACCAACTGACAGGTGTTTGCTTTCAGAAACCTTTGATGATCTGAGAATATAAAAAAAATAAAACAATTAAAACAATAACAGGAAAATGAAGGCAAAATGGGGAAAGAATATAAGGATTGAATCTAACCTTTTATTAACCTGTTTCTCTTCTTTCCTAGCCTACCCTTTTGGGGCAGTATTTGGCTTTGATCAAATCTGCAGTAAATATATAAGTTTGATAAGTCTGCAGTAAAGTAAATGGCTGATAAAGGCTGTAGTAATAGTTACAATTCTGAGTCTGAATAATCCAGGAGCATGACACCGCATAAAATAAATTCATCTTGGCATATTCTACAAAACTCGATCCAATTGTACCAAAAACATACATATTGCACATACATAGAAATTGTTCAATAGGAACAAACATAGATATTCCTTAAAATTGGTCCCGAATAGTTAAGTCCGACTGCTTAATTAAGATTACGTTACATAGGCGAAAGCTGTTTTAATAGTTTCTCATGTATTACACGTACAATTTGCCGGCACATTTGATTCGGCAGAAGTCATGTTGATCTCAAAGGAGCCAGGAGTTGAACCAGTTATGATAGGAGAAAACACATGGACACCATCAGATGTAGAGATTTTGCCTGTTTACATAAAATATCTGTCAGTTCATCTGTCAATTGTTCATTATACACCCAATAGAGTCATATTCTACAAAACTCGATCCAATAGTACCAAAAACATAAACATTTTCAGTATTCCAAATTTGCACATGACACTGTTAGACCAGAATGTAGCCTTACTTAAAATTGGTTCCAAATAGTTAACTCCGACTGCTTAATTAAGATTAATTTTATACATTACATAGCCGCAAAAACTGTTTTAATAGTTTCTCATGTATTACACTTACAATTTGCCGGCACATTTGATTCGGCAGAAGTCATGTTGATCTCAATGGAGCCACAAGTTGAACCAGTTATGATAGGAGAAAACACATGGCCACCATCAGATGTGGAGATTTTGCCTGTTTACATAAAATATCTGTCAGTTCATCTGTCAATTGTTCATTATACACCCAAAATACACCCTGTCCTCTTTTTTTCACCGTTGCTGGTTAACGGAAGTGTTTTTACTTCCAGAAACCGCCTGTTCCACTCTATAATATTTCTCATTAAAAATAAATATAAACCACACTTACATGTTACTTGGATGCCTGATTGTCCTGCAGTGTTTGCTGTCTCTAGAGAGAGAAAAGGAAAGACCATGTTATTTTAAATAGCAAAAATCATGCAATCATCCTATAGGCAGTAAACGCAGTGCATTACAGTACATTGAGCGGTTACAGCAGATAAACATTGTTTAAATAAAACAAAAACATTCTTTTAAATAAAACAACGTTGCATAAAATATTTATTGAGACAATACTCACTTTTAGACATGTCTTTTGATGAGGTGGTCAGATCAGAGAGTGTCTGTAAAGTAGCGGACACAAGGAGATCCGTGAAAGGCGCTTGCCACTCCCCTGCCAAAGTTGAAAGTCTGAGCTGTGCACGGTACTTCATAATGCAGGACCATATTTATGACGAGGCACAGACCTCAGAGGCACATCGCGTCTCTGAACATTTGAACTTAATCTAAATAAGAGTTATGTAGAGTTCTGGGATTTCTTAAAAACAAAACAACAACATTGTGACACACTTTGACAGTATATCTCATGGAGCACAGAGATAAAAATAATGTTTGAAATACAATCTAAGACGCCAAAGCACAGTTTTTGCTTTAAACTTTTTTTGTGTTATTTTTTGAACAGACACTGTTTTACTAAACAAATAATACCTTAGGTTTTTAGATTTATATCATACAGAAGTGGAAGATAAATAGAAGATAGGATTTTAATAAAACTTTAAAGATTTGATTTTAAAATATCTAATTTAAACTTTGAAGATTATGCTTTTACATGCATTTAGTATGAATAAAACTCAGGAAAGCAGACTAACTTTACATACGCTGTGACATTGAGGCTCATCTGGCCTGTACCTCCTCCCATCTCTGTGAGAGATCTCACCCCTAGTTTATCACTGAAGGATCTGGGAAGGCTTTGCTTATGACAACTTAAACTATTTGCTTTTTGGATTGTTTTTTACCATTGCATAAAGAACTACTTCTTCAGTTCTATGAAAATGCAAGGAGTTTTTGTATGTACATACATATTATAAATTAATTTAGCTAAAACTATGTTTGAGTACATTTTAGTAACATATTTGTTATTCATTGAGTTATATTCCATATTTATAATCATTTAATTTAAAAATAGAGATTAGTTAATTTATGGAACCAATTTAGTGAGTGCAAAACATTAAATGGTTTATTTATTGAAAATGTAAAAATGTAGTTTTCTGTGATGGTCGTGTTTAGGTGTACGGGGTAGAATATGCTGTTACAGTACAAAAATCATTATGGCTATGGAGAGCCCACAGCATAAAAAATGAACACCGCTTGGACAAAAATGCTGATTGAATCTTTAAAATGTTCAACAATCTAAAGTTTTGGAACAGACGTTGTTTAATAACAATTATACTTTAGGTCACCGTTAAACAAAATCATTACAGTAATCTAAAAAGAGGATAAATAGAACATACAAATCAAATGTATTAAAACTTTACAGATTCAATTTTAAAATATTTAATGCAAAACATTCACAGTGTCTCATTCTGATCACTGAACACACTACCTCTGACTCAGAGACGGTCAAACGCGAAGTGTGGGAGGGGAATCACTTCAGGAAAACACTCTGGGATCTTTTCAACTTTAAAATGTGTGGACATGTGTCTTCAACCCTCTAAACATGTCAGATGATTTTTATTTTTTGTTTTGAAATAATTGGTTCAGTAGATTTTTAGTAAGATATTTTAATTTATACACTTTTAAAGGAACACAATGATTTTCAACTGTTGTGTAAGATATTTCTCAATGGGCTCAGGAACGTGTCACAAAAACAGATACCAGGCCAGCCACACGCTGGTGTGACAGAGAGAAAAGACTTCAGGGGAAACACTTGTGGGATTTTTTCAACATGGTGAAACAGTAAGATGATTTTATTTTTGTTTAATTTATATACTTTTAATTGAACAGCATGGTTTTTCAACTTGAGTCAGTGTCAAATATTTGTGAATGACTAAATGTAAATTTATAACCATTTCATTTAAATGAACATAATGCTTTTTCAACTTCTGTGTGAGATAAACTTCCAACCTCCCCAGCAATGCGGAGGGAGTGGAATTCCTACTTTGACACACACACACACACACACACACACACAAACACACACACACACACACACACACACACACAGACACAGACGCATCCCTAACTGGGCTACGGGGCAAAGACACACATACATAGACGCTCTCCAGCTATTTTTTGAGACAGAGCAAGGTCATATTTTTTCTTCAACTCTCTAATACATTTTTAACTGTTTGCAATTTTGTGCCTCCATTTTATTTAATCTGAAATACTTGCTTCAGTGAATAGCTCTACAATTATTTAAACTTTTTATTTTATATTATTTATTTTATAATCTTATCACTGTCCTCATTTATACACGCTGCATACTGCTCAGGAATGTGGAGGGAGGGGGAATTCCAGTGACAAAACACTAACTTCAAACGATCAAACTAACTGTCATCATCCATCATTTTGTATCAAACCTTATGTTAACATCGAAGCTAATACCTCCCTTTTCTTAATCAAACAAACTTCAAACGATAAAACTAACTGTCATCATCCATCATTTTGTATCAAACCTTATGTTAACATCAATGCCAATACCTCCCTTTTCTTGATCAAACAAACTTCAAACGATCAAACTAACTGTCATCATCAATCATTTTGACAGAAGCTGTAACCGGAAGGGGCGGAACTAGGTCAAAAGGAACCGGAAGGGGCAGAACTAGGTCAAAAGGAACCGGAAGGGGCAGGGGCAGGAAGGGGCGGGACAGGAAGGGGCGGGACAGGAAGGGGCTGGACAGGAAGGGGCGGGACAGGAAGGGGCGGGACAGGAAGGGGCGGGATAAGATCAAAGGATAGCCACGCCCACCTGTCAATCAATCAAATTTGACAGGTGGTGCATGGTATTCACTACTCTTACAGTATAAATAATTTTTAATTCTCCTGGTTGTTACCGCTTTATTCCCCAAAATATTACATATTGTTCCCTTATACTAACATGCAAATACTTTATAGGTACACTATAATTACTGAAAGTTATGCTGTAAATTTGTCTTAATTACGCAGTACTTTCTGCAGGGCTGTAATCTAAAGCGTTAACCAAACATCTTATAAGCAATTTAAAATAATTTTATGTAATTTAATGTCAGAGCAAATCATAAGCAGCTAATTGATGAACAGTATATTTTATTGTCTTAATAACTAAAATTTATCTATTTATAAAATCTATTATGAATGAAAGGACAGTTGTTTTATGTCCATATCATAATCATTGTGACAGATGGTCTTCTCTATATTGTGTAAATAATTCAGAAACAATAAACTACGGATGGTCAAGACTTCTGGACGGGTCTCATCTGTGTTCTGGAAGAGTGGAGATGTATTTTGGAGGACGATGGGGTTCAGTGTGTGACGCTGCCTTTGACCAGGAGGATGCAGAGGTTGTGTGTAGAGAGCTGGACTGTGGGGCTCCTGTACAGGTGCTGGGAGAACATGCTTTTGGAAAAGGAAATGGTCAGATTGGATCAAAAGAGATTCAGTGCAGAGGAAAAGAATCACATATTCAACACTGTTCATCATCAACCTCACATAATATAAACTGCACCCATGACAACGACGTAGGACTGATATGTTCTGGTAAAAAATGTCAATGATCAGCCTTTCTATTAGAGAAATCAAACCGTTCACTAAAATGTAATTATTGTTTGATTGGTTTCTTCTTGGTTTGATCAGTTTCAGTAAACTCAGTGTTCTTTGTCCAGGTTACACTGACCTCAGACTGGTCAATGGTCCTGATGTCTGTTCTGGTCGAGTTGAGCGTCAGTACTTCAGTAAATGGGCCACAGTGTGTGATGCATGCTGGGATATGAGAGCTGCCAGTGTCCTCTGTAGACAGCTGAATTGTGGGATTGCTGTGTCTGTTGTGGGATCAGACTGGTTTGGAGAGGGAAGTGGTGAAATCTGGGCTGATGTGTTTGATTGTGACGGGAATGAAACAAAACTCTCAGAATGTTCCGTCTCTTCATGGAGTCGAGCTGAATGTTCTCATAGACGAGATGTTGGAGTCATCTGCTCTGGTGAGGGGATTTTATTGAAAAAATAAGTTATATAAATTACCTATATAAATCTTGCAATATTGTGATTAAATGCCACATCTTTCACTCAGATTCCTCTCTGGCTGTTCATGACGGTCTGGTGCGGTTGTCTGGAGAGAGACAGTGTGAGGGGGAGCTGGAAGTTTCCATCCATCAGGTCTGGAGGAGAGTTCTGCTGGACTCCTGTAGTCTCACTGAATCCTCTGTGGTCTGCAGACAGCTGGGCTGTGGCTCTGTGCTGAACTTCTCCGGCTCCTCTTCATCCAGTCCTGAACACAGTCATGAGTGTGTGACGGGCTTCCAGTGCTCTGGGAGTGAAGCTCATCTGGGGAACTGCAGCTCTCCACAAACTCTCAACTGCAGCTCCACACAACAGCTGTCAATCACCTGCCTTGGTGAGAACAACAACATCTGGGCAGATTCTTCAGTTGTTGGTGATCAGTAATGTGTTTTTCTCTCTCTGAATATCAGGCCGTGGGTCCATCAGGCTGGTGGGTTCTGGGGGAGACTGTGCAGGGAGGCTGGAGGTTTTTCACAGCGGCTCATGGGGGACAGTGTGTGATGACTCCTGGGATATTAAAGATGCCCATGTGGTGTGCAGACAGCTGCAGTGTGGAGTGGCCCTCAGTATCCAGCAGGTACCAGCCTGGTTTGGTCCTGGTTCTGGACCCATATGGCTGGATGAGGTGGAGTGTGAGGGGAATGAGACGTCCCTGTGGAACTGCTCTTCTCCAGGCTGGGGGAAACATGACTGTCAACACAAGGAGGATGTAGGAGTCGTGTGCTCAGGTGAACAGTAAAGTAATTTCATTGATTTTTAAATATATAATTTCAAATGTTTAAAGGAATAATCTGCCCTACAAAGGCAAAAGACCTTAAAGGTCCAATATGTAACTTTTTTGGCCACAAGAGGGCGCAGTTTCCAACAAGAACAAAGGCGAAGCTTGATGACGCTATGAGGGAGAGTTGAACGATGGGAGATGTCGTTTTCACCATCCAGAGATGTTATGAAATTAATGAATCATGATCACGGATGAGGTAATTTATTCGTTTTTGTATTACCTGTACGTCTAATCGCAATATTTTATGTCATCATAATGAATTAACTGCAAGGAACGCGAAATGTTATTATCCTGTTACAGCTATTTGTCAAACGATTTGTTGGGTTAATGCTGCACAGTTTTACATGTTTATGGTTAATGCCGTGTTGTTTTACGTGTTCAAACCAATCATACTCAAAGTAAATTTGAACGAATTTACAAGTAATGGCAATTTGTTTAACAACACGATTGTATTTAATTGCACTGCCATAATCTCGGTCAAAACACAAGTTATAAAAAGCATTAAGTACATAGAGCAATATAACGATCACTTGATTTATTTATTTTTTAGGTGAATCAACATATGCATAATTATTTATCTCTCACGTCATACGCCTATGTATCTCGCATTGTTTATAAGTGATGTTATTGACAGTATGTGGTTACAATGAAACACAGATAGGTACATCCTTTTGTTTTATGTACATTTGCTCACCTGTCTAATAAAGTATGTGCAAGAGCGGTGTTGTTCCAAGTTAGTCGCGGTCACGGAGCTCTGTCAAATCCAAGTTAGTCGCGGACGTGGAGCTCTGTCAAATCCAAGTTAGTCGCGGACGTGGAGCTCTGTCAAATCCAAGTTGGTCGC
Organism: Semotilus atromaculatus; assembly: GCA_031834385.1. Taxonomy (NCBI): domain Eukaryota; kingdom Metazoa; phylum Chordata; class Actinopteri; order Cypriniformes; family Leuciscidae; genus Semotilus; species Semotilus atromaculatus. The sequence continues at coordinate 49,952,854 of JAULUF010000009.1, forward strand.
GGACGTGGAGCTCCGTCAAATCCAAGTTAGTCGCGGTCACGGAGCTCTGTCAAATCCAAGTTGGTCGCAGACGTGGAGCTCTGTCAAATCCAAGTTGGTCGCGGTCACGGAGCTCTGTCAAATCCAAGTTGGTCGCGGACGTGGAGCTCCGTCAAATCCAAGTTAGTCGCGGACGTGGAGCTCTGTCAAATCCAAGTTAGTCGCGGACGTGGAGCTCTGTCAAATCCAAGTTGAGTCGCGGACGTGGAGCTCCGTCAAATCCAAGTTAGTCGCGGACGTGGAGCTCTGTCAAACCCAAGTTAGTCGCCGACGTGGAGCTCTGTCAAATCCAAGTTGGTCGCGGACGTGGAGCTCTGTCAAATCCAAGTTGGTCGCGGACGTGGAGCTCCGTCAAATCCAAGTTGGTCGCGGACGTGGAGCTCTGTCAAATCCAAGTTAGTCGCGGACGTGGAGCTCCGTCAAATCCAAGTTGGTCGCGGACGTGGAGCTCTGTCAAATCCAAGTTAGTCGCGGACGTGGAGCTCCGTCAAATCCAAGTTAGTCGCGGACGTGGAGCTCTGTCAAATCCAAGTTAGTCGCGGACGTGGAGCTGTGTCAAATCCAAGTTGGTCGCGGACGTGGAGCTGAACAATGTTTGTTATCATGTGCCGATAAACGTTACGCACTATGCAGTTGTCCACGTCTGTCGCCATGGTTACGTCATGGCTATGGCAGAACGTACGAGCGGAAACCGAGGATAGCGCGGATATTGCGTCATTGACAGGCAACATTTTTTTCCGGGATGGCCACGTATTTAAAATCGGAATTTCTCTGAAATAAAAAATCTTTGGAGACTTCTGGAATATTGTAAGTACACAACTGCAGGAAATATATCACACTGTGCAAGTGATTCTTGGATATTTTATTACAAAATTCTTACATATTGGACCTTTAACTCACCAGAGTGTGAAACTGAGAAAAATGACTTTAAAGTTTTTTTGTTGTCCAGCCAATTGTATGATAGGTAGGACACTGAAATTTTGCCAAGTAGTTGTCATAATGAATATATTTATCTAAAAAAAAAAACTGAGCTCAAACTTGACCTTTGACCCTTATTCGGAAGTTACTGTATTCTGCCTTTGCATTATCTGCAAAACAATAATAGGTCATACAAAGGCAAAATACCTTAACTTCTAATTTATTGACCATTTTGACTTTTTTCACTCTATACAAACATTTCTATTATAACAATGATAGCGTTAAAATAACATTTAGTGAGTTCTGTCTATAGTAAGACTTAATATTACATTAATAGAATATTACAAAATAAGAAAATAATGAGAAGGCTATTATCTGTACTGGATCATTTTAAAACTTTATCGTTGTACTTAATTTAAGTAAAATAACACTTTAAGAGGTACCGTTAAAGTAACCTTCCACAAATATTTCTTACATTTGAAAGGTTTGATTAGGCTATGCCAGTAATAGACGGAGACGCCCTTTCTCAAATACCATTCACCCTTTCCTGACAAAACATATAGGAATATGCTTATATCTGATGACATTGTGTGTATGTTTTCCAGAATAAATGAAAAAAACTCTGTAATAATAAATTTTCCTGGAAAGAATGGAAAATGTATTTAGTATTCAAACAATACTCTAGCATTTATTAATCTTAGTTAATATTAATTTCAACATTTACGAATACATTATTAAAATCAAAGGTTGTATTTGTTAGTTAATGCACTGTGAACTAACATGAACAGCTGTATTTTTATTAACTAATTAACAAAGATTAATAAATAGCCTACTGTAACAAATGTTTTGTTCATTGTTAGTTCATGTTAGTTAATACTGTCACGATCTGTAACGTGATGCGGTGAAGGCAGAGAGCAGGCTGGATCCAAATGCAGTATGCTAGCTTTATTTAAACAAACTATAAACTGAAACAGAGACTCAGAACTAGGAACAGGAATCCTTACACAGAAACGACCAACACTCACATTAATACCGGAACAGAACATACATTCAACAACTCACAAAGACAGGGCAGAAACACAGGGCTTAAATAATCAGGGACAGACAAGCTAACAGGATAACAAGGGGGCGTGGGAAATAAGAAACACCTGGGATAACTAATAGACAAGACAGGGAACCACTGAACATGACAAAACACGACAAGACACAAAACCTACATCACAACATAACCCCCCCCCCTTAAGGGCGGCTCCTGACGCCCAATAAAACACAAAAAAGTCCAGGAGGGCGGTCTTGGGGGAGGGATGGGGGGCCAGGCCCATGCAGGGGAACGGGACCTGGACCTAGGCAAGGCGGGCCTGGGCCGTGGAGTGTAGGCGGGCCTGCCTGAACAGGTGGCCAGGGCGGAGCAGGACGAGGTGGAGGCCAGGGCGGAGCAGGACGAAGCGGAGACCAGGGTGGAGCAGGACAAGGTGAAGGCCAGGGCGGAGCAGTCGGACCCTCGGGCGTCCAGGGTGGAGCTGACTCAGAAGAGGGTGAGGTCCATGTCGACGTCGTCTCCATGGCCCTCACAGGGTACCTCCTGCCCCCCCCCCCCCCAAAAATACTTGGGGAAATCCACGGGAGGCAAGGCGAGGCGCAGAGGCGGGGCCGGCAGGGCGAGGCGCAGAGGTGGGGCCGGCAGGGCGAGGCGCAGAGGCGGGGCCGGCAGGGCGTGGCGCAGAGGCGGGGCCGGCAGGGCGAGGCGCAGAGGCGGGGCCGGCAGGGCGAGGCGCAGAGGCGGGGCCGGCAGGGCGTGGCGCAGAGGCAGGGCCGGCAGGGCGAGGCGCAGAGGCGGGGCCGGCAGGGCGAGGCGCAGATGAGGGGCCGGCAGGGCGAGGAGTCTAGGAACGCCCTCCGGGGCCTGGCGAGGCAAACGAGTCCTCCTCCTCCTTCTGCGACGACGCGTCACTGGGCTTGACTCGGTAGACTCGGTTGACTCGGTTGACTCGGTTGACTCGGCGGCACTTGACTCGGCGGCACTTGACTCACTTGACTCGGCGTTTGACACGGCGCTTGACACGGCGCTTGACACACTTGACTCGGCCGGCGAAACCTCCGCGGTCTCCGGATTAGCAAATCCAATTGGACCAGTGCGGAATATGGGCTCGAGTGGGCAGACGTGAGTCGCGGGTTTGGCAAGGCTGCAGTGAGGAGCTGGCTCGGCCGGATAGGACGGGAACGTGGATATGGGACTGTCCACGAAGCAAGCCTCAGCAATGTACCGGTCCAGGGTCCAATCGGTAATGTCACTCGGCATCCATCGAGCGATCCGGTAATCCAGCCCGTTCCGAAACAGGCCTATGAGCTGGATCTCGTCGAGGGTTCCTAGATAGCAAATGGAGAGGAAGTCCTTAGCGTAGCTTTGGACGGACTGGTCCTCTTGAAACATTACCGAGAGATATTCTCTCAGGGCCCGGTTGCTGACGACTATAGGAGAGACTGCTGGAGCGACTGCTGGATCCATCTTTTGGTGAGTTTTTCTGTCACGATCTGTAACGTGATGCGGTGAAGGCAGAGAGCAGGCTGGATCCAAATGCAGTATGCTAGCTTTATTTAAACAAACTATAAACTGAAACAGAGACTCAGAACTAGGAACAGGAATCCTTACACATAAACGACCAACACTCACGTTAATACCGGAACAGAACATACATTCAACAACTCACAAAGACAGGGCAGAAACACAGGGCTTAAATAATCAGGGACAGACGAGCTAACAGGATAACAAGGGGGCGTGGGAAATAAGAAACACCTGGGATAACTAATAGACAAGACAGGGAACCATTGAACATGACAAAACACGACAAGACACAAAACCTACATCACAACAAATACATTAACTAATGTTAACTAATGAACCTTATTGTAAAGTGTTATGAGTGTAGGCTTAATAACTCATATGAAACAATTTGTACCCCCTGTTCTTATTTTTAGTAACATTTAATATGTGGTGAGACCTGGTATTACCTCAATTCCTGAAAACCCCTAGTATCGAAGTAGCTAGGAAGCCTTTTGCTGTCAGGTCAGAATAGGTTTACCTCCTCACTAGCTTGTTTTAGTTCATACCAGTAATCTAGGTGTATGTCCTAAACTCTCATGGAACAATAACACTTATTGACAACCACAAATCAAATTCATGCTTACCCTCCAGCTGAATCTGGTCCTGGACTTTGTTGTTGTCCTTGGTTTGTCAATATTTACTAATGCTCTGTATATTGCTTATAGAACTGTTTTAATTAACTGAAGTAAAACTGAACACTGATTGTCTTTTCAATAAAAATATAAATTTATTTAAACAAAAGATAAAAATACTGGTTATACAATGATTAATATTTGTAGCAAAATAATCAAAAGGTTACAGATTATAATACTTCAGTTCATACAATCTCAACAGGGCAGTCCTGTATGAGTGGAGGTTTACATAGATTATTTACCTCATAAATCGTTCAAGCAATAAAGGTAGATAACTTGTTTCTCATTTAAGATTCTCAAGTTATATTAATACAGCAGAGCAAGTAAAAATATTTCAGTTAGTAAACTGAACTGGTAGAAAGATTGTTCTCTTACCAGGGATGCACACAAGCCATCAAAATCAGGAATGCAACGACGATTAGTCAAAAAGCAGTCATATATATATGGAATACGAGGCACATTGTTCCTATACATTTTCATTGGGTTTTTTCCAGAGGAACTTATAACTTGTGACATAATAGGTTTTTTCCAGAGGAACAGAAAACAAGTGACATTTAGCCATTGATCACCTCATCTCCTGAGGCTTCCGGTTCCAGTTGATTTGCCCAAATTAGTCTATTTTTTCTGCCCTTCCGTCCTCTTTGTTTAACCTGCTTTGGTATGTGGGTGCGTGAATAGATATCTTTAAGGGTTTTGGTTGGTTCAATATAATCTGAGATCGACACTACACCCCCACTTGAAGTAACCAAAACACTTTCCTTATCAGTCCCCATACCCCGATTATAAAAACGATTCTTATTAAATTCCCTTGGGTAAATGACATCCAATTCATCCAGTTTTATATTAAAAACATAGACTGTAGGCATTACAAAATCCAAGAAACCTATATCTAGTTTCTGTTTCTCTACAGAAAAAGCCAACCGTTAATCTCCCGTGCTGGGCTAACAGACTGCCCATTGTTTCGCGATACCATCGCTTGCAGACCGGCATCCATCGCCATGAGTCCCTCTTCCTCGGGGCCTGATCCATCCGTCTCAGATCCTCTGGGTACAGTGCCAGTTCCGTGCCACTGACCGTGGTGCTTGAGTCCAACATTCTCGGCTCCCACCGGGCCCTTGTCAGACGCACCAGACAGATCTATTGGATCAATGATAAGCACATAAACAACCTGGCCGTTAATTCGTGCCGTTTTAGTGCAAAAGCCCGGGACAATTATATTGTTCCACAAATAGGTCTGAATGTCAACACAGCACGTATTCCCAGTCACTTTTTCCCTGTTTCCAATTAATAGCTCAATTGCTTCATCCAAATCGATGATCAGCCATTTCATAGCAATGATGAATCTCATTGCCTCTGTGGTTAAGAAATGAGTGCTGCCCGGACTTACAAAGCCTGCGCCTTTGTGGCTGAAAGTACACTCAAAAAAATGATTTTTTGATGTTGTTCACTTTGTTTAAACCATTCATTTTGATTTAACACCATTGTATCAGGTTTAATGTTCAACACTATTGCATCATGTTAAACTGACTTGAAACGGTTACTCTTTGACTTAACGTGATGTTTTCATTTTAATAGAACAAGTTCCAATCAAGTAACTCATCAATTCATTTAATCTGATATATACGCACAAAATATATAAAAAGTCTTAACTTACTCCATGATTTCTAATTTCTTTTAAATTATTTTCTCTGAGAAATTACGTTTGTAGGCTATTAGCATAAGGGCTCATTATATGCCGTTTTCTTTTATAATTAAACTAAAAGCTAATCAAATAAAAACATAAACAATAGTAAATCTATTTTATTTTAAGCATTCATTAAGCCTTAACTACTTTTACTAATGGCAAAATATTATCCAAGAGTGTTTCACAAGAAGCAACAAAAAAAAACCGCGCATTTTCTCTCAGGCAAGCAGTCGTTTGCCCAGGCGCCCATCCCCCACTGCGCGCTCACATCACTCCACGGGTCACAGCAGGACGGCTAACGGTCAAGAAAAATAACAGGTAAGCATTTCGAACTGCTTTATCCCCATTTAAAGCACATTTGAACGTTTTATGTCTTATTGTCGTACTTCTCTATCTGAAGGTTAACCATCCCAGTAACGCTAATGTACGTAACGTTAACGTTAGCTAGCAAAGAAGCGGAGCCAACGCGCCATTAGCAGCTAAGTTAAGTTAGTAGTTAACTTATCAGCAGCAAGTGTTAAATATGCAGCGTTTTACGCCACAGTTTGCCAGTGGGAAATTAATAAATATTTGGTGTGCTTTCTCACAGTTGGACACGGACAAACAAGTTCCGGCATTTTTTACTATTATTTTAAAACAGAGACGGCTGACAGACGGACCATCTTCCACATCTCTAACCGTCATTCACACCACTTAAACAACAGGCAAGTTAACTTAACGCAAACCCACCCATTCACTACATTACAATGTTTAAACTTTTTGTTAATCGTTTTATGACCTGTTTTGTCAATTTTATCTAGCATATCCAATCCATGTGATGCTTATTACATTAAGTTTACTAAAGCAGCTGAAGTCTCGGTGAACAAGTGGCTCGAGGACCGATGATGATGATGGCTGTTTTGCTAACATTAGTTAACATTTTAGACTGTTATTTGCTTCTCACGTTTTCTAATTTGAAACCCACACTAACAAGGTTGTTTTCATACTTTTTTCAGAGTAACGTTAAAGGCAACGAGGGATGGTGTGATATCAATGTCAACAAGATGATGCAATACTATGAGCCTAAAACGAAGTAAGTAAAATTCACATTGAACAAACTGATTGTTTTTAGTGTTGTACGAGATGTAAATTGTCACATATTATGACCAGTTATTTAAATACATTGTTTGTACATCGTTCAGTTTTAGAGATGTCTTGCAGCACAAATGGCAACAAAAAAAGCTTTGAAGAAATGCAATATTTTTAGAATGAAATTTAAATGTTTGATCAACTCATGCATACACTGCCCAAACGAAAGATTACGCAAACCTCAATTAACATCAAACCATATTGTTTCTTGCACCACATGAATAACATCATGACATCCAAGGACTAATGATGTTTGATGTAATGAAGTGTGCCACCATTTTTTATTTAGACCCTAATGGCACCTTTAATACCCTAGGCCATATATATATTATATTTCAGTCTGTCTATGATTCAGAGTAACTTTGTATTACTTCAGAAGAATACCAGTGAAGTATTGAATATTCTAGCTATAGTATACTTTCTTAATATGGATAAAAAAATAAATATAATTTGTTATATTTCCACTTATCCTGAAGTTTGCCTTGGATTTTGTAAAGGTGTCAGGTTATTGCTAATGCTAGGTTTGCAGTCATTTAATGTTGTCTTATGAATCATAAAAATAAACTCAATAAATGTTGCTTAATTGTGTTACATTACCATAATTTTGTGTTTTGCCTTCAAGTGCAAAAATGGCATTGATGTCATTAGAACTACGATCGTGACATGTCTACTATCTCAAAGGAAGAGTCAGCTGATGATTTCAAGACGCACAAGGTAGGACACATGTCAGGACTACATTATATTTACTTAGAAATACTTTATCCTTTTAGCATAAATCATTATGTCATTAGAATAAATGCATGACTTGGATAGTGCATCTAAAAATAAATGAAAATTGTGATGATTTACTCACCCTCATGTTCCAAAACCATAATTTTGTTCATCTTAAGAAAAATAAATAATATATTTCATACTTTGTCATATTTTATCCATTGGAAGGCTTGTATAAAACTGCTTTATTCATATGGATTAGATATCTTTATGTACTTCTTGAAGCTAAATATTGATTGTCTATAGACTTTTGATGGATTGTCCATGACATATATATATAAAAAAATTAATAATAATTTGTTCCAAAGCTGAACAAGATTCTTGTGTTTGGTATGATGTGATAGTGAGTAAATGATGACGACAGAATTTTCATTTTGGGGTGACCTATCCCTTTTAAGTACCACTTTACTTTCTACTTTGTAATAAAGAACCGACTGATGCCAATTTACATTTTATTAATGAAATTTTTTTTTTAAGCTCTAGAACATTCAACCGATAAACACCTGACATTTTTTCCCAATAAAATCCTTCTGACAAACATCTCTGGAAGACGTGTAGTAAAAAAAAGTACTACAGGGTTTTAAATGGGCACAAACCCTACTGAATAAACACTACTCTGATCCTTCATGTCTTTATTTTAATTTATGAAAATTTAAATGTCTGTCCTCACAAGGGTCGTTTTTATGATATGTGGTGACATACACTAACACTTTCTTTTTTTTCTTTCAATGCATTTAGAAAAAGGAGTTTGTAAGGAGAAATGTAAGGAGTTTGACCAGGTGCAGCAGTCACCATCATTGCTGTTGAGGAGGAACGTTGTCTTTAAACTCACTGGATGTTTTGATTGAAGATGAGGTGGTGATGTCTACCAAGTCTTGGTCAGTGCACTGCTGCTGTTTTTTGCACTTATTTATGCCCTTATTTAGAGTACACTAACTTCTCAAAGTTCATTCATAAAGTGCTGTTGAATCTAGAGGAAACATTTTACTTAAAAATGGTCCACTCTTTGTTTCAGTTATTTTATTATTATATTATTTTATATTTACACATTTTTACCATTTTAAAATGGAAATTTTAAACAAGCATATTTCCTTGTTTGTGCAGTTTTCACTTATTTGGTGAAAAAGTCTGATAATATTGTTTTAATGTTATTTTATTTATTTTTTACTATAAAGCCCACTTATTTTGTTTTATGCCTGAAAATGTTATGTGAAGTAAATGTTGTATCTCAATAAATACTTAAGAATACCCTCCTGGTCTGTCGTAATTGCTTTGTACCAGTGTTCTTTGATAAAAAAAAATGTAAGCAAGATGAGAAAATAGGGAGACTTGTTAATGTTTAATATTCTATTATGTTGGTATAATAAACGACTTTCTTATATGTAGGTGTTTATGGGTGAGTTACCATTGTGGTAAAGTGTCGAGCATGTGCTTCGGTGGAGGACCTGCTAAGAATTCAAGTTGCTTTAAAAGCAATTCCAATGGGTTTGCTAGTGATGCAATCAGTACCATTTTTAGACTGCCAACATCGTATGTATTAAAAGAAAAGCTATATTTAGGTTGATTGTATGTTATTTTAACTCTGTGTGTCTATTAAATAGACACAAATAAATAACGCTTTGGCTGAACATGATTCAAGCATGGACAGTGGTTCCACATGATGGAACCATGTTATCTCAACCAAAAAAATTCATGTTGGAGGAACTTAAGCGAAGTGAGTAAACTCAATTAAAATTAGACTTGTCCAAATAACTTGATTTAATCATGTCCAAATAACCTCATTCATTTGTGTCCAAATAACCTCATTCAGTCGTGTCCAAATAACCTGATTCAGTCGTGTCCAAATAACCTGATTCAGTCGTGTCCAAATAACCTCATTCAGTCGTGTCCAAATAACCTGATTCAGTCGTGTCCAAATAACCTGATTCGGTCGTGCTCGAATAACTTGAATCAATCACGTGGAACCACTGTCCATGATTAAATCATGTTCAACCAAAGAGTCATTTTTTTGAGTGTAATACTTTTCATTTCGGCCATGTAGTATCCTCTAGCAATTATACATTCTGGACAAAACAACCTAAACTCATGAACACCCCGTTTAAAGGCTTCAATTTTTAATGGATAACATTTAAACAACAAACAGCTACTACAGGCTGTCTGTAATCCTTCTTCGGTCACAATCCAGGCTTCAGGATCCTAACATAGTAGCACAAGATGTCATAAGATAAATCATTATATGACTAGACATAGAAAAATACTGTCATATACAGAAAATAAATCAACCCTTAGTCATCAGACCTCAAGAAAGAAAATGCAACAAGAAAATCAAAATGATGTATCAGGTCATCGTTTCTTAAAAATAATAAGAACACACACACACAAAAAAAAAATGGTAACTCCATGGTTTTTAAATAAAAATTATATATATATATAACATACAAAACTGGTAATTCAATTTTTCATAATACAACAAGTGAAATTATAAAACCCCAAATCTATATATATAAATGTTTCAATTACGCTAACTCAGTCAGAAATATATTACCAGATCATAAATTTCACCCGTTTTGGCTTTAAAGCAAGACCCTAATCATTGAACATTAGTTGCACACCAGGGGGCCCTCCCGGTCTACAACAAGTTCAACGACCAGGCTTATAGATTTACTGATCCAAGAACTGTCCAGTTCAATGATCAAATATGTTCTTTGAACATTGCAGATTACTCTAACATACATTGATAATGTCCAAAAATTGAAAAGATAAGATTATTTTAATTTCGTCAAAATTGGTAATCCCAATCCTTTTCACCTTTAATTTTAATACTCCACTTCATTCAATATAAGAGAGATAAGAAATAAAACAGTGGAACTTCAAGTTACACACATACTATAAAATGATCTATTTAATACATTTGTCAAAAAATTTGAACATCCTTGAATAATCGTTGATGCCAAAAATAATGGCCAACATAAATAACTTTGGTTCATTAACATGTCTCGATGAAGCTGCTATAAGTATTACCAAGAAATACAGAACTGCCAATTTCTTTACCAAAGGTCTTAAGACGTATTTCTTCGGTAACTTAAAATAAACAAAAACACATAGGTAACGAACGCAAGTACCGAACCTTCATACTTAAGCCAAATTATTTTAATATAGCACTGTGTAAAACTATACACAGCGATGGCAACAGAAAATATCATTACTGTAATGATTCCTTGTTTGCCAAACAATTTGAAAAATCTCGCACTTCTCAGCAGTTGTGAGACCAGGATGTAAACCAATGAAAAATCGTTCAAAATATTATATTGGCATAAACTCAGACACATCAACACAATTTGTTCTGGCAAGCGTAGGGTTAATGCACCAGTTATCCAATAGGCTATTAACCACAAATTTATAAAGACAATACTCACTAAATTCTTTGAGTTGTCATCGCATAGCCATGTAGAGTTGGTCCGATTTTCTGCCATTGTTTTAAGTCTTTTAAACTGCTGTTGCGAATATAAGAAAGATAGGGATAGCAAGAGGAGAGATAGAGAGGCACCATGAGATGTCTCTTACGTGCTATCAGTTAGGCTATTTAACGCCATCCTATACCCTGACACTTGCCGTGGCCCCCTAAACCAGTTCCTCTTCAGCTACCTTACGTTCTCAAGTTTTGGTATCTGGGCCCCTCACAAGAAGTAACTTCTCCCTGTCTGTTGTCGAACCTTGTACTTTCGAAAGGTTTCTGCAGACCAGTCCTAATTTGGAAAATTTTATAATTATTGCTACAACAACAATGATTACCAGTAATACTGCAACACAGACTATAGCTATCTGAATATAGTGCCAAGATTTAATGATTAAGTCCCACACAGAAACAGCCAGTTCCTTTACATTATCTAGCACCCATAAAATAGCTTTCTTCTGTATCTTCCAATATACAGTAAAAACATTTCCATTCTGTGGCCTAATTAATTGTGATTCATAATCAATGAAAAACACCCACGCTGGGCCGACAGAAAATCCTTCGATGAAATCGTCAATTGGGTAAAAAAAATCCATTCAATTCATCCTGATTATTAACCAAGGATGAAAAAGCGCATTTTTTCATTATTTGATTGCGTGCAATTAACATCAGCGGAGCTGCACTAGTAATAGCGCTAATATCACCCCACTTCCTATCACCTCCTACTGTCTCTGCACCAATTCTCATTAAATTTTTAAAAGAACAAAAGACGTGTTCCTCATTATGTAACCATGAAATATTAGGACTAAAACTTGTTCCCGGAGTCTTGACTGTCCATGAGTCAAACATCTCGGAACTACAGTACTGTTCTGTAGCTGGAATCCACAAATATTTCACATCTTCTGTCCTTCTAAAAACGTATTTACCCAGTCCATAATTCCAGATATTAGATCTGATGTAATCCTGGTCCTGATCCTTTTGGTCAGGCCTTAAACTTTGTCTAGAAAATGGGCTTGACGATTTAACCTCAAATTTAGACGAAGCCATCATTACTTTATATTCCGTCCGTCTGCCTCCTCGCCATTCAGACGATTTTAACATAGGCAGGTAATATTTCGTGCTCCAATATCCATGAGTCAAACTATGACTTTGTAAACCCGTTGTCTTATTTTTTCTGTACGAAATCGTGATAGGGAAAATGTCCTCATTTTTCTTATGTCTATTGAACGATCTCCATGTAACAGTATGGTTAGTTGTTTTATCTAGGCCCATCACTACTGGAAAAACATCCCATACACGGTATAAAAAATTCGAAAGACCAATCCATCGTAAGGTACCTTTATTTCCAGCATCACTATGGTTTTTCCATATCCCCTGATTTGTATGAGTGACGCGCAATGCTCTATCCCAACCCATACAATATAAAACGATAGCCGAGCGGTATTGCTGGTCAGATATATTATACAAAATATAATCCATTATACCCGAGTAATTCGCCAGTTCTAATGATAGACCTGGTCTCGGAGCATATTCTAACGTTAAGGGATGAAGCCTATTACCCCCCACCCCGTTTTTCCACAAGGTGGCGTTGATAGACCATGTTGATCGTTTCCCTTCGGCTTTAACCATCTCATTTGTGGGATCTTGTTCCCCCATCCAATCCTGCCATAATTTTATGATATTAATGCCATGTAGTTCAAATACTTTATCATTCCATGTCTTTCTGCTATCTAGGTAACATACCCATGCGGTTGTTTTCCCGTACTCAGCATCACAATGTTTGTCAACATCATACCAAAGCTGATTTTCCGGTCTAGTTCCTAAAAATTTAATTTTAGTTAAAAATGGGCAATATTTGTGACTTTCACACAAAGCAATAGGCATGACTAAATTTTCACATGTTACCCAATTTAATTCTTCATATGCAGGTTTAGGTTTATTTTTAAACACCCCCACTATTAATGCATATGGGTTTAAACCTTTGGGCCAGTAACTCTTTTGTACTGGATCACGATTATCCTTATTATTCCAAGTATCTTTAGTTATTCTATATTTCGTCGACCTACCACTACGCCTCTTTTTATTCATTATCCCATCAATATTCATAGCGGTAGCTTTTTCCAAACTATTCATTTCCAACCATCTGGTCTCGACTCTACTAACCACTTGTTTAGTCAAACAATCCCAATCGTCTACATGTGATACTTTCAAAACTGGACTGTTCCAGATTCTATATATTTTCACACTAGACGTCAAATTAGTGACATCAGAAAGATTATAAACCAGACCCCTCAGTTTAACATGAGTCTGGTTATAACCTTTAAGGCTATTCCATTTTATTCTTGTTTTTTCCTATTACTTTACTTCCGTATAGTTTAGGTCCCTTCGTTGCACTAATGTTTTTGGTTCCATTACAATTCCAAAAAGATTTATCAATGTTTGTTATCATGGTCTTGAACATGTTTCGTAACATTTTTGAGCCATATTCTACCTTACCTATGGTCACTTTTTGTTTATAACAGATTTTCTTTACGATTTTTTCATTAACAGAGCAGGAGGCTACTCCAATTTCATTCGTTTCATTGTCTACTGTTATCCCTAAACAGATTATCAATAGTGAAACCACCAGTACAGCCAGTAGCGCTAATAAGAGCAGCCCTAAGCTGATGCGGTCCTTCCGCAACCTCTGGTACTTCCTCCATTGTCTTCCTCTAGCCCGTTTCACCATCCTGCTTCTGTAACACATGAAAAAAAAAAAACACAGATACTTTCCATCCTAAACTTTCCCTAACTGTCTACTTATCCAAGCGACTAATTTGCCGGCTTTATTAGGTCTATTAATTACAGTCCTTGATACTTTAACCCCTTCAATAGATTTACCTATTCCCAGGTAATCTGAAGTGGTAGTCAGACAGACTGTCAGAAGCCAAACCTCCTTTCTCATTTCTGGGCCTAGTTTGACCTTCACGGTTTCTGACCCTACAAAATTCTGCTGTGATCTAGCTCTTATAGTCAAAGATGTCTCCCTGACATAGTGGCTATATTCTCTTGGCATATAAATAGGATATTCCTCCTTAAAAGACATTTCTTTCATTTTGTCTATGATCAAGTCTTTCAAAATTGCTTCTTTGTATATCCCATCGGTTTTATAGAACAGACTATATTTATCATCATATAGTCTGTCTCTAATGACCTCTTTCCAAAGGCTGAGGTCAGTGTCTCTGGATAGGGTTTGGTCCAACACACTACCTTTGATAAATGGATCAGAATCCATAGGAATTCCGCCTCCTACGCCCGATAATCTTTCCCATAAAAATGCCTTTTCCTTATCAGGGACTAAGGCTAGGGGATTTACGTTCCATTCAATCATGATTTTGTCATTATCTAAACAACCTAAGCTTGTCTCGCTTTTTCTTGTCTGCCAGACACCTTTCAGGCTGGTCACTATCATCCAGCGTTTACTTAATAAGGTCTGGCACCTGTCACATTTTGTCAGGTGACCATGGTCATCCAATGTACACTTACATTCTTGACCACGAAGATTGTATTTCAATTTACAATCTTTACAGTTTTTACATCCACAGCTCCCTGTGGTAAGTTCATACTGCCAAACATTCCAAAGTTGCCTTGTCATCCTGCATTTTCCACAAACAGTTACATCTCCTATTGCACAGGCCCCAATGGACCTATCTGTGCTATACCATTTAGGTACAATTGTCAATTGTGCTCTCAGCCAAGCTTGACCTTCTCTAATTTCCCGTGGCCCTTGCCACATTAATTCACAAACCTTTTGTTTGCTACAGAACACACAGTCAGTTGGTTTTCTGCGGACAGACGGGGTTCCTTCCCTGCAATCTTTATCCCACAGTTTAAAGCTGCCGTCGGCAACTTTTTTTTGATCATATTCAGCGAATTCGACACTATATTCCGACAGAACAACATAAATAAAGTGGTTTTAGAAAAAACCCGAGCTTCTAACTCCACCTGGAGCGTGTTATTTTTTTTGCAAAAATCCACCGCTCCCGGTTCATTGTGTCCAATCAGCGCAGGGGGTTGTGAGATATGACTGTCAATCACAAGTCGTGCATGCACACGTCAATCACATGCGTATGCCTGAAGTTCGCGCAGTAGCGAAGAGTGATGGCGCACTGACGAGCACGAACTCGGTGGGAGGGTGTCCGTTGATCGTGGGGAGGGGCATGAGAGTTGTAAACATTAAAAAATTTTCCTAAGTCCACTCAATCTGCCAGAGTTGCCGACGGCAGCTTTAACTAAATAATTATCACTGAAATCCTTACAAACCACTACAGTGCCATCTGCTGGACATTTCACGTCCTGCTGAAAGGTCACTTGTTGTTTGTTATAATTAGCCATTATTGATTTATCACTTTTTGCTCCCAACTAAATTTCTGATGGACCAAATTCCGTTTGCTTCTAATTTCACGGTAGTATTTGAAGTTAATTCAATTACCTTGTCTTCAATACCTGTCTTTCCTTTAAAACGTCCTTGTTTTTGTTTTAATAATATAAAAACGGTATCACCCACCTTAAAAGGATTTTTGCTTGTGTCTGCAGGTTCTGTAATTCTTTTATTCTTTGATACCCTATAATTAAGGAAATGAGTGCAATCGTTAATTAATTCATCCCATTGTCCTAAGTTTTGATTCTTTAAAAACCACTCTTTACACAGCCGCACCGCGCGTTCAGCGCAACCGTTCGACGCTGGCTGATATTTAACTGCTTTTATTAAAGTTATACCTTGTTCTTTGCAAAATAACTCCACTTCATGACCAGTTAAATTATGTGCATTATCACCTCTTACGCGCTCGGGCGGCCCTCTATATTTAATCCATTCTTTAAGGCTGTTAACCACAACAGCACTTGTTGCTTGTGGGCATGGATAGATTTGGATAAAGTTAGTACAGTTATCCACAATTACTAAAAAAATAAACGTTCTTTCTTTTTGTCATTGGTTTTATTGGTCCGGCGAAGTCGAGACTCATCTCTTCATGTTCTTTTTCCGTTTTGATTTTACCAAAATCATGATAAATACTGGTCATCACTTTCCTGCATTCAGGACAATTTAGCTTAATTTTATGATAGTTTGTCTTCAGATTCTGTATGTGCAGACCCATCTGCTGACAGTATTTCGCAACATACGTTGTAGATGGATGTAGTAATTTATCATGCATGTCCTGTAACAGGGACCCCTCGCTTTTCTTAGTAACCGCACGTATCCTAACGTATTGGTCCACTTCCTTATTTCCTAATGCTGCTGGGGTTTTCTGAACGGTGTGACTAGATTGGTGCAAAACTCTTGGCTTCACAAGTTCAACGTTTGTGCTTATATCTTTCCACAAATCTGCCTGTGCTAAAGGTTTACCCTTCGCGGTATAAAAACCATTTTTAACCCATGTAGACAGATGTTCAACAATGCCGTTATATACATACTCGCTATCTGTAACCAACACACAATGTTTATTATTGTTGTTTTTCATATGTTCGATAGCTTTCTGTACGGCTGTAACTTCAGCTTCTTGTGCACTCTTGTCACAACCCAATCTGCCCTTCTCACAGTGGATAATTTTCCCTTTAAGTTTGACCAAATAACCCCACCATGTACCCTCCTTGTCTGAACTACTGTACCATCAGTAAAATAACAAATTTGGGCTGGGTTTATTATGGTCTTTTTATCCTTTTTAGGAGTTTTTTCATTTCTGAATTCTATCTGGCTATCTGAAATAAGCTTCGTCCATTTAGCCCAGGTATAAATATGAACCCGTTTGTTTTCACTAACCAAGTTTTTAGCCTCTCTAGCTAATAAATCTATACCTTCCCCTTTAGCCACAACAATGATTAATTTTTCTGCAGCTAAAGATTTAATTGTAAGCAGATTTCTCGCTATCGTAGCTAAAATATCTACAGCTGACATATTATCCTGCTTTTTCTGATTAGCTGGCTTCTCATGAGAAATAAACATTACAGGAGATTTAGAATTACCTTCGTTATATAATACCACTTCCATTTCCTCAGGAGTGTTATTAATTTTAACTATAACGTTTTTGTCAGGATCTCTCCTAATAATCCGCCCTGAATTTAGAGCCATATCAATAATATCACATTTAATTTTCTCGAGGTTTTCATTCCATCTGAAATCATCCCCCGAGGTAGCTTTGTACAAAGTTTTTGCCTTTGCACTATATCCTGGAATTAAATCTCTTACAAAGTTTAATCTTCCTAACAGACTTTGTAACTGTTTTAAATTCGTTATTCTTTTATTTTTTAACTCAGTGGGCCCTATCTTGCACCCAGCGCACGATCTGAAACGCAAGTGTCAAAGCGCAAAGCGCAAGTACCTTTGTGGGCGGGTCTCGGCGCTGTTGCTATTTTCCCGGCAGGATAAATGCCTCTTGCGCCTGGCGCAAATCTAAAAGGGGTTGGTCTGAAGTAGCTTCATTATTCATAGGCGTGGTTTGGGCGTAACGTGAAATAAACCAATCAGAGCATCATCCAACATACCCTTTAAGAGCAGGTGCGCATGTTGCATGGCGAATTGTTATTAATACGGCGGATTTACCAGGCGCGCGCCAGGAGCGGTTCACAGCCGAGGAGACCGACGTTCTTTTCAACCTAATTTTCCGTTTGTATTTTTTTTTTATCAATATACTGTTTGATATTGATTTTTCATTTTGACAAATGTAAATAAAGAAATGTCACAAATAAACACTTTCGGATGTTTTGGACTCGTTCTCTCTGAATCACGAATATATGCATGGTTATATTTTTTAAATGTAGTCGAACATTAGACCGATATTAATTTGCTTTACCTCACTATACTGTAGTGTAGATGACGAAGCAGCTCTTCTGCCAAATACGCTCTCCTGTCCCGTGCTGCTGCTGGGGCATTTGGGTTAAGTGGCATCGGCACATGCAGTTCACCATCACGTCTCCTTAAGTCCTCTAATGTTTCCTCATTTATGTCAACAACACAACCTTGATTTATGGAAATGTTGTGTAAAACACAACATGCCACAAAGAATGCTACAACTTTTTGAGGACTGTACTGTAAAGTGCCTCCTGACCTATTCAAACACCTGAAACGCAGTTTCAGTATGCCGAACGTTCGTTCAATTACACAGCGTGTTTGTGTGTTTTCAATTAAACCGTATTTCACTCATTGTTGCTGGCATCAAAAATGGTGTCATCAGCCATGTCATTACTACAATTAGCCTGAAAAAATTGGGTAAATGTAAGCTAGATTTAGGCTTAGCCTACTACATATTTCTTACATCTTCATGGACACCACAATGATTTCCCTCATGTGTTAATATTTTTCCTTGTTATAATGTATGATTTGCAAAAATAAAAACTGCTGCATCTGTGTTGATGAGAGAATCAAAGTGTATGCGCGTTGTGCACCCGCTACATTATGGCCAAGCATGCGCGCTTAAAATAGCATTATGAACAACGCGCAACGCGCCACTGACTTTTGACTAAGTTTTTTCTGGTCAGTGGCGCAATTGTTTTCTGGAACTGCAAAATAGCACCAGGGAGTGTTTGCGCCGAAACACGCCTCTTTTTTTGCGCCGACCCGCCCAGGGAGCGCAAGTTAATTTCCTAGTTTACCGACGTGTGTCTGTGGAGGGAAAAGTCCGCTTTGCGCGGGTGCAAAATAGGAATGATACATGCGTCAGTGTACAAAGTCAATTGCGCTGAGTGCAAGATAGGGCCCAGTAAGTTTTTCTTGGGTTGATTTTGCTATGCCTCTATCCTCTCCTGAGACTTCAAAACCCAGAAAATCTACCTTTTCTTTACCTAGCTCTAGTTTTTTCAAGTTTAATAGAAAACCAGCGTCCGCTAATCTTCTAATAGTTTCTGTCAAAATCTTCATATGTTCGTTTATTGTTTCCGTGGCTATTAGCACGTCGTCAATATAGACTGTAATGGGCAATCCTTCTAATATATCTAATATTATTGCCTGAAACGCATTCGGTGAATTACAAAAACCCTGAGGTAATCTATTGTAAACATATTGTTTCCCTTCAAAAGTAAAGGCTGTTCGTGGGCGACTTTCCTTTGCTAATGGTACCGACCAGAATCCATTAGCTAAGTCAATTTTAGATAATATCTTACCATTGTTCAACCCATTCGTTGCGTCTCTTGCATTAATCAAATACCTGTTGTCAGGTACCGTGACCCGATTAAGGGCTTTAAAATTATTAACCAATCTATAAGATTGATCTGGTTTAATCACAGCTTGAATTGGTGAGTTCGTTGGACAATTTTCCTCCAAGCTTATCACTCCTTTACTTTTTAATTCTCTTATAGTTTCTTTTATTTCTCCATAAGCGGATTTGTTTAGCGGGTATTGTCTCTGTGGATCTGGAATTCCTCCCACTATTTTATACTCATATTTATTTGACAATTTCCCACAATCATTTTTGCTTTTTGCACAACTTTTCTTATACTTTTCTAGTAGTTTTCTTAACTCGTCTTTTGGTAATAGGGTTTCTTTTACAACCCTGTCTATCTCTGACTCCAGGTCGACCTTTTTTAGCCATCTGACTTTCTTATTGTTTTGCTCTTTATCATTCATTTCTTTAATATGAATTGCGTCTTTTAGGCACATTAAATTGGAACTATCGACTATACAATGTAATCCCTCCCAGAAATATTTATCTCTGGTTACTGGTTTCATTTCTTTGCTAAAACCATATACTGTATATTTTCCTTTTAATTTTATAGCATTCTCTGGTAACTTAGACACAGTCGTTACCTCGGCTCCGCTGTCGAGCATGAATTTAATGCCCTTATAATTTATAATCAAGCAATTATCGTTCGTTTCTTCTATTAAGCCAGAAGCTATAGTCGCTTTTCCTGGAGTTTTATTGTCCTATTTTTCTTTCACTCTTTGTGATTTATTAGACCTAACCGTACGAGTTCTTCCTGACTTAGGTTCCGCTTTTTTGTTCCTTTTTTCCATGTGAGCTTTTTTCTGCTCTTCTGACATTTTCGCCCATTTTTCTGGTTCAATATATTTATTTATTTTTTCTGACTTACTCTTCTCTGTAGGGTTAGTCTGTTGTTTAGGTTTTTGATACACTGGCTTGTATGGTTCACTTTTGCTGGGTCTAATCTTTTCTTTATTATTCAATATGGGTCTTGATTTCTTGAAACTTTGTTTTACTCTGAAACTCTCTGCTGTTCTATTTTTCACTTGACCAGACTGCTCTTTAGTCCTTATCCTTCTGCTAGTTTCTCTATCATATCTAGCTGCAAATCTGGACAGCTCTGACCAATCAGTTTCTGAACCCCAGCTTGCAATCTCCCTACAGCCAGGCAGTTCTTTAGCCAACTTTTTTAATTTTGCCAGCATTTTCATCTCAGTCCAACCTTGGCTTGCCTTTAAAGAAAGATATGGCCAAAGTCCAGAAGTCTTTACTATTTCTAATTCTTTCCTGAACTCATCTTCTTCATCTATCCCTATCACATGTAAGTGATGAGCCTGTAATATTTCGAGCTTTAAAGATAATCCTGTATGATATTTAATCATTTTTTCGATAAGGTCTGTTGATGCATTTAAGCTTTCACCCATATCTGCTACCATTTGCGCCATTATCATTTTATTATCTTTTGCCCCTGGAAATCTCATATTCTGCATTAACTGAATTGCAGTAACCCTATCGCTTTTGGCCTTCCTTAATGGACCTCGCCTAGGTTTGTTGGTTTTATCTTCCTCCTCGGACTCTGAGTCCACTTTGCCTTTGTCTTGCCTAGCTAAGGCTGCTACTAGAGACAGATCTATACTTGTTTTAAGAGAAGTAAGTTTTTTCTTGCTTCTATTTTCCTCTTCTTCGTCAGAATCAGAGTAGTTAGAGCCAGATGCGGAATCATACTTTTCTTCTTCCTCTTTTGCGGTTTCGATTTTATTAGAGTTGAACCCTTGACTGTCTTTTTCCTGTTTTCTTGGTGCTCTATTTTTATTAGGCGGAGCCTCCTTATGAGTGGCCTTTCTCAGTTTCCACACGTCATTTATCGTTGGTTCCTGTCTATCTTTTTTCTTCTCATTTAATATTATATAACATAGTGATTTCTGCATACAATCTAATTGTTCTGCCATCATGTCAAATTTAGCCCCTGAGCTTGTCCCCGGCATATCTAAGATTTCATCAGCCGTCGGACCACAGGCCAATTTCACTATTTTTTGGCTCACTCCTTTCAACGTTTCTAGATGTGTATCTTGTGGAGCGAATACAAGACCAGGGCAAGTTAGAAATATTCTACCTCCCAATTTGTCATGTTCTCTCTGATGAGAACTGCTTCGTCTCTCTCGAGATTGACTTTTTGATTTTTTATAGTTAACTCTACTTCTACGAGGTATTTCCTCGTCCTCTGTATAATCTGTATTAGAACTATCTGCCGAATCCTCCCCCACTGGTACTCTATAATTTTTTTCTTTTCTCCCAGTCGAGGTTTGGTACGGCTTAAACAATGACTTTTTTGTTTCCCATTTCTCCTCTCCTGAGGTCAGAGGAAAAAATCCGGTTACGAAGTTTTTATGTTTAGGGATAGTTCCTGTCTCTAACGGTGACATTTCATATTCCCTATTTATTCGGTCATATTCATGTCCAACTGCCCCTTCTTGATCAGTCTGTACTGATGGAGTCGGGGAGCCGGTCGCAATCAGAGCTCTCGGATCGTGAACGCCGTTTCTGGTTACCTTTATTTCCTTTCCAGGAACTATTGGTACTGTGATATCGTTATCCCCAATTTCCACAGTAATTTTGTCATTGTGACTTTTATCACTTACTGTTTTGACTAATTTATATAACCCTTCAACGTTAGAAGTGTACAAAGTACAATCAGTAGCTAATAGCTCTTCATTCCCTACTAGCCCTGCTTCTCTCAGTTGTTTGGTTAATTTATCTTTTGGGAGCAAAGTGATATTAGTTATTTTTTCCATGGCTGTGTGTCTGTTATTTTTAGAGAAGTTTGTTGGTAATTATCTCTTTTGAGGTTTTCTAGTTTGGATACTCTCTGGTTCCATAGCGCTATCCTCGAGATTAAATTACCCCTGTTCGTGCTTAACAATAGAATTTTTTCTCAGGCGTCCCTGATTTTGTTCTAAAGTTAATATGAGGAAGTTACCATCTTAGTGACTTCCTCTTTGCACTCTGGAGACACTGTTTTGATCATGCAGATGTCATTGGCACTTTTTGGTCGTTATTGTTCCCTAGGATTCTACTAATTACATTAATACTCTATAATGTTTAATTAATGAGGTCATCAGGTCCTCAGGTTTTGCTGTCAGGTCAGAATAGGTTTACCTCCTCACTAGCTTGTTTTAGTTCATACCAGTAATCTAGGTGTATGTCCTAAACTCTCATGGAACAATAACACTTATTGACAACCACAAATCAAATTCATGCTTACCCTCCAGCTGAATCTGGTCCTGGACTTTGTTGTTGTCCTTGGTTTGTCAATATTTACTAATGCTCTGTATATTGCTTATAGAACTGTTTTAATTAACTGAAGTAAAACTGAACACTGATTGTCTTTTCAATAAAAATAAAAATTTATTTAAACAAAAGATAAAAATACTGGTTATACAATGATTAATATTTGTAGCAAAATAATCAAAAGGTTACAGATTATAATACTTCAGTTCATACAATCTCAACAGGGCAGTCCTGTATGAGTGGAGGTTTACATAGATTATTTACCTCATAAATCGTTCAAGCAATAAAGGTAGATAACTTGTTTCTCATTTAAGATTCTCAAGTTATATTAATACAGCAGAGCAAGTAAAAATATTTCAGTTAGTAAACTGAACTGGTAGAAAGATTGTTCTCTTACCAGGGATGCACACAAGCCATCAAAATCAGGAATGCAACGACGATTAGTCAAAAAGCAGTCATATATATATGGAATACGAGGCACATTGTTCCTATACATTTTCATTGGGTTTTTTCCAGAGGAACTTATAACTTGTGACATAATAGGTTTTTTCCAGAGGAACAGAAAACAAGTGACATTTAGCCATTGATCACCTCATCTCCTGAGGCTTCCGGTTCCAGTTGATTTGCCCAAATTAGTCTATTTTTTCTGCCCTTCCGTCCTCTTTGTTTAACCTGCTTTGGTATGTGGGTGCGTGAATAGATATCTTTAAGGGTTTTGGTTGGTTCAATATAATCTGAGATCGACACTACAAATAGCCTACTGGTGCAATTTGTAGCCTACATTAAATGTTTGACTTATAAAACATCAATTATTCAAAATAATTTATATTGAATAATTCTCACTATTTTTTTGAAAGCTTTAAATATATGTTAAACGACAAAAACAGATGAGATAGGGGTATTTTACATTAACTATGAATGCACCACGAGTTTGACCAGTTTTAAGACAACGCAACCTTTATTCACGTCTGTGTTGTTTTTCACGACAGTGCTAGCTAGTTTGTTTTAGCTCATAGCTTTAACGGCAGACTTGTATGTCGCGCTGTTGGAATCCTCTACATTACAGTCACACTTTTACACCGTTTAGCTGTCCGCATTTTAACTGTTTAACCGGGACAATTTCATAGTGGTTGGTGTAAACCGGACGTCAGCAACACTTAAAATTGATTGTCAACCTCCGGACAACTTTGCACTTTGATAGAATTAGGCTAGCCAGCCGGCACATGATGGATTTAAACAATGGATGTCTTCTCATTGGATGTTGTTTTCCATGGATTTTGACCATGTTTAAAATAATAAAAAATAAAAAAGGTAAGCTGCGATCTAAGTTATATCTGCTGGGTTGGTTTGTGTGCGTGGTAATGTTTTCTCCTCGCCAGGGGAGGTGTATTTAAAAGTGCTTCAATTACACATAGGCATAACACCGTGACTTCAGCGCGGCAAACAAGTTGCTGGTAACGTTAGGTAAAACAAAGGCAGAGTGCCTTAACTCCACCGTAACTTAATAACAGCGTTCTAAAGTGCAGCGGAACAAAGCTAAAAGACCGTAACTGATGTTAAGGGCTTCTGCCTTTGCTTTCCCTCTGCTTTTGGAAGTTATGGCAAAAACAACATCTTATTTTTAGCAGAAAAGAACAAAATTGACGCAAGATATTTCTCCACATGATAAAACTGATGTCCATTGTTCCAAATATGGCAATAACTAATTTTTGACAAAATTGAAGTTAAGGTCTTTTGCCTTTGCACGGCAGTAATGTACAGGTGGTAATTTTTGCTTGATGAACACCAGGATCATCAGGAGTGGATGGCTCATATTTTACAACAAAGACCATCTTACTGTATCGATGGTCTGATAGACAAACATGGATGCCGCTACTTTTTAAATATTTTTTTATTGACCAAGCAGAATCAAAGTAGTACATAAGATTCATAATATATTATAAAAATATAATTAAGTATCTTTTCCAGATGCTACCAGTATAGCAGCATGCATTAGCCTTGTATTAACCAGTTACTTTGGTGATATTTTAGGTTTAGCACAACCTGAATTCCAATATTTTTAATGCACATCCTTTTCCATCTAGAGTTTAAAGAGATCAGGTTAACTGAGGGCTGTGAAGGGAATGTGGAGGTTTTCTACAATGGATCCTGGGGTAATGTGTGCTGGAACCAGACGCACAGCGAGTCTGATCTGTCAAGAGCTGAACTGTGGAAGATCTGGTGTTTTGTCTGATTCTACACCAAGACTGGAATCAGCTCGTAACTGGCTGAATGAAGTGAAATGTCGACCACATGATTCAAATCTGTGGCAGTGTCCATCTTCACCCTGGGCACAGAACTACTGTAATAATGATGAAGTGGCCAAAATCACCTGCTCAAGTGAGATTATGTTTAAATAATGTAAAATGGTCTCACTAGTTATGTTTTTTTAAACACAATGTTTGTATATAATGTGGTGAATAAATTGTTGAGACTTAAATTGTTAAAGTGAAGTTCTGATTTTTGTGTCCTAATGTTCAGTTCTTTTAATATTTAATCTCAGAGGAGGAAAGTCGTGAGTCTCCTCAGAGTCGTCTGACATGTTCAAACTCTTCATCTTCTCACCAGAGACAGTGTTCAAGTAAGATTTTTAATTTAAGACTGTTTTCCATTAAAATGTGCATTTAAACAATAATTTATTTGCATTTAAATCTTAATCAAATTAATAAATGTAATCCACTAATCATACCTAAGCAAAAACATTTCTCTTTACAGGTATCTTTATTCTATTGTACTTTTGTGCTACTTTTTTCAATGTAATTCAAAGATTGAAATCAAGCTTCCTTGTATTGCGTAAATTCAAATTTACGCAATAGATTACAAAATTAAAAGAACAAAATTACCCCATTGTAAAAATGCAATGAGTGAGCATACATTTTAGGAGATAAATGTAATAAAAAAAAAGTCTAAACTCCTTCCTCAAATTAACCTTTATAATTTTGGCATTTTGTACATATATCAGGAATATTGCTAGACATATCATATGATTGAGTTTTTCAGGTGTTATAAAAACCCTTGTCAACCATTTATACTGTAATAATTTAAGCTGTGTTTATGATTTGTTTGTGTGCCTTTAAACATGCTTCAGTCCTTTCAAATTCCTCAATTTGTAACCAAAGACTAGGCTATGTAAAATGTGAATTAACTTTTATTAGTAACTTTGGTAAATTTCAGATTTCAATTCATAAATAACGTCTCCGGTTACTATCGTAACCTCGGTTCCCTGAGAGGCGGGAACGAGATGTAAGGACTGGGCGAAGGTGAATCTGAATAACTAAATACCCCCATGCTAAAATCCCAAAGCCTTTAGCCCCAAAAGGCCTGGAACTTGGAAAAACACACACACACACACACACACACACACTCTCTCCCACACACACACCAAGAACGGGGTGTTCTGTTACAAGACTGAGCTTTATTACCCCTTGGAATGTCCCAGAGAGTGTGATTCCTCCTTATTCTTGCTGAGAAGAATAAACGAACCCTGGTTTAAACCTATATATTCTATGTATATATATATATATATATATATATAACCATGTGATACATGCATCCAATGTTCCATCTCATGATTTTTCCTTTATGTTGTTTGGTCTGTGTGGCCTTGTAAACTCTAATGGGTTAATGTTTGAGACATGACTTGCATACTATGAGAAACAGAAATCACTGTGTAGCATGTTTAGTCTCGATAAACTCCAATCCTCGTTCCCCATTTGTTGATTTACATTACATCTCGCTAACTTTGTGACACAGGGGTGTTATAAGAAATCTTGAGGGTTCTCTCTCTTAAACACCCAATGAACTGACATATTCAAATGTCCTGCGAGATTCACCAGAACACTTCATGACTGTGGCTCGAGCTTCAAGCAGACCTTATCAAACTAACCCCCTCCTTTCTGCAGAGAAAGGAATGCCATGCGGTCAAAGAGTCCCCTCTGAAAACGCACATACACAAAGCTTTAATTCACTCATTTAAAGACTTTACTGAGATATATTTGATATGTTATGTTTGTCGATTTGTCCAGGCCCTATGAAGGGATCTGGGAGTGTATGGTAGTTCTAAACGAACTACAAGGGCATTTAATTATGCTTTTAATGTAACTCTGCAATATAACTCTCCTTATACGTCTTTCTTCCTATTCTCCGAACCTTCGTGATCTAACGAGGCCATCTATGTAATTGAACAAGCCGTAAAATGTATTTTACTATGTTTAATCATCTTTGGAATGATTCTGACCAAATTCTGACTGCTTGTAAAACCTGTGAATGCGGCCATAAATCGAACGCGGACAAGACAAAGCCGAGGTTGCCGCCAAAGTTTCGTTGAATGCCATTGGCCAGTTCGCACCTCAGAAGGTTCCTTTAAAGAAGAACTGAACCTCCCTCCGCAGTCAGATCTTACTGCGCTCTTCCGTGCTCGTCCTGGTTTCAGAATGTAACGTCTCGTCTCGAGGCGAGTCTTTCGCCTTTCTTTTATGTGTTCTAGTTAGTTTGTGTTTTTCAGTCTTAAGATAAGTCCCTGTGTTTTAATTCCACGAGTGAAAAGAACACCGCGGGACATATCTCTTCAGCAAAGCCGGCTACGAGGGACATTTAAACCACCGCGCGCTCTCTCTGAACCAGAAGCACGCGCACGTGACCACGTGACGCTTCCTCCCACACAAAGGACACCGCTCACGGTGCAGGACCGACGCGACACAGAGTGCATGACCAAGATTACATTTGCGCAAGTATCTCTTTTTACAGAGCTTCTAAGAAGCCTTAAGATGATGTTTTCGTGTTGTTACAGAAAAGGTGAAGTCCAGGATAATGCTGCTAATGCTCTCTCTCTCTCTTTCTCTCTCTCTCCGTTCTCTCTCTCTCTCACACCCTCACTCTCCCACACGTGTCTCCATTTGTCCAAACGCAATGCCTTTCTCGTTCATCGATGCCTTATCGTGTTTTGTTTGTTTATTATGTTTGTAAATACATATATCCCATGTAACCGTAGTAAGTAGTTCTGCCGTATTAAATATCCATTATATTCATGTGATTGACTCATTCTCTTTTGCTCAACTTCAAGTCTCTTAAGTGCCCAAAAAGGTCTTTAGCTATAAGCTTACAAATTAAAGATACTTTCAAGAGTATCTGTTTATAGGGCAGGAAACCCAATTCTTGTGGCCACAGAATTGCTTTTCCTGAAATCCTATAAAGTAAGATGATATTGTGGATCCCCACAAATATTATTCTGACAATTGAGCTAATTAATTTTGCCTGTTTTGTAAGACGTGGTCCGTGTAAATAATTGCAATCAACTTGTGGTTAATTGCAGGGATACACGTGCATGCATGCAGGTGAAATGACAGCATCCCGTAGCGGGAGATTTATTAACATGTAAGACTGATCTAATCCAAACATGTATGAATAATTATTAATTATCAATTATTAATTATGATATGCAAATTCCCCACGGATTAGATCCGCCCAGAGTCTTTACAGAGACATTACGTCACTGATGTATATGGGAACTCCCTCCTTCTCCGTTTTCACTGAAATCTTATAGGCTAACGCCAGCTGGAGACAGCTGGCCAATTGACGCGAAACATGCAAATGCTGACCGGTCCGCGGGCAGTATAAATAGCATGTGCGCGACAATTACGTCAGAATCAAGACTGAACGCTAGCACAGCTGATCAAACGGCGAGCACGGCGGCTGACGTAATGTCTCGTTCCCGCCTCTCAGGGAACCGAGGTTACGATAGTAACCGGAGACGTTCCCTTTCAAGGCGGTCACTTCGACATTACGTCACTGACGTATATGGGAACTGTATAGAATCCCGCCGTGAGCGCAGTGAAGATAAGCCCTGAACGGGGTCAAGCTACACTCTCACGAGAGACAACAGTTCTAAGCCAGCAGCGCCGCTAGGAGCACTCGAACTGATAGGCGAAACTAGACCAAGAAACGTCTGCTCCGACCTTACCAAAGTTGCATATCCAATGCAATGAAGCGAAGACTGCACTGGACAGGGCAGCACAACACCATAAGCACTCGAGCACAAGAGTTAACACAGTGTCGACGGCAATAGCGGTGACAGCTGCATAACCTTATAGCCATACACAGAGTTAACAGGACATTGAAAACTACTGCATAATGCGGAACAGCTATGTAACATTATAGTCATTACACAGAGTTAGCAGCAATGGTAACTCTGCATAATGCAGACTACTGCACAGCTGGTGGTAACAGTTCATGAGTACATAAATAAAACTCACCGAACCCACAACGCTATAGGCAGTGCATCAAACTTGAAACCCTGGCGAACGTGTTCTGAGAAGACAGCCAGCATACCTAAATCCCGTAGGCATTAAGCCAACATTGAAAGCGTCGAATTCAGTGAGAAAGTCTCAGTATAAAGCAGCACGTCCCTAGAACCATCCACCAAGCACACAAACAGCTGGTCAGACTGCTGCCTAGTGATCCACGTACATCCGCAAAGCCCTTACAGGGCCAACAGCACTCCGAGCATCGGCATCATGCGAGGCTGACGGCTCAGCAGATAAGGCGGACAGGGATCAATCTGTGCTCTGAACGGTGTAAGCGACTTCGGAACGCAGCTTGGTATCGGACGGAGAGTGACGCTGCAGTCACCAGGTCCGAGACAATGCAACATCATTCACTTAGAATGATCGTAGGTCTCCAAAGTGCTTCGCTGGGGCGAGAGCAGGTGGATTAAGGCCATCTCAAGGAGAGCTCTCAAATACTTGTTAGTGTACGTTTTTTGCTCAACTATGGACCCGGCAGCGGACACACAAGTAGGTTCCACAGCTTGGGGATGATAGGCCAATAAGGGGGTCACGAGGAACTGACACTCCTTTGTAGAACATAGCCAATGTTCTATAGCCGATGTACAGAAGTGCATACCAACACATAACTGAATGTACATAAACACAGTGCTAGTGGCCGTAGCAACAACACTGTGAATATACGCAGTTAGATAATAGTCCCATAATAGCATAGCACCTCAGTAAGCAAACAAACACAGTCGTAGCCGTAGCTACAACTGTGAGTAAACGAGTTAGCACAGAATAGCCAGTTGCACTGAAGGAAACGGGGCAACATAACAGCGTAGCACATGTACGCAACAGCATCAGTCGCTGTAGCGCATCCATGTATGTACATAACGCAGCGCGAGTCGCCGTAGCAACAGAACTGAGATGTACAGTTAGATCAGGATGGCTAGCTGCACCGAAGGAAACGGGACAGCATTACAGCCTAACACATCCATGTACGTACACATCCAGAAACCGTGAATATGCACAGTTAGATTAAGATAGCTAGTTTTGCACTGAAGGAAACAGGGCAACAAAATAGCAAAAACACGTCCTTATACGTACATAAGTGCAGTGTAGCCGCTGTAGCGACAGAACTGTGAATATGCACAGTTAGATAGGATAGCTGGTTGTTGCACTGAAGGAAGAGGGCAACATAAGAGCATAACACATCAGTGCGCACATTTTAAACATCCGTGTGTATAATGCAGCGCAAGTCGCTGAAGCGACCGAAACTGCATGAATATGCGCAGTTCAAACACAATGGTCCATTACGTTGAAGGGCAACATAACAGCATAACGCTTCAATATGTACACAGATGCAGCACAAGTCGCCGTAGCGACGACTGAGACTATGCACAAGCATAGTTACATTTTTGTGTACAAAAAACACAGCGTCAGAGGCATAGCGACATCGCCTGTGAATACGTAGTTAATCAGAATAGCCGGTTGCACTGAGGATACAGGGCAATATATAACGGCATAAGTCATAGACACATATCAATGTACATAACACAGCGTCAGTGGCATAGCGACATCGACTGTGAATACGAAGTTAATCAGAATAGCCGGTTGCACTGAGGATACAGGGCAATATATAACGGCATAAATCATAGACATATATCAATGTACAAAACACAGCGTCGGTGGCATCGCACAGCAACTGTGACTACACAGTAATCAGAGTAGCCAGTTGCACTGAAGGATACAGGGCAATATAGCGGTGTAATCGTTACACATATCAGTGCGTAGTGTGTACACAGCGTCAGTTGCATCGCACAACAACTGTGAATACGTAGTGATCAGAATAGCCATTTGCACTGAAGGATACAGGGCAATATATGACGGCATAAATCATAACACATATCAGTGTGTAGTGTGCACAAACACAGCGTCAGTTGCATCGCACGACAACTGTGAATACGCACTGCGTAGTAATCAGAATAGCCATTTGCACTGAATGACACAGGGCAATATATAATGGCATAAATCATTACACATATCAGAGTGCGGTGTGTACGTAACACAGCGTCAGTTGCATCGCGCACCAACTGTGAATACGTAGTAATCAGAATAGCCATTTGCACTGAAGGATACAGGGCAATATACAACGGCAAAAATCATACACATATCAGTGTGTAGTGTGTACGTAAACACAGCGTCAGTTGCATAGCACGACAACTGTGAATACGTACTGCGTAGTAATCAGAATAGCCATTGCACTGAAGGATACAGGGCAATATACAACGGCAAAATTCATACATATCAGTGTGTAGTGTGTACGTAAACATAGCGTCAGTTGCATCGCGCAACAACTGTGAATACGTACTGCGTAGTAATCAGAATAGCCATTGCACTGAAGGACACAGGGCAATATATAATGGCATAAATCATTACGCGTAGTAGTCAGAATAGCCATTGCACTGAAGGATACAGGGCAATATATAATGGCATAAATCATTACGCGTAGTAATCAGAAGAGCCATTGCACTGAAGTACACAGGGCAATATATAATGGCATAAATCATTACACATAACAGAGTGCGGTGTGTGTAACGCAGCGTCAGTTGCATCGCGCAACGACTGTGAATATGTAGTAATCAGAATAGCCATTTGCATTTGCGGGGAGGAAACATGGTGAGTAACCTCTATTGCAACTTCCACGATGACTTCAGATAAGACTTCTAGCATGAAGAAAGAGATTCTGACGTAATTGTCGCGCACATGCTATTTATACTGCCCGCGGACCGGTCAGCATTTGCATGTTTCGCGTCAATTGGCCAGCTGTCTCCAGCTGGCGTTAGCCTATAAGTAGGGTTGCCAACCGTTCCGTATAATACGGAATCGTTCCGTATTTGACACATAAACGGCTTGTTCCGTATTGAACTGATACGGAACGCACTTTGTTCCGTATTTTTGAGAATCAATTCAGTGTAAATCCATGACAGACGCATACCTTCTAATATATCAGACAGACTATGAACAAAGACCCGCTGCTATAATGGCAAATTCGGGGACTTGGCGCCCCCTTGACGGGCTCTGACGTGTAATGACGTAGAGTTGGCTCATTGGTCGCACGTCAGAGGCGCCCGCGCCATTGGATGTGCAGTTGCCGCAGCGCAGCCTATGAGCGAGCCAGACGCTCTGCAGCATAGATATACACACGGCTGTGCAGCTGCAAATGCGTATTACAGGCTTCAGTAAATCGAGTAAAATGAGACATTTGTAGGCTATGATAAGAAAAACTACTACCGGTAAATTAAAAATATAATTTTTTGCACTGGAAAGAACATTCTAGAAGTCTAATTCTATTGAATAAGTTTGCACAAGGCTACAGAAAACTGATGTGTTTATTTTTCTTCAAATGCAGTCTAAGCCGATGAGTTTTGAATGGTATATGTTACATTGTTTAGGTTAAAAATAAAACGTATTATAAACGAAACAAATACATGGTTAATTTTTGGCAAAATGACCATGATAGCCTTTATATATCTGAGCCTACTTTGCTATTCAAATTTTTGTGCAACTTATAAAAAATATATATAATGCAACTTTGCCTAATAAGCTGCATTATAATGTGCTATAAAACATATGAATTTCAGGGGTTATTTTTCCAAATTTTCTCCCCCCCCCCCCCGTTCCTTATTTCCAATTCAGAAAGTTGGCAACCCTACCTATAAGATTTCAGTGAAAACGGAGAAGGAGGGAGTTCCCATATACGTCAGTGACGTAATGTCGAAGTGACCGCCTTGAAAGGGAACATAGATGGAGGGGGGCCCAAAAAATGCAGCCTGCCTAGTGTAGTCCATTTATTTAATCCGGCTCTGCTTGTATTAACCAGTTATTTTGGTGATATTTTAGGTTTAGCACAACTTAAACTCCAATATTTTTAATGCACATCCTTTTCCATCTAGAGTTTAAAGAGATCAGGTTAACTGAGGGCTGTGAAGGGAATGTGGAGGTTTTCTACAATGGATCCTGGGGTAATGTGTGCTGGAACCAGATGGACAGAGACACAGCGAGTCTAATCTGTCAAGAGCTGAACTGTGGAAGATCTGGTGTTTTGTCTGATTCTACACCAAGACTGGAATCAGCTCGTAACTGGCTGGATGAAGTGAAATGTCGACCACATGATTCAAATCTGTGGCAGTGTCCATCTTTACCCTGGGCACAGAACTAATAATGAGGAAGTGGCCAAAATCACCTGCACAAGTGAGATTGTTTAAATTATGTAAAATAGTCTCACTAGTTATGTTTCTTTAAACACAATGTTTGTATATAATGTGATGAATAAACTGTTTCTGAAAGACTAAACTAATTTGATGGACAGAGCCTAAAATAATTTATGAGACTTAAATTATGTCTTTACATTGATATGTTTCACTGAGTGAAGTTCTGATTTTTGTGTCCTAATGTTCAGTTCTCTCAATATTTAATCTCAGAGGAGGAAAGTCGTGAGTCTCCTCGGAGTCGTCTGACATGTTCAAACTCTCCATCTCCTCACCAGAGACGGTGTTCAAGTAAGATTTTTAATTTAAGACTGTTTTCCATTAAAATGTGCATTTAAACAAGAATTTATTTGCATTTAAAAATAATAATCAAATTCATAAATGTAATCCATGAATCATACATTTAAATTCATCTTAGTTAAGTTTCCATGTGTTTTGTTGTAAATGGTGTCCTGAAGCTGGTCAGTGATGTTGCTGTGTGTGATTTAGATCATGTTCCTCTCAGACTGAGTGGAGGTTTGGGCCGGTGCTCTGGGAGGCTGGAGGTGTATCATAACGCTGTGTGGGGTTCAGTCTGTGCTGATCTGTGGGACATCAGCGATGCTCAGGTGGTCTGCAGGCAGCTGGGTTGTGGAGACGCACTGAGGGCTGATGGGAATTCAGTCTTTGGTGCTGGTGAAGGTGTTGTGTGGCTGAACAGAGTCGAGTGCAGAGGGAATGAGATTCACCTGTGGGACTGTCCTCTCTCCATGAAGAACCACACTGACTGTTCTCACAAAGAACACGCTGGACTCACATGTGCAGGTCACTGCAAAACACTGACCAATATTAGTCATTTTAATGCTAATAATCTTTGTCTATTTGCATGATTTTGAATGTGTTTGTGTGTGTTTTGTCAGATTTGTCAGTGTCCACTACTCCTGCCACAACAACATCAGCTTCTCGTCCAGTTTCTCAGACAGTGCGCTCAACATCAGTCACTCCTCCACAAACTCCTCCAGCAGCGTCTCTCTCTGTGCTTGTGGTTGTACTGGGAGTTTTGCTCTTACTGCTCTTAGTGCCACTGCTTATACTGATTCAGCAGAACAGAGTGATGAGGAGAGGTAGGAGAGATCCAGAGACTGTCATATTGTGTCTTATTCAGTGTGTGATCAGTCATGTGTTGTGAACTGACAGCAGGTTTGTCTGTCTACACTCACAGCTCTCTCTAAGAGGAGACACAGGACGACGACTGAGGCCGTTTATGAGGAGATTCATCACAGACACAATCACTTCACTCAGAGAGGTGAGACATGAATCTTATTTTTTTAATATGATTAATAAGAGAGTCTGTCAGACACTTGATGTTCATCTATTATTAGTCCTGTTAAACCTCCTGATTCAAACCACAGAATTCCTCACATAAAACCACAGAGCTGCAGGTGCATGTTTCTGTGTGTGTGTGTGTGTGTGTGTGTCTTCCTGTATGTATTTTTAGAGGGTAATAAGGTGCGATTCATATGTTTGTTTGAACGTGCGCGCGTGTGTGTGTGTGTACTAGTTTCTTCCTGTGTGTATTTCTGGAAGGCAGTGAGGAATGTGTTCATGTGAGGATACATGTGTTTTTGCTAATAGGCCTAACAAAAAACAAACATGGGATTTCTGTCTCTAATGTTTTTAAAAAATAAGAGTTGTATGATCCAATGGAAATGAGAATTCAGTCTGTTTGTGATGATGGACATGTTCCTGACCATTTCTCTCTCCTTTAACAGGAAGTCTTGTCTCTGAAGAACTGCATTCTGGGTATGAAGATGCTGATGAGCTTCTCTCAGGTTAGACAACAGAAGTGCATATTCATTTCACTAAAAATACTTTTCATCGAAATCAACCTAAATAAATAAAATAAATATTTTACTAATGACTCAATACCTTTTAAATACTGCTGTTTATTTATATATTAACATTCTGTTCTCCTTTTACGCAAAAGAGTTCAAGACTGTATATTATGATGATGTCACCAACAACAGTGGCCTGAAAGGTCAGTGACCTTTTTAATTGATCACATGACTTATTAGATGATTAATCATTTTGGTCTCATGACCTGCAACAAGAACATATTTTGGCTTTTGTATCCAAACATAATCTGTGTTGATGCAGAAGAAATCACACCGGGATACTATGATGATGTCATCACTGATGGACTGAAACCAGATCGTGAGACAGGTGTCGTTCTGTTATTCTATAATGGCATATTGAAATACTTCAGTATATGAATGCTATTTCAGTATATAATGGATTTAAATATATATATATATGTATATATAATTTTTTTTTTTTAATGTGATTAATGCATGTTTGTGATGATTGTGTGATTTTGTAGAAGACACCCCTGAGAGCTATGATGACGTAATCACCAGTGGACAGAACTCTTATATCAAAAAAGGTGTTTTTTTGATAGATTTTAAAAAAAATAATATTCTTTTCAAATAAACCTCATAACTGATGATATTTTGAAATTACTGTCTTAATGTTTTTTGGCTTATATTTAACTTTTTTGGCTTATATTTGCACATGTAGTCAACACGCTAGAGAATTATGATGATGTCATCATTAATGGACAGAGCTCGCAAATAGGTGGGTTGAACAGAACTACATTTTATTATCACCCTTACATGTTCACATGAGTATTAGACATGAGTTTTGTGTAATC
Source organism: Semotilus atromaculatus (assembly GCA_031834385.1). Lineage (NCBI taxonomy): Eukaryota > Metazoa > Chordata > Actinopteri > Cypriniformes > Leuciscidae > Semotilus > Semotilus atromaculatus. The sequence continues at coordinate 49,988,806 of JAULUF010000009.1, forward strand.
AAGTCACTTAAAGGGAAAAAGGATCCTTTAAATAAGATAAAAGAAGTGTCCCAATTCAGAGGCTGCATCCTTTGAAGGCCCTGAAGGCCAAAACGAGCATTGTTAAATGGGACGGTCTACAGGGGATCGTTCTTGTCGCCTAGCAACTGTGACAGCGATGATGAGCGGCAGTAACGTTTGTACTGGACTTTTTTGAAAGTTATATTAAACTGTCCGAAACCAAAACAGGGTTCACAAACTGTCTAAATATGTTCACCATGGTTAATTTCTGTATATAATAAATGGTATAAACTATATATAATCACATCTTAGTAAGATATGTCAACATTTGAACCACTATAAAGTTTTTTTATTTTTACATTTGTATCGTTAGATATTTGAGTAAGCTGAAACGCAATATTTGCATTTAAAAGTGCAATTCGCCAATTTTTCTACAAAAAACCTGTCGTCACCGGAGAGCAATGAATTCTGGGCTAGGAAAGGCCACGGAGGATCCTTCATTACACAGGAAACAAAGGCACATTTGGAGCCGTATTTGAAGGAGACAGGGAGACGGTCTTCGTCGCGCTACGGTGACGCAATCAGCCTTCGAATGATCCAACCTCTGAATTAGGACGCAGATAAATTGTTTTATATTCTGATGTTTTTTTATGTCATTCTTGATCAGAGGGAGTTCAGGAGGACTATGATGATGTGATGAGTGTGAGTGAAGATGTGAGAAACCTGTTAGGTGAGTTATTGTTAGTATGTTTTCCGGAACCGGATTTTATCTGATTACAACATAAATGAAGATTTTGTTTTTAATAACAGATTATGATGATGTGGAGGAGGAGTCAAAAAAAGAACGGGGTCCTTTCGGCTCAATGACCACGGCGGTTCAAAAAATTTGAACATTTAAAAGTTTGAGTGAAATTGCTATTGATATATCAACTCTCAGGTTTTTATGTTTTTTTTTTTTTTTGGTATTTAAATGTATTCCTCTGTGTGATTTTGTATTTTTTTTTATTATGACCTTGTTAATAGCAGTAAAAAAAACAATGCCTTTTCTGCTAAATAAACAAAAATGTGATTTTGTACTTGAATTTCGTATGTGTACTTGAATACAGCATGTACTTAAATTTTTATGAGTGAATAATTTTTTTTACATTTATTTTGGATGCATTATGTAACTTTTACAATAACCCTGTTAATTAATTGATCTGTATTAAATATTATTCTTGTATATGGTCAGGCATGTTTTAACCAATAAATAAATAAATATGCATATTGCTTGCCTGCTTGGCATTTTACCTGTTTTAAATCCATTCTCAGGCTGTAGATGAATGTTAAATGTGAAGGCCAAGTATGGTTACCTATACTCTGAATTTGTCCTCTCCAATTTAGTGCACACACATTAGCAGTAATGAACATACACACTGCAAACACACACACTCGGAGCAGTGGGCAGCCATTTATCTGAGGCGCCTGGGGAGCGATTGGGGGTTTGGTGCGTTTCCTGCTGGTAGGATTTTGAGAATCAAGTCAAGTCAAGTATATTTATATAGCGCTTTTAACAATACAGATTGTATCAAAGCAGCTTCACAGTATCAATCAAAACAACGTAACAATGTTCGTTTCTTAGTGGAAAAAGCATCCACGTTTGGTAGGGCTGATCAATGGTATTAATGATTGGTTAATTAATTTGAAGATCCCCAACTGAGCAAGCCAAAGGAATCAAACCCGCAATCTTTGGGTTCCAAGTCTGACTCTCTAACCATTAGGCAACAAAGTGAAAGTGACATGTGAAGGCAAAGTATGGGAACCCTTATATTTGGAGTCGGAATTTGTCCATCTGCATTTACCATCCAAGTTAGTGCACACAGACACACACACATTTGTTTGTTTTGTTATATAGGGCTATGTGTAAGTCAACAATCTGTAACACGTGAATAAACCATATGAATAACTTTGTAATAACTTTGTAATAACGCGTCTCTGTAGGCAGCCTAGGCTCTGAGATCTGCACACAAAAACAAATGGGTACACCACCACTCAAAACCAAAACAAAGTGTTCCAACCAATCACCGACAGGGGCGGGTGTTGTGAGGTTTTGAGCTTGTGCACGGCTGGACGCGAAGTCGGAGCAACACCCGCCCCTGTCGGTGATTGGTTGGAACACTTTGTTTTGGTTTTGAGTGGTGGTGTACCCATTTGTTTTTGTGTGCAGATCTCAAAGCCTAGGCTGCATACAGAGACGCGTTTTTTTGACAGCCTGATTATGGGGCGGGCAGCTAGCGGATCGTTAGGAAAGATTAGACATTTATTTTTGGGCCTGAAATCACTGATACAACCTTTAATAATGCTCAACAACAGAACAGAACCCCAGTGAAGCTCATCGTTAAAAACTACAGACCGGAAAAAGGGGAATAACTTTTTCCAATTTCATCTACTACAGTATACAGTATACTATAGTTTTACAGCCATAAATGAAACCATAGTAATGTCATTCTACTTTTTGGTACTTTTAGTTTTCTTTTGGTTGAAAATTGTCCTTAACTGCAGTAGCCTAATCTGCAAATGCAGATTTTGAACATAATAAAGAGCTTCTTGTTAGGTGACAAACAATAGTATGTGTTTGCAGGTTTCGTTTCAGTTGATTGTTAGGTAAAGACACACTTCACTGAGCGCTAAAATGTTACTCTGTGTTATAAAATATCTCCAATGATTCAGTGCTCCAAAGATTCAGTGCGCAAGTTTGAATATTCGATTCCTTTGTGCTAACCCGTTTGAACAATTTAGTGTGAAGAACCGACTCAAATTATTCATTTGGGGATCACTAGTTGTAATTCTAAACAGCAGACTGAAAATATGACATAATTCTTGAAATATTTTTTAGTCCGGCGATGTCTACATAGTCACCATAAGTTTATTTTTATTTTTTTATTTTTTTATTGCATTTTAATAAGAACAAAACATAATTTACATACAGGAGTAGTACATATAGCTAACCACACATGTCAGGTGTATAGTCACCATAAGTCTGTCATCTCACAGTCGTTTTACTGCCACCCATAGGAATATATCGGTGTTGCAGTATTAAACACACAAGTGCAGCTGCAAAGTGCAAACTTGGTCGAGTATTCCTATATGATGAACTGGGTAAAGGCATATTATTGTCTTTTTAGAATTATTTTTTTTTTTTAACAAAATGCTCTTTCCCTTACACTTTATGTGAAATAACATTTACTGTGCACTTGAAGAGCATGACAAGCATTGTTACTAATATACTAGTTCAAATGAATCTTTAAAACAGCACATTTTATTTATGTTTGTATCCAACTAATATTTCTAAACATGGACTCAAAGTGATAAACATGAAGCAGTCAGTTATCGGTGTTTGTATATCTGCAAATGCTGTGCTTTGATGCTGTAAATAAACTGGAATTCGTGTCCCTGAAATCAGTTTCCTGTATCTGTGACTGTCACCCCTCTATCTTGTATGTTTCTCATTTTCATTTTTTTGTCATCTGTGATCAGACTCGCCACAGCTGGTATGTACACACACACAGGATCCTTATGTGTTAATGAGTTAATCTTGTTGTGATTGTTGTTTTTGTTTTATGAATTTGGGTCATAATATCATTTATAGTTCAATTCGGCTATGTGTAATATTTGAATGAATATAAAAGTGAATTTCCTTCTCTCATGGTAATTTTCCTCTATTCCTCTTTTTCACTGATTCAATGTCTGTTGATGTCCATCATCTCACACATACATTTTATACACAACTTTCTATATCTCGTTTGCAGGAAACGTGAGGCTGGTGGGTGGCCATAATTCCTGTGCTGGTAGAGTGGAGGTTTATTATAGAGGTCAGTGGGGAACAGTGTGTGATGATTATTGGGATTTGACAAACACTGCAGTGGTGTGTAGAGAGCTGGACTGTGCCGATACTTCAAATACAATGCGTGTTGCTCACTTTGGACCTGGATCAGGACAAATCTGGCTGGATAATGTGAGATGTAGGGGGTCAGAGTCTTCAGTATTTAAATGCCCAAGAAGAAAAATTGGCGAACATGACTGTAAACATAGTGAAGATGTTGGGGTTATCTGCTCAGGTAAGTTATTATCTGCCTTATATTTTTTCATATTATTATTTATTAATAATTTATAAAAATGACAGTTGAAGTAGATAATACATTGGAAAACAGAACATTCCTTTAGCAATTAAGCTATCAACAATATAGCATTTGTGAACATATTTCAAGGATTTACTTTGAATGTTTTTACATGTCTGTAATATCTCTTGTAGATTTAGGAGTCAGGCTGGTTGGAGGTTCTCGCTGTTCTGGAAGACTAGAGGTGCCTCATGGGAACACCTGGTACACAGTGTGTGACGCTGCCTTTGACCAGCAGGATGCAGAGGTTGTGTGTAGAGAGCTGGACTGTGGGGCTCCTGTACAGGTGCTGGGAGAACATGCTTTTGGAAAAGGAGACTTTTTTTTTACAATCACTAGGACCCATTTCTGAATACTTAAGTCACTTTTTAAAACTCTTCACACAGTAAACACGCCAGTAGTCTATGTGGGCTAAACTGTGGATAATTTATTATTGCTATGGTACAAAATGCATTAAATGTCGACGTAAGGACACACTGGAGCTGGAGCCGACACTGGACTGTGGTCAGGGGCTGGAGCCGACGTCTGTGCAGCCCACACGCACGACAGTCGTGGCCCATATTGTCAACGCTGCAACCTCAGAGGACTCAGGCGTGACGGCGGCCATCTTGGCTGAAGACTCTGGCGTGGGTGCCTTGACGGCTAAAGACTCTGGCGTGGCAGTCTTATTAAAATCAGGCTTGTGCAAAATTCAGACTTTCAGAATTGGCCTGCAGAATTGGAATGACAGGAAGTGGAATTAAATTCATGGCAATTAAAAGATATTCCACACAGTCACACAACAGAAGGAATGTGATGAATCTTACATACATTCAGTGTTAGTAAGGTTACTTTGGAAATGTAATTACTTACTGTTATTAGTTACCCATTATACATGTGGTTTGGGTTATTTTATTTGGATTACTTTATCAATTAATTTATCAATTTCCTTTTAATTTGATTAGTAACTAATTGAATTACACATTTTACCTTAGTAATACAAATAAATACAATTACATTAATCTTGTAATTTGATAACATAATTGCATTACGCGTGACTAGTCACTCCTCAACCCTGCATACATTTTGTTCTAAAATATAGATGATAAAATTCTTGAAATAAATCACCCCCTCAATGTTGTTTAATTAGTTTTGTTCCAATTTTCATTTCAAAGTAATCAAATAACACAAAGTGCATAATGCAATCTGTAAAGCTTCATTGTTAAACACTTCATTTAAAATATGTATTTGAATTTCTTAGATTTTTTATTGAATTGCAATTCTGCTTCCTTTAATTCAAATTCGAATTGTAATTCTAGATCCTGTTTTTGACATCAATTCAAATTCAATTCAAATTCAAGAATTGAATTGGAATTAAGGAGTCATTCTCAATTCAGTTCTGAATTGAGCACAAGCCTGATTAAAATCCTCCTCTACTGCCCCACCATGTAAGATGAATCACTTATTTGAAGGGCTTAGTCCAGGAACTCCACCAGCAACCCTCGAGAACCATCATGGACGAGCATGGGTTGGTAACCGTCATTGAGGTCATTGGCAGTAAAGACCAGAGAACCAGGGAACAGATAACAGAATGGGCATCACCAAAAGTACATCCATGTAGGACAAAACCTGACAAAGAACACAGGAAACACAGGGGTTTTAACACACCCGGGGCAAACATAAGTTATTAACAAGCTTAATAAATTAGCAAGACACATATAATAGACTAATAAAAAGGAAAACTGCAAAAATGGCCACAGGAACAGAACAGGACATTGTTATATTTGGATTTATTCTGACTTACTCTTAAATTATTAACTCTAGTATAGATTACGTTAAATCCATAACACCACATAATCTATGCTCAGGTTAGTAACTGTCACATTCACCTTCGTGGAGTCCCGACACCACTCTCCACTCTGGCCCCTCTTCGAGCCTGGGTTGATTCCGTTCAGCCCAACCAAGCCTGTACCACTGGTTCCGTCCAGCCCAGCCAAGCCCTCACCACTGGTTCCGTCCAGCCCCGTCAAGCCCCCAGCGGGAGACCGTCCAGCGTGAGACCGTCCAGCGTGAGACCGTCCAGCCAGAGACCGTCCAGCCAGAGACCGTCCAGCCAGAGAAGGGGTCTCTCCACCATGGTCACCCGAAGGGGTCTCTCCGCCCTGGCCACCCGAAGGGGTCTCTCCGCCATGGCCGCCCGAAGGGTCTGCACCACCATGGCCACCCGAGGGGTCCTGTACGCTGTGGCCGCCTGAAGGGTCCTCATCGCCGTGGTTGCCCGAGGGTCCAACAGCTCCGCCCTGGACGCCCGAGGGTCCAACAGCTCTGCCCTGGACGCCCAAGGGGTCGTTTGCTCCGCCCTGGCCACGCCCTCGTCCTGCTCCGCCCTGGCCACGCCCTCGTCCTAAGCCCCAGTCTTACAGATCATTAACTAAAAAAAAAGTTGTTTTAGGGTTTAGTTACCCTTTAAATTGAGATTTATGAGATTTAAAGGGGTCATAACATGTTTTTTTGTTTTATTATGTTCCTTTATGTGCAATTATAGTATTACTATAGTTTTTTGGACAAAAAAAATTAAATGACCTTTTCTCACCCTATTTCTCAACCTCTGATTCAAACAGTTTGATTTGGAGGTGTTTCCCCTTTAAGAGTTCCAGCCCGTTCTCATCCCAAGGCGTAATATAATGACGCTTTTGCCAAAGCGTCTATATCGAACGCGCATGGTACCCTTTAGCGTCAATATGAGACGCCGATATATATGGGTCAGAAGGCGCCTCCTAGCGGTCTAACCCTAACCCTACACCATACCTAAACCTACCCATCTCTCTGCGTGTTATATTGACGCTAAAGGGTTCCATGGGCGTTGGATTTAGACGCTTTGTCAAAGTGTCAGAATATGACGCCCTAGGATGAGAATGCGTTGAGAGTTCAGTGTTAACACCCACTGTTATGATTGGCTAACGTAAGTGTTGCTTATGCATAAATTATTAACGTTAATCATTTTTTTATCACATGTAGGCTACTCAATGCTCCACCACGTGAAACTTCGGTCTTCCGATCTTTTACCAGCGTGTCAATTCTCAATTGATTTTGATTCATATGCACGAGGGAGGGAAAGAGAGAGAGAGCAAGACAGTTTCAAGGCGCGCGCGCGGCCGTGGCTCTCTCTCTCTCTCTCTGCTCGTTCTTTCAGTAACATGTGTCCTGTCACACTCATCTACATCACTCACCGATCAAATAAAGCTTTGGCGCGCTGCATATGCTGCAAATAAACTGCATCCAACTGCTTTCCCTGACTTCTGGATCGTTCGGCAGCGTATTCAAACCTTCAAACATGTTATTTGTCCACAACCAGGACAGGACATCTGCGTGGCATCACAGTCATCTTGTAAACAGACCCACTCGCTGCACGTCGTCGACTGAACACATGTGGGCGCGAGCCGTGATGCGAAATGAGGCGTAGTTGTCTTGTGCTGGAGGCGGTCATATGCAAACGACTGGTACGTCACTTCATACCGTGACGTCACTAAGTTCAAAGGATCTAGAACGAGCTGTATTTAAGTCAAGTCAAGTCAAGTCAAGTATATTTATATAGCGCTTTTCACAATACAGATTGTATCAAAGCAGCTTCACAGTATCAATCAAAACAACATAACAATGTTTGTTTATTAGTGGAAAACAATAAAATAAAAAAGACATCCAAGTTTGGAAGGGCTGATCAATGTTATTAATGATTGGTTAATTAATTTGAATATCCCCAACTGAGCAAGCCAAAGGCAACAGTGGCAAGGAACCGAAAAACTCCATCAAGTGACCCAGTGGTGTCCTGAAACTCCATCAAGTAACCCAATGGAGAAAAAAAAAAAAAACTTGGGAGAACCCAGGCTCAGTCGGGGGCCAGTTCTCCTCTGGCTTTTATGAACTAGAGGCCGGATTTACAGTAACTGTAAGTTTTAAAATTTTATATGAATGCCTGGCTGAAGAGATGCGTCTTTAGTCTAGTTTTAAACTGGGAGAGCGAGTCTGAGCAACGAACAATATCAGGAAGGCTATTCCAGAGCTTCGGAGCTAAATGTGAAAATGCTCTCCCTCCTTTGGTGGATCTGGATATCCTAGGTATGACCAGAAGCCTCGAATTTAGTGATCTTAAAGAGCGCGATGGATTATAGGGCGATAGAAGGTCCGTTAAATAGACTGGAGCTAAACCATTTAGGGCTTTAGGTCAGTAGCAATACCTTGTAATTAATACGGAACTTTATAGGTAACCAATGAAGTGATGATAAAATCGGTGTTATATGATCATATTTTCTTGATCTAGTAAGAACTCTAGCGGCTGCATTTTGGACTAACTGTAGCTTGTTTATTGAGGATGCAGGACAACCAGCTAATAAAGCATTACAATAATCTAGTCTCGAGGTCATGAATGCATGAACTAACTTTTCTGCATCAGAGACTGATAGCATATTACGTAGTTTAGCAATGTTTCTAAGGTGGAAAAAGGCTGTTTTTGTAACATATGAAATATGCTTTTCAAGAGACAGGTTGCAGTCTAATATAACACCCAGGTCTTTTACAGTAGAGGATAAAGTAACAGGGCATCCTACTATGTTAAAGTAGTGTTGTGAGAGGTTTTGTGGACGGTTTTTAGAACCGATAAGTATTACTTCTGTCTTGTCTGGATTTAATAAAAGAAAATTACGCGTCATCCAATCTTTTATATCTTTAACACAGTCTGTCAATTTGGATAATTTAGCGTATTCATCTGGCCGTGATGAAATATATATTTGAGTGTCATCGGCGTAACAATGGAAACTAATTCCATGTTTCCTTATAATATTACCAAGTGGCAGCATATATATTGAGAATAATAGAGGGCCTAACACAGATCCCTGTGGCACTCCATAGTTTGCCGAAGTTATGATCGATTTTTCTCCATTTAAATAGACAAAATGGTAGCGGTCGGATAAGTATGACCTGAACCAGCTTAATGCTTGTCCTTGAATACCAGTATAATTTTGTAGTCGATCTAGGAGTATTGTGTGATCTATGGTATCGAACGCTGCACTAAGATCAAGTAAAACTAGTATTGAGATACAGCCTTGGTCCGAAGCTAAAAGTAAATCATTTGTTATTCTAACCAGCGCAGTTTCAGTGCTATGATGCGGTCTGAATCCAGACTGAAACTTTTCATAGATGTCGTTTTCTTGTAAGAAAGAGCCGAGTTGAGCGGACACAACTTTTTCTAATATTTTAGACATAAATGGAAGATTTGAAATGGGTCTGTAATTTACTAGGTTATTTGGATCTAATTGTGGTTTCTTAATAAGAGGTTTTATAACTGCCAGCTTGAACGTTCTTGGAACATGATCTAAAGATAAAGATGAGTTAATAATATTGAGAAGAGGCTCTTCCACTATAGGTAACACTTCTTTCAGTAGTTTAGTTGGTATAGGATCTAATAAACATGTTGTTGTTTTAGATGAAGTGATAAGTTTGTTTAACTCTTTTTGTTCTATAGTTGTAAAGCATTGTAATTGCTCTTGCGGAGCGACAATTGTGGCCGAATCATAAGGCGGGAGCAAGGATTGAACATTTACAATTGTGGTTCTGATGCTTTCAATTTTCTCGTTGAAGAAGTTCATGAAATCATTACTACTAAACTGTAACGAGATATTTTGTTCAGACGACGTCTGTTTATTTGTTAGTCTAGCCACGGTGTTAAATAAAAACCTTGGATTGTTTTGGTTGTTTTCTATTAGTTTGCGGAGGTGCTCAGCCCTGGCCGCTTTTAGGGCCTTTTTATAACGTGACATACTGTCTTTCCACGCGATTCTAAAGACCACTAAATTAGTTTGTTTCCATTTACGCTCTAAATTACGGGTTTCTCTCTTTAGAGCATGCGTAGTATTATTGTACCATGGTGCTATACTTTTCTCTCGGACCTTTTTTAATCTAATGGGTGCAACAATATCCAATGTTCTAGAGAGAATGGTGCTCATAGTGCTAGTTAGTTCGTCTAGTTCATCTGTTCGTTTGGGTTCAGGCCGCAGCTGAGACAGATCAGATAAGCTATTAGAGAAATTATCTATGGTAGATGGAAGGATTGTTCTGCCTGGTCGATAACATGGCGCAGCATGACATATTACAGACGTACGTAATATGCAAGTTACCATGTAATGGTCAGTGACATCACTTTGTGGAATGATATCTATATCGGTTGGATCAGTTCCATATGATATAATTAAATCGAGTGTATGATTAAGACGATGAGTTGGTCTGGTGACGTTTTGCTTGACCCCGAAGGAGTTTAATAAATCTGTAAACGCAGCCCCTAACGCATCATTTGAATTATCGATGTGTATGTTAAAATCTCCAACAATTAATGCTGTGTAAGAAAACAGTGTAAGGCCCTGGAGGTCTATATACGGTAGCCAAGGCTAGAGATAATAGGGATTTTTTTCTTACATCTAAGAGCGTAACATTTAGCACAAGTACTTCAAACGAATTAAACCTATGACGAGTTTTCTGAGTAACATTAAGGATATCCCTGTAGATTGTTGCAACACCGCCGCCACGACCGATTAGACGGGGCTCATGCTTATAACAGTATCCTGGCGGAGTAGACTCATTTAGACCGAAATAATCATTTGGTTTAAGCCAGGTTTCAGTAAGGCACAGTACATCGAAATTATTATCTGTGACCATTTCATTTACAATAACCGCCTTAGGTGTGAGCGATCTAATGTTAAGAAGACCTAGCTTTAGAAATTGTTTTTGTTCACTAATAGCGTGTTTTTTTGTTTTAATAACAATTAGATTTTTTCTAGATCCCGCAGTAGATTTATTATTTGATCTCAGTAAACGAGGAATAGACACAGTTTCTATGCAATGTTCTACACTAGTATTAATATAAATTAAATTGGTGCAGCAGAGACTGTGATTTGGATTTTTGGTTACTAGTCAAACGGTGTTTAACATCTTAGAGATGTTATCTGACAGAAGATCTGCCCCGATTCTACTTGGGTGTAAGCCATCAGCGCGGAAGAGCCTCGGTCGCTCCCAGAACAGATTCCAATTATTTACAAAGAGCAGTTTCTGCTCATTGCACCATGACATTAACCATTCATTTAGCGTAAATAATCTACTGAACTTTTCATGCCCTCGTCGGTACGTGGGAAGCGGCCCAGACACAATGATCGTTGTTTCAGGCGATGTGCTGCGAACCGTTTCGATCAGGCTCCTGAAGTCTTTCTTCAGAACCTCTGTCTGTCGCAGCCTAGTGTCGTTAGCTCCCCCGTGCAACACAACAGCTCCGACGCGCTCGTCAACGTTCAAGATCTCAGGTACCCGCGCAGCGATATCAAGAACATGAGCACCAGGAAAGCAATGACTGTGCACCTTACTTTTACCTAACGTAGCGTGGACGTGTCGGACGGTGGAATCGCCGATGATCACAGCATCGCGTTCCGTTTCGCGAAGAGAGGAGAAGCGGTTCTGAGTGGAGATCTCGAAAACCGGAAGGGGCGAAAAGATTCTGGTCCTGGCTCGCGGCTTCCGCGGAACCACCCAGGCTTCGTGGTGTTGTGTCGGAGCCGGAGTGAATGAAACCATGGCTGATCGGGACCTGGACGCTCGGGACCAATGCTGAGAAACGCACGGAGTAGACGCGGCGAGGGTCAGCGGGTTACTAACGTTAATCACCGATCCGTGTGCATCGGTGCGTGATGTTTCAAGAGCTAAACGCCGGTCTCTCAGCTCAGCTTGTCTCTCTAAAAGGTCACGGATCTGTTTCTCAACAGCTTCTAATTCAGACTGCACCGCGAGCATCTCAAATCTGTTCTCATCTGCACCAAAAGGTAGATATACATCTGATATATTCGCCATTTTAACAGATGGACAGTAAGTTAGCAACGATGCAACCAGTGATGCTATTAATATTAATACTAATTTATGACTGAAGTCTTGGGTATAATCCGTCTTTTTAGTGGTACGGTGTAATGTAGACGCACGATAGACGAGAAAATGTTCGTTTGTAAGTGAGTGTAAAGAAGACTCGCTCAGCCGTGACCCACAGGTGTAACGGCCCAGTGTTGGGTCACGCTTGAGACGGTCTGCTCAACAGTCCGAGTTGTAATTATGAGGTAAATGATGGTTCAAAGCAGGATAAAAGAAAGAAATACGGAAAAACAGAAAGAAATACGATGCTAATACGAGGCTTAGACAGCCACGACGCAAACAAACTCACAGCAGACAAACTCACAGCAGGCGAGTATTTAGAGCTTGATTAAATAAATGCTTTGTTTATAATGGGGAGGACGTCTTAAAGGTTGTATCAGTGATTTCAGGCCCAAAAATAAATGTCTAATCTTTCCTAACGATCCGCTAGCTGCCCACCCTATAAGCAGGCTGTCAAAAAAAACGCGTCTCTGTAGGCAGCCTAGGCTCTGAGATCTGCACACAAAAACAAATGGGTACAACCACCACTCAAAACCAAAATAAACAGTGTTCCAACCAATCACAGACAGGGGTGGGTGTTGTGAGGTTTTGAGCTCGTGCACGGCTGGACGCGAAGTCGGAGCAACACCCGCCCCTGTCGGTGGGCAGCTAGCGGATTGTTAGGAAAGATTAGACATTTATTTTTGGGCCTGAAATCACTGATACAACCTTTAAGCTTTGAAACTTGCAGGAGGTTTTAATGGTACAAAGACCTCTTAAATACCAAAAGATCAAGGCAAATTTGGTTTCTCATGTCATGACCCCTTTAAGCTTTCCATTAAACAACTATTTGAATATGATCTGGAATGAATCTGAGGGTGCAAAAAATCACAATATTGAGAAAATCGCCTTTAAAGTTGTCCATTTATGTTCGCAATTGTGCTGCATTCACTCACAAAAATTTACAAAATATCTTCATGGAACATGATCTTTACTTAATTTTCTAGTGATTTTTGGCATAAAAGAAAAATCAATAATTTTGACCCATACAATGTATTGTTGGCTATTGCCACAAATATACCACTTGTGACTGGTTTTGTGATCCAGGGTCACAAATGGAGTCAGATAAAAGTTTAAATGGAGTTAAATTAATTGACTCAAGAAAAAGACAGAACGTGCAGAATCCTTCACCCGCTTGTCGGAAACTGTCATTAGGCCAATTGGTTGGGCCTTACACCATCTATACAAAAGAGGAATAATTTTGTACTACATTTTTTAATGTGATTTTGAAGGTCTTGTCTATGTATTAAGCTATGGTTTTTGCAAGTGTGAATGTAACGCAAGACCAATTTTCAAACTTCATGATATCATACTGTATATCATATCATATACTCTAATGCAAACATGGACCATATAGCATATATACTGCAGTGAATTCTAGACAATAGAAAGTCATTATAAAAGAAAATGTTGTACAATTCCACCTGTTGTAGTGTTTTTATGTCATTGTTTTGAGTAACAAGGTGTGTTTTTTTGCATGACTACCTTTGTTTTAAGGAATAATAGCTTGATTTGAGACATGTACAATTTCAGTGCATTTTAAATGAGAAATTTACTGCTGTGCAAAGCTGAAAGTAGGTTAAGAGAACTGTGTGAAGAGTTATAAAAGAATGACCTTATTATTTAGAAATGTATCCTAGCGATTAGAAAGAATGTGTAAGCATGTAAAAATCGGCATGTAGGTATAATTTGTGCTTTTTGCGTCTGAGTGAGAAAATAATTCATATAATTTAAAAGATGTGGTCGCTAAATGCTTTTTGAGACAATGATAAACGATTCACAGTTTAGCCCACATAGACTGCTGTTCTCAATGTGTGAATGTGTGACTTCAGTATTGAGAAATTAGCTGTAGCAATTGTGATGTACTGTATACTGTATGCTATAAAGAGATTGTGTGTGTGTGTGTGTTTAATGGAGTTAACATAGAAAAATGTGCCTTACTTTATGTGCCTTAGGTCGTGGGTCCATCAGGCTGGTGGGTTCTGGGGGAGACTGGAGGTTTTTCACAGCGGCTCATGGGGGACAGTGTGTGATGACTCCTGGGATATTAAAGATGCCCATGTGGTGTGCAGACAGCTGCAGTGTGGAGTGGCCCTCAGTATCCAGCAGGTACCAGCCTGGTTTGGTCCTGGTTCTGGACCCATATGGCTGGATGAGGTGGAGTGTGAGGGGAATGAGACGTCCCTGTGGAACTGCTCTTCTCCAGGCTGGGGGAAACATGACTGTCAACACAAGGAGGATGTAGGAGTCGTGTGCTCAGGGGGTTGTTTCATAAAAGAAGCTTAGAAAAGCGGGGATTAAGCTCCAAAACCCGACTTGAATTAACCTAACAAATCAGTTGGGGCTTAAGGCAGTTTCATAAAAGGTCATTCAAGTTCACGTAATCTCACTAACTTGAACCAGGTTTATCTAGATAATTGCGTGTGCACGCGTTTCTGAAGCAGCCCTAGAGGTCGATCGTGGATCAAATCGATCCACCACCAAACAGCGTATATTTTGTGCTGTTTTATGCATTTGTGACATGTTTTTATTACAATTTTAAATCTACAAGTGTATTTGGGGTAAATCAAATGTAGGCTAATATACTGTCAATTACTAAGCTCAGATTAATCTTACCAGTTAAAATTTATACTGTGCTTTTGTAATTATTTATTTTTTGATTTTGTGATTTTAACTTCTGCTTTAAAAAGATTTTTTTTAGATTGTGTTCTAATGTTCTTCTAATAATCATAAACATGTACTAAAACAAAAACCAGACAAACATGCCAAATAAAACCAGAGAGAAATGTATTCATAAATCTTTAAAACAATCTAATTAAATCTTGGGCACAAAACATTCAGCCAGTAAAAAAACAAAACCTGTAGTATGTATATTGTATTTATCTATCTATATATCTATGTCTATAAATACATTACACACATATATATATATATATATATATATATATATATATATATATATATATATCAGTGTAGAGAAAGAATTCTCTGATAACCGAGGCACTCCTTAATTAAAATGTCTTTATTACAAAAATGACATGTCCTAAACGGACAACTTAAAAACGCCTTATATATGTGTCTATATTGTAGCCTTATTTAAGTTGATTTTCTGTATACTGTGTATTTATTTTTGGACTAATAGTGGTTAATAAAGTCCAATAATGGTATTAGAGAGTGTCAGTGGTAATATCATTGTCTTCTTGTCGGTCAGTGTTGAGGATCTGTGTAACATCTGAGGCTTAGCCTGACAGTTAGCCTGCCCTGGACCAGGCTAGTTTCCCAGCATAAGTTGCCAGGGTAACTGAGTTTGAACGTTTTTAAGTTTGATTTATGAAACCGAATCTACCAAAAATAAGCCTGACTAACCGAAATAAGCCTGGCTTATACTCTAATCTTGTTTTATGGAACAACCCTCCGGTAATGTTATGTTTAGTTTGTGGACTTTTAGTTTGTATTTCTTCAGTTCCTGTTTTCTTTGTGTTTTCCGCATTTCTGTTACTCTGGTCACCGTCATTATGAGTTAATCTAGATCAGCTGTGTATCCTTCATTATATCGTTTGGGCTTGCTTTGTTATGTGGATGGGAGGAGAACCCAGGCGCAGACAGCAGATGACTTTCAAAAGGTTATTTAATGACAAAAACAGAAAACAAAGCCCACGAGGGGGCAAAACAAGACAGGGTAGAACACACCAGACTAAGACTAGAAACTAAGATAGGAACAAAATAAAGACAGGAACAGAACTTCTCAAATAACAGACTTCTCAATGAATTACTTACAGCTAGACTCACACAACATCAAACAGAGTCAAACAATGAACCGACACAGGACAGCAAACACAAGGGGATTATAAAGGGAACACTAAATGACAAGGACAGGTGAAACTGACTAGACAATAATGACGAGACGAGGATAACAAGGGGGCGGGGTAACGAGACGAGACACAAGCACATGGCCAAACAATTCAATAGTATCCAGCTGCAGACCCGCAGCACCACCAGCACCAGCGCCAGGACCGCCAGCGCCAGGACCGGAAGTGAGGGGCGGAGTTTACAGTTAAGATTTTAATCTGGAACATGTTTATTTTTTATGTTTTTCGGGTCATCTTCTTAAAAAGGGTTACCGCAACGTTACAATGACGTTAATTTTATACATTTTCCTTTAGTAATTTCTATTAAAAATGTAATATATTTAAACAGCTTTTTAAATACTGATATAAAAAAAATAATATACAAAATTGGGAATTTCATGGGGTTTTTTTCTATGCCATGTAAAACATTTACAGTAACCTTAGCTGTCAATTGTTTCCATACAAACAAAAGATAACGAATTAACTTTTTATGACAGATGTTGCCATTTCAATTTGTTAATGATCTCAATTTAAGTGTATTATTTATTATCAGTAAATAATACAAAGAATTTTAAGATGCTGTAAATGAATCTATATATTAAACAATTCCATTTGAAATAATGTCATATTGTAAAAGAATGAGCTAATTTTAAGTATCTCAACATTGAAACCATGGGTGTGGGACATGAGCAAAAATGGTGTTTGGACATAAATGCTTCATAATTTTACATTAAGAAGATGACCCGAAAAACATAAAAAATAAACATGTTCCAGATTAAAATCTTAACAACTACATTCTATTTTGTGTAAATTTTTATGTTTTGCAGACTGTAAATTATAAATTAGGCTACATTACACATTAAAAGAATCGTTGGCTTCTTTTTTTTTTTTAGTTTTTTGAAATAAAAAATGCATGCTGCACATGTTCTTGTAAAATAAAAGATATTTTATATAAAGAGCCCATACGTTTCAAGCATTATTTTTCAACAGCGTGATCAGGAAGTAACTCTCATAATACAATGAAACGAATAACTATATTAAAATGCTTATTGTACTGTAACTAATGTAACATATAAGGGTGTTTCTGCAACTACAGGCACCTTTAAGTCCCAGGAGTGATTTTTTTATATTTATGTTAACATTTGTCATTTGATGTTTCATAAATATAGACGTAGTGTCAATACACACCTTGATAATAAAAAATATGATTTAATGTAAAATTATGAAGCATTTATGTCCAAACACCATTTTTGCTCATGTCCCACACCCATGGTTTCAATGCTGAGATACTTAAAATTAGCTCATTCTTTTACAATATGACATTATTTCAAATGGAATTGTTTAATATATAGATTCATTTACAGCATCTTAAAATTCCTTTGTATTATTTACTGATAATAAATAATACACTTAAATTGAGATCATTAACAAATTGAAATGGCAACATCTGTCATAAAAAGTTAATTATGTTATCTTTTGTTTGTATGGAAACAATTGACAGCTAAGGTTACTGTAAATGTTTTACATGGCATAGAAAAAAAAACATGAAATTCCCAATTTTGTATATTATTTTTTTTATATCAGTATTTAAAAAGCTGTTTAAATATATTACATTTTTAATAGAAATTACTAAAGGAAAATTTTATAAAATTAACGTCATTGTAACGTTGCGGTAAGGACCCTTTTTAAGAAGATGACCCGAAAAACATAAAAAATAAACATGTTCCAGATTAAAATCTTAACAACTACATTCTATGTGTAAATTTTTATGTTTTGCAGAATGTAAATTATAAATTACATTACACACGTATATTATACATTTTTATTAATATACACTTATATTCATGTATAAATTTATATGAATGTATACATTTCGTGTAATATATAAAATGCCCATAAGTTTCAAGCATTATTTTTCAACAGCGTGATCAGGAAGTAACTCACAATACAATGAAACCGATACTCGGCGGTAAACTCCGCCCCTCACTTCCGGTCCTGGCGCTGGTGGGTCCTGGCACTGGCGGTCCTGGCGCTGGTGCTGGTGGTGCTGCGGGTCTGCAGCTGGATATATCTCCAACAATTGGCCAAGTGCTTGTACACAAAACATTGGTTCTGTCACGATCCTGCCACAAGACTAGGAATAATCAATAACAGGATGGCAGAATCATGACATGCTTTATAAGTTGAACCCGTTCCTTCACTCCTTGTCCGATCACCATTATTTTAGTGATATTTTAGGTTTAGCACAACTTGAATTCCAATATTTTTTAATGCACATCTAGAGTTTAAAGAGATCAGGTTAACTGAGGGCTGTGAAGGGAATGTGGAGGTTTTCTACAATGGATCCTGGGGTAATGTGTGCTGGAACCAGATGGACAGAGACACAGCGAGTCTGATCTGTCAAGAGCTGAACTGTGGAAGATCTGGTGTTGTGTCTGTTTCCACACCAAGACTGGAATCAGCTCGTAACTGGCTGGATGAAGTGAAATGTCGACCACATGATTCAAATCTGTGGCAGTGTCCGTTTTTACCCTGGGGACAGAATGACTGTGGTGAAGATGAAGTGGCCAAAATCAACTGCTCAAGTATGTTTAAATAATCTAAGATGGTCTCAATAGTTATGTTTCTTTAAACACAATATTTATATATTATGTTCTGAGTATCTGTTTCTGAAAAACTAAACTGAGCTGATGGGAAAACCCTAAAATGATTTATGAGATTTAAATTATGTTTCATTGAGATATGTTATGACTCTTGAGTCCTAATGTTCAGTTCTCTTTATTTTATAATCTTAGTGGAGGAAAATCCTGCGTCTCCTCGGAGTCATCTGAAATGTTCTACCTCACCATCTCCTCACCAGAGACAGTGTTCAAGTAAGATTTTTTTACAATAAATTTGTTAATCTTTTGTTAATTTAAGCCTGTTTTCTTAATAAATAAAAAAAGATGAGCAATTTATTTGCATTTAAAATCTGTAATCTTTGTTTAGTTTCATTAGGTGTTTTGTGAATGTTGTCCTGAAGCTGGTCAGTGATGTTGCTGTGTGTGATTTAGATCATGTTCCTCTCAGACTGAGTGGAGGTTTGGGCCGGTGCTCTGGGAGGCTGGAGGTGTATCATAACGCTGTGTGGGGTTCAGTCTGTGCTGATCTGTGGGACATCAGCGATGCTCAGGTGGTCTGCAGGCAGCTGGGTTGTGGAGACGCACTGAGGGCTGATGGGAATTCAGTCTTTGGTGCTGGTGAAGGTGTTGTGTGGCTGAACAGAGTCGAGTGCAGAGGGAATGAGATTCACCTGTGGGACTGTCCTCTCTCCATGAAGAACCACACTGACTGTTCTCACAAAGAACACGCTGGACTCACATGTGCAGGTCACTGCAAAACACTTAACAATAGTAGTCATTTTTTTACATCATGGGTTTGAACGTGTTTGTGTGTGTTTTGCCAGATTTGTCAGTGTCCACTACTCCTGCCACAACAACTTCAGCTTCTCGTCCAGTTTCTCAGACAGTGCGCTCAACATCAGTCACTCCTCCACAAACTCCTCCAGCAGCGTCTCTCTCTGTGCTTGTGGTTGTACTGGGAGTTTTGCTCTTACTGCTCTTAGTGCCACTGCTTATACTGATTCAGCAGAACAGAGTGATGAGGAGAGGTAGGAGAGATCCAGAGACTGTCATATTGTGTCTTATTCAGTGTGTGATCAGTCATGTGTTGTGAACTGACAGCAGGTTTGTCTGTCTACACTCACAGCTCTCTCTAAGAGGAGACACAGGACGACGACTGAGGCCGTTTATGAGGAGATTCATCACAGACACAATCACTTCACTCAGAGAGGTGAGAAGAGCTGAGAACTTATTTAATGTGATCATTAAGAGTGTCTGTCAGACAGTCTTGTTAAACCTCCTGCTTTAAACCACATGATTCCTCACAGAAAACCACAGAGCTGCAGGTGCATGTTCATATGTGAGTGTTGAGTGTGTGTGCGCGCACGCACGTGTGTGAGTGACTGACTGTGTTTCTTCCTGTGTGTATTTCTGGAAGGCAGTGAGGAATGGGTTCATGTGAGGACATGTGTGTTTTTAATAGGCCTAACAAAAACATGGGATTTTAACTCTAATGTTTTAAAAAGTAAGTTGTATGATCCAATGGAAATGAGGATTCAGTCTGTTTTATGATGATGAAAATGTTTCTGACTGTTCTGCTCTCCTTTAACAGAAAGTCTTGTCTCTGAAGAACTGCATTCTGGTTATGAAAATGCTGATGAAATTCTCTCAGGTCAGAGAGCTGAAGTGTATATTTATTCCACTAAAAAAAAACAAATATTGAATTCAACCTAAATAAATGTAATTAACAAACTCTAGTAAATATGACTAATGACTTAGAGTCATATTATGTAAATACTGCCGTTTACTTGTAAATTAACATTCTGTTCTCCTTTTTAGCAAATGAGTTCAAGACTGTATATTATGATGATGTCACCAACAACAGTGGCCTGAAAGGTCAGTGACCTTTTTAATTGATCACATGATTTATTACCAGATGATTAATAACTTAATGTAAATGTAAATAACTTGTATATATATATATATATATATATATATATATATATTTTTTTTTTTTTAGTTTTGAATATGTGATAATGTAATAATAATGCATTTTTGTGATGATTGTGTGATTTTTGTAGAAGACACCCCTGAGAGCTATGATGACGTAATCACCAGTGGACAGAATATCAAAAAAGGTGTTTTTTTAATAGATTTAAAAAAAAATAATATATATTCCTTTAAAATAACCCTCATAACGATGATATTTAAATTATGTCTTAATATTTTTTGGCTTATATTTAACTTTTTGGGCTTATGTTTGCACATGTAGTTAACACGCTAGAGAATTATGATGATGTCATCATTAATGGACAGAGCTCGCAAATAGGTGGGTTGAACAGAACTACATTTTATTATCACCCTTACATGTTTACATGAGTATTAGACATGAGTTTTGTGTAATCAAGTCACTTAAAGGGAAAAAGGATCCTTTAAATAAGATAAAAGAAGTGTCCCAATTCAGAGGCTGCATCCTTTGAAGGCCCTGAAGGCCAAAACGAGCATTGTTAAATGGGACGGTCTACAGGGGATCGTTCTTGTCGCCTAGCAACTGTGACAGCGATGATGAGCGGCAGTAACGTTTGTACTGGACTTTTTTGAAAGTTATATTAAACTGTCTGAAACCAAAACAGGGTTCACAAACTGTCTAAATATGTTCACCATGGTCCATTTCTGTATATAATAAACGGTATAAACTATATAATCACATCTTAGTAAGATATGTCAACATTTGAACCGCTTTAAAGTTTTTTATTTTTACATTTGTATCGTTAGATATTCGAGTAAGCTGAAACGCAATATTTGCATTTAAAAGTGTAATTCGCCAATTTTTCTACAAAAATCCTGTCGTCACCGGAGCGCAATGAATTCTGGGCTAGGAAAAGCCACGGAGGATCCTTCATTACACAGGAAACAAAGGCACATTTGGAGGCCGTATTTGAAGGAGACAGGAGGCTTGTTTGAGATGAGCAAAATCTGCGCAGAATCGATCACCGGTGATCAACGCGAGATGCATGCCGGTTAGAAATGTGTCCGAGAGCGGTCCGCCTTGCTCTGATGTCATGCTGACGTACGTCAAAAAACTCTCGCGACCGCAAGCCGCACGTGTCGGATTCTGCAGTCGCGCGCAGTTGCTCTCCACCGACTGCGCTGATCAAAAGCATGATGGGAAACGACTTGCTGACGACACAGCTTAATGCTCATTGGTTTAAACAACCGTGATGTATTGTTCTTTTTTAAAATGTTCGATTTTAAAACTCTGGTATCATTTGTTGTGTAGGCTATACGTACGTTATGTGTGAATAAACTCTCTGACAGTGCGATATGGGTTATGTGATGTCATTTTTATAAAAACATAAAACAATTATAAAGATATGTCTGTAGGCTATTAAAGAAAAAAAATATTGATAAACACATATTTGGAATGGAATTAAATAGCAAATACTTTGGGTGTCTTGTTCATTATATTTATTTTCATATAAAAGCAACAGAACTTAAATTACATCCAGTTTATTAGCAACACCGTGCACGAGCGTGAATCCCGCGATATCCGCTTTTGATCTCACAGGAGTCTGATCCACCGTGAGAAGAGAGATCTGTCCGTCTTGCCTGCGCTTTTTTCACTCCTCCCCTCACTGCAGCCGCCTACTCTCGACTACATTTCAGGCGAGGCAAGGCGCATCTCAAACAAGCCTAATGAGACAGTCTTCGTCGCGCTACGGTGACGCAATCAGCCTTCGAATGATCCAACCTCTGAATTAGGACGCAGATAAATAGTTTTATATTCTGATGTTTTTTTTTTTTATGTCATTCTTGATCAGAGGGAGTTCAGGAGGACTATGATGATGTGATGATGTGATGAGTGTGAGTGAAGATGTGAGAAACCTGTTAGGTAAGTTATTAGGCTTGTTTGAGATGAGCAAAATCTGCGCAGAACCGATCACCGGTGATCAACGCGAGATGCATGCCGGTTAGAAATGTGTCCGAGGGCAGTCCGCCTTGCTCTGATGTCATGCAGACGTATGTCAAAAAACTCTCGCGAGCGCAAGGCGCACGTGTCGGATTTAGCAGTCGAGCGCAGTTGTATGGCGAGTGGATAGTGTCACGGATAACCTACCGAAGTCGACAGTTATGGCGCTCGCAATGTTCCATTCGGCGACGAGACTGACAAGCACGACAGATAACACACGTGTATACGTGCGTGTACGTCTCCATTTGTTTTATATGGAGACGTACACGCAAATATCACGTCACGTATACACGTCAATCACGTGTAGCTGTTGATCTATGCAGACGTCACGGCGGCGTCACGTTAGAAAGTTAACGTGTGGATTACATCTTAACGTGTGAACGTCTGCCCGTCTGCACGTCTGCCCGTCTGCCCGTCTGCACGTCTGCCCGTCTGCTATACGTCTGCACGTCTGCACGTCTGGAGTATTTTTCCTTATTTTCCCTCACGTCTATTTTTCCTTATTTTCTCATACATTTACTTATTTGTATAATGCTGAATCTGTTCATGTACCATAGGTATCCCATAGATTTTTAGCTTTTTTAATAAAAGTCTATTGTCATGTATTTTGATTATAAAATGGGCAGGTAAAATTCCGAAAAGGTGGGTATTATCATTATATATTTGTTGGTTTAAGATGTGTCAATGCTCTGCAGCAGGCAGGGTCTGCATGCCTCAAGTTCACTCATAGATGCTGCATTTAGCATTAATTGTTCCATTCAGAAACCCTTTTAGAACTTATTGGATTTTAAGCTAAAATTAGTTAGCCTACTTGTGATTGCTTGGATTAGGCTACTGCTATTCTTATTCTGAAAAGTAATAATCAGTAGGCTACATTTATGTTAAATATTTTTAAATTGAATATATAATAGAGCTACACAAAAGTTTTTATAAAGCCTATAGCACTCTATTAAATGTAGCCTAGTCATAAACTATGGCTATACGATTTAGTCTTGTCTTTTTCTTTATATCACAATGACATACATACATATACATTCATATATATATATATATATATATATATATATATACACACACGTGTGTGTTTGTGTTAGCTACATTGTCTCTATAAAGTATATTTAGTGTATAATGTAAAATGAAAGTGGACAACTGTAATACAGTAAGTAGGCTAGTATTACAGTACAGAAAAACAATGTCTGATTACATACCTGTTCTGTCCACAAACGTTTGAATGGCGTTTCCATTACAGATTTGCGCAAAACGTTTGCGATATTTTCTAAATATCGATAAAAAACTATTGCGAAATGACGGCGTTTCCATTAACCGATGTTATGCGACTAAAACGTCCTTTTTTCTTCTCGCGATAAGTCATTACAAAAATTATGGTAACGGACGTTGGTAGGTTTATAGCCTATAGGCATATCAGAGCCACCGCACTGGACATTATTATTATTATTATTAATTGAAGGAGACGGGGCGTGTTATCCAAGCATTAATGGCAAGGAAAGACCCTTAGCAACTGTGAGCGGCACATATGAGGATCTGGTGTTTCTCACTCATTTCTATTTCAAGGTCTTGATTGTGGCATTTCTTTGAGGTTTAGAATCCAGTATTCCTGTCATTCTTTTTTTTAAAATGAATTTAATAAAGAACTCTGTCTCGTATTCTGTCCAAACGGTCCGTCTACTTTTGCGTCCATTCGTTTTTCCTTTTTTAATCATATTAAAAAATAAATAGGCTCTAGATGAATTTTCAGATTTTTGTTTATGACTTTTTGTCCCTTTATTAAACATTTAAAATATTTACAAATTAATATGGAAGAAAATTCAATTTTACTGGTTTTCTAAGGCCAATTAGAACCCGATGATATTTTTTTAGGCCTATTAATTGCTTTTGATTTGAATTTGTTTATTTAAAAGTGGACATTTTTATAGCCTACATAGGCTATATTTTGTTTCAGTTCACGGAGATCATGAAAGCGCTCCTGAAAGAAGAACGGTTTCTTGTTATTGTGAGTATACACAAATAAAAGTAGTTGCGGATTATGTTTTATTATTTTCTGTATGACCAGAAATGATAGAGTTTTTTAAGTTGTTTCCACTGTTGATAGGAAAATGCAAGTGTTCGCGCCGGCGCCTCCATTTCATGCAGTGCGCACTCTGCTCAAACCCTTTATGCGTCAAAAACTTGTTTATTTGTGATAATCTTAGCCCTGTATTATTATTTTTTGATAAAAGCGTCTTCTAAATATGTAGTCTAATAAATGTAACAGCCTAATAATAATGATAATTATTATTATTTGCGTTTATAACTATAAATGAGTTCACTTAAGACAGTAATATGCTAAAATAACTGATGAATGTTTTATTTTTATATAACCTTTTACAGGTTTGGAAATTAGTTTGTGTTAGCCTACTATATTTATTTTTTGTATGTGAAGTCTTTTTTTGCTCAAGAAAGTTCAAGAAATTACAAAGAACTGATATCCTATTTACAAATCTGAGAGGGCGGATTAGGATATCATACAGTTTATTAATCCGTGGGCACGATTTGTTAAACCGATCGATCCAGTCTAAAAACTAATAAAGAAGAAAACATGTTTTTCGGATAAGTTAAAGGAAAAACGAATGGATGCCAAAGTAGCCACGGACCAAAAACACACGCGCCTTCTAAATGCGTGACTGTAAATGCGCAAAAACTGTTTCCATCGCAGTTTTGCGAAATATTCCTTTTTCGAATTGCCTGAAAAACCACCTCATGCGAGCGTAAAATCTTTTTTGCGATAAATGGGAGTTTTTGCGAAATTGACGTGTTTCCATTGAGCGTATTTTTAATTCGCAATTTCAATTTGCGCAATTTGAAGGGTAATGGAAACGCACTGTTGTTCTCCAACATTGTCTGCAATAGTGACCGTTATTTCATTAGAAACATGTCCACAATCTTGACCTCTTCACTGTTTTGCCTCCATACCCACACATCTTTACTCCTCTTCTTGCCGGCTGTTGACCTGGTTGTTATGCCATTATCTGAATGTGTATGACTTGTGCTCTGTCTATATATGCTTGCCAAATGAAGCTTCATGAGATGCACCTCTGAGCTATTTCAGAAAACTGGTTGATTTAAAGCTTTACATTCCCATTAATTAGTGGAATGCAAAATTCATAGACAAAAAATTGTTGCTGTAATTATAACATTAAAATAGCATGTCATGGGAACCTACAACGGCACATACATGTAGGCTACATATATTTCTATTTGTAATGCAGTCACTTTAAATTCACATAATGATGAACTTCTGGGTAACAGTTTAAATATAATGAAAATTAACTGCCAATTGAGACAAAAAGTTGAGAAAAAATACCAAGTAAAACACACATTTGTAAATATTTGTTTTAATTTTTCTGTAATTAGCAGTTTTTAGCTTTTTTTATATTTTTTTTTTATATATTTGTGTTTTTGAAAGAATAGGTTGAACATTAACCAGTGATGTCAATAGAGCAGTGCCTTGCCGCCATCTACTGGCGGTTTTATATTTATATTTAGTAGTTTCGTATTTGTTTATGCTCTTTTCATTTCGACATTTACAACTCGGTTTAAATTAGCTTTTCATTTCGACATTTACAAATCGGTTTAAATGAGCTTGCTAGAAGTTCATAGAATGATTTTATTTTTTAACAAGTGTGTTTTACTTGGTATTTTTTTCTCAACTTTTTGTCTTCATGTTTATTTTATAATCAAAATACAAGACAATTGACTTCTATTTAAAAAGTTATACCTTTCATTGGGATACCAAATGTATGGTACATTAACAGATTCAGAATTATATAAATAAGTTGATCAAATGTAGTCCTATAAACTGTGCCAAAATAAGATTATCTATGATAGTGTCTATAACAGTAAAGGTATGATAAAATAAGGAAAAATAGACGTGAGGGAAAATAAGGAAAAATAGATAGCCCCAGACGTTAAGACGTTTAAGACGTGCAGACGTTAAGACGTGCAGACGTTAAGACGTTTAAGACGTATGGAAAGCCAAAAGGGTCAAATTTCGCCACTAAGCAAACGCGTTTCATTCTCAAGACGCCGGTATTTACGGCGTTTTAGACGAAAAGACGCCGCAAAGTACGGCGTTCTGTGGTACAAACGCCGCAAATTACGGCGTTTTCAAAGCAAAATCGCCGTCATTATCGGCGTATTTTATATCCAGCCAATGACGCCGTTTCTGACGCCGCAGGCCATCATAGTGCGCCGTTATTTGCGGCGCTTCTGTCTGACAAAGACGGCGTAAAAAGCGGCGTTTTGTATAAAATTATAATCAGCCCCACCCTTTTCTTCAAAGTTCAGCCCATCTAATGAAGTAGATGGAAAGACATATGTAGTAGATTGTCGATGTGAATGGCGATCCGGTTCTGGTTTGTTAGGACTAGTGTTTGGACTGTTATCGTGTCACATTTTTAGTTCTTCATTGGGCACGTATCCCCCTTTTTCCTTTATCATATGTGGGTATGATTTTAGCCTCTGTTTACATTCATGTCTGTGAAATACATTAGATTGCCCAGCAAACGTACTACCTTCAGTGGGCATTGGTCTGCGTGCACGGGAAGCAGTGTCGTTTTGCTCTTAGTAGGGGTTCGTCTCCAAGGTCCGACCGTATTATCTCCGCTTTGTTTCTTTTGTATTGGTCTGTTGGTGTATGTCTTCAATTTCGGAAGACTACATAGGCCTACTCGATAGCTGACAACTGACTTGAATCATACAAGACTTTAATATATTTCACATAGCCTATAATTTATTTATTATCACGCTGCCATTGCCTTAAAATAGACATGAATATTGCTAACAGTGAAGAATATATTTTGTACTACCTTGTTCATTCTGATGTGATATAACGATTATATGACGTTTTTTTGTAACACTAAATTATTCATTTTACGCATTGCTGCCACATAGCTGCCACAATGTCAATCATGTCGTAATAACGAGATCTTATGTCGTTAGAACGACATATTTTCTCGTAGCCTAATAACGAGATCTTATGTTAAAACGACATATTTGCTTGGCCTTATATAAGGACATGTGTCGTACAAAATATGCCTTTATCCACATAAAATGTATAGCCAATCACGCCTTTATCACACTTCTACGTTCAAAAAGCTGAAGCAAATAGTAGCAGCCCCCAATCAGAGTTAATCAATGAGGCCCTTTAAAATATATATATTTTATATAGGCCTATAATATATAATATAAGACTTATTTTTGTTAATAGGCTATCTTCATTACCTAGAAATATAATTAAACAAAAAGTAGCTAAACACATCTAACAGAACATAGCCTAAGTTGTTTATTTTTTACAACATTGCGTTCTTATTTTGTTTAATGAACGAAATGTCAATCTTCGGCTTTATAACAGAATAATACAATACAATACAATACAAAAATCTTCAAGATACAGCATACAATCTTCACATGTATAACGAATTGTCACCTAAACAGTCCTTTGTGTGGTGGAATAAGCAATGCTATATATAAATATAATGGTAAGTATCTTAATTTAAACTTTATTTTATTATTGTATTAGTTCATTAACTAATTATGCTAACTCAACTAATTTATTTGTAAAGAGCTGGAAATTACTAATTAAATAATGTCAAATATTAAATGTAGGCTATTGATTAGAGTTGCCAGACTAAAGTTTTTTCTAGACTAGTAGTCATTCATTTAAGGAATTATGACTAATCGCAGGTTTATATTCAATCATGGGTGTATATTGGCTATACATCAATATAGTTCAATATTGGAAGCGCTCAAGCACATGCAAAACTTGCCGCAAAGCACCGGCAAAAGTAGGCTAATGATAATAAATGTGTCTGAAAAAAATAATGAAGCATTTTAATTGTTTATTAAGTCTTTTCTAAATCAGGCTGCCTGCAAACATATCTCCATACATCTCCGCTGTAATGTAGTCTAGATGCGCCTTAATGCGCCTTCAAACGTTGTGATTTTGTAAAATAAAAGAAAACGAACAGGGCGCGCTTTCATGGTCTCTGTGAATTGGAGCGCGTCTCAAAAAATGAACTGAAAAACAGTGTATAGACAAGCCTCGCAGACATGAGAAACATAGCCTTCTATACAAAGCTTATAAAAAATGTCCACCAACGAAAAAAAACCAATCGAAAGCAAATAGCTACGTACTGTATCTGATTATGTAATCCTGTCCGTATGAAAGGCGCATCTAGACTACATTACAGCGGAGATGTATGGAGATATGTTTGCAGGCAGCCTGATTTAGAAAAGACTTAATAAACAATTAAGATGCTTCTTTATTTTTTTCAGACACATTTATTATCATTAGCCTACTTTTGCCGGTGCTTTGCGGCAAGTTTTGCATGCGCTTGAGCGCTATACTCCAGTATTGAACTATATTGATGTATAGCCAATATACACCCAGGATTGAATATAAACCTGCGATTAGTCATAATTCCTTAAATGAATGACTACTAGTCTAGAAAAAACTTTAGTCTGGCAACTCTAATCAATAGCCTATACATTTAATATTTGACATTATTTAATTAGTAATTTCCAGCTCTTTACAAATAAATTAGTTGAGTTAGCATAATTAGTTAATGAACTAATACAATAATAAAATAAAGTTTAAATTAAGATACTTACCATTATATTTATATATAGCATTGCTTATTCCACCACACAAAGGACTGTTTAAAAGGTGACAATTCGTTCATGTGAAGATTGTATGCTGTATCTTGAAGATTTTTGTATTGTATTGTATTGTATTATTCTGTTATAAAGACGAGGATTGACATTTCGTTCATTAAACAAAATAAGAACGCAATGTTGTAAAAAATAAACAACTTAGGCTATGTTCTGTTAGATGTGTTTATAGCTACTTTTTGTTTAATTATATCTATAGGTAATGAAGTTAACAAAAATAAGTCTTATATATAATATATTATAGGCCTATATAAAATATATATATTTTAAAGGGCCTCATTGATTAACTCTTATTGGGGGCTGCTACTATTTGCTTCAGCTTTTTGAACGTAGAAGTATGATAAAGGCGTGATTGGCTATACATTTTATGTGGATAAAGGCATATTTTGTACGACACGTCCAAGGCCACGTTATATAAGGCCAAGCAAATATGTCGTTTTAACATAAGATCTCGTTATTAGGCTACGAGAAAATATGTCGTTCTAACGACATAAGATCTCGTTATTACGACATGATTGACATTGTGGCAGCTATGTGGCAGCAATGCGTAAAATGAATAATTTAGTGTTACAAAAAAAACCCGTCATATAATCGTTATATCACATCAGAATGAACAAGGTAGTACAAAATATATTCTTCACTGTTAGCAATATTAATGTCTATTTTAAGGCAATGGCAGCGTGATAATAAATAAATTATAGGCTATGTGAAATATATTAAAGTCTTGTATGATTCAAGTCAGTTGTCAGCTATCGAGTAGGCCTATGTAGTCTTCCGAAATTGAAGACATACACCAACAGACCAATACAAAAGAAACAAAGCGGAGATAATACGGTCGGACCTTGGAGTCGAACCCCTAAGAGCAAAACGACACTGCTTCCCGTGCACGCAGACCAATGCCCACTGAAGGTAGTACGTTTGCTGGGCAATCTAATGTATTTCACAGACATGAATGTAAACAGAGGCTAAAATCATACCCACATATGATAAAGGAAAAAGGGGGATACACGTGCCCAATGAAGAACTAAAAATGTGACACGATACAGTCCAAACACTAGTCCTAACAAACCAGAACCGGATCGCCATTCACATCGACAATCTACTACATACGTCTTTCCATCTACTTCATTAGATGGGCTGAACTTTGAAGAAAAGGGTGGGGCTGATTATAATTTTATACAAAACGCCGCTTTTTACGCCGTCTTTGTCAGACAGAAGCGCCGCAAACAACGGCGCACTATGGATGGCCTGCGGCGTCAGAAACGGCGTCATTGGCTGGACATAAAATACGCCGATAATGACGGCGATTTTGCTTTGAAAACGCCGTAATTTGCGGCGTTTGTACCACAGAACGCCGTACTTTGCGGCGTCTTTTCGTCTAAAACGCCGTAAATACCGGCGTCTTGAGAATGAAACGCGTTTGCTTAGTGGCGAAATTTGACCCTTTTGGCGTTCCATAAAGACGTGCAGACGTTTAAGACGTGAAGACGTTAAGACGTTTAAGACGTGCAGACGTTCTCCACACGCATGTCACACGCACGTTAACACGTCTTTAAGCTTGGTTAGGTATGAGGTGTGATTTGTGCAATTGCTTTGCAAACTAAGCAATCACCGTGTCGATCGTCGCCTACCTTGCCGTGACCAATGTCGTGTGATAACCTACGTGTGGATAAGCGGCGTGGATAAGCGCGTGGATAAGCGCGTGAATAACGTACGCGTGGATAAGCGCGTGAATAACGTACGCGTGGATAACGTACGCGTGGATAAGCGCCTGGATTAATAGGCTACTCAGGCAAATATCTATTATCTTTACTATTGTATCTTTTTAATTTGGGATGTAATCATAACACACACATTTTCATGTTTTTTGTGGGTTGTACAACAGTGTAGACACTAATAGTAATCAGTATAATTAGTATATTTATATGTACGCAAGATTTATAGTAGAACTGCAAAAACTGTTATCTTATACTTAAGGCTGCCAGTTAGAAAAAGGTAAATCAATTCATTCAAATTTGCAGTTGATATTTGACAGATTTTACTGTAGCCTACAGCAATTTTATAAAACTATACATTTAGTAAACGAGGCTAACCCTTTTGAACTATAAAATAAGAAAGTATACGTTCAGTCTACATTTTATATACTTCTAAAAAATATACTTTATGTAGGCCTACCTCTCAGAAATATAGCCTACTTAAAATTACACTTAGGTATAGGCCCCACTTGATTTATACTGAGAGAACAGTCCAAGTATATTTGGCCTGCACTTGTACGCAATCTTTTGATCAAGATACTTAAAAGTAGTATTCAAAGCCTATTTTATATATATATATATATATATATATATATATATATATATATATATATATATATATATATATTAGGGCTGTCAAATAGTTAATCACGATTAATCACATCCAAAATAAAAGTTTTTTTTACATAATATATGTGGGTGCACTGTGTATAATTATTTTATATATATAAATACACACACATGCTTGTATATATTTAAGAAATATTTTCATGTATATACTGTATATAGATTTATATATAATTTATATTATATATAAATATAAATATTTTATATATAAATAATATTTTTTTCTTAAATATACATGCATGTGTGTGTATTTATATATATACAAAATAATTATACACAGTGCACCCACATATATTATGTAAAAAAAACTTTTATTTTGGATGTGATTAATCATGATTAATTATTTGACAGCCCTAATATATATATATATGTATGTATACAGTATAAAACTGTATAAACTGTATAAAACTGTCACAGTGTCTGGTTTGTGTTTCCCCGGGTGTACACTAGAGGTCTCTGCCCCATACTGTCACCATTCACTCTGGAACTGCATTCCCCACAATCCTTGTCATAACGTAAGATACAAGGTAATGGAGCCTTTTATACATTGTCGTGTTTTTTTTAGAAATAAATAATGGACAAATAGAGTCTTTGGACGCCTCAGATGTAAAGTTATTCGCTGTCAAAGTGACGGTAGTAATCAGCTACAAGACTCTCAGGAGTTCGTAGGCCGCCCCGCTTACAGTTACACAGATCACAGCAGTTATACCATTTCCAAGGTCTAAGCTACGTCATTGCTTACAGGTTGAATGATTCTCATTGGCTAAGAAATAGATAAACACAGTAATTTTCCACACATATACAGATACACTGAAGCATATCTCCATCGATTATGCAGCTGACACTCAGACCCTGAAGTTATGCCCGTTCGTGACCTTCCAGGTCGCAGATTTGGGTTGCTGGGCGCCAACATGTCAAGAATGAACTCAGTCAATCTCCAGTAATGCCAGTGGTTCCTGAACCTGTAACTAAGAAGACTAACACACACACCGACACACCGCTTTTCCAAGGTTGGATTTGGTCAGGCTCTAACAATAAATAGAAGAGTCCTCTCAAAACATCAAGATAATGCGCTCTTTCTCTCAAGGAGAATTATACTTTAGTCTAAATGGAAAAATATAGGCTTTAACTGAGAAATGGTTTCTTAAACTATAGACCCCTATTTGTTTTAACAGACTGAAGACCTTTCTCAAACACTAAACAAGTCAATATTTCATTTCTGAAAGCCTGCTAAATAAGCAAGCACTGTTACTGCATTCAGATATCAAATAATGACATTAGAGAATACATGAAAATAACATTTCAGTAATCACACTGGTAACTTCTATAACAAAGTAAAATCTCCAGAGAAGTCATTCAACTCGTTTGATATTTAGAAGGAAAAATATTGATTAATACCTTGATCATAATAAATCAATATATGTATATTTAAGCAGCAGTGGATTCCAATCCACCCCCTTCAGTACATATTGACATTAGTGTAGGCCTACTTACTACATAAAGCATACTTAGTAATATACTTGAACATTACTTAAGTATACTTCTTTTTCGTAAGGGAAATGAAATGCCTAGTTTAAAAAAGCTGTTAAAGTGACCAAGAAGCTAACCCAGTGATGTGTTAATATCACTGACCTGTTGCTAAGTTGCTTTGTTAGTAGTTTAGACCAATACATTTGTTTACATAATCATTGGATTATTTGGCTAAAGTTTTGCATTAACCAGTATGTTATTGTTATTATAGACATGTAAATACATTTCAAGTTCAGTGCACCGACAATATTTACATTCAATTAGAAGTATAATTTTTTTAATCAACATTTTTTTTTTATTGGTTGTAATTGTTTCAATTTACAAACCATGCAGCAACAAAGAAAAAAGCTGGTCAAGTAAATGTAATTATAAACTCTCATAATATGACATTGTGTTGAGGGAACTCCTCAAGGAACAAACTAACACATGACACGGGATAGTGAATGCCCAAAATGTAACAAGGCAAAAAAATAGGTAGCAGTCTTTGTTAGTGATGCAACAATATTTGTCAATTTGTGTCTTCTAACAAGGAGTGTCATCAAGATGGGCAGCAAAAACAGATGTCACTAGGGTGGTGCTTTCAGTATTATGGACAGGCTGGTAGTTTATGAAAAAAGTGTGGGCTTTATAAATCATTTTGCACGTGTCAGAGCAGACATTATGTTTTCTGCCTTTTATGCGGCATTACATATTTATTCAGAATTTAGATAGGTCACAAAGCCATCTGTGTAAAAAAATTGTGATAGTACTGCTGCATGTTTGATATTTGTTCAGTCGTTGTGCTTTTCAGGAAAACAGCAGAACCAAAATACTAAAACATGCCATGAAAACACAGAACTGTTAGACAGATGAAACCACCTGGTGTTCACCAGTCCCAAAGAAGAGTCAGAATTAAGTCATGGCCAAAGATTGATTTGTTTTCTGAGTCATGAGTCTTAAAAGCATGTGGCTTGTTTGTAATTTCTAAAAATGAAATCAACGAAATTAAATAAAAAGGTCATAAGAATGTTTTTTTTTTTTTTTTTTTTTACAAACTGCAGTGATGTGTGAATGACCAGTCTGTTGCAAAGTGAAGGTAAACTATCTGTAATACCTATTTGTAGCCACTAGTTGCCTGTATCTCTAATTTATGCTGGACTGTTGGCTGAGCCTGTTCTGTCTTCCGCTCTCACCAGCATGAAGGTACAATCCTATGGTTTTATAGGTCTGCTGACATGTTATGACATCCACTTACTACGCTACAATACTCATGATCAGGGCCAGCCCAAGCCCTTATTTATTTGGGGGCCCTTCGATGCCACCAGAAGGATTGAAAATTGTCAATTTTTGATAATTATCACACCAACTATACATTTTAATAGTTGTAGCGGTGTTGCTTATATCATACCAATGTCTGCCTGTCATGTTTTTACCCTTCTACTGGTTTAAATTGTAACAGTATCAAACCCACAAGAGTGGTCAGGTTATCACTGCTGCTCAGTTCTACTAGGCCATCATTGAGTCTGTTTTATGCACTTCCATCACTGTCTGGTTTGGTTCAGCCAACGAATCAGACATCAGGAGACTCCAGTGTACAGTCCGGACAGCAGAGAGGATTATTGGTGCCCACCTTGGAATTATAAGATTCTATGTGCATTCTGACTGGTTTTGAGATATTGAGCTTTACATTTTTTGCATTCAATTCGACTGTGTAGAAAGAACCTATTTATTTTCTAAATAAAAAAGTAAAAAAATTTACACAACTTATAAAATAAAAACATGTTCTTGGTGCTATGTAACCAGAGGGTGAAGCTTCCAATAACGCATCTAAAAGCTATCAATCAACTCTCAGACAAGAAAAAGAACACTGTTTCACACCAGAGTATGTGATTGGAGTGGTAATATTTCCAGAGCGGAGAGACTTTATGAAGAGGGGGGATGGGCTTGTGGTGCCTGGAGGTAATGGCTCTGCAGTAGATTGTTGTCTGTTTATTAACCATGGTTTTATCATGTTTTTTGGGCTTATTGACTACAATTAAAAAATTGGTCAGGATTTGTAAAGTGCGAAAGTTTAAATGGTTCCCCAACGAGCAAAAATGCTTAGTTTAATTACACAGGTAACAAAATAGACAAGTAAACCCTTTCAATTTTATTTTTATGTTTAGTTCTATAGACAAACTTTAACAAATATCAAGTCAAAAAAGAGCGCCACATTCATGAAAGTAACCGAAAATTGTAAAACATTTTTTTCACTTGAATGTTGCTAGTGCGAACTAACCAAAGAACTGGAAAGCTAATGACAGTCACAAAACTCCTGCAAAAAGCGGACTTCCCTCTTACCTTGACATTTCCTTGATTGTTTCGTAGCCTATACTTTTAGACTACACACAATACATGATTGACTTTTAGTTAGTTGAATGAGTCAAGTTCTTTAACCATAAAGTCTAACTACACAATGAGAGGAAAATAACATTTAACCATCCACAAAATGTTATTACGTTGTTGAATGCGCATGCGCCAAAAACTACTACGTCATGATAATGCACTAGGGCAGGCTACTTGCAGTGAGCAAATTTGACTATGTATGATAGATGTTTTTTTTTGGAAATGTTCTATACTTCTAAGAAATGTATGTTTGCACTACTGTAAAACATTTCTTGAATAAAAATAAATAAAAATAAATAAAAATAAAACAATCGAAAAAAAAAAGTTATGTCTAGATTTTGTTTTTGCGATATTATTTACCATTGCT
The DNA here is from genome assembly GCA_031834385.1 of Semotilus atromaculatus. Taxonomy (NCBI): domain Eukaryota; kingdom Metazoa; phylum Chordata; class Actinopteri; order Cypriniformes; family Leuciscidae; genus Semotilus; species Semotilus atromaculatus. The sequence continues at coordinate 50,024,726 of JAULUF010000009.1, forward strand.
GTATCAGGGTTATTACCGTTAAATACAACTATTATACCATTTTGTTTATTGAAATAACGCTGAAATAAAATTATTTATAATATAACTATTATTATATAATATATTATATATATAATTATATAATTTATAATATATTATATATAATTATTATATAACGCTGAAAGAACGCTGTTCTTTAAAAAAAAAAAAAAAGTATTTGTGTGTGAGTGCGCTGGTAATCCCTACGTTCTGAGGACCAATTGACCCCACAAATATAGTAATAGCAGTAAATTTTGAGTGTTTTGGTGTCCATGAGGAAACAATCTTATAAATCATACAGAAATATGTTTTCTAAAATGCATAATATTCAGACTGGTACCTTTTGTATGTGAGGGAGAAAATGGATGTGAATGTAAGCCTCATTGTCCTCCAGACTCCTTCTAAAAGATAGTTTTAGTGTTGTAACTGAGTACAATAACTGACAAACACTTAAACGAAATATAACCTTGTTGATGCTTAAGCCACTGCAAGGATTCAAAAGAAACAATTTTGATTATATTATGCATTCCTTTGGAGTTTTAGCGGAGGGAAAAGGTAATTTATTACTGTGCCACCTTTGTGACTGTTCATCAAATTCAGCACACTTGATTCACACAACACATGACTGCACTGGTTCTTATAATGGTAAACCATTCGGATTACACATCATTATGCTACAAAATGACTAACTGCTGGCCTCAAAAAAATAAAAAATAAAATAGAAAGAAGTGGGGAAAAATGTAAAAGAAAATACAACTTGATTCAGGGGAACAATCTTTTTTGTATAGCCTATCCCTTGTTGTTCAAGGGTTATTAACATACAAATACTTGAGAGACAGTGCAAAATCTTGCACAAATATTGTACACTTGCACTAACAATAGGCCTACACCCTAATGGTTACTTGATGAGAGAAATGAACATATTGTACAGTAAACTATCACATAGAACTCCCTCGATGATTGTCATTTATTTACAGACATTTTAGGGACTGTATTTTACCATAAAAAAAGGAAACCTCACTGTTTCCCAACCCTGTTCCTGAAGATACACCAAACACAACACATTTCCCTGCTCTTCATCATAATCATTTCCTCTCGGATCATCATCTCGATCCACACATCAGCTCTTCAGTGGAGACTCTGAGACATAGCCTAAGCAGTGAAAGGAGGAAGACTTCAGCAACGGGTCTTCAGGGTCAGGAAACACTGGACTACATGACTAGTGAGCTTCAGAAAGAGTTTGGTGACAAGGCCAAGAAAATGTTTCTTATTTTTAGAAGAGGTGAAAAATTATACATTAACACAATAATTCAAACACAGTGTTGTACATATTTATCCCAGACTATTGTTGGGCTGGTGCAGTATAGCACAGGAGTCCTGAAGTCACCCCATCACCACACATGCTCTTAAAAGCCCATGTTAATGACCTGATCTGAATCAGATGCTTTTGATTGAGGAGACAATGCAGAATAAACAGAACAGACAGAGAAACCCAACATTATCCGTACATAAACCATCTCCTTATGCGCCAGAGAAATGCACAATGGATTATAGACAGTAGTGTATTTATTTTAGTTTTGAATTGTTTCGTTTAAAGACATTTCAAACTTTCTATATAGGCTATTTCTCATAATTTCGTTTAATTTATGACGAGATGTGCTCCAGTTCACGAGTGACCGCGCTCGCGACTCCATAAGTCATAGGGACCCCCATAAAAAAATATATTTTTGGATTTTGGGGGGCCCAAATAGGCTATATTTTAAAATTAAAAATTATTGTGAAAATTATAGGTCTTTAATGACGCTTTATATTTATAACAGTAATTAATTCATTTTCTAGCGTGAGGCAGCAATCAGGGCAGTAGCTATAGCACAGGAGTCCTGCCACAGGGCATTTTCATCTATTATTAGCAGAGTGAGTTGTTGTTGTGGTGCACCCGCTAAATAAGGACTGTACAAAGTTGAGCTGTTGGGGCTCGGGCAGTTATTTATAACATATTAATTTAGAGTTAAGAAACGATATATAGGCTACACACGACCAGAGTGCTGTTTTCCTGAATGCCATCACGATTGAAACCGAAATATTGATTTCATAACAGTTCAATAAACAAATAGGCCTAGTTAAAATTAAGTTAGGCTACTTACGAGTCAAAGATTCAATTACCCATTATTAAACCGCCTCATTCTGAATAAATGAGCCGTTTGAACGAATCGTTTAAATTAATGACTCAATGACTCGCTCATTAAGACGCCGCCTGCCGCCTCCTACTGGCCGTTTAGTTTCAAAGTAGGCTATCATTCTTTTCAACATTCCTTATTTGTATATATATATATATATATATATATATAAATATTTAAAACAATCTCAATCTCATTTAATACAGTTATAATTTTTCAATTTAACGTAACGGTATGTAATTTGATTGGTAGCAGCCACTAGACTAGGCTGTCTTATTATTTTAATTGAATGTAGCCTATTAATAAAATTTAAGAATTTGAAATATAATTTAGACCATACATTAAATAAAATTAGGGTAAAAGTGCCCTTTATAGAGATACAAAAAATATTCAGATAAGAGTGTTTTCAAAAATGAAACATTGACAATTTAAGTTTAAAGGGAGTAAAGCCTCTGTTTAGACTATAAAGGAAATGTAATTTTGCCAAAAGAAGAACTTTTCAGTTAAATAAATGTTAATTTTAAATCGGCCTACTTCAGTGTGATATATATTACCATATTATCATGCTTAATTGAATAATTGTAATGTGAAGACCAGATGCAGATATCTAAATCAAATATGGGTGGTTGGCGGGTGGATGCCCCCGGACCCCCCAGTGTTAGGATTTTGCCACCTCTGCCTCATTTTGAGACAGGAAAAATCCTGACATTGGTCCATATATATTTTGCCTACAGTAGGGTACATAGCAAGGTAGTCTTCAGAATTTATCATTTTATAATTACATAGCCTACATTTTCGTGGACCCCCCAAGAGTCATAAATCAATTCGAACCCTGCCCATAGAAAATCATTACAAGAACGCTTAAAGTGGTTTAGTGCAGATTAGACTGTCCCGCTATTACGTCGAAATAACTATGTCGAAATAATGACTTATTTTGAAATAATGACTCAATATCTCGAAATAGAAAGTTTTCTTTTTCCACTGCACCATTTGTTTCAGGGCTGCATAGAACATTAGCCTTAATAGGTTAACGTTAATTGATTCCAGAAATAATATTTGGCGGTGCTTTGGTCTTTACTAGCCCGCCCTAGCGCCGCCCATTATTACCAATAGCCTATTAAACACACATAAATATATATGCATAAATGAGATATATAATAGTGTTGTAAACCCCCAAAAACATGAAGACAGTGTTAGTTATGATCATATCCCAAATTAAAAAGGTACAATAGTGAGATGATAGAATTCAGCCTAACTATTAGGTTAATAGCCAGACGTTGATCCATAGATCCGCACGTTTATCCACACGTACGTTATCCAGACGTTGATCCACACGTTTATCCACACGTACGTTATCCAGACGTTGATCCACACGTTTATCCACACGTACGTTATCCAGACGTTGATTCACACGTTTATCCACACGTACGTTATCCAGACGTTGATTCACACGTTTATCCACACGTACGTTATTCAGACGCAAAGTAAAAACAATCATTTTTCTGCTACGTCGCCGCCACGCCGCCGCGCACTTTGAGCGCAGCTCCAACACGTGACCGTGACGTGTAACGTCTCAAATCTTACGTCTGACGCCTGAATACTATGGGATTTCGGCCAGACGGCTGGCGAGCGTATACACGTTAGTTCACCTCTCAGTTTGCTTAGCGATCGCCAAAAAGTGCACAAATCACACCTCATAGGTTAGGAAAGAAATGACACAAAGCGAGCGCCATAACAGTCGTGTACTTTTACGTGACAGAAGGGGTACGCCGCATCACAGACGCGTGAAACTAACGTGTGACTCTAACGTCGTCGCACCACAGACGCGTGACACCGACGTGTGACTCCAACGTCGCACCATAATAAATGAATATACACACACACACACACACATATATATATTTTTTTTTTTTTCACTTTCTACTGGATATGAGGACTATGTAAATTATATCCTACACCATCAAAGTCACAACTTTTTGCACAATAATTACCAACAACTTTAAAGTTGAACAGATAAATTCATTAATTGTAATCTATAAACATAATATTCTGGACTGTGTCATTCTGAGTTTTTACTTTTGAAGGTGGTAATAATTAGTGTACAGAAATATATTAATGAGCAGGATGTGATTAGAAGGAACAGAAGGAAGGAATTCATTGTATCCAAGTGATGGATTTGACTTTATTGTTATTTTCAATGCAATAGCCTACTTGATACAACTTTTTGCTATTTATTAAAATCACTGCATGTTAAATAAAACATTACAAAATCAAAAATAAATAACTAGAAATAAACTTTAAAAAAATCCAAAAATATAGATGAATCCAGGTATAAGTTAACACATCTCACTGCCTTAGCAGCTATCAACAACAGTCACTTAAAATACATAAATTATGTCAATACAATATTAACATTTAACATTATTTGATATTTTAAATATATATATTTCATCCACAGTCTGCTCTTATTCCCGACCTGCAGCTGAACCAGAAAATATGATGTAAATATTTTTCCACCATCAAATATTAGCGATTCATGCATTTCACACATTTATATATAAATCAATAATATAAAAAATTACTGCTTAGTGAATTAGATCAATGGATTTATTTCCATTCAAAGGGATAGAAACCAATTAAAAACAGTAGACTTAAACGATTCCTTATCCTATGGCGCCCTCTAGTGGGCAACGTTAATATAACAGCCTTCATCTTTTCTAATGGTTTGAGCAGGGGTTATAATACCAAAAATTCTATTATAATAGATGTATGAATTTCTGATGCTCCGGAGGAGAAAAACAAATTCTAAACCAGGGGTTCTCAACTGATCAGGGTTGGAGCTAAACAGACATCTATTATAATTGCCCTTCTTTTTGGTCATAAATTACCATGTTTTTCCTTTGTGGAAAACAAAAACAAAAACTATATTTTGACAATAAATTGATAAAACATAAGCAAAACTTGGCCACTCAATATTTAATATTCAATAATTTTATTTCTTCAATTATAAAGTTTCAATTGTATTAATTTGAACAAGCACAACATTCAACCAAATATTCTAAAATATTTATTATTATTAATAATGTTATTTCAACATATCTCATTATTTCGAACTTAATTATGTGTGCGTATTATAGGCCTACAATATGTGCATTTGTCCGGTGACAGCGTACATTAATTTTTATTAATAAGTATAAGTCACTGTGTCTGCTGCAAATATGCAATTGACGATCACCATCTCCATAGTGAAGGCACCTAGAGAAATACATAAGCTATAATTAGATAATCAGAGAGTAGCCTATTTCTTTTCGTTTTGTTTAGACATTTCAAGCTGTCTATATATTTCTCATGTCTGAGGCATACACACTGAGTTTCGGTTGAACCCCTACTGTTAATTTATATTGAGATGCGCACCAGTTTATGTGCAATGCAAGTGAACGCGCGGGCGCCTCCAAGTCATGATTATATCGTCTGCTATATTTGCTTCTTATTTATTAAATCCAGGCAATTCGTTGATGGTAAAAATTGTTAAAATTAAGTTACAAATTATACATAACGAAATTTACTTTAAAGAAAGGCGTTCTACAAAACAAAACTTAATGAAGTGGTCAAAATCATGTCTGACCCCGCATGTCTACCGATATATTTTGACTCATATCTTACTTATGCTGTTCACTTTTCAAAATTAACATAGATGTCAAAAAATAACATTATAATATTTGAACAAATATGAAACTAAATGCGCTTATTTAATGGCTACAACACATATAGTGTTTGGTATACAGACTCTGTATTTGTACAATTTGCTGCACATTCATTTAATTGTAAAGTAGAATTGTAATTCATTTAATTCTGAATTTTGCACACAAGTTGAAAGGCATTTGTTTGTGAATAATAAACATATCTGCAACATTTATCAATTTCACAGATAACTGTGCGTGCATTTATTAATCATTATGCTAAAAATCATAATAAAATATAGGCTATTACAAAAAAAAATAATCAGATGAGCCCAGAATATGAACGCAAAGTGTTTAATTAGGCTACACGTTAAGCATTTTCCTCCCATAACTATTATACGGCTTAATGCAGATTAGAATGGCCCCTTATATGTCGAAATAACAACTTATTATGTCGAAATAAGGAGATATAATGTTGAAATAACTAATTAGTATGTCTAAATAAGGAGATATAATGTTGAAATAACAACTTAATATCTCGAAATAACAAGATAAGATTTCTTTTTCGTTTTTTCTTCACCATGCGGTTCAGGGCTTCCATAGAATAGTAGGCTAATATACAGCCTACAGCCTGAATATAATTGTTTCCAGAAAATATTTTTGCTTTGGTCTTTCTTGGGGGTGCTGAAGTCCCGCTAGCCCCTCCCTAGCGCCACCCATGATATCAAACATTGAATAAACTTATAGTTATTATGCACCAGGGGCCCTTTGGGAAATAAGTTAATAATTAAAAGCAATAGCCTATAGCAAGTAGGCCTACATCCACTAATGCAAACTTTTAAATGTTTTAAAGGCGACATAGCCTACATGGGGACGACGTGTGTATCAGGCGTCTTATGATGCGACGTACAGTATCAGGCGTCTTTTGATGCGACGTACAGTATCAGGCGTCTTATGATGCGACGTACAGTATCAGGCGTCTTATGATGCGACGTACAGAGGGACGACATGTGTATCTGGCGTCTTATGATGCGACGTGACTAGTTCAGACGTCTGATTTATTTATGGATTTCTCACATACGCCGTCGCCACGTCGCCGTAAGGTATACGTTCCAACTGTGACATCGCCGTGACGTCGCCGCCGGTCTGTCGTCTGCCGTCTCTATCAATCCCATTCAAAAAATGACACGGACTGACGGCGACGAAAGGGTAGACTGCTCCTTCACCTTCTTCAGGGAAGTCTTAGAAAAGACATTATCCACTCGTCATAGCAGTTGCTCTCCACCGACTGCGCTGATCAAAAGCATGATGGGAAACGACTTTGCTGACGACACAGCTTAATGCTCATTGGTTTAAACAACCGTGATGTATTGTTCTCTTTTTAAAAAATGTATTTTAAAACTCTGGTATCATGTTTTATGTGTATACGTACGTTATGTGTGAATAAACTCTCTGACAGTGCGATATGGGTTATATGATGTCATTTTTATAGAAAATAAAATAATAAAAACACATGTCTGTATTAAAGAAAAAAAATATTGATAAACGCGTATTTGGAATGGAATTAAATAACAAGTAGCCTACTTTGGGTGTCTTGTTCATTATATTTATTTTCATATAAAAGCAACAGAACTTAAATTACATCCAGTTTATTAGCAACACCTGCACGAGCGTGAATCCCGTGTATCCCGCGATATCCGCCTTTGATCTCGCAGGAGTGTCTGATCCACCATGAGAAGAGAGATCTGTCCGTCTTGCCTGCGCTTTTTTCACTCCTCCCCTCACTGCAGCCGCCTACTCTCGACTACAATTCAGGCGAGGCAAGGCGCATCTCAAACAAGCCTCATCTGTATGGAACGCGATCGGGGACAAAAGTCTGTTTACGAAACGCGTGAAATTTGACCGCGGCAACACGCGCTGTTTGTTCGCGTTAACGCGTCTAAAAGCACAGTAGCCAATGAAATTGCTGTATTTGAGACTATATTTGCATATGTGACGCGATGGTACGTATGTCTCTCATTGGTATGTACGTATACAAACATCAGAAGTCATGTTTATTAATGAATGATGTCGTAATGGTACACGTATGCAAACATCAGACGTTATAATTGTTCATGAGGGATAATGCATTGGTACGTAGTGTGTGATGTCAGCCTTATGTCATGATTTGTCATGCCTTACGTTCTTTCTCAGTATGAAACGCGATCAGGTAGAAAAGTAAGCAGCTGAAACCATAACCATGGCTCTTAGAAATTGATATGATGTGTGTAATGTAGAGAAATGTGTTTAGAGTTTTGCAAAAAGTTTGTTTTTCAAATGAAAACTCAGTGCAAAGCAATAATGTCCTTGTATTTTTGCAGACTTGTTCTAAAGATTGGGTACATGAGTGAATGGTTTCACCGAGTGAGCCTCAGATTCCACTTTTAGCGTTTTAGCAATTTGAAAAAACTGTAAAACAAACTGTGACAGAGGTCGCCTATGGAATGAACCAATAAAATCTTAAAATTGCATGGAACTGAGAAGCAACAAAAAAGACTGCAATTAAAAAAAAACAAGAGACAATTATTTTAATGCAAGCTATTTTTTTTTTGCACACATCAGTTTTGGAATAAAAGAAAAGAAATCTGTAAATCTGTTTGTTAGTAATCTGTACTTAATCTGTGTTTTTAAAACATGAATTACATGAATTAAACATGAATTAAACTCCTGTCTTAATATAAACCTGTCTGGGAAATCGCCCCTAAATATTTAACTAAGTTATTCTTGCCACTATAACTTATGGATCCCTAAAGACAAGTTTATGGGTAAATAACATATTCATAATAAAAATATAATGAATATCAAAACACATGTTAAATATAATGTAGTAATTTTATTGTAGCACTCATCAGCCTGGAGCAGCCAAGATGATGTTCCTGCAATACAGTTCTTGACTATTTCCTAAAGTGGTGGTCAAGCCTCCGTCTAAACACCACCAAAACAAAAGAAATGTTTATTGATTTTAGAATGATTCAATCACCAAATTCAACTTTTATCAATGGGGAGGCTATACAATCAGTTACAAATTATAAATATCTTGGAATTGTGATTGACCATAAGCTTAAATGGGATCTGTGGTCTGACCTCATCAGTACAAAGACACAACAAAGAATGTATTTTTTAAAGAAACTGTTATCTTTTAATGTTCACAACAAAATGTTGCAGATGTTCTATTGTTCCTTTATTGAAAGCGTTTTGGCTTTCTGCATCACCTGCTGGTTTGGTAATGCTACTGAGGCACAGAAGAAGTCTGTAAGAAAAACAGTAACAACAGCCAGTAAACTATTAGGAATCAAGTTACCAACTGTGGAATGCATTTACAGAGAAAGAGTAATGAACAAGGCAAAAACAATTGTGGGAGACAAGAGGCACACCCTTGCCTCTTCATTCGAACTGCTGCCTTCTGGGCGACGATATTGCCTCCCTCTGTTTACCAAAAACAGATCAAAATCTTCATTTGTGCCTCAAGCAATTAAGTTTTTAAACATGTAATTTAATAGGATACTCAGCTGGTCTGGTATGCCTAATTTAATCGGTAAAGTGCGGGGTATGGGGAAATATGTGTTAAGTGTATTAGTATGTGTATTGTATGTTTAAAGGTTCTCTTTTGGTATATGATGTATGTTGAAATGCCTACTTGATTGCCACGCAAACAAATTTTCCTTACGGGGACAATAAATGTACTTTACTTACTTTACTTATACAGACAGAACAGCAGAAACTATACAACCAATTAAACACCAAATTACAAAACATTATTAGGCTATGTGAAAGTGAATAAATGTGTGTGTGTGTGTTTAGTTATAAATGTGTGCTGTGTAAGTTAGCCTATAATAATTTTGGAAATTATAACTTAAAACAAAAACAAAGAATAACCCATAAATATTATAATAATTGTATTATATGGATAATTAGCATTACTTAATATACATTGTAACATTACTTTACTCTAGCACAGTAGTCAGTAAAGCAATGCCACAATAAACTGAATGATTAATAAGTAGGAAGGCTACATCTTAAGGTAAGTCTGTTTTTCTAAAATATTACACTTCAATACGTACAGAATGTGCGCGTTAAGAAACACGTTCAAATTGGTCGTCTTAACATGGTAAAACTGTGCGTCTTTACACGCACTAAAGTAACGCGACGAAAACTGACGCCTTAACACGACCAGAATGAGCGTGTCTACACGTTCAAAAGAAACACGTAAAAAATTGCCGCGTTAACGCGAACAAACAGTGCGTGTTGACGCGGTCAAATTTCACGCGTTCCGTAAACAGACTATTGGCCCCGATCGCGTTCCATACATCTGTCGTATCCTTCATTACACAGGAAACAAAGGCACATTTGGAGCCGCATTTGAAGGAGACAGGTAGTACGTCCCAAATCGTAGTATGTTGAAATGAGTGTTCCAAAGATACCCGGATGGTCTACTATATCCGGTCAGAATCCGAAGTGTAGATCGATGCGCACTCTAACGGCTGATATTGCCCACAACCCATCGCGCGCTGGACGAGGATTCGATTAGAACTACAAACACGAGTGAAAAGTGTTAAAAAACTACAGACATGGAGGATGCGCGAGTCCGGCGGTTATGTAGAGAGGTTTAGATAAAGGGGTTTGAGTGATTAATTATCAGTATCCAACCTGACGAAAATGTATTTATTCAATGTTGTCTACATTATATTGTATCTGCATCAGCATTGTGAACTTTTGTAAAGATATTAACCATTAACTTTTAAATGCATCATTACATTCAAATTGCAAACACATGAGGAGAGTCTCCGCATGAAAGACCCGCGACGGGCAGATGAAAGAGTTACACTTCTCTCAGAAACGGTAGGAAAGTAAATTAGATTGAATGGAGGATTTTAACTGTGACAAGATGATTGAAAGGGCAGTTTACGGTGACGGCGCACGCGACAGAGCTGTCCGTTAAAGATGACGGAGTAGTATGTCCCAAAGCTTGCCTACTCTTTTGCTACACACTCAAAAGTATGTACTTTTTCTTCACAAAAAGAGTACATACTTTTAGGGCGTAGTATAAGGCCGTTTCTCAATATGCGTTCTTGTCTGTACTTGTGTTCTTGTGGACTTGTGAAACGTCATCAGTCGCTGCCCAAGTACTGTCCCAATTCAAAGTTCACATCTAGCCAAGTCCAGTTCAAATCCCCGGATGTGTTCTTGATCCGCCCCCTTTATCGAGGATGCATGGAGAGGTGACTTGTGCGGACTTGAGACAGCCATGTATCCCAGAATGCATCTCGCACCAACCAGCAAGTGTCAATACCAGAGGAGAAAACCCGCGTAATATTAAAATACTGCTGTTATTGTGTCATGAAATGCAATTTTAAGAGTATTTCAGGCGAGAATGTAGTTGTTTAAAGCTCAAATCTGTGGTTTGTTTATAAAGATAGCGCCTATTTGAAAAATTTATCTGACGCTTTCGGAGCTGTGCGATCCAGGCGAGCACCGGGTGTTCAGCGCTCATTAACCCCGACTGGAACAGCTTTTCCTCGGCTAGTGCTTCTGGCGTGTGCCGCTGGTCTGGTGTCTCTAGTCTAGTGGATAAACATGACGGATATTCGTCTTGTGTCGATCTTTAGTCTCACTCATTAATCTATATTTGTTCCATGGCAAATCGTTTTGGCTGAGGGCAAAGTGAAGTTTCATAACTTTATATATTTAGGCTATTTAACTTTAACTTTGTAGCCTAATTGTTTGCTTAATTTCTCATTGTAAGTTAGCTTCTTATACCTTTTACTTATACCTTTATACTGGATATTATTGATCAGTAAAAATGACATTTAACAAAAAGGGTTGTGTGATTTTATTTTATATAGCCTACTAGATATATTTTTTATATTTATTAACATTCTCTTCACTATATGTAAAATAAAATGACACAACCCTGTCTCTCTTTGACAAATGTCAATAAAAATCAAGAATGTTTCATATTTTTAAAATGAAATAAAAAAGTTTGTGTTTTAATATTTCATGTTGTTATAAATATGCAGTGAAGATAATTAATGTACACGTTGCCTGAACCACAATTGTGTGGCCATTTAGGTTAATATGTTCAAGTTTTTTTTTTTTATTGTTATGGAAAGAGGCAGAGTGGTGTTTTATAAAATATTTCGTTTTATTGTTGACGAAAATAGGCAGAGTTGTAGCATATTTCGTTTGATTGTTGCCTAAAATATACATAAAGAGATAACCGGAGTAGCCAGAGCGTGCTGAGTGACGTGACAAGAACGCAGCTGTTCCATTTGCAGAATTACCAGACTTGCGTCCTCGCGTCCTCGGGAGTTCGTTCTCCCGAGTCGAACTTGGCAAGTCCGAACTACCAAGGACGCAAGTCCGAAGTTTGCGTGCTTGGTATTGAGAAACGGCCTAAGTAGGCGATTCGGGACGCAGCAAGGGAGACGGTCTTCGTCGCGCTACGGTGACGCAATCAGCCTTCGAATGATCCAACCTCTGAATTAGGACGCAGATAAATAGTTCTCTTTCATAGGTTCACTCAACGCTGCGTAGCTTATGACGCAGTGGGAACGCCCTCTGGGTGTGCCGATTGTCTGAAGCCCTTATAGAATCACGCCAATTCCATTGGCTGATGGCGCGGCCGCGCCCTTGACGCCTCTGCGTCATCATACTATAACAGCGCGCGCGCCATCTGCTCCTCAGATTTCTCTGCCTTCACGAAGCGGCCATTTCGCCCTTCGGTTTCGGTTTTTCTAAGCCCGTATTTCGAATTATCTCGACGGATTTCTTCTACTTTCTTCATCTGCACTTCAGCGACTGCTTTCAGTGGAACCCTGTTCTCCTTGCGGTGAAGTGCCATGGAGTATCGTCGTTGCCCGCCGCCATGCGTTCGCTTTATCGCGAACGACGACCCGCACAGTAAGTGTGTTAAGTGTTTGGGGTTTTCGCATGCGCGTGAGGCTATTTTAGGTTCTTCAAAATGTAAATTTTGTGACAACCTCCTTCTCAAAACCCTCCGTTCGCGGCTCGCGGTGTTTGAGAAGGAGTCATTCGTTCCCCCCCGTCGCGCTCCCGAGGCCGCTGAGGCCTCGTTTGAGTCCGCGACCTGGGGCTCGGATGTAGAGCTCGAGGATATGGAGTTTGAGCAGACGGGCCATGCCCTTTCTCTCCCTCCGTCTTCTGAGCACGCACGCGGTGCTGAACCAGTCGAGTTCTCTCACGATTATTTGTGTCCCAGCCCGAGAGCACGCGAATCGGTTTCTTTCGGACTGGAGGATATTATTTACACCACGGCTTCCGACTCCGAGGATTTCGGGCCTGTTTTAGCTTCGGATGCTCTCCCGCCTAGCGGCCAGGAAGCGCGGCCTACTGCGGCCTACACGGAGCTTGTTGACGTACTTTCGCGCGCTACAGAGAAACTCTCTATTGACTGGCCAGACGAGCCCCGCGAGTCACAGTCCTCTAAACTCGACGAGAGGTTTTTAAGCGGCCCTAATTCTAGGCCTGAACGGAGAAAGCTCCCCTTTTTCACTGATCTGCATCTTGAGATCTCCAGATCCTGGAAACAGCCATTCTCCGCTCGCCTTACTAACGCGGCAGCCGCTGACTTCACCAACCTCGTTGGTTCTGTGGAGCAGGGTTATTCCGCCATTCCAGCGGTCGAGGACACGCTGGCTTCTCATCTCTCCCCGTCGTCAGCTCCATCTTGGAAGTCTCGTCCCCTCCTCCCTTCTAAACCATGCAGGACTACTTCCGCTCTTATCGGGAAGTCCTACATGGCAGCCGGTCAGGCTGGCATGGCCCTCCACACCATGGCCATTCTCCAGGCCTACCAAGCAGATGTGTTGAAGGAGATGGACGAGGGTGACGGTATCACTCCGGAGGCCGTCAAGGAGCTGCGCATGGCTACCGATCTGGCCTTGAGGGCCACCAAGCATACGGCGCGCGCCGTAGGGCGTTCTATGGCGGGGGCGATTGCTGCAGAGCGCCACCTTTGGTTGAACCTCACTGAAATCCGCGACAAGGAGAAGGTCTTCCTCTTGGACGCTCCAGTATCTCAATCAGGGTTATTTGGAGAGGCAGTCAACACAGTGGTGGAAAAATTTCGGGCTGCTAAGTCCCAGTCAGCTGCCCTCAGGCAGTTTATGCCCAGGAGGGCTAGGGAATCCTCCAAACCCGCCCCTGCCCTGCCCAGAGAACGCTCCTCTCATAGATCGGAGTTTCCTGCTAGGAGAAGTGACTCGGCTCATCCCCCACCCGCTACGGTCTGGGGAGCCCGTGGTCGCCCGTTCCCTCGCCAACGGCCCCATAAGCGCCTCGAGCTGAAGCGGTCTAACAAGCCCTTCGCTCCGGCCTCCTCGAATCGCTCCTGACCTGCAGGTCAGAAAAAGGAGAGCTTCTCTCGATCTGCGAGGTTGGACCAGACCGCGCAAGCGTTTCTGTCCACCTCCCACTCGCTCTCCTTTTCTATACCGGCCACTTTCGCCACCCAACGTGTTTCGAAGTGCAGCCACCCCTCAACGATGTCCAAACCGTTTGGAGCAGGAGGAAGGAGACGCGCTCTGCTTTCTCCCCTCCCTTTCGGCACACCCGATTCCTATCGCTCGCGTAGGAGACACTCTCGTTTTCTCTCAGCAACAGGCGGAACCATTGGTCCTAGCCAACCAGGCAGTAGTGCCCCTCTCTACGTGTCAGGACGTCAACGGCTTTCCTTCACGCTGGACTGCTCCGCCACACGGAAGCCAACACATCAACCTATTTCAGGTATGTCCGCCGCCTTGCACCACTCTACCCCCTCTCTCTCAATCCTTTCCAGCTTGGGAGCGTCTGCCAGGGGTGTCGCCCTGGGTCCTCCGCACAGTCCGGCTCGGCTACACACTCCAGTTCTGTCGCCCGCCCCCTTGCTTCAACGGGGTCTGCCCAACTGTAGTCAACAGCGCCTCAGAGGCTTCTGTTCTACAGCAGGAAATTTCCTCCCTTTTATTCAAAGGGGCCATCGAGGAGGTTCCCCCGGAGGAGATCGAGCAGGGCCTCTTCAGTCGTTACTTCCTGGTCCCCAAAAAGGGCGGAGGTCTGCGCCCAATACTAGACCTGCGCCGGCTGAATTTTTGTCTCTACAAAGGGAAATTCAAGATGTTGACGCTCAAGGCCATCATCTCTCAAATTCGAGCAGGGGACTGGTTCATAACAATAGACCTGAAGGATGCATATTTTCATATTCAGGTAGTGAAACGACACAGAAGGTTCCTCAGGTTCTCCTTCGGGGCAAAGGCATACCAATACAAGGTCCTCCCCTTTGGTCTTGCCCTAGCACCAAGAACTTTCACGAAGTGTATGGATGCTGCTCTGGCCCCTTTGCGGCTCCAGGGCATCCGGATACTCAATTACCTGGACGATTGGCTCCTTTTAGCCAACTCCAAAGAATTAGTGACTCACCACAGGGACCTTGTCCTTCGTCACATTCAGTCTCTCGGCCTGAGGTTGAACACGGAGAAGAGTGTTCTTGCCCCAGCTCTAAGCACAGTCTTCCTAGGGGTGCGCCTGGATTCTGTTCTGATGCGGGCCCAGTTGGCTCCTGCCCGGATTTCCAGCATTCTAACATGTTTGGCCCGTTTTTCACTCGGTCATCATGTTTC
This sequence comes from Semotilus atromaculatus, assembly GCA_031834385.1. Classification (NCBI taxonomy): domain Eukaryota; kingdom Metazoa; phylum Chordata; class Actinopteri; order Cypriniformes; family Leuciscidae; genus Semotilus; species Semotilus atromaculatus. The sequence goes on from JAULUF010000009.1 coordinate 50,040,257, forward strand.
TGTGGGCACTTGTCGCAGGCTGCTGGGCCTCATGGCCGCAGCATCCCCAGTGCTTCCCCTTGGGTTACTCCACATGAGACCCTTTCTCTGGTGGATGAGACTCTCGGGTGCCCGGTCCACAGGACCGGTTTTTCGCCGGTTGAAGGTGTCGAGTGGCTGCCTCCACGCACTTTCAATTTGGCGGGACCCTCTTTTCCTTCAAAGGGGGGTCAGCATGGGTGCAGTCTTCCGTCGCCAGATGATTACGACGGATGCCTCTCTAACCGGATGGGGTGCGGTTTTCGAAGGGAGACCAGCAAGCGGGGTTTGGACTGGAGAGACTCTCGATTGGCACATAAACAGCTTGGAGCTGAGAGCTGTTTCCCTGGCCCTCCTTCACTTTCTCCCATTTCTCAGAGGTCATCACGTCATTGTCAGAACGGACAATATGGCAGTGGTGTCTCATATAAATCGACAGGGGGGCTCGCGGTCGCGCACCCTGGACAGGCATGCGCGCCGCTTACTCCTTTGGTCTCAGGACAAATTCTTGTCGCTAAGGGCAGTCCATGTTCCAGGAGCCCTCAACCTCGCAGCAGATTTTCTGTCGAGGCAGAAACTCAGGGCAGGGGAATGGACGTTGAACCGTCAGACGGTAGCTCTAATTTGGGAAGTGTTCGGAGAGGCGGAAGTGGACCTTTTTGCATCCCAGGAATCGTCCCAGTGCCCTCTTTGGTTCTCCTTGAGCCCCCCAGCTCCTCTGGGGATAGATGCATTCGCCCACCCTTGGCCGAGGAAGAGGCTTTATGCTTTCCCTCCTGTCAAGCTTATCCAGGCAGTTCTTTCCAGGGTGAGGGAGAGCGGAGTTCGTCTCCTCCTGGTAGCTCCATTCTGGCCGTCCCAACCATGGTTTTCAGAACTAATTCCCCTCTTGGAACTCCCCCCTTGGGAGATTCCGGTCAGGGAGGATCTGTTGCTACAACTTCAGGGCAGGATATGGCATCCTCGCCCCGAGATTTGGAAGCTGTACGTGTGGCCCATCAGGGGTCGTTAGCGTTGGACGTTGGGCTTCCCGCTGATGTCCAGGAGACCATTGCCAATGCTAGAGCTCCCTCCACAAGAAAGTTGTACTCCTCTAAGTGGGGGGTCTTTGTATCATGGTGCTCAGCACACGCTTTAGACCCAGTCGACTGCCCAGTTGGTTCAGTACTGGAATTCTTACAGGATAAGTTTGCTTCGGGGGCGGCAGCCACTACCTTAAGGGTTTATGTTGCTGCCATTGCTGCTCACAGGGAATCGGATGAGATTCCCCTAGGTAAAGTGAGGCTAGTTTCTGCTTTTATGCGTGGGGTTAGACGCCTGAAACCAGTACGCTCCCCTGGTATTCCCTCTTGGGACCTCTCGATCGTCCTGGAGAGCTTAACGGAGGCCCCCTTTGAGCCCTTGGAGTCAGCTCCGGATCGGATTCTGACTCTCAAGGTTGCCCTCTTGTTAGCCTTGACTTCTTTGAAGCGGGTTGGGGATCTGCAGGCCTTTTCCGTTAGCGAGTCATGTCTTGATTTTGCTCCCGGCTTGGTCAAGGTTTCTTTGAGACCAAGGCCTGGTTATGTGCCTAAAGTTTTATCCACAGCATTCCGGTCCCAAGTTGTTAACCTTCGCTCTTTCCACCCTCCTCCTTTTGAGTCTGAGGAAGACAGTAAGCTTAACTTGATTTGCCCGGTCCGGGCATTAAAGATGTATGTGGATCGTTCCAGTGGCTGGAGGATATCTAACCAGCTCTTGGTATGTTTTGGTGCTGGCCGCCGCGGGCTTGCTGCATCCAAACAAAGAATTTCCCATTGGGTCACGGACGCTATCTCATTGGCTTACGAGGTGCGTGGTCTACCTTCACCTCTTAGCGTCAGGGCGCATTCCACCAGGGGCGTGGCTGCCTCTCAAGCTCTTTTTAGAGGTGCTCTCCTGGAAGACATTTGTGTGGCGGCAGGATGGTCCTCTCCACACACTTTTGTCAAATTCTACAATTTGGATCTTGATACGACTCCAGGTTCCCAGGTTTTGTCTGCTTGAACCAGCAGTACGCGTGATCTGATTTTGTTCTAGTTTTGGCAGCACTGTAGCTTGGCGAGTTTGGTATATCGTTCCCACTGCGTCATAAGCTACGCAGCGTTGAGTGAACCTATGAAAGAGAACGTCTCTGGTTACTGGTGTAACCTATGTTCTCTGAATAGGGAACGAGACGCTGCGTTTGCTGCCAAGCTCCTTGCACTGCCGACAGGAATCCTTTTCGGCAGAGAAATCTGAGGAGCAGATGGCGCGCGCGCTGTTATAGTATGATGACGCAGAGGCGTCAAGGGCGCGGCCGCGCCATCAGCCAATGGAATTGGCGCGATTCTATAAGGGCTTCAGACAATCGGCACACCCAGAGGGCGTTCCCACTGCGTCATAAGCTACGCAGCGTCTCGTTCCCTATTCAGAGAACATAGGTTACACCAGTAACCAGAGACGTTTTATATTCTGATGTTTTTTTATGTCATTCTTGATCAGAGGGAGTTCAGGAGGACTATGATGATGTGATGAGTGTGAGTGAAGATGTGAGAAACCTGTTAGGTGAGTTATTGTTAGTATGTTTTCCGGAACTGGATTTTATCTGATTACAACATAAATGAAGATTTTGTGTTTAATAACAGATTATGATGATGTGGAGGAGGAGTCAAAAAAAGAACGGGGTCCTTTCGGCTCAATGACCACGGCGGTTCAAAAAATGTGAACATTTAAAAGTTTGAGTGAAATTGCTATTGATATATCAACTCTCAGGTTTTTATGTTTTTTTTTTGGGGGGGTATTTAAATGTATTCCTCTGTGTGATTTTGTATTTTTTTTTTATTATGACCTTGTTAATAGCAGTAAAAAAAACAATGCCTTTTCTGCTAAATAAACAAAAATGTGATTTTGTACTTGAATTTCGTATGTGTACTTGAATACAGCATGTACTTAAATTTTTATGAGTGGATAATTTTTTTTACATTTATTTTGAATGCATTATGTAACTTTTACAATAACCCTGTTAATTAATTGATCGGTATCAAATATTATTATTGTATGTGGTCAGGCATGTTTTAACCAATAAATAAATAAATATGCATATTGCTTGCCTGCTTGGCATTTTACCTGTTTTAAATCCATTCTCAAGCTGTAGATGAATGTGAAATGTGAAGGTATGGTTACCTATACTCTGAATTTGTCCTCTCCAATTTAGTGCACACACATTAGCAGTAATGAACATACACACTGCAAACACACACACTCGGAGCAGTGGGCAGCCATTTATCTGAGGCGCCTGGGGAGCGATTGGGGGTTTGGTGTGTTTCCTGCTGGTAGGATTTTGAGAATCAAACCCGCAATCTTTGGGTTCCAAGTCTGACTCTCTAACCATTAGGGAACGACTGCCCAACAAAGTGAAAGTGACATGTGAAGGCAAAGTATGGTAACCCATATATTTGGAGTCAGAATTCGTTCATCTGCGTTTACCATCCAAGTTAGTGCACACAGACACACACACATTTGTTTGTTTTGTTATATATATAGGGCTATGTGTAAGTCAACAATCTGTAACACGTGAATAAACCATATGAATAACTTTGTAATAACTTTAACACTATATTAGGCTATGAGTTAAAGTAGCACTATGCAGTTTTTTTTAGCTTAAGCGAGACACGGCAGGCAAAAACATTGTTTTTTTTTTCATTGGTCAATTTTGAGATTTTGGGCTAATTGTCTTCAATAACATGTCTTCTTTCAGACTTGTGCTGAAAAAAAGTCCAAAATACACATTTAGGTCTTTATTTTACTACACTTTGTCTGTTTGCATGTGTAGATTTCGCCTAAATTCATCAAAAGTTGGCGTTCTAAATCATCCCGTTGCTCCGCGATCGCTGTCTACTCCCTGTCATCACATATACCGTTGGAAAGCTCTCTCTCTCCTCTTCAATGCTGTCGGATCCAAATATGGTCATTTCCTATTTATCAACAACGAATCATGAAAGTAAAATGGGCCATTTACTCGAAATGCGCAATCTCATTGGCTGATGGCAATTTCTGACAACGTGATTCGTTCAGAATCGTCACGTGACGCGCTCTGACATTTCCGTGGTAGTTCAAAATGTGGAAAGATATGAGTTCATTTAGTCTATATTTGTATTTATAAGTGATTTTTTCTTATACGATAGGTTTAAAGTTTGTTGTCATACCTTGACAGTTTCGACTGCTGACTCTGCAGTCATCTTCAGAAGCGCAACGTGATGTTTCTGTGACGTCTACTATAGGTGTGATAAAGTTAGTTTGTGTTATTCCACCTGTGTGATGGACTGTTGATGTGTTGTTTTGGATGTTATGATCAGTGATGGATGAAGCAGTAATGAGTTTTGGATGTTAAACAGTGTGATACATGGATTTTACTTGGACCTAAAGCATATTTTGTCTGTAATTCATGGCTTTCAATAGAAATTAGTGGAATTTTGCCATAAAAAATCTTTAAAGGCCGTTTTCTCAAAATGAGTTTTTTCTCACACTCCTAGTGACGATTTTTCACGTCTCTAGCACCTACATACACCAAACTTTACAGCTGTATTCCTAACTATATTGTGAAGGTTTGTTCAGAGGGATTTGTTGATATATCATTCTTGGCCTGATTTATATGACATTTTATGCCTAAAAATAGTGCAGAAATCAATTTTTTAAGGCTATTGCCAGTATTTTCTGATTTACAGGGTAACAAAAGGAGATATTAATAATCCCCTCTGAAAATGTCTTTTCATTGAATATATCAACAAAATGCAAAAATAATTTTGAACCTTGTTTTTTTCAATGGTCAGATTTGTCACTTCAAAATATATGCAAATTAGCGCATATTTAATTAGATATAGCCTGATTAGCACATTTAAACATTAAATTACAGAAAACTTGCAATACATTTTTTTCTCCTATTCATGTGAGTAATCAACTGGTAAAGTTTCATGATGATATCTGTAAGTTAAATTTTTTACCCTATTCACCTGCAGTGTCTCTTCTTAACAGAACAGCTTCAGAGTTATTGCAATGGTTATATGACTATTTTCGGGTTGAATGGTGCATCTGGCAGACACTGTTGTCTCTTTTAAAAAGGATCTGAAAACATGTCTATTTGGAAGGCTTTTGGTTGATGGGTTTTCATTAGTGTAATTTTAATTTTACATATATACATTTCATATTGTTTGTTTTACTTATTCTTTTGTACAGCACTTTTATCTGATTGTATCTGTGTAAAGCACTTTATAAATAAACTTTACTTACTTAGCTACTGACTTTATTACTTACTGAAAATATGACATAATTCCTCAAATATGATTTAGTCCGGCGATGTCTACATAGTCACCATAAGTTTTTTTTTTTTTTTTCATTGCATTTTAATAAGAACAAAACATAGCTAATGTACATACAGGAGTAGTAGCCCATATAGCTAACCACACATGTCAGGAGTAGTCACCAATAAGTCTGTCATCTCATGTCGTGTTACTGCCACCCATAGGAATATATCAGTATTGCAGTATTAAACACACAAGTGCAGCTGCAAAGTGCAAACTCTCTATATGATGAACTGGCTAAAGGCATATACTTTATTGTCTTTTTAAAAGCATTATTATGTTTTAATAAAATGCTCTTTCCCTTACACTCTTTTGTGAAATAACATTTACTGTGCATTTGAAGAGCATGACAAGCATTGCTAATAGGCTAATTCTTAATATGTGTGACCCTGGACCACAAAAGCAGTCTTATGTGTCCATTTTCTAAAATTGATATTTATACATCACATGAAAGCTGAATAAATAAGCTTTTATGGTTTGTTAGGATAGGACAATATTTGGTCGAGATACAACTACTTGAAATCGGGAATCTGAGGGTTAAAAAAAATCTAAATATTGAGAAAATGGCCTTTAAAGGTATCCATTTCTGTTGGCGATTGTGCTGCATCCACTTACAAAAATAAAATTTATATATTTAAGGTAGGAAATTTACTAAATATCTTCATGGATCATGATCCTTACTTAATATCCTAATGATTTTTGGCATAAAAGAAAAATCTATAATTTTGACCCATACAGTGTTTTGTTGGCTATTGCCACAAATATACCCGTGCTGCTTAAGACTGGTTTTGTGATTCAGGGTCACATATTATAGTTAAAATTAATCTTTAAAACAGCACATTTGATTTTGTATCCAACTAATATTTCTAAACATGGACTTAAAGTGAGAAACATGAAGCAGTCAGTTATCAGTGTTTGTTTATCTGCAAATGCGTAATAAACTGGAATGTTTCGTGTCCCGGAAATCAGTTTCCTGTATCTGTGACTGTCAGACTGTGAGAGATGCAGGTGCATGGAGGTGGAAGGTTTATGACCATCAGCCACATGACCAGATCTCCCTCCTTGAAGCCATGAATGCTGGCTGCAGGGACATCACAGTTCAGGATTGCCACGGGTGGATCCGACATACCATACATTTTATCCCAGGTGCATCGCCTTGGATAATATCATATGTGATGTTGATGAAAACATGTGCCCTAACCCTGAAGATCGCAGAGATCCCCCCCCCCCCCTTTTTTTTTTGGCTGGGCTTTTTTCTGTTTTTTTCTGTTTTTTTCAGAATGCTCTTGTGAGTTTCAAGGATATTTTGTTCACTGTAAGCAATACTGTAAAACGTTTTCTTTTCTATCATGTGAACATTACTGTATATGTGGACATACAATTCCCAACCAAGAAATTTAGTGTAAAAACGGTGGATTGCATATTTTGCATACAAATACCTGTAAAACTGAAATATAAAAAGTCTATGCAATTTTTGTAATGTCCACAATAGCCAGTATTTTGAAACCTGGTGTACTTTGATTGACTGCATATACTTTGTGAAGTGAAAATAAGTGTTATTCTTTGACAGAATCATTTCATTTTGAGTCAGATTTCTAGTGTTTTGGTAAAGTTAGTGTGTGCAGAGAAAGATGTGTTCTATTTTGAAATGAAGAGTTAGTATATATTTAATAAAATGTGTTTTTGAGAAGAAAATTATCCATTTGGCCAATTGTGTTTTGTACGTGTGAGTCTGTGTTAAGAGTTTAGAAAAAGTATCTGAAGTATGGGCAAGCGCTTGTTAGCGATTGAAAAAAAACTGTAACATAGGAGAGTCTGTATTACAAGTGATGACTTTTTTGAGTTGTGTGTATAGAGTTTTGAAAAATGACATCAAGGTTTCTAAAATTGGTGCCCAAATGATTATAAAAAACTGTAATCTTTATTAATGTTTTAATGTCAGTATGCATACACTAACAGATGGTGTTTAGGACATTCAGAGTTAGTTATCAGTGCTTTTATCTCTTCTCTGCAGGTGTTAGGCTTTGATGCTGTAAATAAACTGGAGAGTTTCCTGTCTCCTGTCGTAAGTGTGTGTGGTGTGTGTGTGTGTGTGTGTGTGTGTGTGTGTAATATGTGTGTGTGTGTGTGTGTGTGTGTGAGTGTGTGTGACAGAGAGAGAGAGAGATTCTGTGTGAATTTGAACTGAGCCATATGATTCTAATCATAGGTATGAGACATAAGAGTGCGAGAGATCAGTGAAGTCAGCGAAGAATATGTGAGAAATAAAGTCACAATTACGAGTCACATTGGCATATTTAGTCACAAGTTGGGAAATGTAATTTTAAATATAACAATTGTGATACTTTCCCAGAAATTAAGTTTCTTTTAAATTAAAAAAGAAAAAAAGAAATTAAATTAAGTTTAAATTAAGTTGTAAAATAGACGGTCACAACTGCAAGATGTAAATTCACAATATTCAAACATAAAGTTACAGTTGAGTGTTTTATTGCTTTCATAAAACAGTTAAACATAATAAAACATATTTAAACATAGCCTAATAAAACATATTTAAACATTAAACAAATTTTAAACAAAATAACAATCAGCTATCAAAGCTGCAGAGTCACACAGGTCAAAGCTGTTAGTATATCATGGATGTTAGGTCAGTGAACTACAATTCACAGAATAAACCTCAGACTTCAAACATGGCCGCCCCAGACTCCATATCCCAGAATACTCACACATGGCAGCACTCTAAATCGCATGTCTTCTGATTACACACATCTGATATCAATTCACTCACACACTCAGACAGACACCCTATATAAAGAGACTCACACCTCCAAACTGTTTGTGAAGTATATGCTCATTCTGTTTTGTTGTGATGGTACGAAGCAATTTGTAATTAAAATTATTTTTATTTTTTTGAATGTATTGTTTATTTATATTTTACGACTGGTTGTCTGGATTACTGTTCTTTTCCTCTCCTGTTGGATTTTGGACTGTTTGGCCTGTGGTACTTTTATTAAAGCTGCCTTAAACTGGTCCGTCACGCCCACGGACCGTTGTCAGTCTGAATGTCTGGCTATGCGAGACTATAAAAATTATATAAAATCTCTTTTGTAATTAATTAATGATATATCTCTTTTATAAATAATTAATAGTAGACCCTTTGCTGTTTTTGCTCTCAGTAATTGTGTATTCACTGTTTAAATAAGATCTGTTTTAATGTTGTAATTGTTAATTTCAATTTAATAATATTAAAATAAATCATAACACAATTTACTTTAATTGATCTCCTCTGTAACCTACAGTATGTCTCTCTTCTGTCAAGCATATCGATGAGATGAAACATCCTGTTTATATATGGTGAAAATCATAAAAGCCTCCTCTGATTTGTCAGTGATTGTGTTTGATGATTTCCTCTTTTCTGTCTAATAAGGTAACAGTGAGTGTGATTGGAGACTGTGAGCTCTCTCTCTCTCTCTCTCTCTCTCTCTCTCTCTCTCTCTCTCTCTCTTTCTTTCTTTAGGGGTACTTAAGGGCCCCAAGTCTTCAGTGTCACTGACAGAGGAACACATGAGGACTGAGCACTAATTTGTTATTTTTCACCCACATTTAACAGTGTAAAAGCACTATGGAGCTATGCCTTTTTATCATTTATCTGTCCTGCCTGTTGACCCTCACCACAGCTGGTAAGTAATAAAAAACCATTTAAAATGCTACCTGCTAAAATACATTTTCTTAATGTACATTTTGCATGCAACCCATGATAAAGTGGGATCTGGGATTTTTTTCAAAAACCAAAATAAAATATTACAAAATTGGTAACTTTCACACACAAAAAAAAAAATCTAACATCAATAAGCAAATGTGACATTGAGCATATGTGACCCTGAATCACAAAACCAGTCTTAAGCAGCACGGGTATATTTGTGGCAATAGCCAACAAAACACTGTATGGGTCAAAATTATAGATTTTTCTTTTATGCCAAAAATCATTAGGATATTAAGTAAGGATCTTGATCCATGAAGATGTTTAGTAAATTTCCTACCTTAAATATATCAATTTTATTTTTGTAAGTGGATGCAGCACAATCGCCAACAGAAATGGATACCTTTAAAGGCCATTTTCTCAATATTTCGATTTTTTTTTAACCCTCAGATTCCCGATTTCAAGTAGTTGTATCCATAACATCAATGGAAAGCTTATTTATTCAGCTTTCATGTGATGTAAAAATATCAATTTTAGAAAATGGACACATAAGACTGCTTTTGTGGTCCAGGGTCACATATGTATATGGTCAGAGTGCTGCTGATATTAAAGAAAAACAAAATACTAATACATTCTGAAATATTTTTTTTATTCAGTTTCAATGCAACTAAATTTAAACTGTTGTCAGTTTTTATTAAGTTGCATACCTTCATTAGTGGTATTTTGGACCACACTGTAAGAGGAATGGCTAATGTTTTCTTGGAGATACATTTGTTTCTAAGCCATTAACATATTTCCCTCTCTTTCCCGGTTTTGCAGGAAATGTGAGGTTGGTAGGTGGTCACAGTCGCTGTACTGGTAGAGTGGAGGTTCTTCATAGAGGAGAGTGGGGAACAGTGTGTGATGACTGGTGGGATTTGACTGATGCTGCAGTGGTATGTAGAGAGCTGAACTGTGGGAAGGTTGTGGATGCCCCTGGTAGCGCTTACTTTGGTCTGGGATCAGGACCAGTCTGGATGACTAATCTAATATGTACAGGATCAGAGTTAACACTGAAACACTGTGAAATGGCAGGATGGAACAAACGAGACTGCATTCATGCTAAAGATGCTGGAGTCATTTGTGCAGGTAAAGTTGCATTAAACTATTTTTTGTTTGCTGATAGTTAAGTTATATTTAAACTAAACTATATATTGTTTTGGCAAATACTTAGAATGTTTTCTATTCTTTTGTAGACGTAAGACTTGTTGGAGGTTCTCGCTGCTCTGGAAGGTTAGAGATACTTGATGATCAGTCGTGGGTTTCAGTGTGTGACGCTGCCTTTGACCAGCAGGATGCAGAGGTTGTGTGTAGAGAGCTGGACTGTGGGGCTCCTGTACAGGTGCTGGGAGAACATGCTTTTGGAAAAGGAGACGCTCAGATGTGGACACAAGAGATTCAGTGCAGAGGAGATGAGTCCCAGATTCACCTCTGTCCATCATCACCATCACATGAAAACAACTGTTCTCACGATAATGATGTGGGGCTGCTTTGTGCTGGTATGGTTAATTTCCTTGAATGAATGAATTGCCTTTATTTAAATTTAGAGTAATAATCAAAGGGTATACTATAGATGATTAGTTCTATACATCAAGATCTATCTTTTTATGGCTATGAATTTTGTAATTTCAACTACCCACAAAATATTTCATACTACTGAATGATGAGTTTTACCAATAATTCAAATTATGAAACCAGTAATCTATGGCGTTATTTTCCTGTCAAATGTCGAGAGCGCATTATTGTAGCGCGAAAGTAGGCCCTACATTAAAATAATGCGAGAGCGCGAATATCTCTGCTCGCGCGCGGAATATAATGAGTGAGCGCGCGAAATCTCTCTGCTCGCGCGCGGAATATAATGTACCGAGTGCGAATCTCTCTGCTCGCGCGCGGGAACTGGGCGCGCGCGCTCTCAGATACACGCTGCTCTTGTAAGAATTTTGCCTGCATTTAAAACGTGGTCAGTGCAATCGCGAATCTCTCCTCTTCGCTTAAAGTAAGCGTGTATGTGCTTAGACTGTGTCCCGTGCGTTCGCGCATGCCTAAGTACTCTTCTCTTCGATTTCTTTCTCTTTGCTCTTGGCATAAATGCTGTCAAAACGGCAACAACCAATCAGAAATAGGCTTCAACGACTGACCAATGAAAACGACACATCGTACATGGAATCTTACTGGAGATGGTTTAATTTGTTTTGATAAATATGTGAAATGTATCTTAGAAATGTCTGGGAAGAGAGCGATTGGATTATTTTTCATATAAATGACCTAGACTGTCAACCACATTGTTTACACTACAGGTACCATGCCCAATTGAAAGTGAGATTTTTGAGCAAAATAGATTTGAAAGCTGATTCCAAAAGGCAAAAATAATATTTTACATCTGATAAATAACATATTGTCTCGTGCAATCACACCAGCTAGCAGACCTAGAGCAGGCTGCACTGCGGCAACTGCAGCAGCCTACTGAGCCCGGCGTGACGTAACATCCAATGAAGGGCGCTCGCGCCCTCATCGTGTCACAGCCCGCCTGAATGGGCGTGGCTTAGCGTATATAAGTGGGGCTCGGAGGCTGATTTCCCTGATTTTCATCTCTTCAGCGAAGCTTTGCCGCCTACGGGCCGCACTGCCGTTACTTCTGGTGACGAGGCGGAAGGAAACGCCATAAAGAGACTGCTGCTATATCCCAGCGTCGGACATTGATAAGTGGCCGGGTTTTCATCATTCCGCCGCCTCCTCGATCCAGGAATCCGTCCGGACCCGTGCTGGAGTGGACGCTGAGCTGATGCGCCTCCTTTCCCAGGCCGTCGACCGACTCGGCCTTGAGTGGTCGCCGCTGAAGGAACCCGCACCCAACAGTCTCGACGGTTGTTTTCTTCAGAATCGCCGCCGTCAAGCGCCCGCAGCCAGGGCCGCGCCCTTCCTGCCTGAACTCCACATGGAGCTTGCTATCATGGAGAATGCACCATTCTCCACGAGGCTCCACTCTCACGTCTCCACGTCCCTCTCCCAAGTGGACGGCGCCGCCGAGAGGGGATACACTTCTATTCCCCCTGTGGAGGAAGCGGTTGCAGCGCACCTTTGTCCACCCCCCGCGAGATGGCGCTCAAAGCCTGCCCTCCCGTCAAAAGCTCTAGTTCCTCTGCAGGCTGCTCACCTGACCAGCCGCCTGCACGAGCCACTACACAGCACCCAGCACAGAAATCTCATAATGAGTGTAGTGTCTGGTTACCCGGCTCACGCCGATGGTGTTTTGAATGTAGAAAAAGTGCTCACATCGCAGTGTTCACCCCTACACACAAGCACAACACTTGCGTGTCATTCACAAAGTCCACTCTCATAAAGCGGGCAAAAGCCGCTTGAGAGTTAAATGTAGGAAATGTGTCCACGAGTTCATTCGCCTACTCTCTACATGCTCTATCACACGGACATTAAAGACTCATATCAGTCAGGTTATGAACGTAAGTCCCGTGCCCGCTCATGAGCGTTCATGCTTACTAATAAACACTTTCCTCAAAGCGCCGCATGCGCGTCACAGGGTTATCACAAAACGCTCCCCATCCAAGCGATCGGGGCATCAAATATGTATGTAAGTCTTGTGCCCGCTAACAAGCGCTCACGCTTGCTAATAAACACTTTGACCAAAGCGCCGCCCGCGCGTCACAAGGTTATCACAAGACGCTCCCCATCCAAAGTGATCGGGGCGTCAAATATGTAAGTCTCGTGCCCGCTCTCAAGCGCTCATGCTTACTAATAAATACTTTGACCAGAGCGCTGCCTGCGCGTCACAAGGTTATCACAAAACGCTCCCCATCCAAAGCGATCGGGGCGTCAAATATGTATGTAAGTCTCATGCCCATGCACAAGCGCTCACGCTTACTTATAAACCTTTCGCCCAAGGCGCTGCTCGCTTTGATCAAAAAAGTTAGTTTACATCAAAGAAAATCTAAAATGAAATAAGTAATGTATATTTCTTCAACTTCCTTGTGTATTTTGGTCAGGGGTTTTGATATAGCTAAAAGAGTGCAAACACTTTATGCTCAATTTTAAGGAGCTGTAAGAAATTTATTTCAATTAATCATAAAATGGCCCTGATATGTCACTAGACATTAAGAAATCATGTTCATTTCAAATACTTATATCACTGACAACAGTAGTCCAGCCAGGATATTGTCATTTAAAAAGTGTTAGGCAGCTCTACACCACTCTACAGTAATTTGAAAGTGATTGCAGTACCAGTTTTGGCCACAATGTTACATACGGCTCTTTTAATTTATTTATATGCCTTTCCTTGCTTTTTATTTTATGCTTGATATAGACAGGGCGAGTGTGAGGTTGTCAGATGGTTCTCATCACTGTTCTGGTAGAGTGGAGATTTTTAAAGGAGGTCAGTGGGGAACAGTGTGTGAAAACTGGTGGGATATGAGTGATGCTCAATTGACGTGTAGAGAGCTGGACTGTGGAGAACCTGTAGATGCTCTGGGGAGCGCTCATTTTGGACCAGGATCAGGACCAATCTGGACAACTGATATCCTCTGTAGTGGATCAGAATCTTCTCTGAAGAACTGTGAATCACATGGATGGGGTAAAGATAACTGTAATCATGATATGGATACCGGAGTCATCTGTTCAGGTAGGTTGCCCTGAATTTAATCCTTATTTTAAATACAATTTATTTTAAATAGACTATTTTTCTTTAGTATCTCTTACCCTAAACAGACAAGCATCAACTCTGCAGCAACCCCGCAAAGCACCCTAGCAACAAATTAAGCTACCCCAATAACTAGAAATTAGTCACACCCCCTGTTATACTCTTGCGCCAAATTAAAGATCACTGCATGTAAAACACTTTTAAATACAAAATTGTCTGGCTTTTAACAATGATTATTATTATAAGTTTTTATATGTAGTTTAAATAAACATAATTATATACCGATAATATAAACAAGTTTTGGAATCCGTAGATAAAGCCTTTAAAATGACTACATGTGAGCTTGCATGTTCGAGTCTCTGTATAGCTATCAACTGTATATAACTTCATATCTTTTACTTACACTGATATAGCATGATATATTCTTCTTGCTGTGTAATGCTTATGCAATTGATATTCTTCAATCTCTTAATCTTCGGCTGTTCGGTAGAAGAGAGAACGCTCTCTTGCGAGAAGTAAATCGCAGTTCCTCTATGTTTCAAGGCATGTGATTGCCATATGCTCCATGAAATCATTATCAAAGCCTGAGTTGACAGAGAATGTTGATGATCAGCTTTATGGTACCAACAAAGCCTGACTGAATGGGTCTGGTTTTATCAATTTGAAACTAATCCTGTAACCCTGAGTTTGTTCCACTACACCATGGTACAAGCCCCAGGGCAGGAACTCAGGCAAATAGGGTAATCCAAGAAATAGGTAAACGGCAAATCCGAAAAACAGGCAACAGGGTCAAAAGAAAACCATGGAACATATAATCAAACGAGCACTCCAAAATGCAATTGTGGCACATACAAGACTTGGTAATGAATGACTGAATAAACCGGGCTTATATAGGCAGAGTTAACAAGGTTAATAATACACAGCGGACAGCAATCAGGGATGATGAGTCCAGACAGTTGCTGCGTCCCAATTCGCCTACTTATATTACGCCCTAAAAGTATGTACTCGGTAACACTTTACAATAATAGTAGGCTACATGAATAATCATGTACTAATACCTGAATTAATAATTACTTTACTATGAACTAATGATGATGAGTTAAGACATGTACTAATAAAAAGTCACTAACCTTAACTACGACATGTAAATTCCTGCATGAATATACCATCTTAACTACACATTAGTATGCTTGTTAATTAATGTATTTATTAACATTTCGGGGTAAACTAAACGAAACATGCTCTAGAAAATGTACACATTTGTGGCCCAAAAGAAGAGCCAGAACACAAGACTAACATCCGACTGCATTATGATATAAAGACAGTAAACCAATCCATAAAATAACCACATAAATAACCATCATCTGTGCTAACACTGATTCTAATTTTGAAAATTGCATCTGTTAATGAATGTTAGTGTAGGTATTACACTCTTGATGGCAGCAGTGAAATCACTTGATACAGAATGAGATTAAATTGTTTTTAATGATGAATGCATCATTGTGTGTTCAATGAGTAAGGTTAAATGTAAATATTGCAAGACATCAAGTGTCATTCACTGATGTTTGTGACAGTTGGTGTCAAATATGAACAATTTAACATTGTGCCCTTTTAGTACATCTTTCTTCTGATCTAGAGCATGTTTGATTTAGTTTACCCCGAAATGTTAATTAATACATTAATTAACAAGCATGTACTAATGTGTAGTTAAGATGGTATATTCATGCAGGAATTCATATGACTCATGTCGTAAGATTAGTTCCTCATTAGTACATGTCTTAACTCATCATTAGTTCATAGTAAATTAATTAATAATTCAGGTATTAGTAGGCTACATGATTATTCATGTACTATTATTGTAAAGTGTTACCCTACTTCGTCATCTTTAACGGACAGGTCTGTCGCGTGCATCTGTCACCGTCAACTGCCCTCCCCTGTCAATCATCTTGTAACAGTTAAAATCCTCAATTCAATCTAATTTAATTTCCTACCGTTTCGGAGAAAAATGTAGTAGCACGTTCATCTGCCAGTCGTGGGTCTTTCATGCGGAGACTCTCCTAGTGTGTTTGCAATTTGAATGTAATGATTAATGGCTAAAAGTATCTTTACAAAAGTTCACAATGCTGCTGCAGATGCAATATAATGTAGACAACATTGAATAAATAGATTTTCGTCAGGTTATATACTGATAATTAATCACTCAAACCCCTTTATCTAAACCACTCCGCCGGACTTGCGCGTCCTCCAAGGGCTCTCCTCTAACACTATTTTTTAACACTTTTCACTCGTGTTTGTAGCTCCGTACTACGCGAATCCTCCTCCAACGCGCGATGAGTTGTGGGCAATATTATCCGTCAGAGTGCGTATCGATCTTCACTTCGGATTCTGACCGGAAATACTAGACCATCCGGGTATCTTTGGAACACTCATTTCAACATACAATGATTTGGGACGTACTAATTCTATTTTCGAATACTATTTAGGACGGATAGTATGCGAATTGGGATGCAGCAAGTGAGTTCTGGCCTGGGAAATAGTCCATCAGTTCGTCCCAATTCGCATGCTATCCGTTCTAAATAGTATTTGAAAATAGAATTAGTACGTCCCAAATCGTAGTATGTTGAAATAAGTATTCCAAAGATAACAGGATGGTCTACTTTTTGTGCAGATCCGTGAACACTCCAATGGCTAATATTGCCCACAACCCATCGCACGTTGGACAGGATTCGATTAGAACTAACATGAGTGAAAAGTGTAAAAATATATATTTTTAAATTATTATTCCAATATACCAATACTAATACTAATAATATACTAATATATAATATGTGGTAGAGATAGATAATGTATCAAATAATGAGACTAAGTTTGATACTTGCATGTCTCGCCCATTTTAATTAAACTATCCTGATGCAATTTGTTGAGGCTCCGGATACCAAACATGTTGCTTACATCTTGATTAAGTAATGCTAAAACATTCATTCAAAGAGTTAGGCAAAACTCTATGAAGAATATTACAAATAATTGTGTGTCTGTTCTGTATCGCTACATTAACAATTTGAAAATGTTAAGTAAAGTTAAGTAAAGTTTGACTTCCCATGGAACTTTGAATTAGAACAGCCTGTCAAACTTAATAAGTTCCATGTCTTTCTTTCTTCAGTCGAAAAGAAATTAAGGTTTTGGGTGAAAACATTACAGGATTTTTATATCCATATAATGGACTTCAATGAGACCCAAATGGTTCAAGGTCCAAATAACAGTTTCAGTGCAGCTTCAACGGGCTTTAAGCGATACCAGACGATGAATAAGGGTCTTATCTAGCGAAACGATCGGTCATTTCAAAAATAAATAAAAAAGTTTAAGTTTTATAAGCACAAATGCTCGCCTTGCTCTGTTCTGTGATGCGCGTTCGTGACTCACGTAATACGCAATTACGTTGAAAAGGTCACGCTCGACGTACGCGGAAGTACCGACTCAGTGTTTACAATTGTGAGGAAGGAGGACCATATACACATATTCAAATGTCTTTGTGACAGTTTATCATTTAAAATGCCCATTTCGTGTGCGTATCCTGGGTGTTTTAATATTAAAAAGGCTAAAAGAGAATGTTCGTCAGGACAGAAGCGTGACCTTATAAATGTAATTGCGTATTACGTGACGTCATGAACAGAACAGAACAGAGCAAGGCGAGCATTTGTGCTTATAAAACTTAACCTTTTTTATTTATTTTTGAAATGACCGATTGTTTCGCTAGATAAGACCCTTATTCATCATCTGGTATCGTTTAAAGCCCATTGAAGCTGCAATTAAACTGTCATTTGGACCTTGAACCGTTTGGGATCCATTGAAGTCCATTATATGGAGAAAAATCCTGTAATGTTTTCATCAAAAACCTTAATTTATTTTCGACTGAAGAAAGAAAGACATGGACATCTTGGATAACATGGGGGATGACAAGAGTAAATTGTCAGCAACATTTTTTTTTTAAATTGAACTAATCCTTTAACTAGGATATTATTTTATTGCAGTATTAACCAACTTTGCATGTGTGGATGATACCACAAAAGACCATTTTTGTATACATAAATAAACAGAGTTCATATTGTATTCTCTCATTGGTTTAGGAGTCAGGTTGGTTGGAGGTTCTCGCTGCTCTGGAAGGTTAGAGATACTTGATGATCAGTCGTGGGTTTCAGTGTGTGATGCTGCCTTTGACCAGCAGGATGCAGAGGTTGTGTGTAGAGAGCTGGACTGTGGGGCTCCTGTACAGGTGCTGGGAGAACATGCTTTTGGCAAAGGAGACGCTCAGATGTGGACAAAAGAGATTCAGTGCAGAGGAAATGAGTCTCAGATTCACCTCTGTTCAAAATCATCATCACATCAACACAACTGTTCTCATGACAACAATGTGGGCCTGCAGTGTGCTGGTAAGAATTTGAATATGACAGAGAGCAAATGTACAGTATTTAATAAGACATAAGTATTTAGGTTTAGATTAATTTAAAATTAGCTATCCCCTATCTATTCAGACATAATGAATGTGAGACTGATTAATGGCCACAGTCGCTGTGCTGGTAGAGTGGAGGTTCTTCATAGAGGTCAATGGGGAACAGTATGTGATGATAGCTGGGATTTGGCTGATGCTGCAGTGGTGTGTAGAGAGCTGGACTGTGGAGAACCTATTGATGCAATTGGAGAGGCCTATTTTGGACCAGGTTCAGGACCAATCTGGATGAGTAAATTGATGTGCACTAGATCAGAATCTAGACTGAAGAACTGTGAATCTTTTGGATGGGGTAACCATGACTGTGATCATGATAAAGATGCTGGAGTCATCTGCTCAGGTAACCAGGTCCAGATCTCACTCTTTTATTTTATAAATCCAATAAAAAAATTTCATTGGCTTGTAATGTACCATTATGGTGCCACATTATTCGGACTTCACATAGAAGATGATTTGTGATAGTAAAGTATTGCAAAAATGTATTAGGTATCAGCATGTCCATCCTTTCATTCTCCAATTTGCTTGTCCTATATAAGGGTCACAGGGATGCTGGAGCCTATTCTAGTGTCTCGGGCCAAATTAGGGAAACAGTATTCTGAGTAATCTTAAATTTTATGTTTCAGGAGTTCGTCTTGTTGGAGGTTCTCGCTGCTCTGGGAGGTTAGAGATCCTTGATGGTCAGTCGTGGGTTTCAGTGTGTGACGTTGCCTTTGACCAGCAGGATGCAGAGGTTGTGTGTAGAGAGCTGGACTGTGGGGCTCCTGTACAGGTGCTGGGAGAACATGCTTTTGGAAAAGGAGACGCTCAGATGTGGACACAAGAGATTCAGTGCAGAGGAAATGAGTCTCAGATTCACTTCTGTCCAACATCACTACATAAACACAACTGCTCGTTTGGCAAAAATGTGGAACTATTTTGTGCTGGTAAGAGTTTTATCCCGGTAAGAGTTTTATCCCATAATATTGTGTAACCAAACCTTTGACTAATCAGTAAAGCCTGGTCCACATTGCAGCTTCTAGGCAAGAACCACTGAATGGAAGATGATTATACAATTGACAAAGTAAAAGAAAATGTCTAGGTTAGGTATGTAACTCCCGTTCCCTGAAGGAGGAAACGGAGACGTCTCATCTGGGAGCCCAATTACCTTTGTGTGTAAACTAAACGAGCCAATGCACATTGGTTTGAGAGATCTGAGATTCTGCCCCGCAGCGCAGGTATAAATATGTAATGTGTCGCACATTCAGGTTTTCTCGCCTTGGGTCTGGTATGCCAAGATGAGGGCACTATCCAGTGGGCCAACCTCTGTTTGGAGATGGCCTTTTCCTTCTGCTGGCCTCCATAACAGACAAATAGATGGTCTGAGGTTCTGAAGCTCTGTGTTCAGGCTTAGCAAGGGCTTTGCAGGTCCCCTACCCTCTTGATGGAAGCCAGCAATTTTTTACAACGGGAAACAGGTCTACCTGTGTGGTCCTGAAGCGCCTCCAAATCAGCTGGACTGCCTGAAGATGGAGTCTCCACTCTTCCGGAAGAGGAGGCTGTCGTGAGAGCTCGTCAGCTACACGATTGAGCACGCACAGAATATGAATGGCATGAAGCTACCTCAGATGCTTCTGACTCTATGGGAGGAGATGGCGGGCGAGTTGCGACATGCTACGGGAGCGTAGACCACTTTGATGATTGATGTACACAGCAGCTGCAGTGCTGTCCATACGGACCAGTGCGTGCTTGCCTAGGAGCAGCGATTTGAAGCGGCCCAGCGCAACCATACTGCAAGCAACTCGAGGCAGTTGATGTGCCAGTACAGTTGGGGTCACGTCCAAATACCCAAAACCTTATGCCCATTGTACATGGCACCCCAGCCGGTGGTGGAGGCATCTGTGGAGACAATAGCATGCCTGGACACTTGCTCTAGGGGAACTCCTGCCCGTAGAATTGCAAGTTCCGACCAAGGGCTGAAGGTTTGGTGACAGGCCAGGGTGATTGTCACCCGGTGCATGCCACGCCCATCTCGGGACTCGGCCGTGCAGTGCAGAAGCGGCCACATATGAAGCAATTCGAGCGGCATAACTGAAATAGTTTCAGTGGGGCCGCTGTTCGGCTCTTGAGTGAATTCAAGCAGTTCAACATCGACTGAGCACATTCCTCTGTGAACTGGATGCCCCTGAACTTGGGGGGATGCCAGGCAAACTGAATTGCATAGCCACGTCTGATGATCCGAATGAGCCAGGGCTGGGAAGTGCTAGCCAGGCTCCCAGGGACTGTACAAGCGGGGTCAGAGGGACCACAGACTTACCCGCAGTGGGGCAGCGAAGTGGAGTGCAGGGACCCGACCCAGAAGGCACGGCGTCCCAAAGCGGGGTCTGAGTGTGCGGTGCAACACTTACCTGGGTCTACTGTTGAGCAGGGTGTGCCTTGGCCTGGAACACTTGTAGGAGAGCCATGGAGTGCAGGGAGGAGGCAGAGCCATAGAGAGAAAGAGTTGCGACACTCCCATAGACCTCCGTTGTAAAAAATGGCGGCACTTTTAACCGCCTACTTCCGGGATTTGAAGATTGGATTAGTTCCAAACACGGTCATTTGGGCGTTGGACTCCATTCACTTGCATTGCTGCGCGTTGAGTTGTTCCAGAGGTAAATTGCTGAAATATCGACCTCTATATTGTATTAGAGGCCCTTTGCGATGCTTATACTGGTCTTCATTTGTATATGCACAGCGTAATTATTTATATTTTATCTTGGTTGTTTCAACCAATTTTCTAGCATTGCCTGCTTGCTAGTTAGCTAGCGCGACTTCGCCAGCTGTGAAGTTAGCATCTAATTAGTTCGGTAATGAATTTTTGGGATATACTAACTTTTAATTTATGGTTTCTTTGCCCCACTTTATCCCACCGTTTGTTTTGTTGTCTTGAGTGAAGCGGCTTGTGAGAACAATGCTGGACCTCTAGGATTGTTATGGCCATCATTAGTCCTGTCTGTATAAATCACCTGCCCCTGGTTTTTATTTTTCTTGTTCACACACACTCACACAAGCACACATTTTTGTTGTCTGTCATTGTTTAATAAAAATGTTTTATTTGAAAACCTTCATTTGTATCACCCATGCTTAATTGATGTCTCAATAGCTGTAACAGAAGTTACAAGTGTTTTGTTTATTAATTGCTTAAGTTACTTGGATTGAGTTACAGCTACCCTTACTCTTAGCCTACACTGATCTTCACTCTGCACTTAACGTTACCTATAGACCCAAACATAAAAGCGTAAATTCGTTTTTAATCTGTTATAGTTTTGATAATGTGTATGGCTTAATCTTAAAATTAGATTCTTAGTCTTAACATGATAATGTTTCACGGGGTGGCCACTTTCATCAGAAGAAGTGAGCTAGCTTCTAAGCGAATTCTGAACGGACCGCCATGGCAGACCTCTTTGCATGATCACGAAGGTAGGCTAATGGCTGAATCGGAATTTATAAGCAAAATCACGGGAATCAATAGCCTAATACAGCACAGTTGTGCTAAAATAAATATCATGACGAATGATATGGAAAAGATAAGTTAGAGCTGCTAAAGCCAGTGCTACTATCCATGCGAACATGAACACTAAGCTATTCCCTCCAAAAATATAGCCTAAAACTTATCTAAGTAATATACAGTATTTCGTTGTCACCCTGCCTCTCCAAATGCAAAACTGACGTTAACAAAATGCAATAATGCAATAACAGCTGAAAAAGTACTTGGGAGTGTGTTTTATTTTATGTTTACCGTTCAATAATGCAATCGCTGCTGTCTGTCTCATAGAAGAACATGACAGCCGGCGTATGTTTTGGAACTATTGGGGCTTACATGAACCACGTGACAGCCATAGCGGCGACATAAAGAGTGTCGCAACTCTTTCTCTCTATGGCTCTGGGCGGAGGCGGCCGGTCCAGCGGCTCTGTAAGCCTTGGCTTCTGATTGCAAGAAAAAAAACTAGATCAGGGTATAGGTGAGGGGACTCCACCTCGTTTGAGCTGAAGCGCACAGGGTAAATATAGTGTATTTTATACACTATTATACACTATACACATTTTATGCACTTATAGTGCAGCCTGCAGTGTGTGCAGATAAGCTCTTTTAGGCTGTATGAGAACAGCATAATCTCATTGAAGTCGCAACCACTGCTCCAGCGTCGTCACACCAACACACGGAAGCAAAGACCTCTTCCCCAAAGGCACTGCAGACACTCACTCTCTTTCAGGTGACTTGATAGAACAGGAACAAACGAAACGCTCGACTCCGAAGCTAAAAGCTGAATGTGCGATGCATCCACTTCCGTATTAATACCCACATAGTGGGGCGGAGCGCAAGATGCAAATCTCACATGCCAATGTGCATTGGCTCGTCTGGTTTACACTCGAAGGTAATTGAGCTCTCAGGTGAGATCCCATTATGTCAGTCATTCCGACATAATGTCGAACGTGACCGACTGAAAGAGAACATCCATCGTTTGGTTTTAAATATAATATATATTATCCCAATGATACTTCTTTAATGTCCAAGTTTTAAGTTCAAAATTGATTTAAATAGCACATTTAAAAACAACCACAGTCACTGCATTTTCTGTGTTACGCAAAACATTGAATTTTTTTTTGAAAATGTGTATAGACTCCTGTGTAAATGTAACAAGCACATCCTATTTCACAGACAATACTGGTTTCTTCCTTACTCACAAGCTTATTTCTTTCTTGTAAATGAATAACAGATAGAATGAGAGTTAGGCTGGTAAATGGTGGAAGTCGCTGTGCTGGTAGAGTGGAGGTTCTTCATAGAGGTCAGTGGGGAACAGTGTGTGATGATTACTGGGATTTAAGCGATGCTGCAGTGGTGTGTAGAGAGCTGGACTGTGGAGAACCTGTAGATGCTCTGGGTGATGCTTATTTTGGACCAGGATCAGGACCAGTCTGGATGACTTTTGTGTTATGCCCTGGATCACAGTCTACCCTTAAGCACTGTGGATCAGGAGGATGGGGGAAACATAACTGTGATCATTACAGAGATGCTGGTGTTATTTGTTCAGGTAGGTTTTGCATTTCATCAGATAATGTATTAAATGGTGTTTAACTGTATGCCAAGCCTGGGCTATTGAGGTTGTTGTCACTGTAAAGGAAAATAGCATGAACATTAATTGTTTCAATGCTATTATGATCCACAGGTCACATCATGCCAAGACTTCATACTGGATCACACCTCTGCTCTGGGAGAGTGGAAGTTCTTCTTGTGGAGGGCTGGGTTTCAGTGTGTGACGCTGCCTTTGACCAGCAGGATGCAGAGGTTGTGTGTAGAGAGCTGGACTGTGGGGCTCCTGTACAGGTGCTGGGAGAACATGCTTTTGGAAAAGGAGACGCTCAGATGTGGACACAAGAGATTCAGTGCAGAGGAAATGAATCTCATTTTTCACTCTGTCCAAAAATACCTTCACGGGAACATAAATGCTTAAATGACAACAACGTGGGACTTGTATGTTCTGGTACATTACATATAAGATTTTTCTTAATGATGTGCTTGTACTCTTTTTGCATTGAATGGGGAATTGCATGAATTTCATATTAATAGTTTTACAATGTATTACCACTCACGTTTTTTGTTCAGGTTACACAGATCTCAGGCTGGTAAATGGTTCTGACTATTGTTCTGGAAGAGTGGAGCTTCGGTTCCTCAGTAAATGGGGCACAGTGTGTGATGCATGCTGGGAAATGAGAGTTGCCAGTGTCCTCTGCAGACAGCTGAATTGTGGGATTGCTGTGTCTGTTGTGGGATCAGACTGGTTTGGAGAGGGAAGTGGTGAAATTTGGGCTGATGTGTTTGATTGTGACGGAGATAAAAAAAAACTCTCAGAATGTTCCATCTCTTCATGGAGTCGAGCTGAATGTTCTCATAGACGAGATGTTGGTGTCATCTGTTCTAGTGAGGGGATTTTATTGAAACCTAATCTTATTAATCACCTATACAATTTACCTTGCAATATCGTAATTAAATGCCACATCTTTCACTCAGATTCCTCTCTGGCTGTTCATGACGGTCTGGTGCGGTTGTCTGGAGAGAGACAGTGTGAGGGGGAGCTGGAAGTTTCCATCCATCAGGTCTGGAGGAGAGTTCTGCTGGACTCCTGGAGTCTCACTGAATCCTCTGTGGTCTGCAGACAGCTGGGCTGTGGCTCTGTGCTGAACTTCTCCGGCTCCTCTTCATCAAGTCCTGAACACAGTCATGAGTGTGTGACGGGCTTCCAGTGCTCTGGGAGTGAAGCTCATCTGGGGAACTGCAGCTCTCCACAAACTCTCAACTGCAGCTCCACACAACAGCTGTCAATCACCTGCCTTGGTGAGAACAACAACATCTGGGCAGATTCTTCAGTTGTTAGTTATCAATAATGTGTTTTTCTCTCTCTGAATATCAGGTCGCGGGTCCATCAGGCTGGTTGGTTCTGGGGGAGACTGTGCAGGGAGGCTGGAGGTTTTTCACAGCGGCTCATGGGGGACAGTGTGTGATGACTCCTGGGATATTAAAGATGCCCATGTGGTGTGCAGACAGCTGCAGTGTGGAGTGGCCCTCAGTATCCAGCAGGTACCAGCCTGGTTTGGTCCTGGTTCTGGACCCATATGGCTGGATGAGGTGGAGTGTGAGGGGAATGAGACGTCCCTGTGGAACTGCTCTTCTCCAGGCTGGGGGAAACATGACTGTCAACACAAGGAGGATGTAGGAGTCGTGTGCTCAGGTGAACAGTAAAGTAATCTGATTGATTTTTAAATATATATAATTTTGAATGTTTAAAGGAATAATGTACAGGTGGTCATTTTTCTTAAATGAACACCAGGATCATCAGGAGCAGATGGGTCATATTTTACAACAAAGACCATCTTACTGTATCGATGGTCTGTTAGACAACGCTGACATGGATCCCGCTACTTTAAAAAAAAAAAAATATTGACCAAGCATAATCAAGTAGTAAATAAGTTTCATAGTATTATAAAAATATAATTATATATTTTTCAGATGCTACCAGTGCTAGCACTGAATTCAAATATTTATAAAGCACATCCTTTTCCATCTAGAGTTTAAAGAGATCAGGTTAACTGAGGGCTGTGAAGGGAATGTGGAGGTTTTTTACAATGGATCCTGGGGAAATTTATGCTACAACAAGATGGACAGAGACACAGCGAGTCTGATCTGTCAAGAGCTGAACTGTGGAAGATCTGGCAGTGAACCCAGTAATTCAGAGGGACTGAAGTCTCATAACTGGCTTGATTATTTTAAATGTCGACGTCATGATTCCACTCTATGGCAGTGTCCATCTTCACCCTGGGGACAGAAAGACTGTGATAATGAAGTGGCCAAAATCACCTGCTCAGGTAAGATCATATTTAACTGATTTAAGATAGTTGGAAAACATCATGTTTGTTTCACTATGATTATTACTAATAATATTTATATACAGCATTGAATTAAAGGGATACTTCACCCAAAAATAAAAATTAAGTCATTAATTACTCACCCCCATGCTGTACCAACCCCGTAAGACCTTCGTTCATCTTCGGAACACAAATGAAGATATTTTTTATTAAATCTGAGAGCTGGATCACTCCTCCATAGGCTTCCTAAGGGATTGAAACTTGACGGCCCAGAAAGTCATTGAAGAAAATGTTTAAATATTCCATGTGACTACAGTGGCTCAACTATAAGTTTATCAAGCGACGAGGATACTTTTTCATTTGTGTTCCGAAGATGAACGAAGGTCTTACGGTGTTGGTACAGCATGGGGGCGAGTAATTAATGACTTAATTTTCATTTTTGGGTGAGCTATCCCTTTAAATTTTAACGTTTTAATTTTAGATGATCAGACTCGTGAATCTCCTCGGAGTCGTCTGACATGTTCCTCCTCAGCGTCTCCTCATCAGAGACAGTGTTCAAGTAAGATAATTAAAATAATGTATTTTCTTTATTCACAGTATCTTGAATATTAATATCTGAGCACTTGTACACTGAATCCACATTCATAATTTGTTACAACTTTAAATAGTCATATAATGCACTGTAAATGTATTGCTGGTCAGTGATGTTGCTGTGTGTGATTTAGATCATGTTCCTCTCAGACTGAGTGGAGGTTTGGGCCGGTGCTCTGGGAGGCTGGAGGTGTATCATAACGCTGTGTGGGGTTCAGTCTGTGCTGATCTGTGGGACATCAGCGATGCTCAGGTGGTCTGCAGGCAGCTGGGTTGTGGAGACGCACTGAGGGCTGATGGGAATTCAGTCTTTGGTGCTGGTGAAGGTGTTGTGTGGCTGAACAGAGTCGAGTGCAGAGGGAATGAGATTCACCTGTGGGACTGTCCTCTGTCCATGAAGAAACACACTGACTGTTCTCACAAAGAACACGCTGGACTCACATGTGCAGGTCACTGCAAAACACTGAGCAATAGTCATTTTAATGCTAATAATCTTTGACTATTTGCATGATTTTGAATGTGTTTGTGTGTGTTTTGCCAGATTTGTCAGTGTCCACTACTCCTGCCACAACAACATCAGCTTCTCGTCCAGTTTCTCAGACAGTGCGCTCAACATCAGTCACTGCACAAACTCCTCCAGCAGCGTCTCTCTCTGTGCTTGTGGTTGTACTGGGAGTTTTGCTCTTACTGCTCTTAGTGCCACTGCTTATACTGATTCAGCAGAACAGAGTGATGAGGAGAGGTAGGAGAGATCCAGAGACTGTCATATTGTGTCTTATTCAGTGTGTGATCAGTCATGTGTTGTGAACTGACAGCAGGTTTGTCTGTCTACACTCACAGCTCTCTCTAAGAGGAGACACAGGACGACGACTGAGGCCGTTTATGAGGAGCTTCATCACAGACACAATCACTTCACTCAGAGAGGTGAGACATCTTCACACTCTCATATAGCCTGATTTGTGAGCATGTTTCTATGGTTCTTTCTGAAGAACAGCATTCTGGGTATGAAGATGCTGATAAGTTTCTTTCAGGTTATAGGGACTGAAATATAATGCATGTATCTGCATTTTATTTTTGCTTACATGATGTTGCATCAGAATCTGCGGTAGGAATCACGCCTGATTATCATAATGATGCCACCAGCATTAAAAGCCCAACACATCGTTCTATAGTTCTATAATTATTCATATTATTTGAAAATGCATGTGTATTTTATGTGATTTCATTAAATATGTGTACATTTTCAAAATCTGTCCAAAACATACATTTATTCATTTTATTTTGTAATATTTTGTTGCAGATGACATATCAGAAACCTATGATGATGTCGTCATCATACCACAGTTCTCCAATAATAAAGCAGGTGTGTGTTTAAAATAATTTATTTTTGGATGTAGCGTAAATGATGTAAATGAAATGTCCTGTTTCATTTTCATAACTAAATATTCTAATGAATTTAAAACAATAATGAGCTCAATGTGTTACTTTATAAACATAAATGTATACATTAATATTTTCTTGTTTTTTAACAGCAGACTATGATTATTTGGGGGAGGAGCCAAGAACACAGAGAGTTTAAGTTCACATTGTTTTATATGCAGCTTTTTAAATGAGCAGAGTTTAATTGGTGCATATTAGTTTTAGTTTGCAATCCATCAATATTTTATGTTACACTTAGTTTTGAAATGTACCAGATCAATTACATTTAGCTAATTTTCTACATTTAAACTGAAAGAGAATATGCTTTGCTTTCATATTGTTTCTTATTGACTTCATCTGTGTGCTTTTTCTTTCCATTTGGTCTTTGTATTCTTTGTAATTTAAAGTGATATTATTGGACAATCTTTCAGAGGCATGTGGGAAATCATGTATGCTCATTGGCAAAAAAATGCAACAGGACTGTGACTGAACCCATTTCCAGTTCAGAACCATCACTATTAAACAGCACAACCCAGTATTTAACAATTCACTGAACCTTCAACTTAGTTAAGATCATATATAAATCAAGTATTTGAACACCCTGCTATTTTGCAAGTTCTCCCACTTAGAAATCATGGAGGGGTCTGAAATTGTCATCGTAGGTGCATGTCCACTGTGAGAGACATAATCTAAAAAAAAAATCCAGAAATCGGAACGTATGATTTTTTAACTATTTATTTGTAAGCTACAGCTGCAAATAAGTATTTGAACACCTGTCTATCAGCTAGAATTCTGACCCTCAAAGACCTGTTAGTCTGCCTTTAAAATGTCCACCTCCACTCCATTTATTATCCTAAATTAGATGCACCTGTTTGAGGTCGTTAGCTGCATAAAGACCCTTGTCCACCCCATACAATCAGTAAGAATCCAACTACTAACATGGCCAAGACCAAAGAGCTGTCCAAAGACACTAGAGACAAAATTGTACACCTCCACAAGGCTGGAAAGGGCTACGGGGAAATTGCCAAGCAGCTTGGTGAAAAAAGTTCCACTGTTGGAGCAATCATTAGAAAATGGAAGAAGCTAAACATGACTGTCAATCTCCCTCGGACTGGGGCTCCATGCAAGATCTCACCTCGTGGTGTCTCAATGATCCTAAGAAAGGTGAGAAATCAGCCCAGAACTACACGGGAGGAGCTGGTCAATGACCTGAAAAGAGCTGGGACCACCGTTTCCAAGGTTACTGTTGGTAATACACTAAGACGTCATGGTTTGAAATCATGCATGGCACGGAAGGTTCCCCTGCTTAAACCAGCACATGTCAAGGCCCGTCTTAAGTTTGCCAATGACCATTTGGATGATCCAGAGGAGTCATGGGAGAAAGTCATGTGGTCAGATGAGACCAAAATAGAACTTTTTGGTCATAACTCCACTAACCGTGTTTGGAGGAAGAAGAATGATGAGTACCATCCCAAGAACACCATCCCTACTGTGAAGCATGGGGGTGGTAGCATCATGCTTTGGGGGTGTTTTTCTGCGCATGGGACAGGGCGACTGCACTGTATTAAGGAGAGGATGACCGGGGCCATGTATTGCGAGATTTTGGGGAACATCCTCCTTCCCTCAGTTAGAGCATTGAAGATGGGTCGAGGCTGGGTCTTCCAACATGACAATGACCCGAAGCACACAGCCAGGATAACCAAGGAGTGGCTCTGTAAGAAGCATATCAAGGTTCTGGCGTGGCCTAGCCAGTCTCCAGACCTAAACCCAATAGAGAATCTTTGGAGGGAGCTCAAACTCCATGTTTCTCAGCGACAGCCCAGAAACCCGACAGATCTAGAGAAGATCGGTGTGGAGGGGTGGGCCAAAATCCCTCCTGCAGTGTGTGCAAACCTGGTGAAAAACTACAGGAAACGTTTGACCTCTGTAATTGCAAACAAAGGCTACTGTACCAAATATTAACATTGATTTTCTCAGGTGTTCAAATACTTATTTGCAGCTGTATCTCACAAATAAATTGTTAAAAAAATCATACATTGTGATTTCTGGATTTTTTTTTTTTTAGATTATGTCTCTCACAGTGGACATGCACCTACTGTAACAGTTCAAAATAGACCCAAAAGCGAAAGCTGGTTAATGATTTATTGAAAAGAAAGAGGATAAATCAACACAGGCTGTCTGCCGATCACAGGTCGTCTTGAACGCAGAACAGGAAAACGATCCCGAGGCAGAAACCAGGCAGGAAGATCGTTGCAGGTAAGTGGTCAGGTTGTGCTCGCAGGAATAGGCAAGCGCAGACTCCACCAGGCAGTAACCGCAGCACGGAGAAACAGACTTGACACAGGTAAGCCGGTGCAGTAACTCATCTGACATATGCGTACACACAGGACAAGAAACAGTTTAAAAGATTCACAGGCGTCAGTAAACGGACATAAACGAACAAACAATAAACCGAAAAGAGGGGAAAAGAACATGAGGTCTAAATAGCCAGAAAATCAGGGCAAAAAGGGGAACAGGTGTGAGAAGAGTACACTGTAAAATGTAATAGCTTTCCTGACTCACATTTACTTAGTTAACTTTACTCAGTTATATAAAATACATACTTCTTACTAGGTTTTGTTGAGTTACATTCAATTGCAGGGTGAAAATAACAAGTTACTCAATAGTTTGAGTGACGTTTACTTGAAACAAGCAAGTAGCAACAAAGGATGCAATGACGTTACTAAACCAGTGAGAGGCAGCAGTGCATTAAAGCGTGCCTAATGTGCAGAAAAAAACTAAGAAGAAGAAGCGGCACGTGTGAGAGCATGCGCGATCATTTCGGCGCCAATTTTGCAGATGTGGAAAGACGTTGACAGACGGCCTACATTTTTATCTGGAGCTTCGCTACGGTTTTGGAATAATACTATGAGATCAGATAATAATAAGGTGAGTAATCAAGCATGCGACTTTTGTGTGAATGTTTTTTTTTTCACTGTCTGTCGCTAATCTTTACTGATCTCCTTAATGTGTAACGTTACCAAATATTTGTGATATTCGGAGCTTGAAGAATATGGTTTGGCCTGTTTTTTTTTCGCATAAAACTATCAGGTACCATAACAGTTCCTGGAATGCCTGAAAAGCTAACGTTATTTATTGTTCCCATAACTTCCCAAATGTAAAACTGATGCATTCTCCTCTGTTGGCATTGGTTTATAAATTATTAAGGTTACCAATCTGGTGACATGGCGCACATTTACAGTTAAAGGTAACGTAACCCTCAGACGGTCTTCGTTTCGGAGTCACATCCTGGGCCTTCCCGGTCAGAAGTGACCGGACACCTACAAATAAAACTTCCTCCATCCCAGTATAAAACCAATGCAATTTATTTTTGTTCTATAATATTTATTCTTTTTAATTTAGTATTTTGAGACAATTTGATTGAACTTATTAATATTTATGCAATATTTATGGTCCATTTTTTGCCATTGAAAATAATGACTTTTTTTTTTCTTTTTCTTTCTTTCTATGCAGTATTTTCGGTTAAAATAGAGACTAGGCTTTCAGAAGAAAAAATAAATACATTTCTTAAACATAATATTAAATAAATCATGTTATTGCATGGGTTTACCACTAGATGCCTGTATAGCTCTAAATGGAGATGCTTGTGAATTCTAGTTGTTTTTGGACCAAATTACTTACTTTTAAGATGTGGATTGAATGTATTTTTTTTTAGAAATTCTCAAATAATACTTTTTGCCAAGGTTTATAACATTTTATTAATTATTATTTTAATAATAATAATTTAATATAAATTATAATTATTAATTATGCTATGTTTTTCACTCTTGATGTTTTAGAGTTTCACCCCTTCATTGCTGAGCACTTTTTTTCTGCATTGTGGCCGATTTGTAGAGAATTTTTGTGTTTTTGTCAATTTCCCATTAATTTCCTATGGGGGTCATTTTTTGACCGAAGACCAAAATCGTGACAAATTTTTTTACGACCACTTAGCATGCTCGGATCATGAACTAATTTTTTTTTGTGTGTTCACATACATAATGCCATAAAAGTCACTAAGTTTCATAACATTCCGATGAAGCTGTGATTTTTTTTTAATTCAAAACAGAAAATTTTTCGGTCATAAATTACTGAAGACCGTCTGAGGTAACCTGCAGCTTATGCAGAGATGAAGTTTGTGATGATTTTTGACAGTATTTGTGATTTCACAACAGCATTATACTTTTATTTTTTAAATTGAGTACATTCAGAATGTAATGCAAGCACTGTAAAAGTGATTTTCTTTACTCGAACTCAACTGCTTTATCACTGCTGATAAAATTAGCCATCTTTTAACAAGATGAGAAACTTAGTAATGTTAAGTGATGTTATCCCTAGCCTAGTGATATTACCCTAGTGGAACCTCTGATTGCATCAAAGATGGACCAGACCTTATCAATGCGAAGACGTGAGATTGTGGATGCAGATGGAGTAGTGGCCAGCTCTTTTTACAGAGAGACAAGTAAGAACGTATTCATATCCCTTTTTCCACCAAGAGAAACCACATTCTGTTTAAGTTTGGCTTTAGAATTGGCCTGTAGGCCTGACCATGCATTGAAAAATTTCCACACTGTCCCATGCCTTTTTTGTGTTCCTGTGTTGTAGGTTCTTGCAGAGTTTGACAGGATAGTCACCGCAGACTGCAGAGTAACTTTTATGGGGCTGTGGATCGCTACACACCACGTTTTGTCACAAGTCTTCAAGAAGCATTGGAGAGAAATTGGATGAGCTTATGCAGCAAATTAATACAGGGGTGAGTTTACTGCAGCCTTCATTTTTGATTATTATTCTGAGTTGATCATGGTTTTGCTTACAATCTATTTAGTTGTTGTCTAAAGTGTTGTGGGGTTTTGTTGATAAACCATTTAACTGTGGACTGTTATCTTAATAGTCACTTCTCCACTTAAAAGATTAGTTCACTTTTAAAAAAACTTTTGCTGATAATTTCCTCGCCCCCATGTCATCCAAGATGTCCATGTCTTTCTTTCTTCAGTCGAAAAGAAATGAAGGTTTTTGATGAAAACATTCCAGGATTTTTCTCCATATAATGGACTTCAACAGGACCCAAACGGTTCAAGGTCCAAATGACAGTTTCAGTGCAGCTTCAAAGGGCTTTAAACGACACCAGACGATGAATAAGGGTCTTATAGCGAAACAATCGGGCATTTCAAAAATAAATTAAAAAGTTAAAGTTTTATAAGCACAAATGCTCGCCTTGCTCCGTTCTGTATTCTACGGTGTAGATATGTTGTTCCAGGCCGATCTAGTTGATATGTCGGCATATGCCTCGGTAAATGACAACAACCATTTTCTGTTGACATGTATCGACCTGTTCAGTAAATATGCATGGGTACGGGCATTAAAAAACAAGAGTGGTGTAGAGGTCTCTAAAGCTTTTGAATCCATACTGAAAGAGGGTCGTGTACCACAGAAATTACAGACAGATAAAGGAAAGGAGTTTTTTAACAAACACTTTCAAAACGTAACAAAAAAGTACAATATTTCCCATTACGCAACAGCCACAGAATTAAAGGCATGTGTTGTTGAGCGGTTTAATAGAACCTTAAAAGGTAGAATGTGGAGATATTTAACAGCTACAAACTCCAAAAGGTACATCGACATACTTCAAGACATTACACAAGGATACAATGCGAGCCATCACAGAAGCATCAAGATGAGGCCGATTGATGTGGGGAAAGAAAACGAGTCTGTTGTGTTACACAACCTATATGGAGATACCCGACCTCGTAGTGTTAACCCCATATTTAAATACAAGAATGGCGATGTGGTTCGAATTTCTAAAGTCAGAGGCCCGTTTGCAAAGGGTTATGAGGAAAACTACACACAAGAGTATTTTACTATATCAGCGTGTATACCACGGGATCCTCCTGTTTACAGATTGTGTGATTACGACGGGGATGTTATCGACGGTGTTTTTTACGCAGAAGAATTGCAAAAAATAATTGTCAACAAAAACAAAACCTTTAAAGTTGAAAAAATTTTAGATAAGAAGATAAAAGGTCGCAAAACGTTAGTGCTGGTACAATGGCTCGGGAGGCCTGCGAAATTTGCTTCATGGATCGATCAGAAAGAATTAGTTGATGTACAGAAACCATAAAAACAAAACACACACCCAGGATGCGTACAGTTGTATAAAAACCAGACATGGCTGAGGGCGGATTTTATGTCACACTACCCTGCAACGCTTCACTGTCTGTGTACCCGAATAATAAAATCTCAAATTATACAACAAGACTGGCTACCCCTATAAATATAAAAGGAGAATGGGAGGTAGGACTTGTTCAAATTGAATATCCAAGAAGTTGGTACACCTTTAACAGCAATGATGCCGTTTTTGAGATAAACATAGGACCCACCACTGCCGATGGTGAAAAATACAATAACAGCATGCGCCACGGTGTGGATGTGAAGACGACCAGCTTGTCGAAACTACGCATTCCAATAAAAACAGGATATTACGACAATGTCCCATCTCTAGTTAGTGTAATAAATGATTTAGTAGCAACCCAGGGGGTATTCGGCTACGACCGTGTAAAAAACAAAGTATTTCTGAAAGCAAAACCTAACATTTCAATAACATTCCATGGAAAACTAGCCATTATTTTAGGATTGAAACCAGGCATCCCTATAGGAGATTCTATTCTGCAAAAAACAAATCCTGAAAAAACTAATTTTGGAAAGGATGTTGTAACATATGCGATGCATCAGTCGGACATACACGGGGGTTTCTATACTCTTTATATCTACACGGATATTATCCGTTACCAATCCGTAGGTGATGCATTCGTACCACTACTGGAGTGTGTACAAATAACAGGGGATAACAATAACACAGTCAGTGTTCGGTACGACAAACCGCACTACGCATCTATCAACAAATCTGTCATTACGGATATTGTTATAGAGGTGAAGGACGATCAAAATCAACACGTCCCATTTTCTTACGGAAAAGTGTGCATCAAACTTCACTTCAGGCCTGTAAAACATTTAGTTTAAAATGGTGCATTTCAACAACCACAATGTCGACCCTATGAGAAAAGATCAAGGAACTCTGTTAAAACAATATTTTAGATCATGGCATTACTACACAACATGTCAGAGGAGTGTTTAAAGTCCGAACTGGATCTGTTTACAGTGCCACTAACTCAAACCGCAGTTGAAAAAAACACTTATATAGAAGTGCCACCATTATCAGCGATATCTGACACATCGCCGCTGGAGTTTTTTATTGCGGGGAATGGAGAGGATTACATAGATCTAAACAACACATTAGTTTTTTTGCGCCTCAAAATCACTAATGCTGATGGATCGGACATTGCAGATGGAGATCCCGTAGGGCTTGTCAACTATCCTGGAGCTACTATTTTTTCACAAGTGGATGTATCGCTTGGAGATCGGCTTATATCACAGAGTTCTAGCACATATCCATATCGCTGTATGATAGAATGTCTTACCAATTATGGTAAAGATACCCTTGAAACGCTTTTCTCAGCAGGGCTTTTTTACCTAGACACAGCCGGGCACATGGATGTTGCGGACCCAGGAGGTGAAAACCGTGGTCTGACAAAGAGAGCAGCCTTCACCAACGCTAGTAATGTAGTTGAACTACTCGCTCCTGTTCACAGCGATATCTTCTTTCAAGAAAAACTATTGCTTAATGGACTAGACCTTAAAATTAGAATGACTAGAGGTAAAGATGAATTCTGCCTGATGAGGAGCAATGCCACAGCCTATAAACTGAGCATCCTATCTGCATCGCTATTTGTGAAAAAAGTGTCTGTGTCACCCGCTGTGAGACTGGGCCATGCACAAGCCCTACTCTCAACCACTGCCAAGTACCCCATCGACAGAGTGTGTCTGAAAAACTTCTCAGTACCTGCCGGCTCACGTGTCTGCAATCAAGAAAACTTGTTCTTAGGAACTCTACCAAAATCTCTGGTTCTAGCGATGGTTGATAACGATGCATTTGTGGGGGCGTATAATAAAAACCCTTTTGCGTTTAAAAACTACGATTTAGAATTTTTGGCCATTTATCTGGATGGTCAACAGTACCCCGCGAAGCCTCTGCAACCTGAATATGAAAACGGTTCTGCAGTGCGGGAGTTTTACCAATTAGCGCTGGCAACTGGAAGGCATCTTAAAAACCAGGCTCTATGCATCAATAGGGAGGATTTTCTGCACGGCTATACACTCTATGCGTTCAATTTCGCCCCAGATGAGGAGTGTAGCCAGCATGTGTCGCTTATCAAAAGTGGCAATATTAGACTAGAAGCCCGTTTCAGACAACCACTACCACGTACAATTAACCTTATTGTTTATGCTTTGTTTGACAGCTTGATTGAAGTGTCAAATCGCCGTCAGATCCTGGTTGATTACTACTAACACGTTCAAATGAACACTGTGCAGCTTACGGCTGTCATGGATAAGGTATCATGCAATACTTATTTTCTCGGAGTTCTACCATGTGACTATCTACCAAAAGCCCCTTTAAGAAAGCTACCAGCTATGGTTTTAATCAATACACATCATTCAGGACTCCCAGGGGAACACTGGGTGGCCATCTACATAAATGAGGACTGTGTAGGGTGTTTTTTCGACAGCTTTGGTAATAAACCAGACTACCATGGTTTTCCGCCGATTATCAAAAACTTTTTAAGGTTTTCAATTCTAGTCAAGTTCAACATTCAACTGTGCAAGTCCAAGATTTTTCATCAGACACGTGTGGACAACATTGTGTGTTCTTTCTCTACCACATGGCGAAGGGATTTGATTATCATTATGTGTTGAAATTGTATTGTAATGATTTGATTAAAAATGACAAAAAGGTGTCAGCATTTGTGAAAAAACTAAAACAAGCTCCATGTAATGAAAATGTTTTCAAATGTGTTCAGTGTGTACAAATGGGTGAAATGTTCATGTCTCATGCTAAATATTTTTAATAAAACAAGTAATGAACGGAAATGTGTTTCTTTAAACCCTCTTTTATTACACATATACATCACATCATAAGTTCTCAAAAAAAAAAAAGAGAGAAAATGAGAGCACAATACATACAAACTGTGAGTTTAAAAACTTAACCACTTCATCTGGGTGAGATCGGGTGCTTTGAATGTGAGGTCTTCTGAATATTCTGAATGTATCGGGGTGCCCGGAAACGCTTTCTGTTTTTTACTCTTCTTAGATGATCCTGTTATAGTGGGGGTCGATTTGGTTTTGAAAGAGTTAATAGTATGTCTGACATAGTGGTTTGGTACCACAGAGTGTGGCAAATTTAAACTAGCAAAAGCCTCCAGAAATTCGCGCCATCCACCAGGTCTCCGCTCGTCAGCAATCTTTTGTGGAGCCGTGACGCTTTTAACTAAGTCAAGCATGTGTGAACCAGGGATTGTTCTCCCTTTAAACACAAACTCTCCCGACTCAGTCCACGAAGTTACATCTTTAGTTTTAGACATTTTATCTAAAATGTAACGAACATTTTTCACACTCCTCTGCGGAATATTCTTTAAAATCTCATCTGCAAAAGCGCCTAAATCGTCATGGGCACTCACATGGTCTGTAGCGGGTGGGTCTTCTTTTTCAACATTACCAGGCTGTGGTAGACTTAATGTTAATGTGGTGGATTCCCTATCCCATTGTCTAGTGAGTGTTAAAAACCGCTGCAAAACACCTGTGTACATCTTAGCTTTTTCATGGTGATCCAGATCAGACCTGTGCAAAATATTTCTTATAGTCATGTCCAGGTCATTCTCCACAACCTGTTGTATAGACTCACGGGTGTTAGAGGATTTCAGTTTATCCAACTGGTGTTGTGGGACTAAAAACATCTTCTCAGCATACTCCATCATCAAACTTATTTAGATGTAACCAAACTGGTTATAAAGGGAATTGCGACACTTAACAAAGGTAATAGAAATCCTCCTTGTTGGTTGATTAACCTTCTTTTGCGTCTAACTCCAACCTTTTTATCTGCAACAATTTTGATCTCGCTTCTTCTTCTCTTCAGTTTCTGATATTGTTGTGGTGTTAGTGGAATATTACCATGGACCACGTTAAGAGCTACTTCACACAATGTCACAATGAGCTCGTCTGCGGCCGCCTCTAAAATAACGCGTCTTTGTTTAGGCCAGGGTTTCCGTTGTCCGGTAATTACCGGACATTGGCCGGGAAAAAAATGAAATGTCCGACAAAATTAAATCTCTCCGGTCAAATTGTCAGATTAAAATTGCGTAATAATCCCGCCCCCCTAACACAATATGAATTTGAGAATAAGCCTAAAATGTATAAAGCAAAAATACACCGACCTTTGGCTATGTTATAAAGGAACAGGCTCTGTTTCAAAGTTATTAAACAACATCGCATGCTGCATTTCAAATAAAGCGCACGCCTAGAACGGTTGTAATATAGACCTAAACAACGAACGATTGAGTGAGACGTTTCAAATATGGCCAGGCCCTGGCAGACAAGCCTGAAAGGAACACTCCACCGTTTTTTTTTTTAATTGGGGTTATTCACGGTCTCCCCTACATTTAGATAGGTGGGCAAATGCATTTTTGGAAGCACAGGCGAAGCACTGCTACTTGGGCGCAGAGATATCACGCAACACCTGAAATAACACTTCTTTCATGCATAATCATACTTTCGCCGGTTCTTTGTGGCAAGCTTTATTTCAGGTGTTGTGTGATATCTCTGTGCCCAAGTAGCAGTGCTTCGCCTGTGCTTCCCAGTGAATGTGTGTGAAACCATAGTAAAAAACATTTAGTGTTGATTGACGCTAGGGGTGTAACGATACGCGTATTCGTATTGAACCGTTCGGTACGAGGCTTTCAGTTCGGTTTTCGGTACGCATTTTCGAACCGAACGGTTCGTTGGACCATTTTTCCTGCCGACCAAAATTTCGTTATTTCAAATGTAGGCGCGTACGTCGCGTGTGGCAAGCGCGCTCATAATGTAAGACGCTGGCGCGACCACAACATTGCCCAACATCAAATGGCAAACGTAATGCAAGCGGAGCGAAACTGAGACTCGTTATTGTGTGTTTGACGGACCGTTGATCAGTTTGGACCAAAGCAGCGCGAGCCGATCTCGATCAAGCTACAGTTACTACAGAGCGCTGAGACATCCAGTAAAGAAAGCATTTGAATTATCCACTGAAGTAATAACATCGCTGCGAGATCTAGTGAGAAACATTCACATTTCTCTGTTATTAACGGATCAAACAGCGCTGACGTGGAAACCAGGAAGAAACATTGTGCCATGAATGAACTATCCAGTGTCCACAGATCAGCAACATTCACCATGGATTTACTGTAGTAACACTAACTGTAGGCTATAATGCTTTCAAGTAACATTACGTCGGTTTTATTTTGACATTATGAATGCAATTGCAGCCCTCAAATGTTAATCTGAACTAATATAAACCTTTGTTTATAACTACTACAATATTACATTTCATTTTTCCAAGGAGCTGTTTTGTTTTATATGCTCCTAAGAAGAGTAAATTATAGCTCCATCATTGCTCAAAGTAAAAAAAATCATACTTTATGATGTTAGTTTTAATAAAAATTAAATTAAGGAAATTTCTCTGGCATTTCTTTCTTTTTGCTGTATCGAAAACGTACCGAACCGTGACACAAGTGTATCGTATCGAACCGAACCGTGAATTTTGTGAACCGTTACACCCCTAATTGACGCTAATCGGACGTTCATGTTTTTTGCCGTCTATTTGAAAGTTAGGCTAATAATAACATGTTGCATTCTATACGGCCTGATTATGTCATTTTTGAAGTTACATAGCCTGCCTCCAGTTTTTCTCAACTTGACTAATTAAGAGGCGATATTTGACCGGCATATCATCAAAATGTCTGTTAAACGAAACCTCTGCCGGTCACTTTGACCGGCAGCATTTTTTTCTAGCGGAAACTCTGGTTTAGGCGTGGCTTTTAATAACAATTTTAAAAGAGGCAGGTTTCTTAAAAGTCTTGCAGACATTTTCAAATCTCTCTGTCAATGTTTTCTTTTCTGAATGTACACAACTGGGTGTTGTGACAGAATATCTGTTCTGAGACGGTACTGCTCTGGTGTTTTCGCTTTAAAGTCAATCAAAAGGTACCCGAAAGGAATGCTGGTCGCATTTTCATAACAGTCCATAAAGAAATTCGTGTTTCTGGGGTACATCTGCCGCGCCAACACATTAATTTGGGTATTGTCTCTGGGGTTTTTAAACAATACCAAATAATTTGTGTTCAAGCTGATGGTCCTGCTGGATTTACCATGAAAAAACAAGTTTTGTACAATATACAAAGCACTCAAGTTTTTATGGTGCACATAGGTCGTGAACACGCGTTCAACTTCAGAATTGCTACTAGCATCTTTCATAACATCATCCAATACCAAAAAATTTGTCTTGTTGGTGGGGAACAAACGATCATCATTCAGGGTCTGTGGGATACCTTCAATAAATTTAATATCATACAGTTTCAACAATTCATCATACAAAGGTTGCCAGCAATCATAAATGTACACAATGTTTTCAATTTTTTTAGAAATTACACTTTTAGCATTTTCCAACAACATTTTTACAAAAAATGTTTTTCCTGAGCTAGAAGGACCACTTAAAACACATGAAAATGGGTGTTGTAATCTGAAATCAAAACCATTCGGGTCTAGCACTCCCCGATGCCCAAAAACGTTGTCAGTAGCCATATGGTAGCGTAGTTAGGTCGGGTAGCAAAATACGCTTGTTGTAAACGACTTTAAATTTTTTCACAACTGACTTGTTGTGCAATGTGAACTGCTTTTTGTTCCTCACTATACTGTCGGTGTATGCGAGAATGTAATTACTGTCACCCCGCCCCCTCACATATTGATCGACAAGACCAATTAATGAGTCTAACCTAATGGTCTCAGAGTTTACGGCATTCAGCGTGATACCTTTGGCCTTCATGCAGACCTTACCCTTAGAAGTCCGATACCCGTAACTTTTCGGACCACTTGAAGAAAATTCAACAATATGGTCCCCATCCCCAACTTCATCAGTAAGGTCGCCAAGATATGGACCTAGTGGAGGCTCATATTCACCCTCTTTAGACGTGAACACAACACTATCTGTATCGCAATAAAGCACTCTATCACCCAACCTGTCCATGAGATCATTAAGCTCTAACCGTGCATGGGCTGTTGTAAAAGCCCCGAGAAAGACGTTAATGTCACGAGTCTGGGTACCTTTCCCATCTGCGTAAGCCCACTGAACGATTGCAACAGCGTCTGACACAAATGAGAAATGCTTGAGGTCATACTCAACGCCAAAAATGTATCGGGCAAACTGTTCAGGGTCTGTTAGTATTTCGGTTGCCGGCAACTGTTCGCGCATAGAGAACCGTCCCCATAAAGAATTAAGAAGTAGCTTCATAATGGATCTGCGTGCAGCATTAAACTCAATCTTGTCCAGATTCAGCTTAATCCCTTCTTTCTCAAAGTAATCTCTAACATAAGATTCTTTGTCGGCGTCGGTCACAACGTCTTTTGGAAAACCTGAACTTTCCTGTTTGAACTGTAAAAATGTTTTAACATAATCACAAAACAATGTTTCAGAGCGTTGGGGAAAATGCCAGACCTCATCGATTTTTGTCACTACATAACCCTTCTCAACGGCTTTTAACAGTTCAATGCTAACCCAGGACCCATGAATTGATCTTTCCTCATTAGTATGCACACACGGGTGTGTCTGGTTCTGATGTTCAGCACATGTCCTGCAAAGAGGAAACATTAACTTACCCCCGGTCCTATAAGGCAGTACGGGGTGAAGCAACTTCCGTGGCGGAAGGACTGTAGCCTTGACGAGACCGTAATAATCTTCAAGGTTTTGAAAATCCTTGTGTATTATTTCAGGATGCCCAATTGGGTAGCATTTTCGAGCTTGGCAGTAGGGATATAGTGATGTAAAGTCAACATACCTAATCCGCTCGCCCTCCGCAACTTTGTGATACAGTTTTAATGCGTTTGTACGGCCGCCGAATAGAGCTTCACGGGGTTTCAATCTTTCAGTGTGTTCGTAAGTGGACATGAAATCCATCACTGCTGCGTCGGTCTGTTTAGCGCGGACCCAATCACATTCCCAAATCACCTCGACCTGAAGACCGTATGCGCGCTCCAAAATTTCAATCTTATCATCACATTGTCTTCTCAGAACACCATAAGGCACTTTTGATAAAGGGTTTATATCATTGGGGTTATAACAACGCTCGCACCCGTGAAAAAAACACCCGAGAAATTCGAATGCTTTTTTCACATCACCATCGTCATAGAACCCGTCCACATAGTATTTCCCAAATGACACCTCACCGCTGTTAAGGGCATGTTGGACATCTATGGACCGCGATTTTCGGACAAACTCAAGCCATTCAATTGAGATGTTTGAATAAGTCTTGTTCTGGTTGGTGTACGCATTGTTACGTGTCAGAGCTATTGTGTCTTTTGGGATGTAGTGTGTTTTATACGTAGCCATACATGTTGCTGCCAAAGTGGTGTAATTAAATGGATCAAGGCCTGTACACAAAATGAATTCGTCGCGGTACTTCAGGCAAGCTTCCCTCAGCAAAACGACATCGTTTTTACCATAAAGCGCCAGTTCTTTTTTAAAATCGAACACTTTGTCAGATATGGTATTGTACCAATCATCAAACGACGCCCTGTCTTGGTTCGACATTGTCGCATACCCGTAAAATTTCTTGTCAGGGTACGGGCCTATGTAGTTGTCATTTTCAATGCGGTTAAAGTGGTGCGGAAAATAGCCCTTCTCAGCATTAGTCAAATTAAACGCAACAGGTGTCTTGGCCAGATGCATGGGTATGAATGAGTATGAATCAATAAAACGCTGTTTGAAAGCTGTGTCATACATTAAGATTAGCCTGCATCCCTGCATTGTGATTTTAGGAGCAATCGCCATCTTAGTAAAGTATTGCAAAAGGATGTAATTATCAAACCCGCCTGCATTGTGCGCGATCCATGTGTAATTAAGGTAGCGTGGTTGTCTGAATTTTTTAACGAGTCGATCCACACAATCGGGCCCTTCAGCCACGAATTCCTCACCATTAAACGTGATAGCACATACAAAATTGGCAACGTGTTTACCATTTTCATAACGGGTCTCAAAATCGTAGAAAATTTAACGATCGTTTGGCATCTCCGGCTTAACTGGTTGGATAAAACATTGATGCACACCATCGGTAACCAAACTCTCACCACAGTGCACACAACGATCTGCAGAACATTTATGGGGTTTGGGTTTA
Source organism: Semotilus atromaculatus (assembly GCA_031834385.1). Lineage (NCBI taxonomy): Eukaryota > Metazoa > Chordata > Actinopteri > Cypriniformes > Leuciscidae > Semotilus > Semotilus atromaculatus. Next base: position 50,083,257 of record JAULUF010000009.1, read on the forward strand.
TCACCGCTGACATGGTAACGTCTATTACATTTACTACAATATTTAGTCACGTCGCACTGCGCATATTGCATACCCCGAGGTGGTTTTTTATGCATCTCAAAACAATAGTCAGACTTACAGTACCGCAGACAGTCACCGCAATGTTTTGGCTTTTTGGGTTGTTTATGACATTCCGGGTCATTACAGACATCGCAGATGTACCGACATCTGTGATCTCTCCTACAGGTGAATCCTCGGTAACAGTACTCACACACGTACGGGGTGCCAATAAATGCTCGTAGATTTTTAATCATAAAATAGTGATCGTCATGCAGGTACAAAAATGCTGTTTTAGGATGCGGATCGTCTGTGTTTGCATACTTCTCCAAAACCCCCGTATCAGTCCGATAGAAGACAACTATTTTAACGTTCAACGTCTGTTCAAACCGTCTGATGTCATTAAACGCTATCTTGTGTTGATCAGCATAGCCAGCTGACTTCTGCAATGAAGATGCTACAGACTCTAGCTCTACGTGTGGTTTCTGTGGATTTAGGAAATGTGCCAGACAGATTGCAAAACAAAGATTGTTTGAAATGTTCGTGGGACAGAACAGATTAAGTCTGTTTTTGGAAATCACTTCATTGTGGGCAAGATCACGGATCTTTCGATAAGCACCGCCGCGTTTACTTCTCGCTATCGACAGTCTTAAATTCAATCTCTCATCAAACTGTACGTCAGAGTTGCTCTGCATTATTTTTTCAAGATCGTTTATAAATAGATCTACACTATAACCATTGCTACCCGTCAAAAGTGTACTAACATCTGATGTCAAACTCGAGCCCCTCAACGTGATGCTGATTAAACAGCCGTCTCCGCCTAACAGTCTGGAAAACTCCACAATTTCAGAAAGTGTGTCATGTAAAAACATGGTGTAGGCTGCTAAATCTGTCGAAGATATCTCTCGCAGATTTATAAGCCTGTGGATTTCCAGACCATTGAACCGAGCTCGTGGTAGTACGGTGTACCCACCAACATCGCCACCCTCTCTTACCAGTGATTCTATTTCGCTATCTGTGAGACCCATGTTGGGTGCATCAGGGCTGAGTGTGCGGGGTGACTGTGTATCTGGGCCCTCTCCTGACTGGTGAAAAGACACAAGATGATCATTATCAGAATCTGATTCTGGAGGAGGTTCTGACACCTCTCCTGCTTGTTGGGTATTTACAAAATGTTCAAAATCATTATTTGGTTCAGGATCCTCATCGGACATTGATCTCACAATGTTTAATAATTCTACCAACGTATCAGTTGTAGACTCGGCCCTATTCATATCCTGCACAGTCTGTATTAAATAGAGCAATGTTTCTGTGTTACTGCACTGTTCAAGGGGCACCACACTACCATCGTCTCGTCTAAACCTAGCTACCGGACCCGGATCAAAACCATCTGGCTCCCGACGACGTTTAGGCATTTTTAATCAGATCTTTTTATTTTATTTATTTAAAACCACAGGTGGTCGCACATTTAAAAACTATGGATAATAAACCCGGGTGTCCATACAGTGAAAAAGATAGAATGAAAAAACTACCTAACCAACAACTACACAGTCAGATTAAAATTACACACAGTGTGTGACAAATGTTGAAGAAAAAGAAAGAAGAAAAAACATAGTATGCAAACAAAAATAAAAAATATATAAAACGTTCACAACTCACCGACCTCTCTTTTGAAGAATGAGCACAAGCTCCTTTAACAATTCTATAGACAGGACTTGTTGTCTGGTTACATTTTGAATATCGCCACTACGCAACCGTTGCGCTGCTAGGCCTTGTTTAATCCAAATACCATGTTGTTGTTGTGTTGACTCATAAACAGTGTTGTGCAAGTTACTTCCAAACTGTAATACATTATACATTACATGTTACTGTTATTTAAAAGTAATTCATTACCTTACAATATTACGCTGTCAGAATTGTAATGCGTTACATTACTCCTGTATTACTTTTGAGTTACTTTCACAAAAAATACCTATACAGAAGTAGAACTTAACATTCTAAGGCTGTAATGATATGCGATATGAAACCGAAATCGCGACACTCAGATCCACGAACCTGCAGAATCGCGACACACCCTTTTCCAACTCCCAGAGTTATCCTTCCCGTCCAGATCCAATGTATACATCTTTAAATTACTATTAGTATTATCAGAATTTTGAAGTTAACATTATAAAATACGTAGACCTAGTTGGTCTACGCACCACAAACCTAGTTGACGATAAATTATTTAAAATTAGGGAATTCCAGCATTATGAACATTTTGCAGTCAAAACTTGACATATAAATTCTCAGAATTTAATACCAATATTGAAACGTCTGTTTATCTATAGGCTACTCCCTTAAAGCAGTCCAGACATTCGAAAAATATCAGTCTACACATGTGTTTTATATTTAATATTATATGAGGAAAATAGACACGCATTCATGCGTGACAAAAAAAAAAAAAAAAAACTTTTAGGAGGCAATTTTTTTTTACGATTTTTCAAAAGTAGCCTAATACTACCCACCGGATGACGAAGGGTTGGCTCTCCACAGAACATAAAATATATATATATATTTTTTTTTTCGTTTTCGCATTTATGAGGAAAAAATGATGTAAGGATGCGACAGGGACGCGACCGATCTGAAGCGGCACTAAAAGATGCTTTAAAACTTCAAACAGAAGAAACAAAGCCTTTTCAAAGTGAATTCACAAAGTGAATTTCGATTTGTATTAATTTTGTATCTTAATTTTAATCAATGTTTCATCAACCAATTGCCTGGATTTGATCATAAGAAAAGTAAATATTGCAGATAGGCTAATCACGAAACGGAGGCGCCTGGGCGTGAACTGGAGCGCGTCTCAAATTAACCGAAACTCCGCGTATAAGGTAGCCTACTTCACAGACCTGAACAATATATCTATATTGAAATGTCTACTTGTAAAAAGAACAATTCAAAACGAAAGAAAACAGACTGCTCTCTGCTTGTATATGCATTCTCTCTCATTCTCTCACTCACTAGCCTACTGCGAAGATCGCGAGTCAGGAAAGTCAACTTCATCTTTATTAATAAACAATTAAAATGTCTCCTTGCTATATTTGACACATTCATAATCATTGCTTTTGCAGGTTCTTTGTGACAGCTTTTACGTGCTTTATCGGCAGCGCCGCCGCAACCCTTATGGTGTGTTCACACCGAACGCGAATAGAGCGTCAAATACGCGTCTATCGCGTCTAGTTAGACGCTTGAACATTCGTTCGAGTTCAAATTTTTCAACTTGCGCGGAAGACATTCGCGGCAAACGCGTCGCCCAATTCGCGTCATTCGCAACGCCCGGCGCGAATGATGCGTCTATTCGCGTCTTTGCATTGACTTTGTATGTAATCTACTCGCGCAAATAATTAAATTCGCGTTCGGTGTGAACACACCATTAGGCTATAGCCTACATGTTACAACGCGTCAGCACCGCATAAAAAAAAATGATTGCGTGATGAAAATATGAAAAATACCACCTAAACACAGCCTAACTCTTTAGAAAGAAAATAAAGAACAAATAGTAGCCTAATGCGCATACTTCCATCTCGCGAATGTAGGCTACAGTCTTCTTCATGCCATCTTCACCATTAGCCGCTTTTCCACTGGCCAGCGCGAGCACAGAGGCCGAAATCATGCCTCACGGGCACGGCACTCCTGTAAACAATAAATCGATATAGACCTACAAGTAGGCTATAAGACGCTGCCATTATTTAGTCTATTTACAAACTTGGAAACCACACGCGGCTATTGACTGACCACGAACAGGCAAGTCAGCCTACTTGCATATTTCATTCGTGATATGTCTCGCGGTCTTGTTTTTTTTTTTTTTTTTTTTTTTTACAATTAAAACTAAAAGTGTGTTGTAACGCAAGCGTTACTGAACATGTACCGAGTAAAATATTACTGAAAATTGATTAGTAATGCCTTACACTACTGCGTTACAGCAAAAAGTAATATGTTATTGTAATGCATTACTTTTGTAACGCGTTACTCCCAACACTGCTCATAAACATCTAAACGTCTCTCAATGGCATTAAGGCGTTTGTCAAAACGTACCTCGAAGGCATTCAATGCGGTCTTGACAGAGTCCTGTATCAGTCCGGCTATGTGTTGATTGTCTATATTGGGTTGTGATTCGCGTTTGTAAGCCTCCTGATTTGAAGGCAGCTGTTCAGGGTCGGATTCTCCCACGGCCACCACACATTCGCTGGATGGAACAGCCTGAGGTGTTTCTTTAGGGATGTTTGTAAATACACAGTCGTCCCAAGATTGTATCAGTCCATCACTCCAGCTCTGAACATCATTTATATCGGGAACTGCATTGTCAACTACGACCACCTCTGTTAAGAAGTAGAAAGGGGTTCAAAACAAAAAGTTAGTACAAATGTGTGTTAATATTATAATAATAACAGTAATATTATTAATGACTATATTTTCTAAGACTAAAAATAAAATAAAAATCAGACCGGTACTGTTGTAAAATTAAAAGCAATACGTAGTGTCAAAGTATATATATATATATATATATATATATATATATATATATATAGAACAGATATATAAACAGACAATCAAATAAGATCAGGCTAACAACTATTATGGATCGGACCCTGTAATACTAGTGCACCCCCTATAGAGGGCGCAACAGGCTAAAAATCAACATGTCTACACTTTTTACACACAGTTCTCCATTGGTGTTAGCTAAAATTTATAAATAAACGCCTGCTCTAAGAGATATGCAGGTTTGTGTATTATGGTTTTTTTTTTCAACAATTAATGCAGATGTATGTTAACAACAGTTCTAGACTAACATATTGGCACATTATACATCCACAAACACAATCGACCTCTCACTATTACATCCAAATAAAAATATTTATCTTTCTGATTTAGTGTGAACAGAAAACAAGCCAACAGTTTTTGCCCCCGTTACTTACTTTTAACAGCTGCTCGTCTTGGCTTTTTCGGGGCAGTCTGTGGTAACGTTATGTCTCTCGAAGACCCAGCAGTAGAAGCTTTTGCGTCCGCATCCACAACACGTCTGCGTTTCAGCCTATTTTGCGGTTTTGCCACATTTCTCATCAAACCACCCTTATCCCGATCATTCGCAGATTCAGACGTACCAACATTGCTCACAACGTCTGATAAACCTTCTGGAAATACATATATGTTAAAGTTTTAAAATAAATTCAACAAACCATAGCAGCATATGTTTGATAAAGCAGTATTACAAAGCAAGTTACCGAGGGGCGTAACGTCACCGTTAGCAGGCGCGCTGACTCGCGGTGGTGCATGTACTAAGGCCACGATAGTTTTCCGTTTAGGCCCTGGTAAAAACAAAAACACAAAGATAAGATAATATATTTTTACACGTCCACAACAACTTTTCAACACGGGTGTAATAACATTTTAACAATACCTGGCACAAGTGGTTCCGTGCTCTCTCGTGAAGAGTCAACAGTGTTGTGTGTTGCAGCAGCAGTGACAGGCCTAGCCACGCCTCCTGGTAAAAACAAAACAATTATCCATCACACACACACACACACACACACACACATACACACAATATGCAGCATTTAAACATAATTATACGTACCACTCGCTTGATTCAGGAAGTTAAGCTCCTCTACTAAATCGAAGAGACTCAAACTGTCGCCATCTGAAGTGTGCAGATAAAACCTTAAGTAACAGAACAGCGACTCATATAAATAAATAATGTTTCTTAACAATGTTACTAAATAAAATAAAAACACTTACTGTTAAGACAGGCTTCCATCTTCTTACAATCACGATTCACGAAAATTGTTTGAGAACGAGGCAAAAACAACGGACGCGCTTGACACGAGACACGAGACACTAGTATGCTTCAGTAACTGCGTTCGCGCTCTACATGAATTTATACACGCAGCTTTTGGCGAAGTGTGAACTCGGGGCTCCCCAGCAGACAGAATACACACGGACATAACACCTATCTCGCGCAGGTAGACGGTCAATAAACAGGAAGGCCATGGGCAGACACCTTTCTTTCACACATCCAACCCAGGATGTCACAGCAGGAGGATGTCACACGGCGTCGCGCAGCCTAGACATACCGGAGCCTGTCAGTGACCCATCATAAATCAGAAGCGCTGGTTTCATGATACAAGAATACTGTCAGTCATGAGTGATAAATCAATCAAAAAGTGACACATGGTATATGTTAACACTACTAGCGCTCACACTTTATTGATATATATGGAGAATATAAAAATGCTGCTTTGTGATTTGTCAGTGATTGTGTTTGATGATTTCCTCTGTTGTGTCTAATAAGGTAACAGTGAGTGTCATTGGCAGCTGTGAGAGTCTCTCTCTCTTTAGGGGACTGACAGGAGCCAGTTTCTTCAGTGTGTTTGAGGGAGAACAGGAGAAACAGAGTCAAACAAACAGTGTGACGAGCAGAAGAAGATGGAGGGATTTCTGACACTCATTTTACTCTCCTCTATAGTCACTATAAACACATCTGGTAAGTACAAAATAGACATAAGATGTGAAATGCTACATGTTTAAATAAGTAGTTTATCTATAATGGCATTAGACCACTAGAAACTGAAGGAGAATATTACAAATAGAAGCATTATAATATCAAACTTAAGATCTTGTGACACTATATAATTAATTATCTATTACATTATAAACTATTTGAGCTTTTACAGGCATCCGATTTGTTATACACTCATGCCCAGACTTAAAATATTACATTTATTTTTCCCAACTTTTTACATCTTGTGTTTCTTGACTTTGCATTATTCAATCCCTTTCTCTCTTTCATGTATAGATTTTGAGACTGTGAGGTTAGTTGGTGGTAAGAGTCCCTGTGCTGGTAGAGTGGAGGTTCATCATGATGGTCAGTGGGGAACAGTGTGTGATGATGACTGGGATATTGCTGATGCTGGAGTGGTGTGTAGAGAGATGGGATGTGGAGAGGCTCTAGAGGCTGTGCGTAATGCTTACTTTGGACCAGGATCAGGACCAATCTGGATGGATGATGTGCGCTGTAGTGGATCAGAGTCAACACTGAAGAACTGTAGCTCAAGAGGATGGGGTGTTCATCATGGCTGTGGTCATCATCATGATGCTGGAGTCAGATGCTCAGGTGAGTGGCTCCATACATCACGATCACTCTATTAATGCGTTACTGATCAGACTTTCATTCACAAACATCGGTAACGCTTTAGATTACAGCCCGGAAAGTACTGCGTAGTTAAAGTGATTTTAAAGTGTAAATTTAGTTAATTATAGTGTACCTATTTACATGTACGTATAAGTGAACAATATGTAATAGTTTGGGGAATAAAGGGGTAACAACCAGGAGAATTAACAAATGATTTATACTGTAAGTACTATAGAACTAAGGGGTGCTTTTTCTACTATTATGATACAACAATCTTACATTTGGGAGCAATTTAACAAGAACATACACTGCATACCTTTTGTAATAATGGTTATTTAAAAAAAAAAAATACAGGATACATATCTATGCATTTATACAGAAATCTTTTTAACAAAAGTGCACTGAAATATATAAATATTGGGGAAAGATACTCTTGTTCTATATAGTTACAGGGTAAGTACAATAAAAATACATATACGCAATCTTATTTGAAAACAACTTAATTCAAAACAGATTTAATTACAACACGATTTTTTCGTTTCGTTTAAAAGTGTCTTTTACTCTTTTTAATCAACTCTTTTTAATCAAAAATTCTTTTCAAATGCTTAAGTCTTGACAGAAAGTAGCATGTTTTGTCCCCCCTTTTTTCTCTTGCTGGCTTCTTCCTTTTGTTCCTCTTCTTCTTTTTATTTCTTTCCACTGATAAATCTGAAGAAGAAATCAGGTCTCTTGCTATTCTGTATTATCTATTAAAAGAAAATGCAATGCAAGCTCTTGTGTTCCTAAAACTTGGAGCATCAAACAACACATACTACAATAACTGTAGTAATCCATACGACCCCAATGGATGGATCAATATCTTCTGAAGTGAAACGATAGGTGTTTGTAAGAAAAATTACAATATTTTAAACTTTTTAAACTGTATAGCTTCAGACCAACTGTAATAAGTTGTTTTTCAAATTAAGGTTTCCGAGTCAGTGATATTTGATTGCGTATGTATTTTTATTGTACTTACCCTGTAATTACACGGAACAAGAGGGTAAAGCACCACTTTAATTTACGGCCCGCAATGTCACCCTGTAACTACATGGAACAAGAGTATATTTCCCAGTATTTAAAAAAAATTTGCAATAGTTTTAGCTTTACTTGCCTTGTAAGTAGCTCAACAAGGCAAGTAAGAAGCTCAAATTTAAACATCTGCACATTTGCTATAAAAAAACAACTGTATCATGCATATGTAAAATTTAAAAAGCCTATACTTTATCTATAGATTGTTGTATCATAAGTAGCCTAGTTCTATAATACTTACAGTATAAATAATTTTTAATTCTCCTGGTTGTTACCGCTTTATTCCCCAAAATATTACATATTGTTCCCTTATACTAACATGCAAATACTTTATAGGTACACTATAATTACTGAAAGTTATGCTGTAAATTCGTCTTAATTACGCAGTTCTTTCCGGGCTGTAATCTAAAGCGTTAACCAAACATCTTATAAGCAATTTAAAATAATTCTATGTAATTTAATGTCAGAGCAAATCATAAGCAGCTAATTGATGAACAGTATATTTTATTGTCTTAATAACTCAAATTTATCTATTTATAAAATCTATTATGAATGAAAGGACTATTGTTTTATGTCCATATCATAATCATTGTGACAGATGGTCTTCTCTATTGTGTAAATATATTCAGAAACAATAAACTACGGAAGGTCAAGACTTGTGGACGGGTCTCATCTGTGTTCTGGGAGAGAGGAGATGTATTTTGGAGGACGATGGGTTTCAGTGTGTGACGCTGCCTTTGACCAGCAGGATGCAGAGGTTGTGTGTAGAGAGCTGGACTGTGGGGCTCCTGTACAGGTGCTGGGAGAACATGCTTTTGGAAAAGGAAATGGTCAGATTGGATCAAAAGAGATTCAATGCAGCGGAAAAGAATCACATATTCAACACTGTTCATCATCAACCTCACATAATATAAACTGCACCCATGACAACGACGTAGGACTGATATGTTCTGGTAAAAAATTTCAATTATCAGCCTTTCTATAGAGAAATCAAATCGTTTACTAAAATGTAATTATTGTTTGATTGGTTTCTTCTTGGTTTGATCAGTTTCAGTAAACTCAGTGTTCTTTATCCAGGTTACACTGACCTCAGACTGGTCAATGGTCCTGACGTCTGTTCTGGTCGAGTTGAGCGTCAGTACTTCAGTAAATGGGGCACAGTGTGTGATGCATGCTGGGATATGAGAGCTGCCAGTGTCCTCTGTAGACAGCTGAATTGTGGGATTGCTGTGTCTGTTGTGGGATCAGACTGGTTTGGAGAGGGAAGTGGTGAAATCTGGGCTGATGTGTTTGATTGTGACGGGAATTAAACAAAACTCTCGGAATGTTCCGTCTCTTAAGGAGTCGAGCTGAATGTTCTCATAGACGAGATGTTGGAGTCATCTGCTATAGTGAGTTTATATTACTGGAAGACTTAATTGATTTCATGCTCCTGAAAGACTTAATAGTATATATATAGATGCAATATTTCAGTTATCTTTATGTTAATGTATATTTTATAAAATGTATTATTAGTAAAGCATATTCCCAAACTTGTAAATAAAACATAAGATATTCTCCTCAGATTCCTCTCTGGCTGTTCATGACGGTCTGGTGCGGTTGTCTGGAGAGAGACAGTGTGAGGGGGAGCTGGAAGTTTCCATCCATCAGGTCTGGAGGAGAGTTCTGCTGGACTCCTGGAGTCTCACTGAATCCTCTGTGGTCTGCAGACAGCTGGGCTGTGGCTCTGTGCTGAACTTCTCCGGCTCCTCTTCATCCAGTCCTGAACACAGTCATGAGTGTGTGACGGGCTTCCAGTGCTCTGGGAGTGAAGCTCATCTGGGGAACTGCAGCTCTCCACAAACTCTCAACTGCAGCTCCACACAACAGCTGTCAATCACCTGCCTTGGTGAGAACAACAACATCTGGGCAGATTCTTCAGTTGTTAGTGATCAATAATGTGTTTTTCTCTCTCTGAATATCAGGCCGCGGGTCCATCAGGCTGGTGGGTTCTGGGGGAGACTGTGCAGGGAGGCTGGAGGTTTTTCACAGCGGCTCATGGGGGACAGTGTGTGATGACTCCTGGGATATTAAAGATGCCCATGTGGTGTGCAGACAGCTGCAGTGTGGAGTGGCCCTCAGTATCCAGCAGGTACTAGCCTGGTTTGGTCCTGGTTCTGGACCCATATGGCTGGATGAGGTGGAGTGTGAGGGGAATGAGACGTCCCTGTGGAACTGCTCTTCTCCAGGCTGGGGGAAACATGACTGTCAACACAAGGAGGATGTAGGAGTCGTGTGCTCAGTGTCACGACTCACAGAAGGAACAGACTGGATGGTAAGTTTTATAAAGTTTATTAGTGCAGATGGATTTAAGATAACAGGTGAGAATCACAATGACTTGATAACATAAACAAGCTTAACTGGATGGATAAAGTCCTTTTCTCTCTTGCAGATGGATGGTTTGCTGAAGCACGGAAGATGGAAGGATCGGGAAGCAGGTAAATTGTAGGTTGGATGACGGAGAGTCTGTAGGTCATGGATAGACGAGACCAGACAGTGACTGCAGGGAGAGTGAGTGTTTTATAGTCCATGCTGGTGATGGGACACAGGTGACGGTGATCATGATGAGGTGCAGGTGATGATGACCGGGAATTCTGGGAAGTGTAGTGAAGACACAGATGACGGAGGTGAATGTGACAATATACTTGGAAGTAACCCAGCGCCAATTAGGCAAAACAAAACGAATGGGCCGCCGATGTACATATGAGTTGTATGGGCCGTTAAGACAACAAATAAAAGTATATATACTTTTATTAAAAAGCACGTCGTTCACCGGGAATAAAAAGTAATAAAAAGCACGTCGTTCACCGGGAATCTCCCGGTAGTCCCGATGGCCAGTAAGCCTTAGATGCCTGTGCACAATACTAAGTAACGTTACATTTATTTCGTTTGACACCTTAATGGCTGAGATGAGAACTTACCTCTATATTGGGCTTTTTAAAAATCTTGTTGCTTTCTCTGTTTTCGTCCCTGTTCACCAGAGGGTTTAGACCGCTTAATTTTCGATCAACGCGCCAGCAGCTGAGCACTAGCCTGACGTAACGTAACGCAACTCCCCCCACCTCCCCCCGTTTGGAAATGATCGACAATAATCATCAATTCAATCTAATAATCAGGTTGACAAGTAATTAAACGTGTGGCAGAGGGGCGCCTTAGGATGATCATGTTTAATAAACATGTTTTTGTTTCGTTTGTCATTCTAATTCTGTGATTTCTCGATTAATGGAAAGTAGGTACAGGGCGACACTAGAGCGCGCCCGCGCCCCCAACACATTTGTCGCCCTAGGCAACCGCCTAGTTCGCCTATAGCAATCGCCGGCCCTGTTTAAATGCATCGATTCTCAGTCTCATCCTTTTCCATCTAGAGTTTAAAGAGATCAGGTTAACTGAGGGCTGTGAAGGGAATGTGGAGGTTTTCTACAATGGATCCTGGGGAAATTTATGCTACAACAAGATGGACAGAGACACAGCGAGTCTGATCTGTCAAAAGCTGAACTGTGGAAGATCTGGCAGTGAACCTCAACCCAGTAATTCAGAGGGACTGAAGTCTCATAATTGGCTGGATAAACTTAATTGTCGATGTCATGATTCCACTCTATGGCAGTGTCCGTCTTCACCCTGGGGACAGAATGACTGTGATAATGAAGTGGCCAAAATCACCTGCTCAGGTAAGATCATATTTAACTGATTTAAGATAGTTGGAAAACATCATGTTTGTTTAAGTATGATTATTTGTAATAATATTTCTATACAGCATTGAATTAAATTTTAACGTTTTAATTTTAGATGATCAGACTCGTGAATCTCCTCGGAGTCGTCTGACATGTTCCTCCTCAGCGTCTCCTCACCAGAGACAGTGTTCAAGTAAGATAATTAAAAGAATGTATTTTCTTTATTCACATTATCTTGAATTATTGATATCTGTGATTCTGTGTATTTGAACACTGAATCCACATAAAAAAAAAAATTCACAACTTTAAATAGTCATAAAATGCAATGTAAATGTATTGCTGGTCAGTGATGTTGCTGTGTGTGATTTAGATCATGTTCCTCTCAGACTGAGTGGAGGTTTGGGCCGGTGCTCTGGGAGGCTGGAGGTGTATCATAACGCTGTGTGGGGTTCAGTCTGTGCTGATCTGTGGGACATCAGCGATGCTCAGGTGGTCTGCAGGCAGCTGGGTTGTGGAGACGCACTGAGGGCTGATGGGAATTCAGTCTTTGGTGCTGGTGAAGGTGTTGTGTGGCTGAACAGAGTCGAGTGCAGAGGGAATGAGATTCACCTGTGGGACTGTCCTCTGTCCATGAAGAAACACACTGACTGTTCTCACAAAGAACAAGCTGGACTCACATGTGCAGGTCACAGCAAAACACAGAACTATAGTAGTCATTTTTAGATTTGAATGGTAATAATATTTGTGTATTTGCTTTTTCAAATGTGTTTGTGTGTGTTTTGTCAGATTTGTCAGTGTCCACTACTCCTGCCACAACAACATCAGCTTCTCGTTCAGTTTCTCAGACAGTGCGCTCAACATCAGTCACTGCACAAACTCCTCCAGCAGCGTCTCTCTCTGTGCTTGTGGTTGTACTGGGAGTTTTGCTCTTACTGCTCTTAGTGCCACTGCTTATACTGATTCAGCAGAACAGAGTGATGAGGAGAGGTAGGAGAGATCCAGAGACTGTCATATTGTGTCTTATTCAGTGTGTGATCAGTCATATGTTGTGAACTGACAGCAGGTTTGTCTGTCTACACTCACAGCTCTCTCTAAGAGGAGACACAGGACGACGACTGAGGCCGTTTATGAGGAGATTCAACACAGACACAATCACTTCACTCAGAGAGGTGAGACATCTTCACACTATCACAGAGCCTGATTTGTAGATCAGCAGGGTTATACTCTCTTAGAAGAAAAGGTTCTATATACAGTAGAACCTTAAAAGGTTCTATCGGCGCTACATATTTGGAACCCCTAAAAGGTTCTATCACTCTTAGAAAAAAGGGTTAATTGGGGTTCTATATAGAACCATAGGGTTCTTTACTCAACTCCAAAGAACCTTTTATGCTAAAAAGGCTCTATAATGATTTATTTTGGCGCAAAGGTTCTTTATAGGCTATTATTCATTCATATATTACATTATTCTGCAACATTTTGTAGTTGAAATTAAATTATTGTTTATTAAACTGTAGTAACTTAAAATCACATTTTAATCATGCTGATTTTTGGAGGAGAAAAACTGAAATGGCACTATTCGTGTGATATTAACTACAGAAAATTATATAAATAAATATATACATTTTCTAACCCCCATATCTTGAATTTTGTGATCATTCACATGCATTCATAAATACATTTTAGGGTCTTGATGTTTGTCAATAATATGAAATATTTAATCTGGAAAGGACAAAATAAATGATAATGAATGAACCCCTAAAAGGTTCCATATAGAACCTTTCAAATACGTAGCGCCGATAGAACCGTTTAAGGTTCTATATAGAACCTTTTCTTCTAAGAGTGTAGTTTCATGCAGAGAGAATTGCATTGATACATTTTGGCTGTTTGTGAGCATGTTTCTATGGTTCTGCCGCCCCTCCATAACAGGAAGTGTCCTTTCTGAAGAACAGCATTCTGGGTATGAAGATGCTGATAAGTTTCTTTCAGGTTAGAGGACTGAAATATAATGCGTGTATCTGCATTTTATTTTTGCTTACATGATGTTACATATATTATTTATTAATTCACTTATCAGAATCTGCTGTAGGAATCACACCTGATTAATATAATGATGCCACCACCATTAAAAGCCCAACACATCGTGCTATAGTTTTATTTCTATAATTATTAATATTATTTGAATATGCATGTGTATTTTATGTTATTTCATTAAATATGTGGTCATTTTCTAAATCTATCCAAAACATACATTTATTCATTTTATTTTGTAATATTTTGTTGCAGATGACATTTTAGAAACCTATGATGATGTCGTCATCATACGACAGTTCTCCAATAATAAAGCAGGTGTGTGTTTAAAATAATTTATTTTTGGATTTAGCGTGATAAAGTATTTTTCTGTTCAAATTAGTGTTATATAAAATAAATGTATCAATTAATCATTATTACATTACAATTTATATATTATATATAATAGTGTACTTTAAAGTGCAGTGTGAGATTTTGTTTATGAAAATAATGATTGACACATTTGTATCAGAGGGAGTATAATAATGTGAAGATGTGAGAGTCCTGTTTGGTAAGTTATTGTGTCCTGCTTTATCTCTCACTGAATATGTCCTGTTTCATTTTCATAACTAAATATTCTAATTAATTTAAAACATTAATGAGCTCAATGTGTTACTTTATAAACATACATTGATGCATTAATATTTTCTTGTTTTTTGACAGCAGACTATGATTATTTGGGGGAGGAGCCAAGAACACAGAGAGTTTAAGTTCACATTGTTTTATATGCAGCTTTTATATGAACAGAGTTTAATGGCTGCATATTATTAAGTTTTAGTTGCAATCCATCAATATTTTATGTTACACTTAGTTTTGAAATGTACCAGATCAATTACATTTAGCTAATTTTCTACATTTAAACTGAAAGAGAATATGCTTTGCTTTCATGTTGTTTCTTATTTACATTTACATTTACATTTATTCATTTAGCAGACACTTTTATCCAAAGCGACTTACAAATGAGAACCATAGAAGCAGTTAAACTAACAGCAGGACAACAAAATGTAAGTGCTATAACCTTTCACAGTTTAATCCAACGTAGAACCTGTAAATTTATTTATTTATTTTTTTATTTATTTTTTTTAATAGAAAGGAAGAGAAAGTGTTAGTATTACTGGAACAAGTGCTGCCGAAAGAGATGCGTCTTCAACCGTTTCTTAAAAATGGCTACGGACTCAGCAGCTCTGGTTGAGTTGGGTAGGTCATTCCACCAGCAAGGAA
This sequence comes from Semotilus atromaculatus, assembly GCA_031834385.1. NCBI lineage: Eukaryota > Metazoa > Chordata > Actinopteri > Cypriniformes > Leuciscidae > Semotilus > Semotilus atromaculatus. The sequence goes on from JAULUF010000009.1 coordinate 50,098,527, forward strand.
CAGTCATGGTAAAGGTCTGAGAAAGAGATCTTGTGCCTCTTTGACGTGGCACCACAAGACGACGTTCGCTTGCAGAGCGCAAATTTCTGGAAGGGACATAAGTTTGAAGTAGTGAGTTTAGGTAAAAGGGAGCAGAGCCAGTGGTTGTTCTGTAAGCAAGCGTCAGTGACTTGAATTTGATGCGAGCTGCAACTGGCAGCCAGTGCAATTTTGTGAGGAGAGGAGTGACGTGTGCTCTCTTCGGCTCGTTAAAGACCACTCTAGCTGCAGCATTTTGGATTAGCTGCAGAGGTTTGATCGTGCAAGCTGGAAGACCAGCCAGGAGAGCATTGCAATAGTCCAGTCTGGATAGAACAAGCGCTTGAACAAGGAGTTGTGTAGCATGCTCTGATAGGAAGCGCCTGATCTTCCTAATGTTATACAAAGCAAATCTGCAGGACCGGGCAGTTCTAGTGATGTGGTCTGTGAAGTTCAATTGATCATCAATAACAACTCCAAGGTTCCTGGCTGACCGTGATGGAGTTAAGGATGACGGGCCTAGCTGAATAGTGAAGTTGTGACAAAGTGTTGGATTGGCCGGGATCACAAGTAGCTCTGTCTTCGCAAGGTTAAGTTGAAGGTGGTGGTCTTTCATCCAGCCAGAGATGTCTGTCAGGCATGCTGAGATGCGAGCAGCTACCGTCGGATCATCAGGCTGAAATGAGAGGTAGATTTGTGTGTCATCAGCGTAGCAGTGATAGGAAAAGCCATGTTTCTGAATCACAGTTCCTAGTGATGTCATGTAGATGGAGAAGAGAAGTGGTCCAAGGACCTACCTGAGAGGTAAGACTTGAACCATTGGAGTGCGGTTCCCGAGATTCCCTTCGTCTTTAGGATTGACAGGAGGATCTGGTGGTTAACTGTGTCAAAGGCGGCAGACAGATCTAGCAGGATGAGAACTGAGGATTTGGAAGCTGCTCTTGCCAGTTTCAGAGCTTCGATTACTGAGAGCAGCGCAGTCTCAGTTGAGTGTCCACTTTTGAAACCAGACTGATTGTTGTCCAGGAGGTTGTTCTGTGTGAGAAAGGAAGAGATCTGGTTGAAAACAACTCGTTCAAGTGTCTTCGCGACGAATGGAAGAAGGGATACCGGTCTATAATTATCCAGATGTGCTGGATTAAGAGTAGGTTTCTTAAGCAGTGGGGTTACCCGAGCCTGCTTAAACGCTGTGGGAAAGGTACCAGTGTGAAGAGAGGTGTTTATGATGTGCGTGAGTGCGGGTATAACTGAGGAAGAAATGGCTTGGAGTAGGTTAGTAGGAATAGGATCAAGCGGACAGGTAGTAGGGCGATTGGAAAGGAGTAGTTTGGAGACTTCTGCCTCTGAAAGCAGAGAGAATGAGGGTAGAATGTGTGTATTTGTTGGTAAAATGTGTGTGTCAGTTTGTGGATTGTTAAATTGGCCGCTGATGGTGGTTGTTTTATTTGTGAAGAATGTGGCAAAGTCGTCAGCTGTTAGGGTTGATGAAGGAGGAGGAGGAGGAGGGTTGAGAAGAGAGGAGAAGGTTTTAAAAAGCATGCGAGAGTTAGAGGAATTGTTAATTTTGTTGTGATAGTAAGTCATTTTAGCAGTAGAGACATTAGCAGAGAAGGAAGAGAGGAGGGATTGATAAAGACCAAGGTCAGTAGGATTTTTCGATTTGCGCCACTTCCTCTCTGCACCCCTGAGTTTAGAACGATGTTCACGGAGAACATCGGATAACCAGGGGGCAGAGGGTGTGGTGCGGGCTGGCCTGGAAGAAAGGGGGCAGAAGTTGTCCAAGCAGTGTGTTAGAGTGGAGAAAAGAGAGTCAGTTGCACTGTTAGTATCAAGTGTTAAGAACTTGTCAGGTGGAGGAAGTGTGGATGAGACCAAAGAGGATAGACGAGAGGGTGAGAGAAAGCGTAGGTTTCGCCGAAAGGTGACCTGTGGAGGAGTGCGTGTTGTGTTCTGAGGTAGGTTGAGGCTGAGAGTGAGGAGGAAGTGGTCAGAGGTGTGCAGTGGAGTGACCAGTGTATGGTCAGTGGAGCAGTGGCGTGTGTAAATAAGGTCTAATTGGTTACCTGATTTGTGAGTAGCTGCAGTAGATACTCGTTTGAGATCGAATGAGGCGAGCAGAGTGTGGAAATCAGCAGCCTGACGTTTTTCTATGTGGATGTTGAAGTCTCCAAGAACTATGAGAGGAGTACCATCCTCAGGGAAGGATGAGAGTAGCACATCAAGCTCCTCCAAGAAACTGCCAAGCTGACCTGGGGGACGATAGATAACTACAAAATGGATTTTTATAGGACTAGTGATGGTGATTGAATGCGATTCAAATGAGCTGTGGTCACACCGAGGGGGTAAAGGATCAAATTTCCAATCATTTGAGATGAGTAGACCAGTACCTCCACCCCTTCCGGTCAGGCGAGGGGTGTGTGAGAAAGCGAAGTTAGTGGAGAGGGCAGCAGGTGTGGCAGTGTCCTCAGGTCTGATCCAGGTCTCAGTCAGGGCCAATAAGCGTAGACCTGAATGACTAGAAATAGATGTAATAAAGTCAGCTTTGTTTACAGCAGACTGGCAATTCCAGAGACCAATAGGAAAAGAGAATAGAGTACTAGAAGAAGCCGGAAAGGTACGCAGGTTGTTATGATTGTACTGCCTCCTACGTGTGACTTTAGATTTGCGTATGTTAGTAATAGTAGGAATTTGAAAACACATAGTGTAAGAGAGCTTACAAACAGAAAGATTAGAAGAGAAGTTGTGTAGAAGAGAAAGGAAAAAAAAACAACAAAAAGATAATACTCAAGTGCCTTGTCGGTGTCCTTGCTCGGTGGAGTCGCGCAGGTAGAGTAGCTGGTCTTTACACTCTTCGGTCTTCACACGATGAGGGCTTCACACAAGGGCTGCCGCGAAACACTAACCAATTTATACACGCCTAATACCTCGTTATTGAATACAGCAGGCCACGCCCTGCTACTTAGTTAAGCGAAACTCAAAAGTCACGACAACAAACGCGCTTTACCACGGTAAACAGGGTAAAACAAACAAAGTTTCTTAGCAACAAATATCCACGCTAAAATATAATGAGAAAAGTAAACACTCACAGACTGATGTTCTCTTCTGTTGCTCGACTGCTTCTTCTGACAAGTGCTAGTAAATATCTGCAATAAGTACTTTAACTGGCTTTGGCCACGCCCTGCTACTTAGTTAAGCGAAACTCAAAAGTCACGACAACAAACGCGCTTTACCACGGTAAACAGGGTAAAACAAACAAAGTTTCCTAGCAACAAATATCCACGCTAATATATAATGAGAAAAGTAAACACTCACAGACTGATGTTCTCTTCTGTTGCTCGACTGCTTCTTCTGACAAGTGAGACTGATGTTCTCTTCTGTTGCTCGACTGCTTCTTCGACTGCTTCTTTATTGACTTCATCTGTGATTTTTCTTTCCATTTGCCAAATTCTTTGTAATTCATTTGCTATATTATTTGTAATTCAAAGTGATATTATTGTACAATCTTTCAGAGGCATGTGAGAAATTATGTACTTTGCTCAATTGGCAAAAATAGATGATGCAACAGGACTGTGACTGAACCCATTTCCAGTTCAGAACCATCACTATTAAACAGAACAACCCAGTATTTAACAATTCACTGAACCTTCAACTTATTTAAGATCATATATAGATGAACATGTGGAAAATGGATTACGATTCAGGGATGTGATCAGATAAACCCCTCATTTTCTCCCATTCAATATGACTGCAATATTAACTACAACAGGAATAATAATGATTATTATTCACAATTAATTTTATTATTGTTTGAACTATAAATTCAAACAAATCAATAAATACATTACTATTGCAATAATACTTCTCTAATGTAAAATAGAAACAGGCATTTAATAAAAATAATTCATTTTAATAATATTATTAATATCAACTACATTGTAAATAATTATAAAATGCTAATTGTAATATTTTAAAGGAGCCGTATGCAAGATTGTGGCCAAAACTGGTACTGCAATCACTTTCAAATTACTGACTCGAGGTTGCCAGAAATGCTGCAGGATCCGATTCCGACACGTTTGTAGCTGCAGCTGTGGGAACTAGAACAAAGCTGGCAACCCGAATGCAGCAACACTACTGACTTCATGATTGGTAGATCGGTGGAGGGTGGCACTCAGACCAAAACACAACATGACAACATCAACATCAGTTGAGGGCTGCAACTTCACTTTTTAAATGACAATATCCTGGCCGGACTACTGTTGTCAGTGATATAAGTATTTGAAATGAACATGATTTCTTAATGTTTAGTGACATATCAGGGAAAATGTATGATTAATTGAAATAAATGTCTTGCATACAGCTCCTTTAAGTCATCCTGCGGACCCCTATGGAAGTTTGCTGAGGCTCATAGTGAACCATGACCCCCTGGTTAAGAACCACTGTTCCTGGAGAAGGTAAAACACTTCAAAAGTCAACTATGTTTTTTTTATTATTTTTTTTTTATTATAGCTTTATATTATAATGATTATTATATGTTATATGTTAATGATTATTATAAGAACCTAAAGAAAATACAAATATCACTCAAATACATGTGCAGTAAAATAAGCTCTGTGTTAAATAATTAAAAAAAGATTAGTATCTGTAGAAAAGAAAAAGAGAAATTATCAATTTCTGTCCAAATGTCTGTTTATTTGTCCACAAGGTCAATACTCCTGTGTGCTCCTTTTCACAATAACAAGTTCTTTGTCTCCATCTGGTGGATGAATCATACATTACAGTATCAAACACACTAAACACACATAACAGCAAATGCATGATATGATGCCAAATGAATAACTTTGGGACAGAAACCAATGTTTATTTACAAATATTATCTGGATAGCCCTTTGTTTGTTGTACACAAAACAGTCCATTTCATTTGATATATTATTAACACACTGTTTATTGTGCTCTTGGTTAGCACGTAGTAAAATACACTTAATATTATGCACAAAAAGGAACTTATTAAAACTTCTATATTTATAGCAAAACTATTTTTGTGTGTGAAATGAAGCTTCAGTAAGTGAGCAGTCAGTCCTCAGTCAGTCTTGTATGTTGTGTGTGTAGATACAGGCTTTGATGCTGAATATAACCTGCAGTGTTTCTCTATCAATCTCCTTTAAGTTTAGTGTGACTTTCTCTCCACGCTGAGATATGACTGACACGAGTCTGTCCTCAGTGAAGTGTCTCTTCACACTGGAGGAGGAGTCCCGCTCATCAGCGCTCACACTTTATTGATATATATGGAGAATATAAAAATGCTGCTTTGTGATTTGTCAGTGATTGTGTTTGATGATTTCCTCTGTTGTGTCTAATAAGGTAACAGTGAGTGTCATTGGCAGCTGTGAGAGTCTCTCTCTCTTTAGGGGACTGACAGGAGCCAGTTTCTTCAGTGTGTTTGAGGAGAACAGGAGAAACAGAGTCAAAAAAACAGTGTGACGAGCAGAAGAAGATGGAGGGATTTCTGACACTCGTTTTACTCTTCTCTATAGTCACTATTACCACATCTGGTAAGTACAAAATACACTGACAAGATGTAAAATGTAAAATTTTTAAATAAGCAGTTTATCTATGAAGGCCTCATATCACAGAAAACAGCGTAGAGGCCTGTATAATATTAGAAATTGAGATTTTGAGACAACAGAATGTTAAATATTATTAATATGTTATAATTTATTAAAGCATTTACAGTCGACAAGTAATGATGAAAAGATTTGTCAAATCCTCTTGTTCAAAGAAGTGCTTAGCTTGTACTCCAGCTTTATCTTTCCAGATTAGAATAATATATGTGTTTGTACTATATGTTCTCAGAATCACGAATATACAGTATCTTAATCAAATTAGTAATATTCTCTACAGATGATTGTAGACTGTTCTGCTGCTACTGGATAAACCTTTCTCTTTTAATGTATAGATTTCAAGTCTGTGAGGTTGGTTGGTGGTAACCCTCCCTGTACTGGTAGAGTGGAGGTTCATCATGATGGTCAGTGGGGAACAGTGTGTGATGATGGCTGGGATATGACTGATGCTGCAGTGGTGTGTAGAGAGCTGGACTGTGGAGAGGCTCTAGAGGCTCTGGGTAATGATAAAGCTCCCTTTGGACAAGGATCTGGACCAATCTGGATGGATGAAGTGCGCTGTAGTGGATCAGAGTCAACACTGAAGAACTGTGGATCAAGAGGATGGGGTGTTAGTGACTGTGGTCATGGTGAAGATGCTGGAGTCAGATGCAGAGGTGAGCCTGTTCAATCTGTTTAATTGTTAGAAAAAGAAATGTAATGGAATTTATATTTATCATAATAATTAAATAATTAACACATCACACATTTTTGTTACATTGTTTATTTACATAATGTTAACATACAGGTCGCCTCCCTAGTCTCGTTAATGGATCTCATCTGTGCGCTGGAAGATTAGAGATACTTCAGGGAGACACGCGGCACACAATGTGTGACGCTGCCTTTGACCAGCAGGATGCAGAGGTTGTGTGTAGAGAGCTGGACTGTGGGGCTCCTGTACAGGTGCTGGGAGAACATGCTTTTGGCAAAGGAGACGCTCAGATGTGGACACAAGAGATTCAGTGCAGAGGAGACGAATCATACTTTGTGTTCTGTCCTACATCAAATACACACTGTTCCCATGACAATGCTGTAGGAGTAATATGCTCTGGTTAAGTCATATTTTATACCTCTCATTACGTTATATTACACACATAAAGACATTCAGTATCCTTAAACTGTTTTTTTTCCTCAATAACTTTTGCACAGGTTACACTGACCTCAGACTGGTCAATGGTCCTGATGTCTGTTCTGGTCGAGTTGAGCGTCAGTACTTCAGTAAATGGGGCACAGTGTGTGATGCATGCTGGGATATGAGAGCTGCCAGTGTCCTCTGTAGACAGCTGAATTGTGGGATTGCTGTGTCTGTTGTGGGATCAGACTGGTTTGGAGAGGGAAGTGGTGAAATCTGGGCTGATGTGTTTGATTGTGACGGGAATGAAACAAAACTCTCAGAATGTTCCGTCTCTTCATGGAGTCGAGCTGAATGTTCTCATAGACGAGATGTTGGAGTCATCTGTTCTAGTGAGTCCAAATTACTGGAAGATTTACTGATATTGTGCTACTGAAAGATAAAAATAGTATAAAAAGAGTATTTAATCTCACCATGTGTAATTTCACAACATGTGTAGTGTCATTTCAAACTGAAATAATTTTTTTTTTCTGAATTAATTTATTATTATGTAAATTGCATTACAAATGTAAACCATATTTTTGTGTGCAAATGTATGCAATATTTCAATAAAAACCTCAGATCTTCTCCTCAGATTCCTCTCTGGCTGTTCATGACGGTCTGGTGCGGTTGTCTGGAGAGAGACAGTGTGAGGGGGAGCTGGAAGTTTCCATCCATCAGGTCTGGAGGAGAGTTCTGCTGGACTCCTGGAGTCTCACTGAATCCTCTGTGGTCTGCAGACAGCTGGGCTGTGGCTCTGTGCTGAACTTCTCCGGCTCCTCTTCATCCAGTCCTGAACACAGTCATGAGTGTGTGACGGGCTTCCAGTGCTCTGGGAGTGAAGCTCATCTGGGGAACTGCAGCTCTCCACAAACTCTCAACTGCAGCTCCACACAACAGCTGTCAATCACCTGCCTTGGTGAGAACAACAACATCTGGGCAGATTCTTCAGCTGTTGGTGATCAATAATGTGTTTTTCTCTCTCTGAATATCAGGTCGCGGGTCCATCAGGCTGGTGGGTTCTGGGGGAGACTGTGCAGGGAGGCTGGAGGTTTTTCACAGCGGCTCATGGGGGACAGTGTGTGATGACTCCTGGGATATTAAAGATGCCCATGTGGTGTGCAGACAGCTGCAGTGTGGAGTGGCCCTCAGTATCCAGCAGGTACCAGCCTGGTTTGGTCCTGGTTCTGGACCCATATGGCTGGATGAGGTGCAGTGTGAGGGGAATGAGACGTCCCTGTGGAACTGCTCTTCTCCAGGCTGGGGGAAACATGACTGTCAACACAAGGAGGATGTAGGAGTCGTGTGCTCAGGTGAACAGTAAAGTAATGTGATTGATTTTTTAAATATATAATTTCAAATGTTTAAAAGGATAATGTACAGCTGGTAATTTTTGCTAAATAAACACCAGGATCATCAGGAGTGGATGGCTCATATTTTACAACAAAGACCATCTTACTGTATCGAGCGCTGACATGGATCCCGCTACTTTTTAAATATTTTTTTATTTTTTAGCAGAATCAAGTAGTATATAAGTTTCATAGTATATTATAAAAATATAATTAAGTATCTTTTTCAGATGCTACCAGTGCTAGCAGCATGCATTAGCCTTGTATTAACCAGTTATTTTGGTGATATTAAAGGTTTAGCACAACCTGAATTCCAATATTTTTTAATGCTCATCCTTTTCCATCTAGAGTTTAAAGAGATCAGGTTAACTGAGGGCTGTGAAGGGAATGTGGAGGTTTTCTACAATGGATCCTGGGGTAATGTGTGCTGGAACCAGATGGACAGAGACACAGCGAGTCTGATCTGTCAAGAGCTGAACTGTGGAAGATCTGGTGTTTTGTTTGATTCTACACCAAGACTGGAATCAGCTCGTAACTGGCTGGATGAAGTGAAATGTCGACCACATGATTCAAATCTGTGGCAGTGTCCATCTTTACCCTGGGCACAGAACTACTGTAATAATGATGAAGTGGCCAAAATCACCTGCTCAAGTGAGATTGTTTAAATTATGTAAAATTATCTCAGTAGTTATGTTTCTTTAAACACAATGTTTGTATATAATGTGGTGAATAAACTGTTTCTGAAAAACTAAACTGAGTTGATGGACAGAGCCTAAAATTATTTATGAGACTTAAATTATATATTTTCACATTGATACGTTTCACACGTTACAGTATGATTTTTGTGTCCTAATGTTCAGTTCTCTTAATATTTAATCTCAGAGGAGGAAAGTCGTGAGTCTCCTCGGAGTCGTCTGACATGTTCAAACTCTCCATCTCCTCACCAGAGACAGTGTTCAAGTAAGATTTTTAATTTAAGTTTTCTATTAAAATGTGCCATTAAACAAGAATTTATTTGCATTTAAAAATCATACTCAAATTCATAAATGTAATCCACTAATCATACATTTAAAGCCGTTTTGGTTAAGTTTCCATGTGTTTTGTTGTAAATGTATTGCTGGTCAGTGATGTTGCTGTGTGTGATTTAGATCATGTTCCTCTCAGACTGAGTGGAGGTTTGGGCCGGTGCTCTGGGAGGCTGGAGGTGTATCATAACGCTGTGTGGGGTTCAGTCTGTGCTGATCTGTGGGACATCAGCGATGCTCAGGTGGTCTGCAGGCAGCTGGGTTGTGGAGACGCACTGAGGGCTGATGGGAATTCAGTCTTTGGTGCTGGTGAAGGTGTTGTGTGGCTGAACAGAGTCGAGTGCAGAGGGAATGAGATTCACCTGTGGGACTGTCCTCTCTCCATGAAGAAACACACTGACTGTTCTCACAAAGAGCACGCTGGACTCACATGTGCAGGTCAGAGCAAAACACTGAACAATATTAGTCATTTTAATGTTAATGATATCTGTCTATTTGCATGATTTTGAATGTGTTTGTGTGTGTTTTGCCAGATTTGTCAGTGTCCACTACTCCTGCCACAACAACATCAGCTTCTCGTCCAGTTTCTCAGACAGTGCGCTCAACATCAGTCACTCCTCCAGCAGCGTCTCTCTCTGTGCTTGTGGTTGTACTGGGAGTTTTGCTCTTACTGCTCTTAGTGCCACTGCTTATACTGATTCAGCAGAACAGAGGGATGAGGAGAGGTAGGAGAGATCCAGAGACTGTCATATTGTGTCTTATTCAGTGTGTGATCAGTCATGTGTTGTGAACTGACAGCAGGTTTGTCTGTCTACACTCACAGCTCTCTCTAAGAGGAGACACAGGACGACGACTGAGGCCGTTTATGAGGAGATTCATCACAGACACAATCACTTCACTCAGAGAGGTGAGACAAGAATCTTATTTTTTTATGTGATTAATAAGAGAGTCTGTCAGACACTTGATGTTCATCTATTATTAGTCCTGTTAAACCTCCTGATTCAAACCACAGAATTCCTCACAGAAAACCACAGAGCTGCAGGTGCATGTTTATGTGTGTGTGTGTTTGTGTGTGTCTTCCTGTGTTTATTTTGAGGGTATAGTAATAAGGAGTTAATATGTTTGTAAGTCTAGGTGCAGGTGTGTTTGTGTGTGTGTCTCTTCCTGTGTGTATTTCTGGAAGGCAGTGAGCAGGGACGTGCACAGACATTTTGAGGGGCAGGGGCTCAAGTGAAAAAAAGGGCACTTCTCATAATTAGGTTTTTTTTTTTACTGTTTTTAAACCAAAAAGTATATATATTAACACAACTCTGACTTCCTTTTTTTTTATTATTTAAAAAGTTAATTAATTGTATCTTCCTCAAACTCACGCAATTGTTTCATTTTCAAAAGATGTCTACAAAATAATCAGTTCACACAGAAACCATGGTCTCCTTAGTATTCAATTTTTTTAAAACATTTATTAGGCTGCAAAAAATAAAACAGCTTTTAATTTAAGTGAACTTCAAACAATCCTCACATAAACCCATAATAAAAGTCATATTTAAGCTATATTATAGGCTACAGGTAGCTCATATACAGAAACTGAATAAAGTTATCAGGCAGTCTGCGCTGCATAAATTATAAATTATATATAGACTAATCCTTATTAAAGCTACACAAGTTATTTAGTCAAGAGCAGTGGGTAATTTTCTCTGTTCCCTTTGTTCTGTGATTAACTTTACTGACAGAGCTTTATTGGCTGCTGGCCCTTTAAGACCAGCCGTTGCAGAGCCAGAGACGCGGATCTCACACGCGCTTCATTCTCTCACAACTCTTTATGTCCATCATAAGACTGCTCTTATGTTATGAAGATACTTGACAAACTACATTTTGGCATAATTGTCACAGTGTGTGTTATTGTTCGTTCAAGCGCGAAAGAGAACTGTATTCTGGCGCGCGGTCTGTGCATGCGCATTATAGGCTACTGGCCGCGCGCGTCTTTCTGTGAGTCACAGTGAGGACATTCACATGAGAAGAGAGAGAGAGAGGGAGCGCTTTAGAACTCCTGACCTGATATTTAGATACACTATTCAATAAATATATTTGTTTGACGGGGAAGCTGTGCGCAAACAGGAATATATATTATTTTTCCCAAAAAAAAAAAAAAAAACACACCAGAAAAAAGGGCACTTTCTCTCCAGGAATAAAAAGGGCAGGTGCTCAAGCCCCTTTTGATGTCTATGTGTGCACGTGCCTGGCAGTGAGGATACATGTGTGTTTGCTAATAGGCCTAAAACTTAGGATTTCTGCCTCTAATGCTTTTAAAATGTAAGTAATTCATATTTGTGTTGTGTTGTTGTAAGTAACACAATGCTTTATGATTCAAAGGAGAAATGAGGATTCAATCTTTTTGGAATGATGAACTTGTTTCTGGCTGTTCTACTCTTCTTTAACAGGAAGTCTCGTCTCTGAAGAACTGCATTCTGGGTATGAAGATGCTGATGAGCTTCTCTCAGGTTAGAGAGCTGAAGAAGGATAATTAATTTGATGTACACATTAACACATAAATTAAAAAAATGTGTGTACACATTTTAACACTAATTCAACTGTTAACAACAGTAAAACTTTTATCTTATTAGAAAAAGAGTTCAAGACTGCATATTATGATGATGTCACCAATGGCAGTGGCCTGAAAGGTCAGTTAACTGATCACATGATTCATTATTAGATTGAATGTGAACTTTAGCTGTGTCCCAATTCAGAGGCTGTGTCCTCCGGAGGTCGCATTTTTGAAGGCTGTATACGTCATTGAAGTGGTCTAATTTAAGAAAAATAACTTAGACTGCAAAGTAAGAAAGAAATTTCAGTATTTTACACCTCACAAGGAATAACAGTCAATTTTATGACGGTTATTTTTCTTAAATAAGACATCATTGATGAGGTATGCAGCCTTTAAATGCAGCCTCCAGAGGACGCAGCCTCCGAATTGGGACACAACTAACATTCATTATCAAAAACCCACAACAGTATATTTTGACATTTATTTTTTTTCACAAAATATAAAAAAAATACCAAAATATACACGTTTTGATGCAGAAGAGATGATGAAGGAAATCACACCAGGATACTATGATGATGTCATCACTGATGGACTGAAACCAGATCGTGAGACAGGTGTCATTCGGTTATTCTATAATAGAAAGAAATATTTAAAATATATTTAAATCTGTATATATATATAGGCTATACATTATATATTGTCTCATGTTAAATTTACAGAATACACACCTGAGAGCTATGATGATGTAATGACAAGTGGACAGAACTCTATCAAAAATGGTGTTTACTTGTTATTGGTGTATTTACCATAATCCTTTATACTGATTTATGATATTATGGGTTAATCCCATTACATTGTAAGATATAATGCAATGTTTGTTCTGTCTATATGTTCATGTGTAGTGGACACACCAGAGCATTATGATGATGTCATCATTAATGAACAGATCTTTGAAGATGAAACAGGTGATTCACACAGAACTGCGTTTCATTATCACCCTTCAACCACTAATATTGAACATTTCTAGCATTAATGAATCATCATGACTTTATCAGGAGTAAATCTAATAATCTCAGACAGTCATGAGGTGAAAGAGATCAGTGACATCATTAATGACACAAGCTTATTTACAAACTACAATGTAAGGTTTTTATTTCACATGTGAATCAGAGGGAGATCAGGAGGAGTATGATGATGTGAAGAACAGCAATGAAGATGAGAGGAACCTGTTGGGTAGGTTATTGTAACTCTTCTATAGTCTATATCTGTTTTTATTTGATATTTTTCTCATTTAAACTACATCTTGATGTCATTATTACGATGAAAATGATCAGTTTGCTTTTGTTTTTAAAAACAGACTATGATGATGTGGAGGAGTCATATAAAGAGGGAGGAGCCAAATGACTCACTGACCACACCCACTTCCTGTTCATCAAGTCATATTACAGTTCCTAGAGATATGGGGGTTTCTTAAACTGCTGTTAAAGATTTATGTTTTTGTTATCTGAAATAGTTTTGTATAACAGGTTACATGCATTGCAACAAATATGGTAGTATTTGCATTTTTAATATTTGGCCTATTTTTTATTTTGATATCAATACTTTTTACCTAATAAACAAAATATACCATTCATTCATTACATTTGTCACAAATTATATATATACATATATTTAAAAAGCAGTTAGAAATGATGCAAAACAGAAAACACTATAAATGTTTAAAGAAGTTGAAAAAACTGTTGGGCAGTTCAGCTGCTGGCAGCATTATCTACCTAAATATAATGAGAAAATGGATTTACCACTTAAAGGGGCTCTATGGAACTTTTAGCGGCCTCTAGCGGTTAAGTTTCAGATTGCAGTCAATTTTTACAAGAGCGCTCGTGCTCTAACTCATAAACAATACCGTCTATTACACAAATATCTCGGCGAATACTCGACGGATTCGGCGAGCACTGAACTCACTGGAACCGTCTAGCCGAGCTGAAAAGAACCATATAAGTTTCATAATTTTTGGTGGTGTTTTCGCTGAGATATAAGCCGAAACACGTGCGCCTTTGACCGGACGTAACTCCCTGACCGTCTACAATAGACTAGGTGCGTTCCATTTGACCGTAAGTGGACTGCGAAGTGGACTTCACAGGGTATTTCGCCATCTTAAGCGAGATTCCAATCCGAAGGGAACGAACATGTTCAGTCCGAAGGGCACTGCAAACGGCATAGGGAATAAGGGAACATCGATACATCACTTCACCGGAAGTGGAGAGCGATGTTCACCCAACTGTCATTGCGCACGACGTCATCACCAGTCAGAGCGGTCATAAATAACGACGGAGGAGTTTACATATGTGTAGTTTTCATACATTTTGTCATTATTATAAACATTTTTACAGTATTTTTAACGGTTATTGGGGTGAATATAACATTTACATATATTGTTTTTGTATGTCCTAGGCACTTTATTTATAAACGATTATCATAACAATTTACCTCAGTGAATGTAGCCAGCTTAGCTAGTTTGTGAAGTAAAGAAAAATTTTATAAAAACATGAATGTAAGCCTATATTTATGTTAATATCATAAGCTTTGCAACCCCGTCGTTAACGTACTTTGATGACGTTTGCAGGGCATTCCAAATGAGCGGTTACTCTCAGCAAAGTCCACTTCAACTGATATACCGTGCTCAGGGAGTAGGGAGCAGTGAACACTTGTGTAGGGACCCTGTCGAATGGAACGCACCTACTGTATATAAAGGATAGAGGCTCGGGAGCGTGCATGCACGTCACATCCGATGGATTTTGCGGGAAATCCGACCCCGAGCCTTCACATAAAAATAGGAATACTGGCCTTCAGAGGTAATAGCAAAACCTGACAAGTGGATCATTGTAATGTGTGATTACAACCCCTTCACACACAGGCAATAAAAAAAGGATTCATTTTAGTAGAAAAGTTACATAAAGCACCTTTAATAGATTATTGTTAAGCATCAAATGTGTCCATAAATTTACTGCCATAGTATTTAGTAATAGTATTTATGTACTGTCAGCTTGAATTGACTTAAGCAGAGCAATTTAACCTTTAAAAAAAAAAAATATATATATATATATATATATATATATATAAAAACTGTAAAGACACAGTTATACACGTTATGTAAAAAAACAACAAAAAAACAACACTCACCCAAACTGCACATTTTATTGTGTAATGGTGCTTTTTTACTTTAAAATGCTCTAAACAACTTTAAACAGTTAAGTCTGATGCTGAATTATTTGCGCTGAGCTTGAATCTTTTGCAGCAATAGCTCCATCTGCAGGTTGAGGTTGGGCTGACCCTTCTTGGTTTTTCTCTTCAACAACTGATATGTGGCCATTTTCTTTTCCTGGTATTTCTTCAGAGCCTCCTCACGCTGAGTTTTGTCTTTCAAGAATTCCTTCAGAGACACACATAATAAAACATGCGTCAATCATTTAGGCAAAGAATGTAAGGGTGGTGGAAATCTGTATATGTACATGACATAATAGATCTTCCTTAAAGGGTTAGTTCACCCAAAAATTAAAAAGATGTCATAAATGATTCACCCTCATGTCATTCCAAACCTGTAAGACTTTCGTTCATCTTTGAAATACAAATGAGATATTTATTTTAAAAGATTTTTGTCCTTCCATTGACAGTCCACGCAACTATCAAGGGACACGATTATTTAATATGATGAACAGATTGAATTCAGGCTTTTATTCTCAATAAAAGCCTAATAGACTTATATATGTGACACTGGATTTGTGGCAATTGCCAACACTACATTGTATGGGTCAAAATAATCGATTTTTCTTTTATGCTAAAAATTATTAGGATATTAAGTAAAGATCATGTTTCATGAAGATATTTTGTACATTTCCTACTGTAAATATATAAAACATTTATTTTTGAGTGTGAATGCAGCACAATCACGAACATAAATGTTTTTCTCAATGTTTCGAATTTTTTGCACCCTCGGACTCCAGATTTTCGAATAGTTGTATCTCTGCCAAATATTCCTAACAAACCATACATTCAGATGATGTATAAATCTCAATTAAAAAAATTTACCCATGTGACAGGTTTTGTGGTCCAGGGTCATATAAACATTGATCAGCAAACATAAACAGAAGCTCAACTGAACCTGCTTGATGTGCGAGAACAAACCTCATTGGTTCTTGCTGAAGCTCAAACGTGCTGTGTAACACGAGAATGAACCTCATTATTTATGCTTGAGCTGCTGTTTACCACAACTGATGTGTGAGTTGCTGAATGTTTATATGTAAATAAAAGCCTAAATTAAATCCTTTCATTATATAATTTTCTCAATGAATAAATGACAGAATTTTCATTATTGGGTGAACAATCCTTTTAATGACATCACATAAGAGATTCATTAGGAAATGGAAAACTATACAACAATTCCACCATACTGATTAAAAGGACTGCATTTGTTGGCTCTAG
This sequence comes from Semotilus atromaculatus, assembly GCA_031834385.1. NCBI lineage: Eukaryota > Metazoa > Chordata > Actinopteri > Cypriniformes > Leuciscidae > Semotilus > Semotilus atromaculatus. The sequence continues at coordinate 50,114,708 of JAULUF010000009.1, forward strand.
CACAGAGTATACATTTGTTAGATGTAATAATTTTATATTGGCCAGTTTCTATTGCCTCACCTCTCTTTTTCGTGCACGTTCCTCCTTCATCCTGTCATATTGTTGCTTTGTCTTTAGATACGAAGACATTTTTTGCTTCCTTTGGATGAACGGGGCCTTGTGGGAGCTGATGACACAAATCAGAAATGTGGCTTTGCTGAAGCAAATTATTATTTATACTATTATTTGAATATAAAACACACACGCACATGTGTATTTGTGTATGTATGTATGTATGTATGTATATATATATATATATATATATATATATCTGTTACTGTACCTGTCAGACTGTGCTGGTTTATTAGATGAATCAGGCTCGGTAGTTTGGTCAGTCGTTGTGTTTAAGACGTGTTTCTCAGGAAAATCTAAAGAATCCGACCCCATGTTTAGTTCATCATCTGACTCTGTCTCTTTATCCAGTGCTCTCCCTTCACATCTTTTCTTCTTTTTCTCTTGTTCTTCTTCATCTAGTCGTTCTTTTTCGGCCAGGTACAGATGTCTCAGATGCTCGGGATATTTCTCCTCTAACTGGACTTTTGATGCTTGATTTTTCTTCCTCTCCTTTCGAAGAAGTTTGTTGTATTCATGCCTTACTTTCTCCTTCCTTTTGAAGGCAAACCCCTGACCTGACGAAGCACGAGATAGAGATGAAATTCAAACAGAATACATTCAAATTGTAGAAATTTATTATATATTATTACGGATCTATTACGTTATTTAAATATAAAATATTGGAATTTATTAAATATTAAATATATTTTCTTTAGAAAATGGTACGAACTTGTTTGATCATAAATGCAACGATTAAATATCTAACGTTAGGCACGTGAATTGTACACTAGCTTTTTAAATTAACTAATAATGACCTGTCATTGAAAATGTATTTAATTAATGAGTTTTCTACATCGAAATACATTCACTTACATGTTAAGTAGTATTTACGTTGATGGATTTAAAGTCAACTACTCACCCTCTTTTAAACTACCATCAAAAACTTTGTTCTCCGGAACCCATTTTCTTTTTCTTGTGGCGTTGTGTGATAAACCACCATGTGAAAAATTGTTATTGAAGTGTTTTCCTCTAAACGGACCTTGACTTTTTGAATTTTGTTTTAACTGTGCCATGTTTAACGCTAGTGTGTAGACAACACGGATGTTTCTCGTGTAAAGACGCACAATAATGACGTGCGTATGGTCGCAAGGCATTACTAATCAAAATAAGAGCCATTTGTGTGAGGGCAATGTGTAGTGTATCTATCCGTCATAGAACAAACCGCTGACTTAGTACACCCAACATGGCTGAACATTTGGTCGCTCAGAGGAATCATATACTGATTCGACTACTTATGTCTTAAATACAGAAAATGTGTCAACAGCTGCAGGTCTCACGAAATTCTCACTTTTCTGTGTCGTGAATAATGGCATTTAATGACTTGCCTATTGACACTTTAAAAAGGAAAATAGATGATGTTAAGGGCTTTCTCTCCATATCGCTAAGCATCTCGAATGCGCACACAGTGGACTTTTACACGCGTGATGTTTGGAGCACGTTCATTTGTGTGAGTCCAGAAGAAGTGTTGCATTCTATCAGTTCCACTAATGACCGCATGGGGGCGGTAGAAGGTAAGATGGACTCAATCTGGTCATCCTTTTATTGATATTATTTGCATAAATTATTTGTTTGCAATGTATAATTAAATCACTTTTCAAAGTAAAAAAGAAATTGTGGTTTAATTATGAAAAAAACATAAGAAACTGCCCAGAATTATATTTCCTAATATATGCACATTTTCTTGAACATTTACTCAGAAGAACACTACATTATTTTGCGGAGTAAAATCACAAAATGGTTTGCGGCAGTATCATTTATTGTTATCAATATTTAAAATTATTAATTTGATATAGCCTACTAATTTGTTAAAATGTATAAACATGTATTTATTCAGTACATTACAAACTGGGCTGCCAACTTATGAGTGAGAATTATTCGATTCATAAGCTTGCGATTCCATTTCGATCTCGATTCAATATCAAATAATTTGGATGTATGCATTGATATTTAGTACGTTAATGACTATATGCTCGTTTTTCTTAGTGAAAAAAGCTGTCAGCATTATTAAAGGTTAAAATTAACATCTGATTGGTATACAAATGGACGTTTTTATAATAGTAATAATGATAATATATTTGAATGATATAAGAGTAATTATACAGATATGTACATTTGCAATATAGTGCATATATCCGTAAAAAAAAAAAAAAGTCTCCTCTCTAGTTATTTATATGCTTGATACACGTTTTCCTGAGGTCATGTAGTTTACACTTATTACATTTAGGGTATTGACGTATTTCAGTGGTTGAAAAAAAGAGATGTGAGGAAAAATTATATTACAATCCCTTTGGGTTCCCTCGAGAAACGTTCACAACGTTTGTGATGAAATGAATATCAAGTGTGAGCATTTAAAAAAAAAAATTGGCCAATTTTCAATGCTTTTGATAGGGAACGCAATTAAGCATTTTTTTTCCATCACCATATTCCCTTAGGAGCTCCTTGGTACTAATTTATTATGTATTGAACTAAAGTGCATTGGACTCTATCAGCTGTATCTCATAGAGGTTTTGCTTTTAGAGAAGGGAAACACCACCTTTGGTTTCTGCAACGCCTCAAAGAAGCTGGTGGACATATCAGCCCTGCTGAGGGCAGCGAAAGCCCACAGTTTCCCGGGTCTGGGGGTCTGTATGCAGCTGGAAGAGCTGATGGAGAATCTCACACTGATATATGGAGACACTATAGCGGGTAACTGCAGTCAGATCAGAAGCACTGAAAAGCACATTTACATTCCACTCTGGATCTTTATTGTGATTATTATGTGTGTCACATTCAGGTTATTACAAGGTTGTATATCTCATGCATTGTCTGTAATTTCCATAGCAGAGTCATCAGACAAAGTTCCTGTTCCAGATGAGTTTATGAACTGTAAGAAAGCCCATGAGGTGCAGGCCATGTCTGAGGTTGTGGCTAGTTTGGCTGAATGCTGCCGAGTCAAACAGGTAAGAACATTTCAAATGTAGTTTAGTTAAAATGTTGTTCTGAATTGCATCTTTTTCATCATCAGTTTCTTCATCTCAGGTGATAGACGTGGGTTCTGGGAAAGGCTACCTGTGCTCCTATCTATCCATGCGGTTTAACCTACAGGTTTTCGGTATCGACTCCTCCATCACCAACACACATGGAGCTCAGGAGAGGAACAGGAAACTGAAGAAGTTCTCCAAAGCCTATCAGAAACAGACCAGAGCCAGTGCGAATCAAGCTTTGGACAGTGAGGATGGGAGTAAACAACACAGCAGAAACTGTGAGAACAGTGATGGCAACAAAAACTTTATTACAAAGGAAAAAGGAAGGTTTGTGGCTCAAGAGGAACCCAGCGATTTATCAAAACAAGTCACCAGTGATTTATCCGCTTCCGATAACGCCACATTAGACCCCCGTGATTGGGATGCAGGAAGCAGCTTCCTCAGCACACTGTCTCTAGACGTCATAGAGGACGCTTCTCCTCGTGTCCACCCCAGCCAGCTGAGCCTGGAGGAACGAGAGAGGAGGAAGAGGGACAATCTGGAGAGGAAAGAGAGGGAAGGGAGGAGGAAGGACAGCGACGGCAGCCTGTATTCCCCTCTGACCTCGTACGTCACTGCAGAAACTGAACTCAAGACGCTGATCACAGAGCTGGAGGTGAGCGGATGTCAGGACACACGGGGTTTCAATGAACACTAGTGTAATAATCATCATTTATAATTCACTGTAAAATAATTAAGAATACATTTTAGAAATATTAAGGGGTTTCAACCAAGGGAGAAAGTTGGTTAAAATATAAAATGACAACATCAACAACAATAATAAAGTAGTATTTATTCGAAAATGAAACAAAATGTATAATGTAAAATAATAATAATAAAATTGCATTAAACAATGATTTAATTTATGAAATCTATAGATTTTTTTTACATGTATTAAATCTATAGTTTTACAAATTGTACAACTTATTAAACCAATTGTTTATTTAATTCATTATTTATTAATAATAATAATAATTATTATTATTATTCATGAAATGTATATTTTATAATGAATGATACATTATTGTTCATTTATGAAATCAGTTATTTCCTTCATTATTTAATACGTTTTGTTATTATTAGTAGTAGTAAATAATGAGTTATGTAAATAATTGATTTAGTAGTTTTGTCAAGTTAAATTCAATTTAACTATATTATAATTGTAATTATTACTACTACAACTAATACAACCACAACTACTAATAAATAAATAAACTATTATTATTATTTTATTTTTTATTTTTTTATTATTAAATAAATAATTTGTCTTTTATTATATCATACTATTTTTCTCACACAGTATAGAGTATACATGAGTCTTTTATAGCTGCCTTTGTATTTTAGGAACCTAACAGAAACAGCTGAAGCTGTGTTTTAACATATTTTTTGAAGCATTTGAACCATGATAAAAAAAAAAATCCATTGTGAATATGTTGTGAATTCATTTCATATGATATTCTCTAAGGATCAAATAATTGACATGTACTAAACTCATATAATAGCACAAGAGAAACTCTATGCTGCAATAGTCCAGCTGTGGGCTTTGATTATAGAGCAGAAGTTGTATCATTGCTATTACAGCTCAGCGAGACGCCTGCGATTATCCTAATCATGTTAATTAGGTGAAATTGAGCTCAAGAATGGAGAGGGACTTGGATGTGTCCATAGCAAATTATTTATGATCAATGAGAGATGGCAAACGGTCTGTGTTGATTTCACCAAATTACCCCTCTCTCTCTCTCTCTCTCTCTCTCTCTCTCTCTCTCTCTCTCTCTCTGGCCGGTACCCAGGATGCAGTTCTGGTTGGCCTGCATACGTGTGGAGATTTGGCTCCCAGCACTCTGCGGATGTTCGGGGCCAAACAGGAGCTGCGGGCCGTTTGCAGTGTGGGCTGCTGCTACCACCTGCTTTCTGAAGAGTTTGATGAGGACAGACAGGGTAAGAACACGTCCTGTCCCACACACACATGAACAAATCAGTCTCCGTCAAACCGGGTGCCCAAATGTTCAAACAAGATGAGATGTGTGTGATAAGATTTGAGTTCTTTGTATAATGTTCTTTCCAGCAATGTGCAGCCCTGTGCCAATCCTGGATCAAACAATGTAAAACAACAATAATAATAATAATAAAATACTAATAATAATTTATTCTTATTGTTATAATTATAACATGTATAAAAAAAATGTGTAAAGAGTTTTGTTGTTGTTTGTTTATTAAATCAGTAATTTAATATTATTAATAATAATGTAATAATTAAAATGTACTTGTAACATCCTAATAATTAATATATACAATAATAACATAATACTCTGCAATTATATACCATCCTAATAATAATAATTATTAAATAATTTATTAAATAAAAAATTTGACATTATTTTGCAGCCCTGGGCCAATCCTGAGTCAAATAATAAAGTGTTGTTTTTATTTATTAAGTAAATTCAATATTTAATTAAGAAGTTCATTAATTTCATTGTTAATTTGATTAATTGTGTAATAACGTTTGTTAGTATTATTAATGTATTTTTTTCTTTTTAATTATAAATATAATTATGTAATTTAAAAAATATGAATACTTAATAATAATACTAATGATAATTATTATTATTCAGTATTAATATTTTTAAATAATTCATTAAATTTGACATTCTTTTGCAGCCCTGGGTCAATTCTGGGTCAAATAATATAAAAAAATTTAATATTCAATATAATACAGTGATTAATACATTTATATACAAATAATAATAATAATTATTAATTATTATTATTTTCATTATTACTTATAAAATGTTTTATTTTCAATTAATAATTAATCATTGTTGTTTATTTATTAAATAAATGCAATTTTTCATCAATAGTTTTATTATTTAATAATAATGCTTGTTACTATTGCTGATATAATGGTGACTTTTATTGTATAAAAAACACTGATTATATGATTTCAAAATATCTTCTTTTGTGTTCTGCTGATGAAATTAAGAATTATTTTTAGGTGAACTATCCCTTTAAGAAATGGTGCTAGTCCCAAGAGACCATGTGGTTTCTGTCGGTCGCTCTCTGTCTATCCCCTTCTCTTAGATACTTTTTCTTAGAGGAGACACTGCAGTAAGGATTGAGTGCCTGCAAAATATGATATTTTGATCACATAATTACTGTCGATTGAGTCGGTGTCCAATTGTATGAAGCACAGCAGGACTACAATAATGTCTCATTGTCTTGTAAAGCCTGGTGATCACATCACAGACTCTCGATTGCTACAGGGACAGAGCTAAAACACATGAAGTGTGTTCAAATGTTGGACTGACATCACAAACACTCTCCCTCTCCACACACTGTCTGTTTGATCTCACTAAATCAAGAAGAGTCAGTACAACATGTGGCGTTTTCAGCATGATGATGTCAGAGTTTTCAGGGCTTCAGCGGCTCGCTTTACAAGCACGTTTGTTCTGAAGAAGAAACAATACGGAATGAAACAAATGCAGTTCCAGTGGAAATACACATTGTGCTTTTTAGTCTAAAAAACCTGGCATGATTACAGCATCATGCTGTGCGTTTAAAGGCGAAGTGTGTAATTGTTGTGCCACTAGTGGCACCCCACAGAGTTACAAAGATTTTGCATTGAGTTTTGCTTGCCTGATCAGAATTAACAGCCTAATACTTTTTCTATGATATCTCTGCAAAGGGCCTGCATTGCTTACTCAATTCAAAAGAGCCCATGCAATGTCTCCTCCTGAAACAGGAAACAGGAAGTCCCGCCCACAAACGTCATTCGTTAAGCAGTCAACCTGTGAATGGCTTACTTACAGTTGTCTCTGCGCCTACAATTGGTATTTTCATCAAAAAAATTACACACATCAGCTTTAAACCATGTTTTATTGGGGAAACCACAAACTCAAACTGAAGATCCTTCAGTTTAAAGCCTCAGTGATTGGTCGAATCAAGACAGTGTTAAAGTTCACTCACAATGAGGCATACCTTTTGTTATGAAATCACTAATATCAGTGTTGCACACGGTACTTCTCTCTGTCCATTTTTTTTATACACAGCTCATTCTGTTTCACTCAACTGACATTGCATAGACTTACATTGATTTTATATCAGGTTTATGGTATTTATATGTTTTGGCTGATTTGTATGGGGTACACACACACACACACACACACACACACACACACACACACACACACAGACACACACACAGACACACACACACATTTCAGGCCTGTGCTGGACTCTGGATCCTGTTCAGTTTGGCATGGTTTAGATTAGCATGATATCTGGGATAAACAGTGTTTATCTGCACCATGAATAGGCCTAAAACCGCAGTATGGGTCTCGTTTGAATGGCATGTGCTCAACAGGTTCTCATCCACAACATTTTCAGTGTTTGGAAATCTTTAGTTTCGACATACCCTAAAAAGTTTGGGGTTTGTAAAATTTTTAATGTTTTTAAAAGAAGTCTCTTATATGCTCCCTAAGTCTGTTTATATTTGATAAAAAAAATACCATAAAAACAGCAATATTGTAACATATTTTTACTTTTTAAAATAACTAATTTATTTTAATATATTTTCAGCATCATTACTCCTGTCTCCAGTGTCACATGATCCTTCAGAAATCATTCTAATGCTGATTTGGAGGTCAAGGAAAAAAACATCTTATTATCAATGTGCAAAACAGTGGGAAAACAAAAATTTTTCCAGGATTCTTTGATAAAATAGAAAGTTCAATAGAACAGCATTTATTTGAAATGCACATCTTTTTTTTGATCAATTTTAATGGATCCTTGCTGAATAAAAGTCTAATAAAAATCGTATACAGACACCAGTAGTTTATGTAAAAAAGATGTTTGATTCTTCTGCTCTGTTTTGTTGGTGTGGGTCAGGGTGTGTCAGTGGTGTGTGTGGTTTCCCCATGAGTCAGTATCTGAAGGATCAGGCCTGTTTCTGTGGTCGAAATGCCAGGATGTCAGCATGTCTCGTAAGTCTGCCTCACACGTCACTAAAACATCTCACATTGCCCACGCATCATCAACCACATCCTTTGCTTATTAGATAAATGTTATAAAAATGTTATTTATGATAATCAGGTGATTTTTTTTGTAAGATGAACACAGTGTATCTGCTATTAAACTAAAAGCGACTATCAAATCATGTCACAATGTGTTTAGTTATCACATTCAAGCTTGTTTCCAGCAGGCTTGACTAATATTGAGCTCTTCACAAACTAATTTCCCCCCTCTCAGGCTCTGGAGAGGGTGTCTGCCGGAGGAGGGGTGAGTACTTGATTGTGTCATATCATATTAATATTAATATTTCAATTAAAATCCCAATTCCCCTGTAAGATTTGCATATAAGGAGCACAGTCGCTTGCAACCAGAGCTGTTTGTACAGCTGATCATAATGTGTTGGTCAGGCTTGACTCAGGCCAGAACGTACAGCATATGCGGTTTTTATGTGTATTTATGTGATTTAAATGCATATTTATGTGATTTAATTAGATGCACTGTGTATTTTCATTCGGGTTTTTTTCTCGATTAAAAATGAATGAAAGTTCAGAGGTGAAGCGGTCAGCGCGTACAATCTCTTTGTGCTGTCTTCTGCACGGCTGATTGTTTGTATGACATAATTGTAATGGAAAATATGACACAATCTGTTGTTAAAGTTGCCACAAATGGGACAAACACTTCAAATGATGTGATTAAAAACATAACATAACCATGCATTTTATAAATAAGTAATAACATAGGCAAAATCTGTTTTGAAATGAAGCAAAATTGTTTGGACTGTGGTTAACAGGGTTTCTTGACTGTTACAGCTGCCTATGGAGTCACTTTTTTATCGGGCGGTTCTCCATGTTATTTTACAGGACCACTACGATTGCTTTAAAAGGTATCCATCATATGTACCACCATTTACATTATTGATTTTGTGTCATATTTATAGCATACTAGATTTGTTTTGTTACTGTGGTGTGCATAATATTAATAATAACAGCTCTGTTTGTTTTATGGCTTTTAGATGCATGTAAACATCTGGAAAAACGAACTGTTGCTACAGTACATTTTCATGATTTAAAGTGCCCCTATTGTGCTTTTTCGGGTAGTATCGTTCATGTAGTGTGTTATATACAGTAGCTGTTTGTGAATGTACAAGGTCTGCATCAAAGATCAAAGTTCACACCTGAAATGAGTCACAGTAATTCCAGTCTTACTCTCTGCATAAATCTACAGAGGTTTGTAACAAATTTGCATAATGCCAGCCAGCCTATGATCTTCATTGGCTGCCGGCGAACAACGTCTACTTTGACCCACCATCAAAAACTGTAATTGAAAATGATGACTGGAAGAGTTTAGTTTAAGCAAATCCACTTTGCATGCAGTTCCTACTTCCGTTTCCAATAGACCAATCACAACAGACTAGGCCGTCTGACCAATCAGAGCAGAGCAGGTTCTCGAAAAGGAGGGTTGAGAGAAACGGAATATATTATCGAACGTTTCAGACACAGTGAGAAAAGATGATGCTGCAGTGTATATTATGAGAAAGTTAAAGTGTTTTTTGACCTTGGATGCATGTAAACGCACTGTAGGACACCGCCAAAGCAAAATTAGGCATCTTTGAAATAGCATAACAGGGGCACTTAAACGTATTAGAGGTTTGGCGGTTAATTATAGTTCAATGCAGAACCCTAAAAATGAGTTTGTTGTCCCAGATTTGAAAACACTCCATAAAAAGGAAACACACACCCCAGACCCCCTGATGGGACACTCTCAGTGTGAAACGCACACGATGACAAATATGAAGCTCCCTCACTGACGCCGTTCCCCTCCCAAACACCAGGATCAGATATCTCATCGACAGCACTCTCACCACATCATCTGCTCATTAGACAGAAAACAAACGCCTGTCTTTGTTTAAGTCGTCGGAGCACTTTAGTAAACTAGAGGAGAGAATAAAGAGGCTCCAGATTCCCTCCGGTCCTTCCTTCCTTTTGCGGAGGCTGAGAAATGTTTATCGAGATATTTGATCATGACTGCACAGAGCAGATCTGATTCAGTGGTGACTGATGCTCATGAGTCAAACCCTAAAGCCCTGTTTTCAATTTTTTATTAAACTCCTGAGAGTCAAAGCCAAACCATCAGGTTACGGTAATGTGCAAGTCAACAAGGGGTGCAAAGTTCACCCTCTGCATGTGACTTACTGTATGTGCATTAATTTCAGTCTTTAAACTACTTTAGAAATCAATTCAACTATGTTCGATTATTTTTTATATGATGCAGTGTTTTATTTCCTATTGGCAGTGAGAAACGTGTTGGGAACGTGTACTCCAAAGCCTTTTCGTTTGTGGACTACGTCAGGCGGGCACTTAGGAAGTTGGATCTGGATGAGACTAAAGTAATAACCGATTGTCCTCATATTACGTTTAATGTTTTGTTAGTCTGCCCACATGCATCTGAATTACACCATAATGAAACTAATGAGATAAACAGACTAAAGTATATTTGACACGTAGGAAAATATGGGTACAGAGAGCAAGAGACTATTAAAAAGGCATCAGCAGGCCCAGACGATATCAGTGTAACCTAATTTTGGGGAGAGAAAAAAAAAATAGTTATTTAATTTTTTTATTTAAAATGTTCTAACATTTTTACATGTGAATATTTATATACATTTACACATGCACACAACACTTTTATTAATATACAATTTATATAGATTAAATAGAATATATTCATGTATATTTGTATATAAATAAAATATAACGTATTTAAAATAGAAAATTATTAAAATTGTATTTGACAACTATATGTATATTTGTAAAAAAATATATATCTTGGTTTATTTTGTAATATTTGTAAAATATATATAAATATATATTTATTTTGTTATATGTATAAATATATATTTTTTCAAATTTATATTCATGTATATTTTATTTTTATATAAATAATAGTATGTATTTAAAATAGAAAATTAAATGAATTACATTTAATTTTACAAAATTATTTAAGTGTATAAATCTTTAAGTGTGTGTATATGTGCTTACTACAGCGCAGATTATTTAAATAAAAAAATATTAAATTTAATGGTTATTTAATATTATTAATGTTTATTTAGTAATATTTTTATTTTTTTTAGATAAGTATAGAAGAGATTTTCTGTAGGTCATGGTGTGTAAGTTGGACATGATCTCGTTCCTTTATTGATGTAAAATCATTGAGTCCATCTCTCTTGTTCTCTTCAGCTATCTGATGGCGATATTCAGAGCTATCATGATCGCTACACACCCAGGATGAATGAGATGGTTGCTTTTAACATGGTGAGTGTCATAGAAAGTTGTGTATCTATTATTTTTCATTGCTAACCTCATTCTGACATATCGTGAGCTTAGAATTATAAGGTTCATCTCTGTTTAGGGTAGGTCTGAGATATTGAGCATCAAAGTTTTTACATCCCAGCTGGCAGAACTGTTGGAACCTTTTTATTTTATTAATAACTACTAACAAAATATTTTTTTTACAAAAATAACATCACACAGGCATTAATAAACACCTAATGGATCAGATTATGTAAAAAACTTAATTTCGTCCAAAAGTGGAGATAGAACCTTATAATTCTAAGCTCACGATATCAGTCTGTCTCATGCTGTTTTCATGTTCCTCAGTTGAAAGTAACCTTGGCTCCATGTATAGAGGGTCTCATCCTCCTGGACCGACTTTGCTACTTGAAAGAGCAGGTAAAAAACAAAACAAAACAATTGTTAGCGTAGAGAACATAGTAGTTGTCCAATTTACCCACCGTTGTATATTCACCCCCTATTTGTCCATGTTAAGATGGTAATCCTCATATAATTGGAGAACTGTGTGGGGCTTTTGTTTCAGGCTTTACTTCAGGGCCACAGCACACATTTCCCTAATCAAAACCTTTTACAAACAGACATTAGCCACATTTGCAGCTCCAAAACAGTCAAAAAATGGTTTTAAAGGATTTTAGCATACAGGAGTTCAGAGGTTTTATGTTACACCTCCATTTCCCTCTTGCCCACCAGGCTTTGAACATAAAACCTCAAACCTCCTCGCGACGACAGTCAGGAGTATCAGGCTCAGCCGTCTGTGAAGATTGTTAGACTGAAAATTCAGAGCATGACAAAATCATTTTGTGTATCGTCACAAAACAGTGACAGTAAGTTTCTGTGGGAGTAATTTCCACATAATCTTACAGGGTTCACTTATCAGTCATGTAATGTAAAGCAAGTAAAACCTCTCCTGTGTCAGATCTGTCCGTTTTTCTACAGAGGTCTATGATTTGTGTATGTCAGACATTAAAGGGCTTGGCAACTTGATAAGGATTCACATCGATGGCTCTATGAACCACATCAAAATCAGGGTACGCTTTACAATTTGGCCTATGGATGGTTTTGTCCTGTATAAACCATTTCATAACTTGGTACTCAGGGTGTTCTGCCAATAATATTAATGTGCTTTGGTCAGTGATTATAGAAAGCTGTAATATGGATTAATTTGGATTAAAACAATCTTCAGTTAAGATGATAATTGGACCTGAACAAAATACTCTTTTATACTTACGGATATTCTTGGAACTGAACATAAATGACGGTTCATCTAAAATAATATACTCTGACTGGATATACAAGCACAGACACTGAAAACCAGTATAATTTGATTCCTGAATGATCTGATCTTATCATCCAATTGTTTTTAGTGAATCAAAAACATGCAACATGACCAGCTAGTCCAATTCCCAAATTAAGGACTCTTATGAGTCTGTTCTTTTTAGGGAATCAGATATATGTATACAGCTTGACCAGTGTATTCTGATTCCTAAACAAATGATTCTTTTGAACTGACTTTGAACTTGTTAGTAAATCAAAAATATACTGCACAACCAGTGTAGTCTCACTGCCGAACAATTAATATGTATAAGTCGGTTATTTTTAGTGAATCAAAACCATACAGCGAGACCAGTACAGCCTGATTGATTGAAAGTCATGATCCCTGATTTTTATACTGAGAAAAACCTGTGTTCCAATGTACCGCCCGTGGTACAGTAATGTATGACTTTTTTTTTTTTACTTACTTGCATATACTCCAAATGGTTCAAGAACAGCATGCAATTTATTTTGGGTATGCCTTTTTTAGGCATTTTAGGGCAAATTTTACAGGAACGCTATTGAATAAATAAATATTTGTAAATAAATATTGAAATCTACGAAATTGCAAATGCATTTCTACAGAGTCCCTAAAGGGACATGGTTTCCTCCCATCTCATAATTTTTCATCACCATGTCCCTTTGGTGTCTCTGCAGATTTTAGAGTGTCACAATTCATTCTTAACTGTCTCCTTTCCTTACAGGAGAATGTTTGTCATTCTGCGCTGGTTCAGCTCTTTGACCCGCTCCAGTCCCCGAGATGTTATGCAGTTGTTGGCATAAAGGAATCTACAGTTTGAACACCAAAGCTTGTAGTCCTGCTGTTTAGTGTAATAATGATTTTATTTTAATGTATTATTTTGATACTACTTTATAGTTTTTATTTTCCATTATTAAATATTTTGTTTTTAAAGTCCAGATTCTAAATTAATTATTGTCGATTTTTTTTTCAAACATTAAAAATGCTCTTTTACTATTTTTTCTCTATCGCTAACACACAATTCATGAAACAATTCACCATTTTCTCACAACTATAGACACAATCTCAAAACTATACACAAACATGTTGAAATACACAGACTCCTCCACTGCCTATAGAACACTAATACACATCCTTTTGGCAGTCACAAATCATTTTGCAAGTCAATGTCTAGGAATTACAGGAAGGAATTGCAGTATACAGCATAAATAGAGGGGTGCAGATACAGTGAAATTCAAAGAATACCCTTTAAGGAAAGTTTATTTTCATTACAGTCAAGATATCTTACAGTAGATGGAAAGCACTAGAAATAAAAGTTAAAATACAAAATAATTGAATATGAACTCAGTATTCAACACAAAACAGTATACTGATGACCCTGTAGGCCAATGGACTTTCTTTGTATTTCATCAGGAACAATTTTTTCTCTTTGTCTTCCTTTGTGTCCCACCACTAGGATTCATTTTCCAAAGCACATAATCACCCATGGCCCTATTTATATTATCCTGAGATTCTGATTGGTGTGTATTCAGTTTTTCTATTTAATGTTTACACATGCATAAATGTATGCTATTTGAGTTCGCATTTGTGATAACTTGAGTTAATAATATTGTGTACTTAATCACAATAATTATATTGTGCGTTTTCTGAATGAGAGCATGGTTAAACCTGTGTAAAATGAGGGTTTTTGTGTAGAGTTTTGCAGAAATTGGAACGTCTGTGATAGCGATAGTTTTGAGACGTGTCTTTGTTTCGAGAAATGATTTGAATGAATAGTTTGGGAAATTGGGCCAACTAAATCAGTTATAGTGATTTAGCAATCGAGAAAAACTATGTAATTATATTTTACAAAAATGATCTAAAATATAAATGATGTTAAAATAGGGTTGGTTCACAGTAAATTAAAAGCCGTTTTGAATTCATTCCAGCTGCTCCATAAACCTGGCTGTATTAGTCTCCGGATCGGTCTGCAGTTTAAAGCAGAAAGATATAATGATCAATGGGATGCAGAGCGTTGCTTTTAGTGTTCATTAGTCTGACTGGTTTATAAACCAGCTTTTAGCCAGCCATATGAGGACATCAGTCACACTTGGGACGTCTTGTGCTTCCACTTATTTAACACACTATTAATATTAACCAGACATTGAGCTCTTCATTATTTTTAGCCATTGCCCACAGACCATTATTCTCCTGTGTTGCATGTTTTAGTTAATATTCATAAATGAAACAGCTCGAGGTTGCTGCTGTCTTAACTTGATTGATTCTTCTGTGTGTTTTGCTTGATTAAGACCATTTGAGAACTAGCAGCACTTTGGGCACAAATTGCATTTGTTTTACTTGCTCAAACTACTATATTTTACTATGTGTTTGCTTCTATCTTTAAAGGAAATAACTCCATGAGAGAATTCAAATAGACCTCTTAGTCTGTCTGTCATACTTTTTGAGCAATATGGTTTGTGATAGCTATGCACTTCCAAGTGGCAAAAGTGGTTACTGGAAACCTGTTGAAGTCCTGCTGAAACATTAACAAATCAATGTGACTTTTTTAATGTGTGAATGAGCTTTCACAGACTCCGTTGAAATAATATTTTTTTAAATTATAAGTCATTGTTTATTGAATTCAAACAGAAGGGTAAATATTTGAGGAAGGTTTCTGTCAGAGAAAGTAGGCCACATCGCTAAGCCTAAGCGTGCAATTCCTGCATCTAATGACTTTTCCTTCTCTAACAGCTCCACATCCATTCATCATGGTACCACTTGACCAGAACAAAGCAACTTCTCTGCCATTATTTCTGGAAAAATAGACGCCATTAGTGTGTCTGTGTGGAGATAAGCATGGCTACACATTTGCAGCACTTGAGCCTCAACTTCATAGAGTTTGTTGGGGCCAGTCTAATACTTTGCCAAAATGAGTCTGTTGACCAGTCGCATATGTTTCTGTCATGAATTCATCTTTTTAGCGGATGTATTATGCCATATCCTGTTGTGCTTCTAAATCAGAGAAAGGAAAAGCTTCAGGATAATGACATGATGCACTCCAAAACATCTCTTTGAAACAGAAATAGCAAAGCGATGGGAAACCAGCACTCACTCCCTTATTTCCTGAAATGTTGCTGCTTTTTTTCTTTGCATGCAAGGGAGGTTGAGGAAATGCTTTTCTATCGTCACCAGGAATGTCCAGCTTCACTCTGAACAAAACAAGTTTCCTTGTTAGTAGATCATCAAAAACACAATTTGTTTTCCTTCACTTAAAGCAGAAACAATCGACTGATTTGTTTGCTTATGTGGCAAATCATTTTTCACTTCACAAAACAGCTGCTGTCCCCTGAAGTCTTGTGGTCAACAATCATGTTGTGTTTCACTGACTTCGTGACTTCAGGATATAAATAACACATTTACCAAAGCTGAATGGACTTTAAGAAAAAGCTAACATTTGTTAACCTTTAGGGCTGGTCCTGAAAGAATGTGTTTTTGTGTTCATCTGCGCTGCTTTTAATTTGTTTTTCTATGCAAACATGTTAGATGGATCGGTTTTGGGTGTATATGTGTGAACGGACTCTTACCCTGTTCCAAATGTGAATTATGTGTATTATTTATGTGGTTATTTTGGTTTAAGTTATTTTGAATAGTTATTAAATTGAAGGCACATTCATTCAAAAAAAGAAAATGTGCATGGTTAAATCATTTATAATAAATACTGCAATATTTCATAAACAAAACAAGAATTGTTCATTTTCATTTCATGGGGACTTTAAACTCAAGAATGTGTGTGAACACGCCTTAAATTTTAGTGTGAAAGATGAGACATTAATGGAATTCTTTACTCCCAGGATGCAACTGTTCTCTGCAATGTTTTAGCTGTGTGGACATCCAAGCCCTGGCAGGTCTGTGTGAGAATGGGATGAGGTGGGAAATGATGGGAAAAGTCAATGGGGAGCCAGTGAAGCTTCCGGTAAGCGGAGGAAGCAGAGGAACCGTACAATACTCCTTATCGGTGCTTTAATATGGGAACTGTATGAAAAGAAGGAGAGGGGAGAGTAAGAGTGAGGGGAATTGGAAGGAGAGAGAGGTGCGATTTATCTTTTCATCAGTGATTCAAAGGGACTAAACAGGATGCACAGATGGAAAATATTCTGTTATTATTTCTCTCTCTTTCAATCTCGTCTCTATTTCTCCCTCACACGCAAACATATGCCAATCTCATCTACAATGACGCATGATGAGCTCCATCTGAAAATAATCAGCTTCTTTTTTGCCTCACTGTCTGAAGTGTTAACAGGATTTAAGAAGGAACAAATTCATGTCTGGCCGAAGGTCGTACATGAATAAAAATTTGTTCAAGTTCTCTCAGTGTATCCTCTATGCATCATGGGCCTCAATCCAAATTTGATGATTGTAAAAATCAGTGAAATACTGTATATTTTTTCAGTTGTGGATGAAAATGTAAACAGGTTCTTGTAATGTGTTTCCTATCACAAATTGGACAGCGATGTGAAAGGTTTCAGATTCAAATGTTTTGCCCTGGAAACATTTTCCTATAATATCCTCACTGCCTTTATAGAGTTGTGCTGAATGGAAACTATAACAAAAACTCTCATTAGGCAAGCTGCCTTTTACAAATAGGCCAACATGACAAATTTTAAATATATAAACATATGCATGGCTAGTGTTGTGGAAAGTAACTTAAAATTAATGCGTTAGTAATCGTATTTATCTTTTGAGGATGAACAAAATAAACTTAGGAGTATCTCTGCCAAGTCAAGTTTAGATCAATACATTGATCTCTGTGTGTTTTTGTGCTGGTCTAAATCAAGTGCTTTTTCAGAGCAGGAGTGGTTCAGACTGTGGCACTGCCCAACGTGATATTTATCAGCTGTGATGAAAAAGTACACCAATGAGAAACAAAACTAATTGAATTTCAAAAACATATCTTATTTCTTGGCCTTTGGCCTTGTTATGAACATCTTCGCATGCAAGCTGTTGCAGGCATTTTATTTGTATGCTTTATTCTTTATTTAATTGTATTGTTTGCATTTCAAAATTTTCTTGTTTACCCTAGAACACACCTGCAACCGAGTTTTGGGTTATAAGAGTATAAACTAGCTATTTCCCCATTGCTTTTTTTAATCGTGCACTTTTGAGTTTAACATCTATTCCATCTGACGGTTTGTATCCGCTGCAGAATGCAGAACGGATAAGGTCAGTTGATCCCTGAAAGAAGCAGTTGTCCTCCCAGTGGGGTTGACGATCAAGGGTCAACAGCTTGAGGTCAGCGGGTGGATAAGGAGTGGAGTGACTACACTGGGGTACAAATGATCTCCTCTCGCTCTTGTTCCTGTGTTTAACTCCTGCAGATTCACACATGCTCTGAGCAGCTTTTGACCCAGCTGCTCCTCAGTGGGGATTTTCAGAAAGATTCACATATGCTAAAAGCACAACTCGCCACAGGGCGCAACCATATCTCATTCATCTTCTACACTTCCTGCAAAGAAAATTATTATTAGATAAAATATGTTTATGATTTATTACAGGGGTTTTCAAAACCAGGGGACAGTAAGAGATGATCCATGTGGAAAAGTCTAGAGAAAATTTTAATGAAAAAATGAGTTAAATAAATAAATGAATGATTTTTTAAAAATTAATCGATAAAAAAAATTATATACAAATATATTTCAAATTAAACAAATAAAATAAATTAGTAGGCAACGTAACGTTAGTTAACGTGAGTAGAAAAATTATGATATAACTTAGAAACTAATTTTAGATTTTTAAATATTACACGAGGATAATAATATTTAGGGGTCCGTGGCACCTAAAAGATTGGAAACTTATAGTTTATTAACATTTATGGCTCTCAAATTTGATTGACAGAACGGAGCTCAAAATGTGATATGAATTTGGTGTAATATAAATATTTATTTTTAAGTTGTTCATAACAAATGTAAATGCTGCAAACCAAAGCAGTTGCAGACTGCAGTTTACTATGTTCAGGCTCAGTGCACTGATGCTGATGCTTGATTTCCGCGCATGCGCGGCGTTTCCAAATATCACACGCGTGTTGTGTTTGATAGGAGGGTGTAACTGCAACGGGATGTTTCACTACGGCTTGGATGAAGAGCAACCGATTTCTCTCCGTTTATTAGCGAAATCACACAGGATACGAACAGATTTTGAGGGCTGAATCCAAAGCCTCGATCGGTCTGAAAATGGGTTAGACGAGCGATGGTTGTTTTTGAAACTCTTCCCATCTCGCAGCAGGAGCAAAACAATGAGGACAACAGCAAACAGAGACAGGGACTGATCCGTGTCATTCATTCCTGGACTTTCTTTTCTCCTGTGTGTCGTTGAGATGATAGTGGAGCTGGTGTGCAGTGCTGTGGCTCTGCTCCTTTATTTGAACACACTGAGCGCTGATTTCTGCTATGATGACAGGTAACTTACAGTCCTTCTCCATCACTTCATCCTAACAGTTAGTCACAATAATGACAGCAGCAATATGACATGTGTGGTTAGTTAAACGTGCTTTTACTCATACATTTCACCGCACAGATAATGTCACCTGACTGTATGTTTAGTTTGCACGCGCTGTTTGTATTGTAGCTTGTCAAAACAGCAACTTCGTTATAAACAGTATCGCTCTTACTTTAATTTGTTTACAAAATAGTTCCACTTAAAATGGATATACTGAACCTATATTTAGGAAATATTTCATATTGTGAAATATCAGCTATTATTGTTTGTCGTTTGCTTATTGTTTAGCGTTAGAAGTATGCGGCGCGCGCCGGGGCTATAACGTTAGTTGTCACTTTTTACTCCAGTAAATATTTTTTAAGGTAGGAAGTTAAATATTCATTTTTATCAACATAAAACAAAAATGTTAAAGGTAGCCTGCTGTACAAACATGTACAGTTCAAATGTGACAACTTGCCCCATAGTGCTGCAAACACTGCAGATTTTGTGTCTTAATCAAACAGACCTATCCGTTATTTTAGAAGACCTGAAATGGATGTGGAGACATCCCAAATGTGTACTGTTAGGACTGTGTACTCGTCTAAAAGCTTGAGATATAGCTCTTTCCACAGTTAACCAAAACATTTATGGTTATTTCTGGGAAATTATTTAAAACCTTTTCAACATTCTTTTTCAGACAAATCCATGGGCATCTTTCTGTGGGTTTACTGCAGCGAAATGACCCATGAAATGATGGGTTTAGTGTAGTAGCCAAAGCAACAGGGAAGTGATAATTTGTGTAAGTGTCCAGCTGAGTCTGATTCCGTTAAGATTAATTGATAAACTCCCAGGTGGAACTTAATTTGGGTTTACAGATCACTTCAAGAACCTACATGGGGTTGGGGTTGGGGTTGGGAATGGGGACTAAATCAATGATCATGCTATACTTTTTGTTTGTTTCAATGTCTCATTAGCTGTTTCCCTCCATGTATTTTAATCTGAATCTTGGGATATCGCATAGAAAAAAGCTGGAAGGAAACGCATAAATTGTAAAAATGTGCATAAAACGCATGTGCTCATTTGAGGCGGATAATATAAACACATATAAATAATAAATAAATCCCTCAATATGCAAGAAACAACTCTTTGACTTTGCCTCAGGGGATGTGATTGGACAACTGGACTAACCAGCGGACCAATTTCATTGCACATCATCTCAAATGTTCATTTGGTCATTCTGAAATGCCTGAGCCAAAGTCCTCATCAAAATGAAATGGTATAAGTACCTTCCAGAACTCTTTCAAACACCAGACATCCCCCTCCAGAATGCAAGATAACATGACAGCTTTTATTGCGTTTCATCTGTGCTCTCTGGGGCGCAAGTGATTTATGAAATAATTTACAAAAAGAGCTACAGCGGCTTCCCCAATTGCAGCAACTTCCATTTTTGTTTTGTGCCAATTTCCCAGGAAGTGTCGATTTTGTTCTCTTGACCGCACGGGATGGGAATGATGCTGTATTCGCAATTTTGTTCATAAATAAATTCCCAAATATGGCTATTGTCAACATATTGACCTCCAAATCCCAAAACCCCAAATTGACCTCCAAAATGCCAATCACATGCAATGCACTGGGCAGATATTCATCTACATTTTATCTACATATCATACACGTGCTGATCTACTCAGTGACTTAAGCTAGAATTTTAGTTCGAACCAGTTGTTTGTAGGGGCGATGCAAGTAGTGTGTTTGTTAAATCCCAGCCTGTGACCTTTAAATTTCTGATTAGACCCAGTGTTAATTTAAACCCAAGAGAGGCACATATGTATGCATCCTTCTCTGTCCCTCTTGAGTGACCACAGATACCCAATCAGTACTCTGACCCTGCGGAGTCATTCATCAAATCGACCTTCTCGCATAAAGGTCAACAGTCCTGCGTCCTTCACACGGTCCCCGGGGTTTAAGTTGCTTTGATTTATGGGTTTGTGTGCACAAGGCATAATCAAAGAATCTGGTGATTGGTTTTCTGTGATTCCAGACTCGACTCCTGGGACTGTTTTCTGTCTCTGACTGGTCATACACCAGCTGTTGAAGTGCGGAACAGTCTCGGGCTTCCAGAGCTCTTGGGTACCGCGCTCCATCTCTGTTTTCTTAATCACGTCAAGTGTTTTTCCTCGGAATGGTACGGAGGCTTGTCCGCACTCCATGCGCCAACGGTAATAGCTATAAAAAAACGAGTCAAGCATTCTTGGTATGAAATGTGCAACTTGACTGAAGGCAGAGGACGTCAGCCAGTGTTATCCTACTGGGGGAAATTTATTTTTACATGTCTTGAGAGCGATGTTTGAGAGTCGCTATGTGATCTTGTGCCAATTGTTCTTTTCTAAAGCATTTTCCATGACTCTGACTGTGAGTAATAAGACCTCGCTTACATGGTTTTTGCCCTCTGGATGAGTTTCACGTGGCTTTCCTTGCAGAGATAACATCTTGCTGTTTGTTTTGAATGCTAGTTATATCAGGGAAGAGATTTCCAGAGGATGTCGTTCACTGATTAGCTCAGGTTCAGCCGTGTCCATATCCATGGCTGATGACACGTTTCCCTAAATATTTAAGTTAGTTTTTGATCAGTATGGTATTTTAGTGGCATATTCTACTTGTAGGGCAGCTGCTGCTTTGATTAATACAGTGACTGTGGTTGCAATGGACCCTTGGAACTGTATGACACCAGCAGTATTGCATTGTAAAAATGTAAAAGGACATTTAGTCGAGCGACAGACTTGCATAAGAAATAAGGTTTTTAATTCAACCCAGTCATATAGTGCTGGCCACTTCATTCTTCTTTTTTGGGCATCTGTAACAGTCCTTAAATATGTGTCCCTAGAAATACACCCAAGGGGGATTTCCAAAGAAAACATCCCTCTCTCTTCCAGCTGTGTGCCGAATGCAAGCTTAAACAGTTCAATGTTACGTATTTCTGAGAAGCTTCATAAGGAGATGAATGCTTTTCTGAAGTTACTGATATCTCCTGTAAATCATTGTTGCTTTCAGTTTAATGGGTGTGTTTTTTTTTTTTTTATCAATGAGAGACTGTATAGCACTTTAAGGCTTTTAGTAGGAGTGTTTCATTATGCGCCAGTGTGGTGTTGTGATTGATAGATGGTGTTAAAGATAGATGGTGTTAAAGAGAGCTCACGCTCTGTCTGAGTTTTGACACATGGCCGACTGTGTGGTCTTGACAGATGTACAGATTATTAATAATTAAATAACCATTAATTTATAAATCAATTAAGTGCTTATGTCTTATGTCTTTTAGGCTGCATTTTGATCGCATGAATGAGGTTTTTGTGCACGCTTGCACGTCTCGCAATGATTGATGGCTGTTTTGTTACCCGTATAGATTTTATACAAATCATGAAGTAAAAATCACACAATTGCCATCCACAAAAATATAACAATCTAGCTAGTCTTTATTTAAGATGTCAGTCCTTGCTATTACAAGCCTTGATATTAGTTGGCAACAGACCATTTAT
The DNA here is from genome assembly GCA_031834385.1 of Semotilus atromaculatus. NCBI lineage: Eukaryota > Metazoa > Chordata > Actinopteri > Cypriniformes > Leuciscidae > Semotilus > Semotilus atromaculatus. The sequence continues at coordinate 50,137,491 of JAULUF010000009.1, forward strand.
TTTATCAAATCATCTGTTCTAGACATGCTCTCATGCCTTTTAAAATGTCAGACTGTTATTTTTATTAAAGCTCTTGGGGTTTCAGGACAAAGTGTTTCCTGAAATTGTCTTTTTTGATCGATTTAAAAATATGCCTCAAACTCCCAGGTATGTGCCCATTGGTGGTCTGGGAAAGAATTCAAGACAAAATAATGAATTTACAGTATGTATTTCTCCAATCCATGTCTCAGTCAACAAAAAACATGCTTATGGAATTATTATAATCTTGCGACTGTTAGTGTCTTCATTATTTTTTTCGGTTCAAGGTGTATTAAACCCATTACAATCCTAAATACCCACATTGCCACCTGAATAATCAGCACCACTTTGACTCTTTTAACCGAACTGCTGTCATTCAGCTCTGTTTGCAGTGGGACACAACATAAGAGAGGAAGTGAAGAGTGGCTGATTTAAAGAGGGTAATTTGAGATGTTTGGAGACTGAAGAGAGCGGTTTAACCGCACAACCCAGACAAGTACATCACAGAGATTATATATTTTATGAAGGAGAGGCAGATGCATGGGCTTTATCAAAAGTACCATAGTCAATTTTAAAATATTTTTTAATGGTTATAGCGAGCCAGAGGCAGAGTGAATGAGATTCAGAGCGAGTGACTGAAAGGTTTGATTTGTTGCCAGTGGAAATGGTTGCATTTTAAAGCACTCTGAATTCTCCCCTGAAGCTCTAATATGCCACATTATTCCACCAGTGTTGAACACATGTAAGTTTTACATTCAGATCCACAATATTGATTTATGCAATTGCAAACTCTATGGGAGTTTGTGTAGATGTTATGCTGTGTGTTGGGGGATGGTGCTTTGATTACTTGTAGATTTGTGTAGCGGTTGTTCCTCTGCGTTGTGTTAATTTTTAGATGTTGTGAATAAAAGAATTTTCCACACAAAGCTGGTTGCACTGGATGATGAATTTATTAATGGTGCCTGTGTGACAAAACACATAACAGACAGGTACTCTTTAACTGCAGCTCTTTCGCCTCTCCTCAAGTGACATTGCAGGAAAGAGAACAGCAGACACACACTGTGTCACACATATATGCAATATATGTAATAGCAATATTATAAATAATATTAATTATTATTATTATAATCATTCTTCTAATCAATTCACAAATGTTATTGTATATAAATAGTTCAAAACAGCATTACAGTGTCTCTTAGATCCCCATTAACATACCTGTGTGACAAAACACATAACAGACAGGTACTCTTTAACTGCAGCTCTTTCGCCTGTTAACCACAAAATACATGTTTTAAATACACCAGTTAGTTAACTACAGAACACAGTAATTGCAATGTGAACTAGAATATATCTTTAGTATGTGTGTACCAAACATACACATCTATCTATCTATCTATATAATTTAATCGAGTCGTTAACTGCTTAGCCATTACATATCTCTCACTCGTGACGCACACACCGCGCCGCCATTTCACGCAAGGCACTATTCACTCATTAACAGCACACAAATAAACTTAATTTAACAGATTAATGACTCGAACTAATAGTCAAATATCACATCTCAAATGAATACTCTTTCACAATTGATTATTTAAACCTGACATGAACATTTGTAACTCAATTTAACATCAAGTGCACGGAGCTCATGAAATCGTACCTCTCCTCAAGTGACATTGCAGGAAAGAGAACGAATCTCCGATTGCACTGCTATTTGAACCTCCCTCCGACGTATGACGTCAGCCGACGTGCATACTGTGATGATTTCCCTTAGTAAGAGCACACAAAACGGCTTTCAAAATAAAATGCCCCGAAACAAATAATAAAAACCAATTAATACAAAATGATTTCTAATCTGGTGTAACAACATATCCCTGCTACATTTGCACTGGTTATCCTTCTGTGGCCAACTCTGAGGAGCTGTCAGCAAACTCGGCTCATTTGAACACTGTCTGAATCGACAATCAGGGTGAAACTCCTCATGTACCGGCCATGACACCGGCCTCCCTGAGGGGAATCATACAGGCAGAGTTTAAGGGTCGAGTTTCTTGAAAGAAGGTAGCCAGTGTTGCAACGAAGAGGATGTCGCCTTTATTGAGCTTGACTAGCGTTGGTGTCGATATACTGCCATGGGATGTGGCCTTTTGTACTCAGAAACATCAAAGAAATGAGTCTTTTAGCAGAAAAGGACATTTGTTTTGTTTAGACATGAGTGGATGGAGCACAAATTTAGCTTCTTTAGATTCTCTCTTAGTTTGCTACTGTGCGTCATTAGCAGACTCCAGACTCTGACAGCTCCCATCACTGCCACTATGAGGTAACTTTTGGAAACGAGAACCCCCTTACGTTCCCTCATAGAAGTCGTACCAGCATAAGTGTGGATCAAAGGATTCTGCTGAGCGGTTGTTGAGTTATGGAGTGTTCACACATGATGAAAACCTCAATCCTGAGGTCTTCTAGAGGTGAGGCATAACTTCCCATCCAGGTTAATGTTCAGCAGACATCAGAATATGGTTGCTGATGGTTAAAATCCAGAAAATATTTTGAATGTGTAGTTCCCACAGTTCACGGCCTTTAAATATATATAAAGTCTTAGAAAGTCTATCAGCTCTGGTCCCTAAATCAGATTGAAATACTCACTCACTCACTCACTCACTTTGCATCACATTGCACCATTTGCCTGATTTAAACTCTCCACAGTTTATCAGAAACAGCACTGTTCTTAAAATAATGCCAAATCAGCTTTTGGTTTAAAGTTGTATTCATTAAATTCACAAAAACAATAAAGTCACCTTATCTGTAAATTATAACTATACCATCACTGTGGTTCAGTAACTTTCACTAAATCAGTCAGACAATCCCTTCCTGGGTGGTTCATTGGTCAAGCTCGAGTGATTGTTTAAATCAGATCATCCAGCACTGATTAAAAAGTTGTATTCTGTTCAATGTATTTTATATTGTAGTGCATATTTATGGTTTTTGTTTTTCTTCCAAACTCCCATTTCTGCAGGTTTTTGTCTTCATAATTGTTTTTAATAAACCTCTGACTGAGGGCCCACACACATTTTAGCCAAGTGATTATGAGCTCTGTCGGTACTGGTGTCACATTGCACTGGCATCTGCCTTCTCCCACAAACACATAGGTGGGCATAAAAACTCACCACAGTAGGGGGAAATCCAAACCCTCTCAAGCCCCCACAGATTACACACATTCGTAGCTGTTTGCTGTCTGTGTGATCGATGACGATTGTGTATCATCTTTCGGCAGCTCCCGCTCTCAGCACTCTCTGCCTCCTGTCTTTGTCTTCTTCTTTCTTTTGTTCTCTCTTTCGAACACTTCCTCACCAGCCTTGTGCCAATTTGGAATCAGGGGAGCACACAAAACTAAATCCTTCATTCTCAATGTCTATAGATCTGACTCTAATAAATTGATGCCTTTTGCTCAGGCAGAGATTAATGACAGTCATAATCAGTTAGGCTCTCGTGTGTGTGTGTGTGTGTGGGAGGGATCCATCAACATAGTGTCCTGCAGTGATAATTGGGCAACCTGGTTGACAGGTTAACCGTGGGGTTATCCTGGTTCCTGTGGTTTGTGTGCTGTCATCTGTTGGGAGGGAGAAAGTCGACTGAATCCAATCCCAAGCCCTGTTAAACAGCGCTGATTGTTTCTCGTATTGATCCTCCTTAATCTTTGTGCTGTTTTACTGGCAGGACCAAAGATAAACAGTCCAAGACCACTAAGGAATATGCTTCTGTTTTGCATTTGTCTAGTACATTTTTTTTCATTATGAATTATGGTCCATGTCACAAATGTGATTTAGTGACCAATGCAGAATGTATTTCTCATTAGATTTACACCACAATGTTTGACATTCATCAAAATTCTAAAACTTTATTATCCTGGTTTGAATTCGATTATGAATCCCAGACTTTTGGATCCCGCTGTACATAATGGCTTGCATATCATTTTAAAGATGTAAATAGTAAACAAAATGTTTTTTTAATGGTTATTCTTAATATTTTTAAATTGTTTTTAATTTGTAGTAAAGTACTTCTAATTATTATGTGCACGAAAAAACATAATCTGCATGTATGCCATTCAAAAATAGTTAGTAAATTTTCCAGCAAAATCTGATTTTTTTAAATAAAAGAGGTCTGTGCAAGAGTTTTTAGTTTTTGTCAGCTTCTATAATATCTATATTATAAACAAAAAAATGGTTGAGATTGTTCTTAATTTCTTCAGTAAAGAAAATCATGCACAATCTGCATACCGTTTAGTCATATTTTATAGGTTTCTTTCTGTTTTACATGAAGTGTGTGCTAGAGTTTTTCTTTTTTATGTCAGCTTTACGTGTGCTAATACTTCACGGTGCTTGATATTATTCATGCATATACTGTCAATGCTACCTGCATCGTATCGAAAGCCCCTAATTTTGCCTTAGATGGATTTTTTAAATGACTTAAAATGTCACATCTACAGGCCCAGGTGCTTTATGAGTGCAAGATTCATTTTGACGTGTCAAAGAGCGCGGCGGCAAAGTCCTTCATCGCCTTTGGTCTATTCAGCCAAATATTCCACGCTCTTAAGCCCAACTGTATCTCTAGGTAATTACCGCTGCTTCAAAAGCCACGTCATTTTTGAGTCCATAATTCGAGGAGATGTTTTTATATCCTCTCACTTCGTGAAAAGAAAAGCATATAAGTCGGGACGGAAATGTTATGGTTTTTAAGGGGCCTCTGCTGTATTTCTCACACCTGCACCCCTCCAGCGCTGAGCCATGCGGTCTACATTAATGCGATTCCCATTAGAGACCCTCAGTATTTTCTTTAGGACGTAACTGTGGAGAGATGTTGCATACATTCAGAGATATATTGATTTTGTTGCTGATATGGATGTCTTTGTTGTGTAAAAAGACGCTCAGAAGAATTGAGGGTTTGAATTCAAAAGAACAAAGAAAGCATCTAAATTCTCATATACAAGTAACCTCCTGAGGGAGAACTGCAACTTTATAATTTTATACATATCACTTGTAGTACATAACTCAACCTACATTATCTTAATGAAATGCTGCGGATGTAGGGAGGGGGTGATGTCGTTGGCTTTGTGTTTCAGTTTTTTTTTTTCTGCTCAGAGCAATTGGCCAACATTAGTAACCACATTCGGGTCATATTTCATTCCTATTCAAATCTTTTTGGGGTCTGTAATTCATCACCAGTCCGGAAGCAATCTGTTTGCTTTTCCTGTGTTTCCCCTAGATAAGAGGCGGATAGAGCGTTTCGCCTGCCGTGTAAAGAAAGATCGCAGTGATACGAGGACTTGTTTAGGTTCGCTGTCTGCAGCGCTCTCATTGCTATGCAATGCCATTACCGGTCAGATGATACAGTTAATTTATTGTACAGGGATGGAGGGTTTGCATGCACAATTTTGAGAAGGAGAAATGTCAGACAGACCGTGAGGAGCTTTTGTCCACATATAATTGTTTTGGTGTTTTCTAGCTTCTCATATAATGTTTTTTAGTATTAAGACCATTTTCCACCTTCCCCTCCCTACTGCAGCGACATCTCTTCTTTAAAGACTTCTTTTGCCGTGTGGTCGGGACAACCTGTCACTCACATGAGATCACAGCAATTGCAAACCACAATGATACAACGATTTAATCAATTTCTGATGGACAAAATCAAATCTTGCCCTACATTTTTTTCTTGTTTAAGAAGCTGTTTCCTTTGGATGGTAGCCTATACATGACAATAGGGAAGAAAACACAACTTCCTTAACTTACGACCACCCAGTCGATCAAAACGGAGATATTTTGCATATGTTAATGTGCTCATGGTTGTGATGTCATAATCAAAGTGATTGTTTTTGATTGACCTATTTTGAAATATAGTTTTCATAAATAATGAGGCGAGGGAAAAGGTTTCTATGATCTGTCCCTTGAATGTTTACATTCCATCCGATTTTAATAGGATTTGAGACGTATTTTTCAAATCATGGGCTGAAAAAGGAGTCCCTGCTCATTTCTCAATTCTGTTTTTCTCTTATCTGGCTCACAGATAGTATTATTACTCATGCGGTTTCTGGCTCTAGTAACATCACACCATCAGGTCCTGGAGTTTGTGTTTTATCTGGCCTCGTTTGATTTCAATAAACGGAAAGAAACCATATTTCAGAGTGGGATTTAGATAAACTGCTGCCTGCTGTGTTTATCTGTTTTGGAGTGTGTGGATTTCTCTCCGGTATGACTTTCGTGGCCATTCTCAGACATCATCTTGTCAGTATTTGATGAAATGGACATTTCTGCCACTCAATATGAAGCAAAGATTCACCATGAGTTAATAGATTACTGTGATCCAGCAGTATACGTCTCGCCAGCAGGTAATATCTCTCTTTCTCCATCTTTCTCTGCTCTGTCTGTCTCGTTTCCTCCCCATTTTAGTCATTATCTTCAATCACTCTCTTGTCAACTCTAGGTGAATGTAGGTTGCAGTTCGCAACCCATTTTACATCCATAATGTGACAGACTTCCAAGTAAAACCAGGTGTTTAATGTGATGATAAATGTAGAGCACTGTAGGGCATTGATTGGATCCTGAAAAGTAGGCCTCTCTAAAGTTGAAAATAAAATAAGTTTTATTAAATATAAAAGTGTTAATAAAGTGTTTATCTGTTCTTAAAGGGATAGTTCACCCAAAAATTAAACTTGTTATCATTTACTTTACAAGTTGAACAAAAGAAGATATTTTGAAGAATGTTGGTAATCAAAGAGTGGCTGGTCCCCATTGACTTCCCTAATAGTAAAAGAATACTATGGAAGTCAATGGAGACCCGAAACTGTTTGGTTACCGACATTCTTCAAAATATCTTCTTAAAAAATACATTCAGACAGGTTTGGAACAACTTCAAGGTGAGTAAATGATGACAGAATATTTTGGGCTGATAAACTGCATTAATAAACTGATGAACTGCGCTGAATTAACACAAGCATCATAATGTTTGTACATTTATTTTTTTGAAAGTTATATTCACCTGTCAGAAAAAAAAAAAAACGGGTTCACTTGTCCAAATATGTTCACCTTGGTCCATTAATGTACATAATAAAGATTATGAAGTATATCAAATTGCATTTAGCTAGTAAGATATGTCAACATTTGAATATTTAATTTAAAATTTTTAGCTTTTGTTCCCTGAATGTTGTATTTGAGTAAGTCGAAACCCAACACTTGTATTTAAATGTGGAATTCTGTATTTTCTCTTAAAAAAATAAATCATGTCTTCACCGACGTGTAATGAATTTTGTGATAGTCTAGGCTGCGAAGCATCCACTCGGCCTATGCTTTCTTAGACCGGGAAAATAAGAATTTGTATTTACCGTTCAAACGCAGCCTCTGAATTGGGAGCTTGGGATTTAGTTAATGTCCATTTTTTTCTTTGCCTTGCTCACTGAAGATTTCATAGTAGAACAAATGTCAGATTACATAAGTTAATTCAAACCATGGCAGATTTGGAACATGTTCATGCGTGAGCTTTCGCTATGCTTATGTGGTGTTTTATAGGAAGAGGTAGTTGTGGGACACAGCTGGTCACTTGCCAATTAGTGAACATCCTGAAAACTGTTACAAAGAGAGGCCAGGGAGAAATGGATGAAGAACACAGATGAAGAATAGAATGTGATCAATAGGTCTACGCTTTTCTCTTTTTGCCTTCATTGTCTTGTCTGTTTCTTCTGAGTTTTGTGTCTTTTAATGACTAGTCTGGGTCGGTCAGACAGTGAAAGAGCACCAAAAGATCCTGCTGTTCTTCATTTGAGGCATTGTACACTTCACTTTCACTCTCGTCCCCCACTGTAGTCTGAATGCATTCAGCTGTCTTCTAGCAGGGGGGAGCTTTTTAGGTCACTGTGACATCCAGCTTTACCTTACTCCTGCTGATAACACAAGACATGTATCATACAGATGCAAAACCAGAGCAAGATTGGGAAAGACAGTGAGAATTTGTTTACTAGAGGAAAAATAACTATAGCATAGATACTTTTTGTATGAATGTCATAGCATTAGATTTAAAGGAGAACTCCGGTCAATTTTAACATTGAGCTAATTTTTTTGTAAATTTGGAGTGCTGTCAGTACAGAGAACAACGATAAAAATGTATCGATTATCGAGTTGGGAGAATGGGATCTCATACAGCCTGACCGCGCGCGCGAACTCGATAATCGACTGCTTTGGACTTCGACCGAAAACAGGAAGAAAATACAGGTATGTGAGCTGGCTGAATTAACATCATTTTTATTAATATCTTTCACATCTACTGCAGTCAGATTGACCGTGTTCACTCTTAATCACATCACTCACATGGCTGTGCACTTGTAATGACAAATCAAGGATGTTAAGAGGCTAAAAGCAGGCTTAAAACTTGCCCCATTGAAGTCAACAGGGTGCAAATTTTAAAAAGAAAATAACACGGTGTAGGCAACGTAGATTTTTGTCGTTGTTCTCTGTACTGACAGCACTCCAAATTTACAAAAAAATTAGCTCAATGTTAAAATTGACCGGAGTTCTCCTTTAAACATGAAACCAAATGGCATTTATTTTAAGGTACTTTTTAAAATGTGTGTTAGGGTTAGGCTTACATCTGTATTTAATCTTGATGGAACTGAAAACTTGGGACCAGTTAGTTTAAGTTAGGATAAAAAAAAAAAAAGCTAGTTTATTTACTTACAGAATGCATTATGTTTAAGTATTCCTTAATAATATATTCTATTAAATATGGGGAATGGAGTCGAATCATCTATGATCATTAGAGGCACCAGACCTCAAAAGTACCATCATATTAGCATCAGTCCCTGGGGTTGTTCTTCTGCCTACATTTTTGATTTGTGTGAGGTTGTAAGGCAGTGAGTAGACAGACGTGGTTTGTCGCTGCTAGAAACGGGCACTGTCAGAATATAATCAAGGCCAACATTTATCACCGCTGAGCAGACACTGTAGACATTAGCGTTTAATTAACTCCTCAGACTCAATTATTGCCTATCCAGACAACAGAAGATGTGGATCAGGATATGCAGCTGATAACATTTCACTGCCTAGTTATGTTTCTGTAATGTAGGTTTTGAACATGCATTTGTTTTGAAATGCAATACAGTCGGGATCAAGGCACTGGTGCCCTGTTGGGTGGCCCTATAAATCTAGTTTTAACTGGATTTTATAGCAGTCATTTATGTTATGAAAACTATCACTGTTAAAGGCTCCAGTCATTGCCTGGTAAGAGCATTTGTGCTCCATTCACATTTTATATATAGAGATGGCTTGCATATATTCATTAAAAGGATCTCAATGGAGGGCCAAGAAACACTTCAAGCTCACACTTTTCCAGATGTGCAGCTCCACATCCATCACAGCATTCAGACGGTGAGACTCTACAGGGTCTGGACTATGAGAAGTGAGGAAATCAGGGCTTTCTCAGGCTTTTACAGTAGCAGGTTAAAGTATATGCTGGAAAGTATTTTTGTTCCCCTTCAATTAGTTAAAATTTAAATATTAAAAAGATAATGTAATATACAGTAAAATAACATAATATAATGTTTATGGTAGTAGTTTCTAGAAGTTTTCTGAGCAGGAAATACCTGCTCAGAGCTACTTTAATTACTTGGGCTTGATTATTTAAACTGTCAGAGCTTTAAAGTTGTGAAATACTCGAGTTTAAATCCTCAGTAGAGCAAGGCGATGTGCTTGATTGACTGGACTGCAGTGGTTTTATAAGACATTGATTTCCTTTAACTGCAGTTTTCTCTGTGGCTTCCTCTACCACTGGGCTTCTTATGGACTTCATCCATCATTGAGCTAACAAGGCTTCTTTGTGCTGAGTGAAATGGCTATTCCATTAGCATGACATCGCTCTGGGATTAGCCCAGATGGCTCCTACTGGAGATCAATGTCAGTTCTGGTGTAGTGAGGAAGCTCTCAGATCAATTGTCAAAGTGAGAAGTATCACAGATACTCATTGGGTCTGCTCAGATCATTAAAATGATTGTAAATCAGTGCTGTTTGTGTGAGGGCCATCAGTGCATGACACGTTTTTGAGTTGGGGTCTGTTTGAATGTGAGCATTCTGCATTTTCAGTCAAAAGCAGTATAGATCCAGCATATCTGTATTTTTTTATATAGATATATTTGTTGTAACAAAAATACTATTTTGGGTTTTAAATCTGGGAAATTCTACTTTGCACCTTTTTTCACCTTTTTTTTTTTTAAAGAAAACAAATATTTCTGATTTTTTATTTTTTATTTATTTTTTTAAACTTGCAGATGAAAGAGTAGCACTGAAGGACACTTCTGTTTCTCTGCTCCTCCCCACTTGGCCAGCGTCTTTGACGGGTGGAAATAAAGTATGTGGTCTCTGATTGGCTGTTATACATTTTTGCGCTCATGGGTTCCAGTAGACAAGAGGGAAAAATCTTAATCAAGATCTTGGACTAGTTAAAAGCTCATGCCAGAGTTGGCTTTAACATCTGGCCAGCTGTGAGTGCCTGGTGGCTTTGATCACTGCCTCTTTACTTCAGTTTGGCATTCGTTAACTGCTTGACCCTATAGTAGATGCCTTTAACATGAATGTATATTGATGGAATGTGGTATTGAATGTATTATTGCTGGATAAAAGATTCCCGTTGTGGAGTGCTGCACTGTCTGTCAGAACAATACAATTATGAATTCTGAAATAATTCACATACTTCAATTTGATACATGTTGTGACCAGTCAGATGCTTTATTCTTCTTGTAATTAAATTCTTACGTAGACACTTTGTATTGCTTACAAATCTAATTTCAAGCATTTAAGCATAAGCTTTCAGATCACAAGAAAGATACATTTGGTCATTTTTTTTCTAAACATTTTACTGGTAATGTATATGTTGTGTTTCAGACGGATGACAGGTGATATTGAGGCTGATTAAAAGTGGAGCGCACAGTGATTTGTTGTGATGATGTTATAGCCAGAAACCATATGGGAGAAAGGATCAGGATCAGCCATTTCTGCTATAATGAGTTTGTGATGGATATCATATGCTGTGTACCATAACACAACACTGATGCCTTGTCTCCTCACTGAAATATGGGTTTGATGTGTGGATGCAAGTTCAAACCCTTAAAAAAATCTGAAATATCAAGAACACCTTAAGAAGTCATAGTTTTTAGTGAATGCAACAAATGAAAATGTTATGTTGTGGAGATGCTTAGCGCATATTAAAACCATCTTATGCTTTGCTTTATGGCCTAATGGGTGTTTTTACACTTGGTCTCTGCAAAAACAAATGGAGAACTCTTGCCAGTATGAATTAAATGAAACAAATCCGTCATTTGTGAATGCAGTGACATTTATGAGTGTGTTGTTTAAAGCTGATGCCAATTTCCCCCAAAATTGTTTTCTATAGAAAGTTTATGATTACTTGCCAACATGTGGTTGTAAAGACTGCAAATGGGATTTGCTTGATTCTGTTGGAAAAACATCAGTATTTACAGTTAACGCTTTCTTTATGTTCAATAGCAGTTGTTTAGTTAATTTATTTTCTAAGACAAGTTAACCACCTAATTGCTTTTCATTAGTGAGTTTGTTAAAACCCACAAACACAAGGATTGCACACATCTCTGTTGGGACAGGTTTAAAGTGATTAAGACCTTGTCCCACAGCTGTGCCCCTGAAATACTCTGGCTCTATGATTTGCCTGTAATCCTGTTAGGGTCAGATTAACACACAGCCATGTTTCCCTGTGCAGGGATTCAAAGCCACTCCATCCCTCTTCAGTACTTTGCGCTAATCTGTCGCTGTTCGAATACCCTCTCTCATTTACTTTTATAAATATAAATATTATTTTTATTTTATTTTTATTATTTTATTAATTATTATTTTATCTTTTAGCATTCCATCATGAATGTTACATTTTAAAGCAGTGGTCAAGTTTGACTGAAATTGGTCTAATTATATAGGACTGATTAGTTGTTTTTGCGACCCACCGACTAGTTAATATAGAAAATAGGTGTGCATCTTTAATAGGCAGTCAGTATATAACTTCACTTTATACCCTACATGCTTATTCTGATTACTTTCATAACACCGGCAGCGTTGGAAATGAATAATGACTGCACATCCAGCCACCCTCTCATTTTACTGCATTAACCTTCTGAACTCTCAGTGACTGAGTGGCTTTGTAGGGCGACTCACAAGTGATTTATAGAGATTGTAAACACTGGAAGCCGAAAACATTCAATGTATGTGGTGTATAGTGTATTGCCACTGAACAAGGATAGATACTCCAAGATACAACTGCATTTTTCCAGTCCCTCGAAGTGACAAATGACACATTTCGGATTTTAGGAAAACATAAATTTACAGGCCGTCATGTCTTGAGTGTTTTTCCTTCTCAAGGTCCACAGATAAACCTCATACATAAGAACCAGTTTTCTCAGGCACTGCTTATCTTTGGACTAAATAAGGGATGGCAAGTGGAGGCGTAGACCTCGCTTTAAAACTTAAATATTTTGGAGACGCTCAAGTGGTCAGTGTCACAGCCGTCTACCCATGAGCATCTTCGGTTATCTAAATTTGATTGGACCACACAAAATCTAAACACACAGGGTACATTTGTTTGTCTCTCTCTCAATCACATCTTTGCTTCTGAGTGTGTTTGTAATAGTTTTAATACAGCAATGCATAGTATTTGCTAATACCTTCAGTCATGACCTCAGAGTAAAGCTGCTCTTAATGGACCACACTATATTCACAGTAATCTGATTTGCTGTGGCCCAGTTAGAACAAGATTACCTTATAAACAGATGTACACAACATAAGCAACTACATAAATCCAGTTAAGTGTTAATAAGTGTTCAATTGTTTGCAAACACTGTGGTCCATTTATAAACATTTCAGGATCTACTGCGTGGAAATGCACAAAGGGCAAAGCAGATGCTTGTGATGTGTGGCGAATAATGACCCATTGGCACTCATTTAAAAGGGGTGAGGAAAGTATTAAGAGTGATGGTTATTTTATGTTAGGTGTTATTTGTGGTAACAGTAACGTTTGTGGTATGCTTAATCTGATATGTGATGATCGAGGTACTAAGCTGAGACCTCACTGCAGGGGTCATAGCGTGATGACGGCTGTCGATCTCTTCACTTTCCCAGCATTGTGTTTCCTGAGTCGAAAACAAGTGCAGGCTTTCTCATGGAGTCACAGAGAGCTCTATAGACAGAGATATGGGTCACAGGAAACTGCTCCATTTGTATTATGCCTGATGTATTAACTGCCACTACAACACAGACTGAAAATGTATTATTCTTAGTTTTTTCTTGGGTATTTGTTAATTTTTTTAATGTATTTTTGTTAGATGTTTATTGCACTTCATATTACTTCCTTCTAGCTATTGTAAGATTTCCCCTCAGACTTTCATTTGTTTTTTTTTTGTTTTTTTTAAATCCTATTTATTTATTTTTTTAAGGATAAAACAATTTTCGCCTCACTTTTCATTCTTTTGTACTCTGAGCAATGAAGCAAAACTGCATGCGTTCAATTCCCTATGGCCTTGCATCTCGATTTTGCCCTTTGGAAATCATTGTAATTTAAATATTTAAATCAGCTGCCCTCCCACATCATTGCCAATCATGAATGAAAAGAATACATTATACTGGCAGGCGAACACATTAAGAAAGCGCATATATTGTGCTACTGTCACTGCTGGACAGCAGGATAGTGATGGCTTTATTTAATGCATGGTGAATAAGGCACTGTTACCAATTTCCGTTCTTATAACAGGAAAAAAAAGCATAAGAATTACATTGTAGGAATCAATGGCATTTATGTATGTATGGTATTTATGTATTATACAAAAAAATATATATATTATACCTATTTAAATTGATTATTATTATTAACAATATATTATTTCTGATTGTTTTGTAAAAAAAAAAAAAAAAAGCCAATGGTAATAGTCTTGGGATCCAAGTGATGATTGACATCTTTCTTGTTACTGTTTGTGAAGTACATGTGTTAAATAGACAGATTAATGGAGTCAGATAATGTCTTTAAAACTGTAAAGATGTTTGGTGCTGGGTCTGGTCTGGTGGCATTCTCCAATAATTGTTTTAAATAAACATTAAAAATGTGCATGAAGCAGAGAAGTGTCATGCCACTTTTATTGTTAATGCTATTCCATATTAATGCCATGTTACCTCTTTATTCTTTCTCCATCTTTAGCCGAGCAATCAAAACCAACCAAGACCTCCTACCGGACACTCCATGGACGAACATCCTGTACGATGACTTCTGGGGCACTCTGCTCACCCACAGCGGCAGCCACAAGTCCTTCCGCCCCCTCTGCACCCTCTCCTTCCGCCTCAACTACGTCCTGGGTGGTCTGGACCCCCGGGGTTACCACCTGTTCAACGTGGGCCTGCACTGCTGTGTCACTGCACTCTTCACTGCATTTTGTGGCCTTCTACTGGGTGGAGGACCGTGGAGCCTGCTGGCGGGACTGCTCTTCGCCTCTCATCCCATACACACCGAAGCAGTAGCTGGGGTGGTGGGGCGAGCAGATGTGGGAGCAGCGGTTTGCTTCTTATCGTCCCTGCTCTGTTACACTCAATATTGCCGTCTCAGGCCCAACGCAGCGCACTCGAGCGGGGTTGTGTGGCAGGCAACGCTGTGGCTGGCCGGGAGTCTGGTTGCTGCTGCTGCGGCCTTGCTGTGGAAGGAGCAGGGAGTGACTGTCCTGGCCGTGTCAGCCGTTTATGACCTCTGTGTTGTGCATCGTCTGCGACTCCGGCAAGCAGTGATGATGGTGCTGAAGGTGAGTCCAAATGAAAATGCAATAGCGGCACCAATGTGATAGAAACAAGGTCCTGAATCTTAACAGGCTAAATTTCTTATACTAACATAAATTCAGAGTCTCAAGAGTTCCCATCCATCCTGGAAATCTGAGAATAAAGGCCCTTTCACTCGATAACTATAATGAAAGATATTGCTCTAAAAATCTTTCTAAATATAAAAAGCATAGCAGAGTCCACACCACACCACAACTATAATCATAATGGCATAGAGAAACAATATAATTTAAATGACCTTTTTAGCTGATCAAGGATAAAAACAATGACATCCAATCAGAATCTATACTGCTTTAGAGCTCAAACATTTAAAGTGACAGATGACAAAACTGTAGTGTGCTAATATATCTGTGGACGCTAATATAGCTATCGTTATAGTTATCATTCTTGATGTGAACGGGCCTTTACCCTAGAAAATTTAAATATTTTAGTTATAATAAAACTTAGCCTATGTAAAGACCTGTAGAGTCAGATACGTCTCTATGGCGAAAAACAGTCAAAACAAGCTGGGGGGCAATTTTTATTTATTTTTTATAAATCAGTCCTATATTAGTTTAATCTGAGGTGCTGTACATTTCTAAAACAGTTTTATCTGTGTGAATTCTCATGAACGTGTGGGCACTTAAAATATTTATTGCATCATCACTGTTTTAATAATTTTCACAAAAAATAAATAGTGACTAGTGTCTATGCAAACCTTGAAAATAGACAAAAGTTTTCATATAAAAGCGGTATTTTACTGTGTCCTAACCTGTTAAGATGAATTGCCCTATTAAACAGACAAATGGCAAGTATTACATGATGGCAAATTCCATTAAATGTAGTAATACTGCACATTTAATTCCATTTAGCTGTACAATGATTTTGTGGGAATTATCACACTTACACTCATGATCTGTTCAGTATAATATGCAGAACTAATCTTTAAATGTCACTTTTTATCAATATGATGATAAATGAGAATTTTTGCAGCTCTCCTCCAGCCTATTTCAGACAATAATGCAAGAGTAATCTTACCAGACCAGACTCTGTACACCGATGCCAACCCCACAGCACATCTGGGCTCTTTATCATGGCCTCTCTGCCCGTGTCTCCGGCTTTTCTTGCTGGTAATCATGAGGTGCGCGAGAGGGGCGACAGCGAGAGATTACGAACTCTCCAGACGGCCACGAGCGCATGGGAACGCAAACAGAAGGAGAAAAAGAAGGATGAGGAGGAAGAGAGGAAACCATGCCCTCACTTCCTCTCTTTCTCTTTATCAAAGCACTTTCTCGTTCACTTTTATTCCCGTGGTGGAAAACGGCTCATTGGCTTTCAGTGTTTCACAGGGGCCTCATTAAATGCAGAAGGAATGGTCAACAATAAAAGATCCCAAAGGATCTTCCGAAATGGTTTTTGAACAACGAGGAGGCACTGACTTTGCATATTTAATGCCACGTGTCTCAGACTTTACATTCATGCGGTAATGAATGCGTATCAGGGTAATGAAAACAGATAGCGTGCCCTCATTGATATTCTAGAGGCTACAAACCCCCCTGATATATGATATTGCTTTGATTTGAGCTGAATGTGGTGTGAGTCTAAAACAATACGCCGTAGATTAGTTTTGAGGTTGGCAATACGAGCGCACAATGCAGATAGAGGGCAATTTTTCATCTCATTTGCTCTCTAATCGGGCTGAGATGAGATAAAGTTGGGGGTGATTGTCTGGAATGCGTTCTGCCCTTTTTCTCCATAGCAATGGTGCACATGTCTGCTGGTTCAGCGCAGGATCTCCACACCCCCAGTCTACCTGTCTTAAGGCACTGACAGATGGCAACAGACACTTTGTTGGGTTCTGGTTGGCACTTATTTTTGCTGTTTGTCTGGTTGAATGTCTGAAAAGTGACGTTCTGTAATCTATTGTCCGCATCGGTCAGCGTCTGTCGGTGCAGTGTGAATTGGTCTTTATTCTGAAAAAAAAGAGTTCTAGTTTGATTGGAAGGAATAATTCACTTAAAAAAGAACATTCTGTCATAATTTACTCACCCTTAAGTTGTTTCAAACCTGTATGAATTTCTATCTTCTGCTAAACACAAAGGAAGATATTTACATACATTGAATTCTATAGTATGAAAAAAAGGGGCAAATACAAAAAGATGGATGACGGATTAGAGTTAAATGAATCTTCATGAAATGCTTCGTAGTCTATTTAATGTAATTCAACGATGACACACAATATTTTGCCCCATTTGTCTTAATGCTGTTCATGTGGGCAATGTTCTCATAAACAGTCAACAATTTGATTAATGTGGCGGCATTTATGCTGTGACAGGAAATTCAGCTGTGAAATGATGCTGTGGATCTCACATTTCCACACTGATCATGCATCTCAAAGGTATTTATGTTTAGACTAATGTAGGTTTACTGGTTGAAATATTATATGATGCTCCTACATTTTCCTTGATGATAAAAACTGAAAGATTCTGATCAGATTTGGATGGTTTCCCAATGGAGAAGGCTGTAAACCTACAGCTAAAACAAACTCCTCCTTTGTCCTCATAAAAACTGCAGCGTAATGAGTTCAGTTCATCAACTTCCTCCAACGCCCTGACTATTTCTGTCTGGATTTTGCATGAAATGCTGAGGTCATTTGTTGTGTTTATGCATGAGATTTATTTGTTTAGTTTCTAAGTTGAAACATGACCTTATGCACATACTTAAAAGCAGAGAAGAAAATTGCCATCATGACGTTGAGGATAACTGCTTTTTGTCTGAGGATTGTCCTTTACATCTTAGTTGGAAGGTCTTTATGGTATCTCCAATCTAAGATAGATTTGACAGTTTTGTACAAAAGAGCATGGACAAAAACAGGTGATGAAATGGAGCTCATTCAGTTCAATATCTGAACTGTAGATTAAAGTGTCACACTCAGTGGAAGCAGAGGATCTATCGGGGCTTTAGCCCATACGTTTCCGACCCATTGTGTGTGAAATAAAGAATCGATATTCGTGGCATCTAATTTCCCCAGTCTTTGAGCTTGACTTCCCCAGAATGCACTCTGTCAATAGTCATGCTGTGCCCAAGAGGCAATTATAGCTCAAAAGACTGTTATTTGCAGTATAAATGCAAGGGGTGTTTTTTATGCATCAGGGGGTGTCTTTTTATTGTTTTTATTTTTTTATTTTCATTTTCATTTTTTGAATTAATTATATGGTCTAATTTAAGCAGTCTGGGGAACATTTTTAACATGCCTTCATTTATTTTTTTCTACTTTTCATACTTATGTATTTGTCCCAGACCCAGACTTTCAATCGTAAACTGAATTTACATATGTAAAACTATGGTAGTAGTGACAAACAAATAGTGACATAAACATAAAACATTTTAATATTTATAAAGCGACAACAGTGTCAGTGAAGAGCATGCTTGAAAAAATCAAGGTAAATAGTTGTGAGCAGGTTATTTTTATTTTGTGTCACTTCTAATCAAGTTGAAATTTTGTCATTGTCAAAAATCTGTGATCATGATATTGTAGTCTATTTATGATCCATAAAATGCTAGCTATGAGCTTAGCCTTAACTCTTGAGAATAGACGAAAGACAAAATTGTTGAGCATTTTTTCTTGAAATGTTCATGTAATTTCCATAATCATCATCATCATTTCCATTTCAAAATGCGATTACATAACTTTAGATGTGGTGGAAATTACATTGTGGTGGAAATTTTCATTTCTAAAAAACAACAACAAAGGAACAGAAACAAAGTCAAAATGTAAAATAATCAATTTTGTTCTCTTTATTTTCTAGAGGAGGAACATGGACTTGTTGGTCAGTTTAGCCTGGCTGGTTGGTTGGGGAATGATTCTGCTCACAGCTCGATTTTACTGGATGGGCAACAAGCCGCCAAACTTCTCCAACTCAGACAACCCAGCAGCCGACTCGCCTCACTTCCTGACCAGAGCGCTTACGTTCCTGTACCTGCCAGCTGTCAATGCCTGGCTCCTCCTCTGTCCTGACAAACTTAGCTTTGATTGGTCAATGGATGCCGTTCCTCTGCTCAAAGCCATCGCTGATTGGAGGAACCTTCAGTCGGTTATGTTTTACTCAGGATTTGCTCTCCTGGCATGGTTTGGTCTGAGAAGCCCACTGCTACTGTCCACAAAAATCAGTGAAACCAATGGAAAATCCTATATTATGAGCAATGGAAAGTCTGCAACTAACGGATACAGTCATAATCACAATGACAATCACTACGGGGACTCGAACTCTCCTAAAAGAAATGGTTATCACAAACCTCTCAAAACCCCTCAAAAATCCCTCCCAGCCACAGAGAACGTGGTGGTCTTTTCCCTCGGGCTGCTGGTTTTGCCCTTCGTCCCAGCCACTAACATGTTCTTCTATGTGGGCTTTGTAGTGGCCGAGCGAGTGCTGTACATCCCCAGTATGGGCTTCTGTCTGCTCGTGACTGTGGGGTTTAGGAGCATGTTCATGCGCTGTAGGTTGAGATGTTCCAGAGCGCTCCTGCTGACCTGTGCTGCAGGCCTGGTGCTTCTCTACAGCCTGAAGACTGTGTGGAGGAACCAGGACTGGCAGAGTGAAGAGATGCTGTACAGGTCTGGCATTGCTGTCAACCCTGCAAAAGGTGGGCTTAAAGAGCTTGTATTCTGCAATTTCCGATAATAATATCTACAAAGTGAATATTCTAGTGAGATTTCTTATTTCCCTCAGCTTGGGGTAACCTGGGTAATGTCCTGAAGAACCAGGGAAAGATGGCTGAGGCAGAGAGGGCGTATAGAAATGCTCTTTATTACCGGGGCAATATGGCTGATATGCTCTACAACCTGTGAGTACTATAACTATGACATTTTATTTTTGTCAACACCACACTGAATGTTGTTGCAACAAATAAAAAATAACCAAGTTGTTCTGAAAACAAATGATGCTAGATGTGTTTTTTTTCCAGAACTAACTTCACCTTTCTGAGGCATTTTTTTAATTTTATTTTTTTAGAGTGACATAAGCAGCTGATCTCAATGTGACCCCCCCCCCCCCCCCCCTTTCATTTCATTTCTCTTCATTTCTCTTTATCTATGACCAGAAATAAGCAAACAAAGGGATGACTAAACGGCTATCTCTCTCTCTCTCTTTTTGCAGAGTGTTTTCAAAATATGGGGAGTTGGTTTTGTCAGGGTCATACAGCACTTTATCTGAGCCAGTTTCCCATGGAAACTGACTAATCCAATGAACATGAACATTTGCAGGGCAGCAGACATGAACAGATGTACAAAAAAGGGATACATGCCATAATATTGTTCATTTCTAACTATTTTATTGTACATTTTAATCACCCCCCCTCAGAAAACTAAAGTGGGAGATTGAGGAGCAGTGCAAGTATTTGCCTTATCTCTCTCTCAGGGCTTGTGTGTGTGACGAGGATTTCATTAGTCCTGATTTGCAGGCATGAAGGGAAGTGTGAAACACCTCTAACACGCATTAACCCTGGAGAGGAGCCGAACTTAAACTCCATGTTTCATTGTCACGTTTTGGTCCTTGCGCGAACGTATGTGTTCATATTGCTTCACACATCATTTCTTAAGCTTAAAACCTGTGTGTGCTTTTATTTCATCCAGTGGTTTGCTGCTACAGGAGAGTGAGCGATTCTCTGAGGCTCTGCATTACTACAAACTAGCCATCGGGAGCAGACCGACTCTGGCCTGTGAGTTCAGCTCTTCAGTTTCACTTATTTCACCATTATGACCATCAGAGTCAGTCTCTTACTTGTGTCCTGATTTTCAGCTGCATACTTGAACGTGGGCATCATCCTGGTCTCCCAGGGGAATATTGAAGAGGCCAAGCGCACATTCCACACTTGCGCAGACATCCCTGATGAGAATCTAAAGGACCCTCACGCCCACAAGAGCTCGGTCACCAGCTGCTTGTACAACATGGGCAAGATGCTTCACGAGCAGGGCCAGCATGAGGTACAGCTCGGCTCATTCATTGAGTATTCATTGAAATCTACATGCATAACCCAGTTTAGATGGATGCAGTAATGTTCTTGTATGAATTGTTGGTTGTTCATACTTTATAGTTCTTTTTGTCACATTATTACAGGCTGTTTTTGTTTGTCGTATAGGAGGCGCTTTCTATTTATAAAAAGGCTGTGCAAAAGATGCCACGACAGTTCGCACCGCAGAGTTTGTACAACATGATGGGTCAGTGTTTATTTCTCAGTTGAATTGCATTCAGATGTATTCTATGTATGTACCTGTATATATATCTATAGACCAATGTAAATTTGAGGTATTTTTTTTCCAGTGGAATCACAATATATTAAATGTAAATGTATAAATTCTCATTCTATCTATCCCGATTCATCCCGTCCCATCCTTCCCATCCATCTAATCCATCCATAAAATTATATTATACCTAAAAACCAGCTCTATGACTTAAAATCCCCTTTTGATATTTTCCCCCTGCAATTTTAGATTTTCCCCTCTTATAGACAACCTCATCAACATGCTCCGTTTAAGATATAAATGTAACCATATATATATATATATATACACTCACCGGCCACTTTATTAGGTACCCCATGCTAGTAATGGGTTGGACCCCCTTTTGCCTTCAGAACTGCCTCAATTCTTCGTGGCATAGATTCAACAAGGTGCTGGAAGCATTCCTCAGGGAGTTTGGTCCATATTGACATGATGGCATCACACAGTTGCCGCAGATTTGTCGGCTGCACATCCATGATGCGAATCTCCCGTTCCACCACATCCCAAAGATGCTCTATTGGATTGAGATCTGGTGACTGTGGAGGCCATTTGAGTACAGCGAACTCATTGTCATGTTCAAGAAACCAGTCTGAGATGATTCCAGCTTTATGACATGGCGCATTATCCTGCTGAAAGTAGCCATCAGAAGTTGGGTACATTGTGGTCATAAAGGGATGGACATGGTCAGCAACAATACTCAGGTAGGCTGTGGCGTTGCAACGATGCTCAATTGGTACCAAGGGGCCCAAAGAGTGCCAATAAAATATTCCCCACACCATGACACCACCACCACCAGCCTGAACCGTTGATACAAGGCAGGATGGATCCATGCTTTCATGTTGTAGACGCCAAATTCTGACCTTACCATCCGAATGTCGCAGCAGAAATCGAGACTCATCAGACCAGGCAACGTTTTTCCAATCTTCTATTGTCCAATTTCGATGAGCTTGTGCAAATTGTAGCCTCAGTTTCCTGTTCTTAGCTGAAAGGAGTGGCACCCGGTGTGGTCTTCTGCTGCTGTAGCCCATCTGCCTCAAAGTTCGACGTACTGTGCGTTCAGAGATGCTCTTCTGCCCACCTTGGTTGTAACGGGTGGTTATTTGAGTCACTGTTGCCCTTCTATCAGCTCGAACCAGTCTGGCCATTCTCCTCTGACCTCTGGCATCAACAAGGCATTTCCGCCCACAGAACTGCCGCTCACTGGATGTTTTTTCTTTTTCGGACCATTCTCTGTAAACCCTAGAGATGGTTGTGCGTGAAAATCCCAGTAGATTAGCAGTTTCTGAAATACTCAGACCAGCCCTTCTGGCACCAACAATCATGCCACGTTCAAAGTCACTCAAATCACCTTTCTTCCCCATACTGATGCTCGGTTTGAACTGCAGGAGATTGTCTTGACCATGTCTACATGCCTAAATGCACTGAGTTGCCGCCATGTGATTGGCTGCTTAGAAATTAAGTGTTAAGGAGCAGTTGGACAGGTGTACCTAATAAAGTGGCCGGTGAGTGTATATATATATATATATATATATATATATATATATATATATATATATATATAATTTTTTTTTTTTTTTTTTTTTTTGAGATATGCAAGTTTAACTTGTTGTCTTTTGAAAGCTCAGTTGCTTACAGTTACAGTTACGCTTATGGTTTCCTTGTATGATGCTGTCTTTATCAATCTCATACCATGATGGACTGTTGTTTTTGGGACATCAGGCAGTTTAGAACATTTGTCTCTACTCAAACATAGTGCTCCAGAGGTTTAATGTCTTTGAATTAAGCATATTTGGAAAGTTCTTCCATAACTCCTCAAACTAATCCAATGACATATGCTTTTCTTTGCATTTGATTTGTTGGCAGTGCAAAGTCCAGTGAATTCTGGGTAATTTTGGATGTCCTTCTGACTTTGGCCCACAGGTGAGGCTTATATGAGGTTGAATAATCTAGAGGAGGCGGGACATTGGTACAGAGAGTCACTGAAGGCCAAACCCGACCATGTTCCTGCCCACCTGACCTATGGAAAACTGCTGTCTATCACGGTGAGTCAACCTGACAAGTACATTATTACCGTTTTTGTGTTTGTGAGCCTTTCTTCTGTCACAGACACAAAACTGAGACCTGAAAGTCTGAGACCACATTGAAAACAAATAAAAAGATTTTGAAAATCAATTGACATGGTGTTTATTTATTTATTTATTTGTTTGTTTATGTGATGGCCAGTATTTAAGCCACACAAGTTTTATCTATTCACATTTGCATTCGATCTATAAATAAAAGGACATCACTATGGTTTGGTTTAAGATCTTTATTTGTCATTGTACTGAGTCAGTGCACGGGCTTAGTTATTTGGCTTAGGGTTAAAACATTAAAACCAGTTAATTCCTCTTTGGCTAAAATGTGATTTATAAAAACATAGTTCAAATTGTTAGTTCATTTTGTAATTAAGATGATTTGAAATGTTTAGTACCTGATGTGTTGTGGTATGGACCAGCCTAGTGACAAAGAGATTCAAACAGGAAGTTGATCTGTTTTATGGGAATTCTAAAGGAAATTAAACTGTACCAACTTTGATGTATTAGAGGGGACATAGGAAAAATGTGAGGTCTTGATCAATGTGATGTTTGTTTAATAGGATTCTTTTGCATTAACTAAAATTTATCCATGGCTCTAAATTTAGTTAAATGTATTGTCTTAATTTCAGGGTTGGGTTGTTGATGTTGTGAAAATGTGTATGGTTATGTTTCCCCTTCTTTGTTTTTATGGTGCTGGCCAGTTTTGTGTAGGGGGTTACTTATTGTACCCTGGGAAAGGTGGTGTTGAAATTGGTCCTCTGTCAGTTTGAGAGGCTCAAGCCCAATTATGTCCTTTTTGACTACTGTGATGTAATCTGAATGGAGTACAATTTTTGGACCTTGTTTTTAACTGTTACAATTTTTCCACCTTTTTCCTCTCTAATGAGGCTTGATCACTTTTTATCTTGTGTAAGCAAGATTTAATAAAACATCACAATTGAAGGCTACTTTGCTCCCTGTTTAGTGGCGATGGACTAATTTTTTTTGGTTGGGATTTGCTAAGGCACATGGCAGATCCATCACAGTTTATCCTTGAATCCTTTATTCTATTCATCCCATCCCATTCTATCCCTTCCTTCCATCCATTCAATCCATCCATCCATCCATGTTGTTGTTATGATTATCATTATTTATAATGATACTACTAATACTACTACTACTAATAAAAATAATAATATAATAGTATACCTCTAGTGAAAATGCTTCTATTTTACCCAAATAATAATAATATAATTAAATAGAACAGGTTAAATGGAAGATTGTTCATTAGTGGTCTCAGACTTTTGCTTCTGTATTATTGACACACTGTGGTTGCTATTAAATTTTCAGTATGAATGTAAAAACCCGAAGCTAAATGGATTTGTGAAAGCGCAATTAAATATTAAATCAATTTAGTTTGATTTCAAACTACAAATGGATTGATGAAGTGGAAAGAAGTCTCCAAAGATAGCTGATATAATCATGATATAATCATTTGCCACAGATGACCCTTCATGAGACTCTTCGTGCCGAGGAAAGAAATAATTGTTTCGTCCTTGAGAGGAACTTTGACACAAACACATCTCTCAGACATCAACGGCAACATAATATTGTTAATAATGAAAACTGTCTTGTCAGATCTTCACATTTTTATTCCACCCCTTTCACTACCCCATCTCTCCCTGCATAAGAAATAACCCTTGCTCCCCTTGATGTTTTCCTCTCTGACCACCATGATGTAAATGGAGAAGGGGTGATGAAGAAAGGTCGAGCAGCTGCATCCCCCCCAGGACGTGATATCTCATATCCTCCTCCTAATCTGATTTGGGTTTGTGTCTCGGCACGGCTGGTCAAGAGTCCAGACTCTTGCCTCAAACCTGTTTGCTCACTTTTAACCCCCCCCCCCCCCCCCCCCCCCCCCCCCCACCACCACCACCAACACCAACCCCTACTTGGCCTATCCACTTAAT
Organism: Semotilus atromaculatus; assembly: GCA_031834385.1. Taxonomy (NCBI): domain Eukaryota; kingdom Metazoa; phylum Chordata; class Actinopteri; order Cypriniformes; family Leuciscidae; genus Semotilus; species Semotilus atromaculatus. Next base: position 50,162,653 of record JAULUF010000009.1, read on the forward strand.
GCACACAGATTAAAACCGGTTATTACCCCTCAAGAACCGTGCTTAATTTAATTACTCCTTCCTTCTTGAAAACAGGTTATTGGTGAACTTTTGACCACCTGTTGAAGAACTGCGGTGTATTAGCTGGCTTACTGAGGCGGTCAGAACAGCGTCAGACAAAATGACTGAAGTTATGTCATGATGTACCTCACAAGACGTGAACGATTCAGGACATTTACTGCTGGTTCCTTTTCTGTTTAGCCTTGTATCTGTTTTTGAACTTGAAGTTTCTGTCCTCAAAGCTAATTTGACGCTTTAGTCAACAGATTAAATCGAGGTCTGGGGCTAAAACAATAGCTTTTTTTGTATTTACCCTTTTTGGATTCAAATCTGCAGGTATTTAGCGGTTTTTGAAAGCCTGACTTCAAGTATTATAGGCCTATACATTTGATAAAACACTCTTGGACATAGTTGAATGCTTTTCAGGAACCACAGCCAATGAGAGCATTAAATGCTACGTCTTTCCAAGGTATTTCTTTATCCCCTTATCTGAAGTGTTTGCCACAAAACTGTTCAGTGAAGCAAGCCTAATATAACCTCGCTGCTTATGACTAGAATGTTTGCAAAGGTAACACCAACATGGAAGCAATCAGCACTGAACTGTAAAGAAAGTGAGAAACACTCACACAAGTGTACTTTCCCACACTTTGATAACATCTAACATCATGTATAGCGTAAATTTAAAGGATCCGGTTACGACTATGTCCCTTTAATAGTAACGGTGGGTGTAGTTGTAATTATTTCTTAATTTCTCCACAGGGACAGAAGTCTGAAGCAGAGCGTTTCTTCCTGAAGGCAATAGAGCTGGATCCTACTAGAGGAAACTGCTATATGCATTACGGTAGGATCTGATTCAATTCCATTCTAATGCTATTGATCAATGCTCAATTTACTTGAAATTTTATTCCATAGAGTCTTTCTTAGATATGGCCTTTATTTATTCCTTAAATTTGGTAAATTTGGTTAAATATATATACACTCACCGGCCACTTTATTAGGTACCCCATGCTAGTAACGGGTTGGACCCCCTTTTGCCTTCAGAACTGCCTCAATTCTTCGTGGCATAGATTCAACAAGGTGCTGGAAGCATTCCTCAGGGAGTTTGGTCCATATTGACATGATGGCATCACACAGTTGCCGCAGATTTGTCGGCTGCACATCCATGATGCGAATCTCCCGTTCCACCACATCCCAAAGATGCTCTATTGGATTGAGATCTGGTGACTGTGGAGGCCATTTGAGTACAGCGAACTCATTGTCATGTTCAAGAAACCAGTCTGAGATGATTCCAGCTTTATGACATGGCGCATTATCCTGCTGAAAGTAGCCATCAGAAGTTGGGTACATTGTGGTCATAAAGGGATGGACATGGTCAGCAACAATACTCAGGTAGGCTGTGGCGTTGCAACGATGCTCAATTGGTACCAAGGGGCCCAAAGAGTGCCAAGAAAATATTCCCCACACCATGACACCACCACCACCAGCCTGAACCGTTGATACAAGGCAGGATGGATCCATGCTTTCATGTTGTAGACGCCAAATTCTGACCCTACCATCCGAATGTCGCAGCAGAAATCGAGACTCATCAGACCAGGCAACGTTTTTCCAATCTTCTATTGTCCAATTTCGATGAGCTTGTGCAAATTGTAGCCTCAGTTTCCTGTTCTTAGCTGAAAGGAGTGGCACCCAGTGTGGTCTTCTGCTGCTGTAGCCCATCTGCCTCAAAGTTCGACGTACTGTGCGTTCAGAGATGCTCTTCTGCCCACCTTGGTTGTAACGGGTGGTTATTTGAGTCACTGTTGCCCTTCTATCAGCTCGAACCAGTCTGGCCATTCTCCTCTGACCTCTGGCATCAACAAGGCATTTCCGCCCACAGAACTGCCGCTCACTGGATGTTTTTTCTTTTTCGGACCATTCTCTGTAAACCCTAGAGATGGTTGTGCGTGAAAATCCCAGTAGATTAGCAGTTTCTGAAATACTCAGACCAGCCCTTCTGGCACCAACAATCATGCCACGTTCAAAGTCACTCAAATCACCTTTCTTCCCCATACTGATGCTCGGTTTGAACTGCAGGAGATTGTCTTGACCATGGCCGTTTCTCAATATGCGTTCTTTTCTGTACTTGTGTTCTTGTGGACTTGTGAAACGTCATCAGTCGCTGCCCAAGTACTGTCTCAATTCAAAGTTCACATTTAGCCAAGTCCAGTTCAAATCCCCGGATGTGTTCTTGATCCGCCCCTTTTACCGAGGATGCATGGAGAGGTGACTTGTGCGGACTTGAGACAGCCATGTATCCCAGAATGCATCTCGCACCAACCAGCAAGCGTCAATACCAGAGGAGAAAACCCGCGTAATATTAAAATACTGCTGTTATTGTGTCATAAAATGCAATTTTAAGAGTGTTTCAGGCGAGAATGTAGTTGTTTAAAGCTCAAATCTGTGGTTTGTTTATAAAGATAGCGCCTGTTTGAAAAATGTATCTGACGCTTTCGGAGCTGTAAGATCCAGGCGAGCACCGGGTGTTCAGCGCTCATTAACCCCGACTGGAACAGCTTTTCCTCGGCTAGTGCTTCTGGCGTGTGCCGCTGGCTCTGGTGTCTCTAGTCTAGTGGATAAACATGACGGATATTCGTCTTGTGTCGATCTTTAGTCTCACTCATTAATCTATATTTGTTCCATGGCAAATCGTTTTGGCTGAGGGCAAAGTGAAGTTTCATAACTTTATATATTTAGGCTATAACTTTAACTTTGTAGCCTAATTTGTTTAATTTCTCATTGTAAGTTAGCTTCTTATACATCTTATACATGATATTATTGATCAGTAAAACTGACATTTAACAAAAAGAGACAGGTTTGTGCGATTTTATTTTATATAGCCTACTAGATATATTTTTTATATTTATTAACATTCTCTTCACTAGCCTATATGTAAAATAAAATGACACAACCCCGTCTCTCTTTGACAAATGTCAATAAAAATCAAGAATGTTTCATATTTTTTTAAATGAAATAAAAAAAGTGTGTGTTTTAATATTTCATGTTGTTATAAATATGCAGTGAAGATAATTAATGTACGTTGCCTGAACCACAATTGTGTGGCCATTTAGGCTAATACGTTTAAGATTTTTTTATTTTTTTTTATGAAAAGAGGCAGAGTGGTGTTTTATAAAATATTTCGTTTTATTGTTGATGAAAAGAGGCAGAGTTGTAGCATATTTCGTTTGATTGTTGCCTAAAATATACATAAAGAGATAACCGGAGTAGCCAGAGCGTGCTGAGTGACGTGACAAGAACGCCGCTGTTCCATTTGCAGAATTACCGGACTTGCGTCCTCGTGTCCTCTGGAGTTCGTTCTCCCGAGTCGAACTTGGCAAGTCCGAACTACCAAGGACGCAAGTCCGAAGTTTGCGTACTTGGTATTGAGAAACGGCCCATGTCTACATGCCTAAATGCACTGAGTTGCCGCCATGTGATTGGCTGCTTAGAAATTAAGTGTTAACGAGCAGTTGGACAGGTGTACCTAATAAAGTGGCCGGTGAGTGTGTATATATATTTATTTATTTATTTTTTTTATTTTATTTATATTATTGCTATTAGATTATTATTATTAAATATGTATACTATATACATATATGAATAATAAAAAAAAAGAATAAAAAAAATTTAAACCGCTCCTGCTCAACTCTCATCTCCTTCGCAAAACCATGTCCTTTCTTATCACTGAAATTAATCAGTAAACTAACTCTCTCTCTTTCTCTCTCTCTCAGGTCAGTTTCTGTGTGAAGAGTCTCGTCTGGGAGAGGCAGCAGTAATGGCTCAGAAAGCTGCAGAGCTGGACAGTTCTGAGTTTGACGTGGTGTTCAGCGCTGCTCATATGCTCAGGTGTGTGTGTGTGTGTGTGTGTGTGTGTCAAACATTCACATGCTTCATCTGCACACTTGTTTCAGGTGGATTGCAGGTGGACTCCACGTGTTTCATCATCTATGAAGTTGAAGTTCATCTAAGAAACCATAGTTTCATCATCTATGATGAAACAAGGGAATATTTTGTGATAATGACCAGCTGACTTTACATTATTCTGCTTATTCCACAGCTGATTTCCAAATAAATACATGGACATATTAATTTTACTTACAGCGTAGCTAATTAATTATTCTAACTTGTGTTGATGTGAGAAGAGGCATTAGAGTATTATTAGAGAAATTAAAGTCGCACTAGTATGTAGAAAGCTATTTGCCTGGGCCAACACTCATTACGCAGCAATATTAATAATTTATTATGTATGCATAATCATTTTCATAATAACTTACAGGTTCTAATAATGTGTGTGTTTGTCCACAGACAGGCCAGTCTGAATGAGGCAGCTGAAAGGTATTATGGGAAGGCAGCTGATTTAAAACCTGATGTAAGTACCTTCTTCAGCCACTTTGTTAAATGTTAAAGATATTTTTGTTCGTAGTAACCTTGCACAATTATTGAATCTTCTATATGCATTAATTACAAACTCTTTCTGAAGTCTTCCATTATTTGTTGCATGTGCTCTTTTAGAATGTTCAGGTTTTTTTTTCTTACCTAATTCTAGAACCACATTCTACAATCCATCCATGATTCTCTCTTTTTGTGTCTGCTTTTCTCGTTCTCCCAGCATCCAGCAGCTCTGATGAATCTCGGGGCCATCCTCCATCTTAATGGGAAGCTGAAGGAAGCTGAGAGCAACTACCTCCGTGCGCTGCAGCTCAAACCAGACGACCTCATCACTCAGTCCAACCTCCACAAACTCTGGAATGTCATGCAGAAACAGGGTCTACGAGCCGCTGGAACTTGATCTGCCACTGTAACCTCTGCAGATATATCATCTGTGGACGTCTGGTCTTATTTGAGATGGATTTCTCTGAATATTCAGCCGTTACTGTGGACAGATGTTGGTTAAAACTTGAACTGCTCTAGAGGTTGGGAATGAAAATGGAGCCTCCATGTGAAGTTCTGTATTGAACAGTAAATAGTGTAAGAGAACAGTAAAGTGCACTTGAAAGAGTGTAATAGCCTCTGAATTGTTCTTCTCACGCACGCAGGAGAGGTGGTGTTTGCAACAAACTGGATTGTATTCTTCTGAGAGCAGTGACCAGGATGAACTGTCTTGCGTATACAGAAGGCTAAACATGTCACCGGTAACTCATACCAACTGAAGTGTCATATATTGTAATTATGCAGATATTTAAAATGTCTCTTGTTAATTTATTGTTGATAAATCAGCGATTTGTCACTTGTAATGGTTGTTAATAGAACTTAAAATCTTTAAAAAACACCCAGCGTTGAATCTATTATGAAGCACTATGTTGTTGCTGATGCCATAGAGCTTAATTTGTTTAATCAGACTTTTTACCGAAACATTTTACCACAATAAAATGTCAGTTTGACCAAATAATCATTCAGAATTTTTATTATAAGAAAGAACTGAAAATGTTCTGTTCCAGTAAGCGTTCAACATTGAGACCCTCTCCTGACAAGACGTTTATCAGCTCATGTATTTAGAATTGTTTTTCTGCCATCTTGTGGTTGAGTAACGCTTTGACACGATCAATGCACATGCCTGTTGCCCAAAGGCTGCTAAATTCTCTGTAGTTTCTATAGTCAATGAAACCTTTTTATTCACAACTGATTTCTGGGTTTTTCTTACAATGAACATTAAAATTGACTAAACTAAATAATAATATGTTAGAATGGGTAACAGGGTTGCAAATTTGGGACAAACATTATGTTTTGTTGTTATTAATATATAATTATATCCTGTAAATTTAAAATATACATTTATAAAATATGTTCAACATAAATATATGTTTTGCATATAAAGATCGAGCAGTTATCAGTGCCTGTATCAGCAGGTGTTTGGTTCTGATGCTGTATATAACATGGACTTCCTCTCTCTGAAATCTTCAAAGTCTCCCAAATCATGTGTGACTATTTTTTGCCTCTGGCAGGTGTGTGTCTGTGTGTGTGTGTGTATGTGTGTGTGTGTGCATCCTCACTGAAGTGTCTCGATATGGAGGAGGAGTTCTTTTCGGCGCTGTCGAGCTGTTGATATATATGGTGTAAATCAGAAATGCCTCCTCTGATTTGTCACCGAAGTTGTTTGATGATTTCCTCTGTTGTGTCTAATAAGGTAGTGATGAACCTGATTGGAAAGTTTTAGGGCTCTCCTCTTTAGGGGGCTGACTGTACCCAGTTTCTTCAGTGTGTTTGAGGAACAGAAAAGAAACTTGTGCTGCGTTCTCTGAGCTGATGAAATGGTGTGCGTCCAGCAGAAGATGATGATGAGGAGTTTGATATTTCTAATCAAACTCATCACCGCTAGTAGGTTTATACTTTCAGTTGAGGATTAAATTATCTCAATTCAAACATTTAAATGCAATAAGATACTGCATCTGACTTGCTGTTTAACTGGCACATATTATGTATATTGCATGCTTTGTCGTTCATTTAATTCCTTCTTTCTCTCTCCCAGTCTGTCATTTTTCTGTTGCACAAAAGAAAAGTGTGAATGTGCGGCTGGTTGGTGGTCACAGTCGCTGTGCTGGTAGAGTGGAGGTTCTTCATAGAGGTCAGTGGGGAACAGTGTGTGATGATGGCTGGGATATGGCTGATGCTGCAGTGGTGTGTAGAGAGCTGGACTGTGGAGAACCTGTAGATGCTCTGGGTGATGCTCATTTTGGACCAGGATCAGGACCAATCTGGATGAGTAATGTCATGTGTAATGGATCAGAGTCTACACTGAAGAACTGTGGGTCAAGAGGATGGGGTAAAAGCACATGGGGTCATAATAATGATGCTGGAGTCATCTGTTCAGGTATCTGTCATCTGCTCAATTTTTTTGTTTCAAACTAAATCTTATTGACCTCAAATCACAACTGTTTAAACACTCTTTATGTTGTTTCTCTGTATCTTACTTATGAATGCTAAAAAAAAAAGAGAGAATAAACATGACATGTTTCTTTAACATTTTTTTTCTCAATCTTTTTCACTTTTTAAAATGTTAATTTTTTTATTTTATTTTTTATATATACTAAATGTGGTGTTTCTCTTAAATATAAAGTATGATATTACTAATCTATACGATATTTTTATACAAGTGTACAACAAAAAAATAATTTAAATGATCTGGATTCCTTTAGAAGTCCGGCTTGTTGGAGGTTCTCGCTGCTCTGGGAGGTTAGAGATTCTTGATGATCAGTCGTGGGTTTCAGTGTGTGACGCTGCCTTTGACCAGCAGGATGCAGAGGTTGTGTGTAGAGAGCTGGACTGTGGGGCTCCTGTACAGGTGCTGGGAGAACATGCTTTTGGAAAAGGAGACGCTCAGATGTGGACACAAGAGATTCAGTGCAGAGGAAATGAGTCTCAGATTCACTTCTGTCCAACATCACCATCACATGAAAACAACTGTTCACATGACAGAAATGTTGGGCTCATGTGTGCAGGTTAGACTGGATTTCTTTTACTTTTTTGATTCTCTGTATGAAAGATATATATTCTCTCTCTTTCTCTCTCTCTCTCTCTCTCTCTCTCTCTCTCTGTCTCTCTCTCTCTCTCTGTGATTCGTTTAACTCTCTTTTTCTGACTGTTCATTATTATCTCCTCATCTGTTGACTTCTTTATTTAATATACAGTTAGATCAAATAATTGTAAATGTAGTACTTTTTTCCTCATTGTTTCTTTCTTTACTCAATGTTTCTTTCTCTTGGTCCTTTAATATTTTTTCATCTCTCACTCTGTTTAAAATATAGGCCGTGTGAATGTGCGGTTGGTTGGTGGTCACAGTCGCTGTGCTGGTAGAGTGGAGGTTCTTCATAGACGTCAGTGGGGAACAGTGTGTGGAGATGACTGGGATTTGTCTGATGCTGCAGTGGTGTGTAGAGAGCTGGACTGTGGAGAACCTGTAGATGCTCTGGGTGATGCTCATTTTGGACCAGGATCAGGACCAATCTGGATGAGTTATGTCTCGTGTACTGGATCAGAGTCTACACTGAAGAACTGTGGGTCATCAGGATGGGGTAAAAGCACATGTGATCATACTGAAGATGCTGGAGTCATCTGCTCAGGTAAACTGCTTTTTACAGTACCTTAATATTACATTGCTAAAAGTATTTAAATTTTTATTCTATTATTGAGGAAATAATTTTTTTTTTCTTGTGGCCATGATTTTAATGTGTAAAACATGGCAAACAGGGATAATTAGCATGGTACCATCAGCAGTTTAAGACATTAAATCCGTAAGCACATAACGCAAGAACTTCACACTTTCAACTCCCAACTTGCAAATCATATTTATTGGCTAAATATACAGACTTTCAGCTGTTTGCAATGCAAATCAAACTAAATGAAATGGCTCAACACGACAAATGTTTCAAGTGGTTTCCCGAAATTCAACTGAAAATGCAACTTTTAATGACTTCTGCAGTCTCAAAATGATTTAACCCTATCATGGCAAGCATCTATTACTTAGTAGAACACCCTTTTGGTGTCATGACCTGCTACAAACTAGATGTATGACCAGACACAAGCTTCTGGCTGCGTTTCTGAGGCCTGCAAGTCTTGCTGCAGGTCTTTTGCAGTCACTCAAGTTTTTTTTTTTTTTTTTACCTGCCTTCTTAGAAATCTGGTTGCAGCCGTTGATAGCTTCCTTTTTCTGCCCCGTCAAGGTAGTGTAATCACTGTTCCTTTAACTTTGAACTTCCAAACTATGCTTCCAACGGTTTCTTTAGGAATATTTAGTCCCTTCGTTATCTTTTTGCATCCTGTTCCTTGTTTGTGAAGGGCGATGAAATCTTCTCTTAACATTTTGGACCATTCTTTTGACTTAGCCATATTTCTAACATGCAGTCAAACTCAACCAACCCTAACAAACAGCTTAACAAACTTAGCCAGTCCCGATATTTCATGTGTTCTTGCTCAAGCACACCTGTGCAACTAATGAAGCCCTTGATTAGTTGAATCAGGTGTGCTTGAGACAACACCTGTTTTGGTAAATAATTTTGAGACTGCAGAAGTCATTAAAAGTTGTATTTTCAGTTGAATATGGGGGAATCACTTGAAACATTTGTTGTGTGGAGCTATTTCAATTACATTTATTTGATTTTGTTTTCATTGCAAACTGCTAAAAGTCTGTAAATTGTGCCAATAAACCTGATTTGAAATTAAATGGGGTTGAATAATATGATGTATACATACACACCTTTGGTTGGTCGCTGTGCTGGTGTATATATATATATATATAATTTTTTATATAAATTATTTTGTCCAATTAACTATTTAAATTAACTGTTGTTGTTGTTGTTGTTACAGGAGTCCGGCTGATTGGAGGTCCTCACTGCTCTGGGAGGTTAGAGATATTTGATGATCAGTCGTGGGTTTCAGTGTGTGACGCTGCCTTTGACCAGCAGGATGCAGAGGTTGTGTGTAGAGAGCTGGACTGTGGGGCTCCTGTACAGGTGCTGGGAGAACATGCTTTTGGAAAAGGAGACGCTCAGATGTGGACACAAGAGATTCAGTGCAGAGGAGACGAGTCTCAGATTCACTTCTGTCCAACATCACCATTAGATGAAAAGAACTGTTCTCATGGCAACAACGTTGAATTTGTGTGTGCAGGTTGAAACAAATTTTCACTTCAGATTCAAATCCCCAGATTAAAACTTGATGTTATATCAATGTGCTTTCACTCATCATTGTGCGATTTATTTTATGTCCCTCTTTATTTCTCTCTGTTTCTCATTGTCTCTTCATCTATCACGCTCTCTGTTCAATATATAGATGGTGCAAATGTGCGGTTGGTTGGTGGTCACAGTCGTTGTGCTGGTAGAGTGGAGGTTCTTCATAGAGGTCAGTGGGGAACAGTGTGTGGCGATGATTGGGATATGGCTGATGCTGCAGTGGTGTGTAGAGAGCTGGACTGTGGAGAACCTGTAGATGCTCTGGGTGATGCTCATTTTGGACCAGGATCAGGACCAATCTGGATGGATGTTGTATTATGCACTGGATCAGAGTCTACACTGAAGAACTGTGGGTCAACAGGATGGGGTAAAAGCAACTGTGATCATACTGAAGATGCTGGAGTCATTTGCTCAGGTACTCTAAACTGCTCCAAACCTAATTTTATTCTATAACATAGTGTATATTTAAATTATATACGTACACACCCGTATTCTTTTTGAATAAATAATTTTTCATTGATTTTTTTTTTTCTGTTCTATTGATTTTTTAGAAGTCCGGCTGGTTGGAGGTTCTCGCTGCTCTGGGAGGTTAGAGATACTTGATGATCAGTCGTGGGTTTCAGTGTGTGACGCTGCCTTTGACCAGCAGGATGCAGAGGTTGTGTGTAGAGAGCTGGACTGTGGGGCTCCTGTACAGGTGCTGGGAGAACATGCTTTTGGAAAAGGAGACGCTCAGATGTGGACACAAGAGATTCAGTGCAGAGGAAATGAGTCTCAGATTCACCTCTGCCCAACATCCCTTTTACATGAAAACAACTGTTCACATGACAACAATGTTGAACTGGTGTGTGCTGGTAAGAGCTGAATTAAAAGAGAGAAAAGATACAGTACACATATACTGTATATGAACCCATTACAAAGCAACACGCTAATATCTATTATATTATTTTAAGGTTGATAAATGCTGTTCTCTCTCTATTTCTGTTACCCTCTCGTAGATGTAATGAATGTGAGGCTGGTTGGTGGTAACAGTCCCTGTGCTGGTAGAGTGGAGGTTCTTCATAGAGGTCAGTGGGGAACAGTGTGTGATGATTTCTGGGATATGGCTGATGCTGCAGTGGTGTGTAGAGAGCTGGACTGTGGAGAACCTGTAGATGCTCTGGGTGATGCTCATTTTGGACCAGGATCAGGACCAATCTGGACAAGTGTTTTATCTTGTTTTGGAATTGAGTCAACACTGAAAAACTGTGAATCAGCAGGATGGGGTAAACACACCTGTGGTCATAATGCTGATGCTGGAGTCATCTGTTCAGGTGAATGATATAGTATACTTTTATATTGTGATAAACATCTTAAATTACACAAAACTGATGTGATGTAATTTTCACACAATTATTGTTATTTAGGGTCTGTAACTGCTAAATACAATATACTATCTTAAGCTTGCCACCGAATAACTGTGTTTTCTCTGTTTTGTACCATTTTGAATGCAATAAAAACAGATCATAGACATTCCAGACTTACCAATGGATCTCATCTGTGCTCTGGGAGATTAGAGATGGTTCATGGAAACACCTGGGTTTCAGTGTGTGACGCTGCCTTTGACCAGCAGGATGCAGAGGTTGTGTGTAGAGAGCTGGACTGTGGGGCTCCTGTACAGGTGCTGGGAGAACATGCTTTTGGAAAAGGAGACGCTCAGATGTGGACACAAGAGATTCAGTGCAGAGGAAATGAGTCTTATATATCTTTCTGTCCAACATCATCTTCTCTAAAACACTACTGTACTCATGAGAATGATATTGGACTGTTATGTTCTGGTAATGGAACTGTAGTTTTCAACTTATTGAGATAATCATAAACAATTTTTTTAAACATTTATATTTCATGTTTCATACTGTTTAACTAAACTCTGTTCTTTGTCCAGGTTACACTGACCTCAGACTGGTCAATGGTCCTGATGTCTGTTCTGGTCGAGTTGAGCGTCAGTACTTCAGTAAATGGGGCACAGTGTGTGATGCATGCTGGGATATGAGAGCTGCCAGTGTCCTCTGTAGACAGCTGAATTGTGGGATTGCGGTGTCTGTTGTGGGATCAGACTGGTTTGGAGAGGGAAGTGGTGAAATCTGGGCTGATGTGTTTGATTGTGACGGGAATGAAACAAAACTCTCAGAATGTTCCGTCTCTTCATGGAGTCGAGCTGAATGTTCTCATAGACGAGATGTTGGAGTCATCTGTTCTAGTGAGGGGATTTTATTGAAGAAAAAAAAGTTATAAATGACCTATATAAATCTTGCAATATCTTGATTAAATGCCACATCTTTCCCTCAGATTCCTCTCTGGCTGTTCATGACGGTCTGGTACGGTTGTCTGGAGAGAGACAGTGTGAGGGGGAGCTGGAAGTTTCCATCCATCAGGTCTGGAGGAGAGTTCTGCTGGACTCCTGGAGTCTCACTGAATCCTCTGTGGTCTGCAGACAGCTGGGCTGTGGCTCTGTGCTGAACTTCTCCGGCTCCTCTTCATCCAGTCCTGAACACAGTCATGAGTGTGTGACGGGCTTCCAGTGCTCTGGGAGTGAAGCTCATCTGGGGAACTGCAGCTCTCCACAAACTCTCAACTGCAGCTCCACACAACAGCTGTCAATCACCTGCCTTGGTGAGAACAACAACATCTGGGCAGATTCTTCAGTTGTTGGTGATCAATAATGTGTTTTTCTCTCTGAATATCAGGTCGCGGGTCCATCAGGCTGGTGGGTTCTGGGGGAGACTGTGCAGGGAGGCTGGAGGTTTTTCACAGCGGCTCATGGGGGACAGTGTGTGATGACTCCTGGGATATTAAAGATGCCCATGTGGTGTGCAGACAGCTGCAGTGTGGAGTGGCCCTCAGTATCCAGCAGGTACCAGCCTGGTTTGGTCCTGGTTCTGGACCCATATGGCTGGATGAGGTGGAGTGTGAGGGGAATGAGACGTCCCTGTGGAACTGCTCTTCTCCAGGCTGGGGGAAACATGACTGTCAACACAAGGAGGATGTAGGAGTCGTGTGCTCAGGTACACTAGTGGAAATGTTTGCCACATATATATATATTCAAAAATATTTTATAAAGTTCTAAAATATTACATAAGCCTAATAATATTTTAATTGACTTATGTAATATTTTAGACGTTATTAGTGTCTGCATCATGAATTGGCCTTGTTTTAACCAGTTATTTTGGTCAAATTTTAGATTTAGCACAACCTGAATAGCTCTTGTCTTTTTCCATCTAGAGTTTAAAGAGATCAGGTTAACTGAGGGCTGTGAAGGGAATGTGGAGGTTTTTTACAATGGATCCTGGGGTAATGTGTGCTGGAACCAGATGGACAGAGACACAGCAAGTCTGATCTGTCAAGAGCTGAACTGTGGAAGATCTGGTGCTTTTTTAAATTCTATACCAAGACTGGAATCGGCTCGTAACTGGCTGGATGAAGTGGAATGTCGACCACATGATTCAAATCTGTGGCAGTGTCCATCTTTACCCTGGGGACAGAACTACTGTAATAAAGATGAAGTGGCCAAAATCACCTGCTCAGGTAAGACTGTTGCAAGCATTTCTAAAAATATAACTGAGTGTATGAAATTAACTTGTGAATTAACTTGTGATTACAGAACAAGAGAGTCATGAGTCCCCTAGAAGCTATTTGTCATGCTCCACATCTCCACATCAGAGACAGTGTTCAGGTAAGTTGTTTTGATGTAGAAGAACATAAAAATCATAACAGCCATATGTGATGTATGTATGTAATTTTGCGCTTGGGGCACCAAGAGGATTTAATCTTACACCACATACATGTCCCACTGTAGGTGTTGCTGTTCTGACAATACTGTACTTTGTTGGTATACAATAACGTGCCAATGTATTTGCGATGTGTGTGATTTAGATAATGTTCCTCTCAGACTGAGTGGAGGTTTGGGCCGGTGCTCTGGGAGGCTGGAGGTGTATCATAACGCTGTGTGGGGTTCAGTCTGTGCTGATCTGTGGGACATCAGCGATGCTCAGGTGGTCTGCAGGCAGCTGGGTTGTGGAGATGCACTGAGGGCTGATGGGAATTCAGTCTTTGGTGCTGGTGAAGGTGTTGTGTGGCTGAACAGAGTCGAGTGCAGAGGGAATGAGATTCACCTGTGGGACTGTCCTCTCTCCATGAAGAACCACACTGACTGTTCTCACAAAGAGCACGCTGGACTCACATGTGCAGGTCACTGCAAAACACTGACCAATATTAGTAATTTTAATGCTAATAATCTTTGTCTATTTGCATGATTTTGAATGTGTTTGTGTGTGTTTTGCCAGATTTGTCAGTGTCCACTACTCCTGCCACAACAACATCAGCTTCTCGTCCAGTTTCTCAGACAGTGCGCTCAACATCAGTCACTCCTCCACAAACTCCTCCAGCAGCGTCTCTCTCTGTGCTTGTGGTTGTACTGGGAGTTTTGCTCTTACTGCTCTTAGTGCCACTGCTTATACTGATTCAGCAGAACAGAGTGATGAGGAGAGGTAGGAGAGATCCAGAGTCATATTGTGTCTTATTCAGTGTGTGATCAGTCATGTGTTGTGAACTGACAGCAGGTTTGTCTGTCTACACTCACAGATCTCTCTGACTGGTACACAGTACTCCACAGGGCTCCAAGTGAGGTAGTTTATGAGGAAATTTATCACAGACACAATCAATTCACTCATACAGGTGAGGTTTAATCAGAGATTGTTCAAAACTTGAACTGCTGCATTCTGTTAAGAGGGTCCCAAAGTGTTCACTTCTCCTCTTGCATTGTAACTGTTGCCTCTTGTGCACATTGTACCACACCTGGGACTAATTCAGTTTTTGAATTCCCTGGTGTTTATTTCTATCAAACTTCAAGTACTGTGGTGATGCACAATTACAGGTGGGTAAAGGCGGGCATACACTGTGCGATGTCTGTGCGATTTCAGCAAGGTTACCTACTCACACTGAACGAGTAGATCGCATGCGATGTAAAGCCAAAGCTCGCGTTTTATGTGCTCACATATACGTTTCGATCATCGAGCTGCGACTGCTCACACTATATGTGTGAATTATGTGTGATAAACCCCCGTGCTGGGTTGCGCAAATAGAACATGATATTGTGTATCCAGAGATATTGTCAAAACAAGCATCAGCTATTGATAAGAGTATTGATCAAGATTATTTAGCATTTCCAATGTATTCAATTATTATTAGTATTATTGTTTTATTATTAGGGAAGGCCTACTTTTATTATTCAATTTATAGGCTATTATAATTAATTTGCCAAGCAATAATTTTATAGCGCATCCCCGCATAATCGACATGCTCCAAAGATTAGATAGAAGCTAATAGCTAAAGATAATTTGTAGCTAGTTTGATATCTAGAGAACTTAAAGATCTCCCTCTTTTCGTTTTCTTTCTTGCTGCATTAAAGATGAAATGGTTCAACTTCTGTTTTCGCGCGGGTGCAGTGAGGGAAAAACAGGGCAATCGGTTCGTAGCTCTGCTTCAACTGTGCGATATAGTCACGAGAAGCGACCAAAATTTCTGACATGCCAGAGATTCATCCGACCATCCGATTGCCTGTCGGGAGAGGTTAATCGCCTCTCGTTTCCCTACACTGCACGAACACTGCACGACAAACGATGCACGACAAAGCTGAAAATCGCCCGACCCGAAAAAGAGTCGCACGAGTCAGAATTCGGCTCAAAATCAGACGAAAATCGCACAGTGTATGCCCAGCTTAAATGTCCCTCTCCACTTCCTATAAAGTGAAGTAGGTGAACCCTTATTCCCTATAGTATTTGCAGTGCCATTCAAACTGAACATATACTGTATGCTCAATTTGATGCAAATATATATATTTTTTTAAAAAGAGTAATTTTTTGGCGCAAGTTATAGTGCTTCCTCTCACTATCACAGAGATTTATGACCCAAAGGATAAGAGGACTCAGTCTGTTTCTGTTCTGCTCTCCAAACAGGAGGGAGTCTCATCTCTGAAGAACTGAATTCTGGGTATGAAGATGTTGATTTGCTTCTCTCAGGTTAGAGGTGATTTACAAACTGTAAAAAAAGAAATGTTAACAGTGAAATTCCAGGAAATGTATGACAATGCTAATATAATAGTCTGATGTTTTGAATAGCAATGGCTTAATATGACATTGCTTTATAAACTGGTAGTTTGATTTCCAGATGATTAAAATAATAAAGACCTCATTGCCTGCATTTTATTTCTGCAAATATCTTTATTTATTTTTTGTATTGATATTTTGTTCTGATGTTGAAGATCGGGTGAATGCAAACACATCCGGATACTATGAGGAAATCATCATTCATGGACCAAAACCAGTTTTTGAGACAGGTGCTGGTTCACTTCTGTACTGTAGTTGTGGTTCTCTGTTATTCTACAGTCTACATATTAATATATACATTCAAGTTTGTTTTAAGCTTGATGGCATTGATTTCATGTTAAATTTGTAGATGACACACAAGAGGGCTATGATGATGTCATTACCAGTGGACAGACCTATGGTAAAATTTGATTTTTCCATAATACCTAAACTTAACAACCTTACTAACTATTAATAAGCAGCAATTAGGAGTTTATTGAGGCAAAGGTCATAGTTAATAGTGATTTATTTATATATACACTCACCGGCCACTTTATTAGGTACCCCATGCTAGTAACGGGTTGGACCCCCTTTTGCCTTCAGAACTGCCTCAATTCTTCGTGGCATAGATTCAACAAGGTGCTGGAAGCATTCCTCAGGGAGTTTGGTCCATATTGACATGATGGCATCACACAGTTGCCGCAGATTTGTCGGCTGCACATCCATGATGCGAATCTCCCGTTCCACCACATCCCAAAGATGCTCTATTGGATTGAGATCTGGTGACTGTGGAGGCCATTTGAGTACAGCGAACTCATTGTCATGTTCAAGAAACCAGTCTGAGATGATTCCAGCTTTATGACATGGCGCATTATCCTGCTGAAAGTAGCCATCAGAAGTTGGGTACATTGTGGTCATAAAGGGATGGACATGGTCAGCAACAATACTCAGGTAGGCTGTGGCGTTGCAACGATGCTCAATTGGTACCAAGGGGCCCAAAGAGTGCCAAGAAAATATTCCCCACACCATGACACCACCACCACCAGCCTGAACCGTTGATACAAGGCAGGATGGATCCATGCTTTCATGTTGTAGACGCCAAATTCTGACCCTACCATCCGAATGTCGCAGCAGAAATCGAGACTCATCAGACCAGGCAACGTTTTTCCAATCTTCTATTGTCCAATTTCGATGAGCTTGTGCAAATTGTAGCCTCAGTTTCCTGTTCTTAGCTGAAAGGAGTGGCACCCGGTGTGGTCTTCTGCTGCTGTAGCCCATCTGCCTCAAAGTTCGACGTACTGTGCGTTCAGAGATGCTCTTCTGCCCACCTTGGTTGTAACGGGTGGTTATTTGAGTCACTGTTGCCCTTCTATCAGCTCGAACCAGTCTGGCCATTCTCCTCTGACCTCTGGCATCAACAAGGCATTTCCGCCCACAGAACTGCCGCTCACTGGATGTTTTTTCTTTTTCGGACCATTCTCTGTAAACCCTAGAGATGGTTGTGCGTGAAAATCCCAGTAGATTAGCAGTTTCTGAAATACTCAGACCAGCCCTTCTGGCACCAACAATCATGCCACGTTCAAAGTCACTCAAATCACCTTTCTTCCCCATACTGATGCTCGGTTTGAACTGCAGGAGATTGTCTTGACCATGTCTACATGCCTAAATGCACTGAGTTGCCGCCATGTGATTGGCTGCTTAGAAATTAAGTGTTAACGAGCAGTTGGACAGGTGTACCTAATAAAGTGGCCGGTGAGTGTATATATATATATATACACACAGGTCCTTCTCAAAAAATTTGCATATTGTGATAAAGTTAATTATTTTCCATAATGTAATGATAAAAATTAAACTTTCACATATTTTAGATTCATTGCACACCAACTGAAATATTTCAGGTCTTTTATTGTTTTAATACTGATGATTTTGGCATACAGCTCATGAAAACCCCAAATTCCTATCAAAAAAAATTAGCATATTTCATCCGACCAATAAAAGAAGTGTTTTTAATACAAAAAAAGTCAACCTTCAAATAATTATGTTCAGTTAGGCACTCAATACTTGGTCGGGAATCCTTTTGCAGAAATGACTGCTTCAATGCGGTGTGGCATGGAGGCAATCAGCCTGTGGCACTGCTGAGGTGTTATGGAGGCCCAGGATGCTTCGATAGCGGCCTTAAGCTCATCCAGAGTGTTGGGTCTTGTGTCTCTCAACTTTCTCTTCACAATATCCCACAGATTCTCTATGGGGTTCAGGTCAGGAGAGTTGGCAGGCCAATTGAGCATAGTAAACCATTTACCTGTGGTTTTGGCACTGTGAGCAGGTGCCAGGTCGTGCTGAAAAATGAAATCTTCATCTCCATAAAGCTTTTCAGCAGATGGAAGAATGAAGTGCTCCAAAATCTCCTGATAGCTAGCTGCATTGACCCTGCCCTTGATAAAACACAGTGGACCAACACCAGCAGCTGACACGGCACCCCAGACCATCACTGACTGTGGGTACTTGACACTGGACTTCAGGCATTTCGGCATTTCCTTCTCCCCAGTCTTCCTCCCGACTCTGGCACCTTGATTTCCGAATGACATGCAAAATTTGCTTTCATCCGAAAAAAGTACTTTGGACCACTGAGCAACAGTCCAGTGCTGCTTCTCTGTAGCCCAGGTCAGGCGCTTCTGCCGCTTTTTCTGGTTCAAACGTGGCTTGACCTGGGGAATGCGGCACTTGTAGCCCATTTCCTGCACACGCCTGTGCACGGTGGCTCTGGATGTTTCTACTCCAGACTCAGTCCACTGCTTCCGCAGGTCCCCCAAGGTCTGGAATCGGTCCTTCTCCACAATCTTCCTCAGGGTCCGGTCACCTCTTCTCGTTGTGCAGCTTTTTTTGCCACACTTTTTCCTTCCCACAGACTTCCCACTGAGGTGCCTTGATACAGCACTCTGGGAACAGCCTATTTGTTCAGAAATTTCTTTCTGTGTCTTACCCTCTTGCTTGAGGGTGTCAATGATGGCCTTCTGGACAGCAGTCAGGTCGGCAGTCTTACCCATGATTGCGGTTTTGAGTAATGAAACAGGCTGGGAGTTTTTAAAAGCCTCAGGAATCTTTTGCAGGTGTTTAGAGTTAATTAGTTGATTCAGATGATTAGGTTAATAGCTCGTTTAGAGAACCTTTTCATGATATGCAAATTTTTTGAGATAGGAATTTTGGGTTTTCATGAGCTGTATGCCAAAATCATCAGTATTAAAACAATAAAAGACCTGACATATTTCAGTTGATGTGCAATGAATCTAAAATATATGAAAGTTTAATTTTTATCATTACATTATGGAAAATAATGAACTTTATCACAATATGCTAATTTTTGTGATATTTAATATATTGTGATACACAATATTTAATAATCAATTTAAAATTCTCACTATATATATATAATTATATTTATATATATATATATATATACAGTACTGTGCAAAAGTCTTAGGCACGTTAGTATGTTCGCCCCAAAAAATTGTTTCAAGCCAGTAATCTTTTGCTGTAGTGTGTTTGTTGGAAATATCAGTTTATATTTCCAAACATTCATTTTGCCATTAATTGTAATAATATAGTGAGATTTATAAATGCACAAGGAGTCTGACAAGATCTGATCTCACCATCATCAAGTCCATCTGGGATTACATGAAGAAACAAAAAACTGAGACAGAATAAATCCAGAAGAACTGTAGCATTGTCTCCAAGGCTCTTGAAGAAACCTGCCTGCAAAGCTACAGTATTGTGAAAAGTTTTAGGCACTTGTGTAAAAATGCTTTAAAGTGAGGAGGCTTTCAAAAATAATGTCATAAATAGATTTTATGGTAACACTTTATTTGAAGGGGTGTGCATAAGACTGACATGACACTGTCATAAACATGACATAACACCTGTCATGAACATGAAGGAGTCTTTATGAATGTTTATGACTGTTGTCATTAAGTGTCATTCGGTAAATTATGACACTTTTAATGCAAAGTTGACATTGTTTAAAATGTCTTTGTTATGACAACTTGACATTACCCAAGACAAAAATGTCTTGATTGTGACAACTTGACATTAACAAAGACAAAAATGTCTTTGTTATGACAACTTGACATTAACCAAGAAATCATAACCTAATTATCAAACTTAAAGCATTTGACAGTGTAATAACCCTTAATGACATCTTTATAACTAGTACAATGTGTTCCACTTTACTTGAGGACAAGTAATATTCATGACACAGTTATAATGGTGTCATGACGGCCAAAGTTGTGACAGGTTGACAGGTTATGATTTCTTGGTTAATGTCAAGTTGTCATAACAAAGACATTTCTGTCTTTGTTAATGTCAAGTTGTCATAATCAAGACATTTTTGTCTTGGGTAATGTCAAGTTGTCATAACAAAGACATTTTAAACAATGTCAACTTTGCATTAAAAGTGTCATAATTTACCGAATGACACTTAATGACAACAGTCATAAACATTCATAAAGACTCCTTCATGTTCATGACAGGTGTTATGTCATGTTTATGACAGTGTCATGTCAGTCTTATGCACACCCCTTCAAATAAAGTGTTACCGATTTGATTTATCAATTAACTTCTATTAACTAAATCAAATCAATATTTGGCATGACCACCCTTTGTGTTTAAAACTGTTTTTTTTCCAGGTACACTTGCACATAGTTTTTCAGGTAGCTTTGCAGGTCGATTTCTTCAAGAGCTTTGGAGACGTTGCCGCAGTTCTTTTGGATTTAGTCTGTCTCAGTTTTTTCTGTTTCTTCATGTAATCCCAGATGGACTCGATGATGGTGAGATCAGATGATCCTGATCATACTGGCTGTTGTCAGACTCCTTGTGCATACAAAAATTTGTTTGGAAATGTAAACTGATTTTTCCTACTGACACACTACAGCAAATTATATAAATAACTGGCTTAAAACCATTTTTGAGGGGCGAAAAAACTAGCACGCCTAAGACTTTTGCACAGTACTGTGTATATATAGAGAGAGAGAGTGTGTTTTTTTTATTTTTATAATTGTACACAGTTTTCCACCCATGTTATGTTATATTTAAGAACTTGTGTGTGTCTGTGTGTGTGTGTGTGTGTGTGTGTGTGTGTGTGTGTAGTGGACACGCCAGAAGATTATGATGATGTCGTCATCATTAATGGACAGTGCTCTCAATGTGTAATGGGTGAGTCACACAACTTAATTTTTAATCTACATTTTTTAGATATAGTTCAAGATATAGTGAACATGCGTTTCTACCAATTATTGAATCATCATGGCTCCATCTGGTGTAAATAGTCACAGACAGTCATGAAGGCCAAGATCAATGACACAACCTGTATTTTTATTTATTTATTATAATTATAAAACAATTATAAAATAATGACACAACCTGTATTTTGTATGTGTAAAGAGGGAGATCAGGATGAGTATGATGATGTGTGGAGTATCACTGAAGATTTGAGAAACTTGTTAGGTAAGGGTAAGCTTTATGTCTTATGATTCCTACACTTATTCAATATATTGTAATATCTTTCATGTTTAAGATTCACAATTTACGAATTGACCACTTCATCAGTTTAAAACTGAATTTAAACTGAATTTCCTATACCATTGTAATTGTCACATCTTAACACACACACACACACACACACACACACACACACACACACACACACACACACACACTGTATATACTCTCAAAAGTTTGAACACACCTCATTATTTACTACATATATTAGAATAAAATTAAAGGCAATTATAAAATAATTTTAATAGTCCTTTGCTGATTTAAATTAACTCCGTTTTAAAAACTGATGCAATCACAAAATTGAACTGTTGCTTTTTCTTTAATGCAGACTATGATGATGTGGAGGAGTCAAACGATGAGAGAGACGCTGTTTGACTCGATGGCCTCACACACTGTTCATTACAGCTTCTGGAATTTAAAAATGTTTTTAATTTAACGAAATTCTTGAAATATTTGGCAAAACTTTGAAACGATACTTTCAAGTGCCCTTTGATAGTTTCTAGTAAGCATTGTTTATTGCCATGATTGCCACAGTTCAGGGTTATGAATCAGAGTCAGGGTTAAATCTGTTGACATTTCAACATTTATTTCCTCTTTTTGTTCCTGTCAGACAATTGAGATGTATGAGAGTCGTCTTGCAGTTGCAAAAATATGTTTTCTAAACGTTTTTGAATATATGTTAGAAAACATTCCTAAATAACCTGAAATATGATGTTTGCATAAATGTTATTCAGTGTCTGTGTTGTTGTGAAGTTGTACATTTACACCAATAGAAAACAACTGTCCTAATAAGAAATCAATTGCATTACATTGTAGGATGCAATAAGTGCAAATCTTACCCCAAAAGATGACTAAATATTACAAATTGTGTGTATTGAATATTTTATCAAACAACATTTCTGAAGAGAAAAAAAAAATCCTTCTCATTATTTGAGAGATCATAATGTTCTTCTACTCCAGATTCCTGAATTGTTCTGAATATATATAAAGAATGTTAATTAAAGCCAAGAATGAAAAGACTCTTTTAAGAATATCTGATTCATTATCTTGATTATTCTGTTGTCTGTCTTTGATGTGGTTGTATTTAGTTGATTTTTATATTGAACTGATCTCCATTGTTAATTTCTTATGTTATCATAACTTTTCTGTTAACTCCAAATTAAGCAGAAAAAAAATCAACTTCAAAATGTATGCAGTCAAAATATTACACTGACAAAATATAACTTGAAACAATTCGTTGTTGGAGACTTTGAGATTATGGTTTGATTTCGATAGACAGATAAAATGACCTTGCTAGCCCCTCATGACAGCTCAAACAGATCCAGCACATTTCAGTTGAGTCTTCCAGTCTTTTACTGACCTCTTGTGGACACAGATGACTTACAGTAGGCCTAATATACATTTCTAAAAGGTGTGCTACAATTTTAATCATTGAAGGTTCAGTATTCTAAATAATAATAGCAATTTTTTTTGTGAAAATATAAAATGCAGAATGTTTTTTTGTAAGGGTTAGGGGATAGAATGTAAAGTTTGTGCAATATAAAAATCGTTGTCCATGGAGAGTCCTCAAACACATAAAGTGTGTGCCGTCGGCGGCACAGATGTAGCTAGCCTACACTAACTTCAAGTTGAAGGAACTGTATAAAATATTCTGATCAATCCACAGGTTGATTTGTGGTGCAGTCTGGAATCATAACTAGGCCTACACCATATTCGTTCTTCCCCTACTGAGCCTGGTTTCTGCGACATTCAACTGCGAGGCGACGTTCTGACAATTTAGGTTTTTTTATGCTAGATAGGCCTAGATATCATCCCCCATTTAGTACCTACAGTATGTTATGTTTTGTGGTTAATTTTTAATTAGTCAGATGTTAGATAATTATATACATTTTAAATATTAATTATGGGCCTAACAGTAAATTAATTTTAATCAACACCTGCAAGTATAGGCCTACACTTTGAAGAGTAAACATGAAAACTAAACAGATGTGTGAGCGGTTACAAACACTTTTTTTTTCTCTGTTCGTTTAAAAAAAAAAAGGGAAAACATTAACGTTCAAGCTGTGCTGAAAGTAGGCTACTCAGGCTACTTAAAATCTAAATAGTCATTTTGCAAATATTTAATAATGCCTTCTCTTGATTTATTATTAATAAATCAAGGGTTTGTCACTTTCTGTATAATGGATGTTAGTTAGCAGAAATTACATTCTCAATCTCTCCATCACTCAGCCCTGAATCTAGCCTATTATATTGATGTCTGTAATAAGATTTAAATAATTTAATTACAGGCTTTTTACTAAAACATTTCTCATTCAGGATTTTCATTCAGGAGAAAAAGCCGAACAATTTCTGTTCCATTAAGCGTTCAACATGATCTCGCCTGTCGTAAAACATCGAGATTGTATCACTTGTTTTTGGAATAAATGTTTAACGCATTGCAGTGAAAAGTGGGCCTCGTCCTCCTGTCTTTAGAATAAGAAGTGTTTTGCTGCCATCTTGTGGTGTGAGTAACACATTGCCCCCTTTACAGTTTTTTACAATCACTTTGCTACTATTTTCAGAACCTTGATGTCATTTTTCAAAACTCTAGACACAAAACTCAAAACGGTTATCACTTGTAACACAGGCAGACTAATGTTCAAAACATTGCATTGTGCATTCACATCTTTAAAGAAATCTTGCACTTGCACAATCATTGGTTCAAAAAACAAATTTACTGTGAAATACCATTGAAACATAACTATAGATCACCCACACACAAGCAACCGATAATTTCACTGTGTCATTGTTAGTACAATCATTAAATATTGTAGAACAAAATAGGTGATACAGGTTTCATTATGGTACTACATGTACAGTAAATACCTCTGTTAAAGTACTGCAGTGGTAGAGAGAATACTACAGACACAGTGGAATCATTGAACAAAGTTTGTAATATATTGATGCAAAACACTACAGTACAATCACAACATTGGTTTATTTTAATCAAAGCAAAAATAATTAGCTATGACATAGAAAAGAAAAGACAGTACTGTAAAACATCAAATGCAGTGTTCCTCAACTTGCTTGCTTGTATACTGTAAGAAATAAAACAGGAGTGATTACTGTACTTCTACATTGTCATCAACTCTGTGTTGTGGATTTGGCCACATGTTCCCATCTACATCACAATGGATGTTTTCATTAGCCAAACATCTTGGAAAAAACCTTCGGGCATGGCGAATCCAGGAGAAAAATTCCCCAATCGGGTTAAGGAAGGGAGAGTATGGGGGTAAATACAGGGTGGTAAATTGTGCATGGGCCTGAAACCATGCTTGCACCACATGAGCATGATGGAACCTGACATTGTCCCAGACAATGACATAGGTCACACCTTCAGCTCTGCAAACCTGATCGAGCTCATCAAGAAAGGTGACAAGGAGAGCTGCATTATATGGTCCAATATGAGGTCTGCGTCCCACCACACCATCTTCTGATATAGTTGCCCGATATAGTTATATAGTTATAGTACTGCCCGAATTTCATTGGACACTCTATGCTGTTGCTGGCGCTGTCTTGGTCCGTGGCCTTGTCCTCTACCCTGTTCCCCCACACCTCTCAAACGAGGCCCACGACCACCTCTCAGAAGGGGTGCCTGTCCTCTACCCTGTTCCCCCACACCTCTCAAACGAGGCCCACGACCACCTCTCAGAAGGGGTGCCTGTCCCCTACCATTCCTTTGACCAACACGTCTTCCTCGTCTTCCTCCCACCACTGCTTGACCTCCATTGTGACCTGGATCACCTGCTGGCTCCATGTTACGTATCACTATATTTTGCAATTGGATCGCAATCAACTCTTTATATACTCATTCCACAATGTGCACTCAATCATCAGTAATGAGTTGGCAGAATTAGACAAGCAATTACAAGGGCCTGCATCTATACAGTCCAGTACTGTTGGCTAAATTAAATAGTCTGAAAAGGTGGTACAGTATTTGGGACCATAGACACAGTGTCTGATGAAGCATTACAGTATGATATAAAATATTAGGCTACATCCATGGATGTTATAGTCTAATTGGTTCATGCTCTACGCTAATTGGTGACAATGAATCTCGTAATCTTGAAACTTTCATGATTTACTGTAAACATGGAAGATTGTTTGTCTGTTTCCATACAATAATGAATTAAGAGTAATGCAACCGTTACTTATCATTTTGAGCAGTTGTATCAATTGGTAGTTAGATAATTGTAAGAAAATTAATTGACACTCATTTGAAATGTAATGTGTGAATTGCCTTTTGAAATATACTTTGATGTTAAGTTGTGTCATATTGAACAGGTGATTTTTGTTTAATGAACAAATGATCTAAGTTATGTGTATTGTATCCAAGCAATTGAGAAAAGGGTTAGAGTTTTGAAAAATGTGCATTTTGATCATTGGTTGTGAGTTTTGTGTCAAGAGTTGTGAAAAATGACATCAAGGTTCTGAAAATAGTAGCAAAGTGATTGTAAAAAACTGTAACTCAGAGGCCCATTGCTGCTAATTTGCTGTATAGACCTACTTGCTATAGCGATAATATGCTATAGTGAATATTTTTTAAACAGTTTAAACTTGTGTTTTTGTTTTTTTCTAACAATAAACATTATTATTGAATGTAAAATGTATCAAATTAAAAAATATATTTTTAAAAACAATGGCAGAATGAGTAAAAGGTATTTGGCACACGATGTTGTGTAGATATTTATAAAGATATCTATTCCTGTACTTTATATTTATAAAACAATTTTTTATTTTTATTATTATTATTATTATAAATTAAAATGTGTAAATACAGACATTTTAATAAATTTTAAGCAGTTATCAGTCTCTTTATCAGCAGGTGTTTGGGTCTAATGCTGTAAATATCCTCGGGTGCTTCCTCTCTGAAATCTTTAATGTCTCCTGTATGATGTGACTATTTTTGCCTCTGGCAGGTGTGTGTGTGTGTGTGTGTGTGTGTGTGTGTGTGTGTGTGTGTGCATGTGTGTGTGCATGTGTGTGTGCGTGTGTGTGTGTGTGTGTGTCTGTGTGTGTGTGCGCATCCTCACTGAAGTGTCTCGATATGGAGGAGGAGTATTTCAGCGCTGTCGAGCTTTTGATATATATGGTGTAAATCAGAAATCCCTCTTCTGATTTGTCACTGAAGTTGTTTGATGATTTCCTCTGTTGTGTCTAATAAGGTAATGATGAACCTGATTGGAAAGTTTTGCAGCTTGCTCTCTCTCTTTAGGGGACTGACAGGAGCCAGTTTCTTCAGTGTGTTTGAGGGATCGAGGAGAAACTTGTGTTGCGTTCGAGCCGAAGAAATAGAGCTGAAGGAGATGATGGTAGGATATTTGATGCTGATGTTTCTGATCAAACTCATCACCGCTGGTAGGTTTATATAGATGTTCTTTTTTGGCTATATAACTGAGACATATTATCTATATTTTGTGCATTTATTAAAATGTTTATTTAAGTTCTGTGTTGTGGTTTTCTCACTTTTTCCTTCTGTGTTAATGTTCTTTTTCTAATAGCTCTTTCCCTTTTGGGTCATTCCGTGTCAAATAAACACATTTCTGTAACATCCTTGATTAAATGTTAATTTTTTTTTTTTCCTGAATGAAGACGTACATAAATGGTGATGAAAGTCAAAATATAAAATTCCATGGATGAATATTTACTGAGCAATCCACTATTTTGTACCTAATCTGACCTCTGAGTAAATAAATAATCTTAATGGTGCCATCTTTCTAATGTCATCCCTCAATCCTTATTTTGACCACCCCGTACAAAATAGTGGATTACTCAGTAAATATATCAATTAAAAAAAAAATGTTTTAGCTTGACCTCTGGTTGGGTCAGAGACGACGGCAGGACCGTTGAGTTGACACAGAACATTTTTCTCTCTCTCTCTCTCTCTCTCTCTCTCTCTCTCTCTCTCTCTCTCTCCTGTTTGTCATTCACCTGTTGCAAAAAGTGTGAATTATATTATCACTCTCTTTCTTTCTCTGTTTTCCCCTATGTTCCTTCATGTCTTGTTCTCTCTGTTCTATGTACTGTACAGACAGTGCAAATGTGCGGTTGGTTGGTGGTCACAGTCGCTGTGCTGGTAGAGTGGAGGTTCTTCATAGAGGTCAGTGGGGAACAGTGTGTGGAGATGACTGGGATTTGGCTGATGCTGCAGTGGTGTGTAGAGAGCTGGACTGTGGAGAACCTGTAGATGCTCTGGGTGGTGCTCATTTTGGACCAGGATCAGGACCAATCTGGATGAGTTTTGTCATGTGTACTGGATCAGAGTCTACACTGAAGAACTGTGGGTCAACAGGATGGGGTAAAAACACCTGTGACCAGAGGAAAGATGCTGGAGTCATCTGTTCAGGTAAGTTGCTCCAAATCACACTTCATTATTACATCACTGAGTTCACTTTTAACTAAATTTTAATTCATACTTGTACACTAAGAATCTAAATCACTCTTTGAACTTTCACTGTTTCACAATGATATAATAATGCTCTCATCTCTTCCTGCTTAGTACTCACTCTGTTAATGAACTCTTTGCTATCATAACACATCACACTTTTTATTAAACACCAAACAGTGAAACAAAAACACACAAAGTTCTAAGAATTAATGTGGGTGTGTGACAAAATTAATTTTCAATTATATTTATGAAATTATCATTCCTGTATAAACATTTGCTCAAAAAAGTTGTTTCAAAAATAAAAAAATAAAAATGTCATATGAAATTATCTTAAGAATCTATTTCCTATACATCAAGACAAGTTTTATTATTATCTTATTATAATTTAAATTGTCTGTGTTCTTTCAGGAGTCCGGCTGGTTGGAGGTTCTCGCTGCTCTGGGAGGTTAGAGATACTTGATGATCAGTCGTGGGTTTCAGTGTGTGACGCTGCCTTTGACCAGCAGGATGCAGAGGTTGTGTGTAGAGAGCTGGACTTTGGGGCTCCTGTACAGGTGCTGGGAGAACATGCTTTTGGAAAAGGAGACGCTCAGATGTGGACACAAGAGATTCAGTGCAGAGGAGACGAGTATCAGATTCACTTCTGTCCAATGTCACCATCACATGAAAACAACTGTTCGCATGACAGAAATGTTGGGCTCATGTGTGCAGGTTGGACAAGATTTAAATTAATTTATCAAAATAATTGTAAATGTAGTACTTTTTTCCTCATTGTCAATACTAAATGTTTCTTTCTCTTGGTTCTTAAATATTTGTTCATCTCTCATATATAGACCGTGTAAATGTGAGGTTGGTTGGTGGTCACAGTCGCTGTGCTGGTAGAGTGGAGGTTCTTCATAGAGGTCAGTGGGGAACAGTGTGTGGAGATGACTGGGATTTGGCTGATGCTGCAGTGGTGTGTAGAGAGCTGGACTGTGGAGAACCTGTAGATGCTCTGGGTGATGCTCATTTTGGACAAGGATCAGGACCAATCTGGATGAGTAATGTCATGTGTACTGGATCAGAGTCTACACTGAAGAACTGTGGGTCATTCAGTGGTTCATGTGATCACAATAATGATGCTGGAGTCATCTGCTCAGGTCAGTGAGATTGATCTTCAAAACACTTACAGTAAACAGTTCACTAAACAGTTGTGGCACATGCGTGTGCTATCAATGCAAAAATCTGCATCTTACTTTCTAACCATCCACAAACCAATTAAACGGTTACATCTATTGCCAAAATGGCCCTATGTTTTGACTTGTTTAATTGAGTCGTTGTTCTTTTCCATGCAAACATCCCTCCTTTCTGTCTAAATAAGGCTTATTACTGACGGCTTTTCACAAAACATTTTTGCCCGGTGCAGTTTAAATCACACTATAATCTTTGAAAGATGACAGTAAATTAATATTTATATAAAAGGGATATTTGTGTTAAAAGGGTCATGAACTGCATTTTTTTAAAACATTTATAATGTTCTCTGAGGTCCACTTATAATGTTATCAAGAGTTTTGCATCAAAAAAACATTCTAATTTAGAAGTAATAAGCTATTTTCTGTCCTGTTTTGACCCTCTCTTTCAAACACTTCATTTTGATAGGCACGCCACATTCAAGACTTGGAAGTAAATGTTTTTATGTGTATTCTGTTCTTTCAGGAGTCCGGCTGGTTGGAGGTTCTCGCTGCTCTGGGAGGATAGAGATACTTGATGATCAGTCGTGGGTTTCAGTGTGTGACGCTGCCTTTGACCAGCAGGATGCAGAGGTTGTGTGTAGAGAGCTGGACTGTGGGGCTCCTGTACAGGTGCTGGGAGAACATGCTTTTGGAAAAGGAGACGCTCAGATGTGGACACAAGAGATTCAGTGCAGAGGAAATGAGTCTCAGATTCACTTATGTCCAACATCACCATCACATGAAAACAACTGTTCACATGACCGAAATGTTGGGCTCATGTGTGCAGGTTGGACAAGATTTAAATTAAATGATCAAAATAATTGTAAATGTAGTACTTTTTTCCTCATTGTTTCTTTCTTTACTCAATGTCTCTTTCTCTTGGTCCTTTAATATTTTTTCATCTCTCACTCTGTTTAAAATATAGAACGTATGAATGTGAGACTGGTAAATGGTAGCAGTCGCTGTGCTGGTAGAGTGGAGGTTCTTCATAGAGGTCAGTGGGGAACAGTGTGTGGTGATTTCTGGGATATGGCTGATGCTGCAGTGGTGTGTAGAGAGCTGGACTGTGGAGAACCTGTAGATGCTCTGGGTGATGCTCATTTTGGACCAGGATCAGGACCAATCTGGATGAGTTTTGTCATGTGTACTGGATCAGAGTCTACACTGAAGAACTGTAGGTCATCAGGATGGGGTCAAAGCACATGTGACCAGAGGAAAGATGCTGGAGTCATTTGCTCAGGTAAGTTGCTCCAAATCACACTTCATTATTATATCACTGAGTTCACTTTTAACTAAATTTTAATTCATACTTGTACACTAAGAATCTAAATCACTCTTTGAACTTTCACTGTTTCACAATGATATTATAATGCTCTCATCTCTTCCTGCTTAGTACTCACTCTGTTAATGAACTCTATGCTACTCATAACACATCACACTTTTTATTAAACACCAAACAGTGAAACAAAAACACACACAAAGTTCTAAGAATTAATGTGGGTGTGTGACAAACTTAATTTTCAATTATATTCATGAAATTATCAACATTCCTGTATAAACATTTGCTCAAAAAAGTTGTTTAAAAAATAAATAAAAATGAAATGCCATATGAAATTATCTTAAGAATCTATATCCTATACCTACATCAAGACAAGTTTTGTTATTATCTTATAATTTAAATTGTCTGTGTTCTTTCAGGAGTCCGGCTGGTTGGAGGTTCTCGCTGCTCTGGGAGGTTAGAGATACTTGATGATCAGTCGTGGGTTTCAGTGTGTGACGCTGCCTTTGACCAGCAGGATGCAGAGGTTGTGTGTAGAGAGCTGGACTGTGGGGCTCCTGTACAGGTGCTGGGAGAACATGCTTTTGGAAAAGGAGACGCTCAGATGTGGACACAAGAGATTCAGTGCAGAGGAAATGAGTCTCAGATTCACCTCTGCCCAACATCCCTTTTACATGAAAACAACTGTTCAGTTGATAATTATGTTGGACTGGAATGTGCAGGTTTGAGCCTTTTTTAATCAAATTTAATGTCCCCAAAATCTACATTAAATATTAGTACATTTTATCATAGTTTTTTCTTTTTTCCTAATTTTTTCCCTTTGTCCATATGTCTTTACTCCCTCTTTATTCATTTTATAGACAATATGAGAGTGAGGTTGGTTGGTCACAGTTCCTGTGCTGGTAGAGTGGAGGTTCTTCATAGAGGTCAGTGGGGAACAGTGTGTGGTGATTTCTGGGATATGGCTGATGCTGCAGTGGTGTGTAGAGAGCTGGACTGTGGAGAACCTGTAGATGCTCTGGGTGATGCTCATTTTGGACCAGGATCAGGACCAATCTGGATGAGTTTTGTCATATGTACTGGATCAGAGTCTACACTGAAGAACTGTGGATCATTAGGTGGTCCATGTGGTCATAATAATGATGCTGGAGTCATCTGCTCAGGTCAGTGAGATTGATCTTCAAAACACTTACAGTAAACAGTTCACTAAACAGTTGTGGCACATGCGTGTGCTATCAATGCAAAAATCTGCATCTTACTTTCTAACCATCCACAAACCAATTAAACGGTTACATCTATTGCCAAAATGGCCCTATGTTTTGACTTGTTTAATTGAGTCGTTGTTCTTTTCCATGCAAACATGCCTCCTTTTTGTCTAAATGAGGCTTATTACTGACGGCTTTTCACAAAACATTTTTGCCCGGTGCAGTTTAAATCACACTATAATCTTTGAAAGATGACAATAAATTAATATTTATATAAAAGGGATATTTGTGTTAAAGGGGTTATAAATTTTATTTAACTTTTAATTTTATAATGTTCTCTTCTAATTTATAATTAATAAGCTATTTTGTTTTCTATCCTGTTTATGACCCTCTCTTTAGAACACTCTGTTTTGATAGACATGCCACATACAAGAGTTCCCTTTCGAGGGGTCTCTCCTATTGCGTAAGTAGCTTACGCTATGGGAAAACTCCTTTTCTCGAGAAATATTGAAGTCTTTATGTAAAACGCATTGCAGCTGCACAGCCTACAGCAGTGAACGAGGCAGCTCGGTCATTGGCTGTGCTGCGGCAACTGCACGAACCTATGACGGGGCGACTCTGAACGCGCCAACCAATGAGCGCGTCGGAGGACGACGAGGAAAAGGATGACAGCCTGTCCATCGATGCTGCATCCGACGACTGGCCGGGCTCGGCATTCGATCCCGCGGCGTCGACACTAGCGAGCACGAGCATGGGCACCAACATGGAGTCGTCCGTATCCTTTCTAAGGCCGTGGAAGACCTCGGGCTCGACTGGTCTTCGCCGGAGGAGCCCGCTCGCAGCCGGCTGGATGAGTGGTTTCTGCAGGGGCGCCAGCATGCCCCCCAGCAAAGGCCCTCCCCCTTCTTCCCGGAAGTCCATGACGAGCTCACCAAGTCGTGGGAAGCCCCGCACTCTGCTCGCCTGAAGCCATCTTTTTCTTTGTCGCTCTCCTCTGTGGACGGCGCGAAAGAAAGAGGCTACGAGGGAACGCCACCCCTCGAGGAGGCTGTGGCCAACCACCTCTGCCCACCCTCCACCGCTGGATGGAAAGCCAAAGCTTCTCATCCGTCGAAGCCCTGTCGTACAACCTCAGCTCTCGCCGGTCGCGCATACGCAGCCATCATCAGTCGGTCGCGATGAGGTCGCGATGAGGTCGCGTTTGAACCAGGGGGCGGACATGCTGTCCAGAGACAAAGTTCTCCCAGGAGAATGGTCTCTCCACCCTCTGGCGATTCAGTGGTTATGGCAAACCTTTGGCGAGGCAGAGGTCGACCTCTTTGCCTCCAAGGAGAATGCACACTGCCCTCTTTTCTTCTCGAAAAGCACGTACGCGCTCGCCCAGGACTGGCCGAGCCGCCCCTTATATGCTTTCCCCCCGATCGCGATGCTACCTCAGGTCATCAGTCGGGTCAAAGAGGAGAAATGCGCAGTGCTCCTGGTAGCCCCACTCTGGAAGACCCAGACGTGGTTTCCAGAACTGATGCAGATGCTGCAATCAGCCCCACGGCCGATTCCAATGAGGTTAGACCTCCTCAGTCAGGCCAACGGGATGATACTTCATCCCCGTCCCGATCTGTGGGCCCTCCATGCATGGCCCCTCAACGGGTTCCCAGGAACCTCCCGAGTGGAGTGTTGAAAACCATCACTGAGGCGCGGGCGCCCTCAACGAGGCGCTTATATGCCCAGAAATGGAAGGTGTGATGACTGGTGGAAGGAAGTGACTGGTGTAATACCAAAAGCCTGAACCCTGAATCATGCGAGATACCGAGTATACTCGCCTTTTTACAAGAGCTTCTAGAGGCGGACCGCACCCCCTCCACGCTCAAAGTATATGTGGCAGCCATAACAGCATCACACGATCCTGTGAATGGATGCCAATTAGGAAAAAACGACCTAATTGTTCGTTTCCTGAGAGGCGCTAGGAGGATGAATCCTCCACACCCCCCCTCAGTGCCGATCTGGGACCTGGCAACGGTCCTGGACGCACTTAAGGGCGCCCCGTTCGAACCGCTCTGAACCGCTCCGAACCGTGCACCTTAAACAGCTCTCGCTCAAAACTGCGCTCTTGCTGGCTCTCGCCTCAGTCAAGAGAGTGGGCGACCTGCACGCGCTGTCGTCAAGCGCTGCCTGCCTGGAATTTGGAGCTAACGACTGCAGAGTTGTCCTTAGGCCAAAACACGGGTATATTCCTAAAGTGCTCTCCACACCCTTCAGAGCACAGGTTATCTCTCTGGCTGCGCTATCGTCTCCAGCAGACGAAAGCGACGCTAATCTACTCTGCCCGGTCAGGGCTCTCAGAGTATATTTGGAGCGTTCTGCCATGTTCAGACAGACAGAACAGCTATTTGTATGCTTTGGCGGCCATACTAAGGGTCTCGCTGTTTCAAAGCAGAGAATATCGCGCTGGATAGTTGACGCTATAGCGCTGGCTTATGAAGCCAAGGGCCTCCAATGCCACTTAGGCATCAGAGCTCACTTCACGAGGGGTATGGCCTCTTCGTGGGCATGGTCGAGTGGGATACCGATCGAAGATATCTGTGCGGCGGCAGGCTGGGCCTCACCGTCCACATTTATCAGGTTCTACAGGTCCCCTCATTGCATTCCAATATACTATCAGCCTGACGCTTCTTAGTGTACTGCGAGTTCATAAGACCGGGTTGTATATATGCTAAGCATTATCTCCTTCCCTATAAAGTCCGTTTCTGACTGGCTTAGAGGTCACTACATATCAGTACATATGTGCTTATGTTTACCACCGAGCGCCCTTCGGGCAGCTCTGTTTTCTCCCATTATAAAGCTCGCCTATGGCCGGCTCGTTGGGTGATTACTTTGCTCTTATGGCTCAGGCACCTGCCTCTGGCTATTATAGAGCGAAGTCAGCACGCACAGTGTTTTACATGGTGTTCCCATAGCGTAAGCTACTTACGCAATAGGAGAGACCTCTCGAAAGGGAACGACTCGGTTACTAACGTAACCTCGGTTCCCTGAGAGGAGGGAACGAGTATTGCGTAAGCTGCCGTGCTTGTGCTTGGTCAGTTCGCTTCAGTCGATTGAACCTAAAGAACTCAGATGACGGGGCGCCCAATATATAGCCCTTGGCCACGCCCATCTTGGTGGGCTCTGACGCACGTGGGCGCGAAGCGCGCTCATTGGTCGGCGCGTTCAGAGTCGCCCCGTCATAGGTTCGTGCAGTTGACCGAGCCAATGCACGAACCTATGCCAATGACCGAGCTGCCTCGTTCACTGCCGTATACTGTGCAGCTGCAATGCGTTTTACATAAAGACTTCAATAGTTCTCAAGAAAAGGAGGTTTCCCATAGCGTAAGCTACTTACGCAATACTCGTTCCCTCCTCTCAGGGAACCGAGGTTACGTTAGTAACCGAGTCGTTATGAGAACACTTTGTTTTGCAACATTTCTGTCGGATCCAATGTAGTTGGCACTGCATCATCTTTTAGTTTCAGTCTCTCTGAAAAGCCTGCATCGAAGTTGGTCGTACTGTGTCTTGTTTAAAAATTAATCAGCTGTAAAATGAAGTGAACAAACACAGTGTTTTATACTCAATCTGACTGGAACTTAAAAAAAATAAAGTTCATCCACACAATTTTTTTAATTTTAGGCTCGCAAGGATGGCAATGCAATTGTAATTGCAAATGCAATCCTCAGAGATATCTCTATTGTTTTGTTGCTGGAGTAATCCTGTGTTTGTATCTGTCTCACATTTACTAATACATGACATGCGTGATTCATTGGGCGGGGCTAATGGGGCGTGGCTCACGCTGAAAATAACAGCAACATTTTGTCACATTTAGCTTCAAACAATGTTTAAAAAACTGGTATGAATTTTTGACGGTCACTTTTTAGCACATTTACAACAATATTTGTCAACTTGAGATATTTTAAATAGTTAAATCTAAATATTAAAGGTTAGGCTACACCTAAATGTTACATCTAAATGCTAAATCTAAATGTTAAATCTAAATCTAAATGCTAAATCTAAATATTAAACCTAAATCGAAATGTTAAATCTAAATCGAAATGTTGAATCTAAATGTTTCGGGTGAAACCAAATATTGAACTAATATGCAAATTCAAAATGCCGGTAACCGGAAGTGCCAAAATAAAAGCTCGAGGACGTCAGTGTGTGTTTATAGTAACATATAACAAATAAAAACCATCTCATCCGTGGAAATGAACTCTTGGACATGGATTATCGTGATAATAACTACCTAAAATAATAAACAGTTCTGAAACAGGATATTTCTATAGTAGGCTACAATGACCTCTTATATGTCAAAATATCAAGGACATTTTTATTTTTCAATTCATGACTCCTTACATTCTAGTTTTCATGACAGCAGCAAATACGCCACAATACAGAACTCAGACACAGCCCATGAGATCCAAACTACACTGTGCAAATTGCCTTCAGCACTGTGTGGATTTTTTGTGTGGTTGTGCCAATCAGCTAACCTGCACAAACAGTGTGTGCTACCGATCCAGTAACACTTTATTTTACGGTGTCTGTGATACAGAGTAATTACTTAATTAATTACTTAGTAGTAGACATTGTAATAACATGTAACAAAATGTAATTAACATGTAACTAAGTTATGGAACAGCCTGTACTTACAGATTGTAATTACACTCATGTAATAGGCAGCTACTGTTACACATATGTAACAGGCCGAGTCGGTTACATACATGTTACCGACTTGGTACAATGTAATTATATAAGAAAGTACTTTGTACTACTCAATGTAACAAGTACTTAAATATGTTACTATGAAAAAAGCCTGCAGTTACACATGGTCATTTTGTACCTTCTAAAATAGTGTATCAAGATTGTACTTAAGTGTACTTCATGTGTATAAGGTATGTAGATACACATGTAGTACACTCAAGTACAATCTTGATACACTTTATTTTACGTAGCTTATACCTGTTTAATATTATGTAATTGCAATGTAATTAGGAAGCTACCGCATGCATTTATGCTGTGAACGAGGGAGTTAGGCCTAATTCAAACCAAAGTAAATATGGATAAGGTTTGTAGATACACATGTAGTACACTTAAGTACAATCTTGTTTCACTTTATTTTACGTAGCTTATACCTGTGTAGAATTTTGTAAATTGAATGTAATTAAGAAGCTACTGCATGTATTTAAGCTGTAAACTAGAGGGTTAATTCAGATGGATAAGGTATGTACAGTAGATACACATGAAGTGCACTTAAGTACAACCTTGATACACTTTATTTTAGAAGGTACAAAATGACCATGTGTAACTGCAGGGTTTTTACCTTAGTAACATATTTAAGTACTTGTTACGTTGTACCAAGTCGGTAACATGTATGTAACCGACTCGGCCTGTTATGTGTAACAGTAGCTGCCTATTACATGAGTGTAATTACAATCTGTAAGTACAGGCTGTTCCATAACTTAGTTACATGTTAATTACATTTTGTTACATGTTATTACAAAGTCTACTACTAAGTAATTAAGTAATTACACTGTATCACGGACACCATAAGCATAAATGCATGCGGTAGCTTCCTAATTACATTGCAATTACATAATATTACACAGGGATAAGCTACGTAAAATAAAGTGTATCAAGATTGTACTTAAGTGTACTACATGTGTATCTACAAACCTTATCCATATTTACTTTAGTTTGAATTAGGCCTAACTCCCTCGTTCACAGCATAAATGCATGCGGTAGCTTCCTAATTACATTGCAATTACATAATATTACACAGGTATAAGCTACGTAAAATAAAGTGTATCAAGATTGTACTTAAGTGTACTACATGTGTATCTACATACCTTATACACATGAAGTACACTTAAGTACAATCTTGATACACTATTTTAGAAGGTACAAAATGACCATGTGTAACTGCAGGCTTTTTTCATAGTAACATATTTAAGTACTTGTTACATTGAGTAGTACAAAGTACTTTCTTATATAATTACATTGTACCAAGTTGGTAACATGTATGTAACCGACTCGGCCTGTTACATATGTGTAACAGCAGTAACAGTATTACATGAGTGTAATTACAATCTGTAAGTACAGGCTGTTCCATAACTTAGTTACATGTTAATTACATTGTGTTACATGTTATTACAATGTCTACTACTAAGTAATTAATTAAGTAATTACTCTGTATCACGGACACCGTAAAATAAAGTGTTACCGTTGATCCTTATTGAATTCAACTCTTATTATTTTGGTAATTGGATGTATTTTGCAATATGATATTGGGCGAAAATCTACCCCAAATATGTTATTTATTTAGCCATTGTCCTACTAATTTGCATAATAAACATGTTATTTAGTTAAATGTAAATGTTGTTAGTATTAAACTCTTAAATCTGCCACTCTGAATAAATCTATTTTGTATGGTTTTATTTATTATAAACAGATCATAAACATCCCAGACTTTCTGATGGGTCTCACCTGTGTTCTGGGAGATTAGAAGTGACTCATGGGGACACCTGGGTTTCTGTGTGTGACGCTGCCTTTGACCAGCAGGATGCAGAGGTTGTGTGTAGAGAGCTGGACTGTGGGGCTCCTGTACAGGTGCTGGGAGGACATGCTTTTGGAAAAGGAGACGCTCAGATGTGGACACAAGAGATTCAGTGCAGAGGAAATGAGTCTTATATATCTTTTTGTCCAACATCATCTCTCAAAAACAACTGTACCCATGAGAATGACATTGGACTGTTATGTTCTGGTAATGGAGCTTTTCAAACTACTTTTTTTAAACCATTTCTTTTGCATGTTTTGTACTGTTTAACTAATTTCATTGTTCTTTATCCAGGTTACACTGACCTCAGACTGGTCAATGGTCCTGATGTCTGTTCTGGTCGAGTTGAGCATCAGTACTTCAGTAAATGGGGCACAGTGTGTGATGCATGCTGGGATGTGAGAGCTGCCAGTGTCCTCTGTAGACAGCTGAATTGTGGGATTGCTGTGTCTGTTGTGGGATCAGACTGGTTTGGAGAGGGAAGTGGTGAAATCTGGGCTGATGTGTTTGATTGTGACGGGAATGAAACAAAACTCTCAGAATGTTCCGTCTCTTCATGGAGTCGAGCTGAATGTTCTCATAGACGAGATGTTGGAGTCATCTGCTCTAGTGAGTTTATATTACTGGAAGATTCACTGATATTGTGCTTCTTGCAAGATTAAAAAGTATAAATACAATATTTATTCTCAATACATGTGTAATTTCATATGTTCTTTTTAGATAGAGATAGAGAGATAACATTCTTTCAGTAATTTATTTAAAATGTAGATCAAAATGTATAATTTGATGTAAAGTATATTCTCGGACTTGCAATATTTTAGTAAAAGATCAGATCTTCTCCTCAGATTCCTCTCTGGCTGTTCATGACGGTCTGGTGCGGTTGTCTGGAGAGAGACAGTGTGAGGGGGAGCTGGAAGTTTCCATCCATCAGGTCTGGAGGAGAGTTCTGCTGGACTCCTGGAGTCTCACTGAATCCTCTGTGGTCTGCAGACAGCTGGGCTGTGGCTCTGTGCTGAACTTCTCCGGCTCCTCTTCATCCAGTCCTGAACACAGTCATGAGTGTGTGACGGGCTTCCAGTGCTCTGGGAGTGAAGCTCATCTGGGGAACTGCAGCTCTCCACAAACTCTCAACTGCAGCTCCACACAACAGCTGTCAATCACCTGCCTTGGTGAGAACAACAACATCTGGGCAGATTCTTCCGTTGTTAGTGATCAATAATGTGTTTTTCTCTGAATATCAGGTCGCGGGTCCATCAGGCTGGTGGGTTCTGGGGGAGACTGTGCAGGGAGGCTGGAGGTTTTTCACAGCGGCTCATGGGGGACAGTGTGTGATGACTCCTGGGATATTAAAGATGCCCATGTGGTGTGCAGACAGCTGCAGTGTGGAGTGGCCCTCAGTATCCAGCAGGTACCAGCCTGGTTTGGTCCTGGTTCTGGACCCATATGGCTGGATGAGGTGGAGTGTGAGGGGAATGAGACGTCCCTGTGGAACTGCTCTTCTCCAGGCTGGGGGAAACATGACTGTCAACACAAGGAGGATGTAGGAGTCGTGTGCTCAGGTGAACATTTGAACAATAATTTCATTAATAACCATTCAATAACTTGCATATGGGACTGATTGTTAGAGGTATCAAATGTATTTGCATTGCGCATTACCAGCAATCTTAATCAACTGAGAAGTGATTCTTATTTAGATGCAGTTTCATCTTTCATTGAAAAAAAAATTCTGTTAATGGTTCTTGCACGTCAAATTTCTAGATGCGGACCGAATACCATAGGCTACTACTTACTCACCGGTGCTACAGCACTGCTGAACACAGCATGACCAATAGCAGATTTTTTAATGTCTCAAATAAGTAATTTCTTTTAGTGACGTAAGTGTCTGATTCCATAAAGAATAAAAACATGCAGTTTATTAATTTTAAGACTTAAATCCATATAGTTACTGACCGGATGTTCATATGACAAAGTAAAGCTAAAGATATACATTATGCATTTTATCAATAGTATTAATTAATTAAATATGTTTTCACATTTTTTGTTTGTCTAGCATTAAAAAAAAATTCCTTAAAAAAGCCTGTGAACATCACTAAAAAGTTGGAATTGTTTTACTTTTTTTATTATTGACATTATCACATCACTTGGTAATGGAATTTATTTTTTCAGAATTAAACACCCACACACAAATTGTTAATTATTTCCATTCCTAATTAACAAATTGGATTTAAATGCGAGTTGAAGTTGATTCTCATCCTTTTCCATCTAGAGTTTAAAGAGATCAGGTTAACTGAGGGCTGTGAAGGGAATGTGGAGGTTTTCTACAATGGATCCTGGGGTAATGTGTGCTGGAACCAGATGGACAGAGACACAGCGAGTCTGATCTGTCAAGAGCTGAACTGTGGAAGATCTGGCAGTGAAGTCAGTTATTCAGAGGGACTGAAGTCTCATAATTGGCTGGATAATTTTAAATGTCGACAACATGATTCCACTCTATGGCAGTGTCCGTCTTCACCCTGGGGACAGAATGACTGTCATAATGAAGTGGCCAAAATCACCTGCTCAGGTAAAATTATTGATCTGATTAAAGATGGCCATATATATATATATATATATATATATATATATATATATATATATATATATATATGAAGAGTTCAGATGCAAAAGCCTCTAAGTGCCATTTGAAATTTTCTTCTAGAATGATCATTTTGATCAAGCTTCTATATTTAAGTTCAGTAATTTCACTTAAATGACAATTAATAGGTCATCTTCATTGCCATTTAAGTGAAATTACTGAACTTAAATATACAAGCTTGATAAAAATGATCATTCTAAAAGAAAATTTCAAATGGCACTTAGAGGCTTTTGCATCTGAACTCTTCATATATATATATATATAAATATATTATATGTTTTTTTATATGAAGAGTTCAGATGCAAACGCCTCTAAGTGCCATTTTAAATTTTCTTCTAGAATGATGATTTTTATCAAGCTTGTATATTTAAGTTCAGTAATTTCACTTAAATGGCAATGAAGATGACCTATTAATTGTCATTTAAGTGAAATTACTGAAATTAAATATACAAGCTTGATAAAAATCATCATTCTAGAAGAAAATTTAAAATGGCACTTAGAGGCTTTTGCATCTGAACTCTTCATATATATATTCATATTTTACATATAGATATGACACCAGTATCATTCTGTTATTCTTACAAAAAAGGTGATTTTGTTTATCTTTTAATGCTTTCTAATGTTCTGTTCCGTGAATTCAATTTTAAAATGTTTTAATCTCAGACGAGGATCATGAGTCTCCTCGGAGTCATCTCACATGTTCTACTTCACCATCTCCAAATCAGAGACAGTGTTCAAGTATGTTTATGATATGCTTCTATTTTCTTTTCTCTCTTTTTTTTCCATCTTATATAATTTATATTGAACAATCAATCAACAATCAGCATAAAGTATGTTACCAGGTAGACCAGCACTACCAGCTCTCTAGCCAGCATAAACCAGCCTGGGCCAACATGGAATTCATGCAGGCTTATGCTGGATTTTTCAGCAGGGTTTGTGCACTAAATAATTTTTATGTCACAGTTTTAAAGAGCTCAAGCTTCAGTTTAAGTGTGTTTTGTTGGAAATGGTGTCCTGAAGCTGGTCAGTGATGTTGCTGTGTGTGATTTAG
The DNA here is from genome assembly GCA_031834385.1 of Semotilus atromaculatus. Lineage (NCBI taxonomy): Eukaryota > Metazoa > Chordata > Actinopteri > Cypriniformes > Leuciscidae > Semotilus > Semotilus atromaculatus. The sequence continues at coordinate 50,204,450 of JAULUF010000009.1, forward strand.
ATCATGTTCCTCTCAGACTGAGTGGAGGTTCGGGCCGGTGCTCTGGGAGGCTGGAGGTGTATCATAACGCTGTGTGGGGTTCAGTCTGTGCTGATCTGTGGGACATCAGCAATGCTCAGGTGGTCTGCAGGCAGCTGGGTTGTGGAGACGCACTGAGGGCTGATGGGAATTCAGTCTTTGGTGCTGGTGAAGGTGTTGTGTGGCTGAACAGAGTCGAGTGCAGAGGGAATGAGATTCACCTGTGGGACTGTCCTCTCTACATGAACCACACTGACTGTTCTCACAAAGAGCGCGCTGGACTCACCTGTGCAGGTCACTGTAACACTTAACAATAGTTACTGTAGTCATTTTTTTACATCATGATTTTGAATGTGTTTGTGTGTGTTTTGCCAGATTTGTCAGTGTCCACTACTCCTGCCACAACAACATCAGCTTCTCGTCCAGTTTCTCAGACAGTGCGCTCAACATCAGTCACTCCTCCACAAACTCCTCCAGCAGCGTCTCTCTCTGTGCTTGTGGTTGTACTGGGAGTTTTGCTCTTACTGCTCTTAGTGCCACTGCTTATACTGATTCAGCAGAACAGAGTGATGAGGAGAGGTAGGAGAGATCCAGAGACTGTCATATTGTGTCTTATTCAGTGTGTGATCAGTCATGTGTTGTGAACTGACAGCAGGTTTGTCTGTCTACACTCACAGCTCTCTCTAAGAGGAGACACAGGACGACGACTGAGGCCGTTTATGAGGAGATTCAACACAGACACACTAATAGACACAGTTTCATTACTCATAAGGGTAAGTGTCATAGGTTCTGATTTGTGGAGATCAACAGGGAAATCACTTTATTCAGAGGGGTGAGTGGAGTAAATCACATTGAGACATATTTATAGGACCTTTTGTGCATTATTTTAAATGATTAGTTAGTGTTGTATGATCCAAAAAATTTACACACACACACACACACACATACACATACATGCATAACGTCCCTGGTTACGTATGTAACCCTAGTTCCCTGAAGGAACGAGACGCTGCGTGAAAACGCTGCGGGAACGCTTCTAGCGTTGTGCGTCTTGAAGCATAGTATGGAATCAGCCAACGGCGAGACGGAACGTCACGAGTGACGTCATCGACCAGGAAACTATAAAGCACACCCATGAACACAATGGCGACAGCTTCTGGAAAAGTCTGAAGCAAGTCGATCAAGGGAATGCCGGGAGTATGGCAACGACACGCAGCGTCTCGTTCCTTCAGGGAACTAGGGTTACATACGTAACCCGGGACGTTCCCTATCAGGAACGTCGAGCTGCGTGAAAACGCTGCGGGAACGCTAATACCCACGTCGCCATAAGAGCAAGTGACCGACTGTGTGAATCAAGGATTAAATTCAGCCGAAAGCACCTGCGCCCCAGGGGTGGAGCTAAGGTCTAGGTCATAAAACCTGACGAAAGTATGCGGTGAGGACGAGCCTGCCGCATCACAAACGTCATGAAGAGAAACTCCTGACAATAAGGCTTTGGAAGCCGCCATACTCCTGGTAGAGTGAGCTCGGACAGTCAAAGGTGAAGGCTGACCAGCCGACTCATAGGCAAGTGAGATGGCCTCGACCACCCACTTGCTCATCCTCTGCTTAGACACTGGAGACCCCTTCTTAGGTGGTCCAAAACAAACAAACAACTGTTCTGATTTCCTCCACAGGGCAGCTCTGTGGACATAAGCATCTAGAGCCCGAACAGGGCAGAGCAGATTGAGTTTTTCCTGATCAGACGATGTAAAAGGAGGAGGACAGAAGGCCTGCAGAACAATAGGTCTGGCCACATTGGTAGGAACCTTAGGGACATAACCTGGCCTGGGGTGGAGAAAGGCCTTCACCATCCCAGGCGCAAATTCCAAACACGAAGGAGCAACCGAGAGAGCCTGAATATCTCCGATTCTCTTAAGAGAAGAAATGGCAAGGAGAAAAATAGTCTTTAAAGTAACAAACTTTTCAGAAACTTCTTCAATAGGCTCAAAGGAGCTAGGGAAAGACCTTCTAGAACGATGGCCAAGTCCCACGCTGGCACCCTCGTGCGGACTACAGGCCTCAGCCTCAAAGTACCACGAAGCAAGCGAGTTATAAACAGGTGTCTCCCCACAGAGACTCCACTGAAAGGGACATGGTAAGCAGCAAGTGCCGCCACATACACCTTTAGTGTGGAGGGGGATAACCCTGAGGAGAAATGCTCCTGCGGGAACTCCAGCACTGCACCCACTGGGCAGTTAACTGGGTCCAACAGGTGTTCTCCACACCAAGAAGTGAAGAGCCTCCACTTCAAGGCGTATAACTTCCTCGTGGAAGGAGCTCTGGAGTGAAGGATGGTCTCAACAACCTCGGTTGAGAGACCAGCACCTACGAGCTGGGCCCCCTCAGAGGCCAAGCCCATAGCTTCCACAACTCTGGGCGGGGGTGATGAATCAACCCGCTCGCCTGAGAGAGAAGGTCCCTCCTGATCGGAATCTCCAGAGGAGAGCCGTCTAGGAGAGATATTAGGTCCGCAAACCATACTCGGGCCGGCCAAAACGGGGCTACCAATAGTAGACTGACCCCGTCCCGGCGAACCCTCTCCAGAACTCCTGGGAGCAGAGCAATCGGGGGAAAGGCGTACAGACGTGACCTCGGCCACGGCTGTACCATAGCGTCCAACCCCGCGGGGCTGGATGACTGAGAGAGAACCACAGTGGACAGTGTGATGTCTCCCTGGACGCAAATAGGTCTACCTCGGCACGACCGTACTGCATCCACAGGAGCTCCACCACCTCGGGGTGGAGTCTCCATTCCCCGGGCCTCGGCCCCTGCCTCGACAGGATGTCCGCTCCCTGATTTAAATACCCCGGGAGATAAATCGCCCTCAAAGAGAGGAGCTTCCCCTGGGACCATAGAAGGATCTGGCGAGCCAGATTGTATAACGGGCGAGAGCGCAAACCCCCCTGATGGTTTATGTAAGAGACCACCGATGTGTTGTCGGACCAGACAAGAACATGATGACCTCTCAGGTCTGGTAGGAAGTGTTTCAGAGCCTGAAACACTGCCAACATCTCTAGACAATTTATATGCCATAATCGATGATGGTCCTGCCACAGACCCTGGGCTGGGCGACCACTCATGATCGCCCCCCAGCCTGTGAGGGAAGCATCTGTCGTTAGCGTTACACGACGACAAAGAGCTCCCAGCACAGGTCCCTGGGACAGAAACCAAGGATCCCTCCAAATGACCAGAGCACGGAGGCAACGCCATGTAACTTTGATCATGCGGAGGGGGTTTCCCCTCAGGGAGAACCCCTTGGTTCTGAGCCACCACTGTAATAGTCTCGTGTACAGCAGGCTGCAAGGTATAACCTTAGACGCTGCTGCCATGAGACCCAGCAATCTCTGGAACTGCTTTACAGTGAGAAACTGGCCTAGCTTCACTTGTTTTGTGGCTGACCCCAGAAAGAGGTTCTCTGAGATGGAGATAACACACTCTTCTTGGCATTCAGCCTCAACCCCAATTTCTTGAAGTGCGCGAGGACGACATCTCGATGCCGAGCCGCCACTTCGTGAACGTGCGGGGAGATAAAGCTAGACCGAACGGAAGAACATAATATTGGTACGCTTCGCCCCCGAAAGCGAACCTCAGGACTTCCTGTGTTGCGAAAGGATGGAGATATGGAAATACGCGTCCTTCAGATCTATCGTGACAGACCAGTCCTCGGATCTGATTTGTGACACGATCTGCTTCAGAGTGAGCCTCTTGAACCAGAGCTTGCTACTGAGCGACTTAACGGGCGCAGATCTAAAATTGGACGCAACCCCACCATCCTTCTTTGGAACGATGAAATATCGGCTGTAATAACCAGACTCCTTGCTGGGAGGAGGAACCCGTTCTATAGCCTCCTTCTGAAGGAGCGTTTTCACCTCTTGTCCCATTACCAGAGCCTGTTTGGGGCCCACCACTGTGGGCAGGACCCCGCTGAATCGAGGAGGACGAGACCTAATATCATAACCTTTCTCTATCGAATGCAGGACCCACTGAGATACTTTTGGACATTCCGCCAGAAAATCTACAAAGGGTACCAGCCTCTCGAGACTGGCCTCTGGAATATTCTGAGCATCAAACACAGCGCCCTGTAACGGCGCACCGGCAGGAAACAACTGGTTTGACTGCTCTAAACCCCTCCTCAGAGGGGGTGAGCGTCCCTCGGGAAGCGCTCGCTGGGCCCGTCTACGCCCCGACACGAAGGCGGGGTTGGCAGAAGGGACCCCTGAGGGTACCGGGAGAAAATGGGCACCGTCTGATGCGGTGAACACCTTTCTCTCACGGTAGGGACCACCCTCAGCATCCTGACGCCAGTGGCGTCAGGACTTCTTAGACGAAGCCTTCTTGGCCATAATGACTGTCCTCAGATCAGTCTTATGGCCAGAAGACCTCGGTTGAGAGTGTCACGCCTGGTCCCACTGCAGGGGGAGCACAAGACGCGACACTCTGTAGAGGGGGCGAGCGTCCCTCGGGAAGCGCTCGCTGGGCCCGTCTACGCCCCGACACGAAGGCGGGGTTGGCAGAAGGGACCCCTGAGGGCACCGTGAGAGAATGGGCACCGTCAGATGCAGTGAACACCTTTCTCTCACGGTGGGGACCACCCTCAGCATCCTGACACCGGTGGCGTCAGAACTACTTTTTTTTATTTTATTTTTTTAGATGAAGCCACTTGGCTATAATGACTGTCCTCAGATCAGTTTAACCCCCGAAAACTTCATCTGAGAGTGTCGCGTCTGGTTCCACTATTTTGCAGGGAGAGCACAAGACGCGACGCTCTGATTTTATTGCGCCCATGCGAGGAGCTTATCGACAGCCAGGACTGACCCGCCCATCAGTCCCTGTCTTTAAACGCCGGTGCCTAAAAGACGAATTCGTTTCAGCGGAGAGATGGCAGTAGGCGTCTCTCCAGTTTTTCTAGGCATCACCTCATAACCGTAAATAAGCCTCAGCAATATAAAAGTATTTTTTGTAGAGATCTGAGGGCTAAAAATACAGTATGAAATCGTTTTCTTCCAGGACTTCGACACCTCGGTGTGGAGATCCGGAAAAATGGCAGGCACCGTCGTGGAGGTTGCACTCGGGAAGGCAAACATAGTTTATACAATATTTTTATATAAAAAACTCCTGCCAAACTGCTGACCACTCAATGTTTAATTTTTCTACAGCATGAGTAAGCACCTCCATAAGCTCCTCATTTATTTCTGTTCAGGGGAATGAGTCCTCATAATCCCCTTATTTTATAATAATTTATATAATATTATTATTATTATATTTTTAATACCAACAACATTCAGCTCCTCAGAACTGGGTAGTTGCAATATTAATGCCACAGCCTGGGCAGAAGAAACCGCAGAGCGTGCTTCCAACCCTAAACTGAGGCACTGAATCTAACAGTTAAAGGCTGAGATAGGGCGAGGCCCGTCTCAAACCCCGCTGTCAGATTCATCCGCGATCCCCACGACACGCGCCGCCGCTCTGCCTCGACAGACGCGGGACCCGAGCCGCGGGGAGCGCGAGCCGAACCACTCTCCTCAAAGAGTGATCGGCGGGAGCAGAGCGTTCTTATTGGAAAACGCTCGCAATGCTCACAATCAGCCCCCTCGAGAGCTGACCGGGCATGCTGTACTCCCAAACAAACAACACACAGATCGTGTGAATCCCCACCCGTGAAATAACGAGTACAGGGGGGAACACACACTTTCCGTAATGCTGCTCGCTTAGATATGTGAATACATATATATAGCCTTTTTTTTTTTTTTTTTAAGTGAAAAACTCCTGCCTAGCAATCACTAAAGACAGACAAAAACACTGGGACAGATTCACACACAAATCGCTTGCTGAAGACAACAGAAGCTGTCGCCATTGTGTTCATGGGTGTGCTTTATAGTTTCCTGTTCGATGACGTCACTCGTGACGTTCCGTCTCGCCGTTGGCTGATTCCATACTATGCTTCAAGACGCACAACGCTAGAAGCGTTCCCGCAGCGTTTTCACGCAGCTCGACGTTCCTGATAGGGAACATACGTATGTGTGGGTGTTTTGGGAGGTAGGGGATCATAATTTGTATGGTATGTTTCTGTGTGTATTTGTCTCTAATATCCTTTCACAGATATTACGTTATAGGACCACTTTAGTCTTGTTGATTGATCAAAATGGCAATGGCCTCATTGCCAACAAGTTAAAAAAAAAATCTGTTTTGATTTTTGAAGACAGGGCTAATGAAATTGCACTGGGTTACTATGATGACGTCATTACTGATGGACTGAAACCAAAACGTGAGACATAAAAAAAATATATATATAAAAAATATATATATATATATATATATATATATATATATATATATATATATATATATATATATAATATATAAAAAATATATATATATATATATATATATATATATATATATATATATATATATATATATATAATTAAGAAAATATACATATACAAGTTTGTTTTTAGTGTGATGGCTTCTGATTTATGTTAAATTTGTAGAAGACACACCTGGGAGTTATGATGATGTCATCACCAGTGAACAGAACTCTGGTATTAAAGAAGGTGTTTTTACTTTTTTATTTATGTATTGTGTTATATGTGTATAATAACACAGTCCATTTAAAGTAATGCTCAGTAAAATGCAACATTTGATTTGTCTCTCTGTGTGTTTGTGTAGTAGACACGGCAGAAAATTATGATGATGTCATCATTAATGGACAGGAATCTCAAGGTGTAACAGGTGAGTTAGAGAACAATATATTGTACATGCGTTTATAGTAATGAATCATCATGACTTTATGAGGTGAGGTGAAAGAGATCAATAACATCATTAATGATACAAGCTGATTTTATTTCACATGTGTGTCAGAGGGAGATCAGGAGCAGTATGATGATGTGAAGAACAGCAATGAAGATGAGAGGAACCTGTTGGGTAAGTGTTTGTCTATTTTTTTTAATCTTTGAGTAATCATTTGCTGATTTTAATAGGCTCAGTTTTAGATGTTAAATACAACATTAAACATGATACATTTGCTTTTGTCTTTAATAACAGACTATGACGATGTGGGGGAGGAGTAAAAAAAATGATGTCATGACTGTACGACTCAATGGCCAGACCCACTGCCTCGGTTCATTTTACAGCTTCTAGAGTTGGTTGAATCGCTACTTTAGGTTTCAAATGAGTTTGTATTGATGAGCTTGCATTTAGTAAAAAGGATTGCTTGGAAATTTAGAGGTATAACATTGTTTTTTTTCTTTCTTGAAAACAATGAAAAAACAAACACATGCATGAAACAAATCAATAAAATCATGCTAATATAATTTTTTCCTCTAAACATTTTCTTCCTAACGTTTATTTTATTTTATTTTTTTGCCTTATTCCTTGCTTGAAGTTGGAGTTATTCCCATATTCTGTTTTACAGCTGTGCTCAAAATATGATCAGGGTAAATTGTATTTTTGTCACAAACATGTAAACATGTAAGTATCTCTTGTGCGTTTAAAAAAAAAATTGTTTTACCTTTAAACAAAATAAGAAAACCTTACACATTACCATCCTGCTTAAAAGTTTACACCCAAAAGGCTCTTAATACATTGTGTTTCCTTCTGGAGCGTCAGTGAATGTTTGCAGCTTTTGTAATAGTTGTGTATCCCTCAATTGTCCTCAGTGTGAAAAGATGGATCTCAAAATCATACAGCCACAGCTAAAAAGAGGTCAAATATGCAGAAGATGCTGGAAAAGTAAATAATCTAGGACCTGAAGTATTTTTCTGAAGAACATTGGGCAGTTTAATTGTTCAATTGACAAACAAGGGACTAATGGAAGAAAAAAAAACAGTTGTGGATCACTCAGCTAATAGTATTAAGATTCATGGCTATGTACACTTTTGAACGAGGACATATTAGATTCTGCTATTAAACATCTGTTATGTTATTGTTGTTTTTTCTCAAGCCTTAATCATTTGGTTATTTAAGAATCAAAACATTGTATCCGACCCGAAACAGGATGATTGAGCAAGTATTCAGTCAGAGTGGCTATGTTTATTAATAAATATTAATAAATTAATATGGACATAATTGCAATATATGTCTGGTAAAATAGAAGTATATGCATGTCTTGCCCAAAATATATGAGTCACAGTGTGAATACTTACTGAATATGAACCCCATATTTACGTTTCCGCACTTTTAGTTGTGTGATTTCAGGCATGCTTGCTGGTAAGAAAGTGAACAATAGCTGTTCTTTTTCGGATTAATCAATGTTTTACAGCTATTTGTGGCTAAACATTAATTGATTAACAGAAAAGGTAGGGATGTTGTAGCAACACTCGTTTTCATGTCCAAATAAACAGGCTGCTTCATTTAAAAGCAAATGTTTTCGTACACGTGTTTAACAGTAACATGAAAACAGTTTTTAAAGCAGTGCTATGAAAGAGAATATACCGTATTTCAAATATTATGTTGTCTTTTTATATTTCTCCTATTCACCGTTAAGAATTATTAATTAATTCATATAACTTATAGAATTTGTTGTGAGGTAAAAATGTATTGCCTCAAAGATCATGTTGTCCTTGTCAGAACTCCATAGTGCTTTTCACACTTTTATCCCAGGATCAGTCTGAACCCTGAGTGAAGTGAATCATGATTAACATTTCACATTGCTCATCCTTTACCATATACTTTACTTTACCTCTAGCATCCTGAATGGACTTTTCGGATTATAAAGGTAAAAATAAAACATTCTCTTCTTGGTTTCTCTGACCATTTGACATTTTCCCCCTTAAATGCCAAAACTACTGTGACAACATGAGGGCTTCTGCACTTAAAGTCTGTGTGAACCAAGCCAACCAGCTACGAGGCTAATCATAACATTACAAAGTTTACAACTGAAAATTAAGGTCACAGTTAGAATAATTGAGGACACTAAAGAGTCCATTCCATTGAGAAACATGCCCAGGGTCTCGGGTCACCTGTGAACATATCCCTTCTGCAGGGAGGCTTGAGGACTGCAGATGTGAACAGAGCAATAAACTGCAATGTCAGTCACTTAAGATGCCTAAGACAGCGCTATAGGGAGACAGGAAGGACAGCTGATCGGCTTTGTGACCATATGTCCCCTCCAGACGTGTCCGAGAACTTGTAAATTCCTTGGTGGAAGAGTGGAGTAGCGTCTTACGGCAAGAACTGGCAAATCTGGCTCAGTCCATGAGGATGAGATGCTCTGTACTTGAAGCAGCTGCTGGCCACACCATACTGACTGCTGCTTTTGATATTGACCCCCGTTTTTATCGGGGACTCATTATTCCATATCTGCTCATCAAATGTCTGTACAATTTGTTCAGTTTATATCTCAATCTTTTTATGTTTATACAAATATTTACACATAAGAAAACATTTACTGGAACAAAGTTTTTTGCTGAGGAGTCTGTATAATATGGTTGCACATTGCTAGAGCCTTTATGTAAACATTGAGTTGTTCTTTCAATCAATGACACCGAAAACACAAATATGCAAATAAGGACGTTAACCCAGGGTTTAGGAATGTACAGTGTGAAAAGGCAGCTTATAAATAGGAATAATTGATAACCCTGGTGGAAAAGAATGATCCGTGTTAATTTTGGACCCTTGGTTGCCGTTTGCCTTCTTGCAGAACTTCCTTTGTTTCTCTTTTAGAGCTTTAGAGTTATAAACTTACAGCAACAACATAACTACCGAGTTAATACCCGGTGTTTATATATATTTTTTACGGTAATTATGTATATCCTGTATGTATTACATCCTGCATCGCCTCCTCCTCACTAGTGTCTTGATCAATGATCTGATGAAGAACATCATTTACAGAGAGCCTCTTCGCCATTGTGCTGCTACAAAATGAATGACAAGCAAGACACTGAAGCATTTATATTTGTCTGTGCTATAACATCTATATTTATACATTTTAGTCCCAAAACAAAATGTCATAATATTTTGTCTGAAAACTGTGATGAAACAAAGACCATGAAAGAAAGATTATTTAGATCAAAACAATGGGGGGGTTTGTTTATGTGATTTATGAGGACACAAATTTGTATAATGACATGTATATTACAACTTATGGGTGGTTTATGAGGACATTTCAAAAGTCCTCATAAATCAAATGGCTTAAAAAAAACTGTTTTATAAAAAAATAAAAAATGCAGCATGTCTCCTTTGATGGGTAGGTTTAGGGATAGGGGCAGTGTAAGGGGATAGAATATATAGTTTGTACAGTATAAAAACCATTACGCCTGAGAGTCCTCATAATGCTGTCACACCAACGTGTGTGTGTGTGTGTGTGTGTGTGTGTGTGTGTGTGTGTGTGTGTGTGTGTGTGTGTGTGTGTGTGAATGTCAGATGGATGAATGGATATTAGATGCAGTTCAGGGTAGGATCAAGTTTCTCTCTGTGAAATAATGTGTGTAATATTCAAAATAGTTTGTGTGTGTGTGTGTGTGTGGCTTGATGTTTGCAAGCACATATGTGTACATGAACATAATAAACATGCTCCTGAAAACTAAATGTTTCTCTTATTTTCAGTCTCTCCCATTCACGTTCAATGGCCCATTGGAACACCACAAGTGTAACTCTGTGCTATTTTGTACAAAATAAAAAAAATTCAAAACAAACTGGTGAAACATTTTTTTTCATATTTTATTTAATATTGTGAAAATTATTCATAAATAATGCTTTTTTTTACTCAAAAAATTTGATGTCTATACTCTCAGATAAATGAGGCCTACGATTAATTAAGATGCACTGCTACTTATACCAATGACGGAAATAACCGCAGTTTCAATAGCTTAATATGTGGGAGAGTGTTGCTATAGAGAGTGATAATATTGCATTGCAATAGGCAGCACTTCAAAGTCATTAACAAATCAAAACTAGTTAGCACATCCTTTGAAATTGAAAAAAAAGTAGATGTATGAGATAATGATAACTTATACCGTTAAATGTTACCTGAGACACAGAGAGAGAGAGAGAAAGAAAAGTGGAGGTAAAGAGAGAGAGCCCCAAGAAAAGGACCCAGAGAATAAAAGAGGCAGAGCAACAGTCTTGTTTTATCCTTTCCCTGACCATGTGACTTTAACCAAAATGTGAGAAATTCAAACTGACCAATAAGATTATTGCAACTTCCCCCATTGTACTAAAGGTGTGACAATTCATAGACCCCGGAAGTACACACATCTTGGCCTTTAGTTCTCGCGCATGCGTCGTGGCGTTCTCGTGAACTCACATCAGAGGCCCACAAGGAAGAAAATGAATAGTTGAATAAAGTCTTTTTTTTTCTTTCTTTTTTTCGCACAAAAAGTATTCTCGTCGCTTGATAAACTTAAGGTTGAGCCACTGTAGTCACTTGGACTATTTTAACAATGTCTTTACTAACTTTTCTGGGCCGGCAGATGAAATTACATAGCAGCCTTTGAAGGAGAGAGCCAGCTGTCAGTGTGACGATCTGCGGCTGGAGTGCCCGCTTGAGCCCCTGGGGGGCACTCCTTCCTAGTTTATTGTTTCCTTTATGTTTTACCCTGGACTGATTATGGTTGATTTTATGCACCTGTGGTTTATTATCTTGTTTAGCGCACCTGTCTTAAGCCTGAGTGGCCCTTTGTACCTTTGCTCAGTATTGTATGTGTCTGACTGTATTACCTAGCCTTGTTCCAGTTTCCTTATATTCTAGTGTTTCGGTTCCCTGATTATCTGCCTGTTCCCGGTTTCCCGTTTGCCTTATCCCTGCATGGATTTGATGTTTGTTTGGACTGCTTACCTGGTTTTGACCCCTGCCTGTTTCCTTGTACCTGTCTCTGGATTCTCCTCATAATAAAGCCTGCGTTTGGATCACCACTGTCTGTTTCCGAGAGCAGTTCATGACAGTCAGATTTCATCAAAAATATCTTAATTTGTGTTCTGAAGATGAACGAAAGTCTTACGGGAAATAACCCTTTAAGAATTATAATCTAAAAGGATATTAAGATATCTTTTAGGCAAAATAACATAAATGCTTTTCCCATTTTACTGTCACCATTGGTATATAATGCAATAAAATTATAAATGTATAATTTATAACTATATATATAATATATAATGTTCTAAAGTCAACCTGGCTTTCTTCTTCATTTATGTTTATCTTTCTTCAGATAAAAAAATTAACAAAATCAAAAATGTAAGCCCGGTTTCTGAAATTTGGTTGATCTTGACACGGTATGACCCAAATGTGTTTATGTCTGAGGACCTTTTATACACAGACTTAACTGTAGATACTGAAATGACATACACTGTATGGTACAATATATACTGTGTGGTATAGTAATATTTTGAGTGTTCCTTATTCTGTCGCTTATTTTCCTATAAAAAAAACACTATTGTCCCTTTCCATTCCAGAAGTTGGCAACCCTAGGCCCTACGCAACTTGCGTCATTTGTGTATTGGGAAGACCGGCACTGCTGCCAGGTACGTTGTCATTTTATGCATGCTATTTTCACTTAAGTGTGGTAAACATTGTAATTGCACTTTCTTCTAAGTAGCTTTAGACAACATAGTCACGTAAACATTCTGGACAAGAACCATTTACTGTCTATGACAAGAACCACTAAATTGTAGAAAGGAAGAGACCAAATGACTGCCATTTAAAGCAACCACAGGAAAACAGTGATTTAAGCAGAAATGTAGTTCACTGGCTCTCTCTGCTGGTCACAAGGTGAACAACTTGTTCATCTTAACTGAAAATTTTTGTTTTTTTCTGGGACATCTGAAATAAACTACTTTTGTGATTTCACATTAGTTACAGGAATTATTCTGAGATAAAATGTTTAACAAAATTAGTGGTTACGCTTTAGATTACAGCCCGAAAAGTACTGTGTAATTAAGAGGAATTTACAGTGTAACTTTCTGTAATTATATAAAGTACTTGCATGTAAGTATAAGGGAACAATATGTAAAGTTTGGGTAATAAAGGGGTAACAACCAGGAGAATTAAAAAAATATTTATACTGTAAGTACTATAGAACTAAGGGGTACTTATTCTACTGTTATTGTAACGATCACCAGCTGGAGTGCCCTCGAGAGCCACCAGAGGGCGCTCCACAATAGACTATAATCACTTCTTCACAAACTACATTTCCCATACTCACTGCCTGGACTCATCATCACTGATCACATTCACCTGCACCTCATTGTCTCTGATTGTATTCACCTGTGTCTTGTCATCCTGCTAGTCTCAGTCTATTTATACCATGTTCATTCATTCACTCACCGCAAAGTCTTGTTGTACTGTGTGTCTGCATTTCTGAGCGTTTATTCCTGTGGATTGTTTATTGCCTTTGACCTTGGACTGTGTACCCCGTTTTCTGATCATTCTCAGCCTACCCTGACCTGGATTGTTTACTGGACCTTGCCTCTCGCCGCCTGCCCCGACCATTGCCTGTTATCTGGTTTGTCCTCTGCCTATTCTCCATTGCCCTGTGTGCTGATTCTTGACCCTGCCTGTACGATTATTCTCTATTAAAGCTGCATTTGGATCTTCACCTCCAAGTCTCGGAGCAGTTCATAACAGTTATGATACAACAAACTTACATTTGGGAGCAATTTAGCAAGAACATACACTGCTTTTTGTAATAATTGTGTACCAATATACTGTTTAGGCTTTTTAAAAATGACAGGGTACATATCTACGCATTTATACTTTTTTTTTTTGTTGTTTTTTTATAGCAAAAGTGCAGATGTTTAAGTTTGGGCTAAGATATTTCAAGGCAAGAAAAGCTAAGGCTATTGCAATTTTTTTTCAATTCTGGGAAATATAGAATCTTGTTTCATGTAGGGTAAGTGGTGCTTGTATAATAAAGGTTTCCGAGTCAGTGGTATAAGATGCTGCATTTTTATTGTACTGACCCTGTAACTACATGGAAGAGGGTAACAAGCACCACTTTAATGTACGGCCCGCAATGTCACACCTACCCTGTACGTACATGGAACAAGGGGGTAACAAGCACCACTACATCTTTTCCCAATATTTTAGCAAAAGTTGCAATAGTTTTAGTTTTAGGTGCACTTTTGTTAAAAAGATTACTTTATAAATGCATAGATATGTACCCTGTAATTTAAAAAGCCTATACAGTATGTACTGGTTCACCATTATTACAAAAAGGTATGCAGTGTATGTTCTTGCTAAATTGTTCCCAAATGTAAGATTGTTATATCATAATAGTAGAATAAGTCAGGGGCGTAGGAATGAGTCTAACATTGGCGGGGACGCCAGGGGCGATTTTAGGATTTTAATTTTAGGGAGGCTCAGTCCCCAATGAAAATACACAGGGTTTTTCCTGGCTCAAAACGAGGAGGAAGACATGAAATCCTGATCATGTACGTATTTATAAAATAATTAGAATTGTATTTTTCACAGACCATATAGGCTGTTTTTCCCACAGTATTTTTGTGGGTGGAGCCCAGTACCTCTAGGGGGGTCCGGGGGCATGCACCCCCGGAAGAAAATTTTGTACATTTTAAAGATAAATTCATTAATCTGGTGCACTTTGAGTCATCCAAATCCACTGTTGAAAATAAATAATCCACCCGCCAATCGACGAACCTATGAATTCTCTGATTTAGATATCTGCATCTGATCATCACATTACAATTATTATTCAAATTGACATTTTCCAAAGGGGGGTCCTGTTTCTAAATCAGAATGCTCTCTGCACACCGCAAGGTCTCTCGATCGCTCTCTCTCTGCCATGCGCGCGCTACGCGGTCGAGCACAGTCTCTGTCTCGCATGCTCGCTCTAGATTCCGGGAGATTTTAACTAATTTGCGGTATATCTAGTCGATCACGAGTGGCTCAACAGGGAAATCTATAGAAAACGAATCGGTTACCTAACGTAACCTCGGTTCTCTCTAGATGAGGGAACGAGTATTGCGTAAGCTAGCTTACGCTACGGGAAAGATTCATCTTTTCTGAGAAATTGAAGCCAAAAAATTATCCTATAATTTTGTATTACATTTACATTTACATTTAGTCATTTAGCAGACGCTTTTATCCAAAGCGACTTACAACTGAGGACTAAACCAAGCGAGTCATCGTGAAGAGGCAAAAACAATGCAAGAAGTGCTCAAAATACAAAGTTCAGACATAGCTCGGAGTAGCATAAGCCAGGCAAGCGAGGATTTAAAGGAAAAGGAAAGTTTTTTATTTATTTTTATTTTATATTTATGTTAAGTGCTCCCGGAAGAGATGAGTTTTCAGTTGTCTTTTGAATGCTGTCAGGGATTCTGCATTCCGGATGACGGTGGGGAGATCATTCCACCAGCATGGAACCGTGAATGAGAATGTTCTGGATAGTGATTTTGTGCCCCGCTGTGACGGTACCACGAGCCGCCGCTCATTGACCGATCGTAGGCTTCTGGTAGGGAAGTAGACTTGTAGTATTGAGTGGAAGTAGGAGGGAGCTGAACCAGTGGTCAATCTGTAAGCAAGTGTCAACACCTTGAACTTGATGCGAGCAGCGAGTGGTAGCCAGTGCAGAGAGATGAACAGAGGAGTGACGTGGGCCCTTTTGGGCTCGTTGAAGACAAGACGGGCTGCAGCATTCTGGATCATGTGTAGAGGTTTAGTTGCACATGATGGAAGTCCAGCCAGAAGAGCATTGCAGTAATCAAGCCTAGAAATGACCAGGGCCTGGACGAGAAGTTGTGTTGCATGCTCATTTAGGAAAGGCCTGATGTTGTGCATAGCAAACCTGCATGATCGAGCTGTCTTTGTAATGTGGTCTGTGAAGGTCAGCTGGTCATCAAAGATTACTCCAAGATTTCTGACCGATCTTGATGGGGTGATTGAGGAAGAATCTAGCTGGATAGTGAAGTCGTGCTGTAGAGACGGATTGGCAGGGAGGACGAGAAGCTCAGTCTTTGCCAGGTTGAGCTGCAGGTGATGTTCCTTCATCCATGCCGAGATGTCCGCCAGACAGCTTGAGATCCGTGCAGCTACTGTGGGATCATCTGGTTGAAATGAGAGGTAGAGCTGGGTGTCATCAGCATAGCAATGATAAGAGAAACCATGTGCCTGTATGATGGGCCCCAGTGATGTGGTGTAAATGGAGAAGAGGAGCGGTCCGAGAACTGAACCCTGAGGAACCCCTGTGGTCAGTTGATGTGCTTTGGATATCTCGCCTCTCCATGTGACCCTGAAGGACCTACCTGTGAGATAGGACTCAAACCAGTTGAGGGAGGTTCCAGTGATGCCCAGTGATGAGAGGGCGGACAAGAGGATCTGATGATTCACAGTGTCGAAGGCAGCAGACAGGTCCAGGAGAATGAGAACTGATGATTTGGAAGCAGCTTTTGCGATCCGCAGGGCTTCCGTGACCGAAAGCAATGCAGTCTCGGTTGAATGCCCTTTCTTGAAGCCAGATTGGTTGACATCCAGCTGGTTGTTCAGAGACAGGAAGGATGATACTTGGTTAAAAGCAACTCGTTCAAGTGTTTTCGCAATGAATGGTAGGAGAGAGACAGGTCTGTAATTCTCTTGAAGTGATGTGTTTAACGTTGGTTTTTTAAGCAGAGGAGTTACCCGAGCCTGCTTAAATGCTGTAGGGAAAATGCCAGTGTGGAGGGATGAGTTGATAATGTGTGTGAGAGCTGGTAGAAGTGTGGGAGAGATGGCTTGTAGAAGGTGTGAGGGGATGGGGTCTAGAGGGCAGGTGGTAGGATGACTGGAGAGAAGTAGTTTAGATACTTCTTCCTCGGTTAGTGGAGTGAAGGAGGAGAGAAGGTTATTGGCTGTGGGCGAGGTTAGTCTGGGTTCCTGTGTGTGTGAATCTGAGAACTGACTGCTGATAGTTGTAGTTTTGTTAGTGAAGAAGTTAGCAAAATCATCAGCAGTTAGCGAGGAGGTGGGTGGTGGTGAAGGTGGACAGAGGAGAGAATTGAATGTCTTGAACAGTGTTCGTGTGTTAGACGCACTGTTGATTTTGTTGTGGAAATATGAAGATTTCGCAGCATGAACATCAACAGAAAAGGAAGAGAGCAGAGATTGATACCTACTGAGGTCAGATGTGTCTTTTGATTTGCGCCATTTCCTCTCCGCTGCCCTGAGCTTGGTCCGGTGTTCACGAAGAACCTCAGATAGCCAGGGGTTGGAGGGAGTGGCACGTGCTGGCCTAGAGGAGAGAGGGCAGATATTGTCTAAAGAAGAGGTTAGGATGGAGCATAAAGTATCTGTTGCAGTATTCACATCCAGAGATGAGAAATGCGAGGGTGAGGGAAGAGAAGATGATACAGCAGAGGAAAGATGGGATGGAGAAAGTGAGCGCAGGTTTCGTCTGAAAGTAAATGGTGGGGAGGTTGGTGGAGCATGGGTAGTGAGTTGTAGATTGAAAGTAATGAGGAAATTATCTGAAACTTGGAGAGGTTTCACCAAAATGTTGTCTGTGATACAGTTGCGTGTGTAAACCAGGTCCAGTTGGTTGCCTGACTTGTGAGTACCGGTGGTGATGAGCCGTTTGAGATCGAAAGCGGCTAGGAGAGAGATGAAGTCTGTTGCATACGGCTTCGCTAGGTGAATGTTGAAATCGCCAAAGACTACAAGTGGGATGCCATCCTCAGGGAAAGAGGACAGCAGCACATCCAGCTCCTCCACAAAGCTTCCCAGTTGACCTGGGGGGCGATAAATAACTACAATATGGATCTTGATGGGAGTTGTAAGTGTAATAGCATGATATTCAAATGAGTTGTTATTGCATAGACAAGAGAGAGTTGAATATTTCCAATTGTTAGAAATGAGAAGACCAGTACCCCCACCCCTCCCCGACTGGCGATCCAGGTCTCAGTCAACCCCAAGATATTAAGAGTAGAATGAGATGCAAAGGCTGGAATGAAGTCAGCTTTATTGACTGCTGATTGACAATTCCATAGACCCATAGAAAGAGTGAGAGGTGAGTGTGAGGATGAGCGAAAAGAGCGCAGATTAACAGCAAAATAGGATCGCGTTTAATTCAAAAACTGATATTTCGTGAAGATAAAAATTAAAAATAAGCAAAGATTCGAAAATAGCCCTACCTAGAGTCCACTCTAGTTTTAAATCTGCTTTAACAGCCCTTGCAATTAGCACAGCAAAAGCAAATATCCCGAGAATGGGCGGAATCGAAACTAGCTGTTGAACAGCGCGCGCTTAAGTGCTACAATAACATACAGACTATAACCCTTAAGACGCACGGCAAATATTCAAAATAGGATCGCGTTTAATTCAAAAACTGATATTTCGTGAAGATAAAAATTAAAAATAAGCAAAGATTCGAAAATAGCCCGACCTACTTGACAAATAGTAAACCGAGCAACAGGAGAACTGTATATTAAGAGAAAACAACTTACGCGCCCTTGACGTTCTCTCAGAGTAACTGCTTGTCCTGTCTTTCTTCTGAGTCCACTCTAGTTTTAAATCTGCTTTAACAGCCCTTGCAATTAGCACAGCAAAAGCAAATATCCCGAGAATGGGCGGAATCGAAACTAGCTGTTGAACAGCGCTGTTGTATCCATTGTCAACGCAGTTCAACTGCAGCAGAGCATGAGCGGGCTAGCTAGCAGCTCATTGGCTCGCTCACAGGGAACTGCTTAAGCCTATGAGGAGACGCAATTGAACTCTCGTCCAATGAGAGTCGACATGCTCTCATTGCGTCATAGCCCGCCGAAGCGGGCGTGGTCAGAGAGTATAAATAATGGCGTCGTAGGCTGTAACTCTGGTTTTCATAGAATGAAGCGAGAAACGCTAGTAGCACAAGCACGGCCAGGAACGCAATACTCGTTCCCTCATCTAGAGAGAACCGAGGTTACGTTAGGTAACCGATTCGTTCTCTTACGAGAGGTTCTCTCGTATTGCGTAAGCTAGCTTACGCTACGGGAACACCTGGTCAACGCCGTGCGTGCTAAGCATCCACTTATGAGTCCCAAGGGAGACCCGGGGGAACCCTTAATAGTGGGAATGAATATATGTACATGTGACAGGGCCAGCAGAGCGGGCCGGTGATTGTGTAGTACACAATCTCTCTGCACTTGATAAGAGAGACAGAGCGGGAACCGGTCTGTGTGAATAACTCTTTTTAGTGCAGCTCACCAGAGAAGCTGTAACATACTAGATAGCTAGTAGTTTAGCCTGCAAGGCGGGAACTTCGAGATTGTAAAATCTGACAAAGGTGGAAGGGGAAGACCATCCTGCTGCCACACAAATGTCATGAATGGAAATTCCGCTGGACCATGCCCACGATGAGGCCATGCCTCTAGTGGAATGAGCCCTGATGCCCAGAGGGCATGGCAGGTCTTTTGACGCGTATGCGGCTGCAATGGCATCAACTATCCATCTGGATAGTGTCTGTTTCGAGGCGGCCAACCCTTTGGTGCGCCCACCGAACGAAACAAACAGCTGCTCAGATCGTCTGACCAGAGCAGTGCGGGAAATGTATAATCTCAGGGCCCTGACCGGACACAGGAGATTAGAGTCAGATTCGCTATCGGATGCAGGCAGAGCCGATAAAGAAATAACTTGTGCCCTGAACGGGGTACCAATCGCTTTTGGGACATAACCATGTCTAGGTTTGAGAACGACTAAGGAGTCATTGGGCCCAAACTCAAGACAGGAAGCGCTAGTTGACAGCGCGTGAAGGTCTCCCACACGTTTTACTGATGCGAGCGCAAGCAGAAAAACGACTTTGAACGAGAGGTATTTGAGGTCCACGGTGTTTAGTGGTTCGAATGGGGGGCTTTCATAGCTTCGAGAACTATGGAAAGATCCCAAATCGGCACCGAAGGGGGGCGTGAGGGGTTCATCCTTCTAGCTCCCCTGAGGAAGCGGATGACCAAACCGTCTTTGCCCAGTGACTGGCCGCGCCGGGGTTCAACGAACGCTGCAACGGCCGCCACATACACCTTGAGTGGACGGGGACCTGCCCTTGTCCAGCATCTCTTGGAGAAAACTTTTCCAACAAAACTCTTGGAGGAACCTCGCATGACCGTGGGTCCAAATTTTTGTCGGTGCACCATTTTGAGAACACAGACCATTTAGACGCATAGAGCCTTCTCGTAGAGGCCGCTCTAGCCTGCATGATCGTGTTTAACACTCCCTCTGGCAAAGCAACGGGTAGTTGTTGATCACCCACGCGTGTAGCGCCCAGCGCTCTGGGTGGGGGTGCCAGATCGTGCCGCGAGCTTGAGATCTGCTCTGACTGGAATGGGCCACGGGGCTGTCTGTGACAGCTGAGTGAGCTCCGGAAACCAAGTCTGACCCTCCCAACGCGGAGCTATGAGGAGCACCAAGTGGCGTGTTTCCCTGATTCTCTGAAGCACCTGTGGTAGCAGAGAAACCGGAGGGAATGCATAAAGCGGCGGCTGGGCCAGGTCTGGGCTAGCGCGTCGTCGCTTTTTGAGAAAAATATTGGGCAATGGGTGTTCTCTTCTGAGGCGAAGAGGTCCACCTCTGCTCTGCCGAATATTCGCCACAGCTTTTGGATTGTAAGAGTGTGCAGGGACCATTCCCCGGGGGGAATGGGGTTCCTGGACAGACTGTCTGGGCCGTCGTTCAGATGGCCCGGCACGTGCGTCGCTCTGAGCGAGAGCAGGTGACACTGCGACCAAACTAATATGCGTTCTGTCAGTCTGAAAAGATTTCTGGATCTGTCTCCGCCCTGACGGTTTAGATAGGAGACCACGGCTATATTGTCCGAACGGATCAGCACGTGGTGACCGTGAACGCGCGGGAGAAAGCGCGTGAGCGCGTTCTCGACCGCCAACATCTCCAACAGTTTATGTTAAGGAGGCTCTCTTGAGGTGACCAGGGGCCGAAGGCCGGTGAGCCCTCGCAGACCGCACCCCAACCCGTGTTGGATGCGTCTCCCGAGATGACTTTTCAGCGCGCGCTGTGTTGATAGGCGAGCCGTCATCGTGACCGAGTCTAGCTCTATACCCAAGAAGGAAATAGTCTGACTGGGTTGAAGTGCGCTCTTTGTCCAGTTGACAGAGAGGCCCAAACCTTTCAGATGGTCGAGGAGAACTGTACGATGAGACAGTATCTCTCTCTGTGATTGTGCCAAAATCAGCCAGTCGTCCAAATAGTTCAGTATTCGCAGCCCCTGACTCCGCAGGGGGGCGAGCGCCGCATCCATGCACTTCGTGAACGTACGAGGTGCCAAGGATAGGCCGAACGGAAGGACTGTGTATTGATAAACCTGGCCTTCGAAGGCGAAACGTAAGAATGGCCTGTGAAGGGGATTTATCTGAATCTGAAAATAAGCATCTTTCAGATCTAGTGAAATGAACCAGTCCCCCTGGCGCACATGCGCGAGGAGTTTTCTGATAGTGAGCATTTTGAACGGTCTCTTCATGAGAACTTTGTTCAGCACTCTGAGGTCTAAGATTGGTCTGAGGCCGCCGTCTTTCTTGGGAACAAGAAAATAACGGCTGTAAAACCCTGACTCGCTCATAGACAGAGGCACTCTCTCTATAGCCCTTTTGCACAATAGTTTTGCTATCTCTGAACGGAGCAGCGTCGCCGCGTCTAGGTTCACAGTAGTTTCTAGCCGCGCTCGAAAACTTGGAGGGCGGCGGTGAAACTGTAAGCGATAGCCTAGCCTTATTGTGTTTAGCACCCACTGGGAAATTCCCGGAATAGCTTCCCACGCTTTGAAGCGTAACGCTAGGGGGTGAATGGCTACATGGTCCCCATCGCTGCACATAGCGGGCTGTGTGAGCGCGCTCATAGTGTTTATGACAGCGGGACTTACACTCAGAGAGGAGTTTATGGGCCGTGTAACAAAGTGAGCAGAGGGGGGACGCGCACACGGGCTCGTGGGCGCGCTTATGCACTCTGAAACTCGAGCGGGTTGGAACCGCTCTATGAGAGTGGACTCTGTGTGAGACACGGGAGCTGCAGTGCTTTTGTGTATGAGTGAACACAGTGTTGTGGGCACATTTTCTACACAAGAGGCTTTAATGCTCTCTTTTTGAGATTTCTCTGGATCGCCGTTAAAACGGTGTTTGTGCACATGCAGTGCTTTGTGTATGAGTGAACACAGTGTTGTGGGCACATTTTCTACGCAGGAGGCTTTTATGCTCTTTAGATTTCTCTGGGTCGCGGTGAAAACGGCGTTTTTGCACATGCAAGCGGGAAAAGAGACCGGCTTGTTGATGGCGGTGTACACTGCTGCAGTAGCCGTGTGAACGGGGACTGACAGAGGGCGAAACTTTGACGGCGGTTCGGCCGCGGCGAGAAATAGCCATCCTTTTCTCAGCTGAGGCTGGTCACGTGAGCGGCGGGATATATATAGCCTGAATTGGCTGCACTTGTGACGCGCGTCGCATGCAAGTGCGTGTTAGAAACGTGAGCGCTGCAAGCGGGCACGAGACTATTTTTAGCCTGCAGAGGCTGGACTTGTGATGCGCGCGGCCGTGTCGTGAACGCGGCCAATTTCTCACGTAAGAAAACTGGCGCGAGCTCAGAGCTGCATAAAAATTATCTGCGAGAGCCGGAATCAAACGCGGGTCTCTGGCGCGAAAAGCTTTGTGATCCACCACTGAGCCACAGGGGTAATGACACAAGCACAATAGCGCGAGCAGATAAGAGGGCGTGATAGCAGTAACAGGTTCGGCCTCAGCGGAACTAACACACTATAACCCATTTGTCCAGCTTTATGCTCGGAATGAGAACGTTTCTCATGAGCGCGGCCGCTTTCTGTCACGTAAGAGAGCTGGGCGCGAGCTCAGAGCTGCATAAGATTATCTGCGAGAGCCGGAATCGAACACGGATCTCTGTCGCGAAAAGCTTTGTGTTCCACCACTGGTCCAGGGGTAAAGACACAAACATAACAGCGCGAGCAGATAAGAGGGCGTGATAGTAGTAACAGGTTCGGTCTCGGCGGAACTGATACACTATAAACCCATTTGTCCAGCTTTATGTAGCGGCGTTATATGCAGGCGGGAGAGCGCGGCCGCTTTCTGTAACGTAAGAAAGCTGGCCGTGAGCTCAGAGCTGCATAAACAATTATCTGCGAGAGCCGGAATCGAACACGGGTTTCTGGCGCGAAAAGCTTTGTGTTCCACCACTGAGCTCGAGGGAAGACACAGGCTTAAAAGCGCGAGCAGATAAGAGGGCGTGATAGCAGCGACTAGTTCGGCCTCGACGGAACTAGTGCACTATAAACTCACTTGCCGGTGACGCGTATGCACGGGGTCGGGCTAGCTCTCTTGTAAAGTAAGAAAGCTAGCCGCGGTTGGCACAGCTGTAAGCGGCTCGTCCCCCATTCAGCGCTCGTGGGCGGTGAGAGGGGAAGGCGGCTTAACGCTTCGAGTCGAGCCCGCAGGGTCGACGACAACAGAAGCCCATTTGCAGAGGAAACATCTGCCGTCGGCGAGAGAAAGCTCTGCGTGTTCCAGTCCCAGGCAGAGAGCGCAGAAGAAGGCGGGCTCTGGCGCTGAGAGGGACGCGGCATGAGCCGCAGGTGTGCGAGGCATCTTAAAAAAGACGCTCGCTGCTCTTTTGTGAAGGTACACAAACAAAATACAATTGAAAGGATACGTCGTCGGATGGCGCTAGCTTGCAGGACGGCTGAAGGTGGGGAAGACGGCCGAAGACGGCGTGTGAAACCAATCAAATACATGAGAGTTGGCAAATATTTTTGTCCTCCGCGGTGTAATTTTTGGGTGGGACAAATGCGACTGTCTCCAATATTGGGGGGGACACGTCCCCCCCCGTCCCCCCCCGGTTCCTACGCCACTGGAATAAGTACCCCTTAGTTCTATAATACTTACAGTATAAATTATTTTTTTATTCTCCTGGTTGTTACCCCTTTATTCCCCAAACTTTAAATATTGTTCCCATATACTCATATTGTAAGTACGTTACTGTAATGAATTGCTGTAAAAATTACAGCATTATTTTACAGCAGCTGGCTGTTTTTTAATAATACAGCATTTTTGAATGCAATGCATTCTGGGGTCCCGTGGCGGTTTGACAAAAATTTACGGAATATTGCTGTAAATTTCAAATCTACAGAGCAGAGCCATCGTCGTGGGATTTTCAACGGTCGTGATTCGGGTAGCGGCAAGGCGAATGATTCACACACAACTGTGGTAAGTGACTTTTAGTTTTCATGTTTTGTAACTGTCTCAGTATATGAAGGGTATATATTAGCGGTTACTATTTGTAATCCAGGATTCACGCGCCGGCGGTAGGATTTCACACATTCCCGGCGCTATAGCATCAATGGGTAGCAGCTAGAAAATCTGAGTGCCTACATTTTGAACATCATGCTTCAATGACACCAGTGGGTATTCACGGGAACTTCGTGTTAATTAGCACAGTTCGTTGTGATTATTTTATGACAGTCGATCGTCTGTTAACACGGGCGCAGAAATGAAAACGCGTTGCTAAGGCCTTGTGTCAGCCCGCTCACGGAGCGTCGCTGAATGGGAGAATGGTGCTGTTCCAAGCGGTTTACTTAACCAGCTAGGAGTGGATTTGTGTGACTTTGTTATCTTCAGCCAGGTAATGTTAGTGTATTCTATAACGTTAGTTCGTTTATAATATATGGTAATATGCTGTTTAAATTTACATATATTTGTGTTTGATTGATCGTCTGGCAAATGTTTTTTTTTTAACAGGGAGCACAAGCCATTTTACCAGTGTGGTGACACATGAACAAATGAACTGATCATGCGCGACGCTGACCTATTAACAATCGAGTTGACTTATTGGAGTTGTAGAATGTTTTTCTTTTCATTATTTTTTTTACTGCGCTTCTGAATCCGGCTCAGTGCAGTTGAGTTGGGAAGTTGAGAGGGCAGTGCAAGGAGTTCCAGACTTCCAGTTAGCAAGAGGTAGTAATTTTCTAAATATTCCGTTGGCTGTTGCATTTGTTGGCTGTAGAGTAACGTTAGTGACTTAAAACAGTAATTTATTATTTCACTTAAGTGTGAGATTTTTTGTGTGTGTGCGGCACTTGCAAATTATATCAGGTATAGTGCCAATTAGCATTTAAAACACATTTTTAGCTAATGTTTAGACATATTAAGGAATGATGCATGTTGTGTAGAGCATTTAACTGTTTAAAATGCATTTAAAGTCTCACACACTTTTTTTCGCGCACTTTTTTTGAGCGCTTGCGCGCACTTTTTTCGCGCCTCGTTCCTTCTATCCATTGTATTTTAATGTCTGACTCCAGATAGCATTGTTTTCTGAGTGTGGAAATTAAGTGTAGTTAGCATCCAAAATAATAAGTTTCAAGATGATCTGTCAGTTTTGCTCACATGAATATGAGACCGTTATGTCTTATGTAAGGCACATGAAATTACACAGATATTTGCCAAATGCAACTTTTAAGTGTGGAATAGCTAACTGCAGTTTGGGGTTCAAAAGCTTTAATGCATTTAAATCACACTCATACCGTTATCATATTGAGAGACAACCTGTAGCTGAGGCACAACTCTGCAGTACTGATTTGACTTGTCACATTGAATGCTGTTCTGTGCATTGTGAGGATTTGACTGGGTTCTTTTCACATCTAAAAACCCATTTGAAAGAGGGCACAGCAGTAACTTGTCCATTTAAACAGTGCAAAAAGACATATACTGTCTTGTCAACATTCACATCACATTTATCAAGATGTCATAAAGGAAAGACAGAGCACAGTCTAATTGAAACCATTGTTCAGATAACAGGTGCAAGCCAAGGAAGCTCTCTGGAGTCTATAGTCCATTCTGAGGACAGGTGTGAGGCTGCTAACTCGAATCAAATGACTGTAGATGAGATTTGCCCAGAACATGTAGATGATGAGATGTTTCTAAAAAATCTGTCCCTATTTTACCTCAAGTTGCAGGCAAAGTTGTTGCTTCCTGCGTCTGTTATTCAAGCAGTCATTGAAGGATTCCAGGAGATACATGACATGAGCCTGTCAAATTTGCTGAATAAACTAAAAGAAAAATTGATTCTACTTGGAATCCCTGAGACGGACATAGAAAGAGTGGTAGATGAAATTAAAGTGGATGATCTTCTCCACACTTGCAACACTCGGATATTGAAAACAGATCAGAGGAGGAAAACCGTGTTTAAAGAGAGCTTCAACTACATTGAGCCAGTTCGCATTTGTTTAGGGAACAATGAAGCAGGAAAGGAATGTTTTGCCCAATACATTCCAATAAAAAAAACACTTGCTAGTCTTTTCAAGAGCGAGTCCATGCTGGAGCAACACCCATTTGCAAGTTCACGACAGAAATGTGTTTAAGGACATTTGGGATGGAAAAGTAGTTGCAGAAAATGCTTTGTTTAAGTCAGATCCCATGTCCTTGGGCTTGATTCTCTATCAGGATTCATTTGAAGTAGTTAACCCATTAGGTTCAGGGAAGAAAAAACACAAAGTACTGGCAGTCTATCTCACTTTAGGAGACATTTTGCCTCATAATCGGTCAAACACTGACCATATGCAACTTGTTCTTCTTTGCAGAGAGCAAGATTTCAAGTTCTTCGGACATGATTTGGTGATGGGGCAGTTGGTAAAGGATCTTAAAGACCTTGAGGTGAGTGGCATCCAAATGCCCAGTGGTGAGATTAGGAAAGCAATTGTGTGTGCCATTGCTGGAGATAATCTTGGCTCACATGCTATAGGAGGTTTTGTTGAAAATTTCAGCACCAGTTCCTTCTTTTGCAGATTTTGTGAAATTGATCGACCATCATTTGTGGCAGACCCACTGGCCAAGGGGCCAAGCAGGACTGTGCATTCATATAAAGGTAATATCCAAGCAGAAGATTTGCACCTTAAAAAAGGGGTCAAATTTGACTCACTGTTCAATGACTTATCACATTACCACGTGTGCCAGCCTGGCTTGCCTCCATGCATTGGACATGATCTTTTTGAAGGTGTTGTGTCTTATGATTTGGCTCTGTGCATTAAACATCTGGTCAGAGTTGAGAAACAGTTTCGTTAGCCTCATAGCATAATTGCCTAAGTCATTTTTTGTTTTTTCTTGTTTTCCAAAGACATTGAAATATGACTTAGGCAATTATGCTATGAGGCTAACGATATGTGGAACTGAATAGAAGGGTAAATCAATTTAGATACCTAGGCAATGATGCACATGATAAGCCATGTGAGATAAATTCTGGGAGTGATAAACTTGGAGGGCATGCTGTTCAGAACTGGTGTTTCCTGAGATTGCTACCAGTGTTAATAGGAGATAAAATAAGGGACCCAGTTGATAATGATGTGTGGCAACTTGTTTTGCAGCTCCGACAGATGGTAGAGTTCATCTGTGCACCTGCCATTTCTTCTGGACAGATCGCCTACTTAAAGGTAATGATTGAGGACTACATGTATTTTCGAAAGAAACTATTTCCTGACCATCCTCTGAGGCCAAAACACCATTATGTTACCCATTATCCAGAACTAACAGTCCAGTTTGGGCCACTCATTCGTCTCTGGACCCTCAGATTTGAAAGCAAACACACATATTTTAAGCAGTGTTCAAGAAAGTTGCACAATTTCAAGAACATTTGTTCTACTCTGGCTGAAAGGCATCAGCTATTTCAAGCTTACTTAAGTGCTGGTAGTCTGTTCCCACCCCATGTTGTTGCTGAAAAAGGAACAGATTTTTGCCCATCTGATTATAATGACGATATTAGAGAAGCTGTTTCACACCTTAACTGTCAGGCAAACACACAAATTTCACATGAGGCAAAAGTGAAAGGGACCAAATACAAAAAAAATATGTTTCTTGTGCTTGATCAAATTGATGATGGAATTGTATTTGGCAAAATAAAAGCCATTCTCATTCAAGGAGATTACGTCAACTTCATTACAGAACGATATAACTCTTCAATTTTTATTGATCAGGGCCTTCATTGCATTTCCGAGAAACCTGCAAAAAGACTGTGTTGTGTCAGCCAAGAAAACCTATTAGACTATTATCCCTTGCCCATGTACAAATTGTGTGGCCTGTCAGTGCTTGCTCTTCACCACTCTTTTCCTTCTCTAGAATGATGTCTGCAACTGTGGGGGAGGAAGTAAAAAAAGGTCATTTCCAAAGCGCTTCCTGGTCTTCTTGAAGAAAAGAAGGAACAGTTGATGCAGAGACTTATTAGCTGGGGTGTGGAGAGCACAGATGATCTAAACTATGTAGAGGGGGCGCCTGGAGTGGACCTGTCTGATTTACTCCCACCCATCCAGATTCGCAAACTACTAGACAGCTTTAACAGAGGTTATTTTGACATTCTGTATATGTATAAAGTATATTTTTTGATAACAGATATATTAGCAGTTACATAACACTGACTTGTTTATGATGTATTTTATTTTTCTATTAGCTGGAGAACACAATATATCTAGTGATGTCCCTCCAACAACAACTCTGCCTTCCTCCACTGTCACCTTAGACACAATTAGCCCACCAAGCATTTCTTCAATCACAGCAGTTACTTGGCCCGAGTCATTTCAGGTTCCTTGGAACCAAATGCCGAGCGAATTACGCATTGCAGTAGCAAATAGAAAGAGACCACTCCCCCCTGATCGCCGCAAAATGATTCGCATCATTGTTGATGAAATTATGAAACATGAAAAGAATCCAAGCAAAGCACAGTGCCTTGCTGTTGCTCTCAAAATTGTCAAACAGTATCCAAAGAGCTTTTCTGATTTTGATGATGCTCAAGAAAGAAATGAAATTGGGTACTACTCCCTCTTGAAACAAATAAAAACCCGTGTAGAACACGTCAATAGAGACAATACTTTAACACGCAGGCGACGGATCAGAGGAGTATCTGACACACCTGAGAGAATGCAATGCAGAGAACCAACAGCCACATACGGATGTGCACAATGGCAGCCTGAGCCTCCGCTTGCACATTCTGATGATCTCTTTGAGGAAAAAAGACAAACTTTAGAGACTTTGTACCAGCAATATGGAAAAAGTGGAGCTGACAGGGGGGATGTGTGTGCCTTAATGAAGGAAACTTACTATTTGCAAAGAAAGCACATAAATGACACACAAGCACCTCCTATCAAAGACCTCAAAAGCAAATGGCCATACTTGTTTGTGCAAAAGCACATATATGCACATTTTGAGGAGCTTACCAGTATCGCCATCCACAAAAGGCTCAACCAGGCTATACAAGAGTATGGTAAAGTTCTCGTTGACTTCTTTAAGAGCAAACCCACAAATGATGTGGTCAAGAAAGTCTTGTCCAGCGAAGAGGAAGAAGTTGGACCCCTTGTGATTAAACTCATCCTGGCACATTTCCGAGAGGATCCAGATGGACTTCTGCTTCTTGCCAATGTAAGTATATTGCTGAAAACCAATGTTTTTTTTGTATGTTCTTGTATTAGTTTATATGGACAGGCCCTCCACTGGGATCCTGTGGAGTAAATGTGTTTTTCTTCTCCACTCTCTAGAGGTGCACCACAGCAGCTGACCTTCAAGCGACACACACCATACCTGGGAGCCCACGACTAATTGTGCTTGGTAAGTCTGCACACTCTTGATTGACCAGAACTTTGTCTCTATTAAGGATGTTTATTTTATTTTTCCTCCATTTAGTTTTCAAGTTAAACATTTTTGTAAGGCTATCTTGTTGGTTTTGTTCTTGCTGTGCTAGTCTGTGTTACCGGTAAATACACCATTACATTACACTGCTGTACTGCCCCCACTGTCCTTTTTTATGGAAATAAAAACAGTTTAGTTCACTTGGACAAGAGACGCTACAGTTGTAAACATCTGAAGTTGAAAGCATCTGCTATAATTTGCTTATTGTTTTGTTACTCCTCTTGTTAATTTGGTTTAAAGTAATTAGTCCATTCACTCTTATGTACTTAAATGTAGTTTAAATGTAAAAAGCTGAAAGATAATAAATGGTATAGTTAAAAAAGACTATTGTCACATGTGGTATTGATTGTTTTAGGAGACACTTTGACGAATGGGCACTGGATGCTGACTATTGAAGGCGAGGTTGTGTGTGAGGGTATTCAGCCCAGCTTCCTGTCTGGCCTTGCCTCTCTGTTCGTTGCATATTACATATTCAATCTTGAGTACCAGGAGGAGGAAGCGTGTACCTTGGAGTTCATTCAAAGGTAATGGTTGAATTCTAACAACTTCATTACCAGCTTTTTACATAATTATGTAGATTATGTTTTATCAGTACTTTTCCTTTTATCTATGTAGACACTATCATAGAATATTATGTTTATATCTATATTATATCTATTCATAATCATATTATACGTGTTATATCTTTTGAGGCCTTTAATACAATGTTTCTCACAATGACTCCAGAAGAGATCACATTTTTCAGTGTGAATGATTTAGCATGTCTGTCTATTTAACACCAGCAAACTAATGAGTTAAATCAGATGTTTTAATTAGTGGACATCTAAAACTTCCTTGGAAATCTAACATATGGTCCAATTTAAAAAACATGATTACCTGCCTCATAAGGTAAAGCCAACCTTAATTACATATTGTCTGTTTCATGACCCTGTAGGCGCTTTGTAGGCATTAATCCGGAGAGAGGAACAAAGTCGTCAAAAGAAAAAGTGCCATCTAAAATGACAGGGCAAATGGTGCAGAAAAAACAGGTTGCAGTGAACCCACATGTTGCCACTCTTCTCTGCAAATTGATGGATTTTCAGTGGAATTTTTAAAATGTAAGTAGACGCATTTTTAAAATTTTTTTTTATTGCATCTCTGACTGTATCTGTCATCCCTCTATCTGTCTCTGACTGTATCTGTCATCCCTCTATCTGTCACTGACTGTATCTGTCATCCCTCTATCTGTCTCTGACTGTATCTGTCATCCCTCTATCTGTCACTGACTGTATCTGTCATCCCTCTATCTGTCTCTGACTGTATCTGTCATCCCTCTATCTGTCACTGACTGTATCTGTCATCCCTCTATCTGTCTCTGACTGTATCTGTCATCCCTCTATCTGTCTCTGACTGTATCTGTCATCCCTCTATCTGTCACTGACTGTATCTGTCATCCCTCTATCTGTCTCTGACTGTATCTGTCATCCCTCTATCTGTCTCTGACTGTATCTGTCATCCCTCTATCTGTCACTGACTGTATCTGTCATCCCTCTATCTGTCTCTGACTGTATCTGTCATCCCTCTATCTGTCACTGACTGTATCTGTCATCCCTCTATCTGTCACTGACTGTATCTGTCATCCCTCTATCTGTCACTGACTGTGTCTGTCATCCCTCTATCTGTCACTGACTGTGTCTGTCATCCCTCTATCTGTCACTGACTGTATCTGTCATCCCTCTATCTGTCTCTGACTGTATCTGTCATCCCTCTATCTGTCACTGACTGTATCTGTCATCCCTCTATCTGTCACTGACTGTATCTGTCATCCCTCTATCTGTCACTGACTGTATCTGTCATCCCTCTATCTGTCACTGACTGTATCTGTCATCCCTCTATCTGTCTCTGACTGTATCTGTCATCCCTCTATCTGTCACTGACTGTATCTGTCATCCCTCTATCTGTCTCTGACTGTATCTGTCATCCCTCTATCTGTCTCTGACTGTATCTGTCATCCCTCTATCTGTCTCTGACTGTATCTGTCATCCCTCTATCTGTCACTGACTGTATCTGTCATCCCTCTATCTGTCACTGACTGTATCTGTCATCCCTCTATCTGTCACTGACTGTATCTGTCATCCCTCTATCTGTCACTGACTGTATCTGTCATCCCTCTATCTGTCTCTGACTGTATCTGTCATCCCTCTATCTGTCACTGACTGTATCTGTCATCCCTCTATCTGTCACTGACTGTATCTGTCATCCCTCTATCTGTCACTGACTGTATCTGTCATCCCTCTATCTGTCACTGACTGTATCTGTCATCCCTCTATCTGTCACTGACTGTATCTGTCATCCCTCTGTCTGTCTCTGACTGTATCTGTCATCCCTCTATCTGTCTCTGACTGTATCTGTCATCCCTCTATCTGTCTCTGACTGTATCTGTCATCCCTCTATCTGTCACTGACTGTATCTGTCATCCCTCTATCTGTCACTGACTGTATCTGTCATCCCTCTGTCTGTCACTGACTGTATCTGTCATCCCTCTATCTGTCACTGACTGTATCTGTCATCCCTCTATCTGTCACTGACTGTGTCTGTCATCCCTCTATCTGTCACTGACTGTATCTGTCATCCCTCTATCTGTCTCTGACTGTATCTGTCATCCCTCTATCTGTCTCTGACTGTATCTGTCATCCCTCTATCTGTCTCTGACTGTATCAGTCATCCCTCTATCTGTCACTGACTGTATCTGTCATCCCTCTATCTGTCTCTGACTGTATCTGTCATCCCTCTATCTGTCTCTGACTGTATCTGTCATCCCTCTATCTGTCTCTGACTGTATCTGTCATCCCTCTATCTGTCTCTGACTGTATCTGTCATCCCTCTATCTGTCACTGACTGTATCTGTCATCCCTCTATCTGTCACTGACTGTATCTGTCATCCCTCTATCTGTCAAAAGATCTTTATTTGTGTTTCCGAAGATGAACGAATCTGTCATCCCTCTATCTGTCTCTGACTGTATCTGTCATCCCTCTATCTGTCACTGACTGTATCTGTCATCCCTCTATCTGTCACTGACTGTATCTGTCATCCCTCTATCTGTCACTGACTGTATCTGTCATCCCTCTATCTGTCACTGACTGTATCTGTCATCCCTCTATCTGTCAAAAGATCTTTATTTGTGTTTCCGAAGATGAACGAATCTGTCATCCCTCTATCTGTCTCTGACTGTATCTGTCATCCCTCTATCTGTCACTGACTGTATCTGTCATCCCTCTATCTGTCTCTGACTGTATCTGTCATCCCTCTATCTGTCACTGACTGTATCTGTCATCCCTCTATCTGTCACTGACTGTATCTGTCATCCCTCTATCTGTCACTGACTGTATCTGTCATCCCTCTATCTGTCACTATCTGTCACTGACTGTATCTGTCATCCCTCTATCTGTCACTGACTGTATCTGTCATCCCTCTATCTGTCACTGACTGTATCTGTCATCCCTCTATCTGTCACTATCTGTCACTGACTGTATCTGTCATCCCTCTATCTGTCACTGACTGTATCTGTCATCCCTCTATCTGTCACTGACTGTATCTGTCATCCCTCTATCTGTCACTGACTGTATCTGTCATCCCTCTATCTGTCTCTGACTGTATCTGTCATCCCTCTATCTGTCTCTGACTGTATCTGTCATCCCTCTATCTGTCACTGACTGTATCTGTCATCCCTCTATCTGTCACTGACTGTATCTGTCATCCCTCTATCTGTCTCTGACTGTGTCTGTCATCCCTCTATCTGTCACTGACTGTGTCTGTCATCCCTCTATCTGTCACTGACTGTATCTGTCATCCCTCTATCTGTCACTGACTGTATCTGTCATCCTCTATCTGTCACTGACTGTATCTGTTATCCTCTATCTGTATCTAACTGTATCTGTCTCTGACTTAATCATTATGTTTGTAATTTATCTAATATATTGTACTCTTTGTTCTTTTCAATATTTCTAGCCAGTCTTTGCGTCCTGTGATGAAACTTTTTTTGGACCAAAAGTTTGACTCACTTGGGGCCTTGTTGTTTTGCCATGGTTTGTTCAAGAAGTGGTGAAAACTCATCAGCATCCTTGTGGTTTTTAGAACTGTTTTAGTGTGACCATGTTGGTCAACTTGTAGCTATACAGTAATGCATTTTGCCTTTTTCTTCTTTGTGTGAAATGTGTAATATATGTTTTAATGAATTAAAAAAATAAAACATTTAATGGGTTATAGTTCACCCAAAAGTGAAAATGTTGTCATTAATTACTCACTCTCATTTCATCCCAAACCGGATAGACAGGATATCGGATAGAAAGCTCTCTGATTTCATCAAAAGATCTTTATTTGTGTTTCCGAAGATGAACGAAGGTCTTACGGGTTTGGGATGAAATGAGAGTGAGTAATTAATGACAAAATTTATTAATTTATTTCATGTACATTCATTATTATTATTTTTTGTAATGATACAAAGTAATATGACTTTGACAAGTAATACGTTTTTGACAATATTTTCTTTCAGATTTGTAAGTTATATATTAAATAAAATTTGAACTGTTTTTCAATATTAACAAGTGTCAAAGTTTTTTTTTTGTTAGGTGAATTAAGTTATGCATTCTACAGCACTTTATGCAGTTAAAAATAGTTTAGAATGTATGCAGTTAATAGTTTAAATGTAGAATTCAGCTGCCATTCATTAATAGGCAGCAATCAGAAAAATATATTGAATATAGTACATTTTATGAACTTCCTCTCATATACAAATACACAGTAGTTTACTTTAAAAAAAATACAGCAATTTAACAAATACTGTAATCTGAGAATACAGGGAAATACTGTAAATTAAATTACAGAACCGCTACTGTAAAAATTACAGTAACTGGCTGGCAACCCTGCTGCCAGTATTTTACTGTAAAATTTACAGGTATTTTTTAACAGTTACCGAAGGTTACGCTGTAAAATCGCTTTAATTACGCAGTACTTTCCGGGCTGTAATCTAAAGCGTTACCGAGTTGAGTTACTGTAATGTCATGCTAACATAATATGTATACACTAATATACAGTGTTTAGGACATTCACAATAGTTATCAGTGCTTTTATCTCTTCTCTGCAGGTGTTGGGCTTTGATGCTGTAAATAAACTGGAGAGTTTCCTGTCTCCTGTAAGCCTGTGTGTGTGTGTGTGTGTGTGTGTGTGTGTGTGTGTTTCAGCATCCCCTCTGTCTTGATGGGTGGGGAGGAGTTCATCAGCACTGACTGTTAGATATATATATGGAGAAAGTCATAAAAGCTTCCTCTGATTTGTCACTGAAGTTGTTTGATGATTTCCTCTGTTCTGTCTAATAAGGTAACAGTGAGTGTGATTGGAGGGTTTTGAACCTCTTTCTCTCTCATTAAGGGGCTGAGAGGACGCCTGTACTTCTGTATCATCAGTGCGGAGAAGCTTGTACTGGATGTTGTATTAATCAAGCAGAGAGAGATGGAGAGATGCCTGACTCTCCTTTTACTGTCTTCAATTATAATACTCATCACAGCTGGTAAGTACAGATGAAATTAAAGAGATTGTTATTTTTTTAGAAATGAATGGCTATGTTATTTAAGATCTTAAATTTAAACTATAATGTAATGTGTTTTTTTTAGATGCCCGTGTAATCGCATTGTAAAAATATTTTGAATGTGCTCCTGTGTTTAACAAGCAGTTTATCTCTCTCTTTCTCTCTATGTCTCTCCAATTTGTAAAGAGCTATACATAAGTTTTACATGAGGGTGTTTTATTCATTATAATATATCATTATCAAAATAATATTAATATTTATTTATTGAAACCGTAAGAGGCCATTATTGTAGTTTTTTTTTGTCTTGTCTTATGATCGCAATTTAATTTTTCATATGATATCAACATTGTAAATGTTGTCAATCTTCTGTTATCTAAACAATAAAAAAATCATATATACATTGATCACCTTTTCTCTGGTTGAAAATGATTTAATCGCCATGTGTCAAACATTCTTCTATAACCATGCAGGCATCTCTGTCCCTCGAGTTGGGTGGCTCTAAAATGTATCACACATTTGGAGTTCTGATTTGATGAACATTGATTTGGAAATATTAGTGACAGACATGTTATCTTGAGCAAGTCCCATGAACATTTTTACAAAAAAGAAAAATAATCAATCATTCACAATCCAGCAGGATAAATGCTGTATTATGTTTGTCATGATCACAACTTCTTGACATAACAAGAAAAGAAAAACTAAAACCTAAAGGCCTTTTTGGGTTGCCAAGACCTCAGCTGCAGAATAACAATATAGAGGGGAAAAACAGATTTTTTTGTTGTTGTAAACTTTAAAATACTCACTGTCTCAATAATATAGAAACAAGACAGAGAAACAAGAAATTTGTGTTAACATGATTTTAGTGTGGAAAAAATTTATTTTTTGCACCTTTTCTGTGCAAAATTATTTCCAGTTTTGAACTTTATGGTATAAACCCTGTGTTTTTTTTGTTTACTATTTACAGCTGAAACAATAATGCATTTTAGGATAATTGATTTAAGTGCTTTTATAAAACTATAAGCTTCACATTTCTGTCTTTAAACCCCTTTAATTTTTTTAATAAAAAGGAGAAAGTCAGCATAATAATCTTTTTGTTAATCAACATACCTATGATGTTGATTGAGCTAAATTTGTATTGAACTGAATATTCATTTTAATTACTCCTGTAACATGTCCCATTTTGCCAGTTGTCCCACTTTGTAATGCTATAAATTATACTCTCCTTCCTTCATCTTTCATCTCTCATTGTTACTGCTTAATATTTAGACCGTGTGAATGTGAGGCTGGTTGGTGGTCACAGTCCCTGTGCTGGTAGAGTGGAGGTTCTTCATAGAGGTCAGTGGGGAACTGTGTGTGGAGATGACTGGGATTTGGCTGATGCTGCAGTGGTGTGTAGAGAGCTGGACTGTGGAGAACCTGTAGATGCTCTGGGTGATGCTCATTTTGGACCAGGATCAGGACCAATCTGGATGACTGTTGTATTATGCACTGGATCAGAGTCTACACTGAAGAACTGTGGGTCATTAGGCTGGGGTTATACCAACTGTGATCATAGTAAAGATGCTGGAGTCATCTGCTCAGGTAAAGTATTTTAAATTATTCAAATTCATGTAAGATTTAAAAATTTTAAAGAAGTTGATTTGAATGTTAAAATGTTGACTTCAATAATAAATAAATACATTTCATATTTAAATTTGTTGTGGTTTTCTTTTGTGTTTTTACATTACTTATTCATTATAAGACTCTAGAAATAGAAGATATAAAATGGCTTTGATGTACAAAGCATTATCTTGAAGCTCCAAAAATAAGCCATGCTTTTGTTGATCTGTTTCTCTTATTCAGAAGTCCGGCTGGTTGAAGGTTCTCGCTGCTCTGGGAGGTTAGAGATACTTGATGATCAGTCGTGGGTTTCAGTGTGTGACGCTGCCTTTGACCAGCAGGATGCAGAGGTTGTGTGTAGAGAGCTGGACTGTGGGACTCCTGTACAGGTGCTGGGAGAACATGCTTTTGGAAAAGGAGACGCTCAGATGTGGACACAAGAGATTCAGTGCAGAGGAAATGAGTCTCAGATTCACTTCTGTCCAACATCACCATCACATGAAAACTGTTCACATGAGCACAACATTGGTTTGCTGTGTAGTGGTAAGAGTTCAAAGTACAACTAAGCACATTTCTTTTTATTAAAACATTTTAAATGTAAAATAGCTTTTTCTCTTACATTCACAGACATAATAAATGTGAGACTGGTAAATGGTAGCAGTCGCTGTGCTGGTAGAGTGGAGGTTCTTCATAGAGGTCAGTGGGGAACAGTGTGTGGTGATGGCTGGGATTTGGCTGATGCTGCAGTGGTGTGTAGAGAGCTGGACTGTGGAGAACCTGTAGATGCTCTGGGTGATGCTCAATTTGAACTGGGATCAATACGGATTTGGATGAAAAATGCAATGTGTACTGGATCAGAGTCTACACTTAAGAAATGTGGATTCGTACAATCAATTGATCCTAATGTGTGTCTTGATAAGAGCGCTCAAGTCATTTGTTCAGGTAAGCTAAAGCTAAAAATCCTGTCTTATGTACAAAACAATTGTACCAAAAGCTGTCATAATTTCATATTTCGTGACCATTTCCACCTTTCTTTTTGACCACATGAGCTGTTATGGTCAGACTGTAACAATCAGAGACCTTGTTAAAAATAAAATTTAGAAAATTGTTTCTAACTCTACATTCTAATGTTATTCCCTGATAGGATACATTCATATACATTGTTGACATGAAAATGTGGGCAGTCATGTAATGCGTTAAGATTTGTACAGTAACAATAACTATAAAAACTGTTTTCTATATGAGCTGTTTTTGTAGCTTACTTTCAAGTCTTTTTGGACTGGAAAAAAGTTTGTATAATGTGTATAATGTATAATATGTTTTCATAATAAATAAATTTTATTTCAGAAGATAAAGGAAAATATGATTTCTCGCTATACGACTGATATATTGATTATATGACTGACTCATAATTAAAGTTCTATAACTTTAAATGCTGTTCTTTTCTGTTCTTTCAGGAGTCCGGCTGGTTGGAGGTTCTCGCTGCTCTGGGAGGTTAGAGATACTTGATGATCAGTCGTGGGTTTCAGTGTGTGACGCTGCCTTTGACCAGCAGGATGCAGAGGTTGTGTGTAGAGAGCTGGACTGTGGGGCTCCTGTACAGGTGCTGGGAGAACATGCTTTTGGAAAAGGAGACGCTCAGATGTGGACACAAGAGATTCAGTGCAGAGGAAATGAGTCTCAGATTCACTTCTGTCCAACATCACTATCACATGAAAACAACTGTTCAGTTGATAATTATGTTGGACTGGAGTGTGCAGGTTTGAGCCTTTTTAATAAAATTTAATGTCCCCAAAATCTACATTAAATATTAGTACATTTTATCATATTTTTTTCTTTGTTTTTTCAAAGTTGTTTTATTATAGTTTTTTCCCTTTGTCCATATGTCTTTACTCCCTCTTTATTCATTTTATAGACAATATGAGAGTGAGGTTGGTTGGTGGTCACAGTCGCTGTGCTGGTAGAGTGGAGGTTCTTCATAGAGGTCAGTGGGGAACTGTGTGTGATTTCGCCTGGGATATGGCTGATGCTGCAGTGGTGTGTAGAGAACTGGACTGTGGAGAACCTGTAGATGCTCTGGGTGATGCTCATTTTGGACCAGGATCAGGACCAATCTGGACAAATCGCAAGTTTTGTTCGGGATCAGAATCTACACTGAAGAACTGTGGAACAGTAAATTGGGGTTTTTATAACTGTGATCATACTAAAGATGCAGGAGTCATCTGCTCAGGTAAACTGCTCAAAACCCTGCCCTGTTTTTACATCACTGACAATTCTGGGAAAGGAAAAAAACTGCCTTAAAGGGAAAGTTCAACCAAAAATGTAAAATCAGTCATAATTTACTCTATCTTTTCAAACCTCAATGACTTTGTCCTGTAGAGCACAAAATGTTGTTTTTTTTTTCATATTATTTAGCTATCATTATTGAAAAGAGTACCAGGATACTCTGTAAAATTCCCCTTTTATGTTCCATCAAAGAAAGTCAGATGATATGGATTAACATGAGAGATTGAGTAATTGGATTATTTTACTCCTTTCACATTAAGAAGTGGTGCTTTGTGGTTGACCAATAATGACAAGAATTACAGACCTTTAGATAAACAAAATTTAAATCGTTTCTTATCTCTTGCTTCAGGTGTCAGGCTTATTTGAAACTCCAGTTGCTCTGGGAGAATTCCCAGAAAAGTTATTCATGATCATAAATAAAATGGCTTTGATGTACAAATCGTTATCTTGAAGCCCCATAAATAAGCCATGTTTTTGTTGATCTGTGTTGTCTTATTCAGGAGTCCGGCTGGTTGAAGGTTCTAGCTGCTCTGGGAAGTTAGAGATACTTGATGATCAGTCGTGGGTTTCAGTGTGTGACGCTGCCTTTGACCAGCAGGATGCAGAGGTTGTGTGTAGAGAGCTGGACTGTGGGGCTCCTGTACAGGTGCTGGGAGAACATGCTTTTGGAAAAGGAGACGCTCAGATGTGGACACAAGAGATTCAGTGCAGAGGAAATGAGTCTCAGTTTCACTTCTGTCCAACATCCTTATACAAAAACAGCTGTTCGCATGATAATTACCAGGGGCTGCTATGTGCTGGTGAGTTAAAATAATATAGTAATATCATAATGTGAGAGACCGTGTGCGTCTGCGGCTGATTATGGATTGCTCGTCAACTGAGTCTTCCTCGGTCAGAAGGAATAGGCAAATCCAATAGTGCAGTTTAAGTATTTATTGAGGAGAAGTCAGGTACATGGAGATGATAAGGGTTTACAGGTATCAATATGACAGAATAGGTCTGGGTGTGTGTGTGTGT
Organism: Semotilus atromaculatus; assembly: GCA_031834385.1. Lineage (NCBI taxonomy): Eukaryota > Metazoa > Chordata > Actinopteri > Cypriniformes > Leuciscidae > Semotilus > Semotilus atromaculatus. The sequence continues at coordinate 50,244,544 of JAULUF010000009.1, forward strand.
GTGTGGTTATCTGGAACAGAAAATACAATAAAATGTATATTAATATACATGTAGGCTATGGTTACATGCAGTTGCATCAAGAAATAACCCGTAGTACAACCAAAATCCACAAGTGGGAGCTCTAACATTATAAATGAATTGCATAAATGCCACAAATCTCCACACGACCAAAAACGCCAAAAAACAGACAACCTATGCATTAAATATAATATTTGCGGTGTTTACAAAGCAATAATTAAAGTATATACAGTAAATGACTACATTATGAGCGCATGCAGAGCGTCGGAGAGGAAAAAAAAACAGTATAGCAGTAGCGAGTAACACGAGTAACAACCTCGCCATCTGGGCTAATAACTCTGTAATAAACATAATTTATGCAATTAAGCCATACTTACATCTTAAGGACGCACAGCACTCTTACACACAATATTAGCGCAGGATTAACAAAGGATGGCAATTCTCTGCTCAGTGGATACTGCTTCTCATAACACTGGACTCCACCGAAAGTGAAAGCGCCTCACGCAACCACGAGCGATCGGAACTACAACGAACGCATGCATTATGGGTAACATAGTAGTATCAGGGCACGGACTTTTAACAGCCGCCCCTGTATTTGCCTAGCAAATACACTCATTCCAAAGTCAACTAGTTTGAAGAAGTGCCGTTTGAATCCTCAGGTATTTCAGGGAGTTCCACCAGTTTGGTTACCGGGCGAATGTAGATACTGTCTTTAACCTTCACCTCCGCAGCTCGAACAACACCATCTGTCCCTGGGAAAACCTTGGTGATGGTCTCAACAGGCCAAAGTCCTCTGGGAAGGTTGGAGTCAATGATCATCACAATTGGATCTCCAATTCTCCAAATCACAAATGGATTTCCTCCATTTATGTCTCAACTGAAGCCCTGGGAGGTAGTTCTGGACAAAACGTTTCCAGAAATGATCACTGATCACCTGACTGTGTTTCCATCTTCTGTTGGAAAGGACATCATGAGGGCCGTATACTGCCTGTGGTAATGCAGCATCGCGCCGCCCCATCAGCAGCAGGTTTGGCGTGATGGGGTCCGGGTCAGCCACATCAAAGGAAGCATATCCGAGTGGTTTAGAATTAAGGAGCCCTTCAACTTCTATGAAAGCGGTTAGGAGCACTTCCTCTGCAACAACTTGGTCTTTCAGGACACCTTGCAGGGCTGACTTAAAGGAACACTCCACCGTTTTTTTAAATAGGGCTTATTCACATTCTTTCCTACATTTAGATAGGTGTGCAAATGCATTTTTGTCTCAGTGCATGCATTGTTTTAGTTTGACAGGGTCGGCGTTAGCTTAGCTTAGCACAATGAATGGAATCCTTTGTTGCCAGTAAGCATGTCCTGAGTAAAAGTGATTTAAAAAAATTTAAAAACCCACGTAATTACTTCTTGTGGCCTGCGTATTCACAACGAGTACAAATAGCGATGCAGATTAACACTAGGCGATTTCCTAGGCAGATATTGACTTGGGACTATATTAGGGGGAAGCACAGGCGAAGCACTGCTGCTTCGGCGAAGCACTGCTACTTGGGCGCAGAGATATCACGCAACACATGAAATCCCACGACTTCCGTAAACATACCGGCGTGAATAGTAGCTGCCTGACTATTTTCCTTACAGTACATGACTGGCGATGAACATGGCTGATTTTGTGAGAGACGAAGAGGATGACTTCTCAGACAGTCAAGAGCCAGAGCCATAACGTTACCTATTTGAACCAGAGTTTACAGAAGAGGAGCTGCGTGCTTTAGAAATAGAACGACAGGAGGAGGAGGATGCGATCGCTCAACAGCCTGAGGACATGAGGATGAGAGCCAACACGAACTGGTGGTGTGAATGTGGGGGAATATGCCAACCTATGCCGACTGAAATAGAGTGTCTGTGCTGTGGAGACTGGTCACGCCGGTATGTTCTTCTTCTTCTTTTGTTTTTTTGACGCGTTGAACGTCGGTATGTTTATGGAAGTCGTGGGATTTCATGTGTTGCGTGATATCTCTGCGCCCAAGTAGCAGTGCTTCGCCTGTGCTTCCCCCTAATATAGCCCCAAGTCAATATCTGCCTAGGAAATCGCCTAGTGTTAATCTGCATCGCTATTTGTACTCGTTGTGAATACGCAGGCTACAAGAAGTAATTACGTGTTTTTTTTTTATCACTTTTACTCAGGACATGCTAACTGGCAACACAGGATTCCATTCATTGTGCTAAGCTAAGCTAACGCCGACCCTGTCAAACTAAAACAATGCATGCACTGAGACAAAAATGCATTTGCACACCTATCTAAATGTAGGAAAGAATGTGAATAAGCCCTATTTCAAAAAACGGTGGAGTGTTCCTTTAACAGATCGGATTTCCCTCTCCCAGGCTCCCCCGAAATGAGGAGAGTATGGAGGGTTGAAGTGGAAGTTGATAGTCTGGTTAGCCAGTTGCTGCTCCAGGCGCTTTGGAGTTCTTTATGGCCACCCCTGAAATTGGTGCCCCGGTCGGACCACAGCTCGTACGGCTTCCCCCGGCGTGCAATAAACCTGCGTAATGACATTAAGAAAGAGTCAGTATCAAGGCTAGGGATGAGATCTAAGTGGACACATCTGGTGGTGAGGCATTTGTAGATGATTCCCCAGCGCTTCTCTCTCCTACGCCCAATCTTAATCAAGTATGGTCCAAAACAATCTACGCCTGTAGACCAGAAGGGCGGTTTGTAGAGTCTCAATCGAGATAAAGGAAGGTCAGCCATTTTTGGTGTGGAGGGTGAGGCTCGCCATCTTCTGCATTCCACACACCGATGCTGATGTTTCTTAATGGCCTGGCGACCTCTGAGGATCCAGTAGGTGCGGCGTAACTCTGCATAGAGTCTCTCTGCACCAGGGTGAAACAGCTGAACATCATAATGCTTTATGATGAGCTGAGTCAGAGGGTGATCAGGTGATAACACAACTGGGTGGATGCTGTCAGGGTCTACATCTGTAGCTTGACGCAGGCGGCCTCCCACTCTGACTAGTCCACTGGGGCTGTCATACTCAGGGGAAAGGGCGCTGAGACGACTGCCCCGGCGAACAGGGTTACCTGCTTGTAAAGCTTGGACCTCCTCTGGGAAGCTGTCCTTCTGTGCAGATTGAAGCAGCTGGGTCTCTGCCTCCAGGCGCTCACTTGCAGTGTAGGGGGTGGCCGCCCCCTGCAGGGATTGGTGAATGGCCAGAATTAAATCATCTGAAGATGTGTACTGTGCTGGATCTGGCAGACTTGGTGAAACATTTGAAAGGCCACAAAAGGCAGTCTTTCTGAGTTCTTCAATGTCACATTCTAGGAACTCTGTCGGGACCTTCGGCCAGGTGTCAGGAGTCTGTGTGAGAAAGTGTGGGCCCTGTGACCATCGGCTGGAGACCGTGAGCTCTGACAGTGGTTTCCCTCTTGTGATGTCGTCAGATGGATTATCATCAGAGTTCACATACCTCCACTGTTCCGGAGAGGTAAGCTCCTGTATCTCACAGATCCGAGTCCCCACAAAAACTTTGTACCTACAGGAACTGGACTGGATCCACTGAAGCACTGTCGTTGAATCTGTCCACAGGTAGACTGAGTGAAGGGGTAATGTTAGCTCAGTTTGGAGTACCTTGGCCAGTTGGGCTCCAGTGAGCGCAGCACACAGCTCCAGTCGGGGTATTGACACCTGCTTGCGGGGCGCTACTCTGGAGCGTGCCATGATGGAGGTGGAGATGTGAGTCTGCTGCTCTATGACTTTGAGATAGGCCACAGCTCCATACGCCTTCTCTAAGGCGTCACAGAAGATATGAGCCTCATATGTCGCACTGTTGCTGTTGTGAGGAGGAGCGTAACATCGAGGGATGGTGATATACTGAAGATAGGACAATTCCTTTTCCCATTCGAGCCAGGACTGAAGCAGGTTTCCTTTTATGGGCTCATCCCATCCTCTTTCTGTGCTCCACAAGGCCTGCACAATGAGCTTTGCTCTTGTAGTGTAGGGGCAGATATAACCCAATGGGTCATACTGACTAGCCAGTACTTTGTAAACATTGCGCAGCATCACAGTTGTGTAGGTTACAGGGCGGTGCTTGTATCCCAGGACGTCAGTAGTGCAGTGCCAGCTAAGACCCAGTGTTGACTCCTGAGGATCAAGGCTTTTAAGGTTTAGCCACAATTCACAACTATCTAACCTGGCCGTACCTGGCAGATGAGCGACCACCTCAGGGATGTTGCTAGCCCACTGGCGTATCTCAAATCCACCTTGGATAAGCAGCTCTCTCATTCTGTCAATGAGCAACTTGGCCTCTTGTGGGTCAAAAAGGGACTGCAGGCAGTTGTCCACGTAGAAAGCGGTGTGGACAGAGTCGTAGACTCTTTATAGGTGTCTCTGTGCCCCCTTACGTGGCTCTGAAGGGCAAAGGTAGCACAGCAGGGGCTACACGTTGTTCCAAAGGGCAGGACTCTCCACTCATATACATCTGGGGGCCTCTCTGTTTCACAATCTCTCCATAAAAACCGCAGCAGGGGGCAGTCTTCAGGGAGCAGGCGGATCTGGTGAAACATGGCCTTTATGTCTCCGCTCACTGCTACAGGATACTAGCGGAGACGCAGAAGTACACCTAGCAGTGTAGGCCCCATGGGAGGTCCTGGCAGGAGGTACTGGTTAAGAACAGTCCCCTGGAACTCAAAGGAGCAGTTAAAAACCACCCGAGCTTTGTTGTTGTGATGTACAATGTGGTGTGGTACATACCAAGATTCAGCAGAGCTATGAATCTCTTCGGGAGTCAGCTTTACAACATAACCAGAATCTATCAGCCTCTTGATCTCCTGGTTGTATGTGAGTGCCAGGTCAGGATTCCTAGCTAGCTTATGCTCAGTGGACCTTAGAAGGCCTTTAACTACTTCAGAGGAGACATGCATCTGTGGGAAGTCCTTCTTCCTGAGCAGGGGGGTGGCATATCGCTCTACACCATCCACAGGTACTCTGATGGTCTTGGCCTCTAACATGGCTATGGCATCTCTGTCCTCCTTTGAGCGTGTGACCTCTTTCTCAGGTCTATGAATGGGAGCATCTAGTTGCCACAGACGCTGTACATCCCGTTGAAGGGCAATGGCAGGAGAAAGGCATGATATATTCAGGCAGTGCGCCTCCCCCTGCTGAGTAGGCATACTGCAGCTCGGACCCTGGATGGCCCACCCGAGCTTGGTGCAGATGGCTACAGGTCCTTGGGCTGAGCCTCGCAGAATAGAACGGACAGGAGTTATGAGGTGAGCATTGTCAGATCCGATTAACACAAGTGGCTGTATCTGATTGAATCCTTCAAGCTGCACTCGTTGTAAGTGATGAGACTTCTCCTTTAAGAGCTCCACTGGGCATGACTGTTCAGCTAAGCTGAGCTGTTGGGCGGTAAAGGCACGCGTGATCTTGTAACGTATTTTCGGCTTGAGCTTTGGGGACACATGGAAAGAGACATAGCCTCCTTTAATATGGATCACATCTTGACGAATAGTACGCAGAGACAGAGTTTCCTCCTCCTGGATTAAGCCTAACGATTTGACCGCAGCAGGGAGTATAATGGTTTTCTCTGAGCCATCGTCAAGAAGAGCATATGTGTCCAGGGATTTCCTTTGATAGTGTAACTGGATGGGCACAACCTTAAGCATTACATGGCCAGAGTGACTGATAGGAGCCAAAAACACTCGGCTGGTGCTCAATGTTAGGATATTCGGGTCCCTCCTCTTCGCTTCAGATAGGTCATGAAGCACTAATAAGTGCTGTTCTCCACAGGTGCTGCACATCTTCTTAAGAGTGCACTGCTCGGGGGTATGTTTACGGCCACAGCGCCAACATTTGGATTTTTCCTTTATCCAATAAGCTACAGCTTTGAGGTCTAGCTTCTTAAAATCTACACAGCCACTGAGGTAGTGCTCTGTCCCTTCACAGTATGGGCAGTATGGCTTAAACTGCTTCTTCTTAGAGGAGGGATAAGGATTAGTAATGTGTGCCTTAGTGTCTATCTTTGGCGGTGTTTGAGCGGGATCTGAGCCATAATAGATGGATGTTGACTTACTCTGTGCCCTGGACCCTGCAGATGCTCTGGGGTTGCTCCTCTCCGGGCGTTGTCTGTCTGAGGGCTGTAGCTGAATGGCTTGCCGTGATAACTGTAGAACTTGGGACTTGCGCTCGAGGCTCCCGGATAAGTCGTACATATTGTAGGTGCTACTGCTGCCAGTGCGTATGATGCCACGTGTGATGCAGTACTCGATGAAACTGTCTCTGTAGCTAGGCGGAAGCTTAGTGAGTAACCTGTCTACGTGTGAACCACACTGGAGCTCGCTGGCTGCTACATCGTCCATAGTACTGAGGAGGCCCACTAGGCTGGACACCGCCAGGGAGAAACCTTCAAAGCCTTGAGGTTCCCCTGCCTTAATAGGAGAGCAGTTAAGTATAGCACTCAGTTCACTCTGGACTAATTGCCTGGGTTGCCCATATCTCTGCTCCAAAGCTTTCATTGCACTTGTGTAGGGAGTGCGGTCGTGAATATAGCGTCTGGCCACTTGTAACGCACATGGATGCTCTAAATGATCTATCAGAATGTGATATTTATACTCTCTGTGAGATGAGCATGTGGCCCAAGTAGGCTGTCCAGTCCTTTCTTTAGTAATACAAAGTCACTATCTCTGCCTGATTTGAATGTCACCAGTCTAGGCTTCGGGATGCCGTATGAAGATGCTAAGAGCATCTCCATGAGGTTTGGCTGGGTGATTTCAGCTGCAGGAGGTACTGTGTCTTGTGCAGTAAATGCAGCAGGCAGTGAGGGGTAACCAGAGACTGATGGATAGACAGAATCAGGAGGTGGAGCTGCATAAAGATGGCCATAAGTCTGCGACGCTGATATCCCCGGTAGTGGCTGATACAGTGACGCTGAGACTGCAGAGAAATTGTGGGATTGTGCAGAGAATACCTGAGTGGAGCTGACTGGAGGCTGCGAGTGTTGGTACCTCTGACTGTATAAGGGCTCAGCCTGACGTGGTTCAAGCCTCCCAAACTGTACTGATTGGGTTACTTGATTGACAGGTTGTAGAGTAGGCTGAATCACATGACTCATTCTGAGGGGCGGAGCAGGTAGCGGTGCCGGCTGAATACCTGGATGGGCCACAGGGATTCTCAGCTGGGGTGCAGGCTGTGGCGCGGGCCCAGGTGGAGACTGACCTGCGGGCTGAAATGCAGTATACACCCTGGGCTGCACCTGGCTGCTGTGCAGGTTGTGCTACAGAATTCGGTGACAGCGGCACTGGCTGATTATTTGAAACAGGCTGAATAATAGGGCTTAACAGTAGTGGAGCTGACTTTGGTGCTGAATGAATGGGGTTTGAATTTCGCAGTGGTGAAGATGCAATAGGTTCTACTGGCCTTAACAGGTTCACAGGCGTTCCAATGTCCTGCCTCTCTGCTGGTGTCAGTACGTGTAGCTGATCAGTAGTATGGATGCTGCTCATGCCCACACTGCTATGCTGTGGTGATTGGAGTAGAGCAGGAAGTGAAGCGGCTCTACCTTGCTGTTGAGCATCACTCTGAGTAGGGAGAGGACTGCATGACTTGCATGTTCGCTCCAGTTGTTCCACACGCTTGGTTAATGCACCACTGGTCTCCTTCATAGTGATTTGCATCTCATTCATCGTTTTCAGTACACTGCCCCAAGCTGCCTCCATTCTCTTCCATTTTTTCATCTCCTTCTCCTTATCAGATTCCTCTGAACTGCTACTACTTGAAGACTATGTCACCTCTGGATTATGTAGGTCGTGCTCATACTCCGCCAGATGTCCCGGAAGCTTTCTGCTCCTTCTTGGACGGGAACTATGCTTTGGACTCTTCTCCAGAGGAACTTCATCTTGTGGAGTTGCCATCTTGTTGACTCAGCCAATAAACATCCGGCTCGAAGGACCACTTGTGAGAGACCGTGTGCATCTGCGGCTGATTATGGATTGCTCGTCAACTGAGTCTTCCTCAGTCAGAAGGAATAGGCAAATCCAATAGTGCAGTTTAAGTATTTATTGAGGAGAAGTCAGGTACATGGAGATAAGGGTTTACAGGTATCAATATGACAGAATAGGTCTGGGTGTGTGTGTGTGTGTGTGTGTGTATGCGTGTGTGTGTGTGGTTATCTGGAACAGAAAATACAATAAAATGTATATTAATAAACATGTAGGCTATGGTTACATGCAGTTGCATCAAGAAATAACCCGTAGTACAACCAAAATCCACAAGTGGGAGCTCTAACATTATAAATGAACTTGCATAAATGCCACAAATCTCCACACGACCAAAAACGCCAAAAAACAGACAACCTATGCATTAAATATAATATTTGCGGTGTTTACAAAGCAATAATTAAAGTATATACAGTAAATGACTACATTATGAGCGCATGCAGAGCGTCGGAGAGGAAAAAAAACAGTATAGCAGTAGCGAGTAACACGAGTAACAACCTCGCCATCTGGGCTAATAACTCTGTAATAAACATAATTTATGCAATTAAGCCATACTTACATCTTAAGGACGCACAGCACTCTTACACACAATATTAGCGCAGGATTAACAAAGGATGGCAATTCTCTGCTCAGTGGATACTGCTTCTCATAACACTGGACTCCACCGAAAGTGAAAGCGCCTCACGCAACCACGAGCGATCGGAACTACAACGAACGCATGCATTATATGGGTAACATAGTAGTCTATATCAGGGCACGGACTTTTAACACATAATATCATACATATAGTAATATTTACTCAATGGGTGCATCTCAGTCAGCTTTATATTTCTCAGTCAGCACACTGACCAAGGAGCCAGCCATTTTAAGTTCTCTCAATCACAAAATCCTTCAAGTGCACTGGAATGTTCGCTCCCTAAAAATCCCACAATGCACTCCAAAACCAGATGCTGACTACGTTCCCTTAATGGAAATTATGTTAAGTGCAAAACCAATTGCACGAACCAACACAATATCAACACATTATCATCATGACATGCTGATTTGAAAAGATTTGAAAAGACAAACCGTTATTAAATATGTCAGTATAAACATCAGTAGAGATAGTGAACAGTGTATTTAATATTTATAATAAAAATTTGGCTAAAATGTTGCAGACATATAACAACAATCAAAGTATATTTCATAACATACTTTAAACAGCATTAAAAAAATGTCAGAAAGATGGGTAACACTTTACAGTAAGGGTACATGAATTATCATGAATTCATGTATAAATTCATGCATGAATTATGCATTCATTCATGCATTAATATCTCATGAATCATCAGGAACTGACACAAGTTCAACGTTTTTCATTCATGACTTCATGGATGAACAACACCTTAATTAAAACATTTACTAAGATGAGCACATCATCATGAATTATGATTTATTACGCATGATCATGATGTTTTCTTTGTTATTTGTCTAGGTCAGTGACCTTGTCACCACTTTAGTTGAGGGGCCACTCTCATGATGAAGTCATTGATAGATAATGCTTAGTTAATGACTACTGTATTGGACAGACCCCAAAATAGACTAATCACAGCTCATAGCACACAAATTCTGTTAATCAAATACAGTAGTCATCATTAACTAAGCATTATCTATCAATGACTTCATTATGTGTGTGTGGCCCCTCAACTAAAGTGGTGACTAGGTCCTTTGAAACACTGTTCAACAATGTGCTATTAATGGTGGCATAACTGTGAACAGTGTTTCTGTGTGTTCTTGATAAATACCAGTGGTGATGTTTTATGGCACAGGCACCTAGTCATATCACCGGAAATTAAATAATCAGTGTCCAAATGTGTAGTGAGCCAGTGTGCTTTACCAGTGCCTAATTTGTGTACACAATACTGATACAAATTACGAACTAGTGTGCTTACGGAGATGCATCCATAGTCTCTATCTGTATTTTTCTGTCACCTAGATAAAAAGAATGTGCGGTTGGTTGGTGGTCACAGTCGCTGTGCTGGTAGAGTGGAGGTTATTCATAGAGGTCAGTGGGGAACAGTGTGTAAGGAATTCTGGGATATGACTGATGCTGCAGTGGTGTGTAGAGAGCTGGACTGTGGAGAACCTGTAGATGCTCTGGGTGATGCTCATTTTGGACCAGGATCAGGACCAATCTGGATAGGTGGTACATTTTGTGCTGGATCAGAGTCTACACTGAAGAACTGTGGGGCATCAGGATGGAGCATACATGCCTGTACTCACAGTTATGATGCCGGTGTCATCTGTTCGGGTGAAAAATTTAACATTGCCCATTAATTTGTTGTGACATAAAAAATATTTTGTTTGAAAAACTGTTTGTATGTTTATTGTATTTAACTATCAAACATTTGTTTTTGTCTACTGTGCACTGCCATTCCTGTAACATGGACAGGTCATAAAGCTTCCAGACTCATTAATGGATCTCACCTCTGCTCTGGGAGGTTAGAGATACTTGATGATCAGTCGTGGGTTTCAGTGTGTGACGCTGCCTTTGACCAGCAGGATGCAGAGGTTGTGTGTAGAGAGCTGGACTGTGGGGCTCCTGTACAGGTGCTGGGAGAACATGCTTTTGGAAAAGGAGACGCTCAGATGTGGACACAAGAGATTCAGTGCAGAGGAAATGAGTCTCAGATTTCTTTTTGCTCAATTTCATTATCACACAAACAAAGCTGTACCAGTGACAATAATGTGGGTCTGATCTGTTCTGGTAAGTTATAAATATTTAGTGTCTCTTCGTTTGTATTTGAAACAGTATATGTTCTCTGTCAGCTGCATTATACTGTATTTTAACCTCTACAGTATGTTTTTTATTCAGGTTACACAGAGGCCAAACTGGTAAACGGTTCAGACTCCTGTTCTGGAAGAGTGGAGCTTCAGTTCCTCAGTAAATGGGGCACAGTGTGTGATGCATGCTGGGATTTGAGAGCTGCCAGTGTCCTCTGTAGACAGCTGAATTGTGGGATTGCTGTGTCTGTTGTGGGATCAGACTGGTTTGGAGAGGGAAGTGGTGAAATCTGGGCTGATGTGTTTGATTGTGACGGGAATGAAACAAAACTCTCAGAATGTTCCGTCTCTTCATGGAGTCGAGCTGAATGTTCTCATAGACGAGATGTTGGAGTCATCTGTTCTAGTGAGTTTATATTACTGGAAGATTCACTGATATTGTGCTTTTTGCTAGATTGAAAAGTATAAATACAATATTTAATCTCAATAAATGTGTAATTTCATATGTTCTTTTTAAACTGAGAGATAACAATCTTTCAGTCATTTATTTAAAATGTACAGCAAAATGTATAATTTGATGTAAAGTATGTTCTCAGACTTGCAATATTTTAGTAAAAGATGAGATCTTCTCCTCAGATTCCTCTCTGGCTGTTCATGACGGTCTGGTGCGGTTGTCTGCAGAGAGACAGTGTGAGGGGGAGCTGGAAGTTTCCATCCATCAGGTCTGGAGGAGAGTTCTGCTGGACTCCTGGAGTCTCACTGAATCCTCTGTGGTCTGCAGACAGCTGGGCTGTGGCTCTGTGCTGAACTTCTCCGGCTCCTCTTCATCCAGTCCTGAACACAGTCATGAGTGTGTGACGGGCTTCCAGTGCTCTGGGAGTGAAGCTCATCTGGGGAACTGCAGCTCTCCACAAACTCTCAACTGCAGCTCCACACAACAGCTGTCAATCACCTGCCTTGGTGAGAACAACAACATCTGGGCAGATTCTTCAGTTGTTAGTGATCAATAATGTGTTTTTCTCTCTCTGAATATCAGGTCGCGGGTCCATCAGGCTGGTGGGTTCTGGGGGAGACTGTGCAGGGAGGCTGGAGGTTTTTCACAGCGGCTCATGGGGGACAGTGTGTGATGACTCCTGGGATATTAAAGATGCCCATGTGGTGTGCAGACAGCTGCAGTGTGGAGTGGCCCTCAGTATCCAGCAGGTACCAGCCTGGTTTGGTCCTGGTTCTGGACCCATATGGCTGGATGAGGTGGAGTGTGAGGGGAATGAGACGTCCCTGTGGAACTGCTCTTCTCCAGGCTGGGGGAAACATGACTGTCAACACAAGGAGGATGTAGGAGTCGTGTGCTCAGGTAAATATTTCAGTGTTGTGAAAAATTGTTATTCAGTAACATTTCAAATCTAAAATATCTTTTGGGAATATCAAACGTTAGTATTGTGTAGGGACTCCTTTTGCAGTATCAATTCTTGGGAATGAAAGATAGAAGTCCTTCATAGTGGCGAGAGGGATTTTGAGCCATTCCTCTTCCAGAAAAGGGGCCAGGTCACCATGTGATAATGGTGGAGGAAAATTTTTTCTGACTTGCTCCTCCAAAATACCCCAAAGTAGCTCAAAAATATTTATATCAGGTGCCTGTTCAGGCCGTGTTCAACTTCAATTTCATGTTCATAATTCATTCTGTCACAAGTCTTGCAGTGTGTAGCATTATTATGCTGATACGCTTGATTTGTCATGAACAATAGACTCATCACTGAATTCAAAGAGGTGAGTTGAGTAAATCACAGATTAATTTGTGTGACCTTGTTTGTGTCACTTGTGATGATTAAGGCTTAGTGTTATATATAGGTGTTGAGTCAATGTTGTCAAGAAGGAATGGATTTCCTTATATTAGTATGAACTGAACTTCAAGATGGCACCACAGATAGCTGACTTGGTTTGGAGCTCTTCAGTGTTTCTGTTTTTACTGATTGTTTGTCCTGTCTTCAGTCAACTTTTACCTATAACTTTTATGAGGGACGAACTGCTGGACATTAGACAATGCACACCTGCCTATCTTTTTGGACATTTTAATCAGAGGAGTTATACTCAGTGACACTTCTATACAGATGCTTCAAAAGATGCAAATGAGGGAATCGGGTGCGCACTAGTAAACTTCAGAAACCCTGCTGCGGATTATTCACCTGGTGAATCTACACTCTCTTGCCAGAAAACAGGTGAAAATCTTATCTCACTCTGACAAACAAGGACTGCTGAATCTGCTGATTTGTGTTTCACTGAAACTTGGCTGAACAAATCTATCCCGGACAGCATGTTACATCTGCCGGGCTTCCGGTTGTTTAGAGTAGATTGCATTATGGGAAAACGAGAGGCGACGGATTATGTTTTTACATAAACAAAGATTGGTGCATGGATATAACAACAATAAAGAAGATGTGCTGCCCAAATTTAGAAGCCCTCTTCATTAACTGCAAGCCTTTTTATTCGCAGCTAGAGTTTTCCTCGTTCCTTTTGGTGAATGTTTAGATCCCTCCTCAAGCCTGCGGGAGCACATGCTCCACCATCATCTCCATCCCAAAGAATCCCAAGGACATATGACTGAGTGACTACAGACCTGTTGCTTTAACGTCTGTGGTCATGAAGTAATTTGAGAGACTGGTGCTAGCCCCACCTGAATGACAACCTTGGACCCTTGCTAAACCTCCTTCAGTTTGCTTATCAAGCAAACAGGTCCATGGATGACGCAGTCACTGTGGAACTGCTCTACATCCTGCAACATCTGGACAAGCCATAGACCTATGCTAGGATCCTGTTTGGCGACTTTAGTTCTGCCTTCAACATCATTGTTCCGAACCTCCACCTGTCCAAATTAACTGCTCTCTTTGCCCACCTCCATCTGTCAGTGGATCACAAACTTCCAGACAGGCAGGAGCTAGTGAGGCTGGGAAAATTCCCATCCAACACTTGCACAGTCAGCACTGGCGCTCCACAAGGATGTGTGCTCTCCTACTCTTCTCCCTCTACACAAATGACTTTTTACTGAATCACCTCTACTGATCACTCTGTTAAGCTCCTGAAGTTTGCAAAGGACACCACAGTCATCTGCCTCTTCCAGGATGGTGATGAATCTGCATAGAAGAGATGTTGAACAGCTGGCTGTCTGGTGAGTCACAACAACCTTGACCTGAACATGCTCAAAACAGTGGATATAATAGTGGACTTCATTAGGAACATCCCAGCACTCCCTTCCCTTACCATCATGATCATCACTGTGGCCTTGAGGTTCCTGGGCTCTACCATCTCTCAGGACCTGAAGTGGGAGTTCCAGATAGACTCCATTGAATGCTTCACCAGCTGAGGAAGTTCAACTTTCCACAGGAGCTGCTTAGCCAGTTTGGTAACACTTTATTTGAAGGGGTGTGCATAAGACTGACATGACACTGTCACAAACATGACATAATACCTGTCATGAACATGAAGGAGTCTTTATGAATGTTTATGACTGTTGTCATTAAGTGTCATTCGGTAAATTATGACACTTTTAATGCAAAGTTGACATTGTTTAAAATGTCTTTGTTATGACAACTTGACATTAACAAAGACAAAAAATGTCTTTGTTATGACAACTTGACATTACCCAAGACAAAAATGTCTTGATTGTGACAACTTGACATTAACAAAGACAGAAATGTATTTGTTATGACAACTTGACATTAACCAAGAAATCATAACCTAATTATCAAACTTAAAGCATTTGACAGTGTAATAACCCTTAATGACATCTTTATAACTAGTACAATGTGTTCCACTTTACTTGAGGACAAGTAATATTCATGACACAGTTATAATGGTGTCAAGACGGCCAAAGTTGTGACAGGTTGACAGGTTATGATTTCTTGGTTAATGTCAAGTTGTCATAACAAAGACATTTCTGTCTTTGTTAATGTCAAGTTGTCATAATCAAGACATTTTTGTCTTGGGTAATGTCAAGTTGTCATAACAAAGAAATTTTAAACAATGTCAACTTTGCATTAAAAGTGTCATAATTTACCGAATGACACTTAATGACAACAGTCATAAACATTCAAAAAGACTCCTTCATGTTCATGACAGGTGTTATGTCATGTTTATGACAGTGTCATGTCAGTCTTATGCACACCCCTTCAAATAAAGTGTTACCGCCAGTTTTATTCCGTAAACTGTATAAGTTTACTATCTGTAAATATGCATAATCTGTGTCTTATACTTTTCATATTTTTATTCTTATTTGTATAATTATGTGTCTTGTTGTTGTATTTATATGTGCACTGGAAGCTTCATTTACCAAGAAAAATGCCTTGTGTGTTCAAGCACACTTGGCAATTAAGCTCTTTCTGATTTCTGATTCTGATATGATCCAAAGCATATTGGGGTTTTGGCTGATTTGTGATTGTGAACATGTATCTAATAGTTCTGCTCCTTCCTAACAGGAAGTGTCCGTTCTACCGGACAGCATTCTGGATATGAAGATGCTGATGAGCTTCTTTCAGGTTAGGACTGAAATATAATAATGTTACCTGCTACATACAGAAACTATGTAGGCTATGTTTGTTAAATTAAAAACTTTAAGATAAAAAAGTTATCTTAGCAGTGTTTAATAATAATATGCAATAATATTTATGTACTGTATAGTAAAAATAGTATGTACTGTATGTATGTTGGTATTTATGTGTGTATTTTCTTTTTCACATCAAAATCTGCAGTAGGAGTCACAGCTGACTACTATGATGACGTCACCACCACTGAAGGCCCAACAGGTCAGTGACTTTAACCGATCACAGAAATTCACGTAATTTAATGACCTATTTGGCCTGTGAATTAGTTTCTGTTTATTCTCTCTTTTCTATTAAATTATTTAGAAAAGCAACAAATCACATCAGATAATTATGATGATGTAATCCATGCTGAACGGAGACATCATAATACAGCTTTATTTCTTTTAATTATTTTGATAGATGTATTTTAACACAATACATATAATTTTTCCTTATTTTGTTTAGCAGAAAACTATGATGATGTTGTCATCGTACGACAGTTCTCCAATGATAAAGCAGGTGTGGGTTTCAAATTTACACTTATGCATTAGAACAGCGTTTTATTTTATTTTATTTTTTTATAGTAGCATGTAAAGTATGAAGACTTTTTGCATGTAATTAATAATAGACACATTTATATCAGAGGGTGTTCAGGAGGAGTATGATGATGTGAAGAATGTCGGGGAATATATGAGTGACACATTGGGTACGTTATTGTCACTTTTTTTACTGAATAATTTTGTTGTAGTCCTTATAATAGCTTTATATTATAAATGTATCTTGTTCTGTTGTCTCAATAGCTAATTTAAATGGACTGAAAATATTGTGTTCATTATAATACTTTTTAAATCATGTTTGTAACTGTCCGCTTGGGCTCATTTAAAATGTCTTGATTTAATGTGTAAATGTATAAGTTGTATTTATGAAGGTTGTTTTATTGGGATTGTAATGTAGAATATGAGCACCTCACTCGACGCAGGCACCAGTGACTTCCACTAGTCGGCAGTATAGTTTCTGCCACTAGGCAAATCTAACCCTAGATAAACCCCATGCTCACGAGTTATGGCAATCACAAGCTCATAAACAAACCAAGAGCGAACAGACGGGAGCACACAGTAAAGACGCCAAACTTGGGATGATAAGGAACAAAGGAAATTGCTAGGATTGGTTTAATGCCCTTGGGAAGCGGAATGAGGTACGTTTAGTTGTTTATATGTAACGTTAGGTGCTGCGGGGATGAAGTGTTCATGTTTATTGTTGTAAGTTATTTAAACTATGTATTGACAAAGAGCCATTTTGCTTTGCTATGTTTAATTTGAGTGTGTTTTTAAAGGTTATGGTGTTGTGTATGTAGATCTTGGTAAGAAGAAAAGGTTGTTTAGTGGTGTAGTTAATTAGGTTTTACTGCGTGAGAATGTTTGATGTAGCTAATGAAATGTTTATGAAGGTACTAATGTTTGTATCAATTTGTATATTTTTATAGTTTTCACGGTGCATTACGGATATGAAAGGAAAATAAAGAAACCGTAAAGACATCAGTCGAGACTCTCTCCATCTTGCTTAAACCCACCGAGGGCAATTACAGTGAAAACTCACCGCGACGCTGGAGAGTGAGAAACGACTCCACGCTGCACCACCAAATGAGACTCGTTGCCGTGGCGGGGTCAGCATCGAAGAAATCAACTAAACGGACCACAGTCAGGCAAGAGGGAAGATAACATACGTAAAAGGGTGTATAATGGGTGCAACAAGAGACATTTGATAAAAACGACCAAAGACTGTTCATACGCTCAAGAAAGTGGTTGAATTGCAAAAATATAAACTGTGCTTGAACGTCGAAGGACGCGATTGGTAAAGAGTGTTTTGACTATCCTTAGAAAAAGGTTCTACAGTGTGGCGACTATTGTGAAGATGTGTTTAAGGGTTTATAAACGGAAATTTTAAAAGCTGTCATTAAATAGAGGTTCTAAAGTGTGGAAGTGACCTAATATTAAAAAAAATAATAATAAAAAAAAAAAAAAAAAAAAAAAAAAAAAAAACGGAATTGTCCAGAATTTTAATATTTGTATTTGCACAAATTAATAATTTGAGTGTCTAAATGAGGTTGTAGACGTTGGTTAAAAGGGTAGCACTAAAATAGGGGTAGCCTCAAACGTCTTACATAACATTAAAATTACTGTCAATTAATACAAATAAAAAATGTCTCTCCACGCTGCAGAAACAAGTAAATCCTCAGACTTACCATCTGGCAGAGCAAGCTCTCGTCAGAGAACCGTGACGGAAAAAATGCAAGAAGTAAATGAACAAAATGCCATTAAACATAAAAGGGCCTTTTACAAGGCTTATGACGCTTGGAAACAGACGGCAAAAGAAAGTAGGACAAAAATGAAATGTTTTTGCTCTATGGACGATCTTGACAACATTGAACAAAATATTCAAATTAAACGTGATGGCCTTCTGCACCAATACGAGCCCATCCTGCGTAACCAAACCAATACTTCAGAGATTGTGGGGAAGATGGATACTTGTGTCGCTCTCACTGATGAAACGCTTGCTCTGGTGACTAAAAGAAGAGACGCAATGGATGAAGACTACAATGAGCGAGTAGAGAAAGAAAGAGTGAGGATCATCTTAAATAAAGAAGAATATGGATCTGTGTTCGGCGATACAAAAACTGACACTGTGGTTTCCCAGCATACTGACTGTTCCAGTGCAAGCTCCAGCAGTTCGAGCAAACGACAGGACGCAGAAGCAGAGCTCGCAGCCAAAAGAGAGCAAGCAAAGGCAATGAAGGACATACATGTCCGTCAGTCACATATTAACAAACTTGAAAATGAATGGAAACTTGAAGAACAGAAAATGGTGGCTGATTTGGAGCGCAAAAGGGAAGAGCGACGGCTAAAACTGGAAGAAGAACGAACGAAATTGACACAGTTAAAGGCTGAAAAGGAGGTCCAGATAGCAGCTGCTCGGGTGAGAGCGTGCGGCAGCTCTGGAAGTGACTGTGAAGAGGAGAGAAATCCAGTAACAGACACTGCTTACCTGGAACCTGAACCTGCCGCTCACCTTCACACGAACGCTGCATCGCTTCTATCTCAACAAACATCTACAGGAACAACTGTAAATGGGGACACAGCCTGCTTAGTCCAAGCAATAACAAGCTCATTGAGCATAAACCGTCTGCCTGTGCCTGAGCCAACAACATTTGACGGTGATCCCATGAAATATGTTGACTGGAAAATGTCTTTCACAACTCTCATCGATCGAAAGCCCCTCTCAGCAAATGAAAAAATGTTCTATTTGAAAACTTATCTCAATGGAGACGCACGCAAGGCAGTGGAAGGTTTCTTTTATAGAAACTCAGAAGAGGCGTATACAGGCGCCTGGAAGGTCCTGCAAGAGAGGTATGGCAACCCATTCATAATACAAAAGGCGTTCAGGGATAAGCTCACTAGGTGGCCTAAAATAAGTTCAACTGACCCTCTGGCTTTAAGAGAGTTTGCAGACTTTCTGCAAGGATGTGCAGAAGCAATTCCACATGTCAAGGGCCTAGCCATCTTGGATGACTGCGAAGAGAATCATAAACTTCTGAAGAAATTGCCAGAGTGGATCGTGAGGAAGTGGAGTCGAATGGTGGTTGAAGAATTAGATAAATCTGGAAATTATCCGTCTCTTAAATGTTTCAGTACATTCCTAAACAAGGAGGTCCGGATAGCCTGCAACCCCATTGTCTCACCATTCCTATGGAACTTTAGGATAGAAGATAAAACACCAAAACGAGCTAGAGCCTTTACTACCAGTGCTCAAACGAATAGCTCCCCACAAGGTAGACAAGAAGCATCAAACTACAGGAGGCCACCATGCCCTGTCTGCAGAGAAGAAACGCATGGCATCGCTACCTGCTCCATCTTTGCTGCAAAGGCCATGGACGAAAAGAAACGGTTCATAAATGAAACCCATCTCTGTTTTGGATGTTTGAAGAAGGGACACGTAAGCAAGGATTGTAAAAGGCGCCACACTTGTGGCATCTGCAGTCGTCGTCATCCAACATGCCTGCATGGGGAGTGGAGACAAAGACCAACAGAAATCTCTACAAATGATTCAATTCCAGCGAGTAACCACACGACAGAAGTCCACAGAGCCATGTCGTATGCATCTACTCGATATGCCTCAGCTACCGCCAGCATAGTTCCAGTCCTGGTATCCACCAAACAAGAGCCACAAAGGGAGGTTCTTACTTATGCCCTACTCGACACACAAAGTGATACTACATTTATCCTTGAAGATCTGCTTGAGCATTTGAGTGTGACCCCACGACCAGTGACGCTAAAGTTGAGTACAATGACTGCTGTTGATACGGTTTTTACGAGTAAAGGCATCAGAGACCTTCAAGTTCGAGGGCTTTATTATAAGAACTTACTCCAGATAAATCAAGCCTATACTCGTAGTTTTATCCCGGTGGATAAATCCTACATCCCGACTCAAGAAACTGCACAAAGATGGCCCCATCTTAAACACTTAGCAGATAGACTGCCAGCTCTCCAAGACTGTGATGTGGGACTTCTAATAGGGTATAACTGTCCATCAGCATTAGCTCCCCTTGAAGTAGTTATAGGCAAAGAGAATGAACCCTTCGCTCAACGTACTGAGCTCGGTTGGAGCATAATAGGCTCGTCAAACCCTCATTTAGATCGGCAAGGAAGCCAAAGTTTTGTGCACCGAGTCACAGTGAAAGAGATACCCGCTCCAACAGTCACTGATGTCTTGAAAGTCCTGGAGGCGGATTTTAACGAACG
This sequence comes from Semotilus atromaculatus, assembly GCA_031834385.1. NCBI lineage: Eukaryota > Metazoa > Chordata > Actinopteri > Cypriniformes > Leuciscidae > Semotilus > Semotilus atromaculatus. The sequence continues at coordinate 50,264,675 of JAULUF010000009.1, forward strand.
CAGCTATGAGGACAAATATGTGTCTCAAAATGATGTCCAGTTCATTCAGTTCCTTAGTAGTAACATCAGACAGAAAGATGATAGACATCTTGAGATGCCCCTTCCTTTTCAGAGCAGCAGCCCACCTGTGCTACCAAATAATAGAAAGCTCGCTGTGGTTCGGCTGGAGAGCTTGAAAAGAAAGTTGAAGGCAAACAAACGCTATCACGACCACTACAGAACCTTCATGGAAGAGACAGTGAGTAGAGGGGATGCTGAGTTGGTAACTACATCAATAAATGGTGAGAGTATTTGGTACCTTCCCCACCATGGCATTTATCACCCAAAGAATCCAGACAAACTAAGAGTCGTTTTCGACTGTTCGGCTAAGTTCAGAGGTGTTTCTTTGAATGATACTCTACTGACGGGACCTGACTTGATTAACTCCCTAGTAGGAGTTTTGTGTCGTTTTAGGAAGGAAGCGGTGGCTATAATATGTGACGTAGAAAGAATGTTCCATCAGTTCAGTGTTACTCCAGAATGCCGAAACTATTTGAGATTCTTATGGTGGGAGCACGGAGAGTTGGAAAAGGAACCAAAGGAATATAGGATGAGCGTCCACCTCTTCGGAGCGGCCTCTTCTCCTGGGGTTGCCAACTTTGGGCTGAAGTATTTAGCACGGAAATACGCCCTTGACTATCCGGCGGCATCAGTCTTTCTGGAGAAAAACTTTTATGTCGATGACGGATTAATTAGTGTCAAGTCTGTGGAAGAGGCCAAGAAATTGATCATTGAAGCTCAGAGGTTGTGTAAGGAAGGTGGATTAAGACTTCATAAATTTAACTCCAATCAAAGGGAAGTTCTGGTTTGTGTGGATCCTTCAGAAAGAGCAGCAATCATTGAACCTACGAAACTAAGAAAGGAAGTGAGTCAGCTGGGACATGTGCTCGGCCTTCAGTGGTCAATAGACGACGACCTTTTTAGTTTTAATACTACATGGAAAGACCAGCCGGCAAGCCGTAGAGGCATTTTGTCAGTGGTGGCCTCCCTGTATGATCCACTTGGATTCCTCACGCCTTTCACCTTGTTGGGGAAATGTATATTGCAGGAGATGTGCCGCAGAAGCGTCAAATGGGATGACCCTTTGCCAGAAGATCTAAATGCACGGTGGGAGGAGTGGAAATGGGAGCTACAAAGGCTAGAAAACGTCGCCATCGCAAGGTGCTACCAACCAAAGGGATTCGGCAACGTGATCAGAGTGGAGTTACATCACTTCTCAGATGCCAGCAGTAAAGGGTATGGTGCATGTTCATACCTTAGATACAAGGATGACAAAAATGCGGTTCACTGCAGTTTGGTGATAGCAAAGGGAAGAGTTGCCCCGACTAAAGTGACAAGTATTCCAAGGCTTGAGCTCTCAGCTGCTGTAGTGGCTACTAGACTAAGTGGGATGTTGAAGTCCGAACTTGACTTGGGGATTGACGAAGAGTTATTTTGGACAGACTCCCGAGTGGTTCTGGGCTACATCAGCAACGAGGCGAGAAGGTTTCACGTTTTTGTAGCAAACCGGGTTCAACGGATAAGAGAAACCACAGACCCCAGTCAGTGGCATTACGTCGACACTGCTGAAAACCCAGCGGACCATGCCTCCAGAGGCCTCCCTTTAACACACATCTCTTCCTCAAACTGGCTTACTGGACCTAAGTTTTTATGGGAGCAAGAAGTCCGCCCAAGGCCCTGTTCCCCTCCTGAATTGCTTGTTGGTGATCCTGAAGTTAAATCGATTTCGGTCTTCGCGACAAGAGTTAGTAACTGCACGGATATTCTCGGCCGTCTGAGCAGGTTCTCCTCTTGGTCGAAACTTCTCAAGGTGGTTACAAGAATTAGGAGGCTGGGTTCAAAGGAAAGCCCTTATCACAAGCATATAGGTGTTGAGGAACAAAGGAGAGCGGCTCATGTAATAATCAAGCTTGTTCAGCAACAGGCCTTTGCGGGCGAGTTGGAGACCCTTCAAAAGGGAAAACAGCTCCCAAAGTCAAACTATCTTCACCCTCTGGACCCTATGCTTCATGAAGGATTGCTCTGTGTCGGTGGTAGGTTAAAGCAGTCATCTCTTAGCCATGAATTCAAGCATCCGGTAATTCTTCCAAAGGATGGCCACATCACCGCGCTGATTCTGGCTTATTGCCACGCCAAGATTCGCCATCAAGGCCGAAGCCAGACGCAAATGGAACTAAGAGCAAATGGATTTTGGGTCATCAGTGGAAGCAAACAAGTGGCAAAGCTGATAAACGGGTGTGTGCAGTGCAGGAAACTACGACGTCCTTCGGAAATACAACAAATGGCGGGGCTCCCTGCTGTACGTGTTGAAGTTTCAGCTCCGTTCACGTACAGCGGTATGGACTGCTTTGGCCCTTTCCTCATCAGAAAGAGTCGTAAAGAGTTCAAACGATATGGTCTGATTTTCACGTGCCTTTCTTCTCGAGCTATTCATATTGAAATGCTGGAAGACCTATCAACGGATGCATTTATTAATGCTCTGAGGTGTTTCATTAGCATCAGAGGAGCTGTCCGACAACTCTACTGTGATCAAGGTACTAACTTTGTGGGAGCCAGGAATGAGCTGAGGGACGCTCTTAAACAATGTAATGCCAAGTTGGTGGAAGCATTCCTAATTGAGCAGCATTGTGAGTTTGTTTTCAATGCTCCTTCTGCAAGTCATACAGGAGGTGTCTGGGAGCGTCAGATCCGAACCGTTAGGAGTGTGATGAACGCCACTCTTGTACAGAGCCAAAGTAGACTTGACGATGCATCACTTAGAACTTTGTTCTATGAAGCAATGGCTATTGTAAACACCCGTCCACTTTCTGTAGATGGAATCAATGACCCTCAAGCACTGGAGCCTCTCACGCCCAATCACCTTATTATGATGAAGTCCAAGGTTGCGTTACCACCTCCCGGGACATTTGTGAAGGAGGATTTGTACGCTTCCAAAAGGTGGCGTAGAGTTCAGTATCTGGTGGAGCAGTTCTGGAGTCGATGGAAAAGGGAGTATCTTCTTAACCTCGCTATTCGACAGAAGTGGCATGTGCCTAAACGTAACCTCAAGGTGGATGATATAGTTATTGTCAAAGATGAGAATCTTCCGAGAAGTCAGTGGCTGCTGGCGCGAGTAGTCGAAGCCATCCAGGACAGCAAAGGATTGGTTCGCAGAGTCAAAATTCAGATAGGAGAACGGACTGCTGTGAAGAAAGGGAATTGCCCTCGTAAACCTTCAGTCGTTGAGCGTCCAGTACAGAAACTGGTTCTCCTCCTTGAAAGCAAATAAGTCGATCACACCATATACACCACACACATACCACTGCATATGTATGTATTAGATACATTTAAGCGTTTTAGTTTAAAAGATGGGTAAATGTGATATAAGAAATTCTGCTTAATTTATGTAGAGTAGTTGTATATTATAGCAGAATTGGGTGGGAGTGTAACTGTCCGCTTGGGCTCATTTAAAATGTCTTGATTTAATGTGTAAATGTATAAGTTGTATTTATGAAGGTTGTTTTATTGGGATTGTAATGTAGAATATGAGCACCTCACTCGACGCAGGCACCAGTGACTTCCACTAGTCGGCAGTATAGTTTCTGCCACTAGGCAAATCTAACCCTAGATAAACCCCATGCTCACGAGTTATGGCAATCACAAGCTCATAAACAAACCAAGAGCGAACAGACGGGAGCACACAGTAAAGACGCCAAACTTGGGATGATAAGGAACAAAGGAAATTGCTAGGATTGGTTTAATGCCCTTGGGAAGCGGAATGAGGTACGTTTAGTTGTTTATATGTAACGTTAGGTGCTGCGGGGATGAAGTGTTCATGTTTATTGTTGTAAGTTATTTAAACTATGTATTGACAAAGAGCCATTTTGCTTTGCTATGTTTAATTTGAGTGTGTTTTTAAAGGTTATGGTGTTGTGTATGTAGATCTTGGTAAGAAGAAAAGGTTGTTTAGTGGTGTAGTTAATTAGGTTTTACTGCGTGAGAATGTTTGATGTAGCTAATGAAATGTTTATGAAGGTACTAATGTTTGTATCAATTTGTATATTTTTATAGTTTTCACGGTGCATTACGGATATGAAAGGAAAATAAAGAAACCGTAAAGACATCAGTCGAGACTCTCTCCATCTTGCTTAAACCCACCGAGGGCAATTACAATGTTGATGCATGAATTTGCTCTTGTTTTTTAATAACAGACTATGATGATGTTGAGGAGGAGCCAGGAAAACAGGGAGGGACTTTATAACTCAAACCACACCCACTGCAGCAAATACATTTTTAAGATGTCTGCAGAGTTTAGGTGTTCGCTTTAGCTGCAGTCCAGCAATGTTTTATGTTGTACTTTGTATTCAAATCTTCTAATTCAGCTATAATTTCTGAGAAAAAAAAATGCATTGCTTTCAAAATATTAGATTTTTTGTTTTGTTTAGTTTTTGACCATGTTTTGTTTTTTGTTTTTTTGCTATTTCTCTGAATTGATACATGTCTATCATGTAGCCTTAGAAATTTGAGAAAAAAATCTTTACCTTTAAGCCTCCACCACAACAGTTTTTAACATTTCACAGTACCTTCAACTTATACAAATATAACTCCTCTTAAATGCAGACCCACTGCTGGTGGACTATAATATTTTGCAAAAAGTTTTGGAATTTACTTTGGGAAATATGTTAACAAACAGCAGCTGTAAGCAATTATCAGAAAAGCATGTTCACCTAATGTGCTGCCGAAGGAGTTTCTGGCATGCACTCTGAGCTTAAATCTTCAGTGTTTATATAATATATTGTATAGCGACTCTGTTTGTTTCATGTAATTGTTTTAGATTTGCTTAGTTGTTGTTTTGAATTGATGTATTTTTCTATTATTTTCTATTAAAGGGTTAAAATCAGACTGACTATGTGCATGGAAATGTGTGTGTTTTTTTTAGGGGGGCCTGACATTTTTTATTTCAACACGTGTTTTTTGTAGAGAAAAAGAACAAATCAATACATTTATATGAAATGTTTCTGTTTTTTTTTCATTCACAAATTGTCCTTAATTTGCTGTGTCTCTTTCTTAGCATATTAGGTGTAGGAGGAGAGCGCTGCCAGGAGAGTCTCAAAAACACACGCACACACATCCAAGGCGATTCGTACGTGAATGACGGTTTGCACATTCACATACTCGTACATTTTAAACATTCAAAGGTTTTTGTGCACAGTTGTATATTTACGAATTGTGTTTTGCATTTGTGAAATGTATTTTATGAATATATAATTTTATTTTGCGCATGTGAATTACTTTTTGTGAATATAAATTTTTTCACGCACGTGAATTTTTTTTGTGTGTACATGAATTAGGTTTCATGCATGTGAAATTGTCTACGCATGTGTGAATCATGTTTCCTGCGTGAATTATTAATGAGACTATTCTGCTTCCATACCCACGCCGTTGGATTCCGTCATTGTCGAGTAAGTTATGGAGAGAACGTCTCTGGTTACTTTCGTAACCTCGGTTCCCTGAAAGGCATAGACGTTTTTAAATCTAAACTCCAAAACGCGAAGAAATGGTCAGACATCCATTTAGTGCATGCGAGGAAAAAGACTGGAAATACAGCGCTGGTTGTTCCCTTTCAAGGCGGTCACTTCGACATTTACGTAGATGACGTAGTATGGGAACTCCTCCCCTTCTTCACTTCTGCTGAAATCTTATAGGCTAACGCCAGCTGGAGACAGCTGGCCAATTGACGCAAAATATGCAAATACTGACAAGCGCTGGCAGTATAAATTGAATGAACAGAATCACGACTGAACGCTCGAGTGAACAAGCGTTCGACGTAAATGTCTCGTTCCCTGCCTTTCAGGGAACCGAGGTTACGAAAGTAACCGGAGATGTTCCCTTTCAAGGCGGTCACTTCGACATTTATGGGAACTGTGTCAAATCCCGCCGTGGAGCAGTGAAACCCACCCACTCGAGAATGACAGAACCCACATCCAATAGCTGTGCTACTAGAAATACAAGCTCCTGATAGGGCGAAGCGAGCCAATAGCCCGCTTTCTATAACCTTGTCAAAATTTGCATATCCCAAGCAAATGAAATAGAGGGAAGTCTTGCACTGAATTATTCAGGGCAGAAACAACACGATATAATAGCAAGTGTAATACAAGTCAGCAGCGAAGCGGCGACAGTTGCATAAGCACAATACATAAATCCAAGAATTCATGCACAACCTGAAGCTCAACTCACTGAAAGCACTTGAGATGCAACAGAAGGTACATCCAACTTATAAAATCTGGCGAATGTATTCTGAGAAGACCAGCCAGCAGCAAGACACAAGTCCCTTATAGACATACCTCTGGACCAGGCCCACGAAGAGGAGATCGCTCTCGTCGAATGAGCCTTAATGTTGAGGGGACAGACCACCCTCTGGCAATCATAAGCCAAAGTAATAGCATCCACAATCCAGTGAGCGAGTCTCTGTTTTGAAACTCCACGTCCCTTGTTACAACCGCCAAAGCACACAAATAGCTGATCCGATTGACAAAAAGCGGCTGAGCGAGTCATATACATCCGTAAAGCCCTGACTGGGCAAACAGCGCTCTGAGCATCAGTATCACACGAGACTGACGATTCAGAAGACAACGCAGGCAGTAAAACAATCTGCGCTTTGAACGGAGTATTGAGTGACTTCGGAACATAACCCTGTCTTGGCCGAAGAGTGACATTACAATCTCCCGGTCCAAAACGAATGCAGTCCTCGTGAACCGAGAACGCTTGTAGGTCCCCCACACGTTTCGCTGAAGCGAGAGCAAGAAGCAAAGCAGTTTTCAGGGAAAGCTCCTTGATCGCAATCGAAGCCAGTGGTTCAAACGGTGGAAGAGACAGAGCCCTCAACACCAGGGCTAAATCCCACGGCGGCACAGAAGGTGGCCGTGACGGACATAATCTCCTAGCTCCCCTGAGAAAACTGATCACCAACGCATGTTTACCGATCGACTGTCCTTCGATCGGGGGGTGAAACGCAGCAATAGCAGCCACATACACCTTCAGAGTGGACGGTAAACTCCCATTATCCATCCTGTGCTGAAGGAAGCGTAGAATATCCGACACGGTGCAGTTACCCGGGTCAATACTGATATCCTGGCACCATTTAGAGAAAACTTCCCATTTCAATTTGTATAAACGCTGTAGCAACATTGGGTTACTGCATTAAATTAGCTCAAATTATATATAGGGAATTTTAATAATTAATCATGAATATGATTAATATATTGCATATTACAGTTAAATTAAATTATCGAAGTTGCAATAGATCGATTGTATACATGAATGATCTCCACAATGAGTTATGGTTCGTCATTAATATATCAATGGTCTCATTACAGATCGATTATATGAGATAACTTTTAAAGGAATTAATTTAGTTATCAAACAATCTGTCTGTCCAGCAAACGGCCGTAAGATTAACTTTATCAATTTCCCAACAAAAATTGTCTCTTTCTTATAATTCCAAAAAGCTATTTTCTGGCCATGAAAAATCACCTTCTTGTTATTATAAAATTTAGGTTACTGAAATAGTAACACATTGTAAAGCTTTGTAGCTAGATCTAACATTTCATTGACAATGTAACAATGAGCATTTCAGGAACAATCAAGAATATAATGGTTTTAATAATATGAAACTACAGATACAGAATTCTACATTTAAACACGGGATACATGTATGTACAGTAAACAGTAAACTAACGCGACAGACGAATAACAAACAGGAGTGAGAGAGAGATTGAGTGAGAGAGAGATTGAGAGAGAGAGAGATTGAGTGAGAGAGAGAGAGATTGATTGAGAGGGAGAGATTGAGTGAGAGAGAGAGAGAGATCCGTAGGATCTCTCAGGATGGCAAATTTCATCTAGACATTTGAACCTTAAGAGACAACACGGAAAAACACAATCTTAATGCTCTAGCATCTCGGTAATTCAAATATACTTGCATTCTCATGTGTCTGAGGCTGAGCTCTGCTGCGCATGTGAGCGGCTGGTCTTGTGTGTTCCGTTGGAGCGTCACGTGGTTTGCTGCGGTCTGGAGCGCGCAGTTTCAAAGAAGGCTTAAAAGTCTTTGACGTAAATTACCAAAGAAATAATTCGGACTTAGTTCATTTCTGGGGAAATGAACAACGAAAAAAACAAACTTAAGAGAAAGAAAATAAAAAGAAGAGAACACGGCGTAAAGCTCCCTAAGGAGCCATCCGGACACCTCTCACAGGGAAAAACTCTCAACTTGGAACTCTCAGGAGTCAGTCTTTTTATGGAAAGACTGGGTTCACGCCTCTGTTTGCGCGAACCCCCATGACCGTCCCAGAATCTGAAGCGGGACAAAGTTTTCTTTGTCCTGTGGGGGAGAATGCCCACTGGACTGAGGAGATTGTATTGAGCCGTTCGGCTCCAGAACCATGAAATGTGTAAAAGAATGCACATTACTGCATTCTGCTATCGGAATTCGGCTCCGTTAGATTGAGAGAATTACAGAGATATCAAACATGTCACAGGAATACATAGAAATACAGAGTTACATAACGATATGCATATTATAAGCATTTAGTTCCTTCAAAGCAAGTTCGTTCCTTCAAACAAACGTCATACATGAAGTGAATATAAACTGGGAAACACATAAACATACAGGGATATATCGTATACAGTTGGCAATGGCTCATATTCTGAGTATAATACACAGACTTTTACATGTGTGTGTGTGTGTGTGTGTGTTTGTGTGTGTGTGTTAGAATGTCCTTCAGAGTTCGGCCGGGTGGTGACCTCGTGCTCACCCCCCCCCCCCCTCCGGGGACTCCTAAATGTATGTGCGTATTCTTTGAGTTGATGAGTTTAACACCAGAATAGTGGTTGATTATTTGTTGGAACAATGCCCATCTTGTTTGTGAGGTATCATGCAGGAAGAGTGTCCTTCAGTCACAAGGGCGCCTCTTGGTCACATGTGATCAGAAAAAGGCACCCCTTTGTTTACTCGTTGGAGAAAAACGCTGTGTCTGCACTATAATCAGTAACTTACTCAAGTCCAACACCATACTTCTTTGTGTGTCCGTCCACAGTGAGTGGAGCTGTGTCAGTTGATTAAAAATCCCGTGATTCAATCAACTAGCAGGGTTTAGCCATCTGGTTGCGGCTACAACGCCTAGTGGATGGGGCGCGCGCCTCAGAGATCGCTCGAGAGTGCAGAGCGTCCCGCTCATTTAGAGTCCCCGCAGTGGCCGCACATGAAGGTTCCACAGCCCGGGGTTGGGGTGCCATACCGTGCCGTTCGCCTGCGATAACAAGTCTCTCCTGAGCGGAATTTCCCACGGGGAATCCACTGGTAATTCCATCATGTCCGCGAACCAGGGCTGAATCACAGACGCTTTCTCCTCCCTGATTTTGCATAACACTGTAGGCAGAATCTTCACCGGAGGAAAGGTGTAAAGCCTTGCTCTCGGCCAGCGCGAAGTCAAGGCGTCGGACGTCCGTCCCAAGGGGGAACGAGACAGCGAGAAGAACGCCTGGCACTGTGTGTTCTCGCTCGAGGCGAATAGATCGACTTCCTCCCTCCCGAATCGATCCCAGATCAACTGCACTGATCCCGGGTGAAGCCTCCACTCTCCCTGAGGAATCCCATTCCTCGAAAGCATATCCGCTCCGCGATTCAAAACACCGGGAATATGCGCTGCTCTCACGGATAGAAAGTGCCGGTCTGCCCACAGCAGGAGACTCGCCGGTAGCTCGAATAGGGGTCTGGAGCGCACGCCTCCCTGGCGATTTATGTATGAGACCACCGACATGTTGTCGGTCCGAATCAGTACATGCTGACGCTCTAACTGTGACTGGAAGGCTTTGAGGGCTAAGGATACCGCCTTCAATTCCAAGCGGTTTATATGCCACTTCCGCTGCGACTCCATCCACAAGCCTGAGGCAGTCGCGCCCATGCACACCGCTCCCCAGCCTGAGGTTGATGCATCCGTCAAGACTGCGGTGCGATGCGCCACGGTCCCTATCGGGACCCCTGAACTGAATAACGCCGGGTTTTTCCACGGCACCAAAGTGCGAATGCAGCTGTGAGTGACCGTGATGCGCCTGAGGCCGGACGACCACGCCCCCTGAGGGACTCTGAGCTTCAACCAGATTTGAAGCGGGCGCATATGCAGCAGCCCCAGATGACACACTGGGGAGGCTGCCGCCAACAGACCTAACAGCCTCTGAAATTCCTTTAGTGGCACAGACCTGCCTGGTCTGAAACGGTCCAGAGACAATGCCAGAGACTTTATGCGCTCTCGAGAGAGAGATGGGCATGCATCGTTATTGAGTTCAAGCACACCCCCAGAAATGTTGTGGTCTGACTCGGTATGAACACGCTTTTCTGTTCGTTTGCACGCATTCCCAGCGAGTCCAGGTGACGAAGTAGTATTTTCACATGACCGATTAGCACCTCTCGCGAGTGGGCTAGAATCAGCCAATCGTCCAGATAATTTAGGATGCGCATTCCGCTCGACCTGAGGGGAGAAAGCGCCGCGTCCACGCACTTCGAAAAGGTGCGGGTGGCAAGAGCGAATCCGAACGGGAGTACTGAGTACTGATAAGCTGTGCCCTCGAACGCAAACCTCAGAAAGCGCCTGTGGCACGCTGCTATCTGGATATGAAAGTACGCGTCCTTTAAATCCACTGAAGCGAACCAATCCCCGGGACGAACTTGTGCCAGAATTTGCTTCAGAGTTGTCATTCTGAACGCGCGCTTGTGAAGTGCTCGGTTTATGGGTCTCAGGTCCCCCCCCCCCCCCCCCCCCCCCCCCTCCTGGGAAACCGCTTTCCCTCTTGTTCGGGGAACCGGTTCTATCGCTCCTTTCTCGAGCAGACTGAGAACTTCCTGTCTCAGAACGGGAACGTTTTGGGGCAAAGTTAATGACGGGATCACGCCGTTGAAGCGGGGTGGTCTGCGTCTGAACTGAAGCGAATACCCGTGTCGAATTAAGCCCAACACCCATGGTGAAATGCCCGGAATTGATTCCCACGCACCCAGAAAATGACTCAGAGTGCGCGCTCGAACTGCGGTCATAGCCGCCACCAATGAAGTGTTTAGACTGGAGCCGCACTCCCGCGAGGCTGATAGCTCTGGCGGGAGTGCGGCTCGCGGTGGGCTGAGTGTGGTGCTGGCAATCTAGTGCCCATGAGATGCCATTATAGTCATTGAGTGTGACCCTGCACTGTCTCGTGAAAGGGCGGGTGACACAATGTGAGGTGCAAGAGGAAGAAAAAGCTCTTTTTGTGAAGGGATACATGTTTTTATTGAAGAACAAACAACATTCACACATATGCGACTGAACATGAGGGACACAATGCATAAAAACATGGCGCTTGGAGGCCGGTCCTCCTTCGCGCTCTCTCTTCCTCTTGGCCGCTCCATCAGGAAGACGGCTTTGACGCGGAGGGGGGTGCGCTGACCTTCCCTCTGCGGTGGGCTCCTTCTCTGGCCTTGGCTCTTTCTCCCGGGTCCCGGCCACTGTCTGCCCCGGGAAGCCCGAGCATCCGGCTCGGTGCGATGCGCCGCTGGTTGTCTCACTGAGCTCTGGGGCTGGCGAGTAGCTGATGACGAGCGCGAACGCTGCTGAGCTGGGGGCGCTCGACACGGGATCACGTGGCTCATAGCTTTAGCGCGTTTCTGGGTCTCCGAGAAGCGCTCCATGACAGCCTCCACCGCATTCCCAAAGAGACCGGCTGGAGTGATGGGAGCATTAAGCAGAGTTTTACGGTCGGAATCCTTCACATCTGACAGTGTCAGCTACAGGTGCCTGTGGAGGACGACCAGAAAACCCATGGTTTGGCGTTTGGTGGCCATCAGCACCAGGTCCGTAGCCGAGCGGAGATCCCGGATGATGTCAGCGTCAACAGAGGCGACGCCATCCAGGGACTTAAGCAGCTTCGCCTGGAATACCTGCAGGATAGCCATGGCTTGGAGAGCTGATACTGCCTCTCCTGCCGCTCCATACGCCTTATCCGCTTGGTGGGCCGTGAACCTGCAGGGCTTGGACGGCAGGCTGCGGTCCGCGCCCAGTGCAGATGTCCGTGGGCACAAGTGAGTGGCGACGGTCTCCTCGACGGGGGGCATGCGCACATAACTGTGGGCTACCGCCTCGTCGACGTGCGCGAACAAGGACTGAGAGGCAGAGTGGGTGTGCGCCGACTGGGGCGCAGCCCACGACCTAACCACGTGTTTGTGGAAGTCCGGGAAGAACGGGGTTCCCCTCTTCGACGCGGCCTGACGGCGGCTCGACTGAAGGAACCACGTGTCCAACTTGATCTTAGCTGGCTCATCCGGCGCGTTCCACGAAAGGTCCAACTCGGCGATGGCCTTAGTAAGGACCCTAAAGAGCTCCTCCTGGAGGTCTGCAGGGCTCCCTTGCTTGGGAGGTGCGGCCTGCTCGGATCCCCAGTCCTTCTCTGACGCTGAGAGGGACATGGCGTCCTCTTCCTCGCTAGCTCCAAAGGAGATGAAATCCGCGACGTCGCGGGGGGGGCGGAAGCTAGCGTCCGAGAAGCTGATGCCGTCGAGCTCCCTTTCCCTGGGGGTGGGAGGGCCCACCAGCGGCTCGCTGGCGGCAGTGAACCCAATCCCTGCAGCTGCTCGAGCCGTTTCTCTCCTCGCCTTGAGGGCGCGCACTGGCATGTCCGCGCAGTGGGCGCACGTGAGGTCGTCTGACAGGGCCGTCTCGGCGTGGGCCAGGCCCATGCAGGCGACACAGAACAGGTGGGTGTCGGGCGCCACAATCGGCCCCGAGCACAAGTTGCAGATGGATGCCATCGGATGCCAAAGACAGTGAGGTATCTTTAGGTGCACCTTCAACGATGGCGAGTGAGCAGAGTATTTTCAAATCCAATTCGAATAGCACACGTCGATTTGAGCGTGAAGAAAAGGATTCTGATCCAATTGACGAGCGTATGCAATTTATACTGCCAGCGCTTGTGAGTATTTGCATATTTTGCGTCAATTGGCCAGCTGTCTCCAGCTGGCGTTAGCCTATAAGATTTCAGCAGAAGTGAAGAAGGGGAGGAGTTCCCATACTACGTCATCGACGTAAATGCCGAAGTGACCGCCTTGAAAGGGAACAACCAGCGCTGTATTTCCAGTCTTTTTCCTCGCATGCACTAAATGGATGTCTGACCATTTCTTCGCGTTTTGGAGTTTAGATTTAAAAACGTCTATAGATATAGAGACTACACTCGCTATGCGGTACCGTACAGATGTGCTTATTTAACTTTTTAGTGTTAAATAAAAAGTACCGTCAGATGAAATCCTGCAGGTGACAGTGCTTTCTCTCCGTCCATGCAATAGATGCACACCCTTGAATGAGCGTGGATTTCTAATGCATTTACTTTAACTTCTGAGGTAATATCTTTGGTTTAACCCATTTGAGAAATTGAGAGGTGGCCAAAATCAGATTTTAAAATGGATTAAATGGACGTGCGATGCCATGCTGACTGACATGTATGCGCATGAATCACTGTCACACGCACAAGCTCAGAGCAATGTTGTAAGTTACTGCATGATAATACATTTTTAACTAGCAGATTAAAGTGCATCACGATACACATAATCTCACTTTTAGTTACGTCTTTTAATTATTATAGTATTTCGAAGGGCAAAAACATGAACTTTAACTATTGGCTTTACTTTAATCAGCTGTCTCTTCAGCGCGAGGCCAGTTGCACCTCTTTGCCCATTTTCTTTTATCCGGGAGTGACGAGAGACGACGCGCTGCCAAGATGGCGACGGTTGGCCCCGCACACTTTAGGCTTCAAAAACGCTCTTCAGAAACCTACGGGTGACGTCACGGACACTACGTCCATATTTTTTACAGTCTATGGCCTAACCCCCCTCACTTGGGACTTAAAGGTATAGCGGAGGATCTTTCTAAATTTTAGAGAAGACCCGCTCTCACCAATTTTTAAAAAAATGCACATGCGCAACACTCTATTTGCTCCTATTAAACGTGTGCACGAGAGAGCATGTACGAGCCTAGTTCACCAAACTTTTACTAGCAGTGATTTTAAATGGATTTCTCCAAATAGCATGACAAACTTTACCTGTCTAGTAGAATCTTCACAACTGCGGCATCAGTGGGAAGCCCAACCTGTGCTTTTAGCGCACGTAGCGCTAATATTCACCCAAAATCACTCTGGTCTTGTTTCTATATTCTGCGGGCTTTCTCTTCTTATCATACACTTCGTATAATTTTTTTCTCTTTCGACCCTCAGCCATTTTCAAAGGAATGGCTGAAACCGTAACTGGTCACACATAATACACCTGAAAGTGCGCATGCGCAGAAAGCGAAGACTACATAGGGACGAGCACGTACGACGGCCTTACGTAAACATATCACCAGAATGATTGACACCTAGGTGGACCAATAGTATAGGCTACCCACCCGGAAAAAGAAAATCCTCCGCTATACCTTTAACTTCCATCAGGGTGAGGAAAGGCCCTGTAACAAACCCCCGCCACGACAGAGCAACCCACCCTCTACTAAGCCCTCGGAGAAACCAACTCCTGCCCCAGTGGGAAAACCCTCGAACCCTACCCCCACTGACTCGAAACGCAAGCGGCCTGCCTGATGTTCGGCTGATGGGGGCATCGAGTCTGCGCTCACAAACTGCAAGCTCTTCGGCAGGAGATTCTAGAGCAGAAAGAGAGAATCTGCAGCGAGATTCTTAACAAATATCAGAAAACGGGATCACATAACACCTGTATTGATATCCCTTCACTGGATATTTGTTAAATACAGAATACAATACAAGGTGTTAATGTTTGTTTTTAAAGCATTGCATGATCGAGCTCCTGAGTATATAAAGGACATGTTAATCCCATATCAGTCTCAACGTCCCCTACGCTCCTCTCAGAGCATGCTCCTAACCGTCCCTCGGTCTCGTTTGAGGCGTAGTGGAGATTGCGCCTTTTCTGTTGCGGCTCCTGCACTTTGGAATGTGTTGCCATTATCTTTAAAATCCTCGTCAAGCATGGATATATTTAAAAAAAACTTGTAGACGTATTTATTTTATCAAGCTTTTGGTGTTTGATTAGGTCTGAGAACTGTGAGTGATTTGTTGTTTGATTTTCTTGATGTCATGTTTTGATGTTGTTTTATGTTTCTATGTATTTTAGAATTATTTACTAGTTATCGACAGCAGTTTGATCCATTTGAATGGTTTGGAAAGTGCTTTATAAGTAAAAATTGAGTAGAGTTGAGTTGAGAGCCCCTGTTCAAGAGATGGAGGGTTTCTTATGGAGGGGTCGGCCACCCCCTCTCGAGGCTGCCCAGGCCATGTGTTCAGTGGACCATGTGTGTTCTCCCCCACGTTCAGGGGGTTCAGAAGGTGTCCTGTCCGTGCCTTACAGACATATTTGGCTAGGACCAGTGCTTTTTGCGGAAGAGTGACCAGCTCTTTATTTCATGGGCACCTCCTCGCAAGGGGAGTCCCATATTTAAGCAATGCCTCTCACACTGGCTTGTGGACGCTATAATGTTGTCATATGAATCAAAGGGAGTGCAGCCCCACACACGTTTCATGTCCTGCCTGTACACAGCAGTTATGTGTGCGTCAGGATGGCGGGTTCATGATTATGGGACGTGTCAGGCACCGCCCCTTTGGGTGACCGTCTTTCTCTGGCTTACAGAACCTCACTGTGAGTGTATTGGGCAATCGGGGAGCTGTACATGTCTCTCCCATAGGTGAATCTCCAACACGAGATGATGAAAGAGAACAAAAGGTTACTGGTAAGCCTGGTTCTCTGAAACATCGAGTTACATCCACCAGCTTTGCCCCGCTTGCCGCACGAAAAGCGAATATACTTGCTGGTACGGATGCCCTTCCCATAGGTGGATCTCTCCACTCAATGTTTCAGAGAACCGGGCTTACGACAGTAACCTATGGTTTTTGTTGCATTTACAACATTCTGACCACTAGGGGTCACCGTGGAGACGGGTGTCAGATTGTTTCAAAGCCTCGACACAATACGGCACATTTGCTTCAACTGTTTCAGTGCTCCTCGGACACAACACAACGATTAAAAAAATCACAAGAGCATATTGTTGTATTTTATATTGTTAAATAAAACGTGAAACTATCTTGAGCTTGTTTTAACCACTTGTTTTAAAACAAGAGCTTGTTGTTCACTTCACTTTGACAATAATGGTATTTGTGGGCCATTTGAAACAAACCACTGGTGCAATATGAGAATTATCTTGAGAAAGTGATGAAATGTTTCACAAAAATACATTTTAAGGACAATGTCTTCTGCCTCTTTAACTTTAAAAAATTGCTATTTGGCAATAGTATTTAATTTAAATAGTTGAGTTTATTACGTGTTAATATCATGCTAACATATGTATACACTAATACCACAGTTAGTTATCAGTGCTTTTATCTCTTCTCTGCAGGTGTTGGGCTTTGATGCTGTAAATAACTGGAGAATTTCCTGTCTCCTGTAAGTCGTGTGTGTGTGTGTGTGTGTGTGTGTGTGTGTGTGTGTGTTTCTGCATCCCCTCAGTCTTGATGGGTGGGGAGGAGGAGTTCATCAGCACTGACTGTTAGATATATATGGAGCAAATCATAAATGCCTGGTCTGATTTGTCACTGAAGTTGTTTGATGATTTCCTCTGTTCTGTCTAATAAGGTAACAGCGAGTGTGATTGGAGGGTTTTGAACCTCTTTCTCTCTCATTAAGGGGCTGAGAGGACGCCTGTACTTCTGTATCATCAGTGCGGAGAAGTTTGTACTGGATGTTGAATTAATCAAGCAGAGAGAGATGGAGAGATGCCTGACACTCATTTTACTGTCTTCAGTTGTAAAACTCATCACAGCTGGTAAGTACAGATGCAATTAAAGAGATTAAGTTGTTTTTAAAAATGAAGGGGTCAGACTATGTTCTGTGTTTTTTTCCCCACTTAGATATTGTCTCACTGTAACCAATATTTGTATTGGTAAAGAACATTATTATTAATAATATTTCATAAAACAACATTACTACTGTTCATTGAGTATTGATTTTCAATTAACAATTTTGAATTATTTTCTTGAATCATGTTTTTTTTATTGTACAAGGCAATGACGACATGAGCATAAAAAAAACAATAGGACAAATACAATATAAGAAAGATACAAATTAAAATACTGTAATTTTTTAGGTACAGTAAAGGTATATTTAACAGCAGAATTCAAGAAATGTAATGATCAAATGTAAAAAATAAAACTGCATAGTCTTTACTGTATGAATAGACAGCTCTCATTAGAGTCACAAATTATTTGCTCTTATCATCCGATCGTGGTTGTATCTCTCTATTAGTGTTACTCAATCTTAGTGCTGCATTTGACATTATCGACCACAGCATTCTTTGGAATAGACTCGAAAATTACTTTTTACATTGCATTGGCATGATTCAAATCATACTTATCTGACCGTTATCAGTTTGTAGTAGTAAACGAAGAGATGTCATATCGATCACATGTTCAGTAGTACCACAAGGCTCAGCAGTAGGACCGTCACCGTTGCAGTTCACTCTGTACATGCAACCCTTGAGAGATATCATTAGGTAGCATGGCATTAGTTTTCACTGTTATCCTGATGAAACTCAGCTCTATATTTTTTCACGCTCTGACGAAACTTGCCAATTTACAAAATGAACGGAATGCATAGCTTTTATAAAAAACTGGATGACAAGTAATTTTCTACTACTTAATTCTGAAAAAAACAGAGATTCTAATTATTGGACCAAAAACTTCCACACGTAATAACCTAGAATACTGTCTAACACTTGATGGCTGCTCTATCAAGTCTTCGCCGTCAGTTTGGAACCTGGGTGTACATGTACTCTTACCAATCTTTCATTTAAAAGCCACGTTTCTTGCATCTGTAAAATCGAGTTCTTCCATCTTAAAAATATATCTAAATTACGGCATATGTTCTCAATGACAAATGCGGAAAAGTTAGTTCATGGGTTCATGACATCAAGGCGAGATTATTGTAACACTATTATGGGTGGTTGCCCTGCACGCATAATAAACAAACTACAGCTGGTCCAAAACGGAGCAGCTGGAGTTCTTACCAGAACCAGGAGGTATGACCATATTAGCCCGGTTCTGTCAACACTGCATTGGCTCGCTATTAAACATTGTATACATTTTTAAATATTGCTGATTACTTACAAAGCACTAAATGGTTTACCTCCACAGTACTTGAGTAAGCTCTTAACACATTATAGTCCTTCACGTCTATTGCGATCTCAATTCTGGACAGTTGATAATACAGAATATCAAAATCGACTTCTGGCAGTAGATACTTTTCCTATTTAGCACCTAAACTTTGGAACAGTCTTCCTAACATTGTCCGTGAAGCAGACACGCTCTGTCAGTTTAAATCTAGACTAAAAACACTCTTTAACCTAGCATACACATAACACATTATCAACTTCTACAATTGAAATCATGTAAAATATTAGGCTGAATAAATTAGGTCAGCCAGAACCGGGAACACTTCCCACAACACCTGATGTACTCGTTACATCATAAGACGAATGGCGTCTATGCGAACATTAGTCTCTCTGTTTATCCCAAGGTTTACTGTAGTCCGCCGTATCCAGATCTGATGAAGGACCTGCGCCTAGACATGACGAAAACGCAGCCATGAATTGTCAACTAGACTCCCTGCGAAGGCCTCCTTCCCTTCCCTTTACTTCTGTACAGATAAAATGTTATCAAAGTTATTTCTAATTCAAATGGATCCGCGGAAACAACTAAAAATCCTGTATTATGCAGGCCAGACAAGTAATTTGGCGATCGATGTCACTTTGTAAAGAAAGACTATGCGTATACCTATAGACTAAACACGTAATATGCATGTGCATGCCGTCACCGGTTTCACAGATTCACGTTTTTGAAGTCAACACGGAGATGATGACGTTTTCAAAAATTTAAAACTTGCACCTTTGAACCTTTTTTTTTAAAGTTTGCGTTCTCGAGCCACCAAACACCGTTGTTGTGCAAATGAACAGCCGAAACACATTAAAAGTTTTTTCTGTTTTCATTTAAAACGTTGTCGTTTAAGCAGCTAATTTATAACTAATGATTTTCCCAAGTGAATCAATCAAAAAACTTACTTTAGCTGGACAATAACTTCTGCTCCTGTAAAACCAAAACAATCTCTGTTCCATTCATTTCCTAGAACCAATCTGTATTGTTAAAAGCGCTATATAAATAAAGGTGACTTGACTTCTGGAAAAATTAATCGCTCATTCAGCAGCATAAATGTTATATTATGGGTATGTTTTGTCTAGATCACAAGAAAATGAAGTGAACATGACAAACAAGACAAAAAACAAAACCTTAAAGGCCTTATAGAGAGGGAATACATTTCTAAATTCCAAAAATACATTTCTACTTGTCACTCCTAAAAAAAATAAAAAAATAATTCTGTGTTGCAGTGAAACATTAACAATGGAAGAGGATGGGGCCAATCCGTAAACTTTAAAATACTCACCGTCTCAATAATATAGAAACAAGGATGTAAACAATATGTGTTAACATGGTTTTAGCGTGGAAAAATGCTTACTAATAACCTTTTCTGTGCAAAGTTATATCTAGTTTTACAGCTTTGTTTCCATGAAAATGTAATGGTATAAAACCTGTAATAATGTTTTAAACCATTTACAGCTGAAATAATCAGCCCGTTCTCATCCCAAGGCGTAATATAATGACGCTTTTGCCAAAGCGTCTATATCGAACGCGCATGGCACCCTTTAGCGTCAATATGAGACGCCGATATATATGGGTCAGGAGGCGCCTCCTAGCGGTCTAACCCTAACCCTACACCATACCTAAACCTACCCATCTCTCTGCGTGTTATATTGACGCTAAAGGGTTCCATGGGCGTTGGATTTAGACGCTTTGTCAAAGTGTCAGAATATGACGCCTTGGGATGAGGATGCGTTGAAATAATACATGCATTTTAGCATAATTGATTTAAGTGCTTATATAAAATTATAAGCATCACATTTCTGTCTTTTAAATCCTCCATTTTTTAACTCTTTCCCCGTCAGCGTTTTAAAAAAAAGTTGCCAGCCACCGCCAGGGTTATTGATGATTTTTGCTAAACTTTAATGGCCCGCAGAATATTTTCTTCCATGAATATATGAAGATGCTGTATATCCAAATAAAGATATGAGCCTCTGCTTTTAAACATAAAAAAACTATTTTATTTTATCTTCATTTGTTCTTTTCATATTTTTTATTGCCACTTGAACAGAGGTAGGTTTTGTCAAAAACACAACATTCTGGACAAAAAGCTGAGAAAAAGGCATTTTTATCAAACAAGTGCATTTTCAAGCAGAATACATTCAGATGTTGTTTCATATTTAAAACCTTCCAAGAGAAATTAAAAATATAAATAAATGTAACATATATCAAATTTAGGCACTGTAATTTGCTTTTGAGTGGTGGTACACAGAGTAACATTTCCCAGGATGTAAGGGGACACCACAACTTTTGCAGTAGAACGAGGTCTCCTTCTGAAACCCCTACAGCACCATGTTGATGTACTTGACGCATCCGGCCTCTGCCTCGCTGTGTTCTACCTGTAAATAATTATATGAATAATTGGAATTACTTTCAATAAACAGACATAGATACACACACCTACATTCTCATTACACCACTCCTTCACGTTTGAGACGATCGCAGTCTTTCTTTGATCAAGAAAAAGTTGCGTACTCTTTCAAAACATGCGCACGGGTATAGCCTACCACCTAAAACACAGATACCCGGAAAAGTGTTTGGCGGGGAAAGAGTTAATAAAAGGAGGGACTCAGCATGCTTTTTTTTTTTGTTAATCAACATACCTATGAGGTTGATTGAACTCAACTTGTATTGAACTCTGAATATTCATTTTAAATATTGAGACGTAGAGTCCCATTTCACCACTTGTCCTACTTAGTAATATTATAAATGAAACTCTCATCCCTTCATTTCTCATCTCTC
The DNA here is from genome assembly GCA_031834385.1 of Semotilus atromaculatus. Classification (NCBI taxonomy): domain Eukaryota; kingdom Metazoa; phylum Chordata; class Actinopteri; order Cypriniformes; family Leuciscidae; genus Semotilus; species Semotilus atromaculatus. The sequence continues at coordinate 50,285,744 of JAULUF010000009.1, forward strand.
ATTGTTACTGCTTAATATTTAGATAGTGTGAATGTGAGGCTGGTTGGTGGTCACAGTCGCTGTGCTGGTAGAGTGGAGGTTCTTCATAGAGGTCAGTGGGGAACAGTGTGTGATGATTTCTGGGATTTGGCTGATGCTGCAGTGGTGTGTAGAGAGCTGGACTGTGGAGAACCTGTAGATGCTCTGAGTGATGCTCATTTTGGACCAGGATCAGGACCAATCTGGATGAATATTGTCATGTGTACTGGATCAGAGTCTACACTGAAGAACTGTGGATCATCAGGATGGGGTCAAGGCAAATGTAAACATAATAAAGATGCTGGAGTCATCTGCTCAGGTAAAGTATTTTACATATTCAAATTAATATCTTTGTAAGATTTTTTGTACTTCTATATTGTCTTCTAATTTTTAAAGAAGTTGATTTAAAAATGTTGACTTTAATAATAAATAAATAAATGTAATATTTATATTTGTTCTTTTTTCTTTTTTACATTATTTATTCATTATAAGGCAAAAAATAAGATGGCTTCTGTGTTCAAATCATTATCTCGAAGCCCCATAAATAAGCCATGCTTTTGTTGATCTGTGTTGTCTTATTTAGAAGTCCGGCTGGTTGGAGGTCCTCACTGCTCTGGGAGGTTAGAGATACTTGATGATCAGTCGTGGGTTTCAGTGTGTGACGCTGCCTTTGACCAGCAGGATGCAGAGGTTGTGTGTAGAGAGCTGGACTGTGGGGCTCCTGTACAGGTGCTGGGAGAACATGCTTTTGGAAAAGGAGACGCTCAGATGTGGACACAAGAGATTCAGTGCAGAGGAAATGAGTCTCAGATTCACTTCTGTCCAACATCACTTTTACATAAAAACAATTGTTCACATGAGCACAACATTGGTTTGCTGTGTACTGGTAAGACTTCAAAGTACAACAAAGAATATTTCATTTTGTTATAACATTTTAAATTTACACTAGCTTTTTCATCTTTTCACTCTCTTACAATCCCAGACATAACAAATGTGAGACTGGTAAATGGTAGCAGTCGCTGTTCTGGTAGAGTGGAGGTTCTTCATAGAGGTCAGTGGGGAACAGTGTGTGGTGCTGGTTGGGATATGCCTGATGCTGCAGTGGTGTGTAGAGAGCTGGACTGTGGAGAACCTATAGATGCTCTGGGTGATGCTCATTTTGGGCTGGGATCAAAGCAGATTTGGATGAAAAATGCAATGTGTACTGGTTCAGAGTCATCACTGAAGAACTGTGGATTCATACAATCAACTGATCTTGATGTGTGTCTTGATAAGAGCGCTCAAGTCATTTGTTCAGGTAAGCTAAAGATACAAATCCTTAATGTACGAAACAATTGCCCCAAAAGCTGTCATAATTTCATTTTTCGTGACCATTTTCCACTTTCTTTTTGACCTCACAAACTGTTAAGTTCAAACTGTAATATCAGCGACCTTGTTAAAAATAAATTTTAGAAGCTCATTTCTAATGTAATTCCCTGAAAGTATTAATTTATAGACTCTGTTGACATGAAAATGTAGGCGGTCATGTAATGTATTCAGATTTTTACAGTAACAATATACACTGTTTTCTATATGAGCCATTTTGTATCTTACTTTCAAGGCCTTTTTGAACTGAGAAAAAGTTTTGTTGACCTGTATTATATCTTTTCATATTAAATCTTCATCTTTTATTTAAGAAGATAAAGGAAAATATGATTTCTCATTATATGATTTATATATTGATTATATGACTGAATCATCATTAAAGTTCTCTAACTTTATATTTTGTTCTTTCCTTTGTTGTTCTTTCAGGAGTCCGGCTGGTTGGAGGTTCTCGCTGCTCTGGGAGGTTAGAGATACTTGATGATCAGTCGTGGGTTTCAGTGTGTGACGCTGCCTTTGACCAGCAGGATGCAGAGGTTGTGTGTAGAGAGCTGGACTGTGGGGCTCCTGTACAGGTGCTGGGAGAACATGCTTTTGGAAAAGGAGACGCTCAGATGTGGACACAAGAGATTCAGTGCAGAGGAAATGAGTCTCAGATTCACTTCTGTCCAACATCACCATCACATGAAAACAAATGTTCATATGAAAATGTTGTTGACTTGGTCTGTGCAGGTTTGAGCATTTTTTTTAACAAACTGAAATTAAAGTTAATGTTCCCAAAAATCTACACTAAATATTAGTTAATTTTTTCATATTTTTTTTCTCTTTGTGTGATACCTTTTTCCTCATTATTTCCATTTGTCCATATGTCTTTACTCCCTCTTTATTTATTTTATAGGCAATATGAAAGTGAGGTTGGTTAATGGTAGCAGTCGCTGTGCTGGTAGAGTGGAGGTTCTTCATAGAGGTCAGTGGGGAACATTGTGTGGTTTTCTCTGGGATATGACTGAAGCTGCAGTGGTGTGTAGAGAACTGGACTGTGGAGAACCTGTAGATGCTCTGGGTGATGCTCATTTTGGACAAGGATCAGGACCAATCTGGTTGAATCTCAATTTATGTAATGGATCAGAATCTACACTGAGGAACTGTGGATCAGCAGATCAGTTTGTTTTTGACTGTGATCATACTAAAGATGCAGGAGTAATCTGCTCAGGTAAACTGCTCCAAACCCTGCACTGTTTGTACATCACTGATGATCCAACTGCCTTAAATGGAATCTTCAACCAAAAATGAAAATTCAGTCATCATTTACTTTTTGTCTTTTCAAACTTCTGTGACTTTGTTCTATGGAGCACAAAATCTTTTGTTTTTTTTGTCTTATTTTACTTTCATTATTTCATATTCTGTAAAATTTCCCTTTTATGTTCCATGAAAGAAAGTCAGATGAGTTTGGATTGACATGAGATTGAGTAATTTTATTATTTTACTCCTTTCACATTGATAAGTGGTGCTTTGTGGTAGAACAATAATGAAAAGAATTACACATTTAGAAACAAAATTTAAACGTTTCTTATCTCTTGGTACTTCAGGTGTCCGGCTTATTGGAAACTCCAGTTGCTCTGGGAGGTTAGAGATACGTGATGATCAGTCGTGGGTTTCAGTGTGTGACGCTGCCTTTGACCAGCAGGATGCAGAGGTTGTGTGTAGAGAGCTGGACTGTGGGGCTCCTGTACAGGTGCTGGGAGAACATGCTTTTGGAAAAGGAGACGCTCAGATGTGGACACAAGAGATTCAGTGCAGAGGAAATGAGTCTCAGTTTCACTTCTGTCCAACATCCTTACACAAAAACAGCTGTTCACATGATAATAACCAGGGGCTGATCTGTGCTGGTGAGTTAAAAGAATATGATATTAATATCATACCTTTTACTTATATGGTGCATCTCAGTCGGTCAGTCTATTTCAGTAGCCAGAACACTGACCAGGGAGCCAGCCATTTTAAGGTCTGTCTCAATCACAAAATCCTTTTGAGTGCATTGGAATGTTCGCTACCTAAAAATCCCACAATGCACTCCAAAAACCAGATGGTCACTACAAATCGCACGAACCAACACAATATCAACATGATATGTGATGTATATAGACAAACCGTTATATAATTATATGTCAGCATAAACATAAGTAGAATGTAGTGAACAGTTTAGATAATATTTATAATTCAATTTGGCTAAAATGTTTCAGAGATATATAACAACAATCAAAATATACAGTATTTCATAAAATACTTTAAACGGCATTAACAAATGTCAGAAATATATCGGCCCTGTGTGTTTTTGATAAATAGCAGTGGTGACGTTTTATGACACAAGCACCTAGTCATATCACCGGAATTTAAATAATCAGTGTCAGAATGTCTAGTGAGCCAGTGTGCTTTACCAGTGCCGAATTTGTGTACACAATATACTGATACTCTAAATAGTCTGGTAATGGAGATGCACCCACAGTCTTTATCTGTATTTTTCTGTCATTTAGATAAAAATAATGTGCGGTTGGTTGGTGGTCACAGTCGCTGTGCTGGTAGAGTGGAGGTTCTTCATAGAGGTCAGTGGGGAACAGTGTGTCACCATTCCTGGGATTTGGCTGATGCTGCAGTGGTGTGTAGAGAGCTGGAGTGTGGAGAACCTGTAGATGCTCTGAGTGAAACTCAGTTTGGTCAAGGATCTGGACCAGTCTGGATGGGTAGTGTGTTATGTACTGGATCAGAGTCAACCCTCAAGAACTGTGGGTCAGCAGGATGGAACGTACATTCATATTCTCACATTTATGATGCCGGTGTCATCTGTTCGGGTGAGAAATTAAACTGATTGCCCATTAATTTTTGGTGACATATATATTTGTTTTTTTGGAAAACTGTAAATGTTTGCATGGTTATTGTAATTAACTATCAAGCATTGTTTTTGTCCACTGTGCACTGTCATTCCTGTAATATGAACAGGTCATAAAGCTTCCAGACTCATTAATGGATCTCACCTCTGCTCTGGGAGGTTAGAGATACTTGATGATCAGTCGTGGGTTTCAGTGTGTGACACTGCCTTTGACCAGCAGGATGCAGAGGTTGTGTGTAGAGAGCTGGACTGTGGGGCTCCTGTACAGGTGCTGGGAGAACATGCTTTTGGAAAAGGAGACGCTCAGATGTGGACACAAGAGATTCAGTGCAGAGGAAATGAATCTCATATTTCATCTTGCTCAGTATCATCATCACACAAACACAACTGCACCAGTGACTATAACGTGGGTCTGATCTGTTCTGGTAAATTATAAATATTCAGTGTGTCTTTGTTTGTATTTGATACAGTGTATCTTCTTTGTCAACTGCATTATACAGTGCCTAACCTCTCTGTTTTTTGCACAGGTTACACAGATCTTAGACTGGTAAAGGGCACAGACTCCTGTTCTGGAAGAGTGGAGCTTCGGTTTCTCAGTAAATGGGGCACAGTGTGTGATGCATGCTGGGATATGAGAGCTGCCAGTGTCCTCTGTAGACAGCTGAATTGTGGGATTGCTGTGTCTGTTGTGGGATCAGACTGGTTTGGAGAGGGAAGTGGTGAAATCTGGGCTGATGTGTTTGATTGTGACGGGAATGAAACAAAACTCTCAGAATGTTCAGTCTCTTCATGGAGTCGAGCTGAATGTTCTCATAGACGAGATGTTGGAGTCATTTGCTCTGGTAAACTTATTTGACACAGAGGGCATTATGCTACTAAAAAAGTCTGTATAATATATGAACACTTTTTCACTGTGTTGTAACACAATTCTTATTTTAGTAAAAGATGAGATCTTCTCCTCAGATTCCTCTCTGGCTGTTCATGACGGTCTGGTGCGGTTGTCTGGAGAGAGACAGTGTGAGGGGGAGCTGGAAGTTTCCATTCATCAGGTCTGGAGGAGAGTTCTGCTGGACTCCTGGAGTCTCACTGAATCCTCTGTGGTCTGCAGACAGCTGGGCTGTGGCTCTGTGCTGAACTTCTCCGGCTCCTCTTCATCCAGTCCTGAACACAGTCATGAGTGTGTGACGGGCTTCCAGTGCTCTGGGAGTGAAGCTCATCTGGGGAACTGCAGCTCTCCACAAACTCTCAACTGCAGCTCCACACAACAGCTGTCAATCACCTGCCTTGGTGAGAACAACAACATCTGGGCAGATTCTTCCGTTATTAGTGATCAATAATGTGTTTTTCTCTGAATATCAGGCCGCGGGTCCATCAGGCTGGTGGGTTCTGGGGGAGACTGTGCAGGGAGGCTGGAGGTTTTTCACAGCGGCTCATGGGGGACAGTGTGTGATGACTCATGGGATATTAAAGATGCCCATGTGGTGTGCAGACAGCTGCAGTGTGGAGTGGCCCTCAGTATACAGCAGGTACCAGCCTGGTTTGGTCCTGGTTCTGGACCCATATGGCTGGATGAGGTGGAGTGTGAGGGGAATGAGACGTCCCTGTGGAACTGCTCTTCTCCAGGCTGGGGGAAACATGACTGTCAACACAAGGAGGATGTAGGAGTCGTGTGCTCAGGTAAAGTGGTTTTCACTCTCATTTTAAGTAACCATTGCAAGTAATTTACCAGCAACCACATTTTTTTCTGCAAAACAAATTTGAAATAGCATTGTTGTTTTGCCATTGAGATAAAAAAAAAATGTTTATTATTATATTACACACACACACACACTCACACACACAAAAAAACATTAGTGTAGTTTTAACTAATTTACAATTTTAAATAAATACAACTGAATTTAATACTTTTCCATCTAGAGTTTAAAGAGATCAGGTTAACTGAGGGCTGTGAAGGGAATGTGGAGGTTTTCTACAATGGATCCTGGGGAAATGTGTGTTTGAACCAGATGGACAGAGACACAGCGAGTCTGATCTGTCAAGAGCTGAACTGTGGAAGATCTGGCAGTGAACCCAGTAATTCAGAGGGACTGAAGTCTCATAACTGGCTTGATTTTTTAAAATGTCGGCAACATGACTCTGCTTTATGGCAGTGTCCATCTTCACCCTGGGGGCAAAATGATTGTGATAATGATGTGGCAAAAATCATCTGCTCAGGTAAGTTTTTTACTTGGTAATTAGTAACTATTTAAGATGCTATTTAGTGATCATGTTTCTATAAATACTGTATAATTTGCATGTGCAAAGAAGTATGGAGATTAATGATTTTGAAAAATTTAATAAAATATATTTTAAAAACATAAAATGATAGACATGCCCTGAGAGATTTCGTTAATCTGATATTGTATGTTTTGTTAAACGGTAAATTAAATTGTTTTAATCTAGAAGAAGAGAGTGACGAGTCTCCTCAGAGTCGTCTGACATGTTCAACATCTCTCCAGAGACAGTGTTCAAGTTAGTACATTTGACAACAAACAAGTTTACATAAATGTGTATTATTTCAAGCCTGTATTTACTATTTTCAATATTATCAAGGTCTTCATTTTAATTATTTAAATGACAAATTTTTAATCCTGAATGAATCATAGTTTTAATTGCCCATAGTTTCAGTTTCAGTGTGTTTTGTTGTAAATGTTGTCCTGAAGCTGGTCAGTGATGTTGCTGTGTGTGATTTAGATCATGTTCCTCTCAGACTGAGTGGAGGTTTGGGCCGGTGCTCTGGGAGGCTGGAGGTGTATCATAATGCTGTGTGGGGTTCAGTCTGTGCTGATCTGTGGGACATCAGCGATGCTCAGGTGGTCTGCAGGCAGCTGGGTTGTGGAGACGCACTGAGGGCTGATGGGAATTCAGTCTTTGGTGCTGGTGAAGGTGTTGTGTGGCTGAACAGAGTCGAGTGCAGAGGGAATGAGATTCACCTGTGGGACTGTCCTCTCTCCATGAAGAACCACACTGACTGTTCTCACAAAGAGCACGCTGGACTCAGATGTGCAGGTCACTGCAAAACACTGAACTAGTCATTTTAATGCTAATAATCTTTGATTATTTGTAGGATTTTTAATGTGTTTGTGTGTGTTTTGTCAGATTTGTCAGTGTCCACTACTCCTGCCACAACAACATCAGCTTCTCGTCCAGTTTCTCAGACAGTGCGCTCAACATCAGTCACTCCTCCACAAACTCCTCCAGCAGCGTCTCTCTCTGTGCTTGTGGTTGTACTGGGAGTTTTGCTCTTACTGCTCTTAGTGCCACTGCTTATACTGATTCAGCAGAACAGAGTGATGAGGAGAGGTAGGAGAGATCCAGAGACTGTCATATTGTGTCTTATTCAGTGTGTGATCAGTCATGTGTTGTGAACTGACAGCAGGTTTGTCTGTCTACACTCACAGCTCTCTCTAAGAGGAGACACAGGACGACGACTGAGGCTGTTTATGAGGAGCTTCATCACAGACCCACTAATAGACCCAGTGTTTTCACTCAGAGGGGTGAGTAAATGTCATAGAGTCTGATTTGTGGAGATCATAATCACTTTATTCATAGGGAAGAGTAGAATAAATCACATAGATCTAGTTGTGGGACTTATTTGTGTTATCTGAAATGATACAGGTTTACTGTTGAGATTCAAAGGAATTGGAGATTTTGGTTGATTTACAACTGTGAAAGTGTGTCTGATGAGTCTACTTCTCCATATAGGAAGTGTCCTTTCAAAAGAACAGCATTCTGGGTATGAAGATTTTGATGAGCTTCTTTCAGGTTAGAGGACTAAAATATAAATCAATATAACTCAAATCTTATCTGCTACATATATAAATTAATGAATGTTACAGTAAATTAATTAAAAACATTCACTTAGCAGGTTACTTAGTTTAAATTATATAAACCATTCAGCATGTAATAATTCAGATAAGGATTTATTGAATATTTTGTTTCTATCATCTATTCTTTTTAAAGCAAATTCTGCAGTAGGAGCCGCACCTGACTACTATAATGACATAACCACCACTGAAGGGCCAAATAAAGGTCAGTGACTTTAACTGATTTCACTAAATCAAATTAACTATTGGGTCTCTGAATAGTAAAAGTAGTTTTTGTTTATTTCCTCCTTGCTGTTTATTCGTTTAGAAGAGCAGCAAATCACACCTGAGAATTATGATGACATAATCACTGTTGGACTGAGATCTCGTGATACAGGTTTATTTCTTATTATCATTTTTACAGGTTTTAACCATATAGATTTATATGCATTTTAATTATATACAGTACTGTGCAAAAGTTTTAGATCGGTAAGATTTTTTTATGTTTTTAAATGAAGTCTCTTCTGCTCACCAAGGCTGCAATTATTTGATAAAAAATAAAAAATAAACAGTAATATTGTGAAATATTATTACAATTTAAAACAGCTGTTTTCTATGTGAATATACAGTAAAGTGTAATTTATTCCTGTGATCAAAGCTGAATTTTCATCATCATTACTCCAGTCTTCAGTGTCACATGATCCTTCAGAAATCATTCTAATATGATGATTTGATGCTCAAAAAACATGAATGTTTTTTGAGCATCAAATCATCATATTAGAATGATTTCTGAAGGATCATGTGAAGGATCTATTATTTTCAATGTTGAAAACAGTTGTGTACAATTTTTTTTTTCAAAATTCTTTGATGAAGAGAAAGTTCAAAAGAACAGCGTTTATTTAAAATAGAATATTTTCTAACATTATAAATGTCTTTACTGTAACTTTTGATCAGTTTAACTCATCCTTGATGAATAAAAGTATTGATTTATTATATTTCTTTCCCCCAAAAATAAAATTTAAATTCTTACTGACCCCAAACTTTTGAAGGGTAGAGTTTAATGTTACAAAAGCTTTAGATTTCAGATAAATGCTGTTCTTTTTTAGTTTCTATTCATCATAGCATCATGAAATAAAAATGTAAAAAACTGTTTTCAACACTGATAATAATCATAAATGTTTCTTGAGCATCAAATCATCATATTAGAATGATTTTTGAAGGATCATGTGACACTGAAGACTGGAGTAATGATGATGATAAATTCAGTTTTGATCACAGGAATAAATTACACTTCACTATATATTCACATAGAAAACCGCTGTTTTAAATTGTAATAATATTTCACAATATTACTGTTTTTTTTGTATTTTTTATCAAATAATTGCAGCCTTGGTGAGCAGAAGAGACTTCTTTTAAAAACATAAAAATCTTACCGATCTAAAACTTTTGCGCATACTGTATTTCAAAATCCCATATTTTGTACATTTAATGGATGCATTTAAATTTTCATTATTTTGTCTATTTTGACTTGCCAGAAAATTATGATGATGTCATTATTGTACGACAATTCTCCAATGATAAAACAGGTGTGGGATTCAAATTACTCTCTTTAATTACACTTTTTTTTTTGTATGTTTGTTTGTCTTCAAATTATACTGGCATATAAACTCATGTAATTAATAATAGAAACATTTATATTAGAGGGTGTCCAGGAGGAGTATGATGATGTGAAGAATATCAGGGAATATATGAGTGACATGTTTGGTACGTTACCGACACCTTTTTACCTTACACGGAATTTACGTTTAATTTTTATAATCGGTTTATAATATAGTTATGGCCAATGTCAATTGTCACCATATTGATTTTGCGTAATTCATACTGGAGTTCTTTTACAGATCAATTCAGTGCTTGGTTCAAATGGGATGTTTTCTGTTTATCACCAAATAAATCTTTTTTTTCTTTCATTTAAACATTTAATCTTTCATTTAACTTGACTGCCAATATTGATGTGTTCATTTATAATTCTTTTAAAAGCATATATTGATAAATTAATTTGCCCTTGTTTTCTAATAACAGACTATGATGATGTGGAGGAGGAGCCAGGAAAACAGGGAGGGACTTTATAACTCAAACCACACCCACTGCCTCAAATCCTTTCAAAGCTTTTAATGGTGCTCTAAGCGATGTTGGTTTACATCACTTCTTGTTGACGTTCGAAGTATTGTCAAACCAAATACTGCCAAATACGCTGAGTTTTTTTACAGTGTGTTCAGGGGACAGGCAGTTTGCAGATAGTGAGGAGATGTTTGCTGTATGTGGCCTAAAAAACGTGTGACATCGCTTAGAGCCCCTTTAAGTTTTCTGCAGAGTTTAATTGTCTTTGATGCTATACAAGTTTCAACTGCTGTCCACCAATCTTTTATGTAACATTTTGTTTTGAAATCTACTAAATCAATTACATAAAAAAAAAAAAAATGCTTTGCTTTCATGAATTAAATTTCTATTAAAGTCCCCATGAATTCAAAATTGACCATACTTTGTTTGCCTAAATTGATCGTTTTGTGGTGAACAATTCATCCGTGCAAGTCAATCCACACAAAAAAAATGTTTTGACTTCGTAATCTTTAATCAAAGTCAGTAAATGCCCCTCCCCTCTGCATTAGAGGACCTTCCCTGATGGCGTAGGTTTGACGGTTTGGGTGTCTGCTTAACATCCGTAACCACGCCCCTCCAACTGACAGTAGACAGGCTACTAGAAACACCTACTTTTCTAGATCCAATCAGGTGCTAGTTGGAAAAAAAAAGCCATGCCCACTATTTTGCCTCATTTAGTATTCCGTTTCTCTCGGAAATACGTCACAACACTGGAGAAAAGTCGGTTGCAACTTCCGGTTCACGGGGACTTTAAATTACAAATCTCATTGTTTTTGTGATTCAATTGCACTGAAATATTTCTATCAATTTGTATATAATTGTTTTAATTTTAGATGCTTTAACTTCCACTGCTCCAGTCTTTAATATTTCACAGCATCTTCAACCTATAACAATATCATATTCCTATTGAATGTAGACCCACTGATGGTGAACATATACAGTATATATTTTGCTAAAGAACGTTGGAATGTACTTTTGGAAATAAGTTGACAAACAGCAGCTGTGATCAAGGATCTTTACCTCAAAAGAATATAATGAGTCTTTGAACTGAGCAGAAGAGCATGTTGTTCACTTTATGTCCTGCAGAGGTTTTTTTGACATACAGTACACGGCGTTCCTACAGCATGTATTTTATGAACTTGTTTCATATTTCTGTCCAATTTGAGTGTTTTGAATTTGAGTTTTCTGTTTAAAAATTAAAATCATACTGACTATGTGCATGGATATTATGTCATTATTATTATTAGGCATTCAAGCACAAAGTGCTGAAACCCTATTGTTATTGTTAATTTGTGAACGAAAAGAGATATTTTCGCTAAACTCGGGGCACATGTTCATGAGCTCAGTCTGAGGTCACATGAAAAAAAAGCATGACGATTGGCCACTTGGTGGTGCTATAACAGGGAAAAAAAATCATGAAAATGGCTACAACCGCACCCAATCGTTAATCCGATGAAAATTGGCATGCATTGTCTTTGTCCAGGGTGCCATGATAGTCTATGAGAAACATTGGCATATCTCAAATAACTTGTCATCGTGCGTCATCGGCACGATGTCCTGAAGGAGCCTAGGAATTTTCAAGCAACCGTTTTTCACAGGAGTGACCTCTTTAGACTCCTGAATCCTTGCCAAGTCCAACGATACCAAACATGCCAGTTTTCGCCTTATGGTTTGTGTAACAGTGTCATTTATTTAGCGCTTAAAAAACTTGCGATTATTTTCTAAACCGTTAGTCCGAAAAGATAGGTAGGTCAATAGCTAAACAATAATGCCCAAATGTCAAAATTCTCATAGGAACTGACAAAAACAAAATCCAATCAATGTCACCCATGGATCATATTTATGCGCTCATGTGTCTAAACTTCAAACCGAAATGAGATATTTACAACAAATTTGACACATGTATGGGCACACTTTAAGGACACCTAATAAAAGTGGTGGAGATCAGGCAAGTTGTTGTGCTATAACTGTTAAAATTGTCTTTAAAAACATATTTTTCCTCAGTAAATTGCCTGTATTGGCTGTAAATAGTATTTTCCATATGATGTCAGTGGATAAATGTTTGCCAAATAAAACTTAATGTCTTTAATGCTTATGTGCTTAAAGGCCTTAAACGCTTGAACCCCGATAAATGCAGCTTGCAGCTTTAATTATTATTATTGAGAATTTTTTTTCAACAAACTGTTTTCTGTACACAAAATGCAAAAGTTCAATACAATTCTATGTAATGTTATATAGTTTTATTGAGGAAAAGACCTTTGATATCTCTGTCTTCTCAGTGTTTGTTGTCAGCAATTAGCCTACAGTAGTTATCAGGGCTTATATCTCTTCTCTGCAGGTGTCAGATTTCGCTGTATGTACACTGAAGTGTTTCCCACATTCACTGTCATGACTGCTGGGTGACTTTATCATGTGTGTGTCTCCTCAGTAAATTGTCTGTAAGGAGGAGGAGTACCATTTATCAACAGTGTCGTTCTCTTGATATATATGGATCTGTTCTCTAAGTTTAACTCTGGATGTGATTGGTGGTCGTCAGAAGCCCCTCCCCTTTCTCTACCTTTATCTTTCTCACCAGAGCAGACAAGAGTCTCTTTTTCTTCAGAATTGCGAAGAGAGCTGATGAAAAGATTGTACTGAAGTTCAGAGCAGAAGAAGATGAAGAGCTGTCTGACAATCTTTCTGATGTCCACAGTCGTCACACTCACCAGTGCAGGTATTTTACCAAATAGTTCCTTTCAACATATTAAATGAAAGTAGTTTAATATTTAACATAAGGAACTTACAGCGTGCCATCAATGACTTTGTGTAATATAACATTTCTCTTAGTTTAATTTATATACACTATTGTTTGTATTTCCTTACTTATATTTATTTATTTTATGTAAAAGAATTGCTTATGGTAGCAAAGACTTAGATTTTCACTGATTATTTTTTTGTAATTGCATTAAATGGCCTTGTGGTTTGATGTGTTGTCATATTATACATGCAGTTTTTATAATTTATTAATTAAGTGAAATGCAAAAGTGATTTTTTTCACACCACATGATTATTTAACTGCAAAAAAAAGCAGCATAATTGATCTTTCATAATTTTACTTGCATAGATAAATCATAAACGACTCTTGTGTACAGGCAAAGTGAGGTTGGTTGGGGGCGACGTTCCCTGTGCTGGTAGAGTGGAGGTCCACCACAGTTAAGTAAAGTCTCACACATTTTAGGAATCATTGCAAATAATTGACCAGCAGCTGCAACTTTCAATATACAACAAGAAAGTAATTTTAATATAGAATATGTAATCAAATAGTTTTTTAGTTAATTTACAAAAATAAAAATAACTTAATTGAATTTAACATCTTTTATCTAATTCTAGAGTTTAAAGAGATCAGGGCAGTATTCTCATACAAATATCTTAAGGCTAAAAGTAGCTCCTATCTTGCCCATTTAGGAGAAACTCTAAAATATAATTAGCATGTTAGAGCAAATATGTTGTCCTATAATTAGGACTAAGCAATTCACAAAGCATTTTAGCACTAAAACCAGCTCCTATCTGTGAAAAGTTCAGTTAAAGGCAGGGTAGGTAGGTTTGAGAAACTAGCAGAAAACTGCTGGGTTTTGAAAGTATCCAACAGAGAAACTCCCACCCCCTCCCTTCTGGGCTCCTTCCAAAGCCACGTCCCCAAAACACATGAACGCGTGATGGCAACCAATTTTCAGGGGGAGAGGAGCACAGTGCATGGAGTGACATCACCTTTTTTTTGCCTTGTTTGCCTGTGCTGACTGTTGTATATGCAGATACAGGTGGTACTGGGAATTTTGACTGCTCTTTCTCTGCCATAATTGTGAGACTTCCTAGCTTCCGGACTGTACGTGCCTCTCCTCTTTCGAAATAAGCGAGTCAGCCGCTTGCGCGCATGTGGGCAGCTCCTGTAGCAGCAGGGGTGGTAGCCACTGTAAGGACTGGGTGGAATGACGAATCATCTGAGTAAATAAATGCATCCTTGCTAAAGTCCCAAAGCCTTCAGACTCAAAAGGCCTGAATGCAAAATTAACACACACACCCACACCCACAAGTGAAGCCCGCTCAGGACAGAGCGTGGTTTCGAGTTACAAGACATTTTATGACCCCTTCGGAATCCCCAGAGAGTGTGATTCATGCTAAAGAAGAAAGGAATTCCCCCATTAAAGACATTTTAATGAGATATATTTTATATGTTGTTATGTGGGTCTGAGTGCCCAGGGCCTATGAAGATACCTGAGTGTATTGTAGTTCTAAACGAACGATAAATGCCTGTATTATGCATTTTAATGAATAATCCAGCTAACACTGGCCGAAGTGTCCTGTTACAAGTTTACGACCCAAAAGAATGTGCATGCAGGACCTCTCTGTCCACACGACACACCCACATAAGAACTTTCAAGGAATTTCCAGTTAAAAAGACATTTAACAATACATATTTGATATGTTTTATGTGTGTCTGATGGCCTACGTCCGATTGCAAGATCTGGGAATGTTTGTAGTTTAAAAGGAACCACATATAGGCAATATTATGTATTTGAGATGTAAACCTGAATTCCTCTCATTGTTACATGTCGTGTTTGAGGTCATTTTAAAACTCTTTGTCTGACGCAGCCAGATATATGTATTGGGTTACCGTAAAAAGTATGATTGCCTGTATAACATCTCTCCTGTTATGTTTAAGAATCTGTGGAAGGAAAAGACGAGGTGCTGCCTCTGTCGTAATTTATGTAGATAAAGCTGTCAGACCAAACAAAGACAACTTTCCCGCTCAAGATTTCCTGAACAATGATTGGACAATCCGCTTCAGAGGAGGCGGAAACATCAGGTCTTCAAAAGGACTGGCCCATCTTCGCTCCTCCCTCTTACCTCCGGCCTCAGGATGTGACTTCTTAGTGATCTCCTCCGGAGATCTTTTATCTTTTCTTTCTTTGTTTAATTCTAAGTTCTTTTAAGTATCCTACCGAGTTCATTTCCACAGACGAGGAATGAACTTAGCCTGAATTGTTTCTTTGGTAAATTTACCTCAAAGACCTTCAAACATGCGTTTGAAAGTCCGCGCTCTGAACCACCAGGAAACCACGTGGGACACATGGACCACCACGCGCAACCGCTCAACGAACGAGCAGGCGCGCCTCAAGGACACACACACACGCACGCCTCCTCCTCGGCAAACTAAGAGACGGTGCAAGTATTTGTTTCTTATCCATATTTATTATGCTGTACGGTTGTTGCCTCAAAAGGGGCGATTTTGTGATTCCTTGTTGTCTGGTCTGAGGTTCCGTTGTCCAGGTGAACTTTACCAATGCTCTCTCTCTCTCTCTCTCTCTCTCTCTCTCTCTCGCCCTCACTTTCACTCTCACTCTCTTCTATACGTGTTTCCATTGTCTAGACTCCCCGCGTGTCTTTGTCATTAATGTTTGTAAATACATGTATTCCTGTAACGTAGTAAATGCATAGGCTAGTTATTTCTTATTAAATTCATGATACTCATTTGATGGATTTACTGTGTCTGCTCATACTTCGGGTCCCTGAAATTGCTAGATCAAAGCTACGAGCTTTACAAATTAAAGATACTTTAAAGAGTATTTGTTTATAGGGCGGGAAAGCTAATTCTTGTGGCCACAGAATAAATGTTCCTAAACTCTATAAATTAATTGAGCTAATTGATTTTACCTGTTTTGTGAAACGTGGTCCGTGGAATTAATTGCAATCAACTTGTGGTTAATTGCAAGGATTCACATGTAATATGCAGGTAAAATGGCATATCATCCCTTACCGGGAGATTTATTAACATGTAAGACTGATCTAATCCAAACCTGTATGAATAATTATTAATTACCAATTATTAATTATGATATGCAAATTCCCCATGGATTAGATCCACCTTTGAGTCTTTACACCATGGTAGCGAGGGAGAGTGACAGTCGCCCAGCCAATCATTGCATTCGTCCCGAAATGGAAAGAGTGGCTGTGTTGTTTGCAGCCCTGAGAGGACTACAGACACTCAATTTATATACTCTCCCTTTCAGAGTACTTACATTTTAGATATGTATTGGTATATAAAGACAGTTTAAACAAATTTGGGAAAAAGTGTTTTAGAAACAAATTGCCTTTAAGAGGACTTCAAAGTCACTAAGACCAAATCACAAACAATCCTAAAATGGCTGTTGCTGGCAATCTGCCCAAAGACACTGTAAACCATTTTGGCAATAGGCGATAGAGCATTGGGTGCTGAGCCATTTCTTCAATGCAAGAAATAATATTAAAATATTAGAAATAATTTAATTTATAGATTTTAGTCTTCAATGACATAAAGGTTCATTTGGTAATATGCATTGAATGATGGAGAATACAACATTGCAATCAAGTTGAAAATAATCTCCCATCATCTGTGCTGATAACCTTGTGGGCAGTTCGGGTGACCTGAGTTTGAGTTCCGGCTCGTGGACCTTTCCCAATCCCTTCACCCACTTTCTCTCCGTCACTTCACTTTCAACTAACTCTCCTATCATAATAAAAAGGCAAAAAAGGCCCAAAATGTATAAAAAATAAATAAATTCATAAACAAATTAGTATTAGAATAGGAACTGCAGAGGGATGCAGAAAACTGTTGAGGTAGGTGAGTCGCTGTGTGTGTATATATATACACAGTTGTAGTCAGAATTATTGGCACAATTTGATCAAAGATGGCTGTAAAAATAAATCCACATTGTTTATCATTTTGATCTTTCATTAAAAATATTCGCAAAAATTAAACCATTCATTGAAGTAAAAGAATTGAAATTGGGGGGAAAATCACATTTGAAATAAATGTTTTTCTCCAAAACACATTGGCCATTATTATTGGCACCCTTTTATTAAGTACTTTTTGCAAGCTCCTGCCAAGATAACCGATCTGAGTTTTCTCATATAATGCCTGATGAGTTTGCAGAACACCTGACAAGAGATCAGAGACCATTCCTCCATACAGAATCTCTCCAGATCATTCAGATTCCCAGCTCCAACTGGCCACCGCATAGATATCAGCAATAAATCCTCCGCAAGACTAAGCCCAAGAAACCATTCACCTGGTGGAGTGGGCCCTCACCCCAATAGGGCACTGAAAGTCCAAGGACTTGTAAGCTAGCACTATTGCGTCCACTATCCAATGGGATAGTCTCTGCTTCGTAACTTGCAACCCCTTTGAGAAGCCTCCGAAGCACACAAACAGCTGCTCTGACTGCCTGAACTGGCTAGAGCGCTCAATGTACACCCTAAGGGCACAAACTGGGCGAAATGGGTGTAGCATCTGCTTGCCCCAGCAGAGGGGAGAACAGAGAGTAAAATGACTTGTGCTCTAAAGGGCGTGGAAAGCACATGTGGCACTTAGCCTCATCTGGGCCAAAGTCCTTTTAGGCAAGTCTTGCCACTCGGCAACGCATCAACGCCTCCGGGCAGCTATTTCGGACAAACAAGACCAGGCTCCTATCTAAATGAATGGGCAGAGAGTCAGAACTGCACTTTCACTGGTCACCGGAACATAAAAACTGCATGTATAGAAACAGCAGTAAAATATGATAAAAATCGCTGAAAAAGTTTGATGACTTTGCCCCAAAATAAGGTTTAAAACGCCTTTTCCCCCACAGGTTATACTTTTACTACGCATGCACAAGGGTTCACGACACCAACATGCAGAGGTCTCTCGCTCTCTCCTATGCTCCCTCTCTGCCGTGCACGCACTAGATGATTTGAAGCACACACTCGCTCTAGATTCCGGGAGATTTGAACTCCAGGAACTTCTGGGAGACTTGGGATGTCTGATATTTACACAAACGCACACATACACTGCATATCAAATCTGCCGCCCTTTCAAACAGTAACGTATTCTCCGCTATTGTAAACCTCACCTGTGCGCATGCGTCAGTGGAACCAGACGATAGGCTTAAATGTTTCCCGGCTTGACTGTTAAAAGCAGACGATTGGCTTTCCAGCGGGAGGGGTGGGACATGTGCATACAACCGCCATCTTTGGCGTTACGGGTTTTCCCTATATACCGTATATACCCGAATATAAGACGACCCTGAATATAAGATGACCCCCCATTTTCCAGACTTATTTTTTGGGGAAAGAGACTTTTGTGGAAAAAAATCTGTTTTTCAACAGAAAATAATTTTATTTGAAAATTCTAGTGATAATTCATTTAAAAAAATTAAAAAAACATTTTAACACCATTCATTAAATATTTGGATTAATTTGTCACAAAATAAAGTGCACTCTGTTAATGAGTTGAAGAGAGAAATGAGAGAAATTAATGAATGAATCATGAGTGACAAAAATGAATAACCGTCCTTGTCACAAAAATGCAATAATTATGTAGGCCTATGTATGTATGTAATTGTGGTTAGGGTGGCCATACGTCCGGATTTTGGCCGGACAGTCCGGATTTTAAGCCCCCTGACCTGCGCTGTTTTTGTTTTCAATTGAATTCAGTTCACTGTGCGCATCAGTTCTATTATTAACTTATAAAAATCCTGCATATTGATAGCGGCTTCCTGATGCAATTAGATTTGAGATTTGAAATGAGTTCAAATCTCCTGGAATCTAGACTAGAGCCACGCATGCGAGACAGAACATAGCCTACTGTATGTGCTCCAATACCAAACCGTGTAGTGCTCGCACGGCAGAGAGCGAGAGAGAGCGAGAGACCTTTCGTTTCCAGTAGGCGTCAGTGAGTGAACGCCTGACAGGAGCCACTCAGCGTACCTCTTGCGCAGATTATCCTTGAATGGCTTGTTTACGACTACATCCAATACCTGTAGCTGGCTTGTCACCCCCCCCCCCCCCCGGTATGATCACTAGATCGCCGTTCATTTTCCGCAACTGAGTTTTGACGGGCTCCGTCAAGTGTCCGCGGAATGCATCCAAAACGAGCATATTTCTCTTCTTATGAAGCGCACCGCGGCGCCTTCCCCACACTACCTTGAGCTTGTGTTGGCGCCCTCTACTGTTTCTCCCTGCTTTCTCCCTTTTCCCCCGTGATTTTGTCTATATCGCGAATATAAGACAACCCCTCATTTTTCAGCCTATTTTTAGGACAAAAACCTCATCTTATATTCGGGTATATACGGTATTTCTATTGAGGATTGAGGAAGTGGCATATCTCTATATAAATTGTCTCTGTCTGGGCCTATGGACGACTTTACTGTCGTTGGGCTCAAACTCAAGATAGGAGGCATCCACTGAAAGAGCCTGCAGATCACCAACTCGCTTGACTGATAATAGAGCCAGCAGGAGGGCGGTCTTTAGCGAGAGAGGCCAAAGGTCGGGTGTCATGAGTGGCTCAAACGGAGGGCCACAAAATGCCTTCAAGACAATGACCAGGTCCGCGAAAGGAACCTTGTTGGTGGAGAAGCGGGTTTAGCCTCCTGGCCCCTCTGAGAAATTTGATCATCAGGTCGTGTTTCCCCACTGACTGGCCAGCTATAGGCATCCAACAGCTCCTGTAGGAATAGGAGAATAGAAGCGACCTCACAAGACAGAGGGTCTACATTCTGCGGGGATCAGCAGCCGGAAAACATAGGCCATTTCTGAGCATAAAAGCACCTTGTAGAATGTGCCCTAGCCTCAGAAATCGTGGTCAAGACCTCTTGGGAGAGACGTAAAGACTCCCTTCGAGAGGCCACAGATGGAGGCTCCACAACTTGGGTTGGGGATGCCAAATTGACCCCTCTGTTTGGGAAAGGAGATCCCTCCTCACCGGGATTGGCCGTGGAGCTGCTGATAGCAGCTGAACTATTCCCGGGGACCACTGCTGGTTCTGCTAGAGTGGTGCCACAAGTAAAACCAAGCATCTGTCCTCCCTGATTCGGTTGATGACCTGAGGGAGCAGAGCTATCGGAGGGAAGGCATAAAGGCACAGAGAGGGCCACCTGCGGGCCAATGCATCCTCCTCCTTCAGGAAGAATATTGGGCTGTGGGCGTTCTCCTTCGATGCAAATATCAGAATATCTGCTCCCATGTACATGGAGCCCGGCACATGTATCGCTCTTACTGAGGGAAGATAATACTGTGCCAACAGAAGGCGGCGGTGTGCCAGCCTGTTTAGAGGACGAGACCTGAGACCTTTATGATTTATATAGACTATCACTTTCATCCTGTCCAATTGTACCAGGACATGGTGCCCCCTGAGGTCTGTCTCCTTGAAGGCCAGAGGTATTGCCATAATTTTCCCAACCAGTCTTGGAGGCAACCATCACGACTACTAGAAGGAAATAAGTCATGAGGGATGCTTCCAAGACTGATTGGGGTGCCCTATGCGACAGCAGACCGGCCTTTGGCTCTTGGACGAAACTTAGCCCAGTTCTACTCCTAACTCATACAGATGGAGTGATTTTCCAGGGGACCAGGGCTTTGGTACAGCAGTGAGTCACCCTGAGAGTGAGGCAGTCCTCACGCCACACTCGTGGTAGGACGTGGGCATTCAACCAGTGTTGTAGTTGCCACATATGTAACAGGCCAAATGAACTACTAAGGAGGCTATACTCCCATGAGGCCCAGTAGGGTCTGAAACATTTACAGGGGGAGGTTGTCCCCAACTTTGAATGACGCCACTAGTTCCTGAATTTTCAGGGAACGTTCCGGCAAAATCCATGCCCGCATCTGGGACGAATCGAATACTGCCCCCAGGAACGAGATCCACTGCTGGGGGACAGCAAGCTTTTGCTCAGTTTGATCCTGAACCCCAAAATGCCAATCTCTAGGTATGGTGAAGGGTATGTGATGAAGTGGGGCTATTTTAATCTCAAAGGCCAAGGGAACTTTTCAGGATGCATAGTGGATCCATGAAATAACTGGCCTTTAAAAATAAAAATCTGCCTGACTCTATGGGAATTTAACAGGGTGTCCTGACTTATGCCCCCTATATTTTAAGGAAGAACATGTATTTATTTACTTGCATTATTCATTCACAAAGAAAATTGGTGTCCTTAAAGGTTGGATTTTTCCTAATTTTTTTATTAAGGCATTAAGATAAATTTCCAAAAGATTACTTTTTTATTCCTCTTTTTAGTCAAATTTAGCATGGGTGTGTTCACTTATGCTAAGCACTTTACATTTATATGAAAGTATGCATTTATGCAATATCCTTTGTATCCTTGTCTTTGTGGGGAAATTTTTTGGTCCCCATGAGGGAAACAGCTTATAAATAGTATGGTATTACTCCCATGTTACTTCCAAACTTTTTATAGGTTATTGATTTCATTTATTGTGAGCTAAAAGTCTCTTCTTCAGAAATCCTGTATTTTTTTATTTAAATGTTTCTTTTTTATACTTGCCATTTCACAAGAGAAATTACTTAAAAAGCTCTCATCCAAACTGTAAAATACTCAAAATATGAGGGTACAGTAGCCTATAGGGTGCTTCGGCAGATATGTACTGTAATACTGGCTCTCTCTGCTGGTCACAATGTGAACAACATGCTTATCTTTACTATGGTTATGGTTTTTGTGGGCCGTCTGAAACCACATTTGTGGAATTAGGTCAATTTCACATTAGTCAAAGCAATTATAAGACACAGAAGGAAGGTGTCACAATTTTGTGATGTTTTCCACCCCTCTGTGTAATTAGAGCTAACTTCTGCACTGTGCTCTTGCAAGCATTTATTAACTACCATTTTACAATAGTATCCATTTTACAGAGTCGAGTTTATTGCGTGCTAATATAATGCTAACATATGTGTACATTAATATACAGTGTGTAGGACATTTACAGTTAGTTATCAGTGCTTTTATCTCTTCTCTGCAGGTGTTGGGCTTTGATGCTGTAAATAACTGGAGAATTTCCTGTCTCCTGTAAGTCATTGAAATGTGTGTGTGTGTGTGTGTGTGTGTGTGTGTGTGTGCGTGTGTGTGTGTGTGTGTGTGTGTGTGTGTGTGTGTGTGTGTGTTTCTGCATCCCCTCAGTCTTGATGGGTGGGGAGGAGGAGTTCATCAGCACTGACTGTTAGATATATATGGAGAAAGTCATAAAAGCTTCCTCTGATTTGTCACTGAAGTTGTTTGATGATTTCCTCTGTTCTGTCTAATAAGGTAACAGTCAGTGTGATTGGAGGGTTTTGAACCTCTTTCTTTCTCATTAAGGGGCTGAGAGGACGCCTGTACTTCTGTATCATCAGTGCGGAGAAGCTTGCACTGGATGTTGTATTAACCAAGCAGAGAGAGATGGAGAGATGCCTGACTCTCCTTTTACTGTCTTCAATTATAATACTCATCACAGCTGGTAAGTAGACAATGAATAAAAGTGACATTATTATCAGAAATTCATTATTGTATCGTTCAAAAACCTTAAATTAAGTTTGACTGTAATGTGGTGCCTCAGATGATAGTATAATAATAATGATAATAATAATTAATGCATTTGTTATTTACAGATCATCAGATTATTAGATCTCTGCATAATTTTCACATGACAAAAAACTGTAAAAGATTTGCTGCTGACAAGAGAAATTGTGTAATTGCATTTGTCCAACATAATTTTCCTAAAGCTAAAACTATTTACTTATGCATGATTAAGCAGTGTATACAGTATAGAAATGGCTTTTGTTACATCCATACCAAAAAACTTGTTAGTTTGAGATCCTAAAGAAAATTAAGCTGTGATAAAAAAAATTTGTGAAAAACCTAGAAAGAAAAAAGAATAATACATGGCACCTTATGGCTTCCATATTGCAGCATTACCATTTCAATAGCTAATGCTGGCTGCACCATACAGAGAAAAAAGGAAGAAGTATAATTCCAAAACTTTGTTGTCCCACTTTTTTACCCTATATATTTTTTTCTTTTCCTCTTTTCGCTCTTCCACTCTTTCTAATCCCTTTTATCTTTCTCTCATTGTGTCAGCTCTCTCAGCATCAGTCCGTGTGAATGTGCGGTTGGTTGGTGGTCACAGTCGCTGTGCTGGTAGAGTGGAGGTTCTTCATAGAGGTCAGTGGGGAACAGTGTGTCACTTTGACTGGGATATGGCTGATGCTGCAGTGGTGTGTAGAGAGCTGGACTGTGGAGAACCTGTAGATGCTCTGAGTGATGCTCATTTTGGACCAGGATCAGGACTCATCTGGATGAGTTATGTCATGTGTAAAGGATCAGAGTCAACAGTGGAGAAGTGTGGATCAGGAGGATGGGAAAAACACAACTGTGATCATAGTAAAGATGCTGGAGTCATCTGCTCAGGTAATATATGTGTATAAAGTTTTGTGCTGCCTTATTGGTTTCTCATACTTAAGCTGATTTTAATTGTTAAAATGTTTAATTATTCAGTCATTCAAAAGCAAATCAACAAATCATTTTTGTTGATCTATGTTGACTTATTTAGAAGTCCGGCTGGTTGGAGGTTCTCGCTGCTCTGGGAGGTTAGAGATACTTGATGGTCAGTCGTGGGTTTCAGTGTGTGACACTGCCTTTGACCAGCAGGATGCAGAGGTTGTGTGTAGAGAGCTGGACTGTGGGGCTCCTGTACAGGTGCTGGGACAACATGCTTTTGGAAAAGGAGACGCTCAGATGTGGACACAAGAGATTCAGTGCAGAGGAAATGAGTCTCAGATTCACCTCTGTTCAAAATCACCATTAGATGAAAAAATCTGTTCACATGAGCACAACATTGTTTTGCTGTGTACTGGTAAGAGTTCAAAATGCAACAGAGCATTTTTATTTCATTTTATTTTGACATTTTACATTTCAACTTTTTTTCCTATTGCCTTTCTCTCTTTCTTTCATTCCAAGACATAATAAATGTGAGACTGGTAAATGGTAGCAGTCGCTGTGCTGGTAGAGTGGAGGTTCTTCATAGAGGTCAGTGGGGAACAGTGTGTGGTGTTGGCTGGGATTTGGCTGATGCTGCAGTGGTGTGTAGAGAGCTGGACTGTGGAGAACCTGTAGATGCTCTGAGTGATGCTCAATTTGGACTGGGATCAAGGCCAGTCTTAATGGAAATTGCTATTTGTAGTGGATCAGAGTCTACACTTAAAAAATGTGCATCCATATCGAATGTTATTGATGAGTGTCTTCATAAGAGCGCTCAAGTAATTTGTTCAGGTAAGTTAAAAGTTTCATATTATTATACAAAACACTTGTCAGAAGCAGTCATCATTTTTATTTTCCAAGATTATTTTCTACCTTTCTCTGTACAATTTTAATTTGAACTGTCAGATTTCCTAGATTTCCTTACTGTAGCACATACTTACATATACGTACACATACAGTTAAAACGGAAACTAAATACAGTGCAGTTATGAAAATCTGAGGTTGTGTCCCAGATAGACATGTGGAACTCACAGACATTCACAAGCAGCAGCCATTGCTATTCTGCAAGACCCCAAATGCACCTCAAGTGCTCTATTCGGGACAGGGCTTTGGGGGTGGAGATCTGTCCTGCAATATACCTTTAAAATAAGCCATAATTTTGTTGATCTGTGTTGTTTTTTTAGGAGTCCGGCTGGTTGAAGGTTCTCGCTGCTCTGGGAGGTTAGAGATACTTGATGATCAGTCGTGGGTTTCAGTGTGTGACGCTGCCTTTGACCAGCAGGATGCAGAGGTTGTGTGTAGAGAGCTGGACTGTGGGGCTCCTGTACAGGTGCTGGGAGAACATGCTTTTGGAAAAGGAGACGCTCAGATGTGGACACAAGAGATTCAGTGCAGAGGAAATGAGTCTCAGATTCACTTCTGTCCAACATCACTATCACTTGAAAACAAATGTTCTGATGACACCGGTGTTGATCTGGTGTGTGCAGGTTAGAGGATTGTGTTTTTAATAAACTGAAATTAAATTGAATGTCCTCTAAATCTACAATACATATTAGTTCCATATTTTTCCTATTTGTGTGATACTTTTTTCTTTCTATTTGGTTGTATCTTTATCTTATCTCTCACTATTTTTATTATTCATTTTATAGACATTATGAGAGTAAGACTAGTTGGTGGTCACAGTCGCTGTGCTGGTAGAGTGGAGGTTCTTCATAGAGGTCAGTGGGGAACAGTGTGTGGTGTTGACTTTGATATGACTGATGCTGCAGTGGTGTGTAGAGAGCTGGACTGTGGAGAACCTGTAGATGTTCTGGGTGATGCTCATTTTGGATCTGGATCCGGACCAATCTGGGCAAATCGCAGGTTATGTACCGGATCAGAATCTACACTGAAGAACTGTGGATCAGTACAATGGGGTTTATATCAGTGTGATCATACTAATGATGTGGGAGTCATTTGTTCAGGTAAGCTCCTCCAAACCCCAATCCTGTTTTTATATTACTCCTGATCCACCTGTCTTAAAGGAATAGTTCACCTTAAAATAAAGGAATAGTTCACCTTAAAATAAAAATTATTTCATTAGTTTAAGTCAGGAGTTATAATTTTTCAACTAACTATCCATTTAAATTAACCTTTCATAAAGCATTTAATTAATTTCCATTTATTCCTTTTTATTTTAATAAATGGTTCTGTGTGGTAGAAATGAATGACATTTAGATAACAAACAATAAACGGTTATTTATCTCTTGCTACTTCAGGAGTCAGGCTTATCGGAAACTCCAGTTGCTCTGGGAGGATAGAGATACTTCACGATCAGTCGTGGGTTTCAGTGTGTGACGCTGCCTTTGACCAGCAGGATGCAGAGGTTGTGTGTAGAGAGCTGGACTGTGGGGCTCCTGTACAGGTGCTGGGAGAACATGCTTTTGGAAAAGGAGACGCTCAGATGTGGACACAAGAGATTCAGTGCAGAGGAAATGAGTCTCAGATTCACTTCTGTCCAACATCCTTTCATAAAAACGGTTGTTCACATGATAATTACCAGGGGCTTTTCTGTGCTGGTAAGAAATAATATATGAGATATGAGATTATTATTTTATTTGTATTATTTTACCTTTTACGCCTAGTCTCTCTCTTTATTCTTCTGCCTCTTCATTCTTAGATAGAAAGAATGTGCGGTTGGTTGGTGGTCACAGTCGCTGTGCTGGTAGAGTGGAGGTTCTTCATAGAGGTCAGTGGGGAACAGTGTGTGGCGATTTTTGGGATATGACTGATGCTGCAGTGGTGTGTAGAGAGCTGGACTGTGGAGAACCTGTAGATGTTCTGGGTGATTCTCAGTTTGGACAAGGATCAGAACCAATCTGGATGAGTGTTGTAATGTGTGCTGGATCAGAGTCTACACTGAAGAACTGTGGGTCATCAGGATGGAGCATAAATGTCTGTGCTCAGCATTCAAATGCCGGGGTCATCTGTTCAGGTAAATACTTCTGGACTTAAAAGCATTCCATTCTAGCTTTTCATCTTTTGCCAATGGATTTATGTTTACACAAGTAATGATTTTGTTTTGTGTAGTAAACTTTGTTAACAAATCTGTATTGTTACACGTTTTGTCTGTATTACGTCTGTAATATATTTTTTTCTGTATTATGTTTTTTCTACTGTTCATGTAATACAAACAGGTCATAAACCTTCCAGATTTGCTGCAGGGCCTCACCTGTGCTCTGGGAGGTTAGAGATACTTGATGATCAGTCGTGGGTTTCAGTGTGTGACGCTGCCTTTGACCAGCAGGATGCAGAGGTTGTGTGTAGAGAGCTGGACTGTGGAGCTCCTGTACAGGTGCTGGGAGAACATGCTTTTGGAAAAGGAGACGCTCAGATGTGGACACAAGAGATTCAGTGCAGAGGAAATGAGTCTCAGATTTCATTCTGTTCAATATCATCATCACAGAAACACAACTGCACCAGTGACAATAATGTTGGCCTGATATGTTCTGGTAAAGAATCAATATTCACTGTGTCTTTTATTTTTGATGTAAGATTTATATTACAAAAATTTATTCCCCCATGTTATTTTTTTTGTATTGTTGCTGAATAGTTAAAGTACACCATGTAACTTTTTTTCAGAATTAACTAAATTTAAATAATGAGTGATGATTACATCATAAATTCATCTTCCAAATCGTGTTTTTGTCTCACCCTGATTCATTGGCGCAGATTCATGTTTTTGCCTGTGGGTGCCCACCAAAACAAATGCATACAGCAACTATTTGACCTCTTGACATGAAGAGAAGATTTTTCTCAGTCAAGATATGTTGTATTTTAGATATTTTTTTATTGGGTCTTGTAATGACAAACGTTTTTTGCACAGGATACACAGATCTCAGACTGGTAAACGGCTCAGACTCTTGTTCTGGAAGAGTGGAGCTTCGGTTTCTCAGTAAATGGGGCACAGTGTGTGATGCATGCTGGGATATGAGAGCTGCCAGTGTCCTCTGTAGACAGCTGAATTGTGGGATTGCTGTGTCTGTTGTGGGATCAGACTGGTTTGGAGAGGGAAGTGGTGAAATCTGGGCTGATGTGTTTGATTGTGACGGGAATGAAACAAAACTCTCAGAATGTTCCGTCTCTTCATGGAGTCGAGCTGAATGTTCTCATAGACGAGATGTTGGAGTCATCTGCTCCAGTGAGGGGATTTTTTTTCCTTTTTTTTATGTGTAAAATACCATGCAATATCTTGATTCAAATGCCAGATATTTCCATCAGATTCCTCTCTGGTTGTTCATGACGGTCTGGTGCGGTTGTCTGGAGAGAGACAGTGTGAGGGGGAGCTGGAAGTTTCCATCCATCAGGTCTGGAGGAGAGTTCTGCTGGACTCCTGGAGTCTCACTGAATCCTCTGTGGTCTGCAGACAGCTGGGCTGTGGCTCTGTGCTGAACTTCTCCGGCTCCTCTTCATCCAGTCCTGAACACAGTCATGAGTGTGTGACGGGCTTCCAGTGCTCTGGGAGTGAAGCTCATCTGGGGAACTGCAGCTCTCCACAAACTCTCAACTGCAGCTCCACACAACAGCTGTCAATCACCTGCCTTGGTGAGAACAACAACATCTGGGCAGATTCTTCAGTTGTTGGTGATCAATAATGTGTTTTTCTCTCTGAATATCAGGTCGCGGGTCCATCAGGCTGGTGGGTTCTGGGGGAGACTGTGCAGGGAGGCTGGAGGTTTTTCACAGCGGCTCATGGGGGACAGTGTGTGATGACTCCTGGGATATTAAAGATGCCCATGTGGTGTGCAGACAGCTGCAGTGTGGAGTGGCCCTCAGTATCCAGCAGGTACCAGCCTGGTTTGGTCCTGGTTCTGGACCCATATGGCTGGATGAGGTGGAGTGTGAGGGGAATGAGACGTCCCTGTGGAACTGCTCTTCTCCAGGCTGGGGGAAACATGACTGTCAACACAAGGAGGATGTAGGAGTCATGTGCTCAGGTGAACATGCTTCTATATGTGTTTAAAATAAACCTGTAATTAATTTAACATTTTACGAAACTTCAAGTTAACACTTTATAATAAGGTTCATTAGTTAACATCAGTTTCAGTGTTCAGTTAACTAACTTAGTCAACATAAACTAAGATGAACAATACTTCTACAGCTTTTATTAATCTTAGTTGATATTAATTTCAACATCTACTAATACATTATTAAAATAAAAGGTTGTATTTGTTAACAACTTTAACAACACATATATGCGTCCATAATACCAACACTTTTCAAATTTACTTTTTTCCACTTCTGTATAGAGTTTAAAGAGATCAGGTTAACTGAGGGCTGTGAAGGGAATGTGGAGGTTTTCTACAATGGATCCTGGGGTAATGTGTGCTGGAATGAGATGATCTGATTCATTAGACACGTTCACAATCGTACCTTTTGATTAAAAGGTAATTTTAATCAAATTTACGAGTCTGATCTGTCAAGAGCTGAACTGTGGAAGATCTGGTGCTTTGTCTGATTCCACACCAAGACTGGAATCAGCTCGTAACTGGCTGGATGAAGTGAAATGTCGAAAACATGATTCAAATCTGTGGCAGTGTCCATCTTTACCCTGGGGACAGAATGACTGCGACAGAGATGAAGTGGCCAAAATCACCTGCTCAGGTAAGACTGCTGCAATTTCCATGACTAAAAAATAGCAGTAATCCTTTTTATGAATTGTGTATATAATATTGTGATTGTGATTATAGAACAGGAGAGTCATGATTCTCATCATTTGTCTTGCTCCACATCTCAAAATCAGAGACGGTGTACGGCTCCTACTGTAGTGAACAGTTAAGTTATTTTAAAGTTAACAGTTAGTTAAAGAACAAGTAAGATAATGTGATGGATAAGAACATAAAAATCATAACAGCAATATGTGATGTATGCATGTGATTTTGTTCTGGGTATGCCAAAAGGATTTAATATCACTACACACACATACCACACTGTAGGTGTCGCTGTTCTGACAGAACTCTGTTGGCCAATGTCTACTTGTCTTTGATTAGGTCATGTTCCTCTCAGACTGAGTGGAGGTTCGGGCCGGTGCTCTGGGAGGCTGGAGGTGTATCATAACGCTGTGTGGGGTTCAGTCTGTGCTGATCTGTGGGACATCAGCGATGCTCAGGTGGTCTGCAGGCAGCTGGGTTGTGGAGACGCACTGAGGGCTGATGGGAATTCAGTCTTTGGTGCTGGTGAAGGTGTTGTGTGGCTGAACAGAGTCGAGTGCAGAGGGAATGAGATTCACCTGTGGGACTGTCCTCTCTCCATGAAGAACCACACTGACTGTTCTCACAAAGAGCTCGCTGGACTCACATGTGCAGGTCACTGTAACACTTAAGAATAGTATTCATTTTCACATCCTTTTTGGTGATAATATTATTTGTGTATATCATGATTTTGAATGTGTTTGTGTCTGTTTTGCCAGATTTGTCAGTGTTCACTACTTCTACCACAACAACATCATATTCTCCTCCAGTTTTTCAAACTCCTCCAGCAGCGTCTCTCTCTGTGCTTGTGGTTGTACTGGGAGTTTTGCTCCTACTGCTCTTAGTGCCACTGCTTATACTGATTCAGCAGAACAGAGTGATGAGGAGAGGTAGGAGAGATCCAGAGACTGTCATATTGTGTCTTATTCAGTGTGTGATCAGTCATGTGTTGTGAACTGACAGCAGGTTTGTCTGTCTACACTCACAGCTCTCTCTAAGAGGAGACACAGGACGACGACTGAGGCCGTTTATGAGGAGCTTCATCACAGACCCACTAATAGACAGAGTTTCTTCACTCAGAGGGGTGAGTAAATGTCATAGAGTCTGATTTGTGGAGATCAAGAAGTGTAATCACTTTATTCATTGGCAGGGCCACATTAATGCTCAGGCTCACCTGAGCTTAGGGCCCCATGCTGGGGTAGGGTTCCAGTGATGTTGGAAAAATATATAATTGTAATTTTTTATTTATTTACGCATTTTATAAAGTTTGGCTATGCTGTTATAGTTTTGTTTTTGATGATTTGCTTTGAGTGTGTGTGGCTAGAAGAAACGAGCTTGTGAAGTTGTGCATTGAACTCTTCCATGCTATGCTACCGTTATTTCCTCAGCATCCTCAGAGTAGAGAGTCGACAACACAGTCAGAGACATTAGCGGGGAGGAGATAAAACAACAAATATATCAGCAAAATGCTGCTTTAGCGAGCAAATTAAATAAACATACTTCATACTACAACATACTACAAACAAACATTTTCTTGCTCCAGAACTCAATGAATCAACACATACACTATGTGAAATGAGTCCTCTCAGGATTAAGCCACCAAAACGAAAATTCATGATTTGATGCCAGTTTAGATGGAGACTTGATCATCTTGAGAGGCTTCTGTTCTGTCCTTTGTTATTTTTCTCAATTATCCAAGAAAAAACAGGGGACACATGAGCTCACAGGGATACATAATAGCTTAAAACTATATATTTGAAAAGCAGAGCTAGATACATTTTGTGTGATTACTTTGTTTTGTTGTGGAAAAATCATGCAAGAAGATAAAAGATTAATCCGTCTCTGTGTTGCTGAATAATTCACGTTCTGAACTTGTAAGTGTTGTAAACCTTTTCTTCTCAAGTGTACGAAACTCAGAAGAGAGACCAGGAGACTCAGATTGTATCTTAAGAAGGTTGCTTTATTAAGAACATGAGCTGTGCTGTTGCTGCAGTCTTGCACACTCGTCTGAAAGTAAAACATAATACATTTTTAGCTTATATTCATTTCAAAGGGGTGGAGTTACATCGAGGGGGATACATTCTAAAACAAAGCATGTAAATTAGCTGAGCCAGGAGAACAGGATGGAGCAGACCTTCCCGCACTGACAAAAGGCGAGGGGAGGAGAACCTCTCAGCAGGTCACTTCACATGCTGAGACACTAGAAACAAAACTTATAAAACAACAGGTGATGGTCTCCGTGATGCTATCTGCTCAGTCTGTAACATTCACACCTGCTCAGCATGTCTAGCAGGAACAGGGACCCGTCAGGGTTTCTGAGTTTACAAAATTCACACTAATAAACTTCCTCAGTTTATATTCTACAGTATTGGAAATCTAAATTAAACCTTTAATAAATTTGTTTTCCTTCATAAGCCAAAACAATAAAATATCATGTGTATAAAAGTTTAAAAGAATGTATACATATTCATAAACATATAGAACATTTTTAATATAAATATGAAATGATGGAAAAATATAAATTTATATTTTTAAAAAGGCATATAAAACTTAAACCTCCAGTAAGGGGCAGCATTGAATCCTTCATAAATCAATTAGTTCAAAACGGCTTATTTATTCATGAATGAAGCAATTGACTGACTTTACGTATGGGTCATTGAATCAATCGCTCAACCGATTCTTTCGAAATGTGAATTCTTTCAGGTGTATAAACATGACTTTAGAGTGGACGCGCGTTCTCGTGTAAACAGGGCCTTCATTTCGTTGACGAATGATTTTCGTCATTATTATTGTCAACAAGATTTTTTTCTCTGAGATAACTAGATAACGAAATAAAATTCAGTTCTGAATCACAAAAACTATTGCGAAAATCTATTGACATTTTCGTCAAAGAATAAATACTAGATGAAAATGTTACAGAGGGACAAAAGGGAAGATATCCAGTCAGAATTTGTTGTGTGTAGATGCGCACATTTTAATTGTAACATGCTGATCTGATGGGACATAAATTGGCAATGGCATACACTTACACTTAAACGTCTCAAACTTTTTAGAGAAAGAGCAGGCCAGACATGGAAAAATCTAAAAAAGCCTGATAACCATATGACTGGATTGCTCATTGCATTCTAAACTGACAGCAAGCTGTGAATAGATCAGTGGTGACGATGCAAAAGTGAGCTTAGTTCAGTCAGGTTTTCTATGTGTAGGCCTACACCGAAAGTGTCTCTCAGACAGCGCACGAGTATTGAGAATTGTGCTTTCTTTCCTGTCTTTTTGCGCTTGAGCGGACAAATACACACAACATGATGTTAAAATGTCCGTTTTGAGTATTCACGTACACACTGTCGGGTATGTCTTAAGTGAACGTAAAAAGTTAGGAGAATACCGGCTGTGTATTGGAGTCATGCATTCAGCCTTAAAGTGACAGCAGTGACTGCTGTCCGTCCATTAATGTTAATCAAACAACAAAAGAAAAAGAGAAAATCACTCAATGCTCTTGACTGAATAACTTTAGCATTAATAAGGATAAATCAATATTTAATTTATACAAATAAATATGTCTGCTTGAAAGAATGTATGTTGTATCCAAGTATAAATAATGCATCATTAATTAAATGAAGACCATATTCTTGTTTCTTTATGAGAAGTGGTTTTATTTCATTTTAAGACAAATAAAGATGTGTTATATGTCACAGCAATTAAATATGTGTCTGCATTGCATGTTCAAACCTTAATATAATTTATTTTAACAGATTAATGTTTTCTCCAGGAGTATTATAATGAGTGGGGAAATTTAAGAGATGCTTAATTGATGCATTACAATTTTACCAAACCCATTAGATTTTAGTTGACTAAATCTACTGTAGATTTAGTCAACTAAAATCTTTTAATATTAAGCCGACTAACTAAAATAAACTAAAATAAATCAGATGACTAAAATATGACTAAAACTAAATTACCTTTTAATCAAAAGGTACGATTGTGAACGTGTCTAATGAATCTACTTCTCCATAATAGGAAGTGTCCTCTCAGAAGAACAGTATTCTGGGTATGAAGATGCTGATGAGCTTCTTTCAGGTTAGAGGACTCAACCTGGTTAATGAATGTTTTTGATTTATATTTATCTTAACAAATTGTGTAAACCATTCAGCAAGTAATAATTCAGCTAAGGATTTATTGAATCTTCTTTTTTTCTTTCATATACACTTTTTAAAGCAAATTCTGCAGTAGGAGCTGCACCTGACTACTATAATGACATCACCACCACTGAAGGGCCAAATGAAGGTCAGTGACTTTAACTGATTTCACTAAATCAAATTAACTATTGGACCACTGAATAATAAAAGCAGTTTTTGTTTATTTCCTCCTTGCTGTTTACTCGTTTAGAAGAGCAGCAAATCACACCTCAGAATGATGATGACATAATCACTGTTGGACTGAGATCTCGTGATACAGGTTTATATCTTATTATCATTTCTACAGGTTTTAACAAGATTGATATATATGCATCTTTAATTATACATATGCACTGTTTCAAAATCCAAAATCTTGGACATTTAATGAATGCATTTAATTAAATTTTGTCTATTTGTCCATTTCGACTTGGCAGAAAACTATGATGATGTCATCATTGTACGACAATTCTCCAATGATAAAGCAGGTGTGGGATTCAAATTACTCTCTCAAACTAAAAATGTTTGGGTTTGTTTGTCTTCAAATTATTGTTACAAATGTAATTAATAATTAAAACAATATTTATATTAGAGGGTGTTCAGGAGGAATATGACGATGTGAAGAATATCAGGGAATATATGAGTGACATGTTTGGTACGTTACTGACACCTTTTTACCTTGCACTAAATTTACGTTTAAGTTTTATAACCGCTTTATAATATCGATATCTGTGATTTATGATAGCTCATTTAACTTGATTGGCAATATTGATGACGTGTTCATTTATAATACTTTTTAAAGCATATATTGATAAATTATTTTGCTTTTGTTTTATAATAACAGACTATGATGATGTGGAGGAGGAGCCAGGAAAACAGGGAGGGACTTTATAACTCAAACCACACCCACTACCTCAAATCCTTTCAAAGCTTTTAAGTTTTCTGCTGAGTTTAAAGGAGAACTCCGGGCAAATTTTAAGTTAATCTTGATCGTTAGACCTTTGTGAGTACTGTCTATAGAAAAAAAAACGAACCGGATTGGTGCTTGCGACGTGGAGCTGCGACAGCGAATGCCCAGAGCTCCCACTCAGCTAAAACGGCAGCTCTGGGGGCATATACATAAAGAGCGTTTTTGTGCCTCTTAACAGACACAAAATGCAATTAAAATGTCTGTCCAACATGAACATGGACCTTACCTGTGAACAAGATGCGTTTAGAAACTTAGCCATGGTTTAAATTCATCTAAATAGTGTTTTAGACAGCAAGCTGTAGTCTCGCGCTGAAGTCTCGCTCCTCCCACCTGGACACTATTTACCTTTCCCGGCTACAACTGAGATCACGGGACTTCAGCGCGAGTCCAGGTGGGAGGAGCGAGACTTCAGCGCGAGACTACAGCTTGCCGTCTAAAACACTATTTAAACCATGGCTATAAGTTGCTAAACGCATCTTGTTCACAGGTAAGGCCCCTGTTCATGTTGGACAGACATTTGAATTGCATTTTGTGTCTGTTAAGAGGCACAAAAACGCTATTTATGTTATGCCCCCATTGCTGCCGCTTTAGCTGAGTGGGAGCTCTGGGCATTCGCTGTCGCAGCTCCGCGTCGCAAGCACCAATCCGGTTCGGTTTTTTTTCTATAGACAGTACTCATAAAGATATAACGATCAAGATTAACTTAAAAATTGCCCGGAGTTCTCCTTTAAGGGCCCTATTTTAACGTTCTAACCGCATGGTCTAAAGTGTTTTAACAACGTGTAGCTCAAGAATATTGACCTGGGAAGTTCGAATATCTGAATATATTGCCGACTTCACAAACTCCTTGAGTATATAAGCACTGACCGCATTTCTTTATGTTTGAGTCCAAGTTCAAACACTATGAAATGCTCCATTACCATGCGGAGCTCTGAAACACTGCCAGCGGGACATTAAACAGGAAGTGTCTGTCCGAGCTCACAACAGGTTTTGCATGGGAACGCAAAGTTTCTCGGGGGAACGCAAAAGATTTTGGGGGAAAAAAAATCTCCCAACCTAAATGTTTGTCACCACCACGTCCCTAGGGTCTCGTCTCCGTACAAACACACTTGCTTTGCGCCTGGCGCGGTTTATGTTTTAACTGCTATCCTCCATATGTAACCACATGTCATATTTTGCATTGAAATGTACTAAATCAATTACATGTAATTAGTGTTTGACAGGATAAAATGCTTAGTTTAAACCTCTTTCCAGAAGTTTTTTTTTTTACAAAACACGTTTTTGTGATCTCATTGCACTGAAACATTTATGATGTAGACATGGCAATTTGAGAGAACAAAAAGGAAATAAAAAAAATTCCCAAAATTCAATTGATTTCAGATGTTCGCCATAACTTCCACTGTCAGTCTTTAACATTTCACAGCAACTTTTGAATGTAGACCCACTCTGATGGTATCTTCCCCTCAAAATAATGTAATAACTCTTTGAACTGAGTAGAAGAGCATGTTGTTCACTTTATGTCCTGCAGAGTTTTTTTTTTTTTTTGACAATCAGACATACCCAGCAGGCATACATTTGTTTGATATTTCTGTCCAATTATTATTATTATTTTTAATTGATTGTAATCAATGTTTTCTGTTTAGCAATTGAAATCAGACTGACTGTGCATGGATATTATTATTATTATTGTTATTGTGAAATTGGGGAATGTTGTAACACATTTTGTAATGTTTTTTGCACATAAAATGCAAAGGTTCAATAAAATTTTACAAAATATTGTATACTGTTATTCTGTAATAGTGCTTTGATACTGTATGTCTTCTCAGTGTTTGTTGTCAGCAGTTAGTTATCAGCGCTTCTATCTCTTCTCTGCAGGTGTCAGACCTTGGCGCTGTATGTACACTGAAGTGTTTCCCACATTCACTCTCATAACAGCTGGGTGACTTTGTCAGCACTTTATCATGTGTTCATCATCTCCTCAGTAAAGTCTGTAAGAGGAGGAGTCTGTTCATCAGCAGTGGCGTTCTCTTGATATATATGGAGATTTATTGGATGATTTGTAGTTGTATCTGTTCTCTTGAAGTTTAACTCTGAATGTGATTGGTGGTTGTCAGAAGCCCCTCCCCTCTCTCTACCTTTATCTTTCTCACCAGAGTAGACAAGAATCTCTTTTTCTACTGAAGTGCAGAGCTGAAGAAGATGAAGAGCTGTCTGTCAATCTTTCTGATGTCCACAGTCGTCACACTCACCAGTGCAGGTATTTTACCTTCAGTTAAAGGGCCAAACAGTTCCTTTCAACATGTTAAATGAAAGTAGTTTTATATTTAACATAAGGATCTTCCTACTATCAATGCGTTTTGTAATGTTTAATCAATGTAATTGCTGGTGTGTGGTGAGCGTACTGGCGCCATATGGCTGCCGTCGCATCATCCAGGTGGATGCTGCACAATGGTGGTGGTTGAGGAGATTCCCCCTCTTCCATATGTGAAGTGCTTTCAGGTCTCAGAAAAAGTGCTATATAAATGTAACAAATTATTATAATTATTAATTTCTCTTAGTTTCATTCATATTGATTATTGTTGATATTCGCTTACTGATATTGATTTATTTTATTTAAAAGAATTTGCTCATGGAAGCAATAAATTATTTTCACTGATTGCCTTGTGGTTTGATGTGTTTTAATATTATAGATGCAGTTTTTATGACTTCATATTGAGTGAAGTGCAAAACGATTTTCACATCACAGGACTATTTAAGTGAGCAGCAAAAAAACCTGCATGATTTATAAATGTATGGACGTTCTTCATAGATAAACGACTCTTGTGTACAGGCAACGTGAGGTTGGTTGGTGGTAACCATCCCTGTGCTGGTAGAGTGGAGGTTCTTCATAGAGGTCAGTGGGGAACAGTGTGTGATGATCACTGGGATATGACTGATGCTGGAGTGGTGTGTAGAGAGCTGGACTGTGGTAAAGCATTACGTGCAGTTGGTGATGCTCACTTTGGACAAGGATCAGGTTCAATATGGATGGATGAAGTGAAGTGTACTGGATCAGAGTCAACATTGAAGAAGTGTAAATCAAAAGGAGGTGTAAATAACTGTCGTCACAATGAAGATGCTGGAGTCATTTGCTTAGGTAAGACCATCCGATCTTTCTACTGTAAATGTTTTGTTAGCAAAAGAAACTGACCAGAATTAATTTCTTTATCTCAATTTTGAAAAAGTTATAATGTTGTTTATTTATATAATTTAAACACACAGGTCGCCTCCCCAGACTCATTAATGGATCTCATCTGTGCGCTGGAAGATTAGAGATACTTCAAATAAAGACGTGGGTTTCAGTGTGTGACGCTGCCTTTGACCAGCAGGATGCAGAGGTTGTGTGTAGAGAGCTGGACTGTGGGGCTCCTGTACAGGTGCTGGGAGAACATGCTTTTGGAAAAGGAGACGCTCAGATGTGGACACAAGAGATTCAGTGCAGAGGAAATGAGTCTCAGATTTCATTCTGTTCAATATCACCATCACAGAAACACAACTGCACCAGTGACAATAATGTTGGCCTGATATGTTCTGGTAAAGAATCAATATTCAAAAATAGTCTTTTATTTTTTATGTAAGATTTATATTACAAAAATGTATTCCCCCAAGTTGTTTATTTTTTTGTATTGTTGCTGAATAGTTAAAGTACACCATGTAACTTTTTTTCAGAATTAACTAAATTTAAATAATGAGTGATGATTACATCATAAATTCATCTTCCAAATCGTGTTTTTGTCTCACCCTGATTCATTGGCGCAGATTAATGTTTTTGCCTGTGGGTGCCTACCAAAACAAATGCATACAGCAACTATTTGACCTCTTTACATAAAGAGAAGATTTTTCTCAGTCAAGATATGTTGTATTTTACTTTTATTTATTTTTTGGGTCTTGTAATGACAAAAGATTTTTGCACAGGTTACACAGATCTCAGACTGGTAAACGGCTCAGACTCCTGTTCTGGAAGAGTGGAGCTTCGGTTTCTCAGTAAATGGGGCACAGTGTGTGATGCATGCTGGGATATGAGAGCTGCCAGTGTCCTCTGTAGACAGCTGAATTGTGGGATTCCTGTGTCTGTTGTGGGATCAGACTGGTTTGGAGAGGGAAGTGGTGAAATCTGGGCTGATGTGTTTGATTGTGACGGGAATGAAACAAAACTCTCAGAATGTTCCGTCTCTTCATGGAGTCGAGCTGAATGTTCTCATAGACGAGATGTTGGAGTCATCTGCTCCAGTGAGGGGATTTTTTTTCCTTTTTTTATGTGTAAAATACCATGCAATATCTTGATTCAAATGCCAGATATTTCCATCAGATTCCTCTCTGGTTGTTCATGACGGTCTGGTGCGGTTGTCTGGAGAGAGACAGTGTGAGGGGGAGCTGGAAGTTTCCATCCATCAGGTCTGGAGGAGAGTTCTGCTGGACTCCTGGAGTCTCACTGAATCCTCTGTGGTCTGCAGACAGCTGGGCTGTGGCTCTGTGCTGAACTTCTCCGGCTCCTCTTCATCCAGTCCTGAACACAGTCATGAGTGTGTGACGGGCTTCCAGTGCTCTGGGAGTGAAGCTCATCTGGGGAACTGCAGCTCTCCACAAACTCTCAACTGCAGCTCCACACAACAGCTGTCAATCACCTGCCTTGGTGAGAACAACAACATCTGGGCAGATTCTTCAGTTGTTAGTGATCAATAATGTGTTTTTCTCTCTGAATATCAGGTCGTGGGTCCATCAGGCTGCTGGGTTCTGGGGGAGACTGTGCAGGGAGGCTGGAGGTTTTTCACAGCGGCTCATGGGGGACAGTGTGTGATGACTCCTGGGATATTAAAGATGCCCATGTGGTGTGCAGACAGCTGCAGTGTGGAGTGGCCCTCAGTATCCAGCAGGTACCAGCCTGGTTTGGTCCTGGTTCTGGACCCATATGGCTGGATGAGGTGGAGTGTGAGGGGAATGAGACGTCCCTGTGGAACTGCTCTTCTCCAGGCTGGGGGAAACATGACTGTCAACACAAGGAGGATGTAGGAGTCGTGTGCTCAGGTAAAGTCTCAAACATTTTAGGAATCATTGCAAGAAATTGACCAACAGCTGCTACTTTCAATATACAAGAAGAAAATAATTTTAAAGTAGTATTTGGAATCAAATAGTTTTTTAGTTAATTTACAAAAATAAAAATAACTGAATTGAATTTAACATCTTCTATCTAGAGTTTAAAGAGATCAGGTTAACTGAGGGCTGTGAAGGGAATGTGGAGGTTTTCTACAATGGATCCTGGGGTAATGTGTGTGTAAACCAGATGGACAGAGACACAGCAAGTCTGATCTGTCAAGAGCTGAACTGTGGAAGATTTGGCAGTGAACCCAGTTATTCAGTGGGTCTGAGATCTGCTCCTAATTGGTTAGATCATCTTAAATGTAGAAAATATGACAAAACATTGTGGCAGTGTCCATCTTTACCCTGGGGCCAGAACCACTGTTATGATAATGAGGTGGTCAAAATCACTTGCTTTGGTAAGTCTTAATTTAATGATTTATTCATGATGAATTTTTGTTTATTTTAGAGTGTTTTCTTTATTATTATTTTTACAGTAAACTATAATCATATGTTGTTAAAGTTATTTTCGTTTTCATCTAAATTGGAGGATTGTTTAATTTCACTTTGTAATCTCAGAGAAGTGTCCTGAGTCTCTTCAGAGTCATCTGACATGTTCAGCATCTCCTCACCAGAGACAGTGTTCAAGTGAGTTATGTTCTGTTAATTATAGAGCAATAATATAGCTTGTCTAATTGCTTTATCCTCTTTATCTATCTGGTATGATACGTACATTTTAGATCATGTTCCTCTCAGACTGAGTGGAGGTTTGGGCCGGTGCTCTGGGAGGCTGGAGGTGTATCATAACGCTGTGTGGGGTTCAGTCTGTGCTGATCTGTGGGACATCAGCGATGCTCAGGTGGTCTGCAGGCAGCTGGGTTGTGGAGACGCACTGAGGGCTGATGGGAATTCAGTCTTTGGTGCTGGTGAAGGTGTTGTGTGGCTGAACAGAGTCGAGTGCAGAGGGAATGAGATTCACCTGTGGGACTGTCCTCTCTCCATGAACCACACTGACTGTTCTCACAAAGACCACGCTGGACTCACATGTGCAGGTCATTGCAAAACACTGAACTAAAGTAGTCATTTTAATGCTAATAATCTTTGTCTATTTGCATGATTTTTTATGTGTTTGTGTGTGTTTTTGTCAGATTTGTCAGTGTCCACTACTCCTGCCACAACAACATCAGCTTCTCGTCC
The DNA here is from genome assembly GCA_031834385.1 of Semotilus atromaculatus. Taxonomy (NCBI): domain Eukaryota; kingdom Metazoa; phylum Chordata; class Actinopteri; order Cypriniformes; family Leuciscidae; genus Semotilus; species Semotilus atromaculatus. The sequence continues at coordinate 50,326,485 of JAULUF010000009.1, forward strand.
AGTTTCTCAGACAGTGCGCTCAACATCAGTCACTCCTCCACAAACTCCTCCAGCAGCGTCTCTCTCTGTGCTTGTGGTTGTACTGGGAGTTTTGCTCCTACTGCTCTTAGTGACACTGCTTATACTGATTCAGCAGAACAGAGTGATGAGGAGAGGTAGGAGAGATCCAGAGACTGTCATATTGTGTCTTATTCAATGTGTGATCAGTCATGTGTTGTGAACTGACAGCAGGTTTGTCTGTCTACACTCACAGCTCTCTCTAAGAGGAGACACAAGATGACGACTGAGGCCGTTTATGAGGAGATCCATTACAGGCCCACTAATAGACACAGTCTCATTACTCATAAGGGTGAGGCTGCTAAAATGATCACCATTATTAATAATAATGACAAAACTATTTATACTTTTAGATGTCAATAGTTAAAGCAATGAAAGTTTTTGTTTGACGTTTAATGATTCTACAGGTCTTTTTGACAGTTAAAGTTAAGAAATGTTAATCCTGTTAGGCTTCCTGCTGCTAACCACTGAATTCAGCAGTGAAAACCACAGCGCTGTGTTTGTGCTGCAGTCAGTGAGAGCGCACACAGGTGTTAGTGTGAGGGAGACATCCATGTCAGCGTTTCTGAACTCAGTTTCTGAATGCAGTTTATCATTTAAAAACTTTTTGGTTGTTATACTGGTTCTACGCTGTAAGAAAAAAAAAAAAAAAAGAAAAAAAAAATTGGAAAACAGAAAAGGTACTGGTAATTTTCAGAATTTTCAGTTATTTTTTTACTGATTTTAACACAGTATATTGTGCCCGGTTTTAACTGACTTTTTTGAGTATATGATTAATTGGTATGCTTTATTTTTAAATGATGCAGACAAAATGGATAAAGAGGCTCCAGAGGACTATGATGCAATCACTGATATACTCAATTGTGAGAATTTTTCCATAACAATTTTTTACTTCAACATAAATATGAAGTAAGAGAGCAGATATCACTTAGTGCTTGTTTAGAGACAGTGATGTTATCTCTGTATTTTGACACAGATCACACGAATGAGACCTATGATGATGCCACAACCATGAGAGAAGGTGATATTTACAGTCTAGTTTTTCACTGTTTGTTTTGACATGACAAATATTTACATCTGCTGTACATCTTTAGAGTAAACGCTGAAGAATTATGATGATGTCATCTCTTGTGAACAAAATGTTGGAGCTGTAAGGGAAGGGTCTGAGGGGGTTTCAATCAGATGCGTCTTATTATGTTCACCTCCGGCAACCAATTTCATCTAAATGAAATAATTTGTTCACCATCTTACTTATTTTAATTTGGCTGTCAGCTCAAGTAGTCACGAGCTGATGCATGTCTAGACTGTAAATTGACAAAATATTGCAAAATTTACAGAGATTCATTTTATTTCTTTTTTTCTTTTTTAACAGAGAATGTTGAAGAGGAGCCAAATGAACAGAAAGACTGTGTATGAACTGCCTACAATTACTGCTTCTACTGTTTTTTTTTTTTCTTATAATAATTGTATTATTATTATTTGCTTCCTGATGTTTTTTATATCAGGTAATATACACTCTTCTGGAAAGAAATTAAAAAAGGTACGAGCCAAAAATGGCAAAATATTAAGTGGTCTTTTAATGGTCTTAACCATTTTAATCACGAATCACTGGTCAGGAAATTAATAAGAATTGTACAAATAATGTAGGTAGATAAAGGTAACTTTGCATCGAAATAGCCTCCCCAACTTGCAGACAGATTTTTACTGGAAAAAGATTGTGTTGTTCCACTCAATGTTAATGGCTTCAAACAGGTCATGAGTAGTTGAAAATGTCTTCAAGTTCATTGAAATTTAATTTGAGACCAAATATTCACTATAGGTTTCAAATCTGGACTCTGACCAGGCGGGACTGATGAGCCTGAGGGACTTGTTCTCAAGCCACTTCTTGGATGTCTTTGCAATTTTGGTAGAAGCATTGTCTTGTTCGATCATTCCTCTTTAGATAACAACTTTTCATTAGTGGGAAGCAAGCCATTCTGCAATATTCTCCTGTGCTTCAAAGCATTAATTACTTTTCAAAGTAAAGCAGCTCACCAATACCAAACGCTAAAAGGCTCCCCACTCAATGACACAGTCTCTTCCTCCGTGCTTCACTGCGGTGGAGATCATTTAATTTTATATTTCTCACCAGATTTCAGAAGACAACACTCTGGAGCATCACCACTTCACACAACTTCCCTTATTCTGCCAAAAAACTTAATTCTGTCTTTGATGTTTTTCTGAGACAGCAATGTACTCTTTAAGTAATGCATTTGCTTAATTTTTTTGCTAATTTCCTGACCAATGATTTGTAGTTAAGACAATTAAAAGCTTAGTGTTTAGCCATTATGGACTTAGGCCATTTTTTTCCCTCAGTGTATAATCAACATGTTTTATATTAATCTTTTTAATTTATTTTATTTTTTATATTGCTTAAACCTTTTTATACAACCAGGAATAATTCAGAAGACTCCATGTCTCGAAAGTTTATGAAATATATATATTTTTGATTAATTCCGTCGTATTTTGACTCTCCTTCCAGTGGAGAGAGATTCGGTTCATTCCTCCCGGAAGCCGTTTACATTGAGCTGAATTGTAGCGGTCGCTGTCCGTGGTCCTGAGGAGAGGTGTCTCCGCGCTATAATGGTCCACAATGAATGTAGTGAGGCTAATTAATGCAGTTGTCGTGGAAATAAGTGACCAATCAGACGAACCAAAAATAAAGAACCTACCAGAGATTATGTTGAGCTTGATGTAGTATAGCAACGTTATATCCAATAGCCTACATTCCAACTGCCATCATTAAAATTGATTCTTTTATTTAATTACAATATTTGGTTGTGCATAGTGCCCTGACTAAAAAAAGAATTAAATTATATCAATAAAGTCATACGATGGGCTATTGCTTAAACCATAAAGTATAGGCTATGATATTGCATAATGTAGACTTTGTCAAGCCAACAACAACAACAAGAAAAGATGAAATGTAAGAGCTTCGAGTATTACAGTGAAGTAAATGTGTGTTGAGGTCTAGGCAATAATTTCCTAAAGAAATTCCCACAAATAAAGAGTATGTTCATTATTTTCTTTACTGCCATCTTCTGGAATAACGGTATGCAGTGCTTGATTGTAATGTATTCCTTTATTGTAATATTTAAAATGTAATGATAATTGATTAAAGCATTTTTGTGTGTGTCCATGATTAGGTCTCCATTATCATTTTTCATATAATGATGATAACAAGTTTCACAAATTACGATTAGGGTACGGAGCATCTAGCATTCGCAGGGGAGAAAAACCCTGAATTGAGTCTGAATTAGCATATTAGAAATACAGATGCGGCAAACATTTAATAGAATGTATTCGAACTAACAAAAAATATATAGATATTTATAAACGAGTGTTTTGATCAAAATGACTGCGGTCCCTTTAACTGCTGATACGCACGTGGCGTATTTGATTGGTCGAGTTAAGTTTGCAGAAGAGGACGACGGGGAAAGCAGTTGCTGTTTTTAGCAAATAAATAAAAATAAAAAATATTCGTACGATTTATAACATCATGTATGCTCATTACAAGAAAATGTAAGTTAAAAACAAGACATTTTAAGAGTTGACGAGGCAAAATGACCGCATTTGACCGTGACCACACTGATATGGTAACGTTAGCTCATCAAGTAATTAACAGTTAAGTTACTGTTGTTTGAACAGTTTAATTAGTAATGTTAATCAATTCTAAGTTAACTTATAGCAGAGAATGTCTAGTTCTGCTCTTTTTTTTTAAATAACCTACAACAGAGTAAACACGGATGAGGGAAGGACTTTCCTAGCCTAAAATTTCAGAGTTTGTTTATCATGCTAACGTAAATGTTTGTGTTTTGGGACTAGAGTTGCGAATAAAATTGTTATAACTGCCTTTGTTGCCCTGTTTCAGCGCAAGTATTGTCTCTGAAGGAAAGTTCTCCAGATATGGACATACATTATGGATCTTACAGGTTTGAGAACTTCTCATTTATTTTGTCATTACTGTAGGTTTGTTAAAGCCGTTCGAGTGATGCTGGTTTATGTTGAATTATTGTAGGCCTACTTGTGTTCTGTTAATAACTAATACTAAATTTGCTTATCTTACCTTAATTTTTAAATATATATAGAGTATTATACAGTACCGGTCAAAAGTTTGGAATCATTACTATTTTTAATGTTTTTGAAATATGTGTCTTATGCTCATCAAGCCTGCATTTATTTGATCAAAAATACAGGGGGAAAAAAACAGTAATATTTTGTAAAATATTAAAGATTTATATTGTTAGAAAAGATTTCTATTTTGAATAAATGTTGTTCTTTTTTACTTAAAAAAGTATCGCAGGTTCCAAAATAATATTAAGCAGCACAAAACGTTTCCAACATTGATAATAACTGAGTATCAAATCAACATATTAGAATGATTTCTGAAGGATCACATGACACTGAAGACTGGAGTAATGATGCTGAAAATTCAGCTTTGCATCACAGAAATAAATTACATTTTAAAGTATATTAAAATAGAAAACCATTATTTTAAATTTAAATAATTGTTCACAATATTTCTTTTTTTCCACTGTATTTTTGATAAAATAAATGCAGACTTGATGAGCATAAGAGACTTCCTTCAAAACATTAAATATAATAATTTGTTCTAACGTTTGACTGGTACTGTATGCTTGAAAGTGACTTAGGGGAGGCCTGGGTCACAGCGGCACAATTTCAGCTGCAATTCATGTTTTGATCACAAGGTGGAAACCTGTGACTGACTGAGATCAAAACTACTAACATATGTGTGATTGTCATGTCTATATCCCATTTTCTCTCTATCCATCCTATCCATCAGTAAAACACACACAATAATAATAATAATAATAATAATAATATTGAATTCTACACATTCCTCCAATTGGTGTCCTATAAAACAGCCAACGAAGTTAAGAACTGGGGCATTGTTGCTCTGCTATAGTCAATAGACCAGAGCAATACAGATATTGTGCTCAAATCATTACAACATCAGTGATGGTCTATTCACTGCAGTTCAGCTGAATGATATTGTAATGTGAAGTGTTACTCACACGCAATTAAATCATGAGTGCGCTCCGGCAATAAAGGATGTGTTCCCAAAGAACAGCTGTGACTGACACCAGCTTTATCTGCCGTCTGGTCACCCTGGGAACGCAGGTATACCTATTAAATTCTTACAGAGACTGCAGAAGCAGACTGGGGTTTCCATAGAGACCGCAGGAGGCCAAATCCACAATAAGCAACTCCAAAACTATATTTACACCCCGCGGCTTAAACATTCCATTAAACTTCCCAGCCTGTAATGAAATAATAAATGGATGGATGGAGGATTTACAAACAGCTGTTCATTTCATGACCTTTCAAAGTTCAAAGTGATTTGCCGAGAGATTTAATTGTGTCTATGTAGTTGGGTATGGGGGTGGTTGTGCCGTCTTATATTGGAAGGTCTTTTTGCACATTGCTTCCATACTAAAATTTACAGTGCAGGCAAGATATGCTTGTAACCCTCCAGCTCACACTGGCCGCCTTATCATTTTATTTGGCACCTACGGATGGACCGGCTCAGCACACGCCACTGGCAGGCTTATCTCCGCTGCTCACCAAATTGAGATGGGACCTGTGTCTAGCCGACAGTATCAAACAGCTTTAGCCTGACCATGAGGGCATCAATCTACCTCCCCCTTGATGGTCCTTATTCTCAGATTTCCAGCCTGTCACCACTCAAGCCAACAGTAGAGCTTTGCGTTCCCGTAATGGACATCAAACTCTGACCACAGATGTTTTGCATGCTGTTAAAAGCCTGATGATTATGTGCCAGATGGTTAGCAGTCTCACTTTAGGGCATATTATGCTAAAGATATTTGCTAAATACTTCAAGGCCCCAGAATCACCAGCTTTTTCATTTAGATGAGATTAGAGACAAAATAAGGAGTTTGCGGAGTAGATAAAGTGATGGCCTGCAGTGTTGTTGCAATGGGTCACATGCACTGATGGATGAGAAAGGAGGCTATAGCCTTTATATGTCACACTTTAGGGTCCAATTCTGACTATTAACTATGACTTTTGCCTAAAAAAAACTCCTAATTACTGTTTATCAATGCATAGTGAGGTAGTTGTTCAGGTATTGGGTAGGATTAAGGGATGTATGTGCTTTATAAGTACTAATAAACAGCCAATATTCTAGTAATATGCATGCTAATAAGCAACTTGTTAATAGTGAGAATTGGACCCTAAACTAAAGTGTTACTATATATAGAGAGAGAGAGAAATGTGGGAAAAAGGTTAAGTTAAATATCATTTCAGACATTTGCTTTATCCAATTTTTCTAAACCAAATGGATTGGAAGTTTTATTGAAGCGATATTAAACAGCCAAATATTAAGATTAATTGAAATTCTGGTACAGCTGTGTAATGGTGTGTGTGTTTTGGTGTGCATGTCTGTGAGAGCAAACTTGGTTATGTCTCACAAACAGTGATCTAACTGTGCACAGTTGGCTGCTCCCACACTGACTCTGAGAACATCAAGTCCCAGTCAATGACTCATGATGTGTGGAGTGGGCGTCCGAACATTCATTCATAGAAATACCATTTCCTATGGTCAGAGCTTAGCTACTGAGTGACACTGGGTTCACATGGGGAAAAAAGGATTGCAATATTTAATAATCATCTGTTTTTTCCCCCATTAGAATCTGTCTGTCTGTTGTTCTGTCTGTCATTCTGTCTATATCCATCCGTCCGTCCGTCCGTGGATAGTGACAATATGTATTGTGTATAGCTCACCCAAAATGAAAATTACTGTGTGAGAAAAAATTCAAGTTTCCAGAGTTGTATTGTCAGTATTACATTGTATAACGTTGAATATAATGTATGATAATGCAATGGGGGAATATTTGTGGGTCCTGATACTGCCAAATGTAAAATGTGGTCTACATTATTTTAAATATATCTAGTCAGTGACAGACTGCATGCATATTTGTCTAATATAATTCTGTATTTTCAGCTAAAGAATCATGAATATTTTCATTCTGGTGTCAACATTGTCCTGTGCACCAAGTCCAAGCCTATTCATGTACACCCACAATGTAATATCAAATGTAGCATTTTAATCAACAGTACATTTTTTGTTAACCTTTTATCATGTCTTGGAGTATCACAATAATATCGTATAATGAGTTCAGTGTCGTGATATGTATTGAATCGTGACATGAGGGTATCGTTAAACCCCTACCATTTAGTATTACAAATAGCCCATTTATGTGCTTCTGAGAGCAGGACAGTGTGTGCAGACAGCAGGAGAGAAACATTTACCATGATGACTTACTCTTCATCGATCACATAATGAATGTCATCATTAAAATTCACCATCACGTTTCTTTGTTCTTGCTAGCAATTTACGACATAGCATTCTCAGATTAGACTCAGTAATGGGAATAGGCAACCAATCCAAGACTATGCCGACTGACTGAATGCAACGTGTTTGGATTAAAAAACGGTTTTAGTGCTGCCGACGTGAAGTGATTGCGAGTCAAAGTCAAATGTATAATTCCAGGGAATTAGAGCTGGAACTCTGTAAATGATAGGGATGCTGTCATAACACATACGGTGGATGCCTTCACAAATCCCGGAGAAGTAGCCTGAATAGGGCACATGCTAAATAAATTTGGAGATGTACCTGAAATGTGAAATGTACCTGCTTTACTAGAACATCCTTAAAGCTGAAGTGTCACTAAATGTAATTAAAAAATAAAGGCTATGGATGCTCAAACAAACACTGAGCCACAGTTTACCCTTTTTTTGCAGCGAAATCAGCCTACAGCTGGCTACTTATAGTTGTCTTTGCATATTATGCAGGGATAAGAGAAAATATTGAATATTTCAACATTAAAACAAAAATACACTTTAGCATTAAACCCACTGCCCCAATCTACATGAACTATTTAAGATCTGAATAAGGTGTTGCTCCAAAATGTGCCTTAGTTCAGTTTCAGTGTTACATAAACGGATTTTACAAAGTTAGCTTTTTAACATGTCAATCATTTTTCAAAAAGCTGGATGATGATTCCATTATACAGTATATTTGATCTCGCCATTTGTTTGCACTGCATCCCTATTTGAACTGGTTTCCCCCTCCACATACACACACACACAAATACAAATGAACCCATCTTGTTTATTCATGAGTTTGTATGTGTGCGTGTGTGTGTCAAAGGACATCAGCCAAGAGAGCTCTAATGAAAGATGATTTCTGCACTCTGATCCAAGGGGCAAAATGTCTATTTCTGGTTCCTCATATCAATATACATCCACCTCCGGCACCTCTGTCAGTGGCTTGGAAAGTAGGCACTGCATTTTATGTGTGCGAGAGCATGAGTTTCAAGAAATAAAGACAGTAATGGATTAAGTTGTTTACAACAAACAGAACAGTGGTAGAGATTCCTTGAGCAGTCACATAGTGGGAAAACTTGTAGTGAAAAATGATACTTGAAAATAGAGTTAGTAGTTTAATTAATTGAAAATTAGCTTTGTATATATTCAATATATTTTATATACTGTATATTCAGTATATTTAAAATATATAAAGTGGATGTGTATACAGATGGCGAAAGGTGATGTCCAGAGGATATATTTGGGATATTTGTTTTTTATTACCCTATACGTTTGATTAAACCATCAAAATAGGATGAGTATGTTATACTGGGAAGAACAAAACACTGAACTTTGTTAAAGGTATTTATCTAACAAAATGATTTGGCAAAAAAACAACATCTTATGGAAAATGGGTTTTGTTTAACAATGCAAACATTTGCATGCATTGATTACAGTATAATCAGTTATTGATATTTTTGATTACAGCAGCAGTTCTCCTTGGCATTATCTAAAAGCTTTGGGCATGTGTCGTGCATAATTTCTTTGTATGACAGCCTGGCCAAAAAGGTTGTCTGCACAATTTGGCATGTTTTACTGCAATATTATAAATAAAACTATTGACTCCAAGCAGAAAAATTTTAGTAATAAGGCTGAAGATATCAATTATACTGTATTTGTGTGTGTGTGTGTGTGTGTGTGTGTGTGTGTGTGTGTGTGGATATACTGTGTGTATGTATGTGTGTGTATATATATATATATATATATATATATATATATATATACTGACATTATGTAGAACACTTTTGTTATCTGCTTTAAAGTATTTGGCCGAATGTATAGCATTTTCATGCCTGTTATTTAGTCATGTCATGCTTATAAATATAGATTGAAGTTTATAGGATGTGCAGTTTATCCTGAGGTATTCAATGCATTTTTTTAAGGATAATGTCAGTGCAGGCAAGCAGTCAGATAAGGCACGTTGACAGCGAATGTGTGAAATATACGAAGCAGAAGTGTGATGCCCTCTAATAATTAAACCTTCAAATGACATGACAGCTCTTAGCCGATGATTACAGAAGGTGACATGCGGTGTTTGAGTCACATGCATATGGAAGCATTGTGTTCACATTTTCTCTGGGGGTGTTATGAGTAGAGCATTGCTACCTATCTTCCCGCTTATTATTACATTCACACGTTTTCAGCATTAAAATCATCTGCAGCTCCATGATTGATCCATGAACCACAATATCTGTGAAGCATGACAGGGTGACTGTAACGACCCTCATAATGAGAGATGAGCTCCCTGTCCACTACGTCCCCTCAACATGACAACACTCATATATCACAGAATAACCTCTGGCTCACACTGATCAGGACAGCGCTAATGCAAAATCAAAGACAGGGCAGTGTGACAGATTCAACACAGGATAGGTTTTCAGCTGAGATAAAATGCTGTCCGCTCAAATCCTGTGCAGGGATTACTTCACTCAACAAAAACTAGCTCTAAATGTTTGTAGAAAGAGGCTACAAGTTTAAATGTGAAAGTGAAAAGGATAAATGCAAATTGGAGTATAAATATGACGAGCATTAGAAACTCAAACCATACGAGACAAAACATCAGTTGAAGTTTGTGCAATGTCTTTGTGACCTGCTCAACTAATCATACCAATTAGGACTGAAGCTGTTCTTTCTTGCTCTGAAAATGTACAGTCTGACAAAAAAGAAATGTTCAGACATGCACATTAGAAAGTTTTCTTTATTTTGACCTCAGTATTAAGGACATTGGTGAGAAGTTCTCACCAAACCAGTGCAGCTGACTACCACCTGATGTGTTATTAGATGCAATAGAAGCATAATTACAGGCCCGATACTCATTTAAATAGGTCTTGACTGTGTTTTAGTGCTACCTAAACATAGTAAATGTCTAATTTTAAAAGCAATTAAAGATTTTCCAAAAGTCATCACTCTATTATATGTCTCTTCTAAACAACATTGTTATATTGAGTTTAAAGGGATAGTTTACCTAAAAAAGGAAATTTTGTCATTTAATCACCTCATGTTAAAAAAAGTAAGTGTTTGTGCTGCCTTAATAAGTGGTCACTTCACATTTCAAGTTGACTAAACTTAAAAATTTAAGGCACTTAACACTTACTTTTTAAAATTAAAACCATTTTTTTTTTACAGTGAATCCTTGTCTGACTTTCTTCTGTTGAACACAAGAAGATATTTTGAAGAATGTTTGCTGAAGTGTTTTCCAAAAAGTTAATGGGGTCCACTTCAGTGTTGTTATTGTTAACTACAACTATTAAAAATAATTTTTGGTAATTGAAATAAAGTATAACTTAAACTAAATATTAGATGAAAAAGTTAAATAAATAAAAAATCAAATGCCTTGCCTTGTTTGAAATTGAAATTGAAATAAAAAATAAATGAGGTGAAATGAGGTAAATGAGGTGAATGAAGATATCTTTAAGATATCTTCTTTTGTGTGTGTATATGATGACAAAATTAGAATTTTAGAGTTATGTAACCCTTGAAGAATTGAGCAATATAAGGAAAAGGTTTTAGGACTTATAATAAATTCATTTGAACACTTTCACTCTCACTCTAAACCAGTTTCTCAGACACCAACAAGGCACAAGTAGTTCACAATCATCGGCTACATCTTGCATTAGTTTCCAGAAATGGCTAGAATAGAGAACATGTCAGACGTCAGCCTAAGGGGATACAAATGGACCCTTGTTGAGTGACCGTTCAACAATTAAACTGACAAGGTGAACACATTCACACAGGCTGGCCCTGTAGCCTCTATCTTAGGAGACTAAATGCACTGTAGATTTTACAAGATGCAGGTTGCAGGTTTTTTTCCACTCAGATGTCCAGTCATTCCTATAATGGGAGCAAGAGTGCATTGTAATGACAGTGCCCTGAAACTCTTCCTCTAATATTTTATTCTTGATTGCTGTTAGAATAATTGGCAGAGACTTGTGCTGAATTTGAAATCGCATACTAGTATACTATATTCTTACTACTTTTAGCTTTATACTGTAGAAATAGATGTGGTGCCGAATTCAACATACTTGTTTTTCAGTCACTGTTGTTGTTGTTGTTGTTTTTTTTAGCAAACCGGTATCATGCTATTTTCAGTCTGGAAAGGTCTAGTAGGTAATGAAGATGTTTTTGTGTGTGTTTTTGTCCACTCAGTTTGTAGGCCAAAATCAGATATATCATGTGTCCACCTTTACAAATCTGCTAGAAGAGAGACATTGTATTATAGAGGAAAAAGATTATTCACCTTCTGTACTGTTGCTTATACGTACGTATGTGACATGATGTTCTTTGAGCTAAAAGCTTGCATTATGTGGGTTCTGTCATGCATGTAATGACCTCAAAGTGATAGTAAAGCATATAAAGGAACCAAATAATGCACAATCAGATGGTGTCTTGTAACAAAAGATACAAAACACTGGATTATCATGCATTATTACACTGTAAGAAAAACTTACATAACAGAAAAGGGGTTGGTCATTCTCTGCAAGGACATTAAGTTTATGGATATTTCAAAATACCTGTGAAAAATCAATATGGACAATTCCTTCATATTAACACGCTACATTGGAGCCTTTTTATTTATTTTTTCTTAGAATGTAAAATGGGATACTTGACTCTGATTGGTCAGTTGGGGCATTCTGTGTTTAAATTGTTGTATAATGATGCTAAAATTTGACCCAAGTGGTCAATCTCATGCCATTTTCTTCTTGTATAAAAAGACTTAAAGCTCAAATCCATTAAACAGTGTAATCAAGAACATTTTCGCATAACAAACCCCACTTGCTCGCTCTGTCAGGGTTTATTTTGCGATAATGACCAGCTGATTTTATGGCATTCCTTCTATTTGAATGTGTTAAATGAACTTGCCTTGGGACTGTAGGGTATTTGCAGTTCATTGCTCATGCATGGTAACAAGATGTAAGCTCAACATAAGGACCAATTGTTTTTTCTACCTTCTCTTTCCCCAGCAGATCGAATGGATGCAGACCGACGAGGCTGACGACTCTTTGATATCCACAGAGATGAAGGAAATGGCAGTTGCCTGTCAGCCAGATCAAGGTTTTCTCAGGTGCGCCAGGCTTTTGATGAAGCACCTTTTAGCAGTCCGAGGCTCAAAGGTAAGATAGAAAACATTGCCTCTTTCAGCAGCATCTCCTTTTGTGCGTTTTACTCTTCAACACGTGCATCATTTGACTGGTGCTTATATCTTCTCTTTTAGCCATTTGGCTCTGGTCTCTTGTTAAACGGGGCCTTGATGTGAGTCAAACACGTGTATCTGAACATGAATCACACATTGTTCATTCACAGCTTCTCCTTCACAGCCATTAAATGTTGAGATTTTTATATAAAAAATATAGTAAATCCATAAAGAAGAATAGCGCTGTATCATCATATTGTAGATGCATTTTTCACTTTAAACTGATCAAATATGAGGCACTTTGACAAACATCTTACCTTTCATCTCCTTAACTGGCTTGAGGTCTTGCTTTCTCTTTTTCTCTTTCCCACTCTGTGTCATTAATTATTAAATATCTGAGAAAGCCTAATTACATCTGAACAGTGTGACACCATTAAGTAAATTGTCTGAAAAATTGGTACAGCGCAGCATACAGAGCCTTTTCCATCATCTCTCTGAGGATACAGTATCATTCTTAATGGACCGCTTTCTATATTTGCAATTCAGAGGCCTGTTTCAAAGAAACAAAAAAGACAGACAAAAAACATTGAGTGCAATGCGACTGCAATCGTGTCACACAACAGAAACAACATGGTGGATGTATTACTTGCAAATTTCATTTATACTAGCCATATTCATACATTAGAATGTACTATTTTAAAGTTTTTTTAGTTAATTCAAATTCAAATGTAGCACCTTCTCAGACAGCAAGCGATTTCGGACTCACCAATTGACTTAACAAGTGAGTCAAAATCATTCATTCAAATGATTCATTCACAACTGATTCATTCAAAAACAAAACAAGTGTTTTGAGTCTATGAATCGTTCATTAGACCAATTTGTTAAAAAACTCAAGATTCATTCAGTAATGAAATGTGTTGCTCTGAGACCCGCAATGGCTCTACATTTTTTGGAACTATTTTTGTTGGTGAAATAGAGCAAAAATCAACAATATTCTGAGAAAATATTCTAAAATAAAATGAATCTATTATTAACTTCTTGTTTATTGAACTGTTTATAAAATGAATAGACCTATCACATTTGCAATCATGCTGATATTTGGGAAAACAGCACACTTGTGTGGTATTGCTTAACTATCATAAATATTAAAAACAAGAACTTTTGCCCCATATCTTGAATTTTGGGGACATTTTTAATAATTTTGGTGGCATTTTTGCTCCAAGCCCCCTTTAAATTCCTTCCCTGGTGTGTGCGCAGAATGTTCTTTTTCGAGCGCAAGCGGAGGCCCCTTCTGTTGCGTGGCCCGTTCAAGTGAAACGGAGCAAAGACCGCTAATGGTTGCAAAATGATGTAACATCTGTCGATTTTTTTTAGTTTACACTCTTAAGCTACAAATAAAGCAGCTTCAATATACAACACATTGTAAAATACACTTTAACAATTCAGAATTTATTTAATTAAAATACATTTGAAACATCCAGTAAAATTATATTTCAAATATTTACTGCATTTTTTTCTTTTTTTTTTCTTTTCTTTTTTTTACAAAAGTTATCACAAACTGTACACATCATAACAACATACATAGCGATCGTTTTAGTTGTCTGGTGCAAATATGACAAAAAATCACTGAGAAGCAGTTCATCAATAGCTCAACAAGAAATCATCTCAGGAAGTTGAGTGCTAATCAAAACAGTTGTACAATTTTTAGAAGCCATTACACAATATATGCAAATTGTGTATAAAGTTATTCAAGATCACGAGCCCATAGTACAAACCAACCACCAAACGATCCATAGAAATGCACTTCAACAAGATAACAATTCGAAGAAATTCTCAAGTATATACACACATGCCAGCAATGGCAAGTTAAATAAAATAAAAATACAACCTCTCAGAAATAATAGGAGTCTACATTTCTAAACCATATTTAATGTACTGGTATTAGCATGCTACAAGAATACTTCATCTTTGTTCCATCACTCTGATCGATCTCTGGGACAGAAGCACTGTCTTCATGTGCAAATCAAAGTTAACAGTACACAGCCGTTTGTGTAATTGCCATGATTGCATTATTACTTAATGGACACACCAGAAAACACTCAGAATACCAGCTTTAAAAAGTTAGGTGTGCAATTACCATGGTATACCATTTTATTTGCATACTGACTGAATAGATGCTGGATGATTTCACTCAATGAATACTAATTCTCTGACATAAGAAAACTCGACAACAACAGCAATTAATCAACAGGCACATTTCTATTGTCCATTCATTTTTAAATGACCACATCATGTGAATATTGTATCAGTTGAGCCTGTAGTTTGTGTGGTTGGCAGTGCTTCACCTGTTATTCCACAGTTGAAAGAAAGAAAGAAGTTTCAGTGGCTTTAATTGCTTTAGATGTTATTGATTTGGTTAAAAATAAAAATATTTCCCTGAACCAATTTATCTATGAAGGATGCTAAACATTAAAAAAAATGATCCATCAACTTTGATTTCCTTTTGACCATCATCTAAAGATGGATCTGCATATACTGTAGTATATTTACTGTATTATATTAGCCTGATTTAATTATGTATAGCACCTTAAAAGAATTACACACAACTTACTTAAAGTGTGCAGTGCCAGACACCATCAAATTTTTATTTACTTTGTCTAGTTTCTTATAGGCACAATTATGTTTCTCGCTAGTAGTAGTTTCAGAAATCATTGTAATGGAAATATATATTTGTGCCTGTAAGCACCGACAGTCCAATAATACATCGATAACTCTAGGATGGGAGAACAGGAGTGGAAGAGGGATGATTGATTCATTTTAGATTTGAGAATTTGATGTTTGGCAAGTGTTTCATATATTAAAAAAGATTTTAAAAAATCTTAATGTGAATTGATATGAATATTATCTTGCAAGTTGATAATATTGGGCATAATCAACAATTTTATTATGATGTTTGTTCTACTTTGACTTGAGAGAACCATCCTTCTAAACAACAACAAAACACGCTACATCCTTGGCTACTGAGTAAGTCGCTTTTCAACATAATTTTCAGCACATGCTAGAAAAAAAGAAGACATTTTTTGTCACATTATGACCTCTCTTAAGTTAAATTATAGTGACCTTCCAAAACATTTGCCTGCTAGATTTCAGTGCCTTTATGTACAGTATCTCTTTTTTTTATGTCAATACCTTTTTATCCTGTGTACATGTACATACAGTATTACAGCTGAGTAATTGATTCTTTTCCATTTATTTAACAAACTTGAGACGTTCAAGTACAATGAGCATATCATTAAATATTTGTTAATATATAATTTAATTAAGTTTAATTCAATTTTAGTGTCTTTAAATCAGTATACCACAACAGTTGTATTCAAATAAAGATTTTAGAAGCATCAATTAACAAGCAA
Source organism: Semotilus atromaculatus (assembly GCA_031834385.1). Classification (NCBI taxonomy): domain Eukaryota; kingdom Metazoa; phylum Chordata; class Actinopteri; order Cypriniformes; family Leuciscidae; genus Semotilus; species Semotilus atromaculatus. The sequence continues at coordinate 50,342,532 of JAULUF010000009.1, forward strand.
ATGATTTCACATGGTTGTTTCTCCATCACCTCTTCTTTTCACTTCCCTGACCCTGCATCAAATGTGTCAAATATTTTCACCAGACAGGGGAATATGTAACTGAAACGTTCAAGAAATATGAAATGATAAGCACTGTCATTTCATGTGTCTGTAACATGTCATAGCATCATTATACTGTCAAACAGCAAGAAGCTTCACATTATTTCACTGTCAGCTTCAAAGTGACCTGAAAACTATTGTTTTAGGAGCTCATAAACTCAGCACCAGTAAAAGCAAAATGTCAGAGAAATTGTGAGATTTGGATATGATTGTGTCTGTAGCAGGAATACCAGTACTGTTTAGTCCTTTTTTCAAATTAAAATGCAACATTACAGACTACAACTAGAGAAAAATATACCGTATTAATTATACAAACCAAATGTGTTTTGCAGTTAGGATTGTGTGGATTCCAGGATTTTATGGGGTCAGTGGGGGTTTTGGGGATGGACATGATCCTTGACTCTCAAAACTGGATGCTCTTCCTGGCCACTGCAGGGACAGATGATACCAAAATATTACAGAAGAGTAGTTTAGGACATATTAGAATTGAATGCACTTGGCATATGGATCCGAATGTGCCCAGTGCACCACATCAGGGCTCAATCTACATAACATTGGCCCTGTTTACACCTGGTATTAAGATGTGTTTTGGTCTGTTACATGGAGTTGTTATCTTATCTCTTTAAATGAACAACATTCAATAATTTTGCATGGCGTAAAAACAGCATAATATTGCATCACTTTCCTTATGGGCAAGTGGCATTTGCGCCCTGCTTTCTCCTTGGATTTCTAGTCTCTCACCTCACAAAGTGCATGCCAGTGGGTGATGGGCTTGCGTGGATAAGCTAGCATTTCGTTCCAGTGGTCCCTTCCAAGACCCTCCGCATCCGGCCCTGTCCTGCACACCCCTATCACTTCATTGTGTCCAACTCTGAAAGAGAAACAGATCGCAAGACTTTGTTTTAGAAAAAGTTGTTATTGGTGAGTGGCTTGTAAGCCTGAAAAGGATGTAACAATTGGATTAACAAAGACTGAGGAAACCAGTGGAACTATAAGCGATCAAACTTGATCAACAGGACCATTGCATAAATGCTCCCACATTCACCAGCATACATACAGTGCCGCCGCTCCCACCACGCGCATCACGCGCTGTGCGTAGGGCACCAAGTGCTGAGGGGGCACCAAAAATAGCCTAATGAAAAATCAATCATCAAACTTCTTGTTATAATCAGATTCAGCGCGTTCTTCATCTTCAATCCGCAGCGCCGAGCAGAGCTAGAGCACGTCAGAAACAGAGAGGACAGGGTGTGTGTGTGTTCATCTGAGCCTCATAGGTCCGTCACTGCTCGTCAATGTCAGAATATTTGAGATGACCAATTTATGTTTTATGCTTTGTTCACAGACGCTGAGCGCGAATTTTAACAGTGCAACTCGACGCTTCAGTGTACGGTCAAGTGCGAGATAAGATGTAAGTAGCTAAACTTAACGTTTCATATTTGACAGTTTTTTTTAGGTCATAAATGTTAAACGAATGACAAAAAATAATTAGGCAAACTAATATAGTTTTGTCTACTTTCGCCATTTTGAACTGAAAATAGGCCTATGTAACATGTAATTTAGTGTAATAGTTTAGGCTACTGTCATTGTGAGGGGACAAGAAACATGAACAAAGCCGTTTTCATCATGTTAGGCACAGGATTAATAATGAATGTGTACATATTGAGAATATAATACAAATTGTAGCCTTTAGTAAATTAAAAAAGCCAACTTTAGGAGGGGAAGAGACAGGGCAAGATAAAAACAAAGTGAAAAAGAGTGTGATGCTGATGAGGAGAGAAAAATAATCAGCTGCCCACTGACATGGTTTTAAAGCTGTTGTTATCGATTTTTTTTTTGTTGCCTTCACAACATCTTAAAATGCACATCTGTAGTTCAGAGAAATCCAAAATGTTCTCGGGGAAACCCCGAACCCCCCTGACTACCTCTCATTGGGGTATGAAACATAAATGAAAATGAAAATAAAAATAAATGGGGGGGGGGCATCATAAAGGAATTATGCTTAGGGCACCAAAATGGCTAGCAGCGGCACTGCATACATATTTTACCTCTTCATGGCTCAACGATGTTTTAATGGCATCATTTATTTAATTACAGCGTAGCTGTTGTCTGTCTGGATTAATAAAAGTGCACAGCAGAGCTTTACAAAATCAGACTGTCACTGAATGTTCTCGATTAAGATGTTTGCTGCAAATATTTGAATAACAACTGCCAAGCATGTTATCTGACTTAATATTATAATTATCATCATCTTTCATGTCAGAATAATTTATCTTCAGTGTGTTGTGAGTTTACACTGGAATATGCTCTAGTATCGCCGTGACCCTACAAGGGACAAGCGGTTTGGAAGATGAATGGATGGAGGTTTTGAATGGTAATTGTTTTGAAATTATCTTAAAAGACAAGGACTGACCTGTCGTAATCCATCACCGTGATTGACAGGCTGACCTGCTCCACGTTCTCAGGTGGGATGTCGAAAATGATGGCCTCATTATAGACGGGGTTGAGTGTGTTCTTCTTGGTGGTTGTCTTCCGCTTCTTCAGTCTCCGACCGTCACATATGAGGGAGACTTTAACATATGGATCTGTGGGGGAAGCAAAGTGAATCAGTTTGGAGCTTTTCAGATTCAAAACACACAAAAAATAAAGCTGGCAATTTATCATATTCCACAACCGAAAAAAATGTTTAGACCTTGGTAATATTTTATGCATAAAAGAATTACATTTACATGGATTTTTTTTTTAGCTGTCTTAACCCTCATGTTCTGCTTGCGATCTGACAGACCCCACAGGCGTTTTAATATCTCAAAAAAACATTTTTGCATTGATGTGTCAGGTTGATGACTTTGCCTCCTCTTATGCAAACTGATTATGTTCAAATTGTTTACTTAATAACATGCATCATATGTCCTCAAATGTTATATCTTTTTGGGGTTGCAGAGACCCTAGGCATAAAACAAAATGCAATTAATTTTTACATGAGATTTTCTGATTTATGTACACACTAGAAGGAAACTCTTGCCAATAGTCAATTGGATTTATTTGATTTAATTTTTTTACAATACATTTTTGTATTTAAAATACTAATATATTGGATACCAGTGGCATTTTACAAATCTACCTTGTGATACAATGTTAACGTTTCAACATTTTTTGTCTATATAACATGAGGAGAAAAGTGGTTAAAACATTACAGTTATTATTAAGTCAGGGGTGTCCGATCCTGCTCCTGGAGGGCCACTATATCCTTCAATCCTAATTAAATACACTTTTGCCCCATAATAAAAACTTGCAGGCAAGTGCACAGTAAAAGTAAACCGTGGATCTACTCAATAAAAGTGACACACTGAAAGGAATTACCGTAGGTAAAGTCTATCAATGCATTTACATTGTAAAACTAATTACTGATAAAAAGGGATATTACTTGATAGTTGCTTGACTCTTGATAGTTACTGTAAATTTAAAATAGCTTTTGTAACTAGCATAACAAATGTTTGCAATGAACAATTAGGAAGTTACCTGTTACATTGAGATGAGCAACATACATTAGAAACTTAATTCATGTGAAAGGTGCTGTATGTCATTTTTAGACTGTAGTAAAGCATAAAAATACCATAATATGTTTGCAGTTCTTTAGCAAACATGCTAAGTGGGTATTCTTTTTTTCTCAGTGTTGGAATGTCTGTTTTTGTTTTGGTCCGTGAGATCTCACCCACTGCCAATTTACCTAATAGTAGTTGGACACCCCATGTTGCCAGTTGGTGGAAAACACAGCGTATTGCAGCCATGGAAGCCAACCAACGAACTGGGTCGGAGATTGCAGATTCTACCCGACCAAAAGCCTCAGCATCTATCTAAAAAACTCTATGACCAGAGGTAAATTAAAATGCAGATAAATCAACTTATCATCTTACATTGTCAAACTCGTCACCTTCCATTGTCAATTGCTCTCATACCTGTTGCATATCCTAATCTGGCAACCTGCGTGAGCTTTGAGTTTGAGGAGGAGGGGGCGGGGCAAACAACTCTCTAATATTTTGAATTTGGACTGCAGTACCCATTTCAACCACTAGCTGTCAATATTACATACTGCACCTTTAAGTAAATTAAGGAAACTTCAGTTTTACATATTTAAGTAGATTGGACCCCATAAAACTAAGAAAACACATGATTAGCAATTGTGTTGCTTTAACTCATTTTAATCACATTTAAGTAAATTAAACAAGCAGCAAATCTCAGTTTTACAGTGTGTTTTGGGGTAGGTTGGAGCGAAACTGGAGGACCTCTAATGGCCTCTATTGAAGCCGGATTGGACACCTCTGCTCTAAGTCCCCAAACATTAAGATGGTGAAGTTGTTCTCAAAATATTATGTGGGTTAACACTGACCAGAGTAGCCGGTTATGTCCATTGCTTTTAGATTGCGACATTTGATAACGGTGAGGGTCATACGTCCAGCCGTGGGAAGATAGCAAAGGGAGTACATAATTTCACCCAGATCCACACTCTCCTGAAGGAAGGAAGGAAGGAAGATAGGAAGGAAGGAAAGTTAGATAAAAAATAAATAATTTGGCTGTATGATGCCAAGAGATGCCTGAAGCAATGTCTGCACATAACATTACAAACTATTGATTAAATGATCTGCAGGTATCATCCTTTTAGCAAATATTGTAATATGATTTTCCTCTTGAGAGTCTCTTCAGAAAGCCCTTGATACGACTTCAAACAAAACCCTTATTTACTGACCAAATAGACTTCTGCTTGCCTTGCCGACAACAACTCATGTGAAATACGCAGCATGTGAAATATTGGTTTGCCCATCAGGTTTAAACCTGATCTGGATATATATCTCCTTCAAAAACTTTAGTAAAAAAAAAAAAAAAAAAAATCCAGTGACTAAGAAACAAAGTTGTGTACAGAAATATGGCTCTTCTAAGAAATTGAGCTGTTTCCAAGAAGACTTTCATAACGGCTGTGTTTGTGTGGAAGTGTTACTGTGGGACGTATGTTTTGGGTGGCTGGTTCTTTTTCTCAGTTTTGAATGAGACAAATCTAGCTTCCCTGACCTTTATTAGCTTTGCAGAGGCGGTAAAGATTATTCTAAAAGGCCAGAGTGTATTTTGGTATTTACAGCCTCTCAGTACTGGAATAAGACTGCCATTATTCTTTCAAAGGCAACTAAAGATAGTGATTAATCTGTCCAAGTAAAGATTAAAAACAGATTGCGTAATAGGGAGAAACGTACATACTTAATCTCTGTCATACTGTAGTTACTGTGTTTAAATATCAGGTGTACCACATGCCTGTTTTGTAGCCCTCCAAATCACATGCCATTTCTCAATACCATTAATTACATAAAGTATTATTTTTACACAGTTTCTTTTTTTAACATAGTGGTTGTCTTCTAAGGGAGTACAATCCGTTAATTAAATTGAATTCATATTTCATCAAATTTATAATTTTACTGTACAATTACACTGCTGTTCAAAGTATTGTTTTTGAAGTGTCTTGTGCTCATCAAAAGTTGCATTCATTTGATCAAAATACAATATAAATATTGTAAGCGTGAAATATTGCATTTTTAAATAACTGTTTTATATTTTATTATATTTTAAAATATCTCCAGTCTTCAGTGTCACATATAATATTCTGATTTAGTGCTCAAGAATAATTTCTTATCAGTTTTGAAAACAGATTTTAGTGGAAACCGTGATTATTATTTTTTTCAGGACTTGATGATGAATCCTGAAAAAAAGACAATAAAACATTCACACCTTTAGATGTACTGTTCAGCTTTCGCTCGCGCAGGTCAATGCTTGACATTTATTTATTTTATTTTTTTCATTGATTCATTTGAAAATATAATTAATTCTAGATTTTTTTTTCTTCAAACATATTCTTTAGTGTGATATTAATATCTTGTGGTGCAGTGGGGTTTTTTTTCCTCATATTTTCATCAACTGTATATTTTAATTCTCATAGTCATGTTGCGCATTTCTTTATCCAGTTTTTATGTTTTACATTTTTGTCAGAAATTTCGTTGACGAGATTAACCCCGATGTGGTACCGCCTCTGTGTAGTCTGATGCCAAAACCCTCTCTGTCACATCCTATCCTCTCCTTCCACGTCTCTTGTTATCCTCACCACAAATGCAGAGTACAGAGAGCCACGGGCTAGTTCAGGAGTCACGTCTCCTATTGGCGTTCGTCTCCGAAAACAATTCACAAATCTTTTCAGGGCAATGATACCCTTCCTGTTTTGACTGTCCAAGTTCTCCTCCTTCAGATCTGAATGGCCTTACCACCGCAGCAATGTGCTCCAAAAACAGAGAACAAAATTAGACCTCCAAACGTCAGAGTAAGATAAAATAGAGGGTTTCAATGCGCAGTTGGAAGTGTAACGGAGCAAGCCTGCAATCTATGGCTCCGACTATTTTAGGAATTGAGAGTTACTAGCTTCTTTCCACAGTCGGGGGCCTAAGAGCAGCTGGTCTGGTTCTGAGTGTCGGTTTTTTTCCCTAAAGGGCAGTTGTTATACTCTCATGACTGAGAACAACAGGTCGAAAACTCTCCACCGCTGTTCCCACACTACACATCAATACTTTTATATTGTAGCTATGAGGGAAAGCTAACGTCAGTGGAGAAAATGATAAGGAAATAGCATGAGAGTGATCCAAATGTTATAGCAAAACACAACATAAGTAACTTGACAGGTGCAGATATGTCAACCAAACAACAGGAAAATGAATAAATATGCTGAAAACAACACAATCAAGAAATTAATGAGCCTGAAAGAGACTATTGCGTCAAACAAGTAGGAGGGAGAGATTGCTTTTCCCAAACAGGAATGACTCACCACAGAATCTCTGTGGTGAACAGAATGAAACGCTGTCACCATTCACTTTTATTTTTGTAGCAGGAAGCCGGTGGAGTATGACGGACAATGCCTTAAACCTCTACAGATCGTCTAGTTATTGAACAAGTGTGCAGATTACCACTTAAACTAGGGTTTAATGTTCCAGGTTCTGTGAGAAATCAAAGATATATCTTTTTCACTAAGTACACAAGCCTTTTTCCTTTATCCTCCAATCAGATATCTTGAAGTTTATGCTCAACGTAATGATAAAATGCTCAATATTCACACAATGAATATTATGATACTTGAAACATTCTTTAAAATATCTTCTTTGTTCTGCAGAAACATACGCGTTTTGAAAGTCAGTGAGTAAATAATGACAGATTTTTTTTGGTTTACTGTCCTTAAAAATCCCCCATAAATACCATTACTGATGTAGTTACATAAGCTCTGATGTATTAACTGAGGCATAATGAGTGGGTGTCATTATCATGAGGGCCAAAATCTGACTAAGAAACCTAAAAAAAGGGTGGAAATTGCTAATGTTCTTTTGTCATAGTCCTGAAATGTAGTTCCGGTAACATTTTTTTAATTGTACTCTAAAGTCAGTGGGACGGTAGGACAAACTCAATTCCACACCTGTTGTTTGAAGGCTCTGGCTTGATAATCATGCTTCCTGTGGGTCTGGAAACTGGCAATTGGATCTATTTTTGGAAAGGGTATGTGGGTGCCCTGAAAGGGTGAGTCAGTTTGGAGAAGAGCCCTCCCCCACACCTGGCTTTACATAACCGATCAATCTATCTGTTAATGAGATCTTCACTCTCATGCAGGCAATTTTTCGGTTTGGTTTGAAGTATATGACCAGTTAGTACATATGTGAATACAACTGTCCTTGTACTTTCGATGATATAATAGACAGTTGTTTGCATTAGTAATACATAAGTCATAGTTTTTAATATTTAGCCCATAGGAAGATGAATTGGAATGACAGGAAGAGGAATATACTGAAATTTACAAATTCCTCCACCTTGATCTATCTATCTATCTATCTATCTATCTATCTATCTATCATCTGTCTGACATTCTATATATTGTTCTATCTATCTATCTTGTTCTATCGTTCTATCTATTGTTCTTTCATTCTATCATTTTATCTATTGTTCTGTTATTCCATCTATTGTTCTGTCCATTGTTCTATCGTTGTGTCCATTGTTCTATTGTTCTATACAGTATATCTATTGTTCTACCGTTCTATCTATCATTCTATCTATAGTTATATCTATTGTTCTGTCATTCTATCTATCATTCTATCGTTCATTCTTAAACCTCCAAGGCTTTTTAAACAAGACTTTCTTCTTGTCAAGCCATCATTCAGAGCTTACGGTTTACAGTTATATGAATTTCAATTCATTTCAATTCTATTTCTTTACATTCACATTTGAATTGCAATTCTGCATCCTGTTTGCAACTTCAACTCAAATTCAATTAAAATTCAGAAATTGACTTTAAAGAAAGTTAATTTAAAAGGCATTCTCAACTCAACTCTGAATGACGAACAACCCTGCCAGAATCTGGTCTTATTGAGGTATCTGAGGAAAGTATGAACTATGCTTTCTATACGCACAAGGACTGTACTTACTGTAGTAGCTGCGAGGATGTCCTTCCAAACCACAGCTTCACGGGAAAGGTCAGACAGCTCAAAAAGGTTGTCAACCACCACCTCACCAATCATGTCATGACTTGTAAAGCGGTCAAAGTCGTACACACTGAAGTGCAACTTGCGATTGCACAGCTCACTGTACTCCACAGGGAAGCGGAACGCCTCGTCGAACATGGGGTTGAGCGTCTTGCGGTGGACCCTCGTCTGAAACTTCTTTTTGCGGTCTGGAAGCAGGTAGATCTTCACGTAAGGGTCGGAGGTGCCTGTGAAGTCTTTGGCGGGCAGATCCAGGGCCTTTAGAATGCGAACCATAAGAGCTTGTTCCTCATAGTCGTAGCTGAGGGCAAAGCTCAGCTTTCCGCACGTCTCCACCGGCTCCTTGTTTCCTTCTTCAGAGTCCACAGACTTCTGCTTGTACAGCTCAGGTTTGATGCGGCCGATACTGACTGTAGAAGACTGACGTACGGGTAGTGTGTCCATGGTGAAGTCCACACTGGTCACATTCATCTGCCGCGGCAGGTGTCGGCGGAAAGAATTGTGCCTATGAAGAACGAGAACTTTTATATCTACTTGTGAAAAAAATTTATTAAAAAATATTAGTTTGGTCTTGCACCTTGTGTTGGGGAAATTACTCTATAACTATACTAGTCAAACTGCTCTTTTAAAAACTTAGAATACAAGCTACTATCAAAAAGTAGCTAAAAACAATGCATTTTAAAATATTTCACATTTAAAGCTTAATCAAAGCAGTATTCATGAGGGATTTTGAATGAATTGAATCGATCAATGAGGGTGATAGCATTACATTTAAACAGATAAACATTAGTAAACACAATAAAAAATATTACTGAGGCACTTGAATCAGTGAATCAATTTAATTATTTTTGAATTAAATAATTTACAGATTCATCTAAATTAAGTGACTCAAATGAATAGGCACTATATACTGTATGCAAGAGAGGATGTCACTAGTGAAAAATGACTGCGTTTCCACAGTTATCAACATTGCAAATCTGGTAAAGTTTTTCATATATTCATTTTTATTCAATTGAATATACGTAGACCTACATAACTGCTAATAACTGCTGCAAGGGTGCTTTTACTACAAAACGACTGAGGGAGTGATGGCAAATTTCACATCATTCTCTCTTCTGACCGCTGTTACCAGTCTCTCTATTTTTGCTGTCGTCTCTCGATCACTCACCGCTAAATCTCTTCAAACTTTTTTACTCCATTTTTTGCAACTTTTATTTTGTAGACTTCACAATAGAATAGCACAATAGTTAGGCCTGGAATTTCTTTTTTCTTTTTTTACTAGAAAACCTATTTTGAACACTCGTCTTGACTCCTGAGGACTCCATAGTTCTACCAGAAAGACTCGGGAGATAAATTGAATAACAAGCGTATATTTATTAACAGCTCGGCAAGCATACATTTATAAAGTTCTTTGGCAGTCCTTAGCGAGCGATGCGAGGGTAGTGGAATCTGCATGTCCTGCCTGAAGATGAAGGCAGGGGCGCAGCCGACCACCCTAGAGGTAAAGGAAGGGACCATCCTGGTGGTTTTGGGGAGGATTAAGGGGAAGGTACCATCTTGGTGGTGGTTGGGGAGGATGGAGGTAATTGGCAGCGTCAGTATCTGCGAACTCAGACGAATGTAAGTACCAATCTTTTATACTGCGAGTGTTAGCACCTGATTGGTTATAAGTGAGGTAATATACGTGACGCGCTGATTGAGTCTTCCTGGCAGAACTTACGCTAAAGCTTTCATTTCTCTACTTATCCTTGGTGTTTCCTAGCAACTAGCACCTTTAGGACAGTGACAACAAACATATGACAATGACAGTGTGTTAAAAAAAAAGTCATGGATTGTACCATTTAACTGATTTGTGATATTAAAATTAGCTAAATTCTAAGATTGAGATATTTGTTTTTTCTAAATTAATCTTTCCACCATTTTTCTCACTTGGTCTCTTATTATCACTGTCAGTCTGTCTCTCTCTCTTTCTATTTTGTCCAACTCTGTCTGTCACCTGCACATGTATGCTGCACATTACTCCTTGCAATTTGCACAAATGTCCCAGAACAATGTGATGATAAATTAAAGAGAGACAGAGTAATTAACTGCTGTCTTCGGATGTTTTGAAGAGCACTTCTTTCGAAATCCAGTATTTGATGGTAGTGGTTCTGAAATATGTTGCCAAGTGTAATGAATGAGTCTGCGAGTCAATGCCAGAATGCACAATTTGTATTTCTACTCTCCCATATAAGAGATTACAGAAGATGGAGGAGGAGGTGGAAATGTTCAAGTCTTATTAGCCAGTCACCTGTAGCAGAATACACTGAACTACAAACTATCCTCTCAGCTCAATTGATGTTGGTTTTAGTTCATGTAAGCTAACAATAGTGTTTTATCATATAACAGCAGAAGGACGTTCATTTTTGCAGGCATGAGTATATCATAACACATGCTCATGCATAGTTAAATTGTGCATTCTTCAATAAAAGCTTTTGACAAATAGCACTATAGAAAGAACCCGAATTCCAGCTTAAATACTAAAGGCATTTAAATAGATATATTACTTTGATATGTGGAAAATAATGCACTTTATTACAGCACCCAATGGGTTGTGGCTGCAAATCGTTTCTAGGAAATCTTCACTTGAGGCATTGTAAAACAGTAAAGAGATATATAATTATAATAGCATTTCATATATCTTCAGTTTCTTCCCCAGAAAGCTAAATGATTTAAAAACCTCTTAGTAGTGCATTAACTTATTAGCAATAGTTTAATATCCTCTCTTCAGCACTCAAAAAAAGAACTCTTTGAATGAACATAAAAAAATCATGGAAAGGATTTCCACATGATTAACTTGCTTTATTTCAGCATTATGCAATTTTGTTATTCCAATTTAATGTACTTACGTTGGGTCAACTTAATTCATTAAGGTTGATTCAACTTATTTACTATGGTTGGGCACAGCCTAATTTAATAGTGTCAGTGAATTAAAAAAAGGCTCCCTGATATGATTCAGGTATTCAAATTCATATATTCATTCATTCAATTCAATATAACTTATTTTAGAGTCACACTAATCAATTTCTAGACTATAGCCGACTATTAACTACTAATAGCACTTTATTGCATCTTTATTTATAAAGATTCATCAGCCAAAGCATTTGCTGTGAGTATGGCAGAATCAGTCTTCAGCCTAACCAAATGCTCCACTCTTCTCCACAATGGTAACCCACTGTAATTTAAATGGTTCAATAATTGCAATGTAATTGAACATTAAACACAATTGCACACTACCAAGTCTTCCCCTTTTCTCATTTTCTCAAAAAAACATAAAACAACACTTAATTTTAACATTTATTCTCTGTTAATTCAACCATATGCAAAGCATGCTGGGAACTAACAAGCACCACCCAGTTTCAGTTAATGCAACACAAATCAATCATGTAAACCCAACACAAATGGATTAAGTAAACTTAAATTGTACATATTTCAGCAGATTGAACACAATCAAATTAAGTTCGGGCAAAATGGCAGTTGGCTCGCTCTACACTGCCACCCTCTGGATGTAAGAATTTTTTACTTAACATAAATGGTTTGTGTTTAGGCAACACATTAAGATTTTGTACTGTTAAGTTGAGACATAATTACGTTGACCTTAATAGAAAAAAACATTTAAAGTCAAAAAACACAATTATTATAAGTAAACTAAATATAAATATATTATGTAAAGTGCACAACCTTCCTAGTTCATTTTTTTGAGTGTAGTTCAGCTCAATTTAGTGATCAACCTACCATGAAATGACCATTTCAGAGAAACTAGCTTCACATTTTAGCCTATTTTAAAGACTTTTGATCAAGGCCATCATCTCATCGCATATTGGCCTATTTATTATTTAATTACTATATTTCTTCTTAGAGTGAAAATAGACAAAGTGATGTACTTCCAAAGTGATGTAGTGGAAGTTATATTGGAGGAATGACGGAAGAATAGAAAAAGAAAACAGAAAATGTGCCATAAGTACACCTAAACGGTCTTTCACAATGACATTTGAGCAGTTTCATTTGGCCTTTTTGTGCAAATCATTAACATGAAGACACCTAATTTGTTACGCTGCATTGACGTCTTTTAATGATATTTCTGTAGCTTGTCAATAATGGATTCTACGAGGATTTGAGCACAGCTGTTCCTCCTTTGCCCAGTCGGACAAACAGTCGCTGCATGTCAGTGCTATTGCGTGGCAACACTAATTACATCCCTGCTTACTTTAAACACGGTGCCACGCGAAACAAAAAGAAGAAGAGCTGATTGTTTAATTGCTAAGATCACTTAATGCTGTTGCCATGGCAATGTGACACCAGGGCTCTGATTGGTGAGCGGCAGTGATTAATGGGCGTATATAACAACCAGGAGACGTGCCATAACCCTGTCAGCGGGGTAAATATGTGAAAATAAGTGAGTTGTGATAATAGTAACACCAGAAATATAGAATAATTAGAATTTTAAAAACCTAAATAATTCCCATTAATTGAAATGCTGGACATTATTATTATTATTAATTGTTATTATTGGTAAATTGTTAATTGTTTAAAATATGGAAATTTTGTTTTTGTTTTTAATGTGCATTTAATTGCACAATGTGCATATTGAAAATGTGTATTTTCTTTTGTTTTTATAAATATATAAATGCTCTATTGTACTTGTTTGTGGGGCTTAATCTGCTTTGTAGCTGTGCATTGGCTTAGATCCGGTTTATTTTTTTCTAGCTGGAAGTCAGCCATGAAAAACATAAATGTGGATATTTCATAAATGGAAAAAAAAACAGCTGCTCTGTCATTTCCTGCATTTAAAGGCACACACCGATAACAGATCATTTAGTAGGCTATGTGTTTATCATTCAGTAAAGGCAGCCCTTCATAAGCACATCCTCTCAATTGCACCAAGTACTGTATATGTTCTGTTTTCTAAACTAGATATGAGTTAACTCGAGTAGCAGTAATGAAATGAGCATCCCTCATCTGTAGTATCATTCAACGTGCAATCAAGCATCAAAAGTAGATGTAATTCATGTAATTGGCGTATATCACCTGGAGGACGAGGTAGGTTCAGTGGTCTGCCTCTGGATTTTGGCCTGTTTGGTCAGACAACCACGCAGAGCCTGCTGCACCTCAGCAGGGATGTCTGGGGACGTCTGGCTGATCTTCATGGCCGCCTCCAGGATCTTAACCGAGCTGCGGCCATTGACCTTCACTTCTGGCACCTTCCTCCTTTTGTCGTCCTCATCCTCTTGCTGGACTTGCGATGGCTGTCTTCCCACCATTGCAACTGCCTTGGTCTCAGGATGAGGAGAAACAGAACGAGACAGTGGAGGTTGGGCCGGGGGGGCCTCGGGCAGCACCCCCGGCGGGCAGCGGTCAGCATTGGACGAGAGTGCCTTGCTTCTCCAAATGGGCCAGCACAGCTTCCAAAAGACAAAGAGTGAGACTACCAAAAGGGCGAGCCCACAGAAACCTACGACCACAGCTAGGAGACTTATAGAGATGTCTACAGGCAACAAGAGGAAGAGAGAGCAAAGAAAAAGAGGCAAGTATGTGAAGATTGGAAAGAGATAGAGTGTGTTGAGGAGTTCATAAAGAACAGAGGGTGAGGGAAAAAGGGGGCGAGGATAGGTAAAGAAATAAATTAACACCAGACGGGCAGACAGAGTGCACCAGCAGCAATAAATGATGCATGACAGACAAACAGGAGAAAGAGGGAGAGAGAAAAAGAAAAGAAAGAGAGGGCAAGGTATAAGAAAAAGAAGACTGAAATGTGCTTGTTTAGTAAAGCAGAGTTCAGAGTCATTTTGCTCGCCTTTTCATGCGACCAAAGTTAATATAGAATGAAAAATAGAGCATAAAAAGTATGTTCACAGGCACTCAACAAACCTGATTCAACTTTTTTTTTTTTTTTTGTGCATAAAAACATGAATTATATCACAGTACCGATGCTGAAAAGGGTCTCTTAATGAGTGGCACTGTTGAACTGTCACGTGTTCAACAGGTGCAAGAGTTTCAGCTGCCTAATGCACTGCGCAAGGCAACACATATTTATAGTTGTTTGCTGTATTATGGAGTGAGTTTTAACACCATACTGCTAATGGTGATCCTAACCAATAAGAAATGAGCTACAGGGGTGGAATCACTCTCATACATGACCACCACCCCACTGAGATGGCATTACAGTGATAAAATATCATCTGCATCAGCATGTGGTCATTGCATTTAATTAATTTCTGGCTTCTGCTGCTCTCAAGGCCATTATGACTCTATCACACAATATAGCACCGCCTATACTATACGATATGTTTTGAAAGTTGTTAGCCTGACATTTTTTGTATTTGTTTCATTCTCATTTTCTCTGGATTACATGTAAAACAAAACATACTGACAGATTTATACCGATTTCCACAATGGATTCATGCACATAATGCCCATGGTTTGCATTACTTGCACTAATTTTCACAGTCTACAGACAAGTTTTAGAAACTACTTTAGTTAACACTTTATTTTACAGTGTCCTTGTTACACGTTACATGTAGTTATTGTATTAATAACTAAAAGATGCATAATTACATGCGACTAACCCTAAAACAAACCCTAACCCTATAGTAAGTGCATGTAGTAAGCCCTAATTATTACTTAAAAGAAAGCGTAACCCTTTTTTAATTTGTTACCAACAAATACGAGCAAAACCCCAGAGTTACAAACGTAACAAAATGTGTATGCACGTTTCTGTCGATTAAATGTGTGCGTTATTCTAACGTCTCCATTTGTAGTACAGTTATCCATTTACCGTGTTTTATCTAGAAAATTCGCGAGTTTTGCTACAGTATTTCATGAAAACGAAAGCGCGTAATATTATTTATTATTGAAACAAAACCCAGTAACGAACAGTTTCAAACTTGTTGCGCATGATACGCTACAAGTAGAACCATCTCCTGATTGTATGCTGGCTGATTTCAAGTAGTGTTAAGAATGTTTATGTAACTGCGAGCGAACTATTCAAACTTTCAGTGCTCTGGATTCGTGCACTCGTGCTTTGAAAAAGTTTTCTCGTTAACTGTCTAACCAAAGTTCCTGGAGAAAATATGTTTGTGAGAGGATAATAGAGCGTCGTTTATGTTAAATTTACCTGAACTTCCTTTACCTGGTATGTTGCTCTCCAGAGGAAATATATCCGCGCATTTTTCCCGGTCGACGTGCCCCGCGAGGCACAGCTCCGTCACTATTTGGAGAGCCCTTTGGCACAGGCTGACGCCGTCCTCTGTGCGGACATTCATGTCTTTCCTGTTAATCCATTGTATGTTGGACGATGCGTGAGGGCGAGGGTTCATTGGGGCACCATGTGAGCTGCTGAGTGCAGCTGATGCGTAAGGGAATGGAGAGAGAGTGACGCGTTCAAGTCCATATCCTCCGCGCAAAGGCGCACCAGATTCTTTGGCGCAGTGGAACATTGTAGGGGCACATCTACACTGCCCAATAGGAGACATGCGTTGTCTAGAGAGGGAGGATCATACTTTCTCGTTATTTAGGAAAAAACTAAGTTCTTCTACAGTAGAACATGGATTTGCTTTATCGTAAAATGACAAAGAGACTGAGCTGTACACTAGTAAACTATACGTTGTATTGTCAACAGTTATTGTCCATGGCTTTTAAACTTAAGATGAATCTATAAAGCTGTATGGCTGCAAGAATTACAACACACACACACACATAATTTTTATATATATTTTTCTTTTTATACTCTTTGAAGGTTGTAATTTCTATGACGTCTTGCAGTTTAAAATTGTATATCTGTTTATCAATCAAATAGTTGTTAACTGTACCTGTCTTAACATCTGTGCTCACATTCTTATTTTAAAGCTCTTTAAATAAGTTTTGCTTAATAGTTTTGTGGGAACTGCTTCCTTTAATCATTCCATTTTCAGATGTTTCAAATGTACACTTAGATTAGTACAAAAAATGAGTAGACATTGTATTTAATAGAACAAAAGAGGATGGGGAATGCTTGTCTGATAAAAAGAGAACACTATGTACTTGGCTCAGTGCTGTTCATAGAGTCTGACAATCTCCTTGACAACCAAAGCAAACTGGGGAGCAGTTGAGGCATCATCCTCATGCAGACCCATGTGCATGTGGCTTTGCCCTGTGAAACCATTGGCTTTAGAGAATGCGTTTGTCTCATGCTAAACAGGTGTGCAGAGTTTTGCTTGAGTGATTATGTAGGCAGACTGAATACAGATACAGAAAAGTTAATGGGTTCCCTCAAACACTGATTGACCCAGCATGTGGACTCTACAGATTTACTATTTGTCCCATAAAAAAAGAGTTAATTTGGGCTACCATAATTTAACCATAGTTTAGTAAATCTTCACATACATGTCAGTACAGTCTATTATTGTTGTTGTTCTTTTTCTTCTTCTTCTTGTA
Source organism: Semotilus atromaculatus (assembly GCA_031834385.1). Taxonomy (NCBI): domain Eukaryota; kingdom Metazoa; phylum Chordata; class Actinopteri; order Cypriniformes; family Leuciscidae; genus Semotilus; species Semotilus atromaculatus. The sequence goes on from JAULUF010000009.1 coordinate 50,359,628, forward strand.
ATTAACATTTTAATTAAGTTTAATTAGATTAACTTTTTTTTTTTTTTATGTAGGCTACATTTGAACATTAACTTAATATTGTCACGTTCAGTATGCGACAAACAGTACAGCAAAAGAGTATGTCTGAATACTTAGTATTCTGAAAGAAATATGCACGTTTTTCAGAAGTGCGCATTCGATGGACACTTTACTATCCCATGAGCCCATATAAAGGATTTATGAATGGAAGTGAAGCAACACAACTGACACGATTTCACAGACAGGGCTTAGATTAAGCCAGGATTAGGCCTTAGTTTAGTTTGGACATTTAAGTAGCTTTTATAACCACGCCTTTGAATATAAGAGTCAAGAGACAAAACAATGGCACTGACATATTTTAAGAAATATCAGTGCAAGTTGCTTTCAGATAAAACAGCTCAAGTATGCATTTTAGTCTAGGACTAGGTTTAAGCCTTGTCTGTGAAACCGAGGGCTAGTATTTTGGTGTATGAGTGTGTGTGTGTGCCATGTGATGGGAATGTCTCTTTTCAGGAATGACAACCATGAAAAAGATTGCCATCAAACAGTACTTACTCTCAGGCTTAAGTGGCATGTTATTTGCTCGTGAAGTCTCCTCAGTGTGCTAGCAATAGGGGCTGTCCATGCTGAAATGTAATTATAACAGGCTGTACTTAAAGCTGAGAGCCACTCTTGTGCTGCATAAAGTTCAGACGAATGTTAATGTGCACAAGCCAATGCAATAAATGCCCCACTTACTACTATTCTACTCAAATCATCATAGATAATGGCAGGTGTCTCACCACATTGGTAGTCAAGTCAAGAATAATGGCCATTGTTCTCAATAGTCATTGAATATTATTAGGTGAAGTGAAGTGACGTGACATGAAGGCAAAGTATGGTAACCTATACTCGGAATTTGTCCTCTGCCATGTGTGCTAATTCCATTGTTTGAAATCAATTCTTAAATAAGTATATTATGATGTTTTTCATTAATTTCAGTGGCACGGTTCCTATGGCACGCCATTAAGAACAGATGCTCCCATGGCTCGCATCTCCGCAAAAACATCCATTAGAGCAGCAGGAAGATTCTCTTTGCAGAAGCCCAAATTACTTTTTCAAGTTGCTCTTTATTTATAGTAAAAATATCACTCTCTCACCATGGTGGTGGAAGTATCACTCAGATTTCTTTTCGTGACATTGAGAGCTATTTGAGAGATCTATACACTGTGCAAGGACTTGTTCTTCAATGTTAGTACATTTCAAGCATGTACAAAAGAGGATAATTGCGTTTATGAAGTGCAATCATACTCCATAATTAAGATACAAGGATGTTTCCTCATATGCTTTTGTGTTTTGTGTTATACTGTAAATGCATGTTGAAGTGTGATGATGTGCTTTTTGTTGTACAGTATAAGAGGTGGAAAAAGATTAGATTGGTGTGTGGTTAAAAAAAGATCATGCTGACCTTTAACCAAATCAAATGTGAGTATTTGTTTCTCCTGCAACTGATGGACCACTAATTACAAGCTGTTGTTTTCCTTTAATCACATGTTTAACAGACACTATCCTAGGGCCACGTGTAATTTGCTACATCACTTCTCATTCCTTTAAAGGTTAAATTAATTCTTCATCTGTGAGATGGTTCCCTGCCCAAGAATCATTGTCGAATTGTTGAAGTGATCCCTGTTAAACCGGAGTAACAGCTTACAATGATCTTTTAGACATCATTTTTCCCTATAGCTAACAGTTGATATTTCGACTAACAGTTAATAATTCAGTGAAAAAAGGACAATTACACATTGAATATGCACATTCCTGAAAAACTGTACTGTTAATACATTAGTAAAAGCATGTTAGTTGTCCTTTCAGAATAACTGCTGTTTGTCTATCAATGGAGAACCTAGAGAAGCGCACATTCACAAACACACTCTAAAATTTCAGATCACATATTCATGCGCACACACACACACACACACACACACACATTCACACATCTAAAGATGGTTAGTGAGAGCCTCATACTGGGCTGTTCTGAGTGATTACCTCTGCATGGCTAACCCTCCGGACACCCCCTGGGAAGTCATTATTCATAAAAGAAGCGGTTTTCACAGGACTATAACATTACATGCTGCATGTCTATCAGTTATACTCTGAAAATAAAATGTATAATAGCTACAAGCTGGTAATATGCTTCTTGCAAGCTATTAGTATTCCTGAAACAATGTTTTGAAGGCTGAAATTCCTGCAGCCTTCAGTTTCTTTTGATCATTCATGGTCATGCCATTATCAGACCAACATGTTTGTCTGATTCATTTAAAAGCGTTCCTTCCAGCCAGTTACCATTGCAATTGTGCCAATACGATAGCACAGCCATTAGAGAAGCCAATATAGTATTCCCATAATTTACATAATTACCTGAGTGTACTAATTGTTTTTCCATTTTCAAACAAAAATGCTCAAATATTTCATTTTCATTACAAATGTTCCTGCTTCCGCCATTGTCCAAGAGGATTTAATCAGAAGGAGAGAGCTTGACTAATAAAAATCAATTCTTGCATCCTCTTGTTGGTGCTATCATTTCAAGGATCACCATGGTAACAAATGACATTAAAATGTCAAAACAGAGCAAATTGAAAACCGTGTACAGACCGTTACAACCATATCTGGTTGTTTAATAATTGATATTTGACAGTGTATAGGAATATCTTGATTGTTCAAACAATGTGTGATTGTAATGATATTTTTTATAGTAACTTGGCAATGTCTACTTTTGATATTTGTGAAAACAAAAAAAAAAACAGATGTAGGAATTTTGAAATATGTAGAAATTTGAAGATATTCTTATCAGTGTTTTAAAATGATGCCCAAAGACACTTATAGTGATGTTGTCAATATAAAGTACCCTCACAAGTCTCCCAAAACACATCCAAGGCTTGTGTGCATGTGTGTTTGTGAATATCCCCATGCAAGAATGCTTTGGACCACAGCTTTCCTCTGAAACAGACATTCACCATTCATCAGCCTTGCTCTTTGATTGCCCCGTTGCCAAGGCAACCCTGTCGCCAGTCAATACTGGTTGGGGACTGCCGGTGGAGGTCTTCCCTACCGCCTAGCTAGGCTATAATTAATCTCAAATTAGACAGAGCCTCCACCACTAATCTCCGCAACCGGCTTTTTGTACAATGCGGTGGGCAGAGATAGAAAGGAGTGTCTCATCATGAGTAGTCCAGCTGCTATAGTGTGCTTAATGGATGTGGACGAGCCCTACGTGCCACATTAAACTAGCGACAATCACCCTGCACTGCATCTGATAGGTTAACGGAAATATTTACAGAAGGAACAGGGAAATTGGCCATTTACTGCTTTTATATAAATTGTTTATTAATGTGGCCAGTCGGTTGCAAAGTGAGACCTTCATGGAGTGGCTTAGCTTGAAGCTTAAAGGCAACATGATGGAAAAAAGAGCAGTAACTCTCCAGCGACTCTCTCAGCCCTCTCAGTCAGTGAGAGATTAAACGTTCATCCTTACAGCTTGCTGTCCAGATCTTTGACTCGAAGGCAAACATCACCATATTTATTATGCTGGAGAAACAGCTTGTAAATTTGATTGTTTATCTGCACTCTCACATGTTTCTCCTCATAGTGTCCTCATATGACTCAGTGGAAACAGTAATAAATCAGAGAATATTGAGTCATTCACAGGGTCATGTTCTGTATGAAACAGGCTTTGCAACTCTTGAATATCTTAAAGATGAGAGAAGTCTTCAAAGTTGCTGGCAAGTGTAGTTATTACCCTCTCTGCACCTGATTTTTAAGAAAGCTAATCAAGAGTAACAACTTCATCTTGATTAAGGAGTTAAAGGGCACATGACACACAGTTTCTGCCGATCTCCTGCTAATCTTGAGTACTTATGGAGTAGTATAGCATCCTTCATCATATCTCCGAAGAGTCTTTAGTTTGATCAGATTTGTAAAAGAAAACAGCAGAGCTCCTGGAGGCATGCCATGACGTTGTCTTTCTTTAAAGTAAAGTGTGCTTGGTTTTATATTTTGTTATATAAAGTAATGACTTGAACACATTTTTGAGTGTTGAGTGAATGGCCAAGCACTTTTCAAGAGTTTTTAAATTCTATGAATTAAGCTCTTAAAAAGATATCTGACTGACGCATTCACCTGAAACATTCACCAGTGAGACATGCAAGTCATGACTAATAAATCCATACCACATAAAACCTTCACTCAGCGTCAGTTTACGGGGGTGAAATATTGAATTTCATTCATTCTCCACTGATACCAACCCACCATCACAACCAAGAGAGTCTATTCATGGATGAAAAGCAGCCCAATCATTTCCCTTCAATAGAGGATTGTGAGAGCAGGTCTATGACAGAGGTCTGCATGTTATTTATGGTGGTTCTGAGACTGTTTAAAAGTGATCTCTACACCTTATGTAATCGGGTGCACTGGGCTATATAAGAGGGGCTTATATAAGATCACTGGACAGGAGTGAATGGTGTTCTGTGAATGATCAGGATTGATCAATGTTCTATTGCACATCCCTCTTGTAAACACTGAGGTTTAAGACATTTATAGTGAATGCTCTTTCTGCTCTTTTTCTGTCTATTTTCCTCATCTGGATGACGTTCAACTGGTATTTATCTTAATAATGTATAGCCTAAGTAGTTAATGGGAGTTACTAAATATGTATAAGATGACGCTGTTGATCTAATTGATTAATAAATGTAAACAAAAAATTCTTTCTTTCTTTCTTTCTTTCTTTCTTTCTTTCTTTCTTTCTTTCTTTCTTTCTTTCTTTCTTTCTTTCTTTCTTTCTAGTTTAACATCCAACAGCTCTATAGTTTATATATATCATTGGTTTTAGCACAGCTGAAACACTGTATTGACCATTTACAAGCTAGGACCAGAACTTTCCATTTTATAATTGATCATTAAAAGTATTCACAGAGAATTCCCTTTAGAATGCTCTAACATGATTGGAAACCATTAAAACATGAAGAAACATGGATTAAAACCCCATAATGTGTGCCATGATTTCAAAGCTATCTGCAAAATAACAAACTAAAAATAACACAGCATTCAATATGCTCTTGTCTTTAGATGCAGTAGCAAACACTGGAGCTTTTCTCTTTGTATGCATGTAATGTGTTGTGCTGCTACTCTGCGGATGATCTGTGCCCAGAATAACCACTGGCAGCAGCTGTGCATGTTCCACCACAAGCCTTTATGTGCTCACTGCCCTTTTGGGTCCACTGTCGATGTTATCAGACCTTTTCTTTCTAACTGCCCTGTCACACCTGACAGTGAGACACTTTTGAATACTTTGGAGACCAAAGGTGTGCAGAGACTGTTATCATGGTTGACATTTGTGTGCTCCTGTTTAACTTGATCTGTTTGCTCACATAGGTTTATCTGTACACACATTCCCACTGAGAGGGATTCTTCAAAAAAAAAAAAAAAAAAAAACAGAAGCTGAGAAAGAGTGAGTAAACATTTATTGTAAACTTTACACATCTACACTTTTTTATTGCTGTTACTATTATTACTAGTATGTATATACCATTACATTTTAGAATGATAGTAATGTCATAAAAACTATCAAGTTCAGTTCATCAAATTTTATTTTTTTATTTTTTTTTAATTAACATTTTCATATCAGTTTACAAAAATGTGCCCACACCTTTGACTGGACATGTGCATTAAAACGTTATATTATATCTAGTGGTTCACAGTATGAATGTCATATAAGCTGTTGTGCTGATCGATGGCTATACGGATGTTTGTGTCTGGATGCCAGGAGGTCACCAAAACAACATCACTACCAAGTCAGACGAGTGGCACAACAGCACAAAATCAATACAGTAAAATTATAGGTACATTTCAGAATGTATCAACAGTTCAGGTAAAGTTCTCAAACCTCACTCAGACAGAATGCAACATAAAAATAAAACAAATATCTGGATCTGATATTGATCTTACAGTCAATGTATTCAGCTGTCGCTTTTTCTCTGAACTCAAGTCCGGTCAAATATTAAGGTTGTTGGTGACAGGCTTTCAATTTACACACAAAGTCATTCAGAAAACGTCTAGGACAGGACGCTCTCATTCTGTGCCCCTTGACTGAAACACCATGTTCATGCAGAAACAGCACACGCAGATACAAAGAGGCCATTGAGATGGGCAAGGAACAAACAGTAATCGTTCAGAAGGAAATCAGAAGGAGAAAGACTGCAGCTTTTTTTTGTGATATATCTTTGTATATTCCAGTAAAGAAAACCCAAACCTAAACATATTCATCATCATCATCATCATAATAACAACCACAATCATCATAAAATAACACATTAGAAAGTAATAGTTTTTAATGAGTTAAGTTTTAAATTTTAAATTAATGATTTAAGTAATACTTTGTGTGCTTTATTAAACAATTTTGAAGTAGAAGTAATCAATTTTGATATTTACAGTTACTAGAGCATAACTAGATGAAATAACTATTGCTAAAAATAGAACAAAGACTTTGGACTTGACTTGGAGTTGAGACTTGACGTGGACCCTGTAGACTTGTGACTTGACTTGGACCTCAAATACTTGAGACCTGACTTGGACGTGGACCTCAAAGACTTGAGACTTGACTTGGATTTGGACCCCATAGACTTGACTTGACTTATTCTATGGCTTATTCTGAACTTTTAACGCTTGACCTACTCTTTTGGTTCCTTGTTTTTGGCATTTCCTTAATCTCTTAAATCAAAGTGTGCTACATAAAAGGCTCAACAAATCAATAATGTTTTATCTACACATAAGTGGTTTCTAACGAAAACAGAGAGATAAAAAGCAAATACTCCAATTAAGTGAAAATCAATTTAAAATACGGTACTTTTAAGAGATGGATCATGATATGGACAGGAAAGACATTGCCTCTTATAAAAGCATTCAATGCAACGTCTGGTGAAAGCCTACTGTGAGAACTGATTAGAAACTGATACGATAGAAGTCCTAAATTCAGCTCCGGCATGGGGAAGGTTTTACAATAGAAGAGCATTCTGAGAAATAGCAAAAGTGTGTGTCGTCGACTGAGAATTGCAAACATGAAAAATGCAGCCAGCACGACATCAATAATGGCCTCTGAAAGCTACTCCAAAAAAGACTTAAGCATGGCATGTTTGCTCTCTTTCCTCTAGCGACAGTGAGTTTCTCACTGGTTTAATTGGAGTATTTAGTGGATTAGAGGATACTCAAGAGCTTGACATTCAGTGTAATGTGATAAAACACACAATAAACCTTGTTGCTATATAATAGGCATAACAATATTTATTTGTGGACAGGACTGAGTGATTTAGTTTTTTCATACTATCTAGTCTTTATGAAAAGGCATTCAGGGTTTTCTGAGATTCAGATCAGCATATGAATCATTATGATGATGAAGTTTGAATTTCATGAGATCTTGTATCTCAGTCTCATCCCCTCTAAGGGGTCTTGTTTATGAATTGCTCCAACTATCCGAACGCAGTAATCATATTTGGGTCATGAAACAGGCTTAAAATGGCAAAGATTGTGAGTCAGGAAATTGTTCTATGCTCAGAGCCGATGCATTATAATAAGGCTAGTTTATGAAAGCTGACCTGGTTTCACAGCTTGAATATGAATATTTGTATTATGTGCCCATATTACAGTGCCTGGCTTGACACTAAATCCCATTTTTAAAAGAGATAATACTCAATGTTTTGCAAAAGATAATGAATAACCTCCTATTTGTCAGATATTTGCCAACATTTTTGTAAATTTACAGTAAGATGCTAACAGCTTATGGACCTTATTCAGGGTAGACTAAGAGATCTATTTCTCAAAAACGTCCCGAGTCCTTTACATAAAAATCGGGACGTAAAAATACAGGCTTTCACAGACAACTTAAGAAGTCGGGGAAGGTCTCTGGTTTTAAAAAGCGTTTAATACATGAAAATTCTTATAGCCCCTTTAAACACAAAGGCAACGACTTTCTGTACGTTTCATTCATAATTATGTTCTTATGTAGATAGTTGAATTAAATTCAGCGGGTTTCATGAATAAGGGTCAGGTTTTTCTTATGAAATTATGTGCATTTATGACAATACTATTCACATGCTAAAGGCCTTCATAGGATATAAATTGCATTTATTAATTTTGTCATGTGACAAAATGTAAAGACCCAAACTTTAACTGTTCTCATTAAACTGTGAGTCAAATTATCAAATTATGTGGTTAAAAGCAACCCTTTCCATGGTCATGTCTTTGGCTGAAGTGAGTCAGAGGGGAAATACAGCGCTAGTATTCATTCCCATAGATGCATCAATGCATCAAATCTTTATTTTAGCAGTGCCAAAAAGTAATCTGATTTATCCACAGTATGATTACCCTCTCAAATCCGGCATATTGTCAAGAGCTCCTGAGCACACACTTAAGCCCATAGTGAAACAGAATAAACCTGAATGGGACTATAGCTGGATAACGGCTTCAGATTGCTTGAGACATTTGTTGTTCAAATGTGCCATTTTATGTTTAAAATATGAAAATGCTGTGACAATGCTTCCAAAGTGAAGCTTTTACATGCAGTTTAATGAATGTCCCATTCTTTAAGCCACTTAAACTACACACAAAAAAAAGTATGACTGTCATTGTATTGGATAATAATGAAATATCAAACTGTGGCATTTATTTAAAAAAAAAAAAAACACATTTGCCGGCAAACAATTTAACAAGAATTTGGCTGTAAATTGTCTAACAATAGAGCACTGTCTCTAACAGCAGAGCACTACTATTAAATAATCGCACTGCACTCCACAAGCCAATCAACCCAAAACATGGTAAAATTGTAAACCGCTTGATTATTATATTATTTTAAAAATAGTACCGTTTTAAAGTGAAATGTGAGCTTGTTTTGATGTTCTTCAATCTTTCTTTCTTATTTTTTGTTCTTTATATAAATCAGACTTTAAAAGCTGAGCTTTATAAAATCAACAAATTAGTATAGCTCTGCATTTCATTCCAGGCTCAAATGTATGTATTTGTTTGTTTGTTTGCTATATTAAATCACATTTATTATTATTAAGATATTATATAGCTTAAATTACCAAATAGGCTGTCAGTAAAAAATAGGCCTATACTTTTAGGTGTACAACAACTTGTCCCTAGGTCAGTACCCTCAAAAACTTGTACCTTATCTACCCCTAAAGTGTGCATAGTACATCAGCTACTAGGTAGGTAATAGTAAAATGCACCCAAAAGGTATTAATATGTACCCTTTAGAGGTAGAGAAGGTACAAAGGTGTACCTCTGAGGATTCTGCCTCATAGACAAGGTGTTTTTCTGCATTTTTCTGATAGTGTTGTGGGGGCCATTCATTCTCGGGTGAGTGCAATCTTGGTCTCTTTTCATCTGGCTTGTGTTTAACTTGGTCACATTCTACTTTCTTTGTTATCATGCCAAGTCTAGCAGGGTTGTACTCTCCATCAGCCAGCCTCCTCCCCGAGTTCCTCTCATTATTGGATCAAAACTGCTTTTGCATACATCCTGCGTCAAACTACATAAACAGCTTTTGTCCTGGCTTTTGGCTACCCTCTAATATTCAAAACAGTGGTGGTGACCCATAGCCAGATGTTATTCAAGCAGCCAAGCAGAAAATGTCCTCTTTTCAAGGTGTTTTTGAGCTCCAAGATATTTACTGTAAAAGCTGCCTTATGTCTAGTGCGGGAACAATATGGATAGAGCTTCTGCTCCTATGAAAAAAACATATTGCATAACAACAAAACCAAAATTATTATTATACATTTTTTTTTTTAATGATGTGTTGCAATGTGGATGAAGCACTGGGAAAGCAATTATAGAAATTAGTGAGTGGCATGATTTGTGATTTGTGACTCATTTTTGTTTTTGTCACACAGATGAATCACAAACACATGCAAACATGGAAAAGCATGACGGCGACTGTGTCAGAGGGTTTCACCCCTCTAACCTTTGGATTCATTTCCATTTCTCAAGCTGGGCGGTGTCTCTCCTATCGCCCTAAAGGTTAATTGATTTCTCCCCTTGAGCACTGAATACTCCGGAACACTGACATGAATAATAGAGCAGGACTGTGAATGGTGCCGACACACCTGGTGAATCGTGCAGATCATCTGTATTATGTCAAGATCATGTAAAACAGACGTTTCCACTGAGGGGGAGGGAAAAAATATAAACCTCAATTTGCTGGCTAAATCATGATTTGACCTAAAGAAATGTTGATTTAGTATTTTTGTGTGTAACACTTTATTTCAATAGTCCACTTTAGATATTCTACTAACTATCAATAACTTTGCAACTACATGTCAACTAGCAGTCATTAGAGTATTAGTAGACCGTCTGTTTAATATCTACTAACACTTTATTGTGATGCTCCCCACAGACATTAACTATAAATATGCATGTAACCCTAACATAACAGTCTACTAAAGCTCTATTGAGAGTTAGTTGGCATATAGTTGCAAAGTTACTAGTGTTAGTAGAATGCCCCCCCCCCCCCCCCGCCAAAAATTTTTGCAGTTCAACTTAAACTTATTTTATTTCAGTAAGCTGCCAAGCCAATGTTTTATACGTATTTTTTTCATCCTAATATTTATATTGTATTTTATTTCAGCTTTATTTCAATTAACAAAAACAATTAATGTGAAAAAATAACTTTTAGACATTTTTTTTGTTTTTACATTTAAACCATTTATCTTATCAAGAAGTTACAAAAAGCTGATTATCTTCCTGCAGGGGCTGTTGTGATTAAAAGCTGATAATTCAGGAACATTTTGTCCTAAGTGTTTTTTTGTTTATTTTAGTATGTGATCTCAAAATGGCAGCCACCGAATGAGGGAATGGAATGAACGCCACTGATGACTCAAGGTTTCGTCTCATGTGAGTACATCATTTTTACTTATCGGTCAAAAGTATTACAAAATTTTTTAGAAGTAAAACTTTTTGAAGTAGGAAAAATGCAGTGATTTTCTGATTATTCAGGGAGCTTAGCAAGAGACAAGTTCTATGCAAATGGTGCATGTAAAGGGCAGGCACTGCACGTTCCTTTTCCGTCAAAAGAGGTTTAAATCTCACCGGGGGAGCTGCCACATAATGAAAGAGGAAATTCTTATCCTTCAGGCCACAAAATAAAGGTCACCACGCCCAGTAATACTCTGCCTGGGGTCAAATAAATGTCATGAACAAGGCTCCTAAACTCAAGCGAGGACTTCTATTTGAGTGTTTGGTCTTGCAACACTCTTGCTCACCTGCTCACCTGTTGCGTGCGTCTCTCACCTGCTTTGAGTCAGTCAGCAAGCAGGTGGCCAAATCTATGCCATTGTCCCTGCAGGGTCTGCCCATATCGATTGGTGACACTTTAATGCCTGTGGTGACTCTTTCACACAAAATGTGTGTCGAACGGTTCAAGAGAATCCAAATGTCTGGGTTTAGCAAATCAGATACACCTACACAACAATCTTTAGCATCAAGTCTGAATCTAAATGAAGGGAGCCAAAAAAAGAGGTTTTTGAACGGAACAGCGCTGAGATGACGGGCTAGTTAACAGAAACACCAGGCAAATTGATTTCCTGGCTGACAGCAGCAGTAGAAGCAGCGTGGCCGTGCATCATGGGTTGCATAAGCGATCTGCCATCATGATCAAGCACAGCAGGAAGAAACATGCCAGCGCTCCACCGCCGGCGAGATTGACAGAGACAGGGTCGGTGGCATGGGTTACAGGAAATGTGAAGTGGAAAGCGGCATAATACCTTTTGACATGCTTTGATGCTTTTGAAATCACCAGGGTCTTGTTTTTTATCATGTCTTCATTGGTGGCTACAGAGTTAGCCTTGCTTAACCTCATTAGCTTGCCAGTTTTCACTTCACTTTAAAACACGGGAATTGTTAAATCATGGATATTAGTTTAAAAGGAAACTGCTATATTTTCTTCTTTTTTTTTAATTAAAATGGCCTAACGTCTAAAATGTATGCATGAACTTGCCTCGAATGTAGTACTGTCAACAAAAGTTAACACTGAAAAAATGCTTTTTTTTTTTGCATTCTTTGACATTTTTGAGCACTGGTAAAGCACTATTAATTGAAAAAAAGCAAAGTTTATTTTTTGATTTTGAAAAAAGACTCACCACTTCACCAGATGAATTTATTTGATCAAAAATACAGGAAAACAGTAATATTCTGACTTATTATTGCAATTGAAATGAATTGTTTTCTATTTGAAAATATTTTAAAATGTAATCTATTCTTGTGATGCAATGCTGAATTTTCAGCATCCTTACTTACACTAAGTGTTACATGATCCTTCAGAAATCATTCTAAAATTCTGATTTAATGCTCAAGAAACATTTCTTATTATTATAAAAGTTTACTTTTTTTTTTTTGCTGCTTAATATTTTTGTGGAAACAGCATTTACGGTCGTTTTTGTAAAAACGTTAAAGTCTTTACTGTCACTTTTGATAAATGTAATGCATCCTTACTGAATTAAAATAAATAAATAAACGTATATGCTAAACTTTACCCTTAATAGTCACAATCACATTCATTCGTCACGTCATCATCACTTTTAACTACCTTATTTGTGAAATGGCATATGCACATGATTTTCCACAAAAATGTTTTTGAAATCCATATTTAAATAAAAATGCATCCCTCTTGGTAGCACATTTGCACTTTAATTGCAGTACTTTGGCTTAAAAGCTCTCACTGTTCTCACTGTTGACTCTCTGCCTTGAGATGGCTTACACATCCAGTGACCCTACAGAGAGTTCAGTGGCAGAAGAAAACAAAGACGAATGGAAACAGAAGTCTGTAGCTGACCGCAGGGGCTAAATAAAACGAAATCAAGCATAGAAGAAGAAAGCAGCCGCTGGCTGACAGGTAATAAGTATCGAAGTCTGAGGTTACGCTCCGGTGTGCTCAGGATACCCGAGTCAATAACCACGAGACGTCCGCATTCAGATATTGACATTCAGCTTGACTGACATGCTGGAAAAGGGAATACCAGCTTCTACTGTAGAGGAACACAAACACAGCTGTCCCTCTGGGTCTCCTGCGATGAAGACAAAGTGGCAGTGGCTTTATTCAATTGATCCTATCAGCTGAAATCAATGCCCGTGCACACAACATGATCTAAACTGTTACAACCCTCTGCACAAGGCCAGATGGCAGAAGGCCATTCAAACCAAGATCAGATTCACAACAGGTGAGCTTAAGCTTGTGTTCTCGGCCCCACGTTGTCATCATTTAGTGGCACTGAACAATATGTGATTTGTTTCTTAAAATGATGATGGCACATAGTGTTCAAAAAAGCATTTGAAACAAGAATACATTATGATTGTTATGGGTTTAACACATTTTTCTTTTTCAGTTCATTTGTTGAAACTCATTAAAACAGCAGGAATTAAGCGCATGCTAATGATTCAGGTCCGTCTTAAGCCATCTAGCAAAACGCTTCGGGTATTAGGGAAATTTTTCTGTCTATTAATATTATTTTGTTTGGCTCGTGGCTCGTGGCTCTTGGCACTTATAAAACTTTCATTATAACTTTCCTCACATTTTAGGATCTATGTGAAAGTTAATTCTTTCATGGATCAAGCTAATGTATAACATGTTTGGTTTAAAAAGTAAAAATAATAATTGTGTGTATATATTTGTGTGTGTGTGTGTGTGTGTGTGTGTGTGACCAAATGTCCCCCAAATATGGTAAAACCTGAAATCACCTACATTGTGGGGACCATGCAGCAGGTTTAGTTTTTTTTTAATTTTATTTTTTTATGTAAAAATGCAGAACGTTTTGTATGGATAGTCCCCACAAAGATAGAGAAACCGTGTGTGTTTGTGTACTGTACATCTTTTTTGATCTTTTTTTTAAATAAATTTTTTTTTAATAAAAAATCAAATCAAAGCTAATGTATGTTTAACAATTAATTTGACATAAAAAGCTCAAACTCTATCAAAAAGCCTAATAATTATGCGAGTAATAATGCATATTTAATTAAAAAAAAAAAAAATTTTAATTATGCTTTTGTGTCCCTATACAAATGAATTTTAAAAACCACTTTTAACTACAGCAGGAGTTTCAAGCCAAATATTCTGCCTTCAAAGAATCATTCAGAGAATGGGCATGGGCAAATATTTTGTAGGCCTGTTTGTACCCTTCTCACTGCCAACCGGTCTGATAGTTCTGCCAGCATAATGTCAGTCACACAAATACACACACACACACACACACACACACACGCAGACCTTCCTTCTCTCTCCTCTCTCTACCCTTGTCTCGCCTTTTTAATTAACCTCCAGTCCACCCTTAAATCAATTCACACTGCTGAGACCGTCTTGCGGATAACCTATGGTTCCTCTCAGAGTCCTTCCATGATTGGCTGCCTCTCCCTCAGCACTTCCTGATTGCTTGACAAACACCCATCCGTTTTGTGAGGCTAGAGGTGGCAGAAATGGTTTTTTGTGGCATATAGGGGACAATTCATTCAGATTTTACTGCATTTAAGCATACAAATTGGGTCTTTTCACTTGTATACCACAGAGATACCACTTCTGGCCTTTGCTGGTCAATGGGAGCAGGGATTGTCCCCCTTGGACCCCTGTAACTAAAGTAATAGGTTTTTACTTTTGTTTTAATTGGTCATTGTGCTGCTCTGTTGCATAGCTGCAGTTCAGCCTTCAGAGCTATTAGAGCTGATTGAGGTCAGATGTTAATAGCAGACTAGTTCTCATATGTGAATCTGTCTGTGAAACCCATTACGGCAGCTGAGATCTACATTACAATATCAACACAAGAGAAGCAGGGGGCAGATGAGACTGTGTAATGATACAACATGTGACAGGGTAATATACTTTCGGTGTTTAAACTACTCTGATTTGACAACTTTAATTTCTAGATACAAGATTTTTTCTTGCTGATGTTGCTGATGTCTAAACAATTTGTCTTAGATGTTTGTGTGCTTTCTATATGATGGGTAAACAGTCTTGTTGTTTTTTCTTCTTCTTAGTTTCACGATGTAATAGTTCTGATTGGATTTTTGGAAGTGACCTCTAAGATGTATCCGAGCGCTTAATTCTTACATCCAGCAGAGAAACACCTGGTCAGGCCAAACTGGGCTTCTATTTTAGCATTTAATTGCTGTTTTCTCTTTATTTGTCTTTGCATTTGTATGCGTGTTTGAGGCAGACCTGCATGGAAGTCTTTTCACATTTCCCAGCCATTTTGTGTGTTTTTATTGATTCCATAAGCTTTCACTTTCACTTTTTACCCTGTTTAAATCCATTCCACATTTTAGTGCAGAAAAGAATGCAATAATCATTTATGCAACATTTCTCTTAGATTTAAAGGGTTTGCTTCCTCCAACTGCTGTTGTCTCAGCTGCATTCTTTGATAAAAATGTAAGAGTGCCAATATGGCCACAACTGCCTTTAGAGAACCAAGAGCAGACATCCATCTTTGTCTTCGGATATGTTGTCTAAGACTCAGCAGGTTTAGGTGTCTTGCCAGGATTTATCTGTAGCTGGTGCTGGATGCACAGTAGGTCCTGAATGGTTTGTTGAAAGTGGACTTAATATGGTTACCTTTGTAAAGACTTTGAGCGGATCTAATCCGTGGGGAATTTGCATATCATAATTAATAATTGATAATTAATAATTATTCATACACGTTTGGATTAGATCAGTCTTACATGTTAATAAATCTCCCTCTAAGGGAGGATGTAGTTTTACCTGCATGCATAACTGTGTATCCTTGCATTTCAACTACAAGTTGATTACAGTTAATTACACTGATCACGTCTTACGAAACAGGCAAAATTAATTAGCTCAATTGCCAGAATAATATTGTGGGTATCCACGATATCACCTTACTTTATAGGATTTCAGGAAACACAATTCTCTGGCCAGAAGAATTGGGTTTCCCGCCCTATAAACACATACTCTTTAAAGTATCTTTCATTTGTAAAGCTTGTAGCATAAGTTAGATCTTTGGCACTTAAGGGACTTGAAAATGAGCAAAACAACACAGTTCGTCAATCACATGAATATAATGGATTTAATAAAGGCATGTCTACTTATATATTTACTACGGTTGCCATGGAATATATATATATATATATATTTACAAACATAATAGACATACAAAACACAATAAGACATCAATGAACGAGGAAGTGTGTGAGATATAGAGATATGGATAAATTACACGCGTGAGAGCGAGTAAGAGAGAGATAGGGATAGGGTTACTTTCACCTAGACAGTCAACTTTCCTGAAACAACACGAAAACACATTCTTAATGCTCTGAAAACAGGGTAACCCAAATTTACTTGCATGTGGAAGGGTTCTCTCATGTGTTGCTGCGTTCCTTGAGCGGCCTGCATGGTCTAGCCGCGTTTTGGACGGCAGATCTTTTGTTCTCCGTGCGCGTGCGGCCCGCATGGTTTAGCTGCGTGCGTGAGCTGAGTCCTTGGTTCCGTGGAGTCACGTGATGCGGCGCGAGTCTTTGAACAGCGGTCGGAAGTCTTTTAGGTCACATTACCAACGGAGATAGTTCGGCTCAGGTCATGTCACTTCGTGGAAGTGAAACAAGTTGAATACAGAAAACAGATTTTAGGCTAGAAAGTAAAGAAAAGATCCAGGATATGATCTGATCCCCTGAGGGGACCTCCGCGTGAATTACATGTTTCTGACGTGCTGGAAAGTTCAAGAGAGAGTTGGGCGGAGCCGCGCTCCTACATTTATCACCTTGTAGAATTCCATCCCCTTCCTGTTGGCTGGCCAATCGGGGAATGGATGGTGCACGCGGGAACCCTCGGTTTATTGTCCTTTGTTTGGGAGAACATGCCCCTCGTGGTACAGGGGTGTGTTCAAGGAGGGTGTATAGTTTAACAGTTTGAATCTTCAATGGCGGTAAAACCTATTAAAAATACACTTTACTTTATATCTCTGTGCATATTCAGATAGCCCGTTCCATGAGCATTTTAGAGGTGTCAAACACATCAAATGAAAGTCAAAGGAAAAATACAGAGGTATTTAAAATGCATAAAGAAGGTATTTCTAATGTCCATTTATGCCGTGGCCAAACAAAGATATTTCACTGTGACATGGGGAAAAACACATACATTTAACAAAATATATTTAATGGTTTTTATGTCTTTACACAACAGAAATGTCCGTCTCTTTGTTCAGAGACATTCTGCGACATTCCGATGGGTTATAAAGTCTCGTAACAGGAGCTTCCCTCGTGTGTTGGGGGAGGGAAGGGCTCGTGTGTGTGTGTGTGTGTGTAAAATTCAGTCTTTCGGTGCCTGAAGGTTTTTGGGACTTTAGCACAAATATTTTTATTTATTCAGATTCACTCTTAGCCCAGTCCCTACACCTTCCTTGTTAGAGCTGTTCGCTCACACAGAAGGGCAAGATGGGAGAAAAGTGTGAGAGTGTGAAATGAGTTGCCAAAAATCATACTTTGCAACCTTTCAAACATTAAACCAAGTGTAAAAAAAGTAGAAAACACCTGAGGATGGAGATTAAAAGAGGTGTGTGTGTGTGTGGGTTGGTTTATGTGATTTATGAGGACACAAATTTGTATAATGACATGTGTATTACACTGGTATTACAACTTATGGGTGGTTTATGAGGACACTTCAAAAGTCCTCATAAATCAAATGGCTTAAACATAAACAATGTTTTATTAAAAAATTTAAAATGCAGCATGTCTCCTGTGATGGGTAGGTTTAGGGACAGGGGCAGTGTAAGGGGATAGAATATATAGTTTGTACAGTATAAAAACCATTACGCCTATGGAGAGTCCTCATAATGCTGTTGCACCAACATGTGTGTGTGTGTGTGTGTGTTAGGGGACTTGGAGCAGGCGAGAGGTTACAAAGAACAAAAAAAAAGAGAAAAGAAATCATTACTAGAAAGAACAGGGAAAAAACAGTGTACGTGTGTGCGTGTGTGTGTCTATTTGTCCTGGTGTCTGTCAGTTTGAGTGTTTTTCTAAGAGTAATGAAGGACAAAAGGGATATTGAAAAGGTTTCAAAGTGGCGCAGTCACTATGTGTTCTCTCTCCTCATAAACAGGGTGGACGGCTTGCACGCTGCAGAGCTAATAAAGTCTTTCTAATGGCCTTGAAATGTATTATTTACTTCAAAAAGCTGGGGTTGGTTCTCCTCTGTGAAAAACAGTTTGCAAAATGATGTTCTACCATTTTCAGTGGTTGACATGGTGTGTGCTACAAAGCAACATTATTAATAATTAGTCACAAAACCTAATTAGAGTTTTGAAACGTAAAAGCTGTAAGGCTACAAAAACGATTTTTTTTTTTTTACATGGATGATTAAAACAAACAATTTACTTGACGAGTATAATGAAAACCCTGAAAAACATTCTGTCCTCATACACAGGAACAACAGAGTTTGGGAAAATTAAAAAATGGTTTATTTTGTTTAATAAATGGTTTAAAATCTTATAAGTGTATGAGGTGGCAAGGTGGGCCTTTTACCCCACACATGGAGTAAAAGTCTCACCAACATGGGGCAAAAGGCATGCATTATATTTTAGCTAAAATAATATGTTTTAACAATGTCTAAGTTAATTCTTGTTCAAAATAATCATTTTAGCAAAGTTTGTACTATTTTCTGTTTGTTTTAATAAATAAAAGTAATCATTTTTGTTACAAAATATACTGCCATTTAAATTTGTTAATAAAAAAATATATTCTAAAAAAATACAAACAATTATTTTGAAAAGTAGAGATTCTGAAAGCATTGAACGAGATCCCATAATAGTTTAATATAGACAATAGTAACAATAAAGAATATTTTATTATATCATATGATTATCATATTTTTGTGACAGTTTCATCATAAATATGGTGATTATCTCTAATGTGGACACCCAACTTAAAATATTATATTTACCATAATGATTGTAACCATGTCATGTAAACAAATGGAAAAGTTAATTATTATGCCTTTAGCCTCAACAGCAGGTGTGCTTTTACCCCAAAAACCATCATTTTAGGAATTCTTCTGTTATTGAAAAACTGTTGCTTTAATTAGCTTGAACACAACTGAAAATCATTAAGAAAACCTTTTTCTCAAAATATAGTCAATAATTTTAGCTATTCTCATTTGTTACTCAAACATATAACATTTTTAAAAAAACATTATATTAGATCAAATTAGCACAGAATCAATATTGCGCTGCTGCCCGCGGTCGCGTCAAGGATCAGTCAAATTTATAAAGAATGATTTCAATGACTTTAATCTAGAATAGAAGAAAATATTTTTCATTAAAAAAAAACACATCAGCAGAAGTCTGCCAGTTTACCCAAACAAAAATGTACTTGCTTCCTGAAGTAAAGCAGCAGCTTGACCTTTGCAATTACAGTATTTACCAACAGCGCAAATATACAAATATTACAATGTACTGTATACTGAGATTTCTTAAGTATAATTGAGTATACTGAGACACTTAAGATTTCAACTTGCATATCAGGTCAAGTTCTGAAATTCATCATTCAGAGGTCAATAGCATATTCCTCATACAGATTTATGGTTCAGACTTTCAGAGATTGCAGTGCAGGGCGGACAGAGAGAGGGTTGGAGTCATTACCATTTTCAGCAACACAAGGAACAAAAACACTTCAAGCCTTCTGTCACTCCTCTTCAATCAAATGTGGTTCTTTGTGTGCATATGCAGATGTAAGTGCTTAAAACCTTGAACATTTGCTTGGGAAATGAGGGACTTTCCACTTGATGATCACTGTAGGAAAGTAATCAATCAATCAATATCCCAGAAGACTAGAATAGCATTATTTTATTTTAAATCAACAAATTATATAATTTTGGATTCATGAAACTGCTCTGAGCTCAGGAAGACTATCTGCTTTGTGAAGATGTCTTACATGATCAAAGAGTAATTCGATTTTCATCTTCCTTTTTTATTTGTATGTTTTGATGTTGTCATAATTTTTATCAAAAATTAGTTTGTTTTGCTGACATTTGGTTAAGACGACGAAATGCTGCGGATGTCTAGACATAGCCTGACCTTTATGAAGTTCTTGTTGGTAAGGCACAGTATTAGCATAGCCGCTGACGATCATGCACATGGATGACCTTTTCCTGCTAGACAACAGTCTTGTCTTGTGGTATGGTTGACTTTGAGATTACAAGTACATGCTTTACCCTTACAAGAACATCTCATCGTTTGACTACTATCAGCTGTTTGGGGTAGCCATATGGGTAGTTCTAGAGATACATATTTTATTCAAAATATTCAGTTTGCAAAGTGATGGTTTATGTTGAATGTTGAATCAATTTTCATAGGACACAACAAGCCTTAACCATTGCTTAATATGCCTTTCTGTGTACAATCTTCTCTGCTTCTTCACAAAATCACAAATTTGATGTTTTTTTGATTCAAAGCATAGACCAATTGTGCTTCAAAGCAAACCAATTTCCTTCAATTGCCTTTTAAATCTGGAAAATCAAATCCTAACCTTGAACATGCAAATTGCCCCTTCTAAGAGTTGCAATATACATTTCACAGAATGTTTTTTTTTTTTACAGGATAAACATACCTTTGAAACAGGATCTTCAGTTATTGAGCATTGTTCATCAGCTATAGTCATAATTATAGTATATAATTAACGCCATCCCCTGGTTTCACAGACAAGGTTTAAACCTGTAGTCCCAGATTAAATTGCATGTTTGAGCTGTTTTAACTGAAACTTGCACTGATATCTTAAAATATGTCAGTGCCATTATTTTGTCTCAGTAATGTTTTTTTCTTTTTTTCAGGGCACGTTTATAAAAGTTACTTAAATGTCCTAATCGAACTAAGGCCCAATCCTGGCTTAATCTAAACCTTGTCTGTGAAACCAGGCCTTTATTTTGAACGACAATTATCAATAAGCCTGCATAATATATTGGGAGTAAGGTGATTATCAGCCAGTATTAGTGTGTTTTTTGTTTGTTTGTTTGTTTTTTGTTTAAAATTAGTTGATTTTGAAAATTGATCATTATTGGATATTTAAAGAGTAACTAAACACTAAACCAACTTTTTTTAGTTAATGATCTGTAAGACTGGGGCTTTATTAGTGCTGATCATTGATTCGAGTAACTTTTTTGACATTTGGGTATAAAGTGTTTTATTTCTAAAATATATGGTGTAAAAACATCTGAGTGCTGCCGTCTTCAGGTTGAACGGTGGCTACTGCCTTGAAAACTTGTTCCATGAAAACCCTCAACACACGAAAAGCTGTGAAGTGATAAATATGGTTGTTTCTTCTTTGGTTTGAAACATAAAAAAGGTAAGCAACAGGACTGGCCGCTTTTAATCTCCGCATTGTCCTCCGACTGCAACTGCTAGCGCTTTCACCGGAAAAGAGTTTACCCTACTTCCGGTCTCTGCGGCCATTTTTGTGAAATAGGCCTATTGGATCTTTGCGGTGGTTCGTGATGTAAGCGGTGAGAGCTGATGTAAGCAGGTTCCAGCTAACCACGCTCTTGGTACGAGCTACCACACCCCTTGGCAGTGTAAAAACCATCTTGTTACGTCAAAACCACTGTAGTGAGTCAGGAGTTGGAATTGCGAGTATTGAAAACGATCAGGATAGAGTATTTAACTGCCCTCATTCATCCCCTCTATCTAGGCTCCGCCCACTTTTACAGCATTTTCAAATATTGCCAGTGGGTGGAGTCAGGCTCTGACCAGGGGTTTAGTTACCCTTTAATTGTGCTAACTCTCACTTAAAGTTAATCTGCAGAAACACTAATTATCTACTAATATGATTTAATCTAATCTTTAGCTAAACTCAGTATGTAATTCTATTTTCATACTGCAGTGTACAGTGTACATTAAAATGATGTGATGCCTAAAGTCACATTATAATTTAAAGCTATTTCTGTCATGACAGCTCTCTGAGAGTTTTGCATGGTAATGAATATTACAATGTTGATATGTTTGGTCTTGGCGGAACAGATCCGCTAAGCTGCTGTTATTGCAGCTTTTGTTATTGCTGCTGCAGAGCAAGTACAGGACTTGCTACTGCCAATACACACACAACACGCTGCTGTGAGCAAGTAAGACATGCAGCTGCTGTACAAAATTGCATACATAAATTACCCATAGCAGATAAGAGCTGGGCAAGTTGGAGGGTTTCTGAAAGCACGCTGCAACTAACAAAAAATGCTGACCAGTATTTGAAAGTTGAGCAGTGAGCTCATTGGCTACTGATAGAGCAGGAACCAATCAGATGTGCCATGTAGAATGTGACTGCAAGCAGATTGAGTTTAGGACCTATCAGCCTGCACCATCTAGAGTTTCAGGACTGTGAAATTTATTTTTTTGTGTGTATTTTACTTTAATAATTTATTTATTATAAAAATAGTTTGTATTAATAGTTCAATCATAACAACTATTAGAATAGTTTTAGCTTGTTATTAAAATTACAATGTTAATGTGTTTGGTCTTCTGTTGATGATTGCAGCTGCTGCTGCAGAGCAAATATGAACTTGCTACTGCTAATAGATGCTGATGTGAGCATGTAAGATATGCTGCTGCTGCATAAATGGACATAAATTAATCCCTTAGCAGATCTAGGCAGGTGGAGATGGAGGCTTTCAGAGGAACTCTGATAGCACTGCACTAATAGCTTACAGCAAACAATGAACCTGAGTATTTAAATGTTGAGCAAGCAGTCTTATTGGCTGCAGGATCAGCAGAGGCCAATCAGCTTGTGTCATGCGGTAATGATGTGATTGCTTGTAGATTGCATGTAAAGGACCTATCAACCTGCTCCTTCTAAAGTTTCATGACTGAACAAGATATTTCGTTTACAGACATATTTGTAATATCAGTGCATTCCTTATGCACTTTTTTTGCATATATTGCAATTCCAGCGTTGCATAACTGCGTTGCATAGCCTACTTTTACATTGGCCTTTTGTTGATAGGTTTGTTAAGTCTGTAAGTTGTGTTTTTTTCCCAGTTCTGCTGATTAATTATTGGATATTTAAACTTGGGATTGTGCCCAAGCCTTTTAGATGGTAGGAATGTAATGGTTTCAGTGAGTTCAGTGTTTCTGGCTCATATACATGCGGCTGCGAGCTGCATCTGTGGCCTTTACAAGGTGAGCCAGAACCATCATTATGTAACGGCTAACCTTCAAGGTGGTTGCTATGTTGACACAACTTCAAATGAGCATTTGAGCAGGATATAATGATCTTGGTTAAAGTAATTATATAATATTGACAGGCAATCGTCTCCCCCACCGGCACCTGAGCCAAACAGCGTCCAACGCTGTTACATAATCGGCTTCGGTCATTAAACACTACAAATGTTTGCACAGGAGCCTCATGTCGGATGTTGTTGTTTTTTGTTCACATTGTTTTTATTTAGGAGGATGTGGGATGTCTAAAGAGGATTAGGCTTTACAAACACTCTGCAGAAAATCACTATCAAGTCTATTTCTTGTCAAACTGAGCCCCCACATCGCCTGCTTCCAGGCTGATACTAGAATTAAAAGCTGCTCTGTTTTTACAGATACTGTAATTAATCATGCCATTCAAATTCAAAGTTGAGTAACAATCATCAGCACAGTACCATCACTCATTCAAATGTTAGAAGGCATTTTGTTTGGATGCTTGTGAATGATTGATGACAAATCTACACAGATTGGACTCCAACATCAATGACAAAACTGTGTCTGAAACCTAAGGTAACTGTCTTGCTGTCTAGTCAATGTCTAAACGGGCAGTTTTTTTGTACATGATTCTTTTCACCAACTGGCAAACTGTATGGGTTGTGTGATACCATAGGTAGTGGTCAACTACTCGGCTGATATTTACCATTGTAAATAATCATATCAAGTTTATATTTTTGACTGATTGGCAGGACTTTTAGTGGGACTTTTATTTTTACAGCGCAGAGAAACCACAGAGAAATTAGCTTAACTGGTCTTTATTTGAGAAATTGTGATTCCCAATGTGCACAGATTTATGAGCGCATTATTGGTTACTGTGTTTACAGTCAATTTTATTTAGCATTTTCTTTATTTGTAAAAAAAGTCCTTAAAGAACAGAATTTTTTTAATTTTATTTTTTTATAAATGTTAGCAATGTTGTGCGTGTGTCATTTATGTTTAAATGAATTGCTTTTAAAGCCCATCCAGTTGAATAAATGAACAAGATGTGGCACAACATTGAATGTGAGTGTGCTTTTTCCCCTTCCTGTCTCTGAATACCATTTGCAAAGGTATCAGTTTCAGCTTTCAGATGTAGCCAAAAATCAAGTGTTAAAGTCGGTATGCAACTGAAGTTGTGATAGTCTTCCATATTGTGATGTATGTCTGAGTGAAATGGCTTCTTGAAGAAGAAAAAAATGTAGGGCGGGACTTAATTATGTCCATCGGGAATTGATTGGATAGTTGTGGTTTGCTATTGCTGTGATCTCATGTGACTGACAGGTTGTCCCGCCCTCACGCCGCTAAACACGTCATCAGAGAAGAGATGGAGAGGGGAAGTAACTTTAATGAAAGGGGCACATGAATTAAAAAGAAAGTGATTCCCCTCAGCTCTTCAGCCACAGACAGTATGATTTACAGCTTCTATCATAATGTCATTTGTTGGAGTGCTGGACAACTGATCTAATGAGTGATATGATATTGGAACAGGTGGTCTAATGCAAGTCCTTCTGTAAGCATAATTATATTTATCTTGCAGATCTGTCAGTTTGCATATCTCAGGCTGAATGAAAATGAGGAGTGATTTGGTTTAGCCCATCCCGACGGCATGGATACTCCCCTCAGATGTAGAGGCAGCAAACGCCATCGTACAAACATATCGAATTCCTTTCATTTACATGAAAACAATTTGGATTAATTAATTCGTCAATATTGTATGTATTTTTCTTTTTTTGTTGTTTTCAATGTGGCAATTAGGCAGACAAGTGAGATGACTTGTTGGCAGCATATTGTGTTTGAAAGCTCTAGGGACAGATTATATTTCATACATTTAATTTGAGTTTTCTTAAGACAGGCGTTACTTAATTACAGTGTAACTTCAAGACAATCAGATTGAAAGTTATTAAAGCGAATAATGAATAAAGGATCAGACTTATAAATCTCACCAGCCCCTACAGCTTTTATGTTCCATAAGTATGTAGACAGTTTAATTCTTTATTCTTTCACATCATCAGAAATGATGTAATTACACAGAGTAGCGGAGCAGAGGAGATGGACTGTCTGAGTGAGAGGCGGTCTGTCGACCTCATTTATTTCAAAGGACAAATCATTATTATCACAAAAGTATTATGCAGTTTTGAGCAAAAGAAGTCAAGGAGACTTATGAACAAAGATTATGAAAAAAGTACAGCGGAATTAGCACACTGGAGAAACGGTGCCATTGCTTGTTATCACTGAGAAAATTCACATGCATATTTTGTACATTTAATTTTCATGCAAAAATTCATGCATGTTATAGGTTAAGTTTATATAGACAGACAGATAGATAGTTGCTAGGTGTTCTATGTGCACCCAGAATAAAATGGCTTTTCACTTACTGTACAAGGACACTTCTGTGTCGCTTTCATCAGTAAGATTAAAGGGCACATACATGTAGCATTAAGAGATTAGCTTCTCAATTTCATTATCCAAACATCCTTAGCTGCTTTGCCATTATCCTTCAGTTTACATTTTGGTCAGTGGTGACCTGTTAGAACAGAGATGTGCAATGTCTATATCATTATTATCAGCTTGGCATAGCTCCAAAAAATAAAAATATGAAAATTGAGAGACTGAATATAATTTATACTGCCATAATTGTCTCTTATTTTCAATGTCGAGCTACTTTGTGAAAGCTGCATAGAGCGGTTTGCATGATTAATTGATAGTCATTTCCGTAGTTTCATTCAAAAGTCAACAAGAAGATATGATATTTCAACCCAATGGTATAAAAGAGAGATATTGTTGGTGAAGTCCTGTGCAAACAAGTCCATGCATGAGTCACTGCTTGAGTCATTCAGAGCTGGAACAAGTCTTAGTGCTTCTCTGGATGACCATCAATACATATTATCAGCAATTCCGGCTCCATCACACTCACGACAAACGAATAACATTGATAAAAACATCCTTTTCTAAGAACTTCCTACAGCATTTAAAGTTCTTTTGAGAATATTTAGAGAGGAAAAACAAAAATGTGCAGGACCATGAATAAATAATGGAACTGAAAACCTCTGGGATATGAAGAAGCTTGAATGAAAAAGAGCAATCTAACTGTGTTTCTCGTATTGAGCCCAAGATTCAACTCATCCATCTGACTAAGAGCGACTTTATAGCCATTTCTTTACTAGGTGTCACAAAGTGGGTCCCCTATGGTGATTCCCCTGCTGATCCATGGACTCCTTGTTTCTTGCTTCCAGCAACCACAGATAATTACTGAAAGTCGCAGGGCCTTCTATACGACGGAAGGCTATTTGTAGACTTCTCCCTTTTTTTCGTTGGCTAAGGTTTTAAAGGGACAGTTCACCCACAAAGGATATTCTGAAGACAAAGAACTTCATTGAGGTCCAAAACAACATTTTAAATAATTTTTTTATGTTCCACATAATAAAGAAAGTCATACAGGTTTGGAATGACATGAGGATGAGTAAATGGTGACAGAACTTTTCTTTTAATGCACTTCCTGCTGAATAAATCGAACATTTATCCATGTCTTTGTGAATTATTATTAAAGGCTAAGTTCACTCAAAAATGAAAATAAAATTGTCATCAATTACTCGCCCTTATCTCATTCCAAACCTGCAAGACTTTCGTTCATCTTCGAAACACAAAAATATATTTTAAATGAAATCTGAGAGATCTCTGTCCCTCCATTGAGGGCATAAGGAAATCATAAAACATCCATATGAATTGAACGGTTTAGTCCAAATTTTCTGATGAGACTTGATCGCATTAAGTGATGAACAGATTGAATAGGCTATTATTCACAGATACACATTGAACGAACGATTTGGAATGACACGAGGGTGAGAAATTGATGACTATTTCTTCCTCCTTCCTCTTGAATGTCTTTCTTCTGCAGAATACAAAATATATTTTAAAAGAATATGGGTAACCAAACAGTTGATAGACCCCATTGACTTCCATGTGGAAAAAAATACTATGGAAGTCTATGGCGTCCATCCACTGTTTGGCTTCCGACATTTTTCAAAATATATTCTTGTGTTCAGCTGAAGAAAGACCCTCATACAGGTTTGGAACAACATGAGGGTGAGTAAATGATGACATAAATGATGATTTTCTTCTTTTTTTTTGGTGAACTATCTCTTAAAGACAGGTCTGGATTAAAAAAAAAAAAAAGGATCATTAAAATGAATAATTAAATAATTAAGTTCCTTATTTTGCTCAAATAAATTTGTTGTTTCCAGAATGATGTTTGAGCAGCACTGAAGAATTACATTTATTGTAACATAATAATAAAATAAATAAATTTTAAATAGCTTATTTTGAACAAATAAATAAGTTATTGCTATTACTTCTGCACACTTCATTCTCGTGCACTGCATGGATGTTTGTGCATATATTTTTAATCACATGCATTGGACAAGTGTCTATTTCTGTGAAAATGACATTCTTGCATGCGTTGAGGTGAGTGCAGTGCTGTTGTCCAGGTGAGAGGAAGAGATTGCTGCTCTCCTTCCCGTTAATTAACATGCGGTGTCCTTAGACACAGTGAATGAAATAAACAAAGGTCATATCTGAGACTGTGACACCAGGATAGAAAGATGATTACATAAAAAGCCCTTTATGTTCCAGTTTTGATGTGTGATGTTTGCTGTAATGAGAATCCTCTGAGGAGCTGGTTTCATTCAGAGATGGATTTAAAAAAGTCTCTTTTTTGTTATTGAGGATTTTAAATATTTTAGGTGTCTGCCTCTACAGCTTTGGCTAAATTCAGCAATACCTCTGCCTACTCAAAATTGCTGCGATTCACATGGGATTTACTTGGGGTTTAAGATATGGGCCCCGTATTAGTACTTTCCAGATTCATTAGCTTTTTGCTGTAACAGTCCATTTTCTCCTGTTACGAAAGTGACAACTTGACCCAGACAGGGTACAAACTCTTGCCCCTGTGGGCTAAATAAGTGCGATGTTTGTGCCATTGAGGAACCAAGACTAAAAATGATTCCCTCTGAGCCTAGTTGCCATGGACACACAGAAGTGTCTCGATCCAAAAGGCAAAGAAAACAGACCAGATATTACAGGTTAGTGGAAGTAATTTCACTTGTGCTTGTTTTCAACGACTTAAGACAATAAATCATTGGATTCAGACTGCAAAGAGAGAACATCAAATCTCTAGATCCTAAAACCACGTGTCTGTCTGAGAAGAACAATATTTGAAAAGTGGTGACGAAAGGTCATGTTTTAGCACTCTTAAGCATCCAAGGCATAACATGGATACATTAAATACAAAACTGTATTTATCATGAAATTATCATATAGTAAATAGGCTAATGGTTTCAATGTGTTAGCAGTCACATATGTGTAAAGTTGAAAGAAAGAAACAGCTGTTTCATCAAACTTGCATGTGCCTGCCATCTAGTGTGAAAGGTTTGAAAATAATAGCATATTGGGAAAACTAAGTACCATAATCTCACAAAGACTTTTTAATTCAAAGACGCTTGATTTCCCTCATCAAACAACTCGGTATCAAATGGGTGTGGCACTGTATTATATACGCTGTATTATTTTGAACGTTGTTATTAAAAAAAAGGAAAAATGATCAACTCCTATATCCACAAGAGGGCGACGTTCACCTTTTTGTCGGGAGAGCTCTACTTTCGCTACTTTGTCAATATCAGATAATTTTGGAAACTTTTTGTAACCTTTCATTAGCATTACAAAACATTACAATGTAGTACTATATATTCAAATAGTTAAAAATGTTCAAGTAATTTTAATACGTTACTTTTTTTGATTGCTAGCATTAAATGATTTTTATTGAATTATTTATGAAAATTATTATTAAGTGAAACATTTAGTAAATAAAATGGATTTAACAGGAATATTGTTTGTGTGAGCATATGTAATAACTATCCCATTTAAATCTCATGACGCTTTTTGAAGATATTAGTGTACTAAACAAGACTGAGAAGCTCTGGAAACAGATACCACGTGATAAGACGCCTGCTTACTGCTTCAGTAGCAATAATTTAATATATTTCAAAAAGAAATACCAAATACTTTCAAATGCAAATCACTACTCCGCAAATACTTTCTCTCGAGGTAATTAGAGATATAGAGATATAACGTTAGATGGCTCTGGAGGTTGGGTCGTTTATGGTTGTAATTGGTTGGCCAGGCGCATGCGCACTCGAGCGCACAACTCTCAAGTCAAGTCCGAAAGTTCCACTTCTGTTTGAGGAGACGCGGGTTCGACACAGATGAACACATTAATATGAGGGACGCTGGGGAATATTTGTTGATTTCGGACACATATATCTGTTGAAGGAAGTTTATAATTCCAAATAACTTTAGGAACCTCGTTACATTTGAAGGTAAGTCATT
Organism: Semotilus atromaculatus; assembly: GCA_031834385.1. NCBI lineage: Eukaryota > Metazoa > Chordata > Actinopteri > Cypriniformes > Leuciscidae > Semotilus > Semotilus atromaculatus. The sequence goes on from JAULUF010000009.1 coordinate 50,389,252, forward strand.
TATGATAGTTGAAAAAGCGACGAAATAATAATAACGCACTTCATCTGTATCGCACCTGAGAGTCGTTTGCTCGTTTTAAGATATTTATAATTATGTTTTTAGGCTTTCATTTGTTTACTCACTCTTTGTCGTTTTTTTAATCATACCTAATATGGGTCGCAAACATTTTAAATGCACTTATTTGAGAAAAGCAACTCAAAATTGTAATGTGTGTTTTTACCTATTAACATTTGAAGACCTTCGTGATCTCCACTTTTTTTGTGAGTTAATGCTATCACTCTCAGAATTTTTTTTGTAAAAATTGCCTTTTTATGGGATGCCTACAACAGCTTGTCACTGGGGCAGAACCCTTAAAATAACGTCTTTGTACCTTTTTACCCCTAAAAGTAGCATATTAGTACCTTTTAGAGTAGCTATATTTACCTTAAGGTAGTACTATGGGCCTCGTAGGGGTAAATAAGGTACAATGATGTTATATTATGGCTACTGCTGACAAGCTGTTGTACCCATAAAGGTCTGATTTTATTTTTTAACATTTTTATTCTGAGAGTGAAGGAGCCAGAGAAATATTTTACTTGTGAATGTAGACATTCATTTGCAGAGCAGAATTTGCTTGTGGGTGTGACTCTTGGTTGTGCACAGAGTAAAGTAAAGCACTGTCTTACTCTGGGTAGTACTGTAAAGACTGTAAACCTGGAGTCTGTGTATCCTGTGTTTACTGTGACTTCCAGGGTGGAACTGTGGCCTTTCACAGTGAAAAAAGGTCAGCTATGATGACATCAGGGACTTTTTTTATTCTTCAAATAAAAGACCCCAAATTGCTCCCATGCAGGCTTGAAGTGTGGGTCAGATGTTTCCTATCTTGTCCTCCACATGTTTCCTTGTATTCATTTGAACAAACGACCGGCCAGCGACAAAATGTCAGAATCAAAGCCATATGTAATGTTCAAAATCTTTATTGTGAGTGATTGAAAGAAAAGCTCTGATGGCCATAATGATCACACATATGATCACTTCTCCAAGTCACAGAAGCGCAGTGTGCGTGTGTGAAGTTAAGGGTAGTATACATTTTTATTAAACCTTTAATAGATTCAAACAACTCAGATTTTTCTAAGATCTTTTTTATTCATATAAAGTTTTATAAATTGTGTGGATGAGTTTTTACCCCAATTGTCGATTCTACTTCTAATAATATAATGATAATGCTAAATGATCCCCTATTGAATAAGAATGCATTTCTGTATCGTTGAATAAGGGCTTTACTGACGGGACTGTGGGTTGGACAAGACCTAAATGGTTGATGTACGGTGAGTGAGGTGTCTCTGCTCTTCATCAGCCGACAGCTCACTTCTCTTTAAGAGCGAGGGATGCTAACATTCCTTCCTTTTAAAGCACTTTATCAAACCAAGTGATAAGAGGTGGGATAAGATTTTACTTGCATTCAGGAACTCAAAGCATAGGATTTTCTATGTGGAAATCTAAACTCCCACACTCCCACATCCAGTCGATGATTAATAGCGAATGGGATCTCAACACTAGGAGCTTTTTTTTAATGCTGAAGGCCAAATACATGTCACATCTGTGTGTTTGTATAGCTCAGTAGCACGACCTATCTGAGAGGTTGGTTGTATTTAGGACTAGGCTCAGCCTGGATAACGGCACGGGCAGTGGGTTGTTTTTCTTTCAGACTACCCCCACTCCATCCCCATCTCCACATCTGGCCAACGTCAGAGTATGTAAATAAATAAAAACGACTTCTACCTTTGTACGCATAGGCCTGTCTGGGCACTGAGCCAGTCATTACTGTCCCTCCTACAGTGCTTTGGTTAACAACCCTTTAAGGGAATATGCGGTCTGCTGATTTACTTGCAAAACATGTGAATTAATCTGACAGTAATTTGGCCTGAGGGCGGACTGTACGGTATCTATGTTTAGAGGAAGCGCTGATTGTGAAGGTATGTGTGAGGGAGCGCACATCTGGAGGAGTTTTTCAGGCATCTTGGAGAAGGGGGAGGGGGAGGGTTAGGGTCTCGATTGGAGCTGGTCATCTGGGTCATGGAGCGATTGGTGCATGGTACTCGTATGGAGAGTGGTGAACCCCATCTGTTAAGAAGCTGAAACAAAACATTTAGTGCTTCGGCCAATTAAGTCAATCCGACTGTTTTTTCCCCCTTCTTTCCGTATGGAAATGTAATTCCTCACTCCATTTGTGCGTGATTAAAATCTGCTGCGTTGACTACTGGAAAGTATTGTTCAAAAGGTTGTTTGGAGCCAAAGATCTCTCCACGCTATCATGAGGGGCTCGCTTTTATCCATATGATTTTCCGTCCAAGCTTTGTAAAATGGAAACTCAAAATATCCATGAGATGAACAGAATGGAGCTGGTTCTCATCAGAGATGGAAACACAATATGTGTGGTCATACTTGGGTCAGAATGTGAATGCAGAGAAGGTAAAGAGTATACGTAACACTATTGTAGGTAAAAAATACTGTTCAAAGCATCTGGGTTTCATGTAGTATTGAATTCTTATTGTGTATTCTTAAACTAGCCAAATTACATCCCTGATAATTTTTTTACACTTATAAAGCAAATAATCAGTTTTTTAGAGTTTCTCCTTGCACTATTTGAAGAAGCTGCCAGAAGTCCAGGGCTTCCCCATAGGAAGTGATGCAGGCAGCTGATTAAAAACAGCTCCTTTTCCCTCCAGGGATGTGAAGAATGTTTTCCGTTAGCCAAAAGTAACTTGAAAAGCCGTGGATTTCAAGTTGGGGAGGACCTTCACTATGGCCAGTGTTTCTACAGGTGGTAATGGGTCTGGATGTCAGTTCAAATCCAGTAGATCATAACTTACTCTAGCACTTTTTTTTATGTTAATCAGTGAAGTTTCGGTGAGGATTTAGGCTAGTTGTTGCTTTGTGGTCAGAAGCTTGACTTTGTCATGTGGGCTCTAAAACAACTTTGGTTATAAAAAAGCTACTCGCCATATCGTATATTTTGACCAAGCATTGTAAACAAAGGACTCATTGATCTGATATCGATAAACAACGCCCTGGCCAACTTCTCTTGCTAAATAAAAAGAGTGACGTGGGCCAGTCTTGCCCTTTCTGCAGCCCTCGTTGATCAGATAAGTGCATAACTGAATAGATTCGTGTTAGAATGAGAATGTAGCTTGTATCTGTTCTCTTTCTCTGGGGGTTGGTGGTAAACAGACAAACAAAGACTTCTGTGTTTAGTTGTTGAGATTTTCAGCTCTCTTGCCCAGTCAGTAACACAATTAAAAGGGTAATTTGGAGTCTTTTACCATATTCTGTTTTGGCTTGTCTTTGTGAACGGTAGTGTGCAGCATCTTGTCCTACTGTATAGGGATGGGTCAGTATAGTTTTGTGGTTAACACGTTTTCTCTCTTTTTTTCTCTTATATTGTTTTAGCATGCTAAGCTTTAGCTGTTTGCATGGTAAAACTCTCTGAAAAGTTGTTCATCCCCCTTTAAATCACCATTGTAACATCCATACACATTTAGAAGGACGTCTTTGATCATAGATCCATAGTTTCCTTCCATAAGATCATAAAAATGCAATGCAGCTAATAAAATGGAAAAACTAAAAATCTGAAAAACAGAAAATCTTTTTTTCACATCTTTTGTCATATAAGCCTGAAGTTTACTTATTCTTATGCCAATATTAATGTGATTTATTCGTATTCAGATTTATTTGAGTAATTTTAGTATTTTATTTCAGTTTATTTCCCATGACAACATTTCAAACTTATTTAAAATTCAAAATAATTTTTTCAGCTGTATTTCAATTTAACAAAAATGTTTCAGTTTTAGACAATAACAGCACTGTCATGCATACCTTAAGAATCGTAGTATGATTTAGTACTTGTTAGCACATGTGAGCAGCATCTGCACATGCATGTTTTGACATTTGATGCTACAAATTTTAAGATTCATCCTAAGTGAGGCATATCCATCTATTAATTTGCCTTGCTAATATAAATTCCTTTTGGAGTTGTGATTCCATGATTCATTCAGGGATCCAACCTCTTGGGCGGAGTAGTGAAGCTTCTCTTGGCCTGTAAGCCAATGGCACTAGCATGAAGGCTGTGGGACTTTGGTTTGATGGTCTGGAATTCCAAGCATTCCAACACAGTGCAGAAAAGTCCTGGGAGAATCATGCCATTATCCCACACACTTAGTCCCATTCTGCGTAGTAAGACAGAAACTCCTCATATTAGTGCCAGGGAGGATAGATGGATTTGTTCCCTTATCTTTTACTAAAATTGTTTTAAATTGTAGTACATAATTAGGGGTGTAACGGTTCACAAAATTCACGGTTCGATACGATACACTTGTGTCACGGTTCGGTACGTTTTCAATACAGCAAAAAGAAAGAAATGCCAGAGAAATTTCCTTGATTTTGATTTAATTTTATAATTATATTTTTATTAAAACTAAACTAACATCATAAAGTATGATTTTTTTTTCTTTTTTTACTTTGAGCAATGATGGAGCTATACTTGACTTTTCTTAGGAGCATATAAAACAAAACAGCTCCTTGGACAAAATGAAAAGTAATATTGTAGTTAGTTAAAACAAAGGTTTATTTTAGTTCAGATTAACATTTGAGGGCAGCAATTGTATTCATAATGTCAAAATAAAAACGACGTAATGTTACTTGAAAGCATTATAGCCTACTAACAGTGTCGCTTGATCCAGATCAGCTCGCGCTGCATTGGTCCAAACTGATAAACGGTCCGCCAACCACACAATAACGAGCAGCTCAGTTTCGTTCCGCTTACATTACATCTGCCATTTGATGTAGGGCAATGTTGTGGTCGCGCCAGCATCTCGAGCAGTAGCACCTCATTGCAGTACACGAGATCCAGGGGGTGGAGAGCGCGCTTGACACACGCGACGCGCCTACATTTGAAATAACGACATTTTGGTCGGCAGGAAAAATGGTCCAACGAACCATTGAATGGTTCAATACGAAAACGTGTATCGTTACACCCCTAATATATATATATGCTACTGTGATTTCTGCACCACTAATGCCATTTGAAGAGTCAAGTCCTTGCTTACCTTTGTCTCATTTGCAGGTTTCAAAGAAGGTGATCATGATGTGTGATGCCAGTGAAATGTTGGCAGCTGCTCTGGAGCAGATGGATGGCATCATTGCAGGTACAACTAAATAAAAAAATAAAAAAACTTCTTATGTGTACTATTTTCAGCTTTACACCGAAATCAACTGTGACCATGTTGGCCTATATAAAAAAATAGACAGAAACAAATTATTTAAAGGAATTTTAAGAACAATGCACATAAACCCATGAAGGGATTGCATTTGCACTGTGAGTGTTTCTGCAGATTTGTAAGACTGAGAGTATGCGTAGTGAGCTACATTACAAGCTTTTTCCACTATTTCAGCACTGATGAAATCTAATGCTTATTCAGTATGCGACCACAATACGGTCCATCTCTGGGAATATCAGAGAAAATGAATGTCTTTGCTTGGAGCAACCTTGAAGGTTATGCTTTCCCATTCACTCCATAATTGTGGCTGTGGATGTCCCTCTGTTTACTGATCTTGCGATAAGTCATCCGAGTTGTGCGGTCACAGTCATCCAACCTGTGTTTTTTTGGGAGGGGCTACAGAAAAACAAACAGATAATAAAGGTGACTCCCAAAAATTGCGTAAAATTTACTCACTCTCATTTTTTGTTTCAAACAAATATGCTGGTTTTCCCCCAGGTTTTACATTTGATGTTTTTCCACTTGATTGATTGATTGATTGAATACATTCCAAAAAGGACACACACAAAAAATCACATTCTAACAAAAGCGGTGTGATCCAATGAAATTTCAGTCATTAATTACTGATAATCCTCATCTAGTATTATGCTAATACTGCAGGCTTGACATCATGACGTTCGTTTAGGACCAGTGATGTTACTTTAGAATTTAAAATGTTATAACTTTTTGTTTGTTTGTTTGTTTAGGCTATTCCAATTTCCCATAATAAAATAAAATGAGGGTCATTGCTGGGTAAAGATTCATTTTTATCATCAACTGCCCAACAAATTAATTCCTGCACTTTCCTCAGGTTCTAAGGCCATGAACTACACCAACGGCCTGTTTGATTGTCAGTCACCAACTTCGCCATTCCTGGGCAGCCTTCGGGCGCTGCATCTCCTGGAGGACCTGAGGGCTGCTTTGGACCTTATGGATCCAGAGGAAAAGCAGAGTCTGCGCAGTCAGGTTTCTGAAACCACAGCCGAGGGTCTGATGGAGTGGCTGCAAGGACGACTGGTGGGTTTCCATCAGATTTTGTTAAAGATACATCTGTTAGGTGCTACTACAAATATAGTGCTTAACAGTTATGGTTGACCTGTATGTTTTAATATACAATTTAATTTAGGTTTTTAGTGGAAAAAATAATGTACTGTATAAAAATTCTCTTCAAATCTCTCTCAAACAGTGACCCGACCGGATATTGCAGACTCCACATATTCTCACTCCTCTTTTCATAACTAATTTGAGTAAATTTGGACTCATTATATAATCTGACCCCAGAAATAACCTGTGTGGTACAAACTCAGTGCTGGTTTGTCAGCCTGAAGGCTTAAATGATCTGTTACTTGTGAGTCTTTTATTTGCATCCAAATGAGATGACCCTAAATAAAAAGCTTTAATATAGTATTTTTTATTTTTTTATTTTAAGAATTAGTATTGCAATTTTTGGCAGTAGTTTTGTCTGAAAAGAACAATACCAATTAGGCCTACTCTCTTTTTTGTAAATATCAAATTTATTCGTCTGTATGTCTGACATTTTTCTACCCGTTGCATTTTCCATCCTTTCCTCCAGCCATGATTCATCGGGATTAATCACATTTTAGCTCCCCAGCCCCTTTTTCCATTTACAACCTGAAGCGTGCTTGCTTTACAAAATTTCCACTCCTGGGCTTCAAAATCTTGCATTGTGAAAACCTTTCACATGCATCCCATATAGCAGAGTATCATCCGAATGAACCCCACATGACTCACAGATGGCAGCATGTGATTTCTTTTTCAGGTCCCACTGGCATTTTCCTGTATATGGACATTTCAGTTAATTTTACTGTTTTGTTGACTGTTTAGAGCCTGCTAATTCAAGGATGCACACTAGACTACCAGTAAATCTGGTGTGCTTATTTGGAAGTGCGTTTCTATGTATGTTTTATGTAGAATAAATCTGTCTAACACTCTAAGCATTTATGTTTCCAGACCAATGGCCATGGATCTGCAGCAGGGGATTTGGTCTACCAGGAGCGACTTTCTCGCTTGGAAAGCGACAAAGAATGTCTAGTGCTCCAGGTGTGTTGTCAAAACCAAGTTGAGAGACTTTATGGGTTGTGTGGGATTTTCTTGTTGGATTTGAAGTTGTGCACTGCTGCTTTCCTATTGGCTGTCAGTCTGACCATTTTGGTTTCTAAATGTCACACATCATCACACAAAACTCAATAAATATGCACTCTTATCCCTCAGGTAAGTGTTCTGACTGACCAGGTGGAAGTTCAAGGAGAAAAAATAAGGGACCTAGACTCAAGCCTTGAGGAACACCGGATGAAACTGAGTGCTACAGAAGAGTTATTACAGCAGGTGTGTGGTTTTATAATCTTATGCACCAATAACCTATGTCCAATAACAAAAGTGCACAGCATTTAAGCAATTTCTTGTAGGGGTGGTCAGTATTGGAGAAATACATTTCCCAGAAACCTAATAACTAACTTGTATTGTGTAGGAGCTGTTTAGTAGGAGTGCTTTAGAGACGGAAAAATTGGAACTGCTGACCGAGATATCGAGTCTGAAACTAAAGCTAGCCGCTGCAGAAGGGGATTGCAGAGAAAGTGAGGTAATGAGCACACATTTGTACCTTCGCCACAGAGAAATTTCAAGTAGAGTCCCACTGGCCTAATAAATTACAGTCTCCAGTAATTTTATCAGAACCTTAAAAGTGCACTCAATGCAAAACAGAATGAACTGTACTGACAACCTGAACATTTAATGAAATTAAACCTGGCTATTATGGTTTGACCACCCTGTGGTTTCCATAGTGGCAATCATTGCTGCTTAAGCCTCCCGCTTCAGGGTGAGAGTGAAACTCTTAAGTGCCAGAGCCATTTCCTGTTATAAAACTTTTTTGCCCGTTTGAGTTCAGACTACACTGGTCTCATTCAGCTTTCTTTTACTTGCATGAGCCCAGGGGGAGATTCAGTTTCAGAAACCAGAAATCCACGGTGGACCAAAAGAATGGGATAGGTTTCCTCCAAGTTAGATGAAAAATTTATTTCATTTTAAGTATTCTGTATGAAGTTCTACGTTTGTTTTTTTGTTTTTTCATAACAAAACTCAAAGTATTTAGCATTGCATGTCTTTTAGCTTGTCCATTTGCATACAAAACTCTTCTTGACTCTTTGACTTCTGTCTCTTCTGGGTCTTTATAAGGATGTGAAAGACATGCATTTTAAGTTGACTTCAATGGAGAACTTTGACTTCTGTCTCTTCAGGGTCTTTATAAGGATGTGAAAGACATGCATGTTAAGTTGACTTCAATGGAGAACTTTGACTTCTGTCTCTTCAGGGTCTTTATAAGGATGTGAAAGACATGCATTTTAAGTTGACTTCAATGGAGAACGAGAGACAAGAACATGAGAGAAGCCTCAACTCTACCAAAGTAAGAGTGCCTCATGGTCAGGTGATAATTTACACAACATAAGATTACCAGCACTGAAGTGTAACAGCTAGCACTTGTCCATGAATCATTTAACCACAAAAGAGAAATCCGTGTGTAGTTCACCCTGACCTTACAGAGTAGCCCCTGGAATGTGCTAATGCTATGAACGCTATCCTTCTGCTCAAAGCTGGACAAATTCATATAAAATCATGTTTTGCTCTATTGTTTTTGTTCTGCCACTTAAGTGTATTTTTTTTCTTAGACCCTTTAAATCGCATTTGTTCACACTGCATTATAGTTATCCATTGTTTTCTAGTTAATGCATTTTCTGTGCTTCGTTTTAAATTGAGAACTAAGTCAATCTGGGTTTGTCACAGAGTGAGCTTATTTTTAGGTCTTAAATCGGATGTGCTGGGAGATGTTAATTTGGGTTTTGATTGATCAGGTGGAGCTGAAATCACTGCAAAAGCAGTTGGAAGAGAAAGAGCAGGCACTTAGAAGTCTTCAAGACCAGGCCTTCCCACAAAGCCCAAACACAGAACAGTCACAAAGCAGAGAAAAAGGTACAATATGAACATACTACTATCAACAACAGGTTAACGTTCATTTGGAATGTAACTAGAGTGGATTTAAAATCAAATTTAACCCTGAATGTGAAAATGAATAATAAATATTCAATCTCCATATACAGTCGAGAGTCCAATAATGCACTTTCTGTATACAGAGATGCATTTATATGTGGCTACATATAATATATATAGATTCTGAAATTGAGATCGGTATGAATCAAATCCAATGATCAACATATTTTTTTACTGTTTTTACACGATTTTGTATTCGTAATCATTATTTTGACCTGCTAATGGACATAAATATAGTGGATGTGCAAACAAAGTTACGTGACAGAAACAGATAAAGTAAATAAAAAGTGTGGTCTCAGACTTTTGGAGCCCACTGTATACGCTATATAAATGAAGCCTTACACAGACACATTTTACAGCTAATAAATCCATTTGCAGCTGAGGCTATACACTTTAAATGGATGACACAGAGACAATAACATTTTAACATGATAAAGGAGAAACTATCTCTGCACATTGTAAGGAAAAAAAAAACAAAAACATTGTGTTGGAATGTATGAAGTATGAAGGTTTGTATAACACACGTCTAGACATGCTTTTTGATTGATGGTGACCTGATTTTGGCTGCAGACTCTCCTGCTCTTTTAACTGCTTTGCTGGGTGTGCTTGTATTGTCTCACAATATTTATTCAACACTGCAAATCATCTTTACTTCCAGCAGGCTGGGTATAACAACAGTGCAGTTTCTGGGGTATTTATTTGAGTGCTCCCAGAGGCATAACAATGTTGTCTAAGGCTTCAGTCGTGTTCTGAAATGTTTAGCATGTTGAATGACATGCCGTAAGATGATGTTTTTGTGTGTGTTCAGAAATGGAGGTGCAGAGAATGAGGAGTGCTGTTGATTCTTTGAAGGCAGCTAATGAAGAGAAGGTATAAACAATATGATGTCCTGCTATTTTGCTGTGACGATCACATCAACCACCTGCCAGCACACAGATCACTTCATTTCTAATTAAACCATGCCCACGATCTTTCTAATTAAACAATATTTTTATAGATGCATGTATGTAGAAGTAGGAGATGTTATATACACTATCAATTAATATATAGAATTTAGTAATATTTGATATTAAGTTTCATGTTGTTTTAATCTGAATCTTTTTAGGATCTTAAGATAAAAGAGCTGCACCAGTCTCTGATGCGTTACAATGGAGTTCAGGATATGGGGATGTCTCTGCAGGTATCGAAAGGTGAGGTTTCATAGCTTTCTTTTGATTATACATTATTTCCTTCTGCTATAATGTGAAACCACTGGTCTTCAGTTGGTGAATCTCCTGTTACTTCTTGTTTGTGATATTTTTAAAAAGGTACATCAGCTCTTTGTTTTCTATGAAATTACCTTTAAAGTGTTATTGTACAGGGAACAAATAAGAAATATCTTATTTTAATGCTTGTTCTTGAGGCCCCCTGGTTGAGTACCACTGGTCTAGAGTAATGTGAAATTGCTCAGTTTGCATCACTCACTTTTCTTTGACGTTTAGGCAAAAGATTATTTAGCTCTTCAGAATATTTCCCAGAAAGCTTTTGTCGACATCCCAGTCAAATAGCTTAGCTGACTTACCCTGTCTCATGACTTTGCTGTTTTCCCAGACAAACCCAGGGAAGAGGACACAAGAGAGTGTGACACAGAGACAGTCTCCACAGGAGGCACAGAGGAAACTGATGAAGTATGAAGGGTCTTACACACACAGTTATGATCACAGGATGTTCCTCAGACTTCCTTTTAAACCCCCTTCTTGCAGTACTTTCATTGTGATCGTCTGACAGAGAATAACAATTTAACCATAACCCTTTGACGGGGAACGTCTCTGTTGTTTTTGTTTGGGAGCAGCATCCTGTGATTCCAGGCCATTTCAACCCTGCCTGCTCCTCTTGTTCTTTGAAATTTGAGTCCTCAGGGGAAATCCTCCTCGCTGCTGTTCTCTTGTGCATCAGTGTTGTTGTCTCTCTCACAGCCTCAGCTCATTCCATGTTCAGAGCTGCTCCCTGAAGTCCAGCTCATCGGAGTGACCACACTCGGACCCACCGGCAGGTCTGTTTACTTACTGTACACATCTTTTATTCAAAGTACGAATGTTGATAGAAACATAAATCATTTAAAAAATACATCAAAGGTAAATATAAGAATTAGCCAATTAAAAAATTAAACATATTACAGTATGATCTTCAGGGAGATTTAGTGCCTTTATTCAAAAAGTAATGGGATACCTTTTTGTACCCTATTCTTATTTTATTTATTTACGTATTTGTATTAAATGAATTATTATATAATTGATGTTTGTGGCGGATTTATTTTGTTCAATTTTTCTTTTTTAGTGTCTCTACGGTACAGCAGCCTGAAAGTTCTCATTTGACAAGCAATAATGAGGTACTAACTTAATCTATTTTATCAATTCTAAAATTTACGTATTATGAGGTTCTGTTAAAATGTTGCAGACTGCATATTCAGATTTTTGGCGCCACCTGTTGTTTAAAACTCTTTTTTGCACACAAAAGCATCACTGTCCTCATGTTCAGCACAGTGGCTCCCCCTACAACATCTTGCCATACATGACACAAGCAAGTGTACTTAACTACAGTAGTCAACATTTGAAGTGGATCAAAACCTTTCAACAAAATTATACGTGAATTTTAAACAATACCCGTTCTTGTCTTAGGACAACTTTGATTAACTTGATCCGCTTCAAATGTTGACAACTGTAGTTCATTGTGAAATTAGTTTAACATGAGTCTGACAAAAACAGATATTTACAATAAATAAGCCACTTGACTGCATTGGACACATTTTATGAATGATTCTGATTACAATGCATCTTATTTGTTTTAATGTAAAATAATCACTTAGGAGGTTTTTAAAATCAATCCTCAATTGTCCAAAAAAAAAAGGGCAACATCTTAACCAAGACCTTTCACACTTTTGTTTGTTATATTTTAGGATGGAGCCAGTAAAAATGGAGGCTCTCCATCGGTCTCCCCGACTCAGCCCAGCTCAGGGGGGAGTGAGAGTTTTGGCTATAAAAAAACACGTTCCTCTTTTGGACGTGGCTTTTTCAAGAGCAGAGGAAACAAGACAACCAGCGCCCCCAATCTGGGTATAAAGTGATAGTATAAAGTGTTATATCAAGTTTATCTTGAATAATATCAATAAATTAGCATTTTTTTGTCACATTACAGTAAACTTGTGCATCATCTTGGCACTGTTTTTGTAATATTAACCCTATTCATGAATTATTGGCAGTTGAAGGAGAGCGCAAGGGGACGGAGCACTTGGATTTGGCGGGAGCACAAACTCAGAAGCCGAAAGCATTAGAGACACACTCTGACGGGAAGAAGAAATCAAAGGGGATCATGAAGTTTCTTGGAAGGTCTTTTATAATGTCTGTTAATATGCTAACAATAAGCTGCACTGGTTATTAAGATATTAACTCTTATGCACATGCTTAATCCCTGCATCAGGATGAAGAGAAGCCAGTCCACGTCCTCTGACCTGGACGATTCTCCAGAGTCAGAGTTTAGGAGAGGTGGAGTCCGAGCTACAGCGGGACCCAGGCTGGGGTGGTCACGTGATCTGCAGCGAAGCAATAACAAGTACATACAATTTGTTAAGGAAGTTATTATTGGAGTTTTTACTTTTGTTCACGAGGCAGGCTAACGTGTACTGTTGATGTCTGTCTCAGCGAGCTGGACAGCCCATTTTCACGCTGGAGTAAAGAGCAGGTGTGCGAGTGGCTGCAGGAACAGGGACTGGGCTTGTATATAAATCATGCTCAGCAATGGATCAGCTCTGGACAGACCTTACTCAAGGCGTCTCAGCACGATTTGGAAAAGGTCTCCTGAACAGTCCATTTACATTACTTTTTTAAATCTGCACATACTTGACTTTTCTTGTAAATATTTCTTTATATGTAACTTCAGTTTATTCTGTGTGCTGTATGATATTTGTCTCTGCTTCAGGAACTGGCCATCAGAAATCCTCTACACAGAAAGAAACTGCAACTGGCTCTTCATTCGCTGGGCTCAGAGGAGGAAGATGCCATGGGTAAACTGGATTACAACTGGGTTACGCGTAAGTTATAACAATCAGTCATTTGCTTTAATTTAAAAGATTAAGCCTTATGTCTTTGAATGCAGTTAATTACAAATACTTTTTAGGACTGATAGACTTAATAAGTAGGGATGCACCAATAACATTTTATTAGAGTGTGGGTACTAACATTATTATTGTAAAAGGATGGCTGGATGACATCGGCCTGCCTCAGTATAAATCTCAGTTTGACGAGGGCAGAGTGGATGGGCGCATGCTTCACTACATGACAGTGGTAGGTGCATGTGTGTCTATGTTTGAAATAATTTGTTTGTAATAAATCTCTTTTGTGTTTAGTGTCACCAAGGCTACATTTATTTGATGATAAATACAGGAATATTATTACAATTTAACTGTTTTCTATTTAAATATATTTTGTTACTTTTATATATGTTAATTTTATTCCTGTGTTGGCAAAGCTGAATTTTAAGCAGACATTATGCTAGTCTTCAGTGTCACATGATCAGAAATCATTTTAATGTGCTGATTTGGTGCCTCAAGAAAGTTTTTATTATTACTAAAGTTGAAAACGGTTTTTACTGCATAACATGTTTGTGGAACCCACAATTCTAAGGTTCTCAACATTTCTCGGGTTAGGATGACCTGCTGGGTCTGAAAGTAGGCAGTGTGCTTCACCATCTCAGTATTAAGAGGGCCATCCAGGTGCTACGTATCAACTGCTACGACCCTGACTGTCTCCGGCGCAGACCGACAGAGGTAGCACACCCTGACATCATGCTACCATGCACACTTTAGCTCCATTCGCTTACAATATGACTTTGACTCCATTTATTTCCTTTTGATTAGAATAATGCCACACCAGCGGAAATCTGTCAATGGACCAATCACAGAGTGATGGAGTGGCTTCGTTCAGTGGATCTGGCAGAGTACGCACCCAACCTGAGAGGAAGCGGAGTCCACGGAGGCCTAATGGTACATACAGTGAAAACAAGAAAACAAGCAGGAAGTTTTTATTCAAGTTCCTTTATACTTCTGTTTTTACTTGCATTTCTCAGGTTTTAGAGCCTCGTTTCAATGTTGAGACAATGGCTCTGCTTCTTAACATCCCACCAAACAAAACACTGTTGAGACGTCACCTTGCGACTCACTTCCATCTCCTGATCGGCTCAGAGGCACAGAACCTGAAACAGGAGTATCTTGAAAACCCAGATTACGCTGTCCTCACAGCCACAGCCAAAGTTAAGGCAAGTAACCGTAAGCGAGGTTGCCTCTGAAATTCCCTTATATAATACAACACTTAATACCTGTTTGATAACTTGTGAAGTTTTACCAGTCCTTCCAATTCTTTCCTCTTTTAGCCTAGACGTCTGTCATTTGGAGGTTTCGGGACATTGAGGAGGAAGCGACAGGAGGAGCCAGAAGAGTATGTTTGCCCCATGGATGTGCAGATGCCTCAGAGCAGCAGTTTTAATAAAGGCCTCTGCATATATGAGGGCAGCTTGGATCAGCTGGAGCAGGTATAGGCAATTCCATTGACCAGGATGCAATAGAGATAAAACTGCTAATCATAGTGCAAATCTGTTTAAATTGGCAGCCTTTAATAACTGGTCATTGTTGTTGCTATTGTTTAAATGATGTTGTGTATCTCTGTGCAGTTGGAGGACTCTGAGGGCACAGTGCGTCAGATTGGTGCCTTCTCAGAGGAAATCAACAACCTGACTGTAAGACAATCACATTAAAACTCCAGCTTACTGTATCTATTGTGTTCTCTCTTGCCCTTACCTCAGTTCCTCCTAACACTCATGTCCTGTGTTCTCCAGAGTATGCTAAAAGAGGATGTATCCTTCAGGGAAGCATCCTCCCATTCACCTGAAACAAGCACCTATGATGAAGACTAAGAATGTTTGACCATAACAATCATCAATCAAGTCCGTAGCTGTGACATTTCCTGACAAGCTGAAACCCTCCAGCAAGACACTGATTTTACAATGAAAGCAATAAGCTCCATTCACAGTGGAAGTCAAAAGAATTACACCATAAATGCAGTAGTATATAAGTCTATGGAATGTTATTTATTAATTTAGGATCTGCAGTATATATACTGTAACTCAAAACAGTATTTATAAGTGTTTCACCAAGCTATAGACCAAAGACTACATATAAAATCAGCAGTTAGTTCTTAAAAAAATGTGTCTTTTATATTCTAGGCTATTATAATGTGACCATTTTCTGCATGTTTTCACCATTTTTCTATTTGGTTACATTTTATTGGGAGGGAAAAGTTGTTTATTTTGCCTGCAAACTCTTGATATTGTTATGCTATAACCATATCAGTGAAAACCATGTACTATGTACTGTTTTATGCATGTGTGTGTTTGTCAAAGAAATTCAATTAAAATTATTTTTTTTTCCAATTCCAATCTTTTTTTTAGATGATGTAAGTCAGTTTGTCTTAAGTTCACTCAAATGGAAGAATATTATCTATGAATCTCTGCATCTGCTCACTGTCCTGCCATTTACACTGCTTATGTGCCCAAAAAATAATCTGAGTATCTCACCATGCAGAAGCAAAACAAGTTTTAGGCTTAGTGGCTTAAGTGTTTTACATGTGGTGCCTTATTTGACATGTGGGGCAGAACAGACAGATATGTGAAACTGCTATACCTGTCGTAGTGTTTAGCCAGGATGTACGAGAGACATCCATCAATCCATCTTCAAACTGCTTTCCCACTAGTAGGGTCACGGTGATGCAGACCTGAAAAAAAGGTCACAGATATAAAGGGAACAAATGCTGTAGCCTCCTTTTACCAATACATGGATAAAATAACATTTCCATCTCTGGCTCAGTGGGTCAAGAATGTTTTTCAATTAAGTATATGCAGAATAGAAAATGATTCCATGTAGATTAAATTATTAGATTAATGTTCTTTAACCTGTAGATTGTTAGGCTGATAGCCAACAGGAAATAAATCTAAGTGATCCTTCAAATACCTCACTAACGCTGTGGGGTAGAGTAGAATTGTTTGCCTTTTATAAATTAAAATATCCTACAACTGCTTATGTTTATCATAGCATGACAAAGCCCATCCAAAACATCCTCCTCCGCCACAGACTCAGTGGATAAAGCGCTGCATTGTAATCACAGAGACTCGAATCAACTTATTGTTTACATTAAATGAATGTCATTCTAACAAATAAAGTGGCCCAAACGCCAGCCTTGAGTGTGAAAGCCACAGTGGTGCAGTGGCTAAACTCATGCTCTCTGGTGATGAGGCTGTGATAGAGATGAGGGTTCAAACCCCAGTTCAGCTTTTAAATCACAGTCACATCCAGGATAATAGTGAAATATAAGTTCCAGCACATGTCTCAGTAAGAGATCTGTGGCTCACAGGTAAGAGCGCTGCCTCACGGGTTCAGAGGTTGCTGGTTCGATCCCAGCCAGATCTCCGCGATACGAGTGAATGGTGTGTGTATGAAGGGGCGGGGATGAGTCGGGTCCCCCCCCCGAACCCCGTCACGATGTCCAGCAGGGGTTATGCTTCTTGATACAATGAAGAAAAAAATTTAGCAGACTAAAAATTTTGGACCGCCGTCCCTTCCCCACCTATTTAGGTTCCCATCATTTGCTTTTTAAAGGGGTGACCCTCCTAAAAGAAAATGATGCTAACCTACATGTTTAGTGCCAAACAACATCATTCACACGTTAGAAGTCTCACCCGTCCATCAGCAGAAGTCCATCATTACAGTCAATGTCTGTCCACACGTCCCAGAGCTCTGCTTCTGATGACTGGACGCTCCAAACACATCCCGTACTCTGTACAGGACACATAAACACAAACATTACTACATATAGTATATCTAAGTTTTAAATAACAGAATATTTATGTTAGTCTAAATTATAGTTGATAAATATAACATGTATGTTAACACTGCCTAACAGACATTTTTCAATATATTGCACACAGCAACAAACAGCAGGAACATCAAAGATCTATTTTATAATATGAACATCAGCGGGTGAATATTTGAACACTTATAAAGTCAAAGCAACAATTAATTTCTTCTTCGAAAGCTGTCAGTGAGTTCAGCAAGAGAGCAACATGTAAATAAACATAGAAGATGCACTGCCTTCATTCATGACTAACTGTCATTTAGTGAGCACCCTTTTAAAACACGATTTTAGGTAAAAGACAGCATCAGGATTATCTGGAAATCTGGCTTTTAGTGTTCGCGTGGAAACGCATAAATAAAAACACATTGAATTTGTCATAACATTAATAAATGCACAGAGGCATGCAATAACATCTCACAAGACAGAATGACGTATGATTAATTACTTAGCTAAAACTAAATAACAAGCACAAGTGCAAAGAATAAGGACTTAATAAGGATAATGTAAGAGAATGCAGAGCACTGTGTAGTTACTTACGTTACAGGTGAGTCGCGTGTCACTCGATTCCTGCAGATTTAACGTATCGCAGCTCGTGTCGGTTTTATTTGTTGATGTGCTGGAATATGTGCTGTTTAGAGGCATTAAAACACGGTCACAGAGCAGTCATCCTCAGGATATGTATTTAAAACGGTCTACTACTCCACATGTTGTTGCAACAAAACAAACGTCATGTGGTCAAACATCCGAAGGTGTCAGACTGACTGACCGTGAAGCTGCTTACGCCGCCTAGTGGAGCGGCGGAAACCTGCACTTCAGTTTCTGTCACACAAATCGTGCTAGAATTATAATGCCAATCGAATTTGGGTAATGGCTATATATATATATATATATATATATATATATATATATATATATAAACGTCATACATACTCTAACATATTCATACTCTAGCAAGTTCCCATTTATTGTGTTAAATCAAATGCGTATAAGGCAACTGACCAAAGGCTCCCTCTTGTGGTCAACAAGTGTATTAACATTAAAAAATGAAACGTGTCGACGAACAAGGCGCCCAGTCGAAGGTGAGAGTGAGATTTTAAATGTAATGTATTTTACAACAAATGAATCGTTTTGTGAGGGCTTCGACCAGCAGAGAAACACGGGTTTATGAGTTTCAGCAGAAGAACCAGATCAGCTCTCAACTGATGCGGTAAAACTGTTGTGTTGAACTGAAAAGCACATGATCAAAGGTAAACAGAGAGAAAACACAGGACTAAAGATCTTCCAAAGCTCTTTTAGTTGGGCAAAGTAGATGTGAATTTGTTTTTGTTTATGCAAATGAATGTGCATCAAAATGACTGTTAAATGACATATTATCATAAGATAATGCTGATGTTTTTAAGGTGTCTCCTGATATATCTTGTGACTGGTTATCACAGCAGGAGATCAGATGATTCACCGGCTCCTCCTGGAGGAGATTCTGACACTGAGCGGTTCTCAATGCACGTCCTGCTCTGAGTCTCTATCTGAAGATCTGGCTGATCATATATGGACGGAGGAGGGCGACAGTGAGCAGGGGAATATATATGTTAGGGGGTTGTAAAGTTATCCTAACTGATCTACACAGAAACAGAAAGACAAATGTCACTTTTTTAAACACAGGTTAAACCGTGGCTGGCCACGACTGAGGGATCGATCACTCTTCATGCATTTATTGGTTATTTGATTAAATAAATATACTTGATTAAGCCTGTGTCAAAATAACAGTTGACATGCACAAACTAATTACTGCTATAACAACTAAAACTTGTGATTTTTATTTCCTGATTAATATAACAGGCACCGGAGTGAGATCTGATCAGTGTGTCAGCTGCTCCCCCTTGTGGACAATAATAAGTGTTTCTGCATTTACATTTATTAAAATTGTGTCCAATCCTGCTCCTGATGATCCACTTTCCTGAGTTTAGCTCTCCCTGATCAAAAACACCTGAAGCAGCTCATCAAGGTCTTCATGGTAACTAGAAACTTCCAAGCAGGTGCGATGGACTCTTTCTAAATGAAATAACTGTTTGAATAATGAAATAAGGTTATTTACATGTTATGTGTTTATCAGTTTGAGTTTGAAGAATTAATAAAGTTCTTAGTGACAATTATGATTGTAGATTTGTTTCAATATCTCAGTTTCATGTGTTTAATTGCATGACTGATCTCTGACTTTGTGGTTTGTTGATAAATGTAACATTTTCCTCCACTTCTTTATTTTGATACAATTTTCACTAATGGAATTTTGATAAAACTCGTTTGATATCAGCAGCAACAAGTTCAGAATATATTTAGTTCTTGAAAAAACAGAAGATAGTTTTGAACAAAGCGAATCTGTTTCCCTGAGAAAGACAGAAAAATGTTCAAGCGTTTAAACATGAATTTAAGTTAAACTGAATGTCTAAGATACATTACAAACTTAGTGGATAATCATTCGGTCAATAAAGCCTTGATACAAATCCCACTACTGCTTGTGTTGAATTGTTATTGATGCTGCAGTGAAACTGAACATCACAAGGTATGTGGCTCAGTTATTGATGCTTGTCTATCTTTCATGAAAGTCTGGCTTAAAACCCCCATAAAAGTTAGTGCTTTTCATTATTTAAACAAAGAGCAAACAAAGACCAAAAAGACAACTTAAGTCCCATGGCCCAGTGGCTCAGGGGACACAATGCTGTGTTTTAATCTTGGAGACCTGAGTTCAAATCCCATGTTAAATTGTTATTGATGCTTCTGCAAAACTAAACACCAATGCCAAAACCACACACTCTGTGGCTCAGTGGATGATTGCTTGTCTATCATTCAAGAAAGTGCAGGTTCTAATCCCGTTAATATGAGTTTTTATCGTTAACGTTAAATTGAAGTCATTCAATCAGACAAAGTGCCCAAAACGGCATCTCTCAATGTGAAAACCACAGTGGTGCAGTGGTTAAACACATGTTCTCTGCTGGTGAAGCTGCGATAGAGGCATGGGTTCAAACCCCACTATTGTTTACATTAAATTAATGTAATTCTAACCAATAAAGTGGCCCAAACGCCAGCCTTGAGTGTGAAAGCCACAGTGGTGCAGTGGCTAAACTCATGCTCTCTGGTGATGAGGCTGTGATAGAGATGAGGGTTCAAACCCCAGTTCAGCTTTTAAATCACAGTCACATCCAGGATAATAGTGAAATATAAGTTCCAGCACATGTCTCAGTAAGAGATCTGTGGCTCACAGGTAAGAGCGCTGCCTCACGGGTTCAGAGGTTGCTGGTTCGATCCCAGCCAGATCTCCGCGATACGAGTGAATGGTGTGTGTATGAAGGGGCGGGGATGAGTCGGGTCCCCCCCCCGAACCCCGTCACGATGTCCAGCAGGGGTTATGCTTCTTGATACAATGAAGAAAAAAATTTAGCAGACTAAAAATTTTGGACCGCCGTCCCTTCCCCACCTATTTAGGTTCCCATCATTTGCTTTTTAAAGGGGTGACCCTCCAAAGAGAAAATGATGCTAACCCACATGTTTAGTGCCAAACAACAACATTCACATGTTAGAAGTCTCACCCGTCCATCAGCAGAAGTCCAGCATTACAGTCAATGTCTGTCCACACGTCCCAGAGCTCTGCTTCTGATGACTGGACGCTCCAAACACATCCTGTACTCTGTACAGGACACATAAACACAAACATTACTACATATTAGTATATCTAAGTTTTAAATAACAGAATTTTTATGTTAGTCTAAATTATAGTTGATAAATATAATATGTATGTTATTGTTAACACTGCCTAATAGACATTTTTCAATATATTGCACACAGCAACAAACAGCAGGAACATCAAAGATCTATTTTATAATATGAACATCAGCGGGTGAATATTTGAACACTTATAAAGTCAAAGCAACAATTAATTTCTTCTTCGAAAGCTGTCAGTGAGTTCAGCAAGAGAGCAACATGTAAATAAACATAGAAGATGCACTGCCTTCATTCATGACTAACTGTCATTTAGTGAGCACCCTTTTAAAACACGATTTTAGGTAAAAGACAGCATCAGGATTATCTGGAAATCTGGCTTTTAGTGTTCGCGTGGAAACGCATAAATAAAAACACATTGAATTTGTCATAACATTAATAAATGCACAGAGGCATGCAATAACATCTCACAAGACAGAATGACGTATGATTAATTACTTAGCTAAAACTAAATAACAAGCACAAGTGCAAAGAATAAGGACTTAATAAGGATAATGTAAGAGAATGCAGAGCACTGTGTAGTTACTTACGTTACAGGTGAGTCGCGTGTCACTCGATTCCTGCAGATTTAACGTATCGCAGCTCGTGTCGGATTTATTTGTTGATGTGCTGGAATATGTGCTGTTTAGAGGCATTAAAACACTATCACAGAGCTGTCATCTTCAGGATATGTATTTAAAACGGTCTACTACTCAGTGTTGTTGCAACAAAACAAACGTCATGTGGTCAAACATCCGAAGGTGTCAGACTGACTGACCGTGAAGCCGCTTACGCCGCCTAGTGGAGCGGCGGAAACCTGCACTTCAGTTTCTGTCACACAAATCGTGCTAGAATTATAATGGCAGTAGATTCAGAGTTGTTTCGAATTTGGGCGATGGCTATATTTAAGAAAAAAGGAAGTCATACATTAACATATTCATTCTCAAGCAAGTTCCCATTTATTGTGTTAAATCAAATGCGTATAAGGCAACTGACCAAAGGCTCCCTCTTGTGGTCAACAAGTGTATTAACATTAAAGAATGAAACGTGTCGACGAACAAGGCGCCCAGTCGAAGGTGAGAGTGAGATTTTAAATGTAATGTAATTTACAACAAATGAATCGTTTTGTCAGGGCTTCGACCAGCAGAGAAACACGGGTTTATGAGTTTCAGCAGAAGAACCAGATCAGCTCTCAACTGATGCGGCAAAATTGTTGTGTTGAACTGAAAAGCACATGATCAAAGGTAAACAGAGAGAAAACACAGGACTAAAGATCTTCCAAAGCTCTTTTAGTTGGGCAAAGTAGATGTGAATTTGTTTTTGTTTATGCAAATGAATGTGCATCAAAATGACTGTTAAATGACATATTATCATAAGATAATGCTGATGTTTTTAAGGTGTCTCCTGATATATCTTGTGACTGGTTATCACAGCAGGAGATCAGATGATTCACCGGCTCCTCCTGGAGGAGATTCTGACACTGAGCGCTTCTCAATGCACGTCCTGCTCTGAGTCTCTATCTGAAGATCTGGCTGATCATATATGGACGGAGGAGGGCGACAGTGAGCAGGGGAATATATATGTTAGGGGGTTGTAAAGTCAGCCTAACTGATCTACACAGAAACAGAAAGACAAATGTCACTTTTTTTAAACACAGGTTAAACCGTGGCTGGCCACGACTGAGGGATCGATCACTCTTCATGCATTTATTGGTTATTTGATTAAATAAATATACTTGATTAAAGCCTGTATCAAAATAACAGTTGACATGCATTATGTAATCTACAAACTAATC
Source organism: Semotilus atromaculatus (assembly GCA_031834385.1). Taxonomy (NCBI): domain Eukaryota; kingdom Metazoa; phylum Chordata; class Actinopteri; order Cypriniformes; family Leuciscidae; genus Semotilus; species Semotilus atromaculatus. The sequence goes on from JAULUF010000009.1 coordinate 50,412,090, forward strand.
ACTGCTATAACAAGTACAACTTGTGATTTTTATTTCCTGATTAACATAACAGGCACCGGAGTGAGATCTGATCAGTGTGTCAGCTGCTCCCCCTTGTGGACAATAATAAGTGTTTCTGCATTTGCATTTAAAAATAGCAGTAGGTACAAATAGACAAAAATTGTGCCCAATCCTGCTCCTGATGATCCACTTTCCTGAGTTTAGCTCTCCCTGATCAAAAACACCTGAAGCAGCTCATCAAGGTCTTCAGGGTAACTGGAAACTTCCAAGCAGGTGCGATGGACTCTTTCTAAATTAAATAAAAACTGTTTGAATAAGCAAATAAGGTTATTTACATGTTGTGTTTATCAGTTTGAGTCTTAAGATTAAAGTTCTCAGTGACAATTATGACTGATTTGTTTTAATATTTCAGTTTCATGTGTTTAATTGCATGACTGATCTCTGACTTTGTGGTATGTTGATAAATTTTCCTCCACTTTTTTACAATGAAATTATTTCAAACAAATAAACACAAATAATGCTAGAAATGATTAGGTGAATCATATTTACAAACCTGCAAACATTTACATATGGGGGGAAAAAGATGCAAAAAAATTAAAACGTCTAAGAAATGTCTAGACAAAAATGGTTTACCTTTATTGACAATAAAAATTCACACATGACCCAAAAACAAGCCATGTCTCGTCAGAACTTCTGTGGTGCAGATGATAATGTTTTGCCTTCAAACATGAGAGTCTTCAAATCCCATCTGCTGACTTTTTACTTAAAAAAAACAACAACTCTCAATAAAAACACATCCATAACACCCATCAACTCAACAGATTCAGTGGCTCAGCTGATGAAGCAGTGGGCTTTAATCAAAGAGATTTGAGTTCAAGTCTCACTCTCGCTGGTGTTAAATTGTTGTTATTATATCAAACAAAGTGTCCAAAACACCAGTTCTCAATGTGAAAGCCACAGTAGTGCAAGTGGCTAAACACACGTTCTGTGATGTTAAGGGTGCGCTGAAGTTAAGGTTCAAATCCCAATTCAGTTTGCTGTCCCCACAATTTAAATAAAATTGTTATGGATAGTTATTATATCAAAGAAAAGGCCCAAAACACCAGCTCTCACTGTGAAAGCCACAGTGGCGCAAGTGGTTAAACACACATTCTATGATGTTAAGGCTGCGCTGAAGTTAAGGTTCAAATCCCAACTCAGTTTGCTGTCCCCACAATTTAAATAAAATTGTTATGGATAGTTGTTATATCAAAGAAAAGGCCCTAGACACCAACAATAAATGTGAAAGCCACAGTGGTGCAAGTGGCTAAACACACGTTCTAAGCTGACAGAATGCACTGGAGACAGGGGTTCAATCCCCACCTCGGCATGATTTATTGTAAAATCCCAGGGTTCCTCCAGGTGAAAAGTGAAATATAAGTTCCAGCACATGTCTCAGCAAGAGATCTGTGGCTCACAGGTAAGAGCGCTGCCTCACGGGTTCAGAGGTTGCTGGTTCGATCCCAGCCAGATCTCTGCGATACGAGTGAATGGTGTATGTATGAAGGGGCGGGGATGAGTCGGGTCCCCCCCCGAACCCCGTCACGATGTCCAGCAGGGGTTATGCTTCTTGATACAATGAAAAAAAAAAAATTAGCAGACTAAAAATTTTGGACCGCCGTCCCTTCCCCACCTATTTAGGTTCCCATCATTTGCTTTTTAAAGGTGTGACCCTCCAAAAAGAAAATGATGCTAACCTACATGTTTAGTGCCAAACAACAACATTCACATGTTAGAAGTCTCACCCGTCCATTAGCAGAAGTCCATCATTACAGTCAATGTCTGTCCACACGTCCCAGAGCTCTGCTTCTGATGACTGGACGCTCCAAACACATCCCGTACTCTGTACAGGCCACATAAACACAAACATTACTTCATACTGAATAACTAAAACATCAGAATCTAAAAGTTAGTCTATGTAATAGTTAGGCTAAATGTAATTGACTACATAAATTGAAGACCTAAAGTTGTGCAGTGTCAAATATCAATAATATCAATATATGAATCAATATTATTTTGATTCTACTATTCTTTAAATTAAGTTACTGTCTTACACAGAACTATAGGAACATTGCATAGAAACAAACAGCCTCCTGACCAAAAAAGACTGAACAGATGTTTTTTTGTTGTTCAATGCAGTTTTTACATTATTTGGAACTTTTAAGGATATGATTAGCTTTAATTCCCTATAAACAATTAATAAAGAAAAATAAGATAACAAATCTAAGTGTTAACGAGTCATAGGTGGTTATTTAATAGATTATTGGTAATAGATTATTACCTAAGGATAGAATGCAACAACAGAAAAAAAAAAACGATTCTTACTTCATAATATGAATATCAGAGGGATTCATTAAAAAAATGTGCAATGCAAAAACAACTGATTCATTCGTTTGACAGTGAGTTCAACAAGAGAGCAGAATGTAAACAAAGTCTGTGATAACCCTTCATAGCCTTCATAACTGTCAAATAACAAGACTTAACGTTAAAGACCACAAAAAAATGAATGATAGTGAGTTTTAGTTAATGTTCGTTCATTTTAGTCACAATTAATGTAACATCATCACAATATATATAATGATGACACTAAATAAACTGACATGTCGAGCCCTGCGATGAACTATCAGAAGAAAGCAACAACACATAACTATTTAAAAACGTAAATAATGACTTAAGAGCACAGAATAATGACTTAAAGTCTTATTAAGATAATGCAAGAGAAAAGCACTTTCTCTGTAACGTTAGTTTACTTACATTACAGTAGTCTTTCGCGTGACATCTTTGCTTCCTGAACTTTATCGCAGCGTGTGTCGGATTTGTTTGTTTATGGGCTGAAATATGTGTCGTTGAGTGACATTAAAATACTGTCATCTGCAGTTTATGTAGTTTAAACGGTCTGCTCGTGTTGTGGCCACTGTAACAGGTGTGTTGTCAAGCATCAGAGGCTGTCAGACTGAACCTGAAACTCGGGGACGCCGCCTAGAGGAGCGGATGAAAAACTGCACTTCAGTTTGAAACGACGACATGATCGAGGTGGCGGCCAGTTGTAGTTGAGGCTGAAATACACATTTAATCTATTTTCCGAAAAATCACTGATTTTGTCACGGTCTCGACCAGCAGAGCAACATGGATCTACCAGTTTTATAAAATGAACCAGATCAGCTCTCAACTGATGAGGTAAAAAATATGAAATGTGTTGACCTCAAAGGCACGTGTTCATAGTGTTAACGCGTAAAATACGGAAGAATATCTTCGATTGTAAATTGTTCAAGTTAACTAATTTTATTATTCAACCAGCTATGGACATATTGCCAGAACTTACTAACTGAGCAAAGTAAGAATAAATGTTCTGTTCGTTCTGGGTTTTCATGACAAAAGTCACAAGAGTCAACTTCAAAACCAAATCTACCCCTCAGTGTCTCCGCAGATGGATAGTAGTTGTTAAGAATTTTAAATTGCATTTCTTTCACTTTGGGTGCAATTGGCCATTTTATAAATTTCCAGTGTTTTTGGATTATATAATATTTTAAGTTTTGCCTTCCTATCATAATCATGAAATATATATATTCTTTGAAAGCTTTATTTAAATATTTTTTGTCACATTTTTTGTCCATAATGTTTATTCTCCTATCGTTAAGTTTGGAAGCTTGATTTGGACATTAGAAAAACTAATTGTGTTTTTTTATCAGCTGTACCAAATTCACTGGGATAGCTGTACAGATTTTCCTATATTCTTTAAGAGAAATTTGTTTTTTAAATCTTGTAACTGTAATGCCTGGTTCAGATTACACGATTTTTTTTGTCTGTTACGATAGTCACTGTGTCAGATTACGCGATTTTGACTCCTAAAATCTTGTCGTGTCGTGGACAAGAAACTAGTAGCGAGTGACTTCCGGAAACGAACGTAAACAAACAATGGATGAAGCCGTGAGTGTTGTATTGGCTGTCCAGTGTTCAGAATTTTTTTTTAAAAAAGAAAGAAAACCCGACACGTTCCTGGATTGCTGGAAGAGGACTGTATGGGCTGTCAATCCTCCAAAGAGAACTTGAGGTAAAATATTGTTTTCTTATATATTTTTACTTTTAGCTAGTAGTACAAGTAAAATAATGTTGCTAGCTTGTCACAACGATAACATATTACAAAAACAGACTGTTAAAACTTCATTATGTGACGGAACCCGTCGTGGACGACGTTAAAAAAAATTAAACATGCTAGTCTTTTTGTCGTGATGTCGTGAAGTATCGCAGACGCGACGTAGGTTGTCGCCCACTATGACACACTATACGAGATGATACGATCGAATCTTGCGTCCCGACGCCCGTTGTCGTTTACGAATCCCCACGACACTCTACGTCAAACGGATCGTGCCAAAATCGGGCTAAAATCGTGTAATCTGAACCAGGCATAAGATTTCACCGTTTATATCCAAAATGTCATGTACAAAGATAATGCCTTGGTCAAACCTACTGATTAAACTGATGAGGTCCGATCAGAATAGTGTGTCAGTTGCTCCTCCTTGTGGATGATAAGTGTGTCTGCAATAATATATGAAAACAGCAGATGTAGGAGGACATGGGTTTTAAACACCTGCACATGGTAAAAGCTCTATGCTCTAAGGGTAGAAATCCACGGACATATATACATTTACACACAGCAGATAAATAGTAGTAATACATCAGTTAGTTCTGAAGTTGAAGTTGGGACTGCGAGAGAAGGGCACGAGCAGGTCCACGGCGGACAAGGCTATGGGACCCGAAATGAAGGGGGCGGTCAAATTCTCAATTGCACAAAGGCGCACGATCTGGTCATTGCCAACACGTTATTTAAGAAACGTGACTCCCATCTCGCCACCTACACCAGCGGTGGACGATCGGCCCAGATTGATTACTGGCTTATCCGACGCCACGACTTCAAGCTGGTCAGGGATGCCAAGGTGATTCCATCAGAGACAATTGCCTCCCAACACCGGCTACTAGTCCTTGATCTCCGGCTGAACTCCGGCCTCCGACCCCGCACTCGACTTACTGGTCCTGAGAAGATCAAGTGGTGGCGCTTGCCTGAGAAGACAACACAACTGGCTGCCACGCTCAACACACATATCAACACCATTTACGGGGACCAGCCTGTTGAAACATTCTGGGTAAACATGTCCAAGACGATCTGTGACGTGGCGGAAGAGTGCCTCGGTGTGACCAAGCCAGGGCGACGATTTGTAGACAAGCAGATCTGGTGGTGGACCGACGAGGTACAGGAAGCTACGAAGGCAAAAAAGGCTGCATTCAAGTTATGGCATGTCTCGCGGGTGGCCGACGATTGGCATGAGTATAGACGACAGAAGTCGATAGCGAAGAAGGTGGTGGCTGCCACAAAGGCCCGACACCACGCCGAGCTTTACGCACAGCTCGACACGCCTGAAAGAGCCAACCGAATCTACAAACTCGCAAATGCCCGCCATCGCTCGACACTGGACATTGGTCAAGTAATGAATATCAAAGACTCCAACCGTCAAGTCCTTCGGGATCCACCCGCCATTTTGCAACGCTGGAAAGAGTATTTTGACTCGATCTGCAACATGGAATTCCCACATCCACTGATCACAAGTTGCGCCCCCATCGTCAAAATGACGACATCTACATCATATAAGCTAATGACTGATTTTACTACTAAACGTATGAATTGTGTCCAGAGATTTTTCATTGTTTAATATGCAATCATATTAGGGGCGGGGAGGCACAGGAGTGAGATCTGATCAGTGTCAGCTGCTCCCGCTTGTGGACAATAAGTGTATCTGCATTAATTTATAAAAACAGCAGTAGTTGCAAAGAGGGGTTTTACCTGTAGGTCTTGAAGCTGCCTATTTCCTGTCGTGTAGAATTCAAGCAAGTGTGAATGTACCTTAAATCCTAAGGGTGGAAATGCACTGAAATATGTATTTACATTACACACAGTAGGTCAATTATATAATACAGCCGTTAATTCCAAAGAGCACTGATATTCAGTGGGAATTTTCTGTGTTTCTGAGTTCCAGACAGACTGTCAGTTTATTGGTGGGCATACGCCAGTAGGTGATGATAAATTACCTTCATTCAGTAACAAAACAAACTAGTGAAGCATTCAATCAACTGATTTGTCCAAACCATTGATTTGGTTGTAGGTAGAGGACTCAGAGTAGCAGACATTCAGATGTATTTTGGCATTTTAAAGTAATGATTTTAGAGAGCATTTCAAAACTAATCAACCTGAAATATGAACTTCTATGGGGAGTAATACTTTTGTCTGTCAATACTGTTTAGCCGTGTTCACAAAGAATATGAACTTCAAGCAGGGCATAAACAAAAATTGTGATGAAATAATTAAAAAGCTAATGATAAATTATCTGTCATGCAATACAGTATATAGAGCATATACATTCGTTTTACTCATTGAATGCAGCATCAATGGAATAAAATCAATGCAACATTTGGTAGGGCTGGGTAATAAATATCGATTTCTCGATATTAATCGATTCTCATTTTTTAACCGATATCGATTCTTAAATCTCAAGAATCGATTAGTCATCCTGTTTCATTTGAATGAATGGAACATTGTAGCGCGCATCCAAAACATCGCAATAATCTTTGTCCTTTGTCACTATTGATATGAAACAGTCTAAATTTTTAAATTACGTCCATTTTCTTTCGAAATTCAAAAACATAAATACCGTTTTGGCGCTGTGGCGAGATCGCTCTCACGCAGCTCAAGAGAAGCAGCAGCGCGGGGCGCTTTGATCTCTTCCGGCTTAATAATACCAGTTACAGCGCGAAATAAACATGAATGAGCATCTGAAAGTGTGTTAAAAGATAGAGTCCAACTTATCGAAATCCGTATCATGTCACATTGATTCGCTCAATCAGTGTTTCAACCGTGGAAAGACGTCAGTTAAACAGCTTCGAATCAATGTCATATCGTCATATTTACCTCTGAAAAACAACATGTGACCATAAACTCGTTAGTCAGCCAGAAAAATTTACTCTAGAGAAAACATTTTGCTAAATATATGCACCATATTACATGCATTATAATCTTAATGTTCTTCAATATTGAATGCATATTTGAATAAATGTTTTTACATAACATAAAAGATTTTTATGACAGCCACCATTTAAATGTTTATATTTAATATAATCTTCTTATTATAAAAATAAAGGTGTAATTTAAAGTCCCTGTAAAGGCAATAAAAAAAAAATTCTAAACACATTATAAATGTTAGAAATGTATTGCTAAAACATATTACAAAGACTGATCTGTGAAGTAGTGTTTGTATAGCTACAAAACGGTTCATTATTACCTTCATGCTTCATATTAGGCTAATGAAGCCTAGTAGGCAACAACTAGACTCCCATAGTTTACAGAATTAGTTAAGAGATTTGATTTCCTTGAGAAAATTTGCCATTTATTGTAACTGATATCCAAAATAATCAATATTGAATCGAATCGAATCGTAATCGAAATCGAATCGAATTGCAAGCTTGTGAATCGAAATCGAATCGAATTGTGAAATTTGTGTCAATACCCAGCCCTAACATTTGGTATATAACCTCTTGATTTTTTTTCTTGTTTGATGACTTCTGTTGGGATGGATCTACACTGTTTGTAGTGTTCAACGCCAGTTCTGAGAACCACAGTGCTGCACATTTTACGTCTCTCTTAACTAATAGACCCAGTCCATTTTATGGAGTTCTCTGAAAACATGTTGCTGATTTGAATAAGGGAGACAAAAATGTGCAGCGCAGGACCTATACTTGGTGTCTGCAGGACAGTAATGGGAGTTACCAGATCGGGAGACAAGGCCGTAACTGAAGGGAGCGGCGTTTTCGATCACGTTACCGGATTTGCTCATGTCACAGTGACGGTTGTGTTTAGGGGTGAGGTCAGGTAAGGGGTATCATTTTCATTGCATGATTTAGAAACATCCACCCGTTTGAAAACACCCACATTTTGTTCTGCAGAGACCTCATATTCACTGGACCAGGATCAAGAAATACAGGTTTGCAGGAGAACTGAATCATGAGAGGAGGTCCACACAGGGATGAGGATGAGTGTGTCATCTTCACCAAGCCTTGTACTCATCCCATCCTACCACATGAAGTTGATTATTTCAGCTGGTCACCTTCTGATTGGTTATGTCAGGTTGAACTTAAGTCACCTAAACTGAGGTTGTTAATTTGCCTATATCTAATCTGCAAAAACAAGACTTTCTCACCGTCTGGTGCCCTGTTGACGGTGTACCACGGCTTGAAACGTGTCGGGTGGTCGGCCATGACCTCTTCTGATTAAGGGCTTGGGAGAATGTCTTTGTCTGTTTGAAGACACAAACTTCAAAAATTCTTTGAAGCGCTTCACACACTGCATGCTGCAGACACCTGCTGGTCAAAATGTGTAAATGCAAATAAGAACAGTCCAGACATGACACTTTTTGCAAATGTTTTCATGAAAGTGTTTGTATAATGTGTCCTGTTTTATTCATTTGTAAGTCTTGTTTTGTATGTGTTTGAAAGGACTTTGGTAATTAGGTAATTTCATTTAACTATCACTCTCTATTTGTCCATTACACACATGTTTGTCATTAAAACAGAAGCTAAATTATAAAACTGACCCCAAATATATTATATATATATTAGAAGCTGGTTAGTGTGTTCACCAGATCATCGCCACCTAGCGGTGAATCATTGAAAAGTTTGTGAAAAGTGTAATGAAGCCTTATTATGCTGAAATCACATGACTTGGCCAGTTTGATACACACTTTGAACCAGTGATTTAAACAAAATAATCATAAAAGCTTAAAGAAACACTGTTTTGAAAGCACACACACAACATGCAACATACTGTTTAAGAGCTGTTACCTCACTGGTTGAATCCGGTCATGTCTTGATCACACTCCCTTACTTTCCTATCTGTCCTCTACTTTCCTCTAAAAATAAAAACAAAAACACATTAAGAAATTGCTCATATACTGTAAAGACAATTATTTCAATCATATCAACAGAGAATGTGCTCTGGTGAAACAGACTTCATTTGTCATTGATCATGTGCTTTTCCGAAGACGATAGATGTGTTCAACTTGAAGCAGTGAATGACATCAAAGTACCACGAGAGCGATATGAAAGCATGCAGAGCCGTCTCCTCTAATCGCTCTCACAGTACTTTGATGTCATTCACCGATCAGTCTGTGCAGCGCCACTTCAAGTCGAACACACCCAAAACAAGCCTGGGTAGGGAAACTGTCCTTAAAAAAAAGTGTGTGTCACAAACTCTGTTGCTCAGAACAGAATTGTTTGATTTTCATTCACATAAACCACCAGTGGCTCAGTGGATAAAGCAATGTGTTTTAAACATGGAGTTCTGAGTTCAAGCCCTACTATTGCACACATTAAATCTGTGTCATTATATCAAACAAAGTGCCTAAATTGGCATTCTTAATTGTAAAAGCCAAAGTGGTGCAGTGGTTAAACACATGTTCTCTGCTGGTGAAGCTGTGATAGAGGTATGGGTTCAAATCCCACTATTGTTTACATTAAATTGTTGTCATTATAACCAATAAAGTGCCTAACACGCCAGCCTTGAGTGTGAAAGCCACAGTGGTGCAGTGGTTAAACACGTGTTCTCTGGTGATTAGGCTGTGATAGAGGTATGGGTTCAAATCCCACTATTATTTACAATAAATTGTTGTCATTATAACCAATAAAGTGCCTGACAAGCCAGTCTTGAGTGTGAAAGCCACAGTGGTGCAGTGGTTAAACACACGCTCTCTGGTGATGAGGCTGTGATAGAGGCGAGGGTTCAAAACCCTCTGAAACATGACTCTGTCAAAGCTTTAACTAGTTTATTAGAAAATCATCCAGGATAATAGTGAAATATAAGTTCCAGCACATGTCTCAGTAAGAGATCTGTGGCTCACAGGTAAGAGCGCTGCCTCACGGGTTCAGAGGTTGCTGGTTCGATCCCAGCCAGATCTCTGCGATACGAGTGAATGGTGTATGTATGAAGGGGCGGGGATGAGTCGGGTCCCCCCCCGAACCCCGTCACGATGTCCAGCAGGGGTTATGCTTCTTGATACAATAAAAAAAAAAAAAAAAAATTAGCAGACTAAAAATTTTGGCCCGCCGTCCCTTCCCCACCTATTTAGGTTCCCATCATTTGCTTTTTAAAGGGGGTGACCCTCCAAAAAGAAAATGATGCTAACCCACATGTTAAGTGCCAAACAACAACGATAAAAGTCTTACCCGTCCATCAGAAGAAGTCCATCATTACAGTCAATGTCTGTCCACACGTCCCAGAGCTCTGCTTCTGATGACTGGACGCTCAAAACACATCACATATTCTGTACAGGACACATAAACAAACAGACATTAGTCCATATAGTATATGTACAGTTTTAATAAAATACATAATATACATTAAATAAATGTATATATTTTAGATGCAAAAAATTAGGGCAATATATGTTAAAGATAGATTTAAAACCAGTGATATTGAAGGACTGACATTAGTATATTTTAATGATATGACACTCGTTGTTATGCATACAGACAATAACTTGAATATACCTTTTGGAACTAAGTCATTTAAATTTGTCCTGTGGTGGTAAAAAATGTTTAGGTGAAAAAACCCCCCCCTGAAATTCTTAAATTAAGGGGGCAGTACTTTGCCATAATATTTGTACTTTTTTATATTTTTTGTTTATTTACAGAAAGTTGAAACCTTTTTGCAAACAAAATTGTGAAAAAAGTTACAAGAAAATTATAAAAGAGGATTATAAAAAGCACATTATATGGTTTATCTATTCTAAATGTATACATTTAATAAAAAATGTGAAAATAAATATTACAAAATGGACAAGAAAAAAATCTGGTTTTGGATCAGAGAAAGCGAACTGTTAAACGAACACGCCCTTCTTTCTCTTTTCTGCGTTGCCATTGGTTATAAAACAATATTCACGCCCTTTAGGGAAAAACAAACGAATCCGGAACGAGAGGCGTTGCCATTCTCAACTTTCATTGGTCACATTTTTAATCGATCACATTGTTTGACAGCACGTAAACACACCCACCAAAACCAACTTTTCATCGCTTAATTTACAAAGCATTCCTCTGCATCACAAAGTGGATTAAAATATAACTGTTTTTGCGTTTTGTGCTTACTTTAGATCACATGTGCACAATGACAAGTTTTCTCTGCCTGCCACATATACTGATATTCTTTCTTATTTATAATTTTATAATGTTTGAGGCATAATTCCTTTCAATACGAGTTGAAGCAGGCTTTATTAAACATTACAAATCGAGGAACTGCTGCTGTATCTCATGGCTAAGTACAAACACACAGTTTGGTTGTTATTAACGATGGTGAAACCACAATCCGATCAATGTGACACACGACACGTCTTTAAACATCACATTTTCGATAAACGTGTTATGTGTTAATGTAGTGTTTTCATGACTCACATGAACATGACCGATGCGTGGCATTTGAAGTTTCTCTTCTAATGGATCTAATCTACTACATCTGACATCTGATCAGTCGATTTGAATGGATTCTGGGTTAAAGTGAATCCGGCTTCTGTCGCCTAGTGGAGCGGATGATAAACTGCAGATAAGTTTCTGCCATTAATCGTATATTATAGTACCAACCGACTCAAAGTTGTTTCAAAAGGACTCATTGACTATATTCCGAAACGAAACATACGTTAACATTTTCCTACTCACGCAAAAGTCCATATTTGATCATTATGTTATTTGTTTAAGGCAATTATCAAATAGCTGGTCGTCAGCTCCCTCTTGTGGTCAAAATAGCTAAATCATCATCATTAAATGAAAGGACAAACCAAAGTTGGTCAGTCAGGTGAGAGGACTGAGATTTAAATTCATGTATGTGAAGACAAAATTATGATTTTGTCAAGGTCTCGACCAGCTAACAGCATAGTTTCAGTAAATTATCCAGAAAAGCTCGCAAATGATGGGGTAAGACGACATATACAATGTCTGATGATGTGTTCAACTCAGTCACATGCCCAAAGTGTAAACTTGTATTTTTTTTTTTTTTTTTTATCCCTTAAAACATTTTGAGAAAGAGAAGAGAGCAAAGTGTGAGTAGAGAGGCTGGCATTGTCATAAAAGGAAAGGTAAAAATACACTAGTTGCACCCGAAATCATGAATAACAGACAATCTTCAGACAATTCTTAAAGCATACTCTTACCTTCTTCCAGGCTTCTGGTTCAAATTCCAAAAGGCAATGATTTTTGATATTTTCTTATTGTAATATGCACTTTTTATTTTAAAAGTGTACAACTTTTGTCAAGAGTGCAAATTGAACAAACTTTTCACATTGGCAATCTCCTAAAGCATGTAAGTTCTTAGCATTTTACTTAACAGAAAATGATTTTCAGGTGCATGTACTTTTAAGGTGCTTTGGATAATTAAGCATGTGTCAAAGATTGTAACCCCAAAATACTTTTTCAAATAGTACATAGAAAGAACCTTCACAGTCTTTGTTTTATTTCCCAGATATTCTTTTTTTTTCATGTGCGCTTTTTATTTAAAACATTGTGTGTTGGACATTATTAATGCCTGTAGTACAAAAGAATTTAGAGACTTCTAGTAATCAATTTCAAAACATTTACACATTCAATGACTCTCTCTCATCCAAAAGTAAACACATACACAACCTCAATATTCAGACTGATTTCTGAATCGATTGATTGTCTACGTTAGCACTTCACTGTCCCATGACGTGGAGTTCACAGTGTCCTCTCGTGTTCTCAAAGAGAACTGCACCAGGAATGTCAGACTGCTTTGTTGCTGGAGATTTAAATATTACATAGCATATGCTTGGCTTTGTGATTTCAGCTGTCCTGGAGAAGGTCATAGGATCCACTGGAAATCACTTGATGCTTGTCTTCACCCTTTCGAAAAAGCCCATTTTTTAATGAACATCAATGTGAACACATTTATTCAAGGAAAGAGTATATTCTTGTAAGACATGATAAAAATTCCCAGTATTTAACCAACCATAAACTTATAGCCAGCTAACAATTTTTGGTTCCCAAAATGTTCTGGGAACATAATTTTCAACCTTAAAATAACCACTAGAGAACGTTTTGTATATGTTCTTTTTAAGTTATTTAAAAAACAAAACACAAGTATAGATAAATAACAAGTATATAATGTTCTGTATCTGTATAGATTCTTTTGAGGTTTTTACGCACACATTGTTCCCAAAAACACGGGAACAATATGGGAAACGTTAGGGGAAAGTTCTGTTTTTTTTTTCTGAGTAAAAAGCTGCTTTACTTACGTTTGATTCACTGACCGTTGGAGTTTGTTCTTTTGTGGCAGGTACAGAGTCATATAGAGGATTGCTGATGTTTGGACTGGATTCTGATGGGTTCACATCTTCCCCTTCATCCTCCTAACATTATAACAATTGAAATAATTTTGTTAAACCTTGCGATTTTATTTTTTCCCATAAATAGTGAACTTTGACAGCCTTAATATATAGACATGAACACAAACAAGATGCCTAAACGGATTACTTTGAAGTAGTGGAACTGGAATGGCTTTGTTTTATGTGTGTAGAAATTGTATCCCACAAATCCAGCTGCTACGATGAGGATGATGAGCCCCAGGACGCCGATGCCCATCCCAGCCTTATGAGCCGGGTGGATGGATGGAGGTGGAGGGGGAGGTGCTTTTAATGGGCCCTGGAGAACATGGATGACCCCATTGGATGCAAAAATGTCGGAGTCTATGACATAACGGTCATTGATGTATCCTGAGGAGGTCTAAAGAAGGCAAGAGAGTGATGACAAGCAGATCAAAGAGAGTGTGTACATATTACTCAAATTAAGTAATGAAGAAAGTTATATCCTCACCAATACTTGAGGGTTCTGGAGATCCGGGATGCTGGTGATGGTCAGGCTTTGTCCCAGTCGTGTTCGGACATGAGTGATGTTAATAAGGGCCTGCAGTACCAAAGCCCTCCCATCCAGTAGATGGTGCTCTATGTCTCTGCCGCTCAAAGTCTGTTGAAGACACAGGTGAGCAACATTAACCAAAAGGGTCTGGACATTTTTACATTTATATAATTTTTTTTTTACAAAGTTTATTATACATTTAACTTTAAATTTAGAACGAATGGCAACAAAAATTAAAAGTATAATAGGTTGATGTGTGAGTCACCTGGTTGTTATAGAGGCCATCATTATCAGGTACAAACAGAGTGGACTGGATAGTAATATTACTCAGACGATTCACAAACTCTTTTCCTGATGCAGAAGTTGAATAATTCAGGATTTGCTGAAAAAGACAGAGCAGTCAGATTCACCATGCCAATAAATAAATAATTTCTACGATTTAACAAAAAAAACATTTCAGCTTTTTAACCCTCCAAAAAGCTATGCCCCATCGACTTCCATTGTAAGTCCATTACAGCAAAAATTATTACTATTTTATTTTTTCACACACTTAGGGATGTCAAAATGATTAATGGTAATTTTGTCAATAGCTGAAGCTCTACTCACAGACAGGAAGTTAGACAGGGTTGGTCTGGTTGAGAGAACCTGCAGCAAGTTTCCTGTACAGGAGTATCCGTCACCAATGTAGCCAGTTTTACACTCACACTTCACATCTGAAAAACACACAATCAGTCTAAACCCAAGCTAGTCCCTGCCTGTATACACTGAAAGAACAGCTTCACATATATCCCATGAGGTCGTTTACCTCTCACTCTATAGCAGAACGTGTCCCACGTCTCACTCAGGTTATTGCGAATGCCATAGTCCACAATACCAACATGTCCAAAGCCACATTTTAGGTTAGAGAAGCTCATAGGATACGCTACCCTCGCTTTGTCAAGCCAGCCTGCTGCGCACAAGTTATAACCTGCCTGCAGGACAAGCGTAAGAGAAAAGACGCACGTTAACCTTCAAACAATGGGCCCTAATGTACAGCAGCCTAAAATGATTGTGTTACTTTAAGAGCGGCACCTGCTGGGCATATGACAGCTGTGTGTAGGTAGCGATAGTTCCTCCTGACTCTTTGCAGGCCTCCTGCGCCATTGTGTAGTTGAGTTTGTATACTCCCTTTGAGGGACGATAATGGAAAACCCCTACTGTTTTATCTAAAAAGGGGAAAAATCGTTAACTTTGTTTCAAAACCTAGTGAGCTGCCTACCTAGACAACAGGCATTATCATCACAGTTGCCATGGTTACTGCATCCTGGGCCCCCAGGACATGCTGGAGAACAGGAGAATGTTCTTCAACAGGCAAAACAACAGTTTTTTTCTAAATACAGTGGGTAGAAAAAGTCTACACACCCAGTTAAGTCTATTCCACAAACATAAGGTGCAAATATATATCAATATATCAAAGTTGTTTAGGCTAATTTCATAGACATCACTGCATGTATTATTTGTCGAGAATATAATATACAGGATGAGAGAAATGTTGATTATAAATATTTCATTCAGTATTGAAAAAGCTTTTATTAAAAATAACTATTTTAACATGTAAAATAATTCAAATTTATTCAACGTAATGAATAAATTTAATTAATTAATTAAATAATTGATTAAGTTATTAATTATTATTATTATCAGTGTTGAAAAGTTTTTGCTACTTAATTTTTTTTGTACAAACCATGATAAAAAAAATTCAAGATCTTTGATTAATAGAAAGTTTCAAAGAAAATAATTGATTTGAAATAGAAATCTTTTGGAACATCATAAATATCTTTACTCTCACTTTAGATCAATTTAAAGCATCCTAGGTGAATAAAACTATTAATATCTTAAAATTAATTACTATTAATTTCTTTTTTAACTTGTGAATAGTAGTGTATCACAGGTTCCACAAAAATATTAAGCAGCAAAAACAATAATATTAATACCAAATCAGCATATTAGAATGATTTCTAAGGGGTCATGTGACACTGAAGACTAGAGCAATGATGCTGAAAATTCAGCTTTGCCATCACATGAATAAATTACTTTTACAACAAATTTAATTTTTTTAATGAAAAATAAAGTAACGTTTATAAAAGCAGGAGTTATATGCAGAATACACACCCTCATAGTGCAGGTCCGTGCACTGAGCATTTGAATTGCACTGTCCGTTATCTTGTAGACAACGATTGACTGGCAACAGCTTTGCTTCGCAATCAGTCCCATCGCCGATGTAGTTGTCTTTACACTCACATGTCCTCTTGCCCTGGTGACCAACACGCATTACATATGCTTATGGATGTGTAAACCCCACCTATAAAGACCACACTCAATTTAAAGAGCTATAATGAAAGAGAAAGTTCTCCTTACCGCTCCGGTCATGGTGCAGATAGCGTGTTCGTGACACCCGCCATTTTCACCACCCACACAGGGGTCGACGGGTGTGCACACAAAACCATCGCCGGAGTAACCTTTGAAACACGTGCAGCTGACCTTCTCCCCCTTCTGACTGCACTTAGCATCCTTAGAACAGCCGCCGTTCCAGTACTTGCACATATTGGCCACTGCAGAACAGATAGAAGTGAATGGGTAGTTTCTACTCTTGTTTTATCATCACTATTACTATTGCTATTAAGATCATCATGTATGTACCTGTACAGGTGATACCATCTCCTTCATAGAAAGGTTTACAGATACAGGTATTATTCTCCATGCAGACGCCCTTCTCATGACAAGCTGGATTGCAAACTGGACCATCAGCTGTAACATCAGTAAAATACATGCAGAGTGAACTGGACTTGCCAGTATAAAGTAATACTTGTCTTTCTGTAGTCTGTTATATAACCCCAAAACAAAAAGAGTAATGAGAAGGCCCGTACCTAATTTGTTCTCACACTGTGGACCAGTCCAGCCCTCTTCACAAAAACATGAACCGGTACCTTTAGGACCCTCATCACATGACCCATGTTCTGTGCAGTTGCAGGCTAAGGAAGAGAGGAAATAAAGCAACTATACATACATGCATACATACACACACACATACATATAATTGTTTTGAAAAAGTTTACCTTTGCAATCCGGTCCAAAATGGCCATCCACACAAAGTTCACAGGCTACACCTATAAATCCAGCATCGCAAGTGCAGGTGCCATTGCCTAAATGATCCTCGTCACACTTGCCATGGTTACTGCAAGGGGATCCTGGACCCCCAGGACATGCTGGAGAACAGGATAATGCTCATCAACTGGCAAAATAACTTTTTCTAAATACAGTGGCTAGAAAAAGTCTACAGACCCACTTAAAATTAGGTTTTTGAGATGTAAAATCTGCATATAGCAATAGTTTGAACTGGGATATATGATAACAGTTTACTGTGAATAGTACAGCGAGACACTACTTACCAAGACAGTCCCTGCCGTAGTACCCTGAACAGCACTTAGGCTTCCATACGACCATACTGCACAATGACTGACATCCTGGATACCTAGACATCATCAAATCTGGAAGGACACACTTTTGTTCTCCCTAGAGTGAAAGCACAATTGAACTGGATTTTAAAAAGCATTATCCGATTAACTTAAGATTTTTTATTTTTGTCTCTTAAGTTCAAAAAGGCTGCATTCACTAAAAAGTACTGTAAAAACAGTAATATTGTGAAACATAAGTACAATGGGGTGCTTTCTATTCAATATATTTTAAAATGTAATTTATGCTTGTGATGGCAAAGCTGAATATTCAGCATCATTACTGCAGTTGTCAGTGTCACATGATCCATCAGGAATCATTCCAATATGCTAATTTGCTGCTCAAGAAACATATTATATTATCAATGCTGAAAACAGTTGTGCTTCTTAATATTTTTGTGGGATTTTGTTTGTTTGTGGTAATGCATTTTTTTTCACGATTTTTTGATGAATAGAAAGTCCAAAATAACAGCATTTATTTGAAGCAGAAATATGTAAAAAAATAAATAAATAAAAAAAATAAAAAAACTTTATAAATGTCTTTTCTTCACTGTCACTGATCAATTTAATGCATCCTTTGCTGAAAAGAAGTATTGTATCTTACTGACCAATTCCACCTGTGTACGATAGTAGCAAATCATGAATCATAGGCTATTGGCTATTTTAAAAAAAAAAACAAGGGACTAGCCCTTCAGTATGTCCTGCTCTAACTTACCTAAATACTGTAGGAAATATATCAATGGAGGAAAAAATGCTCTTTTACCCTATTTTAGTACAGAGTTTTACAATAAATCCATGACAACTAATAAGAGCTGACTAGATGCCGTATATGGTAAATTATGGTTTACCATTATGGTAAACATCTTTCCATTATATACTCATTTAAGGTTTAGCTTCAGATGAAGATGAAAATTACCTTTGACTTGCTTCCAAGCGGGCAATCCGACACAGGACGACCACAATACCTGCAAGCCAACTAAAAAAAAAAATGCACAATGTTTTTCAAGAAACCAAAAAGAAGAAAGGTAGATTGATTTGAACTGATCACATTACCATTCATGCAAGACGTTGCACATATTATGCAAATCATACAATGCTCTACGATGGCTGCGTTTAAGTCCATTTTTTATGCTCTCCCTTGTTAACTTTCCTACATCTCGATCACTCATATGTATGAATGTCATTGCTCACGTTGCAAGTGTACATATTAAGTAGTATCAAAATCGAGGGGTGGAGGGTCTGTCCAAATAAACTTCCCTTGCCCACTTGACAAAGTTGAGTGCACTTCAAAATGGCAGCAGGGATTCCCTCAAGGGGAAGTGGTTAGGGATGTGAGAAAAAAATAAACAATCCGTGGCGACGGTTTTGCAATCCGTCCCCTCAGTTTATAAACCATACTCACGAATTCTTAAACTGTTTCCCTCGGTTTAACAAATTGTGTCCATGGATTAATAAACTGTACCCACAAGTTCCTAATCCGCGCTCTCAGATTTGTAAACCGTGCCTTCAGTTTTTGCAGTCTGTACCCACAAATTCATAAACCTTTGCCCACGCTCTCGCAATCCGTTCTCACGGGTTTGTAAACTGTACTCACGGATTTGTGGCCTGCCCTCGTTTTAGAAAAACAGCAAGCAGTACGTTTTTAATGAATTTTATTGTATATTGTTTTTTTGTGTATTAAGTGGAATACATCAAATTGTCTTAACTGCTTATGCATGCTTAAAGTTTTTTTTGTTTTTTTTCACAGGTGACCTCTGTATGTTTGCGATTGGATGTCTAAAAGGGGAGTTAAATGCAGCCAATTTTGTTAGATGTAAACAGTAAAAATAATTTGAACTTTTTTAGTACTTACAGTGAAATCAAGAGTGTGCTTATAATCACAGCGCCCCCCAAGGCTTGGAGGATTCAGCAGACAGTTAATGCCATAAACCATGCCTCCGTTGAAATCAAGGTTTCTCTTTACAATCCGACAGCTTTTATCATTCACATAAAGCTCCCCCTGAATGATAAATATGCATAACATGATGCATGGTTAATTAAAAATAAATAAACTAAAATAGATATGTGAATACCCAAGGCAAATCCTTTTATCTCAAAAAGTACTCACTATATGCTCTTCCCCCATGCAGGCCACTGACAGATCTGAGCCTTGTTCTGTTTTTAAAGAGCTGGCATGGATGAGCTCTGCAGGGAGGAGCTAGTGGACACACAATACATTGTAATACATTGATGCATTATGTGAGTCAACACTGAATTTCCTGTAATGTTGAGTTAGTCTTGTACTGTCATGGCCTTGCCAAAAAAAAAAAAAATACTGGATAGAGACCAACCTTGGTGTCACGCAGGATGTGGTATCTAAGATACTCAGCAAGCTGGTCACGGTTATGCATCGCATACAGGAAATCTTTCTGCTCTTGGGCCAGGGCGGCCATTACGGTGTCCGTGGGCATGAACAGGGTGACAGGCTGATGAATTGGGTCCATCACCAACTTCAATGTATCTGTGTCCTTTAAACAAACAAAGCTTTATATAAAACTTTCATTAGAAAATATAAGGTTCTTCTTAGAAATAGATATCCATATAATATAATTTTCCAAAAAAGGCACACAAAGGATAAGAACTTTAGTCAAGTTTTGTATAGACTGAGAAAAGGAAAAAAAGGACATCTTTGCTTATTTTACCTCGAGAAGCTTGTAGAATGTCTTGAAGCCATGGATATTGACCACTTCTGAGAGGTTACGCTTTCAACAAAAAAAAAGGAAAATGACAATAAAAATCGATCAATATTATTTCATTATTTTATGCTTGCTTTATTACCACTGGCATGAATCATAAAATAAATTATAAAAATTGTAGAGTTATTCTGTGGGGACATACCGTTAAGCTGTCTTGATCCCTGTCTTTCAGAGTCTGGAAACTGGGAGGCACTAGGACACTATCAATCTCATGGAAAATCCCGTTGCTACTTTCTAGATCACTGAACACCACCTTGGCTTTGTTATTGATGTAAATAGTATCCTGGAAACAAATAATAAGTTAAATATATATCTTATGCAGTCATTATACTGAGTGCACTTACATGGCACATCAGGTACACTGTACCTCTGAGTACGTAATGGTGATGATGTCACCAGTAAGTGTGGTCAGGTTACGAGGCTTCATGAGATCTTCTGGCAGGAGGGCACGGCAGGCCACTATGTGGTACCTCAGGATTTTGGCGTTTTCAGAGCGTCTCCGCTTTACAATGTCCGTCGTCTAAATAAAAGCAGGACTAATCAGTAACATTAAAGAAACCCACTCTCACTATATCCTCTTACTATTCTTGACACTTATTAAGAGACGGGCCATTTAGGTGAATCACAGAAAACCTGTCCATGACCAGGTCATATTTAAGGTTAAATCCCAAAGAATGTTTAAGAGAATTAACCTTTTTTTTTAGTTTTTTTTTTTAGTTTGGCTCAGTGACAATCTCATTGGATATTCTTTGGGGCTTTTGTTTTCATGAAACTTCATGAATGTTCAATCACATGGCACTTGATGTATAATCTTCCAGTCAGTCATGGCACAAGCTGATAGGTAATCTACTTGTAATCTGCCAGCCAATCAGCTTGCATCCTTTACAAATTAGCTAATAGGCATGTCATTTGTCAGCCAATGAGCTTGCATCCTGTGCAAACAAGCTAATAGGCATGTAACTTGTCAGCCAATGAGCATGCATGCTCCTAATACTACTACCATTTAAATAGCCAGCTTCAGGCATTTACTGTAAGATGGTTTACTGCAGTGTGTGAGCAGTTGTTGTCATGGACCTGCTTCAAGTAAGTGGATTTTTATTCCTTCTCTATTTTAAAATGTTGAATCCATCAATAAAGCTAATTTATTTCCTGTCTTTGTTATGCAGGAGGTATTTTTTCTCATTTCTTTTAGCTTGTGATATCCTGCATTTGCTAATGGTAAGATTTGGCCTTTTTCATATAATATATTCATATATAATTCATATTATATTCATATAATATAGAAATGTTTCTTACTAGTTAAGTCAAATTGTCTCAGACTCATAGCTGGTACCAAAACTATTGGACGTTCTTTCCTTTGTGAAACAAAAGATTGACATGTCTCTGTTTTCATTTTCCCCCTATATATTGGGACCCACTGGGCTCCAATGATGTTTGGTTCCCAGTGTTCTTTAAAATATATATGAAGAGTTCAGATGCAAAAGCCTCTAAGTGCCATTTGAAATTTTCTTCTAGAATGATGATTTTTATCAAGCTTGTATATTTAAGTTCAGTAATTTCACTTAAATGGCAATGAAGATTACCTATTACTGTACCTATGAGTGAAATTACTGAACTTAAACATACAAGCTTGATAAAAATTATCATTCTAGAAGAAAATTTCAAATGGCACTTAGAGGCTTTTGCATCTGTACTCTTCATATTTGGTGTTTTGCAGAAGTCATACAGGTTTGGATTGGCACAAGGGTGAGTAAATTATTGAAATATTTTAGATATTCACCCAAAAATAAAATGTCATTACTTACTCACCCTCAAGTTTTCAAACCTTTTGAGTTTTTCAACACAAAAGAGGTTATTTTGAATAGTGTTTGTAACCTGACAGTTTATGGCACCCATTGCCTAGTATGTTTGTTTTTTTTCAACTATGGAAGTCAATGGTGCCGAGTCTGCAGACAACTGTCTGGTCACTGACATTCTTTAAAATATCTTCAACTATTCCTTTAATTCAAACTCTATATTTAAGCCACTTGGTTAAGTCGCCAGACCCATAGCAAGTCAATTAGTTGTGCAGTGTATTAAAGTCAATATTTTTTTTTAATGGTCATCCAATTAAGCTCCCAAGACTTACATGGTCTTATTGGTTTGTGAACCCTTATTGGTTTGTATCTCTCTCCACACACACACACAGTCAAAAGTTTTAGATCAGTAAGATTTTTTATGTTTTTAAATGAAGTCTCTTCTGCTCACCAAGGCTGCAATTATTTAAAAAAAAAAAAAAAAAAACAGTAATATTGTGAAATATTATTACAATTTAAAACAGCGGTTTTCTATGTGAATATATAGTGAAGTGTAATTTATTCCTGTGATCAAAGCTGAATTTATCATCATCATTACTCCAGTCTTCAGTGTCACATTTTTTACATTATTATAATAAGAAATGATTATAATATGATGCTCAAGAAACATTTGATTATCCATGTTGAAAACAGTTTTTTACATTTTTATTTCAGGATTCTTTGATGAATAGAAAGTTCAAAAGAACAGAATTGATCTGAAATGGAAAGCTTTTGTAACATTAATCACTACCATTCAAAAGTTTGGAAAGTAAGAATTTATTTTTTTATTTTTGGGGGAAAGAAATTAGAAAATACTTTTATTCATCAAGGATGAGTTAAATTAATCAAAAGTTACAGTAAAAACATTTATAATGTTAGAAAAGATTATATTTTAAATAAATGCTGTTCTTTTGAACTTTCTATTCATAGAATTTTGGGGGAAAAAATGGTACACGACTGTTTTCAACATTGAAAATAATAATTTTTGTTTGAGCATAAAATCAGCATATTAGAATGATTTCTGAAGCTCATCTCACTAGACCATTGGAGTAATAATGATGATAAATTCAGCTTTGATCACAGGAATAAATTATACTTCACTATATATTCACATAGAAAACCGCTGTTTTAAATTGTAATATCTCACAATATTACTTTATTTTTTGTTTGTTTTTTTATTAAATAATTGCAGCCTTGGTGAGCAGAAGAGGCTTCATTTAAAAACATAAAAAATCTTACTGATCTAAAACTTTTGGCCGTGTGTGTGTATACTTTTTTTTACAGAATACATACTGTTTGTGCGCAAGATTGTGAGATTGTAATTGTCTTGAACTTTCTGGAATCAGACCACATTTGAGTGATCAATGCAGAAGTCAGATTTTCAAAGGGTTCACTAACTTTATTGATATTATATTGCACCTCAGTCTTACCTCTGGTAAATTATAAGCTTCTGAATTGGGTACAAAGACTGTGAAAGGGCCACGACTTCCGAGTTCCGGAATATTATTCCTCTGTAAAAAATAAAATATAAAAATCCTCAGACAGATCACAATCTCAGGGTAAAAAAAACAAGATTGTGTAAATGACTAAAATTCAGCTTACCACCAGTCCCATGTAAAATTCTCCTAAATTTCTGTTTCGGATCTCCTAAAAAGAAAAAAATGGTTTCACTGACTGTTAAGGTATTGTTTCACTTGTATGCCTGTTTGTTTTCTGACCTTCAGCAGGGTGCCTTTGCAACTCTCTCCATCGCCAATAAAGCCAGGCCTACAAGTGCAGTTCCTCTCCAGGGGTCCTGTCATGTTACAGTCGGCATACCTGTGGCATCCTCCATTTTTCTGACAAATCAAGTAATTGTGTGACCATTGTTCCATGTTATTCATGCTATTCTGTAAACTGCCACAATGTCAAGTTTATGTAATACAGTGGTTGTCAACTGTTGGGTTTTGACTACAAAATGTAGAAATGTACTAAAGGTTTAGGAATGTCAATGGTTTGACTAGAACAGGCCGTTCTAGTCAAACCATCGACATCCCTAAACCTTTAGTAACCAATGATAGATTAAATAATTTGATTTAAAGGACAATTGGGGTTTAAGGTTGTTCAGTGAAACCAGTTGAGAACTAATACAGTCATTTTTAATACAGCTATCAAAAACAGCATGTACCTCTTTACAGACGTTGATGGCTTCACATTGCTTTCCGTTCCCTGAAAAGCCAAGTTTGCAGTAGCATGCTGACTGGAAGAGGAAAAAAAAAAAAAATCTTTGCATCAATTGAAAGTTATTCTAAGGGTGAGTCTGTCAAAATCATATCAAATTATACATTCCAAAATCAAATTTAATATTTTGTTTATTGTCTTAATTCATACGTTTCCTTTTCTGTCCCTTTCATACTAATGCAGTTCTCTTCTCTAATGCAATAAAGTAATGAAAATGTATATACGTTATGGTAGTATTAGTACTTTCTCATTTACTCCCCCATACCTGGAACACAAGATATTTAGAAGTGTTGGAAACCAAACACTCGTGCCCACTGACTTCCATTGTGTAACCCCTGATATTTCAGTCATCTTGTCTTCCACAGAAGAAAGGGATTTTTTTTTTGTTTATACAGTATGATAGTATATGTTGTGCTGCCTTAAATCAAGACATTTGATTTAAACTGCAGGCATGTGTGTTAATGCTAACCTCTTGGCCTTAACCAGCACTATGGCCTTCAAGGGGCCACATAACATAAGGGGCCATAATTTTTATTTTATTTTTTTTGTGAAATTTGTTGTAGCCATGGTTTTGAGATTTCTTTACATTTGTATTTGATTGTTTGCTGGCTTAGTAGATGGCCTGTATATTAGCTTCCTACCTTATTAGGGCCTGTATGAATGCAGTCACCATCTGCATGGCATTCCCCGTTATTACCATCCAGGCATGGATTGATGGCTTCAGACACACACATTAACACATTACAAATACAATTGTTTACCTTTCTTCTGAAATGCACAATAGTACTTTCACAATATATTTTTGTTTCCTGGTCATTTAAACCTAGGACAGTGGTGTTGTGACTACATTAGTCTACAAATTGAGTTAAATATATACTTACAAACGCATACTTTTCCATCGCCTGCATAACCAGGGTGGCACACACATATTCTTCGTCCTGGGACAGTGCGCTTGCACACGGCATTGACAGAACAACCACCATTTTTCTCTGCACATGCATCCACCGCTTGTTGGAGATAACACCATATGTTATGTTAAATCAACATTTTTAAATCATTGGCTACAACAGTTATTTAAGTGTTTGAAGGTTTCTTGAGATGTTTACCTGCACAATATGTGCCATTGCCCTGAAATCCTGCTGCACAACTACAGTAATATGTGTTGTCCACTACGTTCAGCAAGCAGCTACAACACACACCAAACTCAATGTAAATACAATATTTAAAGACCATAGAATGTATGGGTCACAAAAACATTGGGGGAACATTTCGCAAAACATTTGTTCAACCAACTGTAGATAAGGAAAATTGGCAACAGGTGTACACCTCTTCTGAAACAAGTTTTTCAGATAATAATTTGACTAATTTCAAACCACTCCCTCAATTAGAGGGTGCACCTGTTGCTAATTGTAAAGATTCCTCTAAAAGTTGTCTGAAACAATTTTAAAAGGAATAAAGCTCAGTCGGCAGAGTTTTTTCAAAGAGGTCACATTTCACCCCAAATTGCAAAAGTCTGGTGACAGAGCAAAGACTGTTACATTGTTACAAAAGATTCCCATTCCACATAAATGATAATACCTGATAAGAAATATCAGCATATTTGAAAGATTTGATCATGATTGGAAGAAAATTCAACTTTGATTTCATGAGATTCACCCAAGAATGCTTTCCATTCAGATGGTAGTGTAGTATTGTAGAGCTTCGATTTAAACTATGGCACTGAATGACAACAATATTCCTACACTATGGAATGTACATGTTATTCCAAGGTACTTCAAATAATACTATGGTTTTAACATGCTTGTTTAGTAGTGGGTATTTTGAACGCAAACTTACTTTGCACTGCTGTGGCACTTTCCACTGCACATATCTGATGTAATAGCTGAAAGTAGTTAACACATCTTCATTTTTATTTACAGATTACTATATATGTATATATACTGTATATACTATGTTGAAAGGCATCCAAATACTTAAAGCCAGTGAATACTGCGACAGGTGAGAATCATACCAATGGCACAGTTTATTCCTCTCCAGCCCAGATCACAGGCACAGCTGCCATCTCCATCCACATTGTCTTTGCAGAGTCCGTTGACACACTTACACTCTAAAAAGAAAGATAGTGCATATTGAATGAGATAACTGTTCACAGAGTATGCAGTATAAGCTTTTAAATCTCTGATACCTTGATCACAGTGAATTCCATATTTGCCAGCTTGGCAAGATTCGCATGCAGTGCCGTTAAAACCCTGGTTGCACTGACAGACCCCTGTGCCGTTGATCCCGTCTACACACACACCATTGCCAAAGCAGGGCTGACCTTCTGACCCCGGACACTTCTCACAGTTGATACCATAATAACCTTCACAACACTTTCTTTCCTGCAAACAGAGAGAAACAGTGATATCATACTGAAACCCTACTCACATTTCTTCCATTCTGAAACTCCAAAAAGCTCCTGCCACTTGTGAATAATGCACGAATAAATGTGAAAAGAGAATGTATAATGTACATACAATGTTGACTTTCTCACAAAAAACTTTACATCCAATGGTCAGCAGTGTCTCTTCATGATATACTCGAGTGTACATGCATCTTCTCTTTGGCCACATCTGAGGATAAACAATTAATAGGAAACATTGTTTTTACCCAACCCAGTTAGTGCACCACAAAGGGGAATGTGGACAGATTTCTACCACTTTGCTAAATCTATAAAACAGAAGTTACTTGAATTATTTTTTTTTTAATATCAATATTTCACATCAATATTACAATAGATCAAATAAAAGAATCTGAAAAAATTAAATGAATTTATTAGTGAACAAATGCATCAATTTGTATGAATGTCTCAGCCAATCAAACTGATATCAGACAATATAAATGCATTAAAAAAAATAACAGATTCGATTTTTTTTATATAAAGTTTGAGTATAAAAGTGAATCGTGAAAATGACCATATCTTAAAATTAAATCTTGACATAAGCATTTTTGGGACCACTTTATGTGTGCACACACCAGTCTCTTTGTTCCTGAAGGGCAAGGGCTATCAGTTGGGAGGAAACAGTCCATGCAGCGTCCCTACAGACACAAAATACATATTTAAAATGGATATTTAAAGGATAAAGAAGAAAATGACCAGGCTAAATAGATATATTGCACCGTGAACATTTTGGAGGTAGCTCTGTCGCAGCGGTTTTTGGGGATGTTCAGGACAGCAGACACTGTGTGGATTACCCCTTTACTGGTCTCTATATCAGTCACGTTCACCTCAGCCTCATTTACAAGCAACTATGACAGAGAAATCCATTATAAATCCATGACTGAGCATTTGATTTATTGTACCAGGTTGTACCAGTAATTTACCCACTACTTACTTTCTTATCTTGCCGGAAAATTCCCAGTTGGTACGAGAAGCCAAGCATAGTATCTTTATACAGTCCATCCACCAAATCTCCATTTTTTAGAGTCTCATTCAGTATAATGTGATACTGGGTCACGTTTAACCCCTGGGAATAAACATAAAAACACACACACACAAGAATGAGATACTATATACGTAATACAAACACACGAATATACAAAGCCTTAGTGGTTAGAAGTAGTATGATACCAGTGAATCCTTGCCCGTTCTTCTGAGGTATTCTTGGATTGCGCTGTCTGTCGGAGCAAACACAGTATAGCCCGTAGACTCCTCCATTTTGTCAGTGAGGTTATGTTTCTGGCAAAATAAGTACAATTCAAAAACACAATTAACAACAGTCCAAGCCATACGCAGAGTACGATTATTGTCATTTGAGGTGCGGCAGGCCTCAAGACTGGACACTCACCAAGAGAGAGCTGCGGTAGAGAGAGAGATCAGACCTCTGACTCAACACCTCCAGTAAACCTTCACTCATCTGTCGCTCAGGAATCAACACCTGGAGAGGACAACAGTGGCACATTTCTTCAGTCTGTGCATTTGTATTTGCATTTGTGTGAGCGTATTCACACAAAATCATTACATCAAAAAGTTTGCACTTAATTTTAAATTTAGGATAAAAATTTGAAACCACACACTTTTTTGCATAATAGGCAACTTGTATACAATTTGTAGTAAATGACAACCAAAGTTGTACGTGTTTTTATTTGAGAACAATATTGAAAGACTCCAGTGGCTTACTTTGTCAATAAGATGTATAACTCCATTCTTTGCTGCCATATCTCCAAAAGTTATATTTCCTCCTGCAACATTGGTTGTCTGGATAAAAAGAGAGAAACACAGAATGATAAACAATCTCATAGCAAAGTTCAAAGACAGACAAAATTGCACTGGGACTAATGGTAAAGATAAGATGTTTCCCTCTCACATCATTGGTTGTGTAAACAGGAAGTGTCCTTTTCAAAAGGGAAACCAGTCGTGGGGATGGGGAGGTACGAAGATCGTTTAGAGCAAATATCCCAGACACAATGTGATTTCTGTGATAAAAAAATAGCAACTTGTATTAAAGTAAAAGGAGTTGAAACAAGCATTAATTGTTACCAAAAATATTGACAAATGACAAATTACAGTAGCTGATATATGATACAGTAGCATGACCACACTTACTTTACAAGACTAGGAAGATTACTGCGGGTCATCCAGAAGTCTTTGTCTTCTTTATTTAGTTTCTCTGTGGCTTGAGCCGATGGCACGAAGAGCGTGAAATTGTCTGCCTCTGACAGTAGCTGAGAAAGGTCCGCTCGCTATGGAATATTGCAGAGCTTATTAGGAACTCAAACAACATTTATACATTTTTGCTACATTTTTGCTCCAAAACGAAGCCACAACAGAACTGTTTCACATTTTAGAGTAGTCAAATTACTGAATGAATCAGTTTTTTTTTTCTGAACAAATTGAAGAAGTGAATGATTCAATGACTCATTTAGGTTCTGAATGAATCAGTGGATGCCTCCAAAATTGCATACTTCCCTTTCACAGTATATAGTAGGCGAAAAACAGTATTTGACTAAAAAGAGTAGACAAAAAGTACCCGGATGACCTACTACTTCAGGCGAGATTCTGAAGTGTGCATATGATGGACACTTTACTATCCCATAAGGCCATGGGAGAGGATTAGTGAATAGCAGGGAAGGCAAGGGACAACTAACAATGAGAACATGGCGAATATATTACATCTGGATTACATTCACACAATATATAACGTACTTTTTTAGCACTAGTGAAGTAAGTTTTTTTTTTTAAATAACTACCTACTCAAGACAGTATGCGATTTCAGAAGCAAGCAGTGTTTTTTGACCAAATCCCTTGAGTGAATGATTCATTGACTCACTAATAGAGAGTCAATTGTCGTCATCTGCTGGTGTATGATGTAACCTGCAGAAAAACTCCCCATCATTAAAGAGCCCCTATCATGGATTTTTGAAAATGACTGTTCATGTAGTGTGTAATAAAGCTCTAAGTGAATGAAAACATCCTGCAAAGTTTTATATCTGAAAGTGCACCGTATATAAAGTTATTGTCTTTCAAAAGTTAGAGTCGACTCAGAGTCTATGAAATGAATTTTTTTGAAACGAGTCATTAGCCGTTTCGTAGTGTAGTAGATACGAAACATTAGCATATATTGGTTATTGCGCGTTATACAGTTATTGCGCGTGCAGACGCAAGTGTAAACTTGAAGTCTTGAACGCATTCAATAATACTTCAGCTGAATAGCATCATGTCGAGACGACGCTGTGTTCTACAATGCAAAGTTAGTACAGCCACTTTGTTTTCACTGCCCAGGGACGAGCATGTGAAGGATAAGTGGTTAAAGTTCATATTTGCAACGATACCACAACAGTATATCCCGATTGTGTTGTGTTCTCATCATTTTAATGACGAATCCTTCACAAACATAAATTCATTCAACTGTGGATTCGCAAGCCGGTTGTTCATGAAGGAGAGCTCAGTAGCCAGTGTATATGGATCAGCTTCGTCCTCTTACTTGGTGTAGCTACTACTTCAGTGCTTTATCAATATGCTTCTGCGTTGGGCTAACGCAAATAAGGACTTGATTGTGTGTTTACCACCGAGCTGTGGGCTATGGTCGCTCACATAAACTGGGTAATTTGACCAATCACCGCAGATTTGCGTCACGCAAAGGAGGTGTTTGGGAAAATGAATCGTTAAACAAATCATTTGAGAGTCGTTGAGCAAATCAGGTAAAAATAAATGCATATTATAAGACAATTAAAGTGTTTTTTGTCCTTGCATGCATGTGAAACTGTTTTTGGGAACTCCCAAAACAAAAATAGGAACATTTCAAATAACATGATAGGGGCTCTTTAAATGTAAACAGTCTGTCAGGAATGTGCAAACACAGACAAGTGGAGTGATACAAACAGTGAAATATCCGAGGACTAAATATCAGCAGTCTCTGCTTGACCAATTAAAGTCGAACTACCTGTTGCAAAAATACTTTTAGAACACTAAAATTTAAACCTTACAGCAATCCAGAGGTTGAATTCTTGAAGATTTGGGTTTGTTGCCACCTCCTACAAAAAGAAAATTAAACAATTTTAAGAATACTTAAGTACAAATAGATTCTACAAATAATTAAGGTTATACAAATACATTTTGAAGTATTAGTAGTTCAAAAATTGCATATAATTTAGTTGTGCCTCTGCATAACCACATCAAAAAGTATCCAACTATAACATACAGTCATGCAATAACATATACAATACCTGTGCTAGGGAACCATAACAAATTTTTCCATCACCATCGTAGCCATCCTCACAGACACACTGCCATCCACCTGGGGTCAGAAACTTGCATGCACCCTAAGAGAAAATGGCAAAATGAAAGGAAGCAGCTGATGTGCATACATGTATACATGTAAAGATATATGTAATAGATATGTAAAGATCTGTGTGTGATGACTTGTTCGAACACTGACCAGGAAATGGCATCCACCCTTCTGATCCACACACTGATTAACAGGTTCACATTGATTCCCGTTTCCATGGTAACCACTTTTGCAAGCACAATCACTCTAGGGAGAATATCAATCATCAAAAATACTGTAAATATGTTGATGCAGCCGCAATCATAATTACACTGTGTTCATTTCGTTGGCCAGAGGAGAACTGGCCCCCCGACTGAGCCTGGTTTCTCCCATGTTTTTTTTCTCCATTTTGTCACCAGTGAAGTTTGGGTTCTTGCTTAGTTAGGCACACTTAATATTCAACAATATTATTGATCTGACTGAACTGATGCTGTTGTATGAGAACTGAACTGAGCTGGATGATGACATCATTTTTTGCAGAACTAAAGATAAAATGAATTAATTTAAATATTGAATCAACAATGCCGAACAACAGCCGAAATGCATAAATGCATTCCTGTTATCACTGTAAAGCTGCTTTAAGACAATCTGTATTGTATAAAGCGTTATTTAAACAAAGGTGACTTGACTTCTAGGAAGTCAGGGTTTGGGAATCACAACGACCCCCTCACCTGTCCTGGGCCCACATAGATACAGTTGGCATTGGGGTGACACCCTCCTCTGGATGGATCCAGACAGTTATTGATGGCCTGGCACTCATCTCCATCCTCCCTCCAGCCACTCAGACACTGGCATGTGTGTGTGCCTGGACCGGTCTTTATGCATTTGGCCTGAGAGTAAGCGAGAATAAACATGCTATCATGACATGCTTACATAAAACACAAGCACACAGATGGATTTGACTTACATTGACACTGCAGCTTCCGCGATGTGGTAAAGCGCACGGATCACTTTCAATGCACATGTATCCATCCCCTTGGTAACCAGGCTTACATACACACCTAAAATAAAACAATGTAACAAGAACAAGCCATAAACCTTATGCGTTCCCCTTTCTTACATTTTTATTAGAAATAATTAATAATATTTGTAATAATTCAAATTTATTGTATAGCACTTTTCACAATAAAATTGGTCTAAAGTAACTTTTTCATTTTTTTAAATATAAAAAAAAAAATGTAAAGACTCATAATGTGTTTAAAAAAAAATGAAATATATAAATCTATAATAATATTCATTTTATTATGACATTTATTTGTATAGAACTTTCCACAATAAATGTTGGTCTTTTTCCTTTTTACATTTTTTTAATATATATATATATATATATATGCACTGATTAGCTACTTGCTCTATGTTTATTTAAAATTAACAGCAAGACAACTAGCAGTGAACGTGCTTTCCATTAAATTAAACACGCACGCTAAACAAATCCTTAAAAAAAAATTTAAAAAAAACTATTCTGGTGGATGCGTTGGTGACGCGTTGGTGATCATTTCGTTTTGAATTGTTCTGTTTAAAAGTAGACATGTCTGTGACTGTGAGGCGAGTAGGCGACCTTATACGCAGAGTTTCGGTTCATTTACGAGATGAGCTCCAGTTCACGAGCCGGCGCCTCTGTTTCGTGATTATCTATCGTCTGCTATATTTATCTTTTATTACTTCTTATTTATTAAATCCAGGCAATTGGTTGATGAAACATTGATTAAAATTAAGATACAATTCATATAAAACGAAATTCGTTTTAAAGAAAGGTTTTGTGCTTTCTGTTTGATGCCTCTGTGAAAGTTTTAAAGCATCTTTTTAGTGCCGCTTTCAGAGCGCTCACGTCCATAACATTGTTTTTTCCTCATAAATGCGAACACGAAAAATTAAATAAAATGAATATTTTATGTTCTGTGGATACTACAGTTTATCATTATTTGTATTCTGAATACCTAACGCCGGTACAAGTATTCCGTTACTCCCCAAAACTGAAAGTGTAACCTTATCTGTAATATATTTTAATAACACGGTTTTGGCGGTTATAGAGTTCTAATGACGGTGTTCAACTATAACCGTCGGTCTCACGGTTATATCATAACCGTCACACCCCTACGTAGAACACTCACGTAAACGCTTCCCTATTGGACACACAGTTGGCGTGGGCATGGCAGGGCTGGCTGGGCCCGCACGACTGGGTCTGCAGCTCACAGAACTCTCCGGCATAATCGTCTTTACAGGAGCCCTGCTTGCATTTACCGCTGGCCTCTGGACGGTTATCACACACTCCGTGGATGCATCTACAAGCTGGTATAAGGGAGGGACGCAAAGTAGATATTGTTATTAAACATCTGAATAATATTCCCAAACATTGTGCTGTAAAATAAATTCGTACTTTTGTCACAAAACGGGCCATATTTGTTGGAGTCGGCACAGTATTGGCAGCGTGATCCTTTGAAATTGGGCTCACACTGGCACGTGCCATTTCCATCGATGCCTTCTGAGCACTACGACAAAAGAAATACAGTTATGGCAACTGAAAAATGCTAACCTGTACACTTTGAGCATTGTGTGCATGCGGTTTACCTTCCCATGGGAGGAACAGGGGGTGGTGAAACCACCGGGGCATGGGGAACAGTCTGCTCCAAAAAAACCTTTACAGCAGCGAGGGGTCTGGTGAAGACAAATAATGGCTAATTTGGTTGGCTAATCAGGTTGACCTGTAAAACTAGATGCAATTGCAAATTATGTCATATACTCTGGTTTGAATGCATTAAATATAGAGAAACAAATACTCACAGTCTTTGTTTCATTGCAGAAGAGGGCACAGCCATGGGTGGGTATGGTCATGCCAAAAGCACTCATTTTAAACACACAGCCTCTGGAGAATATATCCTGAGTATGAGAAGTCCAAAAAAGGAAGTGACAAAAAAAAAAAAAAAAATTCAGTGTACAATTTTACTCTAATTTAACACCAGCCTGATACAAATCCCTACTGAGACTAAAAGTTAGCAAGGCTAAATTTTTTAACTTAAGCTTTATTTTATTCATTTATAATTTATTCAATTATAGTATTATATGTAACAGGTTACCAGTGATTCACCAGTTGGACAGGTAGATTTGGAGACAAGTGTACAGCTAACGCAGGAACCCTGTGACAAAGAGAAGAGAAGACACACACTCTCGTGTCAGTATGGTAACTAGGGCTGCGTCCGAAATTCAATACTCTTGAGAAGGCACTTATTTTGAATAAGTCATTACTTTGCAACCATAAAAAAATTATGTAGTTCTATATAGTATGAATGTGTGTAGTGTGAATGTAATTCAGACATACTTCATTCACCATGTTGTCAATGTCATGTGACCGACCAGTGTCAGTTACCTCACTTCACTGCCATTCACGAACTCTACCGTGGCCTCAAAGGATAGTAAAGTGTCCATTATATGCACACTTCAGAAGTAGGTCATCTGGGTACTTTTTGCCTACTCTTTTATGAGTCCTGTGAATTCGGACATCCTACTCTTGACACATAATGTTTTTTGCCTACTATATAGTGAGAAAGTATGTGATTTCGGATGCAGACAATCACTTCAAACGAAAGGCTTATCTATTTTATATGTAAAAGTGCAAACAACAACTTTAAAGATGAAGTTTGTCATTTTTGTTGTTTCCTAACAGGTTTCTTGAACACTGTCCCCTTCTAGAATTGTTCAAGTCGCACCACAGTGTTTACAGCCAATCATCCTTTGAATGGCTTATTTTTAGTTGTCTTTATACATAAAACTGGGACAATATACCTTTAAGACCGAAATCCGTGTCTGTTACAGCTATGGTTAGTCAACACAAGTGGAGATACGGCTTACCTTGTAAATATTGGTTTCTTTGGTGTCACACCTGTGAGGTAGGATGGGCTCTATTGATGCGGGGATCAGCAGCCCCTCCAGTGAATGAAGACGGCCATTCTTTGCTTCAACGTCCAGTTCCAGCACAGATTCCCCATTGACCAGGATCTGCCCCTATTTGTGACAAAATCAGTGGTTTTATAATACAAGCATTTTGACCCCTAAATCACAATTAAAATGTCTGAATTTCATTGCATAGGTTTCAGTAACATTTTTAGTGGTGTCATTTACTCTCAAATTCACACATGTGTCGTAGTGGAGTAACCACAGGTGTAGTTCATCACATTAACTAGTATGAACATTAACCTTTAATGTTTGACCACTAGAATGTGTATAAATAGGCCAATTTGTTGAGTTACCTTTGGTAATAGTACTGTACAATTTTATTTTGCAACATATTTATTTAGCTATTTTGTCTACCAAATGAATCCCACTTTGATTCACATTTTATTATCTAATGCAATGCCATTCATGCAGTGTTTCTTAAACGCACAAATACGTTAGATGGCCACTGAAATAAACTTACTGAAATATGCTATTACTTCATTAAAGACACATGTGGATTTAGGAGTATGTCTGAGGATTGCACAAATATTTTCTATTTAATGAATAATTATTACTCACAGCAGTCGTCACATTAAATGTCAGGACCTGGTCCGCCATGGTCACAGCACGAGGGTTCGACACAATGAAGCTGGCACTCAGCTGTACACGATACAACAGACAGTACCTAATCAATAATGATCTACAAATTGATTTGAACACACATATATTCACACCCACCCACACACAAACCTGAGAAGTTGACACTATGTGATTCCGCATCAGTTCAAGTAATTTGGTCTTACCCTAAATTGGGAGAAATGAAAAGAAAATGTAAAGTGATTGTTTTGTGACTGGACAGAACATAATTAAATGATAGAATTGCACTATACCTCCTCAGAAGTAAGAAAGTCTAAATAGCCAGGCTTTAGGAAGGTAAATGCTATATTTGTTGGAGCAAATAGTGTATAAGGTCCTTCTTCTTCTAAAACTTTTGCCACATTGGCTTTCTGAGGAACAGAAAAAGTTTAAAAAATAAATAAATTGAACAAAAAAGAATCCTGAAAAAAAAAAAAATCAGTTTTCACAAAAAGATAAAGCAGTACAATGGTTTTCAACACCAATAATAATAAGAAATGTTATTCAGGATCATGTGACTGAAGACTGAAGTAATGACTTCTAAAAATTCAGCTTTGGAATCAAAGGAATGAATAACATTTTAAAATATATTCAAATAGAAAACACTTATTTTAACATGTAATAGTATTTCACAACATTACTGTTTTTACCTCTTTCGAAAACATAACAATAATCTTGTAAGCAAATATTTGCCCTATAATAAAAGGCAATAAAAAAAAACTGCTAGAAAATCATTTCTAGAGCAGGTCAAATGTCTTAAAGTGCATGAATTTAGGGTTTAATTTACTTTAAAACTCTGTTACCTCAAGCAGAGACTTAAACTGAGAGAACTTTCCATTTTGTGAGAGAATCTGCAACAAGTTTTCCTGAAAATAAGAGATAAACAAATTGGCACACCTAACAAACAAAACCAACATTAAACAAAAACAACTCCCATTTGGATGTTTTATCAGTGTATGTCATTTACATAGCGCAAATTTCCAAGAAATCCTTCAGCTTCACAAACCTCTTTCTCGCTTATCACAGTAGAAGGAACTGCATCCATCAGCTTATCAACCAAATGAATTATTCCATTTGAGGCCAAGATGTCTGGCTCCACAAGCGTTCCTTTCTTACGGCTACCGTGGAGACGGATTTTTACCTGCTCTGCCTTTATAATAAAAGTTTGAGAATCTAATGATTCTCTGTCATCATTACACACACACACACACACATACACACATATGAGCAGGAAAGAGTTTAGGAAAGAAACAGGATATGATGATTCCGCTCTTGTATCCTGAATTTGCACATCCTTGAAAACAATTGGGACACGCACACACAACCTGGATTCAATCACCTACATCTGTCATTGATTCGGCAGCCATGCCGGTCAGAGTATAGAAGAGGATTCCCTTCTTCAGAGAGTCAGAGTTCACCTCTCCCGCAACCATGTGCAGCTTAGCAAGATAGCGAGCTCTCATCTCGTTAGCCAGCAGGGTTCTCACCTGGAACAAAAGCGTGATTTTAGCATTTGTTGATGGACGTATCATATGTGGGTGTGTTTGTGTTGTCTAACTCACAGATGTGCCTTTAAAAGCCTTGTTCACTGGCACAAACACAGTAAACGGTCCAAGGGAGATCAGGGGCCACGACATGACTTTATCTGAAACAGCAGAAAAAAAATTAGCACTATACTGTATGTCTACCTCATTTGTGTCTATTGTATTTATCCCAAGGAACAACTAAGGATAGTGTTGATACTCTAGGTGTGTTCAACTTCGACTGGATTTAACCGATCTGTGAAATGTGTTGCTTGCAGTCTGGGGACTGGGGAGGAGTTGAAAACTCAAAAGTGTGAACATATAGTGTGAACACATAAAGTGTTTGCATACTTTATCCCAAATGAAGTGGATTAGATGCTTTCTGTGTGTTTGTGCTGTCTGTTTTCCAAATTAATCCCACTTGAATTCATATTTTATTATCTAATGCAATGGTATTCATGCAGTGTTTCTTAAATGCCCAAAGATATATATAAAAATAATAAAGTTCAACATAAGCCTATATTATTTAAATACCAATAAAGTGGGGTGTATGTATTTTGTCAGTCAGTATTTTGTTAGTCAGTCAATATAACATTAGGATTACATGAAGAGTTTTTACTGTTATAAAAGCAAGGATTTGTGTGCATTAGCAGAACTAACAGTGTCAGAATAAACATGAAGCACACGTCAGTGTTCTCATTGGTGATTCCAGCCAATCGTGAAACAGCTGTGTTGTCATCAGAGCTAGTGCATGTACTCTGGAGAAGGTGAGCTGACTGAGCCAGCAAACTGCTCTTCATTTTCTCTTGCGATACTTTGATTTTATATGTCACAGTAACATGGCATCAGTGACATCTCAAGTCGGACAAAGTATATAAGTGGCATGCAACGCTTCAAGTCAGTGAAAGTCAAGTCAAGTTGTTCTGGGCAATGCTGCATGAAGTCGAACACACCTAATATCTTTAAAAAATAATGGTGAAAACCCAACAAGTCACTCACAAAACAGTGTGATGGCACTGGAGAGCTGACCCGTCCACTCCCCTCCTGGCTTTGAATTCAAGTCTTGCAACTGCTGAAGTATGTTCCCAAAACATATATTTCCATTTCCAAGGTAACCTTCACGGCACTTACATCTGAAATGTTTGGAATTGAAGCCATGGTTTTGAATATGTGAGAAAGAGTGTGAACAAAATCCATTAAAAAAAATTAAAAAAACAATTGAAAATGTTCACCTACTCGACTGTTCCTGGTTCCACTGTGGCACAAGTGGCATATTTATGGCAGGAGTCTGGTTTGCACATATCTTTTATGTTGCAGCCCACCCCTTCAACAAACTTCTCAAACCCCTCCAAACATTCACAGTGAGCCTGTGGAAAACTTCAGGATTGTGAAGATGGCAAACCATAATCAAAGCAATCGGTACATTTAAGTGGCTCAGATAAGTTCAAAGAGTGTTACAATGTTTACACACACACACACAAACACACCTTTCCAGGGCCGTCATACACACAGCGAGTAGAACCAGATGTGCAGTTGCCCAGGTTAGTCTGGCAGGGGTCGATGGGCATGCAGACACGGCCGTCTCCACTGTAGCCTTCTGTACACGTGCAGACATGCTTGTTAGGCCCAGTGTGCGCACACACTGCGCTTGCATGGCACACACCTCTCAAGCAGGGGTTAATTGCTGCATTGACAATGCAACAAAGGAAAACAATAGATTTTGTGAGATCACACGGCCTCCTCTGCTGAAATAAACAGATTAAACCAGTACAGGATACATTTCTATGCTGGACTGAGATGGTTTATAGCCGGTTTGGTGCAAAATATTTGAGCTTGCTTTTAGTAGTCTGTTAACCAATACATGTTGACAAAATAACCTTTAGTGTGTGTATTTGTGTGTGCGTGCGTGCGTGCAGACTTTTAAATGGTTACAAATAACTTTTGAACATTCTTTTCATCAAAAGACCCAAAATATTATGCAGCACAACTGTTTTCAATATTGATAATAGTAAGAATTGTTTCTTGAGCATCAAATCAGCATATTACAATGATTTCTGAAAGATCATGATACACTGAAGACTGGAGTAATGATGCTGAAAATTCAGCTTTGCCATCACAAGAATAAATTACATTTTGAAATATATTAATATAGAAAATAGAAAACTGTTATTTAAAGTAGTATTTCACAATGTTATTGTTTAACTTTATTTTTGATCAAATAAATCCAGCCTTGGTAAGCATGAGAGTAAGAGACTTTCGAAAACATTATAAAACTCTTTCCAACCCAAACTTTTGAAACTATATATATCTCATATAGACTAATTGCAAATGGTCTTTATAGATAACTGACTATCAATGAAGTGTCACATCTAACCCAATCATCAATCAAGCTTAGCTTTACAAACCTTTGTTTGCTTGTGCAGTACTTACATGTACATTGGACTCCATCACCTTGATAACCAGGTTTGCATCTGCACATAAGCTGCCCTGTGGACATGTCCTCAACACAACGAGAATCTGGCCCACACCGCAAAGCAGCACATGCTGGGAGCTCTGAAGAGAGAAAAAAAACTCATGCTGCTTTAATATTCAATGTCACACGTATTGTATACCCAGAATAATAATCCAAGGCCTTACCTCGGTCGCAGTCTATGCCAGTGTACCCAGACAGACATGTGCACCCTCCTATGCCTTTCATGCCGCCGTCACATACGCCATTCTTGCAGCTACACACTGAATAGCACATGAGGTAGTCAGAGCATGGTATCAACACCAAAAAAAACCCATATCAATGAATCCTGCTACAGAATAAAAGGGGATGGGGCTTCTTACCATTGTTGCATGTGGGTCCATATAAGTTCTCTTTACACTCTTCGCAAGCTGTTCCCTTAAACCCTGGCTGCAAAAACACCCAAAAAGTCTCAATGGGTGCTCAATAACTATGTGCTTGATTCAGACAGAGCAAGAGACGTAAATTAAACTTACTGCACATGTGCATGTCCCATTGCCCCCTATACCATCAGAGCAGACTCCATTATTGCTGCATGGGTTCGCCGCTGATCCTGGACACTCTATTGAAAGAATAAAGGATTGGATTTCATGACGTTTAAAGTGAAGATATCTCTTTAAACTTCTGTTTCAAACAGATAAAATGGCCAATTTGGAGATGTCAATCACACATTTACCAGTTGAGCTTGGCATTAACAAATCATAAATCGTGGATTTGATTCCCAGGGAATTAATGGGGGAAAAATGGCAACACTTAGGTCAATAAGGTCTCATTTGTTAACATTAGTTATTGTAAACAATTCTTTATGTATAGTTCACAGTGCATTAGTTAATGTTAACATACAACTTTTGATTTAAAAAATGTATTAGTAAGTGTAGAACTTAACATTAACTAAGATTAATAATAAATGCTGTAGAAGTAGTATTATTTATCTAATGTAGTTCATCTAAGTCTCGAGCTTTGTTAAGGCTGATTTGAGATAAGCAAATTTGCGTGACCCTGATTTGAGGGCAAATGTTTGCCATGACTGTTCTGTGTTCAGTTTGAGAGAGACGGATTTGAGATCATTCTGTTTTCTAGGACTGATCTGGGGTCAGTGGGTTTGGGGTGGTAGGGTCTCTACAAGAGGATACGAGTTAGCAGAGTTCCTCT
Organism: Semotilus atromaculatus; assembly: GCA_031834385.1. Classification (NCBI taxonomy): domain Eukaryota; kingdom Metazoa; phylum Chordata; class Actinopteri; order Cypriniformes; family Leuciscidae; genus Semotilus; species Semotilus atromaculatus. The sequence goes on from JAULUF010000009.1 coordinate 50,452,919, forward strand.
GTTCTTCAAACAGCCCCTCGTCTCTTCCACTGACCCTCACTCTTCTTTTCCTTCCCGCCATTGTAAGTTTGACCACTTAGGCCTGACAAAACCCCTTCATCGGATCAGATCCTTCCCGGCAAATCACACACATTGACACACCATGTACAGACATGTCAACACAAATAGAAAATCACACTAGCAGCATACGCAGACATTTTCTCATGTGCAGACTCACTTTCAGCACATTCTTTACATTTTCTGCACTTACTCTGAAGAAAAATTGGTAACACTTTACAATAAGCATTTGTTAACAGAAATTTTGAGGAATTATCGGTGGATCCAATGCAATCTTACTGGAAAACGTAACTATTTTACAAGGTGGTGATTTTGTATGAATTCATACAATGTGAATCGTACGAAAATGCATGATTTTTAGCAAAAAATAAGCATGAAGGTCCTCCCCAAACTTCACCCGTAAACCACTGGGGAGTAGCAGATCGAACAAAAAAGTAAAAATGAGCTTGTACAAATTCATAGGAAGTAGATCTAAGTACCAATCTTCAAATGAACAGGTTCAATATAAATCTCAAGAAAAATTTAGCTTTCTGCCATTCAGATAAATCTAGTTCTGGATTTGTTAAATATGAATTCAGATACAGGGGAAAATGCATTTCCTCTCATAATGCTTCACCAAGCTTTCATAATGCTGACCCGTCTCATAGACGCAAAGGTCAAATCATTTAACTCTCAAAGAACAATGCAGGAAGTTCTGCTGATACGAGACCAAAGAAACCAAGACAACGCATGTTAACTTAAGTGCTTGACTCAGCGAACTCATTGTGGGATCTGTGTGAGTGCTGACAGGCAGAGGAAATACTGGAAATGAGACCTCCACAGCTTGTTGATCAGCACATTCCAGTACAGAGGCACGGATCTGCCATATCCCTCTCAGAGGGAAGGAAGTACACAAATCCCATGTTCCACAGCGGCTCAAAACTTCCTCTCGTAGTGTGTGACAAGACACACAATGATATGTCACATGTCAGTTTATACTTATTGACTGTACAGCTCCCACAGGAAAAACAACTGTGAGAAACAAGACCGTCATGGTCTCATAACCACATTAAATGTTAAAAATGGATAAAGTGTGACTCCAAAATATCAACAACTGTGGAAGGTCACATTCATGCATATAGGATTTATATCCCTAGTCAAAAATACCCAAAAATATAGAATTCCTATCATAATTTGGAAGCAATCTTATTACTGGGATCAAATAAGAATTATTCAAGAGTCACATAAGATCCTGCTGGATTAACTAAAATTCCTACTCTCTAGTTTATTTCTTCTGGAAGTTCAGTTAATCCAGTACGATCATATTTTATTTTTAGGGGATAGTCGCTTTTAATGGTAATTTTATCTCATTACAGCACGTTGGGATTGGTTTTGACAGAATTATGAAGAATCGTCGTAAAAAACAATTATGAATTATGATGAACATTTATTAGCATTCCTTTAGGATTTTTTGAAGTAGGAATTTTAAGATTAAAGTTATGTTTTTCCACTTCTTTCTCCAAGAGGAGCCATGCTTCCCCTTACTTGTGTTTCAGACTTTGGGGTCACATAAAGATAGTTCCTCTCTAACTCTTCCGTTCAAAATATTCCCTCAGTGCATCTTCCCTTACAGAATGACGGAAATGACAAATGCCATTTAAAATGTGTTAGATAATCAGATAAGAACACAACAATCACTTTTGGGCCATATTTATCTGGTTTAAGAGGTTATTGACGTCATAGATCTTCTATGAAACAGAATTCAAACACAATTCTACACAAAACAGAATTCCACTTCAATGACCTGAAACTCACCAATGCAGTCATTGCCCCAGTAACCTGGACAGCACTGGGGTTCCACCGTATCTTTGTAGCACTCATACGAACAGCCCGGCACAGACAAATTAGGTGGGATTAAATACCTAGACACAAATAGAGAGATTATTATGTAATTATTGCCTTTGTATTCATGCTATATAGCATACCCCTTTGTTTATGCACAAGGGAAGCACCTGATCTTGTCATGAAAGCTGTTTTTTATTTATTTTTTTGGTCTGATATTAAAGTATGGTATTTAATTCAGGATAATTCAAAGAGATTTTAAACAAATTGCAGAATATTCTTTGTCTGGATCTCTGATGGCAATATTTTTTTTAAATATATTAAAATTATAATGATATTTCACAATATTACAGTTTTTACTGTATTTTTTATTTAAAAAATGCAGCTTTGGCAAGCATTATAGAGACTTACATTAAAAATATTTAAAATCACAAATTAATTACATTTAAAAATTACATAAAAAATGGATGTAGGATGATTCAAAGACCTTTTTACTCCTTTACGATCCAATCAATTCCCAAATGACAAAATCAAGACCCACCCTACATTTTTTTCTTCGAGAAGCTGTTTCAGATATACGTTATAATAGGGAAGAAAAGACTTTCGCCACTTCCGATTCATGTCAACCTTAAGAAGAAGTCAAACCTTTCCATTAGCTCTATAATTGAGATAATGACATTAGTTATTATTGTGTCTTTTTCCTCATAGTGACTAGCTGGTCCACAATGTAGCTGATTTCAGGTTTTGCTGTCCTTCTGGATACATTTGGTTCCCAAAATGTAAGCAAAACCTGACAGACAAATAGTTCAGTCATGAACGCTGATTGGTTGCCCTATCATCGCCATCTAGACATACTTTCTAATCAATCCACATAACCGTATATTTCATGCCCCAGCCTGCGATTGCCCTGTTGCACGATTATGAAAACTGTTTACCCCTCCTTCTCCCCAGTGCCACCTGTACAAATCTGCCACAGGGGGTTTAAAATAATCCTGCAGCAGCATGACCTTTATGTATGTTATTTTAAATAAGCTGAACAAATTATTGCTCAGCAGATCTCGTCCGCTAAAATCAAGCATATCATTTCATTCCCCATGCCAATAAATGCAGGTTAAATAACTCACTCAATGAGTTGTCATGATTGAAACATCTATACTGTACCTGCAGTCTTTTTTGCTTTTCGCTGGTGGTTTCTTGGTGTAGCCACTGGGACATTTCACCAAAAGCGTTATCGAGCAGGAATGGCAGGTCGATTTAGTCACCACCTGGATGTTCTTATCACAACGGTTCTGACCACAGACACGATCACACACACACATCCATAGCACATTAGTTTTCGCAAAAAAGAGTGTTCAGTGCCGGCTCTTACAAACAGTAAAGCTGGAAAACACACTGGATTGTAACACCTGTCACTGATTTTCCAAGGAGATTTACCTGATTCGTTCATGACTTTACAGCTGGCCAATTCTCAGGATTGTTTTACCCATCATTCCACGGGACACGTCAAATGATACATGTCAAATCAGGACATTTCTAACTGAAGATTTGCTTATATAGTTCATGCATCTAAACGCAATACATGTACTACATTTTAGAGGTCGACCGATTCATCGGATTTGCCGATTAATCGGCACCGATAGTTGATTGGTGGAACTATCGTTATCGGCAAAAATCCATACCGATAGTTTTTCCTGGTTGCGTCCGTTGCTGGAGCGGCTGAGAAGTGCGCGCTGTCATTCATTAACAGTACTAGAGAGCAGAGAAGGGTCTACTGGCATCATGCAGTACAAGAGTGGCCTCTAGAGGTGTAATAAACACTATCACTCATGCCTCGTGTTTATTTCGACACGTGACGCTGCGCGCTGCACTGAGAGCACACGCTGCATGCGTGGAGTGCCTGACATCAGATGCGCGTTTAAAGCACCGACAGCGAAAAGGTATTCATACAGTACATTTTGTCATATCATTATAAAGTGATTAATTTGTTGACTAGATGCTGCATTAGTAGAGAAAGAACCGCATGTTTGTTTGCCTTCGAGGCTGAGAGGACGCTAACATTAGTACCTCAAGCGGTTAAAACACGGACAAAAACAAACCTAAGTCCGACTCCGACCCGAATGTTTAATTTCACAATTGTTACCATCTATTTGCATTAGATTATAACGTTATACGGCTGCTGGTCACTTTTATGCATTCATTATGCAGCGTTGCATATTTAAAGCTAGACGTAAAATAGTAAACTGATAGGCTATGTTCAATATACAGCCGACAGAAACATATAAACAAATCAGAAAAGCATTTGATTCGTGTTCAAAAAGAACTGATAAAAACATTTCAGTGTTTGAAGTGGAAAAACTTTTTAAAGCAAGATTCTGTGACATTTACCGTCATCAATAGCAACGCATTATAACAGCGCACATCCATGTATCACAACGGACGCGCGCTCTCATTTCATCCAAATGCAACTTGCCGTCTTGCGTCTGCGTTTTTGATTGTCTTTAACATGAAATCAGAGTTGATTTATTGTTTACAGAGTTTGATAATGTTGTAATCATCTTGTATTGGATGAGTTAAACAGTTAAATTTTGAATGTAACTGTTTTTTTTTAACTTACATTTTTATTAATTCTTGACTGAGCAATGTAACTGGTTTTATTTGTTATTTAGAGTATTACTTTTTGTTTCAGTTGGAATTAATGTCTTTATTGACTTCAATATTTATTCATATTTATATATTTATTTAATTTAGCATGTTTTCATGGTTCATACAGTTTATATATATAAATATATATATATATATATATATAGAGGCCTGTATATAAAGTTCAGCACTGTTTTACTTGGAGTGTTATGTTTAAGCAATAAGGTTCCAGAGGCTGTGCTGTATCGTGAATAATTGTTTTTATCCAGTATCAATTTTAAAAACTATCGGTTGATTAATCGGTTATCGGCAAGTACGGCCCAACCTAGCTATCGTTATCGGTAAAATCCACTATCGGTCGACCTCCACTACATTTTTCAACTGCAACCACAGAAATGTAAACATTCTCTACTAAATATAGAGAAAGTATCCCTGGAAACGGATATGAACATTAATATCAAAGCAAACTATGTTTATGTTGTTCTGCCAGCTTGTAGACTGAGTGGTATCTACTATATGTAAACAGGAAATGGAAGTAGAGCGAGCTGATATTCCCAAACGAGACAGATTTCTACTGATTAACCCTGGGAAGTATATGTAAAAATTGTCCAATAGGAAGTAGTCCAAAACAAACAAATTATATTTCCTATTCAAAATACTTGTTAAAAAAAATATATATATATATATTTTTTTTTTAATGTTACATTACACTAAGATTTTTACAAGCAATCACATATTTTACGCATGTTGCACAAGTATGTGTGTGAATCTCACCTGTGATGTTGCACCAGCCACCCAGAGTATCTCAGACCCCAGCAGAAGGATCAGACCTCCACAGATTGAGTTTAAAATGACCTTCATGGTAATAACACTTTCTATTTCTGTCTCACTCACTCTTTCTTTCTGTCTCTCTGAGGTCCTTCACCAGACTGTGGCCACACATGCTGGCTTTCTGCCTTTTCAACAATCCCTCCCTCTCTCTTTCCTGTACCATATGCAACATGAGAGTCAGAGGGCGACACGTTCCCCTAAAAATTCGGACACATACCTATATCTATTTCACATTACACATAAATCATTCACTCTTTCATTAACATGTAGTAGACAAGAGAAAGACATTAAACAGAGAAAGATTTTATATGATGTTGTGTTGAGATGACAAGTGCACTGCAGATGAAGAATAAAAGAAAATCAAATCAAATATTTTTTTTTTCCAGAACAATTATCTCGGCTACACATTCTCAATCTTCATACTCTCCTCATTTCTACAAAGCATCCGCATCAATAGCCTATTTATGTAGTTCTTTGAGGATTTTTTTTGTTTAATTGGTATTTTTTCCCCCTCTAAATTATGAATGTGTTAATATTCATAAATATAGGGTCTTAATATATACTTAAGTTTATTTTGAATGGTTTAATGTTTGTCATAAACAGTTTTTTTCTCTCTCTTGTTTTAAGAATATAGTTTTTCTAACACAATCTAGCTAAATATAGTGAGCCTTATGACAAAAAAAAAAGATAAAACAAAAGGGGAATAAAAATAACATTAGTTCAAGAAATACACATTTATGACTTAAATTAAGTAAATTAATCTAATTTGAAAGATGTCTACATATTTTTACTAGAAGACCAGAAAATGCTAGAAAAAAACATGCCGATTAAGAACATGATTTTTGCAGCATGAAATCTTGGTCCAATCAAGAAGAGAGAAACACCATGATTTTGGCATTGGTGCAACACATTTATGATTCTGAAAACAAAATGACAACTTTTTGCAGAATAGTTATTGAATTCCAGTTGACGCACTAGAAGGCTGGGAAAAAGCTGGTCGATTTCCAGAAGCATTGAAAAACGTGTGTTTGTATAAACTGAACAAATAAAGCTGATGGCAGAAGAATCACAGGATGTCCTCACTCATAAATAAGCCAAGTGGTCAGGTGAAGATTCCCTGTCACACACACACACTTCCTGTATGTAATGCTGCATCATGACTTTCCTTAGTTCCAGAACTTTCATAGGAATTACATGTGTGTGCACTGCATTGGATATAGGTAGGTTAGTATTATTATCGTAAGTGTGCATATACAATGCTTTTCAACTTATTCGTGTGTTGCTTGTTGTTTTTCAACTGCTTATGAAAACAAATTAAAACCTTCATTGCCACCCACTCAACTGTCTAGATTAGAAGCTACCATCCAAAATATATTTTAAATGGTTCTCTGGAAACTAACCTAAATGGACTGACTCCCAACCAGCTGTAACGTACAAAATCTAACACAGTTTTATCCCATTTAAACTGTACTTGACACCCCAAGAACACAATGTGCTAGCAGCTTTACAATATGGCACCAATGAATGTAGGCCAGGCCTACTAACCATAAGAAATATTCGACCAAGTCAGTTTCTTACTGTTCAGAAAGACTCTTACAAACAATAGAGGAACAAAAGCGAACCAATAATAATAGTGAGAGTGCACAATGCCAGGTTTATCAGAAAGCTAAATTTGTATTTTAAGAGATATACTTTACCATGTAACGCAGGGACCTGATCTCCATTGTTTTGGTGTTGTTTCAAAAATTTGCTCATTCGAGGAGCGAATGGGGACAATAACTCCGAATATGGAACGCGCACGTTTGAAACAGAAAGGGTGGCGGTTGTGTCAAAGGCGGAAATTTTGAACGAGTTTCTTTAGAAAGAGTAGGCCTAACCACGCACGTTCTGGCCGTGTTAAGGCAACACAATTTTGAATGTGTTTCTTTAGTAGGCACGAACATAATTTTTACTGTGTTAAGGCGAATGTTTTTTTTATTTTTTATTGCAACCCTGAAAACGTTTGTCCACCGACCACCAATACATCTTATTAAAGCATTGATTGAACAGTCCCGGGCCTGTGGTATAGCTAGGGATATTCTGTAAATTGCGTCTTTCTCATTTTTCAACCAACTTCAGAAGCCAGATGTGCACGTATGAACATTGAAGTCCGTTGTCTGAGAATATTTTGGGAAATGTATCCAGGAGGAGACACCATCTTATGCAGTTTGTAAATGATGTTGGAAAAACATAAGCACTATCTGCGTGAGATGATACTGTGAATCGCCTGCTACTAAATTACCTCCTTTCAAAAAATATCAGCAAATGTAAAAGGCTACATTTTTACATTCATTTTAATGTAAAAATTGTCATATATAATTAAAGCAACGCTGCTGTGTAGCTCCTTTTCCTTTACATGATCTGTAAAATAATAATGCAAAAGGAAAATGCTCGTTATAATTGTTTTACGTGTGTTTTGCATGTTTTCATTCACTTGTTTTTGTCTCATTTAAATTTGATTATGACCAAAAGTTAACCAAGAGTGTGGGTGCTGAAATAATGATCTTCATCTCCCTCTTGTGGTCTTCTCTGGCAAGACTGTGATCCACCAGATGGAGGCAGATACCATCATGCCACTGATCCATTCTGTTCATATTCCCCCATATGTATATAAGACAAGAAAAGTTAACCCATTTCATTTAAGACAAAAATGACTTCATAGCAGTATGGTGAGATATAGTAAGAAAAAAAGAAACAAAGAAAACATAGAGAATGAATTAAGGCAGAGCAAGCACTAAAGGACGTGTGTAGAATCTTAACATTGACTACAGCAGTTGTTGTGGGAATTTTCGACATTTAAGCAACAGTTATTGGCAGGAAAACAGTGCCGCCAATCCAAAACCCCTCAGGCCTTAACCAACACAACCAGACACAGCCACGAGCCCCTACAGACTTCTGGGAAGGCGTATAGAGCATGGCACCACCCATAGAGCATGCAGGAATGGGCCAGTGGAAAAAGCATGACTCTTGGCTTCGGATGTAATGCTATGCTTGGATGGACATAACTGATCATTCACATATGAGACAAAAGATGAACGATGATCAGGAAGAGAGCAATGACCCCGGTCTCCACAGGGCAGCGTGGATCAAACTTACATCCAAAACATATTGTGCGTGTGTGCATGTGGTCGCACCACCCACTGTGTTGCTTTCGGTCTCTACTCAATAGCACACACAGAAAAAAATTATAATTTCAGAAAAAAAATATATATTCATCTTACATAAAAGAAATGTAAAATATTGCATGGACATGCCTCCAAAACCTCTGGGGCTCAGCAAACAGTAAAAAAGGCTGAATAATTATATTAAAGTATATACGGATATTCTTCAATTACTGATTATTACTGAATTTCATCTGAAGAAATATTTGTCTTTGTTTTCACAGTTGTGGAGCTGCTTTTTCCTCACCAAACTACACTTCCAGAACATTAAGAAACAGTTTCAGCTCATTAGCAATGGCGGAACAAAACCTGAAAAGGCAATATTGAAGAACAGCAGATTTAATTTGACAAATCATGATTTAACCATTAAACACATACTAAAAAGATTGAGAGGGGTGAAAGAAGGCACCGAAAGTCTGGTAGCCACCTGAGTTGTTGGCTACGTCAGAGAGAACAGATGCGTACACGTGGACTCCTTTCGCCTGCATGATGTCTCTCTCCAGAATGGATTGCCACCAAGTTTCCAGGGCTGAAGGTCTCAGCGCTGCTCCTGAAAATGTACCTGGAGAGTTTCAGTGATTAATGCAAGATTTCAATGGATTTGATTTGGCCTACAAGATGCGGTCTGTGATTTGTCAACGTGTTGTCCACAAAGCGAAGAATCAGACGAAAATAAAGATTCGTAACTATAACTTACAAAGAACAACGTGTTTTTTCTTGGAAAGAAGAATGAAGAGATTTTTACAGATATCAAGAAATATGTTCTATGGGGAACATACTATGTTAAAACAGTGTGTGAAAAGGCAACATTTCCAAAAAGGAATTAATTTATTGGATGGAATTTGGGTTGAGAGTCTTTGTGAGAATCACTGTAGAGAATAGTCTTAGGTGAAGTTTTTAAGAAAGTTTGATGCAACTTCCACTCAGCGGTAAATACAACCACATGAGAATGTACAAGAAGGCATTCAGAGTGAAATCACGAAATGCAACGTGAGCGAGATTTTCCACCGACTTTAATAGATTTGCCAGCATGTGCAAGAACTCACAGGAATTTTTCCTTCTGTCACTGGACAGAAGATCTCTGATATGTTCTGCGTGCGCTGCCGTAAATTGTCACCGTCCCGTTGCTTGGAATGTGGCTACATAAAAGGGCCATTTGCATTAGCATTTAAGAGCCTTTTAAGAGAATGCAACCATGGTATTTGGCACAACTCTGTTACTTCTAGCAAAGCACTACTTTTTCAGAGATGTGTGTGTGGGATTATAGCTAAAGAGGAAACGAATGAGACACAAACATCCATCACAAGAAATAAGAACTAGAAAGACAACAACCATGATTTGTAATTTGGAATAAATCGATAAAGTTGATTCCTAAATTCAGGAATTATTCCCGTGTATTTGTTTAGGATGGAAGGAGCAGACGGAGAAACATCAACAGTCACAAGCAAAAAGAATGTTCATGGTCTCTAAAAAACTAATTTTATTTAAGTTTTTCAAACTCAAAAACGAGGTGTAATTGTAATCGCATATGTCAATTGTTCATAATTTAATATATACATTTAAATGCAGAAAACAAAGCTAAAATTGCAGAATACATCCTTTGGGAATTATTTATTTAAGGGATTCTCATTTGGAACCTACATATCAAAAATATCCTGGCATATTATCTACATAATTCCCATTATAATTCAACATTAACTGAAGGAGCCCTCAATATAAACCCCCAACAAATCTATTTACACTTATTTCTGCAGTTCAGTATTTCAGTTCCCTTTATGCTCCAGTTATATTCCACAGTCATTATATACAAAATGGCTTGATTCCCATTTGAAGCCCATGGGAAGAGTTACGCATATGTACTTAAAGGGGATTATACCATTTCTCCCTGGTTTTTGCTGTGGATTGCTGGTTGCCATGGTTATTTTGTCAACATACTTGTTTGATAGGCCCAATGACGTAAAGAAGGTCCACTTCCTCTCACAAGGTCTTGTCTCAGGAGTTCTTTCCAACCCTCCCCCAAGTAGTTGCTCTACTTGCAAGTGTGCATGTCATTCATCGTCTCACAGCGCCGACACCGAACGTAACAGCACCAGACGAACTTACACTCGCAGCGCTCTACGTGTCGTACCACGTGTGTGTTGTAGCCCCGCCCACAGCACAGCAGGTTGCAGCCGTCCGGCCCGACTGAAGTTCTGTTACACCTGCGGCCCTTGGTCCCCGTCACGCCCGACCGTCGGTCCTCCAAGCAGTAATTTGGCGATTTGTTGAGGAATATTAACTCCTCTTTGGCGATAGGCATGTGGCGTTGGTCTTTGTCCTTACGACGCACCTTACGTTTGGAACGCTCCACCACCTGAACGCTGGTCTCGTAGCGTTCCTTCAGGTAGGCACCCACACGCTCAAACGCGGCCATTGTGCGCCAACACGTCTTTACCGCACACGAACCCGACACGCCATGACAGCGGCAGTCTGTCAACATTGTTTTGGCCACTGCCTGTAGAGGAATAGGATACGGAGGATATTATATATCTGATCGGCAATAGAAAGAAACAGATCAGGAGAGAAGTTTATTTTTCTATGTAAGCATGCAGACATGTGAACTGATTCAATTTCAGCCTTCCAACATTTTCACAATTTATTTTGAGACTTCCTGGACTTCAGGCAAAAACGCGGAACTAATGTAAATCTCTGGGAGAGTTCACCCTGGTTGACTATAAACCACATTTCCAAGGACTATAGAATTTTTAAGGATGGAGATTTTGTGTCCTTCATGTTCTGCACCATGTAAGTGGAAGGAGTATTTTGTGAGCTGACGACTTTCATAAAATAGGAGCATTCGTTTGGGTGAAGGATTACGGGGGCCCTTCGCTGACTTGAGGGGAATTTTGTCTCGCTTAAACGCTCCTTGGTGGTTTCCAACCAGAGCTGTGGTTTAGGGTCTCCAAACACTTACAAGTGTTCTTCAGTCAAGGCTGTGGAATTCGGTGCAAATCATCAGCCTCTTTAATCAAGAACATGTGGGGAGATGTAACTCATTTGAACGACAAATTGCCAGAGCTGAAGCAGCACATTATTATTTCTGTTCTTATTTGGTTGTTTTGAAATCATTTCTATTGTCAGTTAGAACAAGTCAAAGATTCATTTGCTGGAGAAAAATGTCATATTTTAAATGGTAAATACACACAGAGAGTATGCAAGTTTGTCGCCTTTGAAGAGACCTTGTGTTGGACCGTCAATATTGAATTTTAAATGGAATGGAATGGAAAGGCAATCGGTATGTCAATGAGGGGCAACCACCATGATTCCGAATTATAAATCACATTTTCTCCACAGAAAAACATGATTATCATTTGATGATAACGAAATACGATGAACTATATAAAGCAATGACATATGCTTCTGTAAAAGCTGCAAGTCAGTGTGATTTCAACTTAAAGAGATCAAAGAACTCCCAATGGAACCCGAAAATGCGGCAAAAGAGCTCAGCAACGACCACACACTCCCATGAAGCATAGTGAATTGATTACATCATTTGCAATACTTTCGGGATTTTAGTTTATGCCTTCATAAAAGACATTAACTACAAAGTCTTGTACCTTTGTCTATTTGTTAAATTAATGTACTTTTTTGTTGCAAATAAAGTTTGGAATGTTATTATTTCTCTCAGAGCTGGTTGGTTTAAGTCCCTGACTTCTTATTACAGCCTTTATTAAAGTATTTTTTGAGATCTCTATGGAGAATATTAAGGGCAAAAATAAGCGAGCAGTCACTGTTGTGCATCTCATTTCTTTCAACATTATTCACATTAGAAAGGTTAGTTCTGTGTCACCCACCTGTCTCCCAGCCTCGCTGTTATGCTGGTTCATAGTGAGCAGGGCGTCCTCACCACGGGCTGATGTGTTCTTTACCGCATTTTCGATGAAGCGACGGCTGAACAAAGTCCCGAAGGCGATGTCATCGGAGCACCCGCCCCAGTGCCAGCCCTCTGTGGGCGAACCGCTGCCCAACAGGCTCGTATCACACGAACACTCTGTCATATTTCCTGCACTGCAAGAGCGAGTGACTGCGTGAACCAGCCCGGCAGCCATTACAGAGTAGATAAATGCTGTCTCTTTTGTCCCTTAAAAAACGAAAAAAGAGAATGTAAGCAAGATGCCGATCAAGTACTTACAAATGTTGAAACAACCAGAAAATATGGGAATGTAAGATACCCAGCAGGACATTTGTGAAAAGGGTCTCAGTGCAGCAGTATAAGAGCATAAGAGGAGTCTGGGAATGTAACTTGCATTCATACAGAGAAACACTGATATCCCACTATAAAAATGAGCAAAAATGTTTGGCTGAAGTTTTTTTTATTATTATTATTGTGAGAACAGATGTTATAAAAATTCTGGGTTAAACTTTAAGGTGTCCTTGTTAGAATGCAATTATACATTTAGGGTTAGTTGCACTTAATTATGCATAGCCTAATTTACAGTTATATACATGCTTAACAAGGACACTAAAATAAAGTGTAACCAATTTCTGAACAGCCTTTTGAAAAGATTTGGTTTTTAAAGTCACTATTTAGCACATTAAGTAAATATCTCTGATATACATTTCGTGTATGGATTGTCTTGAAAGGTTATTCACAATAACTATATAACTTTAGATCTATTTTCAAGTTAGTTCTTATTAAAAATAACATGCCTCTTAAGTTTTAATTGAGAGCAAACTAGTCATTTATTTATAAAATCATGCCTGCTAATTTTTAATAGCTTACATAAAATTATATTTATAACACAACTAATTTCTGACGAAATTTGGTTTATAATTTGCTTTAACATGGCAAAGTAGATTTTGTCTTAATTACTAGAAAATATCTGCTATGATCTTTTTCTATTACTTTCAAGAGAGATGACCTTAACATAGAACAAGAAGTCTAAATAACAGGAATAAAATTAGAATGGAATAGAAAAAAACTGTTGCATTTGTGATGGTAAATTTAGTGCCTATTTGTAGACATAATAGCAAGCCTAATAACAGCGAGTCTAAACCCTGGTTGTGGCAGCAGGAAATCAGACGTACAGTATACAGCACGAGATTCAGTTTCCCCTTGACTCGAGCTTGGATTTGAACTGCTCTGAGACAGAAACTTGGGGCAAATCTTGTATGAATTCCCAAAAATCAAGAAACACGTTCTAGCATGTCAGGTCAACTCTTTGTTTTATAATCACTCTAATCCTGAATGCATTAAATTCAGGGCCAGCTGAAAACCATAGTAAATTTTGTATAGAGATGGTTAACCTAAAACAGATGTGGGTTCACAGCTGTTCAATGAATAAAATATCTGATCAACACATGAATCAGCATTTCAAATCAATAATTAAGTGGTCAAACATAGGATTGACAGTCAATTAAAAACATTCAGATGCTTTAAACAATTACAAATTGATGATCTCTCATTATACAACAGAAACTTGTTTTTCTTATGACAATTGAAGATACTAATTATTTTTTGTGTCCAGTAACCACATGTATGCATAACATATTTTAAATGATTGTTTTCTGCTTTTAGACATAATTTTATCATTGACATCTGAAGGTGAATACCCTGCTTTACCAGACTAATATTGAAAGAAATCATTTACTAGCAATACAGTGATCATCAAACCTCATTGCTCAGTTTAAAGTTTGACTTGATATGTCTTGTCTACCTGTTTCAATGTATCAATCATTATATCGATGTAATGATTTTTATGAATGTTTTTAATATACATTTTCATTCCCACTTTTTTAAAATATTTTTTTTAAAATCCTCTCTGTCCCCCTAAGTTTTATTAGGCCAATTTTATCGAGATTTTTTTTAGATGTGCTGGTCAAACTTTATATTATTTACTTTCATTAATAAAGTTAACTGCATAACTATTTAAAAAAAAAAAGTCTACATTAAAATTAAATCTATTTCAATGTGACATTGCATGCATACCACTGGTGAGCTCGTAGCCGAACACGTTCGGGTCCCGTCGGGTCGAGCAGTTCCAGCGTTCGTGTTTGAACTGCGTTTGGCACTCGGTGATGCCCAGGCGCGCGCCCTCTTTAACGCTCGGTAGAAGGTGCGGTTTGCGCGCGCACAACTCCTTCTGCTTGTGCGACAGGGGCAAATGCGCGCAACCCAACTTCTCGGGCACTCCTACAGATGTGATGCCCAACCACCTGTGATGCGGAGCAGTGTGACACAAAGATCAGAAGCGGTTCTCCTCTCCTGTCGGCCTGGATTGAAATGCCATAACCAGGCCCGAGGAAAAGGAGACAATTTTCAAACATTTTATTCAAACATTATTTGACCGTAAACACGACACAGCACTTATATACTTACATCCAACTTCCCTGAGAGCACAGAGGGTAAACTGAGAGCCATATAATGAATAAATGGTAAATTGCATGTATTCCACAACCGGTATTATCCATGACCACTTCATTTAACAAATCTGTACTGAACGTTAGGACAAAGACGACTCATACCGGTCCACTACATCTAATATCTAGCGTATGTAATCCACAAACGGTGCTTTAAAATTCACAAGTCTCCTTTCATGTATCCATTAACTCGCAGGTACGAAAAAAAAAAAACATCCAACCACCAAGAAGTCACCTTCGCCATCACTGCGAACTCAAATAGACACAAACAGTTATATACTGCTGTTGGAAAGCGCGCAACTAAACACTCTTATGTGCAGCGCTCCCTCATCGTGATTGGTTGGAAAGGTTCTTTAATATTCAGAAGGTACGACCGTTGTCAACACTGATTGGACAAAGCGATGTTGGCTTGGAGTTCGGTGAGAGAGCAAAGAGAGAATCAAGTACACTCGGGTTTTTGTGAGATTGAAAGGACTGTGTGTTAAGAATAAAAAGGACTTTAGTGTTTAACTGAGCATATTTAACATATACTTAAAAGGAAACAAGGTTAACATAAAAGGCAGAAGAACAGAAATGCTGACGCTTAGACAGGGTAAAACCATTTAAAATAAAAAAAAGTTGAGATTTAATAACTGCCCACAGTGTTCACATTATACAATGACTTTCAAAAGCGTCGACTATTCAAATAACTTAAATAAATTAATCATTTAAATCTATATTTTATTATTAGCTAAACTTAATATATAGGCTAAAGTGTATTTGACCGTATTGGAAAGTTAGAGAATATATTTCATTAAGCCTAATTTCGATCTACACAAAAAGCGGCGCTTCCCAAATTCGATTTTGCTTATAAAACAGAAATAACTAAAACAACTAGCCTACATGTTATTAATTCAACTTTCCAATTAAGAGAATAAAACTAAATGTTTATAAAAACGCAAACGAGCACAGAGTATATTTGCTACTTTGACGTGCTAATTTGTTTTCACCCATAGTTATTGATAATCAACTTTAATAATGATTTTCAATATATTAGTACATACTCATATTATATATAGGCCTACAGATATATAGGTTGCAACAGATATATATATATATATATATAATATGAGTCTAAAGTAAAAAGTTGATAAAAATGTAATTATATCAAAAATTACTATATGATAATGCTATAAAAAGTCTTTTTGAGTACATGTTAATAAAAATGGTTATTTTTCAGCAAAGTTTTTTTTTAATAGATCAAGAACAGAGCTTCTGGTGAATTTTTGTAATCTTGTTGTTTACAATGACAATAAACCATGTTCTTTTTCAGCAAACGTTTTATGTTTGCACGTACTAGTAGGTCAAATAATTTTCCTGCAAAAATAGCCTATGACCTAAATAGTAGAATCAAATTAAATATAAGAGTAAAAACATTTGAAAAATTCAAGAACCAATTTGTTTTAAATTATGAAAATATACATTTTTAATTGGTGATGTTAAGTTACATTTCATGTTGATTGTTGGAATCACACATTTCATGTAGGCTACAACCAGACAGATACCTTGGCACAGCCCTTTATAAACATTCAAAACATATGTAATAAATTGACCCTAAAACTTATGTCAATAAGAGAGTAATCACGTGCTGCGGAATCTTTACGTGTCAACTAATGCAGGTTCATAGGTTCATTTATTTTACTTCAAGTAACTGGTGGGAAGATAAGTTGTTTTATCAGATATTTCAAATGAATCCTGCTAATTTTTCTCTACACAAACCACATCCTGTTTAACGTAAATTATGGACAACTGAAACATCATGCATTCCAGCAATTTAGAGTAAATCCAGCAACAATATAAAAATTCTTACCATCAAAAAAGTATAAATAACCTCTTTTTTCTGTAAACAGCATTTATAACATTTTACACAGATTATTATTAAAGGCACTAGAAAACACTGGTAGAAAAATAAATGTAGAAATAGAAAATAAACATAGAAATATGTGTGAGGAACATAAGACAGTAATACTACAACATAAAATATACTTCATAAGACCTTTGGCATAGAACATACTTCATAAATACTTGATGAACCTGGCATGTGAAGGAAAGGGGGTGTAAAGCTAGACTTCAAAACATTGCCCGAGCTTCCATAAAAGTGACAATGTGAGGCAGTGTGACATCAAAGGCACTCCATAGCAGCTGCAAAACGTTCCCAAAACATATTGGGAACATTTCAGGCCATGGTTCAGCAGTAGCAGCATTGTGGGAATGTTGCATGAGCGTTGTAGGAAAGTTTTTGAAAGGCTGTTTGAAGGGGCCGCAAGACTGTCTCACAGTTTTTTCATCAGCATCGCACTGCAGCCACTGCCTGCCCTTAAGCCACAGCTGCCAAAGTCATTTTGACAGGGCTTCAGGGGGTCTCATTGAGCCCTCCACACCCCTTTTCCATCTGGATCGCTCTACACATGCACAAACAGACACCTACCTAACTCGCCCTCCAATTTACCACTTTGATATGGCATATGGTGTAGTAGATTTAGACCAATCGGTGTGCACACATTAGCCCTTTCTCAACACATTGAGCACACACACACACATATATACATATTCACAGCTCATACAAACACACACACACACACACACACCTGAACAACAAGCACAGGTTAGCGTCACCAGCCGCTAAATGTCTTTTTGTCACTGTTGGCGAATGGTCCCGTTGACTGCGTGATTCACACATATCCTGCTGAGGAGGATCTCCGAGTACACCGCGTTCACTGGTCCCTTCACGTGGTAGGACACGTCAGGTGGAGACGATGGATCCTCGTGCTGTTGAAGCCCCGTTTTCTCATTGGCCGGGTTCCCACTTTCTCCACCAAGCTTCAAGATCTTCAAATTTCCTTGGGAAGCAGCGGTTGGAAAGGGAAGCTTATAGACCTGCGAACAAAGTTTAATTATCTTCAAAGACATTTCTTGGTCAATCTGATTTCTTTAGAATCATCTGAGCTAATCGATGACCTAGCCAGGGGTTTTCAAACCTGTCCCTGTCCCAGAGCACTGCACATTTTGTACGTCTCCCTTATCTACACCCAATTCAGGTTTTGCAGTCTCTACTATGAGGTGAGGAGTTGAATTAGGTGTGTAAGGCGAGGGAAACATACAAAATGTGCAGTGGGGTGCTCCAACACAGGTTTGAAAACCCCTGGTCTTTGCCATATTTACCATTAGTGCCCATCTATTTTTCATCCACAGCAGCATTGTTTATAGAAGTATTTTTCCCTTTGGGACTTTAAAAAAAAGTCTTCGTTAAAGATTTATAAGCCAGAAACCAAGCCAACCAGCTACAAGGTGAATCACAACAATGCAAAATATATTTGAAGCAAAAAAGTATTTGAAAATGGGACAAAAAGACAAAGGTACAAGGCTGTGTACTTAATGGCTTTAATGAGGGGAAACAACTACAATCCCATGAAGCATTGCGAACAACAATCAAATTAAAAATGGAGAAATATAAAAGTATTCATTTTAAGTTGTTGAATAGCCTGTCACAACTCCCTGATTGGTGGGATTTTCATCATGGGTAATGTAGTTTCCCCCAAAAAAGTCAGCAGTTAAACAATTATTTAAAAAATAAGTTGAAACAAGGTTGATGGCTTCAACAAAAGCATATAGCATTGGTTAACAACCTTGAAGCTCACATTAGGTCTGTCTTTAATGGTTCATAAGTTATTGTTAAAAATCTATTTCCTAATGGGGAAAATGAACAGTTTTTACTTCCAGAACCCGACTGTTGCACTCAATACACAGGGAATGAGAGAGTTTGTAAGCATGTGTGTGTGGCTCTGTTCTCTGACATGGGACACATTTTTTAAATTAGGAATCTAGTCTTTATCCCCTTTCAGTTTTATATCCTCTTTAAATGGCCAATTCTTATTAGCTCCCTGCTCTACAAAATACTTAATAGTTAAGAACTTGTTTACTCTGAGCACTAAATAACAAAAACCAAACAAAAAAAATCAAAAACCAAACAACGGCTTCTTTAAAACCTAAGCATGTGTCTGGTCTAAATCTGCAAGCCTGTTGTCAGATGTGGCCACTCTACAGTGATATCAGTCCCATATGTGAGCAGGTTTGGTGTTTCTACCACCACTTCACACACTTGGTGAGCTAATACATCTGTTCCCAACCTGCTCTTTATTGGCTAATAAAAACCTGCCTAATTGCTAATTACTCATTAACTGATCCACAAATCACATTTAGGGTGAAGTAAAAAAAGGAATGGCTTCTCTTGTAAAAGATTTATGAGACTGGAAGGCTGGAAAAGTGTTTCTAGGATCTATAGGAGTGTGATTGGTAGAACTGTTTCATTCACACACGTGTATGTGTGGATCTAAAAAATGTCAATTAGATGTGCCTTCTGTGCAGTAAATTACATCCATAATAATATAACTACAGATACAAATTTACAGAATTAGCACAGAGACTCTGGTTCAACAACATAGTTATTAAAATAAGTTATGTTCTTTTGGCTTTAAATTAATAGAAGTGTCTATGCGAGGCATATCTTTAATAATCATAACTTTCATTCATTTTAAATCATTGTATAACACTTTTTACTGTAGTATAGAATTACTATTGAACCGTTTGGGGCATGTAAGATAGTGCAATGTTTTATGCTCAACAAGACTGCATTTATTTCATAAAAATACAGTAAAAACAGCAATATTGGAATAAAGAAATATTATAAATTTAAAATAACATTACTCCAGTCTTCAGTGTCCATTGCTTGAAAAGATTATTGTTGATTAGAAAGAACAGCACTTCCAAAGAACAGCATTTATTTGAAATAAAAATAATATAAATGCATACATTATAAATGCATCCTTTTATAATGAGTTCTCGCTTTATAAAAATATATTTTTTTACCCCAAACTCTCTTTTTTCTTTTACCTCATGAAAATGGCAGGCACACCGTCCCTGCAGGAACTCCTTATAACGACCCATAGTGATGCTGAGAGTGTCAATGACCTCAAATCCAAGATGCTTGGCACTTTCCAGAATATTCTTGTTCACATTATAGAGTTCTTGCACTCCATTCTAGAACCAATGATTGAAGATGATAAAGACTGTCAATAAATGAATGAATACAGACCAGATCCAAAGACCTCTCATGGTCTCCAGTGGTCCTTACCAGTGGAAGGGAGCGAATACCATCCACAGGCAGATGGAAACCCATTCCTAAAGACTTCACCACCACCATGATGTTCTCAAGACCCTCCCTTGGAGATAAATTAGACATATGATGTTAAGTATTAAAAGCCACACAGTCAGATTGGTAGTAAACCAGACAAAGCAAAACCAGCAACCTTAAAAAGGAAGAAAAGTATTTGCCATTGGAACTTTGTTCATTAAAATGTGGTCAACTCACGCTAATAATAAACAGGCTGTGTTTGTGTGGCATTTGTGTACATGTTTACCTCTGTAAAACCTGTTGAATGGTCCTCAAATGGTTCAGGTTCAGCCACTGCACCCCTCCAGCAACCAGCACTGTCTGAGGTGAGTTCTCCAAAGGTTGTGACCTGTCCCGGTGGAAATGGTTTTAAAGAAGAGGTTAAAGATCAACACCACATCCTGAAACCATAACCAATGATCATCCATGCCATTGATGCTAAGAACTGACCCACAATTCCAAACTGTTTCGTTTTCTACCACTAAAACAAATCGAAATCCTGCTTATTAATTTCACTTAGCAAAAACAAAAAGTGTCAGATCATTCAAGCAGCTCCCAAAACACACGTCCCTAACAGATGCACACTAAAACACACTCAAACACAAACACAATCACATCTGTGCTGCATATCCCACCCTTCTGCCCACATCAGTAGCTGTGTGAGATCAACAGCGCGCTGAGCCAGCAGCGGTTACCGTCCCTGCTCAGATACTCTGATCTGACACACAGACTCCCAACCACATACAGCCCACATCCCACCATCAAACACGCTGCCAAAGTCATTCAGTGTGTTAACAAGGCCTTTACCACCGACACCAAACCCTCACATTCACAGCTTAATGGGTGTAATCCACAGCCACATGGAGACAAATGTCCTCCAGCGTGCACGTACACACACACACACACACACACACCTTTCTAGAAGTTGCAGCAGAGCCTTTTGGAAGGTGGGTCTCTGGGACTTTGGCAGCCAGAATTGTGGGTAGTAGGAGTAGCTGACGATAGTTCTGCCCTGGTTCAGGTTGTGGTAGATGATGGTGTCGTGGGCCTTGTCCCAGTCCTCCAGCGTGGTGTTCACCCTTTCCATCAGGTAGTACATCATCCCTCGATTGGTGGAGTCACCGATAAACAGGACCTGGGTGAAAACATGCACATAAGTCAGATGTTGTAAGACATGGACTTGATTCTCAAATCCAGATCTTTCACAAGTCAGTCTTTATGTGTTTTACTGTGCATCTTATTCTACAACATATCTTTCCAAAAGGTTTTTAAAAAAGGGTTCTCAACATGGCTGCCTCCAAGAGGGGTCCACCCAGTGTTGAGTAAGTTTCTCTAAAAAAGTAATTAATTACTAATTGCTAATTACATATTCAACAATGCAATTAGATTATTGTGTTAATTAGTCTCTCTAAAAAGTATTGCATTAAATTACAGTAATTAATTACACCCAACACTGGGCCCACTCCAGTGTAAAATGAAACTGTTTTTTCTAAGCCACTGATTTTGGTCTCTTTATCTCATGTGAAGATGTATGTTTCCAAACACATTGGTCCAAAATACTACTAACTTATTTTTTCAGTAAGCTTCTAGTATAAGTACTTCAAGTATATTTGTGTATTGAATACGGCATATTTATAGTATTAGACTGGCACAAAAACATATTTTTTATTTTATTTAAATCACTGGAAGAAAGGTAAAAAAAGGAATCATGCAAAAATTATTATTTAATGAATGATGAATAAATAGGCCTATATAATTATGATTATTAAAATTCCCTTATGAGCACCAGACTGCAGTCAACCCAAATGCAAGGGAGAGAATAAACGATGTCATTATAAGGGTAACAATTACAATTTTCTCTGCTGAGAAAATTCACAGTCGCCACGAAGCACTTCTCAAGAATCTGATAAGCTTGGATGTTCGTCTGTTCGTCTGTGTGTGCGCTTTTGGAGTAAAGTTGGCAGGAATG
Organism: Semotilus atromaculatus; assembly: GCA_031834385.1. Lineage (NCBI taxonomy): Eukaryota > Metazoa > Chordata > Actinopteri > Cypriniformes > Leuciscidae > Semotilus > Semotilus atromaculatus. Next base: position 50,475,045 of record JAULUF010000009.1, read on the forward strand.
CCAGTCTAAATCACAAGATCTCAGGGAGCGGGCATTGGAGACATACTTACAAGATTAAGGACAAATACTTTCAGCAAGAAGTCAGAAGTTGCACTCATGTTGTTCCAAACCTGTATTCAGTATTTTTTCCCCAGTGGAATACAACATTTGTTGTTTTGTTTTTCCACTTGTGGCACACAACAACAGTTCATTCATACAGTGTCCAGAGGCTGTAAATAAGATAAATTATATTCATATATATATATATATATATATATATATATATATGGTAATAACTGTACTACAACTTTTTTAAATGTATTTTGTACAGGAAAATTAATAGCATACAAATTTGAAATGACACTGTGAACTCAAAACGAACCACAGGGGTGCCTTGAGACTTCAGAAATGGATTTAACATGAAACAAATTCATGAGTATAACTCTAGTCCTTGACAATCTAAAGCTCTTTTATTTGAAACAATCTTTCCTGAAGAGTCACTGTTTTCCTGTTGGATGGGCTCGCAGTCAGAAGGTTGAGGTTTGTCTGTATAGCGAGAGCTTGGGCGCTTGTGTAATGTGGCTATTTGTTTGTGTCAGATCTGATCTTGTGAGTCTTAAATCGAGAAAAGTGGAAAGAGTCATGCTGTGAAGATGAGCGCTGAGGGAGTGTTTGCAGCGGGAACAGACTGTAGGTTTGGCACAAGGCTCTGAAAACCCCTGCTGGGCTTTAGGCAATAATTTAAAAACAACCCAAAACACAGGAGGTGTGCAGATCACATTAAGCTAAAAAAAATAAAAAAAATAAAAA